>OZ010786.1:523539383-524818205 GCA_963932465.1 Maratus speciosus
GGAAAAAAAAGTACTTTCTAATGCAATTTGTTTGAAAATTGCATCTCAATTTATGTTTGAGATATTAATTTTTTTCTAGTTTTTAGCGCCTAGTTCTAGTTTTTTGTTTAATTTTGGCAATTCTAGTACTTCATTTCTGTAGAAAGTAAAGAAAAAAATATTTGGAAAATAGTAATTATATCTTTTTGTTGCCATTTTCCCATAACAATTGATTTTTTCTTTTATTAAAATACGTGCTATTTTGAGAAAAATATAAATGAATGATTTCTGATAAAACATGGAGGTATTACACACTATATTTCATTTTAATTATCTATATTAATATTACAAACAAATGAAGGCATATGAATGATTAAATAGCCAATTTTGTTTGTCGAGTTTCCTGAATGATGGCATCTATTTCTTGGATTTGTGTATTATATAGCGATAGTGACATCCTACGCATACTTTACTGTAGACGTTGTTCAAGACTAGATCGTGAATGAGAAATTCTTCCTCCGGATGCGAATGACGTCATTTCATATAAAATAAAAGCGTGTGTTTTAAGGGATAAAACTGAAATATGTTTTGTACTATCTATCTATCTATCTATCTATATATGCGAGGGTTACCCTGAAATTACTGAGATATGCGCAGACGAGAATTTACAAAATAAAAATAACGGTTTAATTTTAAAATACAAAGTATTTTAACACAGCAGACGATTTTTTACTGGCTTACTTCAACTTGTTTAGCGTAGAATAAATTTTAAGCAGAAGAGAAAATGGAGTTGACGCGAGAACATTTTCGCGCTATGATTTTCTACGATTTTAAAGCAGGATTAAATCAAGAAGAATGCGTTCAACGGTTGAAATTAGCATTTGGTGATGAATCCCCAGCTAGTACTACTGTATTCAGATGGTTTAAAGAATTTAGCAGAGGTCGCAATTTTCTTCAGGATGAAGAACACACAGGAAGATCGCCGTCGGCAGTAATCCCGGATAATGTATCTGCCATATGAAAAATTTTAATGGATGATAATCGCTGTACCTATCAAATGATGCAGAAGGAACTTAACATTGGATCCGCAGCCATACATAAAATTATTCATGAAGAATTGCATATGAAAAAAGTAGTTTGCCGTTGAGTTCCCCATAACCTAACTGAGCACCAAAAAGAGGCGCGTGTCAGAAGTAAAGAAACTCTTAAATTGCTAAATGATGGTGGCCACCGCATCATTTCTAAAATTATAGCGGGTGATGAAACGTACATACCGTTTTTTGACGTTCTAACACGTCAAGAAAGCAAAGTATGGGTCTTTGAAGATGACCCTACGCCGACAATGGTGAAAAGACAACGCGCACTGAAAAAAGTGATGTATGCCGTTTTCTTCAGAAATACGGGATTGGTCAAAGCCATCAAGTTGGATGGACAGAAGACAGTAACAGCAAACTGGTATACCACTAAATGTCTTCCAGAAATTCTACAAGAAGTGAATGTTAGAGGACTAATGCTTCACCATGAAAATGCATCTTCACATACATCCGGATTAACAGTTGAGTTTCCTAAACAAAAACAAATTAAAGTGATAGAACATCCGCGTATTCGCCTGATCTAGCTATGTGTGACTTTTGGCTATTCTTTAATCTAAAAAAGAACTTACGTGGACGTCGTTTTCATTCAGAAGAAGATATTAATATGGCTATAAATGTATTTTTTTCATCTATTCCAAGAAATGAATGGCTTGAGGCATTTAATCTGTGGAAAATTCGTCTACAAAAGTGCATTGATGCTGGAGGAGACTACTTTGCACACACCTAAAATTTTGTAAGTATAACTTTAAAAACCTAGTTGTATCTCAAAAATTTCAGAGTGACCCTCGTATATGTATATATATTTCTTTTCGGAGTTATGGTGTTTTTGCATTTTAAAATAGTGATGAAATATATATGTATATATACATTTTCATCGGGGGCCACACTAAATTCTGAAAAAGCAGAATTTCTGTTTTCTAGTTTTATATTTTACTAGCAGAACTACCCGGCTTCACCCGTGTCAATTTTAAGGAGCCCTCCAGGTAAAATAAATTAAAACGAATTAATACGGCATTCACAATAACTGGAATTTGTACATTCCCATTCACAAATCATTAAAAAGACAATCAGAAAACATGACGTTATTGTCTCGCAACCATAGTAAAATCCCTGAGCTTTAATAACAGTATACGCGTTTTCTTTGGTGGGTGCAAGAGAAAAATATGATAAAAAAAATCCACCAAATCGCGCAGCATATAGTGAAATTCTCGTTTGTATAGTATATATACACATTATAAAGTAAAAACACTATGTCAGTGCCCATAAATTGTAACCCATAAATTGTGCCTTTACTGACTTCTAAACACAACACAATTTCATTTTTTACAGTGTCGAATTGAAAAAAGTTCTTTCAAATAAAATTTGTTTGAAAATCGTATCCCAATTTTCTGATTTTAATGGATTTTAAAGTCATTTTCAAGCATGACTATTTTTAAAGGTGCGTGCAACCCGATTACGAAAGATGAACCCATTTACTCTTAATGCAATATAGTATAAAGAAAAGATATGTCTATGAGTAACGCTGGTATCATATTTTCGGTGGCAACAACCTAACACAACAATAAATTTCTTTTTTACTGCAATTTAACCTCTAAACATCGCACATTCGATTCTTCCATCCGTCTTATAGAAAATAAAAGTACTTTCAGTAATATTTATCTAAATTTTTTATGGATTTTAAAGTAATTTTCAATCATAAATATTTTTTAAATATGCTTGAAACTCAATTACAAATTATTTACTCAATTATTCAAAAACATTGTAAATAATTCAGAATTTGTTTTTTTTTCGTGTAATATTCAATAACCGAATTGGCAAACGAAAATAAAACACCAAACATAAAATAAAATAAAACACGAATTTAACAGAAATCAAATCAAACTACTCAAAATAATCTAATAAGTGTATTTTTTTAACTTTTAAAATTAAAATACATGCTTTCTTTGTCACACGTAACAGAAATATACGATTTCTCACAATACGGGGAAAAATACAATACATGCATCCATTATAAGCTTTGATTAAAGTATTAGATCAAGAGCGTTTCCACTCTAAATAAAACATCACTCTTAAACGTAAACTTAAATTTTTCATTTATAGAAATTAAATCTACAATGATTAGATGGAATGATGTCATTTTCCATAAATTTTAAATCGTGACATCAGCCAAGAATTTTTTTGAAAAGGGAACTAACTTTTATCATTTTACTATAAATCACAGAAAATGTAGCTACTGTATGTAAATCAATACAACACTTAGCTATAACGTATAGCTATAAGATATGGCTGTAGTATACATTCGAAGTAGTAAACAAAATGTAGGAGCCATATATTTTTACAGTGATTTTGACTACACGTTGAAAAGATTTGATAGAATCTGACGTCATATCTAGCCTTTATTTTCTTTTTCCTTAATTGTTTTCATGAAATTTTACTGTCTGTATTAAAAATAGATGTTTTAATCTAAAAAAACATTCAAGTTAAGGTGCTACGTTATTTTACCGCTCTTATAGTTAAAGTTTTTATTTTATATATAAAAAGAAATTGCATTTCCCGTTAAAAGAACGACGTCGATTTCTAAAATGCAAAAATATAGCAAGAAAATCTGAATTTTTATTGGCAAATAAAAAAAATTACACGCAGTGTCATTAATTTTTTCACATTTTTGTGTCATGGGTAGGGCAACAGGAAAGAAACGATTTAATTAGAAATTTTAAAAAGAGATATTTCTATAATGTTAAATTATGTAAGTTGGTATAAAAAATGGATAAATAGTGGTATGATGATTTTTTAAAGTTGACAGTGATCTTTTCCACATTCTAAAACGTATGTACATGAAGGTTCGTGCAAATTGGTCAAATATTGAAGATTTGTATACCGGACGTACACACAGAGAACGGCTTTTATATATATAGATTTTCTTTATAAACTACATCATTTTGTTTCTTTTTTTCACAAGGCCATTTTACTCTTATCCATGACTCAGTTGCTTTGTGAGTACATTTACTTTGATACGTAGAAATATTAATTATTAAGGTTCCGGTTAAGTTGAAAATAGAAGCTTCAATCGCAATCAGCTTATAACCGTTGAAGGCAGTCATCATGAGTGACTCACATCTCTTCTCACTCTTCATAAAAGACCTATAAAATTGAGAAATAATTATATTATAAAAAAAATATGATATTTGAAAGAACTTGTATGTTTGTAAAAGCAACAATTTTTACAGATTTCCTATTGAAAAGTCGTACGATTTGTTAAGAAAATTACAAAAATTATGAAGGAAATTTTGTTTATGAAATATTATTTCTTTATACCGCACATTGGTTACATTTTCAGGGTGTTGCCGGATTCCACCGACAAATTCACAGGGGCGATAGAGGAATTTCAAGAGGAACAAAAATTGCAGTGGAACATGGTGTTGCAAACCACCTATTTAATCAAACATACACTAACTTGTGTTGCCGTAATAACTTTCAAAAAACTGAAGTACATTATAAGGAAACTTTTAATAGACATTCTCACTTTTGTTGAAAATGTGATAACACAAAATTATACGGTCAAGTGCGAGTATTACTCGGGCACAGAGAGTTCTGTAAAATAAATATATGAATTATTAACTGTATTAATTTACATACATTAGACAGACTTGACTACAATTAAATAAAAAAATATAAAAATATATAAAAGCATTTAATTAAAAACTAAAAATATATACAAAAGACGTTTCGCTATGCAAACGCACAGCCTCATCAGTACATATATCAACTACAGCAGAATATCGAAACATGTCCTGGACTCAGTCAAAATCAATGTTAAAGTTAATCATTTAAAAACAAAAAATATTCCATCGGGATTGCGCCGGATTCGTTGAGTGTATAAGGGTATAATTTTGTAAACCAGCTCTTAATGAACAATCTATAATGATAAGTGTTGCAATTTCTCTTCAAAATTAAAGAATTTTCGAAGGCTGGGGTGTGGTCCGTTTGAAATGCATGTTGTGCCAATTTAGAGTTCAATCTTCCATTTTACAAAATGATACCCTTATACACTCCACGAATCCGGTGCAATCCCGATGGAATATTTTTTGTTTTTAAATGATTAACTTTAACTTTGATTTTGACTGAGTCCAGGACATTTTCTGCTGTAGTTGATATGTGTACTGATGAGGCTGTGCGTTTGCACAGCGAAACGTCTTTTGTATATATTTTTAGTTTTTAATTAAATGTTTTTATATATGTTTATATTTTTTCATTTAATTGTAGTCAAGCCTGTCTAATGTATGTAAATTAATTTAAAGATTTTAATTCAGACGTTAAAATGTATGTGTATCTTAAGATTAACTGTATTGTTAAAAAACAATCATTGCTTAAAGCATAATAAGATTTTGTAAAAAAACTATACAAGGTAGGATTGGGTATAGATGTATGTACGAGAAAAGTATGAATGGGTAATATATCATCAAAGTTCAATAAGATATGAAGCCTAAATAATATCAAATATTGCTATTCTGTATAACTCTTTTTGTGATCTTATCCTAATCTGTTTATGATGAACTTAATTCGGTACTGACAATAAAAGTAGTGCATATTTACACTTCATTTGGCATTTCATAAAACTAAATTCAGCGTAGTAATAATCTTTTCTTTTTACAGTGTAGCTAAAACAAAACCCTTGTTCAAAGTTTAAACTTGGCATTGTGCTGAGCGCACTTCGAAAGGAGGTCATAAAGTTGTAACGCTGACTTGGACCATGCCGCGTTTTTCCAGATAGGTTTTTAATTTAATTTAAAGACACGAGAGGCATATTGAGAGATCCACTCAATGCAAGCTAGTCGCGAATCTCATAGTATCTATATGATTAACTCTAATTAAATTAGTATGCTTTTAATAAGTTGGCGTTTATTGCTTTTATACTGCTACTGGGCATTTACACAAATATATCATTAAAATTTGTTATCTAGGCTTCAAAAGCCGATGATAAATAGAGAAAGAAAAGACAATGATTTTATATTTCTACTATGATAGGTACCTCCAGCGTTCCTCAACACCTTTGATGAATGCCCGCAAATCGAAATTTGTGTGTAACGGAAAAATGCGCTTTTTTCAAAAACAATGTGACCTAGGGTAATCGCTATAGTTTTCCTGCAAGGTTTACATTAAGGTCTACTACCTCTAACTTTTTCATAATTTATCATAAATTTTTTAAACAGTAAATTCGGAAATAGAGGGGTGTCATGACATATTTTTGAACTACATTTTCGACGATATCTCTGAAAATATAATACCTAAAATTAAAAGAAGTATATTGTTTGAGTTCAACGTAACGAAAGCGTTCACGCGATACTCCACACGATATATAAAAAAGGATTTTCTTTTCAAGTAACTTAAATACCCCTCTACATTTTTCCAAAATATATTTGTATATGTTTAATAATCTGTGAATATGTGGGTTAACAGTCTTTATTATTTCCAACAATTTGAAGTTTCCACGTTCCACAGTTTACGAGTAAAATGGCTGTGACAGACAGAACAGGCGTGATATTATAATGGTTCAGTTTTTACTTTTAAAGTGCGGAACCCTAAAGAGGATAAAAGTTTCCATTATATGCACCAGCAGTATGTACTGGACGCTTCATATTTTGGACTGCGATTACCAGTTCTTATGGTATCATCGATTGTACAAATACCATGTTTCTCCAGAATTTTTCGTGATGTTATTCCATATCGTATAAAACGGGGTTCATATTGTTAGATTTTCATTGCATTATTTATGATTTTCTTAAAATTATTATCGTCAAGCTGAGTTCAATTAGGCTGAAACAAGCTGTATTTGTGACAAAATAAGTCATTTGCTACTCCATGTTCCACAGTAATTTTTCATTCTTTTGATGCTTACTATCAACCCCTAAATCTGTCTGTCGAATCTGGCAAACCCTGGATATGTATAAAAAATAAATTAAAAGATAAATAGTTCATTAAAAAGATAGCTTAACAGTTCATTGTTTATAAAACAAAAATCGTGGACTAACCATTTATCATTACACTGTAAAAAAAAAAAAAAAAAAAAAAAAAAAAAAAAAAAAAAAAAAAAATTGTAAATTTACGGTACATTTTCGTTAATTACTCCAGTAAATTTACGGAAACTTCTTTTTCTTTTCACTTTTTCCAGATAAACGGCCAACTCTCGTAAATTTTATCTTTTACGGGTAAAAGCCGTTTATCTAAAGGCTAAGTCCGTTAATCTAGGAACAAAGCCCGTTTTTTTATGTGCCTTTTCTCGGAATCTCTGCTGCAGTAAAATTACTGCAGCAATTTTTTACAGTCTAGCCTATTTATAGAAATAAAAAATTCTTAAATGTTTACATTTTTAAATGTATATAATCACAATGCATATTTTAAATTACCTAAAAAGCTGTGGCGTGTAAAACAAATTGCATCGACATGCCATTGAAACATTATCAAAACTTTTTTGTTTTTAAGTGCGATACTGATTATTACAATATAAGTGACACACAATTTTTTTAAACAATTGAAGTAATGCAAAAATTTTTCTAAATGAAATATAGTCTAAAATTTCTTACTTTTTGCAATATACGCGGTCAATCGGGGTCACTTTGCCTAAACTTCAGATTAATTTGAAACTGTAGCAAATATCCCATATTTTTTATTTCAGAAAATCACCCACTTATGGTACACGAATCGTAGATCCGATTTGTAATTTGCTTGCTCAATCTCACAAGTTTCTAAATGCTCTGTAACGTGGTGGGTAATGTCAATACTTAACTCGGCATCGCTTTGCTCACACTTCTTTTTCCATATTAACCCTTTGGGGACAAGTGACCGCTATTCGTGCCGCGTAAGGTGCTCAGAATGGGGAATTATTCTCACCAGTAAATTTTTATTGTAAGTTTTGCCTTACTTAATCCGAGCATTTTCCCAATTCAATTGGGCAAAAATGTCTATTTTAAAAAAACGGTGATTAAAGATTAAAAATTCTTCAAAAGACTCTCGTCCCAAAGGAGCTAAAGAAGCTAGAAACACGTATCTGATCAAAGTAAGCTTAAATTGTGATGAAAATGATAACGCATCTCATAAAAAATATTTTTAAATGACACACATTTTTTTTTTCAAGAAATACTGCCTGAAATATTGATCAGAATCAAAAATACTGATTAAACATATTATTCAAAAATAAACTTTGAAAAAATCTGAAAGATCGTCCCCAAAAATGTTTACAAAAATGTTCTGTTATGTAGACGACAAAGCAAAGCAACAATTCACCTGGAAACTTAAGTGATATGCACCCTTTTGACTTTTTTTCTGGTTACTTGTAACCCAATACCATCTCTTTGACTCAGATTGGTCTCATCAAAATTAAGGCTTTTTGCCCATAGGTACTAGGGTGGGTCGAAAAAAGCGAAATAGTTACAATTGAAATGTGATAGAGCGGAAAAGTTGCCTTTTGTAATAAAGAATAAATTCGTAAAATATTATACCGATCGGTTAATATCTTTTACCACCGCAATGGGGCCAAAGTTTCAAAAAATTGCAAAAAACATGCTTTTTTCAATGTATTTTTTTAAATTATCTAAACGTACGAATACAATTTCTAATAGGCCGCTATAGCTACATGAAGATAAAAGAAATGTCCCGGTAAATGTTCATTATGATAAAATAATATCTTTTACTGCCGCAAAGGGACCATATTTAAAAAACGAATTTTAAAAATTTCAAATTTTCATTTTTTCTATATTTTTATAATTTCTATAATATGCCTAGAAGTAAATAAATTTACTTTATTAATGTGTCATAAATTTTGTTAACTATTTCTTATAGACTGGAAAATAAAAAAGATAATCATTCTTTACGATCGCTTCATCTACTGCTGTTTTACTGCATATCAGCATTTCATGTACCACAAATCACAAAAATTATATAAAATGAACAAAACATTTTAGTATTTTATTAATTAAAATACAGAAATGTTTATCCGACTTAAATAAACTTAAATTGAAGAAGTAGTTAAAGTAAATGAATTTTATAATATGACTTGCTTTCAAATAAAGCCATTGTTCCTTGAAAGGCCGAAATTGATCATATGTGATCCTCACTCTGTTATGGTCCACAAACTGTACCAGCACTTCAGAGACTAATTTCACGCATCTTTCTACTGATTGAGTGGGACAAGGAAAGTTATAATAGCTGGCATCTTTAATCGAACATTCTAAACTCACCAGCGTTGTTAGATCGTCAATCGATAGACAAACCGTAACAGGTGGTTTCGTTAGTTTACAGTTTTGCCTTTCGACTAAAGCCATACAATTTTAAGCTTCAAAGTTCAAGTCTGGAATGACGAAATGACGGATGGCACTATTCGTGTCCACAGAACTTCGTGCTTTGGCAATTCTTAATTTTGGCAATTGGCTGATCACGATGTACTCAATGAGTACATCCTGAAAGTGTACTGCATCAGTTGGTTTACAATTAAAGTGAATCCAGCATGTTTTTCAGATTCTTTGGACTATAATTCGTAACCCTCGTTACTTGCCATATCATCTACAAAATATTATAGTTCCTGTAATTTCACGAAATGCCTGTTTCGCAAATCATGAAAATAGCCTCATTGAAATAATAGGATTTGAAGGAGAGGACATCAGAATCCCAGACATAAAAAAAATTTCCAAAGCACGAAGTTCTGTGGACACGAATAGTGCCATCCGTCACTTCGTCATTCCAGACTTGCACTTTGAAGCTTAAAATTGTATGGATTTAGTCGAGTGGCAAAACTGTAAACTAACTAAATCACCTGTTACGGTTTGTCTATGGACTGACGATCTAACGACGCTGGTGAGTTTAGAATGTTCGATTAAACATACCAACTATTATAATTTTCCTTGTCCCACTTAATCAATAGAAAGATGCATGAAATTAGTCTCTGAAGTGCTGGTAAAGTTTGTGGACCAGAACAGATGGAGGATCATATATGATAAAGTTTGGCCTCTCGAGGAACATTGACTTTATTGGAAATAAAGTCATATTATAAAATTCAATTACTTTAAATACTTCTTCATTTTATGTTTATTTAATCCGTTTCGGTTAATTATCTCTGTATTTTTAAAATACTAAAATATTTTGTCCATTTTATATAATTTTTGTGATTTTTGGTATATGAACTGCTGATATGCAGTAAAACAGCAGTACATAAAGCGATCGTCAAGAATAATGAATGATTACAGTTTTTTTTTCCAGTCTATAACAAACAGTTAACAAAATTTACCACAATATTAATAGATGTGAAGTAAATTTATTTACTTCTAAATATTATAAAAATTATAAAAAAAAAAAAAAAAAAAATTGAAATTTTTACATTTTTTTTCTTAAATATGGTCTTTTTGCGGCAATAAAATATATTACTTTATCATAATGAACATTTACCAAGACATTTCTTATATCTTCATGTAGTTTTCGCGCCCTATTAGAAATTGTATTCGTACGTTTGTATAATTTTTAAAAAAATACTGAAAAAAACATGTTTTTTTGAGATTTTTGGAAATTCAAGGCAACAATTCACCTGCTGCAGAGCTGTTAAATGTAAGTGATATGCACTTTTTGACTACTTTCTGGTTACTTGCAATATCTTTTTGACTCAAGTTTGTCTTAGCAAAATAAAGGATATTTTTCTTTGGTACATAGGTACCTCTTAGGGCGTCTTCTGAATAGTCAAAATAACTGACAAGTGAGTCAATTCTGACTGAAGTTCTGACTCGAGATATATTTCAGCACTTTCTAACAGTTATCTCAATGTCGTTGTATCAATGAAGCATACCAGTATTCTCATGAGAAATTAAGTGGGATCTTATCCAGGCGAAGT
Organism: Maratus speciosus; assembly: GCA_963932465.1. Taxonomy (NCBI): domain Eukaryota; kingdom Metazoa; phylum Arthropoda; class Arachnida; order Araneae; family Salticidae; genus Maratus; species Maratus speciosus. Next base: position 523,550,328 of record OZ010786.1, read on the forward strand.
CATAGACTGGCATATTTGCCAAAGATTGTGGGGTGAAATTTCCCAGCGAAATAACACTGATCCAATAAACGTGAAATATGAAACTAAAATGTCTTCTACATCTTCATTCTGCCATTCGACAATCTTATCGAATCCACAGAAATCAGGTATGCGACAGTTTTATCTATTCGAAGGAATCACACGCCATATTAAATTTCTAGCATCATTCCTAAACAGTACTTTTTCTGTCATTTACATGTAACCAAATTGTTGCCATAAACAATCTTTTCACGTTCTATCTATCGTTTCAAAGAATTAAAGCTCTCTTGCAAAATTCTTTGCGTCTTTTTTTCTATATTGCGCGTTGATACACATATTACTCTCAATTTTATGGCCGTGTCTGGCTGTCTCGCACTGTTCTCTTCACTTTTTTGCTTGCTCCAATAATTTGTTTGAGCAGTGTATATACATGCATTACAAAAATTAAATTTCCGCACTTAAAATAATGTTCTGCTCATATTCGGGCTGTTATTGGCTAATCAGTATATTCATAGTGCAGTGCAATTACTCCGATTAGAGATTTAAAACGGGAATTTTAATTTTCGTAATAAATAAATAAATAAATAAATAAATATGTATATATATAACAATTATATTATTATGATACCTAGTTAATTATTAAAAATGAGCGTGGAAACTAACGGATAAAAATTGATAATTTAAGTCGGCAAAAAATGGACTTTATTAACCCACCTATTTTTGATACTATACCAGTTGTCGACAGTATACATTTTACAATTAAGCAATAAATCCAAAATGTAAATTGGTTCTAATATTCTATTTCTCGAAGTAACTATTTTTCGAGAAAGTATTCTTTATATTTGTATTATCGCATTAGATAGTAAAATACAAATAAATTCAAAAATGAAACAAAAGAAAAGTACAAAAGGGAAAAATATCTGGCTCGTGACATAATATGTCACATTTCATATTTCACTTGTGTCTTAATATACTTTATAATAATATTTTCTATTTAGAATAACAAATATATTGTTTTTTTATAAGAAAATTAATCACCAATTATTTAAAATTGCCAAAACAGATATTTAAAAATCATCTTATCAATCCACATTTGAACGAAATATATATTTTAATCTTTTATTTGACACTGCATAATCCCTTGGCTTCATAAAGTTTACAATTAAAGAGAGATTACGAAATATAAATTGGTTACAGAACTCATTTTCTGAAAGTAATTATTTATCCTTTTCGTGAGGGGAAAGGGAATTTTTTATGTGAATCCTCTCCTTCGAGATAGAAGTAAAAATAAATCGAATTACAGAAAGAGAAAAAAAAATATTGACGCGTCATATAACACAGGCCTTTCCAAACTTTCATTAAGCAGGGACTGTTGCCAGTAAATGAGTTTGTCTTCTACTCATTTCTCTTCCTTTGAAATGAATATTTTAAAGAAAAATATCATAGAACATGAAGTCGCATACCAGCTACTTAATAAACTAGTCGGATGTACCAATCCCAAAACTTTCTTCTATCTCATACATGTTAATATATCAAAATTCGCTATCACACTGCCAGAATTAAATGGCAATCTATGCATCTCATGAGGATTCTAAAGATATGAAATTCCGTGCATTAGTTCTTGAGATATGACTATCGCTGAAATCGTGTAAATCCAGCAAAATGCTGCCTAGCAGCGCTACCTATTGGGTAATTTATACCAAATCCTAATCATCAACAATTTATGTCAACGTCTGACTGAATGTGAAGTTTGGAGAAAATCCGTGCATTAGTTTTTGAGATATGACTATCGCTGAAATCGTGTAAATCCAGCAAAATGCTGCCTAGCAGTGCCACCTATTGGGTGATTTATACCAAATTCTAATCAGCAACAATTTATGTCAACGTCTGACTGAATCTGAAGTTTGGAGAAAATTCGTGCATTAATTTTTGAGATATGACTATCGCTGAAATCGTGTAAATCCAGCAAAATGCTGCCTAGCACCGCCACCTATTGGGTGATTTATACCAAATTCTAATCAGCAACAATTTATGTCAACGTCTGACTGAATCTGAAATTTGGAGAAAATACGTGCATTAGTTTTTGAGATAGAGCTACAGCGAAAATCGTGAAAATTCCTACATAGCAGCGCCACCTATTGGGTGATTAACACCAAAACCTAATTTACAACAACTTGAGTCAACATACAACTAAATCTGAAGTTAGATAAAAATTCGTCCATTAGTTCTATAGATAGAGCTATTGAGGCAATCGTTAAAAAGGCAGCACAGAAGCGCCACCTGTTGGGCGATTTACACCAACACATAATCAGTAGCAAGTCATATCAAGGACTAACTGAATCTGAAGTTTGGAGAAAATCCGTGCATTAGTTTTTGAGATAAAGCAACAGCGTCTACAGCGAAAATCGTGAAAATTCATGCATAGCAGCGCCACCTATTGGGTGATTAACACCAAAACCTAATCAACAACAACTTGTGTCAACATACAACTAAATTTGAAGTTAGATGAAAATTCGTCCATTAGTTCTATAGATAGAGCTATTGAGGCAATCGTGAAAAAGGCAGCACAGAAGCGCCACCTGCTGGGCAATTTACACCAACACATAATCAATAGCAAGTCATATCAAGGACTAACTGAATCTGAAGTTTGATGAAAATCCGTGCGTTAGTTCTTAAGACAGAGCTATTCGGGAAATCGTGTAAATCCTGCAAAATTCATCATAACAGCGCCACCTGTTGGGCGATTTACACCAAAACGTAATCAGCATCAATTCATATCAAGGACTAACTAAATCTGAAGTTTGATCAAAATCCGTGCATTAGTTCTTGAGATAGAGCTATTGCGAAAATCGTGAAAAATGCAGCATAGCAGCGCCACCTGTTGAGCGATTTTCACCAAAAACTAATCAGCATCAATTTGTATTAGGGACTAACAGAATAAAAAATTTTATTAAATTCCGTGCATTAGTTCTTGAGATAGAGCGCCCACAAAATTTGTGTCACATACACACAGACAGACAGACAGACAGACTCACAGAGTCACAGACAGACATTTTGTAAAAACATGTTTTTTGGAATCTCTGACCCCTAAAACGTGTAAATCCGTCAAAAACCGGAATTTGAAAATTTTCATGAATCCAATACTTTCTTCTTGTAACGATAGAAGAAAGTAAAAATACAGAGTGTTATATCGTAACTCAACTTGGGTTGACGGTAATGAATTTCAGAAATTTTACGTACATTATAATTGAACTTTTAATAAACATGTTCAACTTTGTTGTAAATGTGATTTAAAAAAGTGGCAGTAGTTTACATTATACGCGCCAGCACTACGCACTTGATGCTACACATTTTGCACTACAATTACCAGTTTATACGATGTAATCGATTGTGTGAGCACCCTGTTTTTCCACAACTTTTCGTGATGTTATTACATTTTATACAAAACAGCGTACATATCGCTATATTTTCATCAAAATATTTTTATTTTTCTGAAAATTACTACCGTCAACGAGAGTTCACTTAGGGTAAAACACCGTGTATTTGCAACTAAATAAGTGGTTTGCAAACCCATGTACTTTGGCATTTTCCCCTCCTTTTAAAGTCTACTATCACTCTTCTGAATTTATCGGTCGAAATTGGCAACACCCTGTATATTTTTCTTAATCCCCTATAACTATAACTTTATTATCTTTCTAATTTTATTTTATATTACATTACAAAATTTTTATTACAATACAGTGGTAACATTTTACTCAATTTAAATTTCAAATCAATAATTCCATGTTTTGAAGGTGAAACAATTATCGTGCTAAGGTGCAATGGTGCGCTGGGACCTGTTCATTTTGTTGACTGTTCAATCTGCTTACTTTAAATTAATTAATTACTTAATTAATTAATTACTTAATTAATTGCTTAATAAATATAAATTAATTAATTACTTTAATTAATTACTTACTTTAAAAAAACTATAATCACATAATTGTATCCTGCGACAAAATATATACACATACATGTTGTACATATTTAGATATGTAATTATATACTTACTATCCATTTACATGTTGCCATATTTTTTTAAAACTCTTTGTAATTTAGTTATATACTTCCAGTTCACATTGGGGACAAAAGGCGATTTCAGCAGACAAGCTTATACAGCTTATGTTATGTGATGTGTTTATTTTTTATTTTATTTTTTTTTTAGGATCCTAAAACCTTTGAACTTTATATGCCTATTTTTAAAATGTAACAATTATTATTTTGATTACAATCTAGCATATAAATAAATAAAAAAAAGTGAACAAATTATATTTTAAAATAAAATAAAATATTTTTTATAACTCGAATAATGCGCATGGCTATACGGTACTAGTAGAGAATTTTATGTTAAACCCTTGCGCTCTGGCGCTGTTAGCGGATATTATGTCACTAGCCAACAGTGTTGCCGCATATGGCAGATTTTTTTTTTTTTTTTTTTTTAATAGAAATTTTGAATTTTCACCATAAAAATGTAATTAGTAATTTTATTTTACTTTATTTACGTCATCTTGTACAGCAAAAATAAGAGTTAAAACTTTCTAGTGAGAATTAAGAATGTCTAATTAAACAATCAGCCATACATCATGTACTTACGTCATTGCCGGAAATGACCAAAATGGCATGACGTACGCTGCTGCGTACGGCACAGTGAGTAAGAGGTTAACCCTTAAATGCCTGATTTTCCAAAAATCATTGTAATAATGTTTTTCGGCTTTCATTTTTTAAATAAATCATGGGAAAAATACTTTAAAAATTCTTATTTTGTTTTAACACTATGCCGTCCGGCGACGCCACAGTGGTGACGTGCGCAAACTAGCGGTCAACGGCCGGTGACACCACAGTGGTGTCGTGCGCAAATTAGTTGCCAACTGCCGGCGACACCACAATGGTGTCGTGTGCATAGCATTGTAACGACCGAAGAAAAACTCGGAGACCTTTCTGATTCTGAGTTGCCGGACTAATTTTGGCCCAGCGTTTGTCCACGCCTAGAATGGTCAATTGATGATCGCCTGTTCTTGCCTTACATCTTGAAGACTGTTTTGCTGCGTACCATACGAAAGAGAAATACTAAGTACCAAAGAAAATGCAAATAAACAAATATATAAAAGAAACAAATTTTGTATTTATTTACATATGTATATCTTCGAAATTTCATGAAAGTAGGGGAACAGGGTTGAGAACTTATGAGAACTAACGATGAGATTAGTAAAACTTAACAATTTATAATCTCCCAATAATGTCAAGGACGGCCGGCGACTAGTCAACTGATCCGAATTAGCGCTGCCGGAGCCAAGCGAATAAATATTTACGAATCGTGCGGACGGCAAAGTGTTAAGTATAGTTTACGGCAAAAAAAAAAAAAAAAAAAAAAAAAAAACAGTTTGTTACTAATCGGCAATACTGGTGTTTAATTGAAAAAATAATTTCCCTTGATAAAATTCTACAATATTAAACACACAAGAATTTTAGGAACTTTAATAAGAAATAAATATTACTTGCTCACTGCAGGTCAAAATAGGGTATTTCGCAAGCTTCCAAACAAAACAAAAAGAACAAGTACAGACATTTAAAAAAAAAAAAAAAAAATTATCTTTATTCTTAAACAGCACAAGTGTTGCCAAGTAAATGTTGAAAATCGATTTAATAATATTTTTAGACTGCATTTTATCGGTAACATTAGGCATTATACTTCAATATTATTCTAATAGTATTTTAGAGCCTAAATTGTGTATGTTATCGAAAAGCAACATCAGGCATTTAAGGGTTAAGAATACGATGGAGCAACTGCTCTAACTTTTTCTTATTTTTTATTTTACTCAAAAATGTATCATGAGCACTCACAGAAGGTCAATTGAGCCTGTTTTTGGGGTCAAAATTAATCACAAATTTCTCTCTGCCATTCCGCTAAATCCTTCATTACTAATACTTCATTATTATCTTCGTTATTGGATAATTTTAAAAGGAATTAAAATTTTAATTTGTAAATTTCAAGGTCCAGTACAGCAGCTTGTGGCTCCATAGAGGAGTTTTTAATTTTATGAAATTGTCTTTAATTTTCGGAACAGGTGGCACACATTGAAGGCTGCCTTTATTCACATGACTCAAACATAGAAAAATATTATTTCACTGTAGTAGTGGTAGCAATGCACATTGCACACACTTCTTACACGATGCACATACATCTGGCAGTGGCAGCCATATGTAAGGATTCTTATTATTCAGGAATTTTTTATAGAAAATAGTAGTAAAAATAAAAACATGAATCACAGTACATTTAGAATTGAATTTTTCCGGAACGGGGCTATCTCAAGAATTTCTGTTTTGAAAGGAGCCAGAAACCTTACATATAGCCTTTAATTTAAAACGAAAATATAATGAAAACTATGCAGATGTTATTGATTTTAAAGAAGCTTCCTTAAAAACGTTTTCTTCAAAATTATTTTTTAAAAATAATACCAGGAAACACCGTATTTTAATTTTTAACAGTACCCTCATTTTTTCGGTTTTCAAACGGGTTTAAACTTTTCGGGCTTCAAGGAAGTCACGACATTCAAAAGGGCATCGCATTGGACAGATCTGGTATAAATATCAAATTCATCTTTCATCTTCCCATTTGTTTCTTTGTGTTTGTATATTTTATTTAGAGGAATAAACATAATTGCCAACATCCCGATTTTTTGAACACCAGTAAATTCTTACAAAAATGTTCGCATTGTTTAATTGCAGAAATTGAGTGATTGCATAAAACTAGTATTTCTACATAGAAATATTGGTATTTAAAAAATTGGGAGGTTGGCAACTATTTATATTATGTTTAGAAAAACCAATCTATAATTATTTAAAATTAGTATATATATATATATATATATATAAGATTATTTATAAACAGTGTAAAAAATGGGCCTTATCAACTCAATTGCTTTTATTCGAAACCTGATATCTATTTTAGTTCCTTAAAAATATTTCTTTGATACTATATCACCTCTCCTCTTCATATATTTTTTTACATTTAAGCGGAAATTTCACAATGTAAATTTGTTCCCCAGTGGAAAACCAGAATTGGTCGGGCTAGTGCCCCATATTGTACCAATTTTGCGTTATTCAGCAATAGTTTCAATGAAGTACTGCATCTTTACACATTTGCTTTATATTGAAATATTTGCAATGATATGCCTTATTTACAGAACTGTGTGATTTACATTGGAAATATTTGCAATGGTATGCCATTATTACAAAATTGCTGGATTTACATTGGAAATGTTTGCAATAATAATCAGAACTGTGCGATTTACATTGGAAATATTTGCAATAATATGCCATTATTACAACACTGCTGGATTTGCATTGGATGGTTGGTTGTGTTTATGACGGCCAATTATCAACACGAGGGATATAGGCCCTAAGGAGGGGAGTGCCTTCCGTGGGGGGTCTTTCTAAGGGAATTTAACCCGTATTAACGCTTGGAAATCCAAGGTTCGAAGAAAACCACGAAAACTCCGAACGATTAGGCCAACGGGCGCGATTGGGTTCGAACCCAGCACCTCCCGTCTACCAGCTTCGAGAGCAGACCCTCTTGGCCACTGGTGGGCCGGATTTACATAGGAAATATTTGCAATTATATGCTATTATACAAGATTGTGTGATTTACATTGAAATATTTGCAATAATATTCCATTATACAGAATTGTGTTATTTACATTTGATATATTTGCATTGATATATCATTATTACAGAATTATGTTATTTAAGGGGGGAGATCACGTTGAGCAACCGGAAAATGACAATAATTTGACAATTACGAAAAACTCTGTAATTTCAAAACCAATTAATGGAATACAACAATTTTTTTTTTATACTTTCATAAATACTTATGGTTTAAAAAAAAGCATTCAATTATATATATTTAACAATATTAATTAGTTAAATTTTAATGACAAAATTGACATTTTAAAAATCTGAATTTTTAAATATGCATCTTGCGCGCAAGATTTTAAAAATTCTATTGCAGATGTAGGAAACATTTTCAATTAAATTGCAATGTCTCAGAAATATTGAAAATATAACGGCAAAATATTTGTCGCTGCTTTTTGAAAACACTCAAGTTTTAGAGCAATATTTCTTACCAATATTGCCAATATTGGCCAATATATAAAAAGGATATAGTCAATATTGGTTAAAATGCAGCTAATATAAACAATATTGGCGAAAAATTATATTCCTATCAGGCTCAATTACTCGAAATAAAAAGTTTTTGAGAAAGTACATTTATATCAGCATCCTCTCCTTAGAGATAAAAGTACTACAAATAAAATGATTTACAAAAAAATTGACATGTCAAATGACATATCGAATTTCGCTTTTATCTTACCAACTTATTTATTTTTTATTTTTATTTAGAAAATACTGGCCTTCTAGATTTACGGAACTGGAAAATTCAATTTTCAGTTTATTAATGTAGTATTTTTGTTTGTATTTCACATTTCATTTGAAATGGAATATCTTTTACATATATTTCATGTCCCATCTTTATCGCTTCTAATTTTTTCCGTCAGGAATACAAAAAGATCGTAAATTGTGTAAAAAGATAAAAAAAAAAAAAAAAAAAAAAAAAAGAGAGAGAGAAAGAAAGAAAGAAAGAAATATCTAGAGGAAATGCTAAAACAAAGCTGCAGATTTACTGCAGATGTCAAAAGCATCCTGGATGTTGCTGAAAGAGATCTTATTTCGAATGCAGCTGTCAGCTGATAGAAGCAGCATCAGTTTATATTTCATTCTTTATAGGTTATCGTACAGGTCTGATAAAATTTCTTTATGTGCAAATGCATATAATCTTTATTTTTCGTTTTTCCGTAAGAATTCTAAGAAATAAAGGACTAGGGTGGATAAGAATATAGTGTTCTGAGTGATACTCATATATATTTTAAGTGTACTATAAAAAAATTATTAGTAAAAGTATACAATAAAGATTATTAAAAAAAACTAAATAATTAACCCATTTGTGCCTAAATTATTTTTCCTCAAATTTTTTTGTAAAATAGCTTTAAAATGTTTCAAAATGAACTGGAAAAATACTAAAGAAAATTACTCTAAAATATTTTTGTATTTATTTGATAAAATGTAAACGTACTAAATATGGGAATATGCATAATATTTATAGTAGCATAATATGCATAATTATATGTTTTGTCTATATTTATATAAAAAAAACCTTTTAAATTGTATATTATATAGTATAATTAGTATTTTTATGAACTACTAAAAAATATATTTCTTTCTTTCCAGTGACTAATAGCATGATAAGTATTAGTAATAATAAACTAAGCATACTCGTATTTGAGGCTTAAAAACAATTTGCTTGATAATCATCTTGAAAAAGAATTTACATAAACAACTGTCCCCTAAATGGCTAACAAAAATATACACGCATTCGTGCCTAGCGCCCTATAATTCGTACATTACAAAAATGCATTAAAAATAGGCTTCAACATATAATTTCACAATTAAAAAAAATACGTATTTCGAAGAAGTCTACAAGCTAATAGTATGAGAAATTTAATTGGATCCTTTATAGAAAAAACCCAAATCAACTTACTTTTTACATTTCGACATCTTGAAAAGGAAAAATGGCTGTCATGGAAACGACTTCTTGTAAAAATGCGTTTTTCTTCATGATAGGTTTTTTCACCATTTCTCATATTTAAATTCTTATAACTAGAGAACCGTAAAAGATACAAGGTTCAAACTTGGGACGTATCTTTTTCAATTATTTTACTTTAATTTTGATTCAGCATATTTGAAAAAAATATTTGCTTTTGAAAATATGATTTTTTTTTTTTTAAAGTTGCACCACTTTTTTTTTTAAATTTTTTTGTTAAATATTTTTAATTTTTTTATAAATTAATATTTAAAAAAATGCTGAATCAAAATTAAAACACATATTTCTGTTTATTTAAATGAAAAAAAATTGAAATTCTATAAATAATATTTCGAGTTATAACGATTTTAAATTACCCCACTTTTTGAATAAATTTTAAATTTAAATTAAAGAAAAAATTCTAAGAAGTTTTATCATATGATTTTGTTTACGAATGATAAGGTTAACCATCACAAAAAAATTCAGAATTTTAACTCAATAAATAAAAATTATTTTAAAATGTGTCCCGGACAACCTTAAGCAAATAAACATCCATATTACGCTGCCATCGTTCGGTAAAAGATAAAGACATCTATAGATAATAATTTCATATAATTTTCATGTTATGAAGAAAAAGAAAATCCCACAAATTTATTAAAATTCGAAGCGTTCCAAAAATGGGACGCTAGGTATAAATGAGTATATTATTATCTATAATAATAGTACATATTTACTATGAATTGTGGATATGAGGTTCCTCTGATGATTACGTATCACATTGATAATGTTTTTTATTTTTGTATTTTTTTTTTTTTTTTTTTTTTTTTTTTTTTGTCTCGTTCAATATTTTTTTTTTGGATATTAGTTTCAAACAAATATATTTTTGAAATTAATTTTCGAAAAAAAAAATATTGTTTTGGCTCTTGCATATACCGTTATTAAATATAAAATATATAAAATAAAAAACAGGTACATCGAAAAAACTAGTACCTTGAAGTATATTCGTACTCGTCATCAGCGTTCGAAATAAAAATACAAAACGTGTATTTATATTTTTATTTCGAATCCTGTTGACGATTACGAGTTTACTTAAAAGTACTAGGATTTTAGATGTACATTTTTTAAACCTTTTTTTTTTTTAATATATTTAACAGTGCATCAAAAAACTTTTAGTAAATTTTGAATGAATTAATTTTTATTTTAATTCGTGTAATATGTTAGCTAATCGGAATTACGGATTCGTCTATATTTTCATTTCTGTCATAAATTAGTTTAATATAGTTTTAAAAGTTGACAAACATTTAGTACCAGCATTGCTTTTAATAGCATTTCCTATAATTATAGTATCTAGTATATTTTTGTTTATCGATTCGTAGACTTTTCTGATTAAATATTACTCTTAAACAAGTAATAAACGGTCAAGTGCGAGCATTACTCGCGCACAGAGGGTTCCGTAGAATAAATATATGAATTTGTAATTGTATTATATATAAAAAAAAAAGTTGCTAAAAGAATACTAAGACTTTATAAAAAACTATACATTGTAGGGTTGGGTATAACTGTATATATTAAAAAAGTGTAAATGGTTATACCATGAAAGGTCAAAGAAATATTGAACCTAAATAATATCAAATATAGCTATTCGTATAACTGTTTTTTAATATTATCCTAATCTGTTTATAATGAACTTAATTCGTACTGACAATAAAGGTAGTGCATAGTTAAACTTCATTTGGCATTTCATGAAACTAAATTCAGCGTAGTAATAACCTTTATTTCTACAGTGCAGCTAAAACAAAACCTTTGTTCAAAGTTTAAATTTGACATTGTACTAAGCGCTTCGAATTGAGGTCTCAAAGTTGTAACGCCGCCTTGGTCAGTGGCGCGTTTTTCCAGATAGGTATTTAATTAACTTTTAAAGTCACCCGAGACGTATTGAGAGATACAATAAATGCAAACTATCGCGAATCCCACAGTATTTATGCGATTCATTCTAATTAAATCTTTCGAGGGCGATGCCCTTAAAAAACGGACACCTAATTTTAATTCCAAAACAGACAAACGGCACCAAGAATATTTAATTAAAATTTTCCTTTTATCATGTACGTGAAAATAAGCAAGTTCGCATTTTCACGAGTAAAATGGCTGTGACAGACAGACAGACAGACACAGGAGTGATCTTATAATGGTTCCGTTTTTATTTTTTAAGTACGGAACCCTAAAAACAGTTGTACTCAATGTTCTCAAAACATTAAACCTATAGTCATATAAAAACAGCTTTAGATGTACAATGGGTATTAATTTTTACTATGGGCTTAATGTAAATTGATACCACAGTAGTATAACTTATTTATGAACACACCAGGCAAATTATTTATTAATTAATTCTACAATATTACAAAAATATAAAAATCTAAATTTATAAATTATATATAAAAATTATGCATATAAAATATAAATTTACATGTGCGTGTATAAATATATATGGTCCTTATACCGACAATATTCGATGACATAACACATATTTACTGTGAATTTGTGTATATGAGGTTCTTCTAATGATTCCGTATCACAGTGATGATGTTTTTTTATTACTTACCCATCATACGTAGTATAGGGTAAATCTTGTAATCGTTTTAAAAATCGAATTTTTTTTTTGTTTTGTTTTGACGGATTGACACATTTCAGACACTGGAGATTCCGAAAAAACTTATTTTTAGAAAAAAAAAAAATGCCGTCCGTCTGTCTGCGTGTCTGTAAACGCTCTATTTTCCTAAAATATTGAGATAAAGACTTTAAATTTCTTTTGTAATTAGTATATAATGATGAGAAGAAGCCTATTGAATTTCAGTAACCTCGATTATCCGGATCTATTTTTTCGGACTCTGGAAATATTCATTCTGATAAAAGGTACATAAAAAGTTTCGAATTTTTTTATTTTTAGGAGGGAATATAAAAGACAATAAAAAAAAAATAAATTTTCCGTAAAGAATGAAGTCGATCGAATAATTAGTTGCCGAGAAATTTGTAATCATATTTTCCACACTCTTCGATTTTTCAGGACACTGTATTTCATTTAAATTTCAATTCAAAGATATAGTTTAATTGGAAATGAAACGCTTAATCCCACTCAGTAAACTCTTAGTTAATATGATTAAAATTTATTGAGTTATAAGGATGTATTTTTTACGCAGTTCAGTAATAGATCATTTAAAGTTTATGACGTCATCAAGCCACGATTTTAAACACTCTATCTACCGAGCAAATTGAGATAGAGGTTCAAAAATTGGTATGTACTTAGAATGTAATAGGGCGACAAAACTTACTAAATTTGAGAACTGAACATTTATTTTTATATTTTATATTAAGCATATCCATGACATGGGTAAGTATTACATTGGCTCCCAGTAACTAGTTTTTATTTTTTTACTGTCTCGTTCAATGTTTTTTTTATTTTTTATTTTTGGATATTATGTACTTAAAAAAAATATTTTTTTTAAATTAATTTTCGAAAAAAAAAATATTGATTTAAACCTTTAAATCCTTAAAGTATAATCGAATTGTAGAAGCTTCAGTTTTAGCATTCAGATGACTCCTAAGCTTATTTTTATAAAATAAATTGGAAAAAAAAGGTCAAATTTCAGTCGAATGGCTATTCCTTTTTTGTGGCAATTTGGAGAATAAAATTTATGGGGTTTTGGTTTTTTTGCAAGGACGACTGTTCAACTACTGTAATTTCTTACCATGTTAAAATAGCTTGTTAGCGCATATCGTAAAGCATGTTAGAATTTAGGGATTATTTTGAACTGTGTGATAAAAAGCTTTGATTCTGTTTTTCAGACTTGATTTTATCTTTGAATGCGTGTTTTCAGAATTATTTTCTTACTATATTATAGAAAAGATTCTTTTAACTTTAATGCAAATACCTAAAATATTACAAAAATAAACGGTCAAGTGCAAGTATTACTCGCGCTCAGAGATTTCCGTACAATAAATATATGAATTATTAACTGTATTTTTAAAAAAATATCGTTGCTAAAAGAATAGTAAGACTTTGTAAAAAACTATGCAACGTAGTGTTGGGTATAGCTGTATATACTAGAAAAGTATCATGGCGTATAGCATAAAAGTTCAAAGAGATATGAAGCCTAAATAATATCACATATTGCTATTGTGTATAACTCTTTATTTAATCTTATCCTAATCTGTTCATGATGAACTTAATTCGGTACTGACAAAAAAGTAGTAAACATTTCAACTTCATTTGGCATTTCATAAAACTAAATTCAGCGTAGTTATAATTTTTCCTTTTTACAGTGTAGCTAAAATAAAACCCTTGTTAAAAGTTTAAGCACTGTGCTAAGAGCGCTTCGAAAGGATATCGCCAGACCCGAACGGTGCAAACTTTAATTATTACTAAACAACTACTATTAATTAAGCAAACTTTTATTATTATTATTATTATTACTAAATGCCAAAAGATAAATGGAGTCATTATAAGCAATTCATAGATATATACTATACCGTTACTACATGTAGATAGTAACATAAGTAATTGTTAAAACTAAATACTCAATGAATATACATGTAAGTCGTGGGAAAAAAAAAAAAAAAAAAAAAAAAAAAAAAAGTAAACACCTCTACTAACTCTTCAACAAATTATCGTAGAAGAAAGTTACTGGTACCAAACGATTGGAAATAAAGTCTATTTTTAAATGATGTATATGTCGTAGGCTAATTGAGAAATCCGGCTCTTTGCAAACAGCCTAGGCTCTTTGCAAAGAGCCGGGCTAATTGGAGAATCCATCTCCCTTTTTCCAATTAGCCTGATATTTTTCAGGCTTATTGCAAAGAGCCTAGAAAGCGTTAGGTTAATTGAAAAAGGACCACTTATTATCCGATCAGGGTGATATTTTTAGGTCACAGGTTATCAAAGCCTGAGAGCTTATGTGCCCGCCGATTCTGTATGTACGTGGTTACGTACGTACGTACGTATGTACGTAACACGAAAACTCTTGATAGAAATATCTGATTTGCTTCAAATTTCTTTTTCTAGGTTCATTCTGATAAGGTGCTTCCCTGATTAGTTTTTGGGGTTCATTGGTTAAGGATAAAGGGGGAAAAGGGGGGCTAGTCCCCCCCTTAATTTATATAAATGGGTTTTTCATGGAGAAATATTCGATTTGCTCCAAATTTGGTATACCGGTTAATTGTGTTAAGGAGCTTCCCTGATTAGATTTGGAAGCTCATTATTTAAATATAAAGAGGGAAAGGGGGGGCTACACCCCTTAATTTAGATAAATCGATTTTTCATGATGAATTATTCGATTTGCTCCAAATTTGGTATACCGGTTTATTAAGTTAAAGAGCTGCCTTGATTAGATTTGGAGATTCATTAGTTACATATAAAGGGAGGAAAGGGGGGCTATCCCCCCCGTAATTTAGATAAATAGGTTTTTCATGCAGAAATATGCGATTTGCAATAAATTTGGTATACCGGTTAATTATTTTAAGCAGCTTCCCTGATTACATTTGGAAGATCATTATTATGTATAAAGGGGGGGAAGTGGGGCAATTGTCCCTCCCCTTAATTTAGATAAATGCGTTTTTCATGTAGAATTAATTCATTAGCTCAAATTTGGTATACTGGTTTATTATGTTAAGGAGATGTCTTGATTAGATTTGGAGGTTCATTAGTTAAATATAAAGGGGGGAAAGGAGGGGCTAGCCCCCCCCCTTAATTTAGGTAAATGGGTTTTTAATGCAAAATTATTCGATTTGCCCAAAATTTGGTATACCGGTTTATTATGTTAAGGAGTTTCCCTGATTAGATTTGGAAGTTCATTAGTTAAGTATAAAGGGAGGAAAGGGGGGCTAGACCCCCCCTTAATTTAGATAAATGGGCTTTTCATGCAGAGTTATTCGATTTGCTCCAAATTTCGTATACCGGTTTATTATGTTAAGGAGCTGCCTTGATTAGATTTGGAGATTTATTGGTTAAGTATAAAGGAGGGACAGGGCCTAGTGTCCCCTTAATTTAGATAAATGGGTGTTTCATACAGAATTATTCGATTTGCTTCAAATTTGATATACCAGTTTATTACGATATGGCTTCCTTCATTTGATTTGGAGGTTCATTGGTTAAGTATAAAAGGGGGAAAGGGGGCAATTGCCCCTCCTGTTAATTTAGATAAATGAGTTTTCATGCAGAATTATCTGATTTAGTTTAATTTTTTTTTTCAACCGGATCGGAACTTGAAGGTTTCATTTGAAGTCAACCCGAAAACCGACCACAACCAGGTTTCGGATTGAGATCAAATAGAACTTTCAGGTTCGTATCGGGTTGCCGGTGGACGGAGATTATTTTGTCTGGCTTGCATCAGGTTATAGTTCTTTGGAATTTTTTTGTCGGTTAAGATTTGGTTCGGGACGGGTTTCAGGTTGACTTCGAATGGAATTTTTAGATTCTGGTAGCGTTGCGTGTCCACGGAAACTAATTTGTCTTGTTTGGATCCGGTTATGGATCATTGGAATATTTTTGTCGGTTATCAGATTTGGTTCGGGATTTCGGGTTTTTTCAAATGGAACTCTCAGGTTCGGGTCGGGTTGCATGTAGACTGAAATTATTTTGTCTTGCTCGGATCGGGGTAATTTATTTTTCGGGTTTGGGTAGGGTTATGCTTTAATAAACGTAATAAAAAGAAAATTGCCCAGTTAAACTGATGGCATTGAGCTCACAGGCTATTCACACTAATTGTATATTATACTCTTATTTCAAAGAATAATGCCCCTCGAAAAATAAATGAAGGTATTAGTCCCCGTTGCCCCCCCCTTTCTACTTAACCAAAGAACCCCCAAATCTAATCAGGGAAGCTACTTAACATAATAAACTGGTATACCAAATTCGAAGCAAATCAGATAATTCTGCATGAAAAAACCATTTCACTAAATTAAGGGGGGGGGATTAGCTCCCCCATTTCACCCTTTATGCTGAACCAATGAACTTTCGAATCTAATTAGAAAAGCTCCTTATAAGAATGAACCTAAAAAAAAAAAGAACTATATTAGATAATTCTGCATGAAAACACATTTATCTAAATTAAGGGGAGGGGCAATTGCCCCCTTTCCTCCCTTTTATACTTAACCAATGAACCTCCAAATCAAATGAAGGAAGCCATATCGTAATAAACTGGTATATCAAATTTGAAGCAAATCGAATAATTCTATATGAAAAACCCATTTATCTAAATTAAGGGGACACTAGCCCCTGTCCCTCCTTTATACTTAACCAATAAATATCCAAATCTAATCAAGGCAGCTCCTTAACATAATAAACCGGTATACGAAATTTGGAGCAAATCGAATAACTCTGCATGAAAAACCCATTTATCTAAATTAAAGGGGCGGGTCTAGCCCCCCTTTCCTCCCTTTATACTTAACTAAGGAACCTCCAAATCTAATCAGGTAAGATCCTTAACATACTAAACCGGTATACCAAATTTGAAGGAAATCGAATAATTTTGCATTAAAAACCCGTTTACCTAAATTAAGGGGGGGGGGTAGCCCCCCCCTTTCCTCCCTTTATACTTAACTAATAAACTCCAAATCTAATCAAGCCATCTCCTTAACATAATAAACCAGTATACCAGATTTGAGCTAATCGAATAATTCTACATGGAAAACGCATTTATCTATATTAAGGGGAGAGGCAATTGCCCCCCTTTCCCCCTTTATACATAATAATGATCTTCCAAATGTAATCAGGGAAGCTGCTTAACATAATTAACCGGTATACCAAATTTATAGCAAATCCAATATTTCTGCATGAAAAACCCATTTATCTAAATTACGGGGGGGGGGGGGGGGTAGCCCCCCCTTTCCTCCCTTTATATGTAACTAATGAATCTCCAAATCTAATAAAGGCAGCACCTTAACTTAATAAACCGGTATACCAAATTTGGAGGAAATGGAATAATTCATCATGAAAAACCGATTTATCTAAATTAAGGGGGGTAGCCCCCTTTCCCCCTTTATACTTAAATAATGAGCTTCCAAATCTAATCTGGGAAGATCCTTAACACAATAAACCGGTTTACCAAATTTAGAGCAAATCGAATATTTCTGCATGAAAAACCCATTTATATAAATTAAGGAGAAGGGGACTACCCCCCTTTTCCCCCTTTATCTTTTACCAATGAACCCCAAAAAATAATCAGGGAAGCACCTTATCAGAATGAACCTAGAAAAAAAAAATTGAAGTAAATCGGATATTTCTATCAAGAGTTATTGCGTTACGTACATACGTACGTACCTACGTACACACGTACATACAGAATCTGCGGGCACATAAGCTCTCAGGCTTTGATAGCCTGTGAGCTAAAAATATCACCCTGGTCGGATAATAAGTGCTCATTTTTCAATTAGCCTAACGCTTTCTAGGCTCTTTGCAATAAGCCTGAAAAATATCAGGCTAATTGGAAAAAGGGAGATGGATTCTCCAATTAGCCCGGGCTCCAACAGCCTAGGCTGTTTGCAAAGAGCCGGATTTCTCAATTAGCCTACGACATATATAAAATTTGCTTAGGGGGTCATCTACATATTAAAACAAATCATAACTTAGTTTTTTTCAATAGCAGTACACAATTCTGACAGCATAAATGAACTCTACACCCTTCAATTAGTCTAAAAACAAATTTTTATGCAATTCGCACCATAAGTTTCCGAGAAATTAATTATTTTAAAACGAGCGTATTTTAAGGGATGTATCTAAATTGAAGTTCGGTACTCGATTGTTAAACAAGAGAATTCCCTTCTTGATCAAGGCACCTTAAGCAGTCAATTAAGCCTGTTAGATTACAGGACAGCGTAAGAAATTTCAAAATATTTAGTCACTTCTATCATGGACAATGTTACTATATAGATAGTAACATAGATATAGATATATACTATACCGTTACTACATGTAGATAGTAACATAAGTAATTGTTAAAACTAAATACTCGATGAATATACATGTACAGTCGTGGAAAAAAAAAAAAAGTAAACACCCCTACTAACTCCTCAACACATTATCGTAGAAAAAAGTTACTGGTACCAAACGATTGGAAATAAAGTCTATTTTTAAATGATGTATATAAAATTTGTTCATATAAAATCATTATACATGTTTTATAAATGAAATCATTATAAGCAATTCATAGACATATGCTATACTATTACTACATGTAGATAGAAACATAAGTAATTATTAAAACAAGATACTCAATGAATATACATGTATAACTGATAGACTGACATTTACTTAAACCATCACTTTGCCTTTTTTTAAAGCATAATTTGAAAACTACTTGGAAGAAAAATGTGAAATTTTGGATTTCCATAAAGCAGGACTTAATAAATCTAAATCCATCAAAAAATTCTAGGTTGCAATTCATAAATTTTTCGAATATTAATATCATAATTCATTTAAGAAAATTATAAAAATTGCAAATTCAACGTATTTATGTTTGGGTATTATTGCTACACAAAAAATTAGAACATTGGGATCATAATTTCAGAAGTTATAAATAAAAAAATGAAAATGTAATTTAACATTAGAAGAACTAAATTTTGAATGTTTATAATTGAAAAACTTATCATTATCATTATCATTATCATCATTTTCAACTGACTTGAAATTTGGTGTCTAGGCATAATTTGAACCAAAGATTTGAAATATCTCGTTAAAATTGGGTATTGCTATTGAAAAAATTAAGTTTAGATTTGTTTTAATATGTAGATGGCCCCATTAGCAAATTTTATGTACTTCATTTAAAAGTAGACTTTATTTCCAATCGTTCGGTACCAATAACATATGTCTACGAGAATTTGTTGAGGAGTTAGTAGGGGTGTTTACTTTTTTTTCCACGACTGTACAATTAATAGTGTTGTAAAGTCCTGGTTCTATTCAAAAGCACTATGTCAATAGAGGCAGATGTGGCTCTTAAATATCCCTCTTTTGCTACAAGACCGATACATTTTGTGTATCATAAAATCTCTAACAACCCAATTAAACTTGCTATATATTCCACTTCAAATCTTTCCAACTGTCAGACTGGAAATCATATTTTAAGACAAGATCTTAGCTTTAGACATTTTGGGTATAATAACTCTTACAATACTTGAAACACTCCTTAAGGCTGTTCTCAACTGCTTTCGTCAACTAGCGCAAAACGTTTTTACACATACCCTAACTCATTTATAAATGTAAAGGTACAAAATTGGCAGTGCTGACTAGGGAAGCGATTTGGAATCGAACTATTTTTTCCATTTTTTGATCAATAGATTACCTATCGAGTTATAAGTGAAATGGGTCACGTGAGCGAGGCGTTTTCTCTCCCTTCCTGACTCTTTTTCTTCTCTGGTCTAGAAATTCTGTTCAAAACGTCAAGTTTGACAGCATTTTCTAAAAGATCTATTACGTTTACAATAAAACGGAAAGAACAGTTCGATGACACAGTTTCTGAATAAGAATACCTGCTAGTTTTATGCGTTTCCGAACAAAAATCCATTTAAACTTATGTCAGAAAGTTGCAACTTTGGATTTGAGAACAGCCTTAAGCATTTACAAGTGCCGCCGGTTATCAGAGAAATCTGACTTACATATACCCAAACGCCTGAATCCGTTTAAGGGACTCTCAGCTGAACCCCCGAAAAGTGAAGACTTCCTTTTCTACGCTCCCGGCGTAGGTCTGTCCAGGTAGCTCAGGGTCAGGGCAGGTTGCGGAGATGACTATCTCCGAAACGAGTACGGAGTACTCTAAGCTGTAATCCGCGCACGGTATTTACAGATACTGCAGACAGGGCTTACTTAAGCTCTAGTTTGTGAAAAGCCGACCTCTTCATTTTTACTTTCTGAATATTTTTGTATAGCTGTGCCGTGCTGCTTTAATAAATGCTTTTTGTAGCTAGACCATCCTGCATTCCTGCATCATGACGGTACAGCGCGCCAGACCCGAACGGTGCAAACTTTAATTATTACTAAACAACTACTATTAATTAAGCAAACTTTTATTGTTATTATTATTATTGAATGCCAAAACATAAATGAAATCATTATAAGCAATTCATAGACAGATACTATGCTATTACTACATGTAGATAGTGACATAAGTAATTGTTAAAACAAAATACACAATGAAAATACATGTACAATTAATAGTGCGCCAGAGCCGAGCGGTACAAACTTCAATTATTACTAAACAACTACTATTAACTAATCAAACTTTTATTATTATTATTATTACTGAATGACAAAACATAAATGAAATATCATTTATGACGTTCACAAATAACTAATTTAATTTTAATTTATTTTATGTTTGCAATATTTCATTGTGCATCATGTCTCGTGACATTATTTACTATGTTTATTATTTTTAAATTATATGAAAATATTTTCTATCGTGTATGATTTTGAAAATGTCGCCGTTGTTGCGACGAAACGATCGTAAATCTTAATAAATGATATTTTATCACTTTATAGCATTACTTTACTTAATCTGTTTATAAGTGATCATTATACATGTTTTTATAAATGAAATCATTATAAGCAATTCATAGACATATGCTATACTATTACTACATGTAGATAGAAACATAAGTAATTATTAAAACAAGATACTCAATGAATATACATGTACAACTGATAGAGCGCCAGACCCGAGCGGGTTAAATTAATTTAATAAGATTTCGAAATATTAGAAATAAATAACTGCAGTTTTACTTTGACTAAAAATCATATAGAATTTAAAATTTATTATTTTAGGAATTTTATTCTAGAGTATTGATGTATCTTTTATACAACCGCATTATCATTATTTATCTTTTATCTGATTCTGATAAAATAATATGCCATGAACAAAGATGCTTTATAAATGAAACTTTTGAATAAAAAAGTAATGATGTACAATCGATAAAGGTATGATAAGCTTTAAACACAAAATCGATGAAACCCATAGCAAATATGTTTTTCAACTACTTTGAGATTTTTTCTTTTATTTTTAGCATGCATTACGATCTGGTTATATTTTCATTGAGGGGAAAATAATGTTTGATTTTGATATGTGGTTGCGATAATTTCCCTTTTCCCCACTTTTCACAGTGGTAACTTCACAGTAGGGTCTCTGTCACCATTTGACAAAGTCATGTGACAGAAAGTCACCATGTGACTTTAATGTGACATTATTTGGTGATTTATCATAATGCAACGTGCACAATGACTTTGAAATTGAATCTCCAGATGAGAGTCACACGAGAGTCTCAATGAAACGACATTTCAAAATCACCTGGTGACTCGTCACAAAGCAGCACTCACAGTGACCTGTCAGTGGAGTCACATATAGTAGTCATTTGAGACTCATAAAAGAGACGTATGGAATTTCCTATTTTTTGTTTCGCCGTAGTGACTGTGACTCTTGTGACCATGTGTGACCTGAATGAGATGTTATATGGACTAGCTGTTCTGCTGAGATAGTAATTATTCAAATTATATTACTTCCTTTTGAGTATTCGCGTATTTAAAAATTAGCATTTTGTGACTTTTCCTTAATTTTTGATAACCAGTGTAGAATGGAAAGTCAGTAAGTAGGTCACAAAAGCCGACGAAAAAAAGGGAAACCAAGATACATACTTAAAAGGCATGTTTATTTTTTTTATATAATCGTCATTTACATTGATGCATTTGTCCCATCTCTTTATGAGTTCTCTAATACCTGCTGCATAACAATCTTTGGACTGCACTCATCTTTGTACCTCACATTCAACATCTGCATCAGTCGGCTGTAGGCTAAACCATGTGAACCCCCTGTCGCAGTTGCTGATGCTTGTTATTCGCCTGTCAGCTCTAATTATTTCCTCAACATTCCGCACTGTTTCTTCTGTCGCAATTTCAAAAGGGCGATCATTTCGTTCTTCGTCAACAACTTTTGAACGCCCCTGCTCATCTTGCACAACTGTTGTCTCATAAATTCGAAATTGACATCGTACAGCTGGACAGTGCTGCCACCTATTGGCATATTTGGAAACAATTTACTACTAATTTCCGAGGTCTCATATCGGTTCGTGACCTACTTACACACTTTCCCTCGTATAAAGCGAAATACTGTATTTTTTCTTGCATGCCTCTCCGGTGTGGCACAACGCGCCTCCTGTTCTTTAATAATTCATTTGAAGAGAATGTTTTCGGACAAAACAAATAAGGGATTTTTTTCTTAAAAACAGAATTTATACAATTAAAATTTATAATTATTAGTATTTCATCTTTCGCAAACTATTTCGTTTCAATTTTGTAAATTTAAGAGCAAAATTTGCACTTAATGAATTAATGCAATGTAATTTCGAATTGAATACAGCGGTGAGTAATCGAATCCCAAAACCTCAAATCTTCACGCTTCATCAGCATCTTTCAATAATGATATGCTCTTTTTGAAGTACATTTTTGCTTTAATAACCGCACGGCAGACACGAAGAAACACTGTAACATAACATTTCACACATTTTAACTGCTGATGTTCATGAGAAAATATTTAGTTCTAAAAAATTGATTTAAAAAAATATATTGCTTTATTCTAAAATGGTAATTTTAATTTTTTGTATTTCTTACTAATTGCGTAGGAATAACTATTTTACCTGAAAATAACAATAATACACTTATACAATACTAGCAAACCCAGCGGCTTTGCTCGCGTAATAGTTGAAATATGCCAAGTGATATTTGCATGACTATTTTTTATTAGAAGAACACTTTTTGTAATAATTCAAAAATTACAAATTAAGCCACAGTTTGACTAAACTTCGTTATAAAAGTGCAATAGACAGAAATGATATTTTAATTAATATGAAGAACTAAAACTAATTCCAAATAAATGATAATTTAGAAAGCATTTTGAGACTTTTATGCTTATTTCATACGCTCATTTCAGTATTCATTTGAAGTTTTGCACTTTTTAGAAACCATCTTAACATATTTACATCTTAAAATTAATCATCATGCCAAATTCCAAGATTCTTGTCTAACAGTCTACCACCTCTCTGGTGTAAGTGGCACCAACATAAAATTCCGAAATAGAATATCTCGAAAAATGCTGAAACAGAGACTGCCACCATTAATTTGCCAACATTAACCTTGAAATCGGATGGTATTTTCTAATATTCTATAGAAAACCGAATTTAGATGTTTTTAAAGGCTTTCTTGCTGTTCCTGCCAACCTGGTGGTAGTGACATCGGCATGAAATATAGCCCGTATAGGATCAGAGACAGAGACTATCACTCTTGATTCGCAACCAATAACTTCAGTAATCGGTTTATTATTTCCTGAGATTCCATAGAAATCGTAATTTAGGACTCTTTTAGAATGTTTTTCGCTCCTTCCCTTCGCTTCACCGCTTTTTAATTTCGAATTTGTTTTCGACAGTTCTTAGAGGACATTTATATTTTATAAGTAACTACCGTGCTATATTTAAAGTTTCTAGCCTCTTCAGTACCGCAGAAATCGGAATTTAGAAAGTTTTTTGCTCCTGCAACCCTCTAGGGGTTATAGCACCGACATAAAATATAGCTTATGTTTGAGCAGGTTCTATGACCATTAATTTGCAACCATTATGTTTGAAATCGGTTTCGTATTTCATACGATTGCATAAAAATCGTAATTTAGAACGCTTATAGAACGCTTTTCGCTCACTTCATCCTTTTAAATTTGGAATTTTCTTTCGACAATTTTAGAAAGCATTTGCATCTTCGAAGTAATTACCATTCCAAATTTAAAATGTTAGACACCCCCCCCTCTTCAGTAACACAAAAAACGCAATTTAGAACATTTTTTGCTCTTGTAACCCCCAGGTGGTTGTGACAACAACGTAAAATATAGGCTATGTTGGAGCGGGACTGTCACCATCAATTTGAAACCATTGCTTCTGAAATCGGTTTATATTTCCTGAGATTGCGTAGAAATCGCTATTTAGAGCGTTTTTAGAACGCTTTTCGTTCATTTTCACCCCTTTTTAATTTCAAATTTTTAAGGAACTCTTCTCAGAGAGCATTTACATCTCATAAGTAATTACCATGCCAAATTTCAAGTTCTCAAGTCCCCTTCAGTATCACAAAAATCACAATTTAGAACGTTTTTTTAAAATGCAACCGCAAGGTGGTAGTGACGCCGACATGAAATAGATCCTATATTGGAGCAAGGGCTCTTATCGTCAATTTCCAACAATTACTTTTGAAATCGGTTGGGTACTTTCTGAGATTGCGTAGAAATCGCCATTTAAAACGTTTTTTAGAACAATTTTCGCGCATTTTCACCCACTTTTAAATTTCGAACTTTTTAAGAACTGTGCTTAGAAATCCTTCATATCTAATAAGTAACTAATATTTCAAATTTCATATAGCTAAGCCTTTCAGTAACGCAAAAATCGCATTTTTAGAACGTTTTTTGCTCCTGCACCCCCTTTTGAGGTAGTGGCACCGACATAAAATATAGCCTATCTTGGAGCAAGGGCTGTCACGATCATTTTGACGCCATTATTATTTAAAATCAGATTGGTATTTCCTGAGATTGTGTAGAAACCACCATTTAGAACGTTTTTTAGAACGCTTTTCGCGCAGTTTCACCCCTTTTAAATTTCGAATTGTTTAAGAACTGTTCTTAGAAATCCTTTATATCTAATAAGTAACTAATATTTCAAATTTCATATTTCTAGGCCCTTCAGTAACGTATAAATTGTATTTTTAGAACGTTTTTTGATCCTGCACCCCCTTTGGGGGTAGTGGCACTGACATAAAATGTTCCTATGTTGGAGCAAGGGTGCATGTCACCATCATTTTGACACCATTATTTTTAAAATCGGTTTGGTACTTCTTGAGATTGCGTAAAATTCGCCATTTAGAACGCTTTTTAGAACGCTTTTTGCGCATTATCACCCCTTTTAAATTTCGAATTTTTTAAGGAGTGTTTTTAGAGATCATTTATATCTAATAAGTGACTACCATGCCAAATTCCATGTTTCTAGGCCCTTCAGTAACACAAAAATCGCATTTTTAGAACGTTTTTTGCTCCTGCACACCCTTTTGGATAGTGGAACGGACATAAGATATAGCCTATATTCTAAGTTGGACTAACACCATCATTTTGATACCATTACTTTTGGAATCGGTTCGGTAGTTCCAGAGCTTACTTCCTACAAATAAACAATTTTTACTTCTTTATAATATTAGTATAGATAATAAATGTTCTGGTGTTTGCGTGTCAATATTTCCTCACCAGCGTTTCACATAAAAAATATCTATTACTTTCTCAGTATGATAAATTATTAGAAAGGTATTTACAATTAAGTTTATATTCAGTATAATATTTTTTTCTCATTTTTATTGTTGAAGACGCCAGAAAAGATAAATTTATACATTTTGAGACACGTTATTAAATATTACCTTTAATGAAATCTATACGGTGTTGATAAATTATGAAACATCAGTAGTTGATATAATATTTTGCTCAGGTAACAGCTGGTATTTTTCTCAAACAGCATCTTAAGGAATAATGGATTCCTTTATTATAACACCAGTTTCTTTTATTTAAATATTACAATATCACAAAAAAAAGAGGAAATACACAGGCTGCTGTATTAATGTGGAGAAATATTGAGAGAGATGATGGTAAATTTCAAGAGAAACAACTTTTACTGTTAAAACTCAGGTTCGCTATTCGCTTATTAAGGCGAAAATTCTAATTGGCTCGCTCGAAGTTGACATTATATATTTTACCTGACTGAAAAGAAGGGTTATGTGTTTCACGCGTATATGTGTATGTGGATTTCTTTATACCCTCGAAATATCCCAACGGCTGGATGGATTTTAATGAATGAGGTCTCTATCAATTCGTCTTAATGGCCCGATGGTTATAGGATATGTTTTGTTTTTATAAATTCAAAATGGAGACCGTAAAATGCAAAATGGCGGTAGAGAGGAAAAAAAAATTACGCACCCTATTGAGTGGCATATCATTGGATAGGTCTTTCAAAATGAAGACGATGTTTCATTGACTATTTTACAGTCAGAAGCTCCGTTAATATATTATACAACCTGGAAGTTGTGTAGGTAGGATCTCTAGCTTTACTGCAACTCTAACCATCATAGACATCTATAGATCTCATCAAAACAGTGTTTATAGATAGGAACCAACAATTAAACACAACTTAAAAGTCATCAATACAAATAAATGAAAACAAAACAGGTAAGTAATATAAACAAGTAATATAAAAAAAAATATTTTAAGTCAATTCCTAATTAGTTAAATAAGAGAATATTTTACTCCCATTCTTCTTTCCTCTTGAGTGGCACTCAAAATGCCTTGATCAAGAAGAGGGCTCTCTTGGGCTTAAGATACCTTGATCAAGAAGAGGGCTCTCTCGATTTTTGAAAATTGATTAATTTAATTTAATTATTGAATTAATATTTGAAAAAAACTGGCTTAACATCAAATGTCATCCACTAAAACTTTAACAAAAATTATTTGAGCTTGATTGGATGAATAATAAGTATTTTATTAACGATTGAAAATTTCAACAAGATATATATAGCGAGAGTTTGAGCTAATAGTAGGAATTGAAAAAAAAATAGTTTCGCATTGATGAGAAATAATTAATTAGTTCGCTTTTTACGCAGTCGGGTTTTTTGATTTTTTAAATTTAATTGTTTATTTAATTCTTAACTTTAAGGATATTTATAATAATGCAACGGAATTTTCAACTTTACTTTGTCCGAAATGAGATGACATCATTACAAATAATATAAATAGTCACATTTGTGATAAAAATAAAATGAGCTCGACGCACCGTATTTTGGAATATGGTTGACATTATGCATGATGTTACAGGTCGAATTGGTCTGCACTTCTTGCTATGTGCAATAAGCACATAAAGTTTACAAAAAATTTCGTTACACTATGTAAGTTTATTTTAAATGTAAAAAGTTCAGAGTGATGTTCCCTGTAAGAAATATATATTGACTTTGGGAATCTATGTTATAAAGCAAAACCCTATCCATAAAGACCTCGGACGTCATTTTGGCGATTGCAAAGATCTGAGTAATAAAATTTACTTTTTTGCAAGTCTATTAACTGTTTCTCAAATTTTCAATTTTCCGCCGTAAAGAACGCAAAAAAAAGTGTACTTTCGAATGCAATTTGTCTCAAAACTGTGTCTTAACCAATATTGGACCGCTGTTCTATAAATAGAACAGCTAATAAAACATTAAAAAAAACTGGTAAGGATTTTCTGGATGCATTTTGTTATGACGTCTTTAAAATGCTTAAAAGTATAACATATAAACAAAAAACCAAGTAACCAATTAAAATTTAATTGATAAAAGTCTATTTAAAAAATTCTTTATAAATTGTGATCTTATAATCTGAAATTTTACCGTTAGTATTATCTTTTTATTGGAGAAATCATGGAGTATTTTTGTACAACATAAACAGTATTTTTTAAGTAAAATAAAATATTTGCTCATAAAATTAGTTTATGTATGTATTTTATATGTCCTTACTATGTGTCCTACTAATATGCCCTGTTTATAGAACAGCTAGTTACTTAAAAAAATATAAAAAATTTTCACAATTTTGCTAGTATCTAACTAATTACGCCATATTAAGGATGTAATCGAAGTTTTAAATTTTTTCAAAAATATTTAATCGGTGTGGTCCAATATGGGTTAAAAAAATTCCTCTATCGCGGAAGCCCAATTACAGATGATTAACGCATTTACTCTTAAAGCAATATGAAAAATGATCTCCAGTAAGAAATCGCTAGAAGATTAAAGAAAATCCTGAACAGTAAAAAAGATTTAATATATTTTTTATAACGATCTTTACCACTGAAAAATTACCAAAATAGCTTCAAATAAAGTATCAAACAATATTATTTTCTATATGAAGGAACAAAAAATACAAATTTTAAAAAATATACAAACTCCCTGATTCTGATGATATATGAAAACTAAATCCCAGTGCTACACTACTTGACACACTTAGTACTGTAGCATTGGAAATAAAAGCATACTACACAGCTGTATTCTTTAGAACTAAATAAATTATATCATTTAATAAGTGCGACTTCATTCTTTCCCGAAGAAGAATAGTTACGCTTTAAAAAAATCAATCTAAGTGAGTGTTTTAAAAAGTGAAAATAATTTAAGTAAAATATATATATATATATATCTGTGTCACATTTATAATTCATGATCATCATATATATTATAAAGCAGTAAGCTCTAAAAGTTCCGCTCGAGTGTTTTCAAAAACTACCCAGTTGGATTTTTTTCCAAATTTTATCATTCGATAGGACATATTCCCGGGGTAGTTTATGAGAAAATATACAGGGATATCTATGATTTTTTATAATAAATTTCGTATTTTACTGCTATTTTGAACGAAAAGGTTGCCATTGATTATCTTTTGGCGAAAGTTTTGTTGATTAAAGAATTAAGATGGCTATATCTGTAAGAAAATAATACAAACACCTCGCAAATAAATAAAAAAAATACTGATATTTAATTTAAAGAACAACAACAACAACAAAAAAAAAACGTTTTAATAAGACATAATATTATAAAACGAAAATATTTAATTTAAATATGGAATAAATATTTGTAATGCTTAAAGTATAAGTTATTGTGAAATTTTACAACTGGTACAATATTTGGCGAATTATCGCTTGCGATAGGTTAAAAAAATGAATCTGAAAATTTGATTTGACAATTTTGAATGGCAATTTTTTTTTCTTTATAGCTCTTTTATCGCTTGCGCCAGGTTAATAAAAACGTGTCTGAAAACTTGATGAAATAAAATCTGGGTTACATTCTTTAGTCTTTTTCTTTCTTTTTTTTTTTGTCAATTTAATTATTATTTTTATATAATTATCCCATCATATGATTTACAGAAAAAACTAGAAGTATTTATAAAAACAGCTGTATTAGTGAGTTACATGCTATTTATTTATTACCTTCGTCGCCAAACAATGCAATTTTAAGGCAAATAAGACAAAAGTCTGAAATAAGCCGAGAGAAGAGCATTTCGGAGTATATTTTATATTCAAGCGTAAATTATATAAAAAGCAGTTAAAATTATAATTATGTAGTCAATCATTTAAATTTTATTGTAAATATCTTCCATATACACATATATTCTAAACTAATTTACTTTCAAAGATTTAAAATATTTTTTACCATACTATGGAATACCATTACTATGGAAACATGCGTTTTGTTTTCCTCAAGCATGTGATTTTTATATCCTCGAACTCAGATCATTACTTATTAATTGAATATTGTGTATTATGTTATTTTTTTAACATGCCGAACATATTGTCGATTTCACTTATAGGAATATTCACTGCTTTAAAAGTTAGGATATAAGAATATTCTTAAGAAGATTTCTGCAATTATACGTTATTACTATAAAAATAAAAATAAATAAACATTTTGCAATAAATATTGCTTGCTAATTTGTCATTTCTTTTTAGCTTTTTCTGCATAACTTTCTTTTGCTTAACCATTGTTTAAAAAAATTTTTATTGAACATATTGGACTAATCTTACGGAATCGTGTCACCCACCAAATAGCATATTGGATGGCGTATCAAAATTCAAAAGATTAGATAGATTTTGAAATTAGCTATTACTAAACGGTGGCAAATGGAATAATGCCCGTGGACTTAACATTTCAGCCTAGATAGGATTAAATTACCTGGAATTTCGATCAGTATAAAGCGAATTGTCCTGACGCACACTCTAGCAGCTAAACACAGCAACAAATTAAGAATTATTTTCATAATCTGGGTTATTTACACAACAGACGGAAGATTAATTTACTCTTAAATATAAAGAAAATAGCAGGCTTTTTTGTTCGTCCGTGTTATTATGCTCTTTAGAAAAATGCAAAATAAATATTCGGTTCAGGTATTCACCAAAATGCATATTGCTTAAATTTTTGTATAACTAACTTTATTTATCATTGTCAGATCTTAACCCTGGTACGCGTGCAACAATATTGTTGCATCAGTTTTAATGTTTGACGTGAACCCTCACAATGACGTCGATTACGGATGATTATAAAGATTTTATTGGATGCATGAGGTTTATTTTTCTACAAGATTAAGTCATCGAACTTTTTCCCCGGTTAACTGTTACATGATTTCATCTGGTCTACAAAATGAAAAGACAGTGAAAATGACGTCATTTTAGATTTATTCAGGCAATTCATCTTTAAAAACACACATTTTTATGTTTCACTTTTCTTTTAAATATGAAAGTTAAACAATCTTCTTTGTCTGCAAATAATTTATTACTTTTTTGACAGTATTTACTCTGCTAGAATCCAAAGAGGGAAATCAGTAGTAGCACAAGAGGATGTTTATTAAGAAATATAATTCAAGTTCAATGGTAAATCTCTGCAATCATAGTAATGCATCTCTAATTTAATATTGTCAGATATGAGAACATTTTAATTCCTATTGTCATAACGGCCTCATTTCCCTACCAAAAGTGCACAGTGAATAATAAACTAAAAGAACTGCTTCTTAATAGCTAAATTTTGCCCAACGCATAAGGTAATATAATATCGCAATGGCGTTCGCTTCTTTTCAGCAACGCGGAAGTACATTCAAGCTAAAGGTCCATTTAAAAAAAAAATACAAGTTCGAATTCACCATTTAGCTTAATTCAAGGTTTATTTGGAAATACTGACCAGCGCAGCGGGCATAGCCTGCTAGTAAATGATATAAATAAATTCATATCTTTAATATGGTTTTCCTTATCTTGGTTTGTATAAAAAGTAATGAAATCAATTTTTTTCTGTCGCGACTGTACATTGTAGCACACATGCTTCATGCTGATTCGATGGAGTCAGAAGTCAGCTTGGAGCTTCTTGCGATTCATATTGTGATTTAAACTCAACGTTGTCCCTAAGCTTGGTTGAAGCTTAACAAGGCAAAGTTCTATCGAAGAGCGTTACGCCATTAAATTCTGTATGAGAAATCGGCTATGGAGACGATGACCATGATCTCGAAACTGATTGGCTTATCAAAAGCTGCTGTTTTGAGATGACACAAGTGATTTAAAGACGGTTTAGAGAGTATGGAAGACGAACCCCATACAAGACGCCCACACCCGAGCATAAAAAAAGTCAGCGTGCAAAGTATACGTGATGTGTTAACTAAACTAAAAGGGTCGAAGGAATGGGTCAATCGATTGAGTCCAGCATTGCTGCCAATTGGAAGCTGCATCCTGACAATGCACCAATACACACCTGCTTCGTAGTCAACAACTGTCTGGCCCGTGAAGGCAACGCAACGCTTCCGCAGCTCCTCTTACAGGCCTGATCTGGGCCCGGCGGACTTATCCTGCTCTCGAGTAAAGACAGTCCTCAAAGAACACCGCCATGGGACCGTAACAAAGGGCTAGCTACTTCGACGCGCTGCTTGAAGAACGTTCGGAAAAGGACTTCCAGAGCGCCTTCAAAGAGTGGACAAATCGTTGGAAGAAGTGTGTCGACGCCCAAGGGTCTTATTTCGAAGAATTTTAATTGTTTGCAGGGATATTTTCAATACATATTTTTACCCGAATATGGTTTCATTACTTTCTGCACAAACCCTGTATCATTAACACATTTGTATCATTAGCGCTTGAATGAGTGCATTTCAGGTATTTCTTTTTTTTTTTTTTTTTCAGAAATTCTGAATCCATACCAGAATTCTGAAAGAGGAAATTTTACTTTATGTAAACACGAAACTGAATGTAAAAGAAATTCATGAAACTCACGTATATGCGCTAATAATGCAAAAAGGTTAAAGTACACATAATTTAAAATTCAGTTTTGTTTTATTAGTCTGAAAGTATTTAATTACGTTACATAATTCATTCACGATGGCAACAATCTTATTTGGTATTGTAATGTTTAACTGAAAGGAATCAATAACGATGATAAAAAAATCCATTATGTCATTGAAAAGACGATTGAGAAAATAACAGCTGTTACCGGAAGATAATCTTATGTCAACTAACGATGTTTCATTATTTATTTACTTAATCTTTAATAAATTAAAAATGAAATTTAATATCGAGCTGCGGAATATGATTTTTTTTCGTCTCCAACTAATAAAACAGAAAGAAAATAATTATATCGAGTATGATCCTAAAATGAATGAAAATAATATTCAGTAATATTTTAACATGATTCAGAAAATGATAGATATTTAAAAGTGAAATATCTTTGAAAAATCAGTGTTTACACACAGCCACAGAAGATAGAGAAGCAAGGCCTCGAATGAACTTGCGATCGGATTTTTATATATTTTTTATAATTAGTCGAGAAATTAACAGGGGTGTTTCAACAGACTGAAAAGATCGAAATAAAACTAATTAAAATTAATATTTTTAATGGAGCATCGATATGATAGAGGGATAAGGCAATAATTATGAATAAAAGGTGTTTACTGTTTATTGATTACTAGAAAGGTAGCCCGTCAAAAATGACGGAAATTTAGATATAAAGATATATACAACTCATGTGAAAGAATATGAGTTTTCTCGCTTGTTCCGCAGTGATAGATGAAAATAACACATTTTAAGAACGAAACACATTTATGAAAAACTGTGTACAGTAGAAGACCACTAATCTGCACAGTTTGGTTCCAAGTGTTATGCAGATTTGAGGCTTTTTGCGGTCATGTCTATTCAATCTTTGTTTACATTTTTTTAAATTCATATATTGGACAATTTAGATTGTTGAGCCTTAAAAATAAATAAATAACACACTTGAAGTAAGTTTAAAAACTATTAAATTATCGTATACGATTTCATGAAATGGTATTATATGTGTGTGCTTCACGATCTTGGTTACGACATTGGCGAAATTGGCTGCAACTTGTCATAATCCTAATAGTGTAGGCCGCTATAACAAAAAAGTAACCAGTTTTTAGTAAAATTTCTGATATAAAGTAGCTTTCAAAAACTTGTGTAAAATTGCAGGCCGTTCTCGTGTTATGTCAGTCCTAGGAATAATATTTCTAACACTGAAGATTTTCCATGTATGTATGGAATTTAGAAAAGCTTCTCCAAAAGAAAGGTCCTGAAATGACATTGTAATTCCTCTAACTTCAAAGTTTAATCGGGCCCTGATGTTGAGTACTGAAATCTAATAAATACAGTTATTTTGAATATTACAACAGAATTAAACAGTTAAACTTATTTAACTTAAACCCGCTGTTACTTCCCGATGTTATTTTTTAGTATTAAGAAAGAAAATTATTTAAAATTTTCAAATCATGCATTTATGGTTTTTTCCGTCTTTAATAACTAAATAATGAAAAAATAGGTTTTTGTTCTGAGCTCATAAATATGACAATAAAATAATGTAACTAAGAGACATTGCAAAATTAAATCTTTGTGATTACAAAACCATAAACAAACGATACCGCCACCATTTTACCTACTATGACGTCATTAGAATATTGCCCATTGATTGTTGGAGAACTTACTTTGTGAATGATTACCTCAATGATTTAATATTTTTGACGTTTCACTATGAATGAATCACTTGTGTTTGTTTAGGTTTATGGAATGAGATATTAAGCTGTGAACGTAATTTCAATTGAAGTTATCCAAGGATATATGTATTTTTTATCGAAATTAAAAACAATTCTTTGATCTCGAAATAAAAAGTTTTAGTTTGTATAATTTGTTATTTCTGTTAATTATTTTTTATGTACTTTTCCATTATAGCGCATTTTTAAAAAAAGCTTGGCGCGATTCGGGCATCGGAAAGTGAGATATGTTGCGAAAATATATAAGCAGCTATGAAAACAAATCTAATGAACTTTTATCTTTGTTTATATATGCACTTATATACATAAAAAAATCGTTTCTAAATATATATAATTTTTTGGCACAGATGTCATATTCGCCCCATATTGGCGCGTTATTTTTCCGACGCTGATTTGGCGAAAACATCAACAGCATAAACAACAACATCCGGGTTACCATATCAAGCAAAATAACGACACTTTGGCGCCGGTTAAGTATACATTGCGTATATGACATTGGCGTCAGAAAAAAATCGCGCCAATATGGGGCAAATATGACATCTGTGCCAATTTTTTTTTATATACAAATTACGGCACAGATTTCAGATATGAACTGGGATACCTAATTGGCGCCAAAATGGTGTTATTTTGCCTGCTATGGTAACCCGGCCATTGTTTTTTATTTATTAATAAATTGTTTATTTACTTTTATTTTCTGTTTTTTAATTATATAAACTGCTTTGTTCTATAGTTATTATTCAAACTTTTATTTATTTATAGTTATTTCCTTTTCAAAATGATAGCAAATAATTGAAAAATATATAAGTAACTGGTATTCGAAAGCGAGATTTCTGCCAAATTGGCGTCATAGAAAAATCACGCCAACTCCCATGCGTATATGACATCTGTGCATAAATTACTGGTACAGATGTCATATTCGCCCCATATTGGCGCGATTTTTTTCGGTTGCCAATTTGGCGAAAACATCAACAGCATAAACAACATAATCCGGGTTACCACATCAAGCAAAATAACGACATTTTGGTGCCAGTTAAGTACCCGTTGAGTATGACATTGGCGTCAGAAAAAAATCGCGCCAGTATGGGGCGAATATGACATCTGTGCCAAATTACTTCTGTTTCGTTATAAAAATGGGTAAATAGCTTTTTTTATATTAAATTGTCGGCACAGATGTCATATACGCCCATATTGGCGCGATTTTTTTTTTTTTTTTGACGCCGATGTCATATACGCACTTAACTGGCGCCAAAGTGTCGTTATTTTGCTTGTAATGATAATCCGAATGTTGTTTATGCTGTTGATGTTTTCGCCAAATTGGCGTCGGAAAAAAATCGCGCCAATATGGGGCGTATATGACATCTGTGCCCTTCTTTCTCGCCAAGAAACTTTTCTCCGAAGTATTGTACATAAGCAATGATTGCTAGAAATGCATTTTTAATTATGATATGCGCTTTTATGTTTCACTACATTTATGTATACTATTCTGTGTGTATAAATGCTACAGTTCATATGCAGGGCTACACAAAAGAATTCGTAAGGGTTACTGAGTATGAGAGTAAATTGCTTAAAGGTGGTTTTTAAAAGAGTTATGCATTCTTACGCTGAACTGCATTTAGTTTCCTAAGATATCTTTGTAGAATATAGATAAAATGATATACATGGTCACGCAAAGAATTGGATACATAACGGTCTATGGATGATAATATCTGGAAATGTGATTTCAGTAGTTTTAAGAGTAGTTGAAATTAAATTTTAGCTAAATAGTGGCATGTAATAACGGTACTATTGGCTATGGACGGTAACTGCTGAAATCAATTTTTAAATTTTTTTATGCGTTTTCTAAAATGTTTACTTAGTTATCTTGGTACTTCTTAGTTATCCCGTCGACCAAATTATTGTCGCCAAATTGCTAGATTAATTGCCAATAATGGTTGCCATTAATTAATTAATTGTAAGATTAAATGCCAATAATGGCCAATAAAACCATTAATTCGACGTTTTATGGAACAGATGTCATATTCGCCCCATATTGGCGCGCTTTTTTTCTGACGCCAAATCATATAGGAAAAGGGTATTTAACTTGCCCCAAAGTGTCGTTATTTTGCTTGATGTGGTAACCCGGATTATGTTGTTTATGCTGTTGATGTTTTCGCCAAATTGGCAACCGAAAAAAATCGCGCCAATATGGGGCGAATATGACATCTGTACCCGTTTTATTTGTATTTTTGTTAATGTTTTACTATTGATTTGGCGATTTACATAATTTGGCGAAATGGGTTGACGGGATATCTAAGAAGTAACGTTATCTTATTTATCTTATTTCCCTAAATAACGAAGTTTTGTTAAAGCATTCAGGATGCGTTGGAAAGTGTTTCATATTCTATGCTTAACGCATGATTTTTCTTTCTTCTTTAGTCTTATTTTGCATTTATTTTATTCTTAATTTTGTAGTCTTATACTGTTTTATAGAAACTTTGGCACAGTTGTCATATACGTTATCATATATTGGCGCGATTTTTTTCCGACGCCAATTTGGCGAAAACATCAACAGCATAAACAACAACATCCGGATTACCATATCAAGCAAAATTACGACACTTTGGCGCCAGTTAAGTACCCGTTGAGTATATGACATTAGCGTCAGAAAAAAATCGCGCCAATATGTGTAAATAAAAAGTATATGACAACTGTGCCGAAACTTTAATATTTAATGTTTAAACTCTTCGCTCCACTCCCCTTGCATATAGTACAAACTATAACACGGATATCGCAAAATAATAGACAGTTTGGTACTTTTCCACTGTAGAGGCTTTGGCATTTTTTTTAAAAAAGCTTGGTGTAATTTGGGCATCAGAAAGTGAGATTTGGGTACTTTTCCGTTATGCGGACACCATTGTCGCCAAGCGTAATAGTTGGCGCAAAATCGTGAATTGAAGCATTTGAAAAATAAAAGAAAAACCCTTGTCGATACTAAAGTGAGCATTTAAAAAATATAACATTTGAAAATTCCAGACTTTTACGAACTATTTCATCAAATCACAAATATATACTTAAAATAAGTGAACAAATAACTGCTATAAAATAAAGCAATAAAATAAAACTCATATTAAACTGCTGGCATAAAATTACAAATATCTTTTAGCATTTTGAAATAATTGGCGCATTAGCATACATTTTGGCATGGTGTCCGTATAACGGAAAAATATCGAGATTTTTTGTCAAATCATATAAACAGCTATGAAAACAAATTTGATGAGCGTTTTTGTTTGTTTTATATGTATATTATTGATGTTTTTATGTACAAATTACATCTGTTTCTGTATAAAATTAGAGAAACGGCTTTTTTATGTTAAATAAATCGTATAAATATCGAAAATATGCGTGTGTATATAAAATGGGCACAGATGTCATATTCGCCCCATATTGGCGCGATTTTTTTCTGACGCCAATGTCATATACGCAATGGGTACTTAACTGGCGCCAAAGTGTCGTTATTTTGCTTGATGTGGTAACCCGGATTATATTGTTTATGCTGTTGATGTTTTCGCCAGATTGGCAACCGAAAAAAATCGCGCCAATATGGGGCGAATATGACATCTGTGCCATAAAATGAAACAGTGAATAGGTTCCCGGAAAATATGTTACCAAATTTCCCTTTTCGCCAAGGCACCTATACTGGAAAAGTACCTAAAGCTCATTAAAATCGCGCAGTTAGGAGCTCACACAGTACACCATTGTCTATTGGCGGTTATTTTATTAGTGGCATCGGGAGGAATATGTAAAGATGTACTTTAAATTCTCACCCAAGATTTCGAAAAAATATCTTAAAAGAGTGGAGTTTAACTTAAATTTCGGTGACCTCCATTATGAAAGATTAATGGTTTTAAATGGGAATTTCGCCAAATTAGCCAGCTATCGCCAAGTTGGCTAACATTTGGCGTACTGTGGTAACCCTGCATTTACATTTTTCAACAATTACTCATTTCAATGAGGCGGTCCTACCGGAATAGTGAGGGACACACAGAGACTTGGATTTTATATAAATAGATTATTACATTTCAAATTAATACAGATATTTACACAGTTACGGGAGAGTAGGGATTTTTTGCGCAATCCAACCGCGGCATCGGAGAATTCTGCCGGACCCTTGTCCGGTTTCGTAGCGACTTCTGCTCTCGTCTAGAGCTAGTTAGATCCGTCCGATCTCGGCCACTTCGAAATGAAATCTGAGGTTGGGCTGTTAATTTGTTTCCAAGCTCAGAGTTGCAAAAATGTGCATGAGTAGTCAAATACCATCTGCGGTTCTAAGGTCGCTATATTCTCATGGGAACTGCTGATGTATCTTGTTGCTAGGATGAGAGTGTTTTGGGAACTTTAAAAACCACAACTCAGATTGATATTTGACAAGTTCACTTTTTTTAGCCCAAATTGTCATGTGATTTTTTCTTAAGCATTATTAGGGTAAAAAAAAGGCAGTTAATAGCTCAATATTTCATTTTTTCAAGCAAACTGTATTTCATGGAACTAAATGACCCTAAATCATCCTTTAAAAATTAAACTTGTCAGTTTAACTAAATGTTTTTAAAAAGTAATTTAATTTGTAAATGTTTGTGTAATACTTGCAATTCATAATTAATGAACAAAATGTCTTCATTTCGTGAATATTTAATTAAGTACACATAATTTAAATTCCAAAATATCAGTCTGAATACATTTAATTGCATAACACAATTCATCCATGGTGTCAACAGTCATCTTTTATATTGTAATATTTAAATAAAAGAATTCAATATTAATAATAAAATAATCCTTCATTTCTTTAAAAAATGTTTGAGAAAACAACTGCTATTACTTGAAGAAAATGTTGTGTCAACTAATGTTGCTTCAAAATTTATTTAATTAAATCTTTATTTAATTAAAATTGAAATTTAATAACTTGGTCGGGAATCTGAAACATTATTGCGGCTGCAAGAAAACGAAAGAGGTAGAAAAGGATTATGCTGAGTATGAAATTGAAACAAACATATATAATTTTTAGAAATATCAATACTTAGCGTAATAGCGATTTTTATAACTGAGGCGTCGAGGCTGAGAAAACTATGGTTCGATTCAGTTACACAGGATTGCTGAGAAAATTATGGTTCGATTCAGTTACACAGAATTGCTGAGAAAACTATGGTTCGATTCAGTTACACAGAATTGCTGAGAAAACTATGGTTCGATTCAGTTACACAGGATTGCTACTAATTGAGGAGAATGAAGTTCCCTTACTTTTCCAGGTACAGTACGGCCCCGATTATCCGCGGAATTGGGTGGCAAGGCCACCGCGGATAACGCGAAAAAGACTGAAAATAGGATGCAAACACGAAAAAAAAAAAAAAAAAAAAAAAAAAAAAGAAAATTCAACATAAAAATTATGTTTTAGTATACAAAAACCATAAAAAAACGTTTAAAATACATATGCACAGTAAAGCAGAAACCTTTGCTTTACGTCTAAATCACTAAAATATAGAACAGTAAATAAGAAACAATGCCATACACACTGTACGCAATACACACTGTACAAAAAGAGTTGAGTTACACATTTTCTTAAAAAAATCAGTCAGTTGTTTTTTGTTTCTTGCTTTGTAAACACCATTTCTTTATTCTAAATTGTAAATCGTTGTTTTTTTTTTTAGTAGGGAATAATTTTTATCTCGAGAATGAAGCTATTCTTGATATGCTCTCCTAGAATTTATCATAATGGTCTTATTTAATTGTTAAATATTTTAATTGCTGTGTTTACATTTGGTTAATAAAATCAAGACTTTATATCTGATATTTCAAACATGACAATCAAATCTAGAAATTTTCTTCTATTACTTTCGAATACATGAATTTTTCTGTTTATATTTATTAGTAGGGCTTATTGTATTTTCCTTGCTGCTGGCTTGAATAACAAAAAGAAGAAAAAATCGTGGATAAACCGCACCGGTGATAATCGGGAATTTACTGTATATTTTCGGAAATTTTGAATCTACAGGTGGAGTGGTGAACTGGACATGGACATGCCCAGTGTAAAATATATATTGTACCGCTCGAAAAAAAAAAAAAATTCAACTACAGTAGAGTCCCGATTATCCGCGTTAATCTGGACCAACCTCACCTCGGATAAGCAAAAATCTGGGATAAACCGGGTTTACACAAATCGTCACCAACTTAGGAGATGAAATAAAAATTTTCACTTGATTCATTAATTTTTATGGCTTAGCTACCAATTTCTAAGATTTTTTCTTACCACTAAAACTTACCAGTAAAGTTTGCCTAATTAAATCGCAGAATTTTAAAAATTGTCAATGATTAAATGTGGCGAAAACTTGTATTAAATTTTAGAGGTAACAAAACCGTAATAATTACAAGTTATGTGATTCTATTAGTGTCATGAAAATTGCAGGTGTAACCTCTTCTTTCTGCTCAAAGTATTAAATAGGTTTTTTAAATTCGAACTTATACCTTTGGAGTGGATAATTTTCTTCTGATGGACTAATAGTCCAGGCAATAGAGACCGTATAGGGGCTCTACCTAGAAAAATTTATGGTAGTTCTGAAGAAAGGCTTACTATATGTTTTTTGGGTCGCTGAATCCGAATTTTTAACTTCCCATCAAAATTTCCCCCGGCAACCCCTTAAATTTTGGTAAAATGCCCCCAAAAAAGGTTTGTATTAAAAAAAAACCTTTTTTTTTTAAATTGTTTTATGGAGAAAAGTATCTAGAAATTCAGAAAGTAGACATAATTTGCAACAAATTACATATATGACATTATGACTTAGAATGAAGGGGAAGAGGGAGATCTGCACCGGAACATGCGCGCGGAGCTGCGTGAACTAAGTTGCACAATTCCACTTAACCACTCACACGTTTACATTCGCCCTCCCATCTCCCCTCCGAACTTTCTCTATAAGGTTTACTTTAAGTTTTTTGGGTCGCTGAATCCGAATTTTTAACTTACCCCTAAAATTTCCCCCCCCCCCACCCAAATACTTGTTTTTAACTTAAATTTCTTATTGTTTTAGGGGAAAAGCATTACGAAATTCAGAAACTAGACAAAATTTGCAACAAATAGGATGCATGACATTATGACGTAGGATGAACGGGGCGGTGAAGGGCTACCTCTGAACATGCACTGCGGCGCTACGTGCACTAAGTTATGAAGTCCAGGCAATAGGGGATTTTACCTGGAAAAATTAATACTAGTTCTGGATTTCGACTCACTTTATGTTTTCTGGGTCGCTGAATCCGAATTTGTAACTTCCCACCAAAAATTTCACCCGGCAACCCCCCACCCCCCCCAAAAAAAAAAAAAATTGATTTTTTGAAAAAAATTGCTTTTTGAGAAAAGCACGCGGGGAATGTTCTGAGGCAGCCCCCTCTCTCCCCGTTTATCCTACGCCATAATGTTATATATCCTATTTGTTGCAAATTTTGTCTAGTTTCTGAATTTCGAATATTAATGATGTGAATTATCACATTGCTACAAAGTGTAAACCAACTCAGTGAAAAATGTCCAAGCCGGGAATCGAACCCGTGTCCCTGGAATAGATCTCCAGTGCTCTACCACTAAACCACAAGGACGATGTCCAGCTTGGCATTTCTCACTTATATAAGTCGGCAAGGCTGCTACTGCAACACAAGATGGAGAAGTCTTCATGAGCACACATTCTAGCGGCGTAACATGGGACGCAAATAAACCCAGCATCGGTGAATATATAATTTTTAATTAATTTTTCAATTACATTTCAGCAGTGAAATTACGCTTGAAATTATTGAATATTAATGATGTGAATTATCACATTGCTACCAAGCGTAAACCAACTCAGTGAGAAATGTCCAAGCCGGGAATCGAACCCGGGTCCCTGGAATTGATCTCCAGTGCTCTACCACTAAACCACAAGGACGATGTCCAGCTTGGCATTTCTCACTTATATAAGTCGGTAAGGCTGCTACTGCAGCACAAGATGGAGAAGTCTTCATGAGTACACATTCTAGCGGCGTAACATGAGACGCAAATAAACCCACCATCGGTGAATATACAATTTTTAATTAATTTTTCAACTACATTTCAGCAGTGAAATTACGCTTGAAATTATTGAATATTAATGATGTGAATTATCACATTGCTACAAAGCGTAAACCAACTCAGTGAAAAATGTCCAAGCCGGGAATCGAACCCGGGTCCCTGGAATAGATCTCCAGTGCTCTACCACTAAACCACAAGGACGATGTCCAGCTTGGCATTTCTCACTTATATAAGTCGGTAAGGCTGCTACTGCAGCACAAGATGGAGAAGTCTTCATGAGCACACATTCTAGCGGCGTAACATGAGACGCAAATAAACCCAACATCGGTGAATATACAATTTATAATTAATTTTTCAACTACATTTCAGCAGTGAAATTACGCTTGAAACTATTGAATATTAATGATGTGAATTATCACATTGCTAACAAGGCGTATACCAACTTAATGAAAAATGATGGAAAAGACTTTTCCATCTAGTGCTGCGGTTGCAGCCTTACCGACTTATATAAGTGAGAGATGCCAAGCTGGGCATCGTCCTTGTGGCTTAGTGGTAGAGCACTGGAGATCTATTCCAGGGACCCGGGTTCGATTCCCGGCTTGGACATTTTTCACTGAGTTGGTTTACGCTTTGTAGCAATGTGATAATTCACATCATTAATATTCAATAATTTCAAGCGTAATTTCACTGCTGATATGTAGTTGAAAAATTAATTAAAAATTGTATATTCACCGATGCTGGGTTTATTTGCGTCTCATGTTAGGCCGCTAGAATGTGTGCTCATGAAGACTTCTCCATCTTGTGCTGCAGTAGCAGCCTTACCGACTTATATAAGTGAGAAATGCCAAGCTGGACATCGTCCTTGTGGTTTAGTGGTAGAGCACTGGAGATCTATTCCAGGGACCCGGGTTCGATTCCCGGCTTGGACATTTTTCACTGAGTTGGTTTACGCTTTGTAGCAATGTGATAATTCACATAATTAATATTCAATAATTTCAAGCGTAATTTCACTGCTGAAATGTAGTTGAAAAATTAATTAAACATTTCTGAATTTCGTAATGCTTTTCCCCTAAAACAATAAGAAATTTAAGTTAATAACAACTATTCTTTTTTGGGGGGGGGGAAATTTTGGGGGAAAGTTAAAAATTCGGATTCAGCGACCCCAAAAACTTAAAATAAACCTTATAAGGAAAGTTCGGAGGGGAGATGGGAGGGCGAATGTAAACGTGTGAGTGGTTAAGTGGAATTGTGCAACTTAGTCCACGCGGCACCGCGCGCATGTTCCGGGGCAGATCCCCCCTTCCCCTTCATTCTAAGTCATAATGTCATATATCTAATTTGTTGCAAATTTTGTCTACTTTCTAAATTTCTAGATACTTTTCCCCTAAAACAATAAAAAAATTGATTTTTTTAATAAAAACCTTTTTTGGGGGGCATTTTACCAAAATTTGGGGGGGGTGGTTGCCGGGGAAATTTTGGTGGGAAGTTACAAATTCGAATTCAGCGACCCAAAAAACATAAAGTAAGCCGGTTTCAAGAACTACCATTAATTTTGCTAGGTAAAATTCCCTATTGCCTGGACTATAATGGCTTCCATTATTATGAAACAGCCATTATAAATGAAGTGAAAAAAATTATGGCCATTTTTTCCCCCATTCTGACCAGAAAATCTGCGTTCTAATTTTTTACGGCTGCTCTTTCATCTTCTCCTAATACTTCATTTATAATGGCTGTTTCATAATAATGGAAGCCATCAGTGCACCAGAAGAAAATAACTCGGTTAAAGCGGAGACTCGGTTAAGCGGGATTCGGATAATCGGGATTCTACTGTATAC
Organism: Maratus speciosus; assembly: GCA_963932465.1. NCBI lineage: Eukaryota > Metazoa > Arthropoda > Arachnida > Araneae > Salticidae > Maratus > Maratus speciosus. Next base: position 523,594,542 of record OZ010786.1, read on the forward strand.
ATAATATTGATTGAAATTTAAATATATGCACCGTCCCTTACACACATAAAATAAATAAATAAATAAACAAAAACAATAACAATAATGTTCTTAGGACTATAATAGAATTTGCTTTCGTTAGTAGTTTCTGGTTGTTTCAAAGTAAGTTTCCTCCAAACCTAAATAAAGAGCAACACAGTATTTTTGCATTAAATCATAATTCGCTTCAGTAACTATCATAATCTCATTTAAGTTCAACTTTACGAAAAGAGGGTTGAGAAACAGACATTTCAGGGGAGGAAGGGGATTAAGGAGATTTGAAGTGATTTATTAGTTATATTAATTGTCACTTTAAAGAAATAAAATAAATAAATATATTGCAGAAAAAAAAAAAAAAACAATAATGAGTTTAAAATTATAAACTGTGTGTGGGGATGCAGTTTGTAAAAGAAGCAAGACGAAATTTTAGGAGAAAGGTAATTTAAATGACATTTCTAAAAACTGGAATTCGCGAAAACGAAAGATTATTCTCATCCGTCATGGGATCATCAAAGCTTGTACTTATTTGGCGATCTACAGGAAATTTTATTAACCCATTTATGCTTAGCATCCCATTTTTAGAACGTTTCGAATTTTAAGAAATTTGTATAATTTTCTTCTTCTTTATAACATGAAAATTGTATGAAATAAATATCTATAAATGTCTTTATCTGTTACCGAAAGATGACAACATAATATGGATATTTATTTGATTAAATGAAGGCTTTTTTCGGTGTTTTTCATTTTTCAAGATGGCGAAATGTAAAAAGTCAGTTTATTTGTGTTTTTTTCTATTAAGGATCCAAATAATTAAGTCATAATCTTAGCTTGTAAACTTCTTTAAAATACGTATTTTTATTTAATTGTGAAAATATATGTTCAAACCTATTTTTTTATGCATTTTTGTAAAGACAAAAATATAGGGAGCTAGGAAAGAATGGGTACGTATTTTTATTAGCCATTTAGGGGACAATTATTCATATAAAATCCTTTTTAAGATGAATATGATGCATACTGTTTTTAAGCTTCAAATTCTTAGTTTATTATTTCTAATACTTATAATTTTATTAGTCTCTGTAAAGAAATAAATATAATTTTTTAATAGTTCATAAAAACATATATAGTAGTATAGTAGTACAATTATAGTAGTATATAATATACAATTTAAAAGATTATTTCATATATATTTAGAAAAAATATATATTGTTATGCATAGTATACCATTATAAATATTATGCACATTCCCATGTATTATACGTTTGCATTTTATCAAATAAACACAAAAATCTTTTAGCTTAATTTCTTTTTTAGTATCTTTAACTATCTTTAATTAACAGTTCATTTTGCCACATTTTAAAATGACTTTACCAACAAATTGAAAAAAAACAAAAATTCAAGCACTAATTGTTTATATTCCCAGACTTCTCCAGATTTTGGAATTCCCTGACTTCTCCCCGAGTAAAATTAGGCGAATTTCCGAATTCTCTGACTTTTCCAGGTTCTCCAGATTATCAAGGTCATGTAGTGACCCTGGTTATAGTTGAATTTTATAAGAATTGTGATTTTCGGGGGAAAATAATTATAATTAGTGCATTCAAGAAACAAAATATCATCAAAAGAAGGATTTAATTTGGTACTAAATAAAAGAAGTTAATGAGTTGGATTTTTTTTAATTTTTTTTTTAATTTTTATTTTATTTTTTTTTTTTTTTACATTTTTGTGAGCATGTCTGATAAATGTTGGATATAAGAAATGTTGCATTGGATTTCCTAACAATGTGCCAATAAACTAAAATGCGTGATATCATAATACACGTAAGACAAATAAATTTTATTAAAATTAGGGGTAATATATGTGGTAACTAAGGTCTATAACCGCATGCCAGGAATTAACAGACAAAGAATTCACCAAAGATTGCTATTTACAGCAGCCTTTTTTAATTCTGAATATTTCAGTGGTTTAAGCCCCTAGTTCGATTACATGCCTGTTAGATTTATGTTTTATTCTCATTGTTTTATTTTTTTCCCTTATCGATTTATGACGTTTGAATTTGGTTATGGAATATTATCTGGAAATAAATGCTGGATTTCATGCTGGATCATTGGGATTTAAGATTTAAACTGGTGCTAAACAGTGGTGTTGAAACCAGTTTATATCTTAAGTCCTAATGAAGGCTAGGTATATAGCCGAAAGTACTTGATTTTTAAACATCTCTAAAACTACTTTAATAATGTGTTAGGTAGTGATTCACTTGTGTCATTTTATATTGTATTAATAAGATGAATTTTAGCATTCTGAACTAGTTTATTTTGCATAAAAGAAAATTCGTTTTTATAAATGAATGTTTAAATCTCGAAAATATATTGGCTACTGAGATTTCTAACGTTAAATAAAGCTTTTCGGAATAGTGGATAACTTGGAAGAGGTTATTGTATATTTTAGTTCGTGTTTATATTATTACTAGCCGCCCTTGGCGACCAGTTTTGTCACCTTAAACATATGCTAAGCAATAACCTTAAACATATACTAAGCATTGTATCACGCTACATAATTTAATCACAATTTTATACATAATTTAATTTACTTGCTCAATCTTTCGCCAAATCCGAAGATTCTGATACAGGAATCCTGAACTCGGCATTTTTATGTTAGCCGCTCGCAGGTGATAAATCGCCAAACATTGTTCCCGTCGTATTTTTAGGTAGATTTCGTAAGAAATACTACCTATTGCAGTCGTTACCATGGTGCGACTTTTGAAAAATTCCTTCATAACTTTTCATTATATGACCCCAGGAACCCAAAACCACCCCACCTAAAAAGTTTATATATATATATATATATATATATATATATATGTATGTATGTATGTACTACATTTTGTCCGCACGATAAAAGTCGCAATTATGCACGGATTGTCCTCAAACTCGCCAACAACTTTGATATGGCTAATATCTCGGCGGGGATTGAAAATGGGCGAAATCGGTCCAAGAGGGTGGAAATGGGGAGGGTTCAAAATTTTGAATACTGTCTTAACATGATTCTGATAAAACCAGCTCTTACACAACAATGGCAGGAAAAAAATAAAAGTTTTTCGTTATAGCAGTTGCCAACAATTAAAAAAAAAACAATAAAATTCTCACCACAACAATTACTTTTCTAATGCAAAATTTTCACGTGTAAAATTAAATAGTTTGACCAATTGAAAACAAATTGAATATTACGTCATAAGTTTTCTAGAGCAAGATTTCAGCATGAAAACTCAAAATAAAATAAATAGTTTGACGAATTAAAAAAATATGTATATTGCGTCATATTGGAAATATAATGGACCTCAGCAGGTGAATATGTAACGCCATGTGAGTTTGAAGAAACGTATTAAAACATGATAAAAACCCGACTATGGAAATATTAACATATTTTAACACTTTAAGGTTCTCTGAATTTTTTGTAGCCATTTTTTAAAACTATTCCATATACATATGTGTGTGTGTAGTCGTGTATATTATAATTTTCACAAGAATATTTAAGAATTGCCAAGAATATTTAATTAAAATTTTCCTTTTATCATGTACGTGAAAATAAGCAAGTTCGTATTTTCTAATAAATTTGTTTATAAATTCTGGTGTCAGTTCATTATTTCATAAGTTTATAAATAGAATTACTCCGTGCCAGAAAGGATTAAGTGGTCGCAGGACTCTTAAAGCTTCAAAATTTAAGAAATTTTAATTTTTTTAGATGTTAAACTCCTATCTTTTCTGAATATTTTGATATAATTGTTTCCTTGAAATTCTCATTAGAACAGAAGTTTTGGCTTTTAGAATTATACCCGCTCAATAGCTGAAGCGGCGTTTCCGAAACTTTAAAGTCATTATTTTCCAAATGGCGTTTTTGGGTATAGCGCGCAGGATACCTCAAAAACTTCTGAATATTTTTTCATGAAATTTTCAAAACATATATTCCATATTATTCTGTATAAACTGAACCTAAAATTTCCTTTTTATTGTTCAAAAAAATATTTTTTTAGGTGATTTTACTGTTGAAATTTTCAAAATTTTGTACTAGCTAAATGCAGCATTGCATTAAAAATATAAAAATGCTTTAAATACAAATTTATTTAAGTTCAGGGAAATTATTACAATCTGAAGTATAAGTAAGCACCAAAATTTTCATTCTAGTGCAATATTTATTTTGTAATCCTGCGCGTAAACTGTTATGCCAATTTGTTGTTCGACAAATGTCTAACAGTTTCGAGCCCCCTATAAATACTAATTCTGTATCTTGCAATTTTTTAAATACATGAAACGAAAGAACATACTTATATCTTTCATTCCAATTAAAATTGTGTTTTAAAATCATATACATTTTAAGATATTAAATGTTGAAAATAGTCTTTTTTTCATTTTTTCCACTTTTTAGAGTCTTGAGACCCCTTAAATTAGTATGTTTTTAACAATTTGACGTTTATTGCTTTTATACTGTTACTGGACATTACATTACACATATATATCATTAAAAGTCGTTAACTACGCACAGAGTACGCCGCCCTGTACTTGTGTATGTCCAAACTGACCGTACCTTTAAGGGTTAATATCTCAGCTAATTACCGATGATTTTTTTCGAAAATCATTATCAACAATGCTTTTATTCTTCTGCAACAATAGGTATATTCAGCGATGCTCAACAATTTTTCTGAATGCCCGTAAATCAAAATTTGTGTATAACAGAAAAATGCTAATTACTCAAAAACTATGTGACCTAGGGTAATCGCTATAATTTTCCGGCAAGGTTTATTTTAACGTCTACTACCTCTAATTTTTTCATAATTTTAGTTTCAGTAGATTCGGAATTAGATGGGGGGGGGCATATTTTTGCGCTACATTTTCAACAATATCTTTGAAAATATAATACCTAAATATAAAAGGAATGTATTTTTGAGTTCAGCGTTACAAAAGCTTTCACAGGATACCCCACATGATATACAAAGAAAAGATTTTTTTTTTCAAGTAGCATAATTAGCCCCTCTAAATATATTTATGAATGTTTATTAATCTGAAAATATGTGGGTCAATAGTCTTTATTACTTCCCCGAATTTGAACTTTCCACGTTCCATAGTTTACGATTAAAATGGCTGTGACAGACAGACAGACAGACAGACAGACACACTAGTGATCTTATAATGGTTCCGTTTTTACTTTTTAAGTACGGAACCCTAAAAAAAAGAAAAGTAATAAATAATACCATAAACCTTGACATTTAGTTTCAACATCAAAGCTTTGATTTAATTTACCGCTTGAAAAATTGTTTATGACAGTCGCATGAAATGGACTATTATAATACTGTAACACTGATGACATGATATTTACAATATTTGGCGATTTATCACCTGCTCCCGGCTAACATTAAATTACCAAATTGGCCGCTTGGCATACAAAAAAGTGAAGCGGTAAACCCGGAACTGTTGATGACAGTCACATGACTTCGGCTTTTATTATATAGATTCCCTAGATTAATAAACATTTATCTTTTTAAATAAAATCATAAGACGAAATGCAATATTCCACCTTGATTCAATCACAAAATACACAATATGAACTTTAAAAAGCTCATCGTTTTACTTAAAACTTGACAAAGATAATTACCTTAAATTTACCTTTTCTGCAATTAAGACCGATGTGACGTATATGAACAAAGTGACGTATTAAAATTAATGGTAAAGAAGTTAAATAGTCGAACCTCTATTTAACGAAGTCGCTATATCCCGGAAGAAAGTTTGTTATATGGAAAATTCGTTAAATATACACTTCGTAATAAATATTGGTTTTAAAATACACTGGCCTCCAAAAGTTAAGGTACAGGGACTGGATGCTTTAGATTGCACATGTTTTGTCGAATATCTACCAAAATTATTGGCGAATTGTTCTTGACCTTCTGGGATGTAAAGAACATGTTTGAATTCACATTTCTCGGTGAAGATTTAGTTCGGAGGACAATTAAGGGACTAATAATAAATCTAATAATAAAATAATATTTACGATCACCTATGTAACAGAAAATGCTGAGAATGGTTTGTCACTGTGTTAATTAACTATTTGGGTCCTGTTCAATGTGTGAGTGCATTTGTGTAAGCATATCACTCATATTCGTAAAGATGTTAACGTTTTTGTGAGAAATTCAAAAGTTTTTTGTTTATAGCATACAGAGTTTTCAACCAAATTTAACACAACTTTCCGAAAACTTGAAAAAAAACTTTAGCAACAGTATACTGCAATTAAAATATGAATATATTGAATATTTGATGAGAAATGGGCATTTGTATGAAATACTTTTTAACTGCGAATGCGTGGAAGATCCTAAAATTTTTATTATGTAATTTGGTAGTCAGCTATTTAGGGCAACTTATATAAAAAGTCCAGTCAAACATCGCGAAAATTCACAAAGGTAGGGTCGATATAGTGAGTTGCTTCCTAAAAATAGCTTTATTATGAGGGATTTTCCACAACTTTCAATCAACTCACTATATCTTCACTAAGTTTTCACAACATTTGACTGGCCTTTTTATAGAAGTTGCCCCAAAATACTGACTACCAAATTATGAAATTAAAATTTTGAAATCTTCCGCTCATGCGCAGTTAAAAATTATCTCATAAAAAATGCCCATATCTCATCAAATATTCAATATATTCATGTTTTAATTGCAGTATACTGTTGCTACTATTCTTTGGCAAGTTTTCGGAAAGTTGTGTTAAATTTGATTGAAACCTCTGTATGCTATAAGCAAAAAACTTTTGAAATTTTTCACAGACACAATTACATCTTCACGAATATGAGTGCTATGCTTACACAAATGCACACAAACGTTGAACAAGACCCAGATAGTCATTTAACACAGTGACAGACCATTGCCAGCATTTTCTGTTACATGGGTGATCGCAAATATTATTTTATTATTAAATTTATTATTAGACCCCTAATTGTTCTCCCGACTAAATGTGCACCAAGAAATATGAAATCAAACATGTTCTTTTCATCCCAGAAGTTCAAGAACAATTCGTCAATAATTTTTGTAGATATTCGACAAAACGTCTGCAATCGAAAGCACCCAGTCACTGTACCTTAACTTTTGGAAGCCAGTGTACTTTAAACTACATCAAACAGATTTTAAATTCATAAACACAAAATATTTTTACTAAAAGTAATTAATCAAATTTTTTTATATAAATTATATCGATTTGTTTTATTTATTTTACCCACCAATATCCATTATCAATTTATTTTTTCTATGTGTTTAAATCTTTGAAATCTGCAAGGAAAACAAAACATTGTCCGGAATACAGTGTATTTTCTGTTTAAAGTAAATAGTTTTACATTAAAATTAACGAATTTTAATGACCTTATCATATTTATTATTATTATAACAAATAATTTTAACCATACATTAACATATGCGTCCCTAAATTTAGTTTCTGAAAAACTCTGTTAATTTTGTCTGAGTCTTTTCTTTTAAAAAGTGCTTTCTCTCATAATACGTCTCGCATCTTTGCAATGCACCAAAAACCCCTTCATATGTATTTTCTTCTAACTATAATCCGTGTCTGATTGTTTCAAACTATGTTACCATTTCATCATACGACGTTTTGTTAATTCCTGCACCATGATCATTTCCATCATCATCATATTCGTCTTCATCGCAATTCACTGCTGTATTTTTTTTTCACACTGTCGAAAATATCCAATTCGTATAGTGTTTCCGAGGTCTCAATTTCAGAATTGAGTGAAATACAATCATCAATCAGCACATCATGGTTAGTTTCTTCTTTTTTTCTCATCTGTATCCACATTTTTTAAAGTTACTCTAAGGGATTATCGTCTTCATCCTCTGTACTTACCGAATTCTCACTGCTGAAGAAGGTGCCTGGTAAAACTAGTTCAAGGCCATTGAACATCATAAAATGTGTTAAGAAAGAACAAGTTTGAAATGTACAGAAATATTTTGAGAAATGGGGAGAAAAAAAAATTAGACCATAAGAAAAAGTTCGTTAAATGGAGAATGCCACTTCTAGTACTGTCCAGCTACGCGTTTAAAATTAAAGTGACGTATGTGAACAAAGTGACGTACGTGAACAAAGGGATGTATTGAAATAAATGGAGCGGCAGTTAAATATTTTTCTCTACATAAATACTATCTAAGGCATTGCTAATGCTACTTCCAGTTACCCAAATAATTATAGACCAGGGGTTCGCAAGTATGTTTAAGTGGAGTCTGAACACTCTTGAAAAATTTTATCGAGATCCAGCGGAAAAAAAAAAAACCCACATAAGTAATACAAGTACTCTACTTTAAAATGTTTATTTTTACATACACATTAGGATGGAACTAAAAAACAAAGTTTCGAATTTTATATTCTAATAGTGATTATTTTTTTCCTTTTTAACTCCATAAAAAGAAAATATTTTTCTTTTAATTTTAAAATGATATTTTCCGGTTCCTCAAAGCGCCTGATTTTCCATAAAAAACGAAAAAAGCCAATAATTGCATGAAAAGTTTTTAAAGCTTACTGTTAAATTTATATTTTGCAAAATTAAATTAATTAAGTGTCCTGTAATAAAGAGAATAATTTAGTTTGAGTGCCTTAGAAAAGTTAGCTCCACTTTATTTGACTTTTGTAGAAGCCAGCGTCATGGGCGTCAGCTTACATTGTCTCTGATTTATTTGGCTGCGACACATAACAAGTTAGTCCGATTTAACGGGTGTTAACAGTTTCTTTAATTATTTTTCGATAAACATTCGGTGTCAAAAGTGACAAAGTCTGTTAACGTACCTAAATCTAGATAATTGTTGAAGTGTCCTGTATTTCGTGAACCAAAACAATTAACATTAGACTGTCATCTTTGATGAACATATGAAAAAGTTATGAAACATTATTTTTGGGTTCAATTTAACTTAAAATCTGACAGCTGGAATCTGGTACACACTATTTCTAAAATATCTAAAGCTGTTGATGATACATGTATTCTTGAGACCTTCAATTACAACGGTTTCTGATACACAAATCATAAAAAAATGATTAGAGACTAGTGCGAGAAATGTCAAAATTTGAAGAAAAATATTAAGATTAGAAAGAATAATCCCACATCCAATATAAAATTGCAAAATATTAGGTAATCCTGTAAAAAACATTTCTTTGTGTAAAAGCACTAAATATTATCGTGTATCAGAAAAAGAACGTCACTTTCTCAAAGACCAAAGAGAGATGGGGTGATGACAATAGGATCAATAGATATAAAAACTACAAAAAATGTGTAGCAAGACTGGAAATGGAAATATCAAGGAAAAAAGTTATTTTAAAACAAAAAAATGATGTTTTGATTGAATGATCGTCAAGTGTAAAAAACAGTTCGGAAGGAAATAGTTCAATCGGTTGTTTTTCTAAACCTGAATTTGATAATCAACACGGTGAAAGAACCGGAGTATTAGACAGAATTGCAAATATTATTGCAAATGGCACCTTAGAAGATATGGGTATTTCTGATGATAATAAAGAAAAGGTAACTGAAAGAAAGACTTGAAGACGACAAAGAGAAAAGAAAAGGAAGAATTTGAAAGAACAGGAAAGACGAAATGAGTTAATTTTAGAAGGTTAGTACTTTTATGGCAGAAAGGATAACGCTATGATAACTGAAGCAGGGGAAAAAAAGTATAAAGAAAGACGAACATCTGGTCTCAGTTCAAAAACCAGGATAAAAATATATTGGTCATATTTCATTGACATATTCTTATATTAATATAGCCACTGAAATCTTGGTGTATTTTCAAAATAATAACACAGACATTTCAAGTTTGAGAGTTATTAGGTGAAACAGAAACGCCTTTAATGCAGGATGCAAATCTGGATTTGTTAAAACATCGGAAGCAATACTCTAAAAATTTTATAATGGATAATTTGATTATTACACGCAAATGAACTTTTTTCTTAGATACTTATTTCAACATCTTGCTGAAAAACTACGGGTACAAAAGGATTTTCTGGACCAGTAGGAAAGCGACTTGAAAAAATGCGAACATATTGAAATTATAGACTATAAAAACATTGATCCTATCTTGACGGTCTGATCGGATGAAGAAATTAAAAAAAGTACAAGCAGGGGATACACCTGAATTTTAGATATTCCTTGTCATACTCAAACAGTGGAAACGTGTGTCAAAATTGTCCCGCGAGCTGCGTCAACCGTCTTTAAATATTAAGCAAAAGACGGCTTAATCTTGGGAAAGTTGAATTCCCACAATGTAATGACAAAGTTTGCCTAAAAAGACAGTAGGTTGAATATCCAATTTAATTAATTCATAACAAAGGGAGGTAAGGAGGGTGGAAGTCGATATTTAACCACCTCCTCGTGGTGACTTCTGGATAGTATTTGCTAAATAAAAGTATGTTATGTTGTAAAAGCTTTACATAACATTCCCCCTTCTTAAATTTACATAAATTTAATTTTGTATATTTTGTTAATTTTAATAATCTACTTCCATTTACCATTCTTCAATTTGACAGCAAATTTTTACTAAGTTTTAAATATTAAATCCTAAATCTTTATTCTTAATTATTTCATTTAAAATTACATTTATTGTATTCTATTATCTTTTTCCATTTCTCTGATAAACTTTCATAACAATTGCTGAAATCGTTTGCCAGAGAAACGAAATTCTAACTCCTGGACTTTCTTTATTTTTAATTGCCTTGCATTCACCTGGTACCCCAAAAGAAGCAACTTTTAAGAAGGATTTCTCTCTTATCTCAAAACAGGCAGGAAATTCCTTTTGACGTCACTAAAACTCCTACGACGCAAACATTCCTTCTTTCCCGCCGGTTAGAGTGTTGCCATTCCACGGTGATTATTCCGCCACTAAAAACATTTTCCATCGATTCATTATCGATATTCCGACCTTTGGAGTTTTCTGACTGACTATTCCGCCGACATCGTTCTCCCGATTTTCAGCAGGCGTTTCAAAAAAAGATTCAGTTCGTTATTATTGTCGGAAGACGTAACATCCATTTGGGGGTACAGGTTTCATCTTTTTCTCGCCGTGGGGCCAGGGGCCCTACGGACGTTTCCCGTGGTCGCCATGTACTCCTCTTAAACGTTTTTACTATTTTTGTCATTTAGCAATACACTCAATTTAATATCCAAGCGACTTTGGTAATCCTGTGTGAGCTGTTTCCGTTTTATTTAATTTTGGTACTCTCCTTTGACGAAGCTTCAAACTGCCAAAATATTTTATAGCAATGTGTGAGCTATTTCTATTCTTCAATTTAGGCACTTTTCTTTGAAGAATCTTCATGTTACTTAAATAATTCATAGTATCTGTGCGAGCTGTCTTCAATATTCAACTTTAATGCTCTTCTTTGAAGAAAATCAATATAAAAACGATAATATTATCCGCATTTGATTCATTGATACTTCTTCATTATTCCCCGGGAATTCGTATTCACAATCAAATAATGACTTTATGTGATCCAGTCATCAAGCTCGTTATTGAGTAATCCGTAAATATAGACAATAGCTTTCAATTGATGATTTGACTTTTTCTGACAACTCGAACATTATATCCATTTGTCAGGATTCTCCATTTGTATATCTACCATCGACGCATTCTTTTTATAACTCTATTATCACTTTAGACTCTTCACTTGGAAACCAAAAGTTTAGACATCCAAAAAGGAAAAAAGTTTTCACTATTACACATTAAAATAAAAAAGTTTTTTTTTTTTTTTTTTTTTTTTTTTTTTTACCCTATACTTAAGTTCCACCCTAATACACATACATATAATATAAAATAGAAAAGTCAGGTATTTGTTCTGAAAAATTACTACATACACAGGTATACGTTCTAAAAAAAATTACATACACATAATAATATAGAAAAGGTCAACTTTACTCTGTCAACTTTACGCTTTTAACGATACATATTGATTCACAAAAAGTTATTTTAGCACACGACAATAGCAAAACAAATGAACTAAAGCTGTGCACAAGATCACAATCTACGAGTGACAAGACGAAACCACTTTTTTTTTTTTTTTTTTTTTTTTTTTTTTTACGACTATTTGGCGAAAGCCTTGTATTCGAATACCAGTTACAGATGTATTTTTAAATTATTTTCTGTTATTTTTAAAATGAAATAACAATAAAGAAAAAAGAGTTTAATTAATAACTATAGAACAAAACAATTTATAACATTTTTTGTAAATAAAAAGAAAATAAATTCAAATAAACATTTATTAATAAATAAGCAACAATAGCCGGGTTACCACGTCAGGCGCCAAAATAACGCCATTTTCGCACCATTTAGGTACAGCGTTGCATATATAATATATGTGCCTAATATTTTTCTTTTCGTTTCGTTAAAAAAAAAAAAAAAAAAAAAAAAGAAGTGAAAGCCATTTATTTTAAATGTTTCAGTTTTAAATGAAAGTTTTGCATTAAATAAACTGATACTGAAATACAAATTGAATTATGAATAAAAGTAACATGATACATTATTCTTAGCATACACTTAAGGGAGGCAAAACTGGTCGACAAATTAGTTCAATATAATAACCTTTTCTAAAATATAAAAAAAAATATCTGTTATGATTAAAATTTGAATTGTCATCATTAGAGAAAAGTATATATAATTAGAAAAAAATTAATATTTAGAAAACTAATTTGAATTAAGAAATTTTAATACCAGTTTTGAGATCTGTGGATCACTACGGATTTTGGGTGTTAATTTCATCTCAAAGTATTCCGTATTTTAGGAGAAATCGCCGTGAAACATAAGCTGTTGTTTAATCAGTCGTTTCATAGAATCGTTTCATAAATTCGTTACATTTCAGTCGTTTCATGAAATCCGTTTCATAAATTCGTTTCTTTAGGATTTTATATATATAGGGTAGATTTTATATAAAGGAAATTTTGTTTTCTTGAATGAATCTTTAAACATAGAAAACATATCGATTTCTGATATTTCTAATTCTAAATAACGCTTTTCTGATTCATTGGTAACTCGTAAGAAGTTATTGTACTTTTAATTCGTGTTTATATTATAATTTCATAGATTCATTTTAAAAAATATTTTTTTTTAAGTATAAAATATCACGGAAAGTGATTTCCTTTTGTTTTAAATTCACACTTAGTATAATAATTTTCTGTCTGCTTCATTGTATGGATACGCTAAAAAGAATAATTTCCTTTTCTGAAACAAATTATTAAACTTCAGTTTTAATTTTATAAAGATTAAATTGATAAATTATGTAACACATTTAGTTGACATAAGATTATCTTCCAGTAACAGATGTTAGTTTCTCAAACAACTTCTTTAGGAAATAATTAATTCTCTTATTAACACTACCGATTTCTTTTATTTAAACATTGCAATTTCAAATAAGATTGTTCACATCATGAATGAATTATGTTATGTAATCAAATGCATCCAGACTGAGATTTAGAAAACATAATTTAAATGATGTGTACTTCAATGAAATATTTACAGAATTAATTTATTTTCATCATTTATTAAGAATCAGAAATGTTAGGCAAGTAATTTTTCAAATTGTGTTTTTAAAAACTACTGTGTCTATACAGTATAATATTCTTTATTAGGGAAGGAAGAAAAATATGTTTCAAAAGATAAAGTACAGTCGTGGTGAAAAAAGCAAACATCCCCTACAAACTCTGCAACTAATTATAATAGAAGAAAGTACCAAACGATTTGAAAGAAAATCTACTTTTAAATGATGTACACAAAATTTGCTTAGGGGGCCAAATCAAAACCAAACCAAACTTTGATTTTTTCAATGGCAACACCCAATTTTGACAAAATATTTTAAATCTTCGGTTCAAACTGTGCCCAGTTAGAACATTCAAGTCACTTGGATAATAGGTTTTTGAATTATAAGCATTCAAAATTTAGAGGTTCTAGTGTTACATTACATTTTTATATTTTTATTAATATCTCCTGAAATTATAATCCTAATGTGATATTTTTTGTATGGTTATAATACCAAAAAGCCCAAACATAAATACATTGAATTTTTTAATTTTAAAAGTTTTATAATATGAGTTATAAAATTAATATTTGAAAAGAATATGAATTTCAACCTACATTTTTTTGATAGATTTACATTATGTCCTGCTCTTTGCGAATTCTCAATTTAAAATTTTTCTTTCAAGTAGTTTTCAAATTATGATTAAAAATCGTCAAAATGATGGCCTATGATGTCGCTTATGATGTGCAGAAAAGCATAATTTGGTTGGTTGGTTGTGTTTATGACGGCCAATTATCAACACGAGGGATATGGGTCCAAAGGGGTGGAGTGCCCTCCGTGGGGGTCTTTCTAAGGAAACCTAATCCGTATTAACGCAAGGAAAATGCAAGGTTCGAAGAAACCCACGGAAAACTCCGTACGATTAGGCCGATGGGCGCGATTGGGTTCGAACCCAGCACCTCCCGTCTACTAGCTTCGAGAGCAGAACCTCTCGGCCACTGGTGGGGCCCAAAGCATAATTTGAACAAAAATAAATTTTACTCATTTTATTGAAACATTTGGGCTGGCAATAGCCGAATCATATTAAGTGAGTGAAATGGTGATATTGGCAAGAAATAATACATTAATAGAAGTGACAGCCATTCTGTTGCAGTTCACCAATCGAGTACCGAACTTCAATTTGGATACAACCCCTAAAACATGCTCATTTTAAAATAATTATTTTCTCTGTAACTAATCATACGAATTTCATTAAAATTTGATTTTAGTTTATATGCATCATTTAAAAGTAGACTTTATTTCCAATCGTTTGGTACCAGTAACTTTCTTCTACAATAGTTTGCTGCAGAGTTAGTAGGGGGTGTTTACATTTTTTTCACGATGTACTTTAACTTTCTATATGATTGCGGAGTGCTTGAAGAAATGAAGCACTGAAATTTATTTTTACGTATGACACATGATCATATCACTCACACGTAGGAAAAGTGACACATCTCGACAAAAGTAAATTTCACAGGAGAGGCAAAAGGGGGGGGGGGGGGAGGACATGCAGGATTTTACTGTGACATGAAATTATAGCGCTTAGTTACCTGATGCAGGAGTAAAAACGTGCATAAAAGCGTAAAACCCTTAAGAATGAAGATGTAGCATGAGGTTAGGAGGGTTAGACAATTTTATCTCCCCACATAATCCACCCCTCTTCTGTGGTTACATATGGGCATTATGCTGTAGACCATGATCTGTGGCGGAAACATTTCATAAAAGTATTTTATTTTTAAGATAATCACCTTTTTGGAAATCCAGGTTCACAAGTCCTTGAATAATTAAAGACCGGTACAAAATAATAACTCTGCAAATTTGAAGACAGGATGAGTTTATTGGATATGGACATGAAATATGCAAATGCCAGAGAGGGACCCTTTTAGTTAGCTGTTGACAGTAGGATGTACAGAGAAGGCAGTGGCGTAGCCAAGGGGGGGGGGTCCAGGGGGTCCGAACCCCCCCCCCCCTCCCCCCACCCCCCGAAACCCGAACGAAGGACTAGTTTACTGAATCATGGATACAACAGTAAAAACGGCTAAGACGGAATCACAAAGAACCTACGAAAAAATCCGCTTTAAAAAGGTGTTCTTCTTAGAAGGTATAATTCATCGTTATGTCATCCTTCGGGACTACGAACATTTCCGTTTTATACAGGTTTCCGTTATAAACATTTTCCGTTTTCACATTATTCATTAAAACTGCTAAAACGTACTCACTCTATAGTACACCTCTGAAGAGCATAAATGCATTAGAACTCTGTGAAGATAACCTAAACAAAGGAAAACAATTCAAGATTTGACGAAAACAACGCTATATATTTATGCTTGCTAACGTTTGAAACCCATCTGAAATTAAACTTGTTCTGATTGTGA
This sequence comes from Maratus speciosus, assembly GCA_963932465.1. Lineage (NCBI taxonomy): Eukaryota > Metazoa > Arthropoda > Arachnida > Araneae > Salticidae > Maratus > Maratus speciosus. Next base: position 523,610,498 of record OZ010786.1, read on the forward strand.
TTCCTTCTTGGTAGGTTTTCTGTGAACACGGAATCCTCTCGTAAACGGAAACATTTTAATGTCCCGAGACGGAAGGATAACTATGCAAGTATACCTGCTATTCCGTTTACACAAATTTTGTGTAACTAGATTAAACGTAAAACTTCTTTATCTCGGACTTCGATGGGACCAACTGTTGCCGACACTTACGGGAAAAGACGAGTTTACACGAAAGCAATAATGGCACATTGGTTAAGTTTTGCTACCCTTATCTCTGTTTATTTTATAACGGTCAATATTATCAATTATTTTAAATACTAGGGGGCTCGGCCCCCTACGAGCTACGCTCGCCAACCCCCGTCCAGACACCGTAGACTCTAAATGCACGCTAATTTGATCGGCTTTAAAAAGATTTCGAAAGATTGAATTATAATTTAAAAAACAGTGGCGATCTCTCTATAAGCGTATTTCTATTCATTTCTCTTTGATTGGGGAATTTTAACCCCAAATCCGTTGCGGTACTACTTGATTATCCCGTCGACCAATTTCGCCAAATTATATAAATCGCCAAACCACTCGCCAAATTATACAAATTGACATAATTTTTATTTTAAATAACGAAAAAACAAATAAATTAGTACAACATTAATAAAAATACAAAAAAAAACAAAAAAAAAACGTCGAAATAAAAATAACTTGATGACGTAGACACGTGTAACAACATTTCAAAATAAGCTAATATAAAAGGAATTAAATAAACAGAGTCTTTGTCTCCTGGTATTTTTTAACAAAGTGAAAAGAAAGTTCTTTTAAATGAGACATTTTAAATTAATCGTTTTTAATCTGACGTAATTTTGACCAAACCTATTCTTTCTCTTTTTAATATTCACGTGAAAATACTTGTGTTAGAAATTAAATATTATTTGCGCTTTCCTAACAAAAATAGTTGAAAAGTATCCTCTTAAAATATCAAATAAATGTCTAGCGCAATTTCTAAATTTAAACCGTTTTGCAATATTATTTTGTGTTCATTTTATGTAATAACTGTAATGTGACGTAAATATGACGTAATTTCTCCTATTTAAGACTTTTAACGCATGTTAATAAATTTATTGCTTTACAAATTCCTTTCTCTCTTAAAATTCACGTGTAATTATAATTTTTATGACATAATTTTTAACAAGTTCCTGCTTTTTGTACATAATTATTTAATTCTAATTCCAAATGTTTTTTTCTGTTTATAATAGTCACGTGTAAATAAATTTTTAATTTATTTACACGTATAAATATTTCTTTTTTGAAGCAAACATTATTGCTTCCGCTGTTTATACAGTTGGCAACAGTTTAAATTAATATCACTTTCTAAAATCTGTTAAAAATATCTCTAGAAATACTGAAAATCTGAATTTAAAATAGAAATAAAACCTCAAAAAATGAGTCAAAATAAAAAAATTAATGCAATCTGCACTCCGGCAAATTCTAACGCATAAAATGATCTAAAAATGATTAAATTTCTATGAACAGTTTTTGCTCCTATAAAACTTTTTTAGTGGAACGATTTTGTCCAACTTTAGCATTAAATATCTCTTAAAATAATTCTTCGATCTGAAAACTGTCTGCATCAGCGTGTTTATCAAATACTTCTGTATAATACTACCGATTTTCATATTTTTGTATGCATTATTTTTCTTAATATTAACGAAGAAAGACCTCCGGTCACAAAAAATTCAAAACCGGCGGCGGCGGCGGTGACAGCGGTAGTTACTTTTTTTTAGAATAGAGAGATGCTGCAAGCAATTAATAAAAGTAACTTTATTTTTGGACTGGCTATTTGTTACCACTTTCAAAATACACTGGTGAGAAAAATTAAAGGAATAACCATAAAAAGGTGCTTTGTGTTAATTCTATTAAGGGAACTTCAATGAAAAGTGATTGATTGGTAAACCAATGCCAACGTTATCACGTAGTCCAATGGGATTAACCTTCGCTACAGAAAAATACGCAAATTTTTTAGCCCGTTGCTTCGGTTCACGTGTGAAAAGGATTGTACGTGGGTGATTTGAAGTCTAATTTCGAGGATTGCATGTGGGTGATTTGAAGTCTAATTTCAAGAATTGCATGTGGGTGACTTGAAATCTAATTTCAAGGATTCAATGTGAGTGATTTGAAGTCTAATTTAAGGATTGTACGTGTAGTTGGGTAAAATTTGTAGTAGGTGTAATATGTCGTCCGGAAGACATATATGGTGTGCGATAGGTAGAACAGAAGCAGGACAGACACTCTCAGGAGTCTGTAAATACTTAAAAATATCCAAAAGCGTCATGTCAAGAATATGGAAACGGTTAACAGACACTGGTAATCGTAATATGAACAGACAACCAGGTCAAGGTAAAAAATGTGCCACAATAGATTCTCAGGACCGTTATTTGGCAACGTTTGCTAAAAGAAACAGGCAAATGACGCCAGTTCAGATTGCGAGAGAGTTCACTGCAGCAACAGGAACTCGACTATCCAGATTTACTGTGAGTAACAGGCTGTATAAAAAAGGACTGTATACAAGGAAACCCATTATTTGTATTCTACTAACTCCGGCAGCTAAATGCGCCCTGTAAAGTGGTGCAGAGATCATCGTCATTGGAGTATCACGGGCTGGACCGGAGTTCTGTTTACCGATGAATCCTGATTTTGTTTGGAGAATTATTGCAGACGTGTTATCATATGGAGGGAAAAACACATACAATAAAGCTGCAAACTTCCGTGAAAATCATCGATACAAAGGTCGTGGAATCATGGTATGGGTGGGCATCATTTTGAATGGCCACGCTGACCTACACATTTTTACCAGTGCAACTCTGAATGCTGAATGCTTAGGTTTGCTTATCTCTAGATTCGCTTCCTATAATTCCTTTTTCAGTATTATACAATGAATTGTAATCAATATTCGTTATTTCAGAAATGGGTGTTAGATAATTTTTTTATCGTTTCAATGCAATGTAATGCTTCTATTTTAGTCGGATGAAAAACGCCGTGTAACCACAAGAAAGCGCCGCCTGATCAGAACTAAAAGACCGCGAGTAGACTAATATGTCTATCTGGAGCTTAAGTGGGTCATTTATAGTGTGTGGGTTTATTTATTCGGATAAAGGATAGAATAAAATTTCTCATTTATCTCAATGATTATTTCAGACACTTTTGTGAAAAGTTTGGCTAAGACATTTCTGAGCGCATAATTTCCGTGCTTATAAGATGGATAATGAAAAATGGACAATTTTCCTTAACCGTTGGGATATCCGGAGTAAGATTATTCAACAACGTAAAATCCGGATTGAATTTACATTAAAATCATATATAGAAAAATCGGGACGTTGAAAACCTGACGTGATAAGCGGAGTGACGAGTATAGAGATGAGGTTTTTGATCCTCATGTCAAGTTGTTTAACACCTCCGGGACCATGGGTGCATATATGCATCTTTAAAAGGTGCTTACAGAACTTGTTTTTAATACCACTAAAAATTAAAAGTAAAATTTTCCTTATTTAATTAAGACATTTTCTTGATTGATAAACTAAATTTAATTATTTGACAAAAAGTGGTGTCAAAGGAATAAAATTCATGTAAAAGATGCTGGTCCTGAACGGGTTAAGTGTGCAAACGAAAGATTTGGGATTTTATGCTTATTAATGGTCTAAAAGTGCTACTACCTCCACGGAACTCCGAAGTGTCCCTTCCAGAAATGCAGAAATCCCACAAAAAAATAAATAAATAAATAAATAAATAAATAAATAAAATAAAAAAATAAATAAAAAAAAAATAAAAAAATGTCTGGATTCAACATTTTCTTTGACCTTAGATACTAATTGTGAACGCCCAGTTTAACATTGCTTTAAGAAATTTCATGGTGGCAATAACAATTTTGTGTATGGAGAAGATCTTGGGTGACACTTTGTTTTAACAATAAGAAATCGAATTGAAGCTAATCCACGTACCAAAGTCCAGAGCTTACTGCAGAACTTGGAGAATGATCTAAAACTGTTTCGAAATATCTAAAATAAATTGGTTGTGAAGTACAATAACAGAAACCACCATTATTTTTTACACATCCTAATACTTACAAAAAAGTGCTAATCCAACAGAAATAAATTTGTTACAAAAATTTAACATCCTTAAAGACGACCAGATATCAGAAGAAACTATTAGATATGGTTAGAATATGGTATTAAAAATGGCGAGACATGAAACATAGAAACCCCAAATCATTATGGCTGTTTTAGACAGTTGTAACAAAACTTTTTTTTTTTTCAGCATGAACTATATTTGATGTGTGTGCTTCTTACATTACTAGTTTCTGTAATTGCCAGTTTGGCCTCCATTTTTATTAAGAAAATCCAAATTGACACCAGAAAATAAAAATAGTATTTTTTGCTTTATGACAGAAATTTTGCGATTACAAAAAGTAAAGATTCTTTTTTCAAAATTTCCGGTGCGAATTTGAAATTTCGAATTAAAAGTGGAGGCCAAACTGGTAACCCTGGCATGAACTATATTTGATGCGTGTGCTTCTTTACATTACTAGTTTGTGTAGCTGAAATTGCAAGATCTTTTTCTTAAAGATTAAAACCTTACCTCTAAAACTCGCAACTAACGTCTCACTGAAACTTATGTGAAATCATTATCCAATGTTTATTACAGCGGTAGTTCTTAATTCAATGGCAAGAAATTAAACATGGAAATTGCTGTTTTAAACTTAACCACTTGATCCTAACTTTATTGTAGGCAAATGTTATGTCTTCTGAAACTTGATTTAAATAAATCACTAATAATTGCTAAATAAATAAATACTTTTCAAATGCGCTCAGTTTTTTACATCATAATGTTTGTAAAATCTTTTTCACTGATAAATATTAATGCAACTCCAACGAATTATTAGCTGCAGTTACAGAGATTGATCTTACTTTTTTTTTTAATGTACGTTTTTTTTTTTAAATTAAGAAATTAAATAAGGATATACCTAAATTCTTAAAGTTCTCGAAATACTTCTATTATACATACACGGTCAATCCTGTCAAGACGTGGTCGGAAGGGACTGGAAAAAAGTTCCATTTTAGACAGGCTTCCTTTTAAAGAAATGTAGTTAATTTTACTTCTAAGATACACTACCTCAATAAGATCTATTGCTCGTTTCGTCGGGATCCTGAAACTCTTCCGTTTGAGACAGAATCCCGTTATAGAAAGATTCCGCTTTCAGATGTTTCACTTAAAGAGCGGTGAAAATCCCCTCTCAAACAGGTTTTTAGCAAATTTAATTGTATGGCAATACATATTAAGACCATGTAACGCTTCTGTTTAAGGCAGGATTCTGTTAGAGATAATTACTATTTTGACAGGTTTTACTATTCATATAATATAAATAAATATATAAATACACAAAACTTGTAAAAATGGAACCTGCCTATAACGGAATTCTGTCTTAAACGGAAATGTTCCACGGTGCTATCGAAAAGGATACTATACAATTACATCTGCAAACACGAAAACCTATGTAAAACGGAATTTTTCACCAATATTTGCGATTTCATCTTGACAAGTTTTACTATATATAACCTGAAAGAAAAATTTTGGACCCCCCCCCCCCCTCGAAACGAAATCCTGGCTATGCCACTGAGAGAAGGAATCATTAATTTGTCAGAAATTATTGCCAATGTGTCGAGCCAAAATCTTGGTACCCTGGACCATTATAGCCCCAAAGGTATATCACTTAATGGAACTTTGAATTAAAAAGTGGCCAAAAGGACCGTTGATTGGCGTTTAAACATTTCAACATACAAATACGAATGCCAAAGCTAAATGATGGGAAGTATGCATTTAGAAGCAGCATCGGAGATGCAGGGCGCCGATTTTAATGTAAACAGAGTATAATATTTGTGGCATAAAAGACAGTTGTATTGACTATCAAACTGAAAATTAACACTGAGTGTATAAAGAACTGCTACAATTGGAACATATGGTCAAAGAATATCTTTTTTTATATATATTCGTTAACCGAAGGAAAATATGCTGGAACAGTTAATGATTTTAGGATGAAAAACAGATTTGTTTTTGATTTATTTTATTAACGGCTTTGGCTGAACTTGGGAAAGTTAAGTAACTGAAAAATAAAGTGCAAGAGAAGAAGAAAGAGATATATTCTTTTTAGAAAGGAAAGGAAGTTTTTATTCAATTTATAATTATGAAAGGAGAAATTAAATTTTAAAATGGGGAATTTAATTAAAAAAAAAAGATAAATAATGATATGTGATGATATGTTATATTCAACCTCACAGGCATATAGCGTAATAAAGAGGTTTTCCGTATAACTACACTTATGAAACTGTTTGTGTAGCAAGACACACCTACGACAGACCCATTAATGGAATAAAACTCAAAATGAATTTTTGCGAGATGTGTCCCTTTTCTTGCGGATGAGCGATATGATAGTATAGAGGCATAAATAGGCTCTAAATAGTTAGAGTTTATAATTCGTATCAAGCTTTCTTTTTTAAAGTATGAGAAACCCAGATCGCAATTCATTTATACGGTTAAAAGAGAAGGGTTTTTGTGATTCAAGCCATATCCGGTTTTTGTGCTTAACTTTACAAATAATGATGATGTATATGAACAAAATTTTCAAGAGAACAATTTTGTTTTATTGAAACGTGATGAAATCGCAGGAATTGGTAGAAGTTTACTATTTCTTGGCTAGTCGCACCGTATGTACAGTCGTGGAAAAAAAAAAAGTAAACACCACCTACTAACTCCTCAACAAATTATCGTAGACGAAAGTTACTGGTCTCGGACGATTGGAAATAAAGTGTACTTTTAAAGGGTGTGTATAAAATTTGCTTAGGGGACCATATACATATTAAAACGAATCCAAACTTAATTTTTTTCAATGGCAGTACCCAAATTTAACAAGATATTTCAAATCTTCGGTTCAAAATATGCCTAGAAACCAAATTTCAAGTCATTCGAATGATAAGTTTTTAAATTATAGACATTCAAAATTTAGTACTTCTAATGTTAAATTACATTTTCATATTTTTATTTATATCTCCTGAAATTATGCTCCTAATGAGCTAATTTTTTGTGTAGCAATAATACTAATATACCCAAATACGTTGAATTTGAAATTTGTATAATTTTATGATATGAATTATGAATTATGAAATTAATATTCGAAAAAATTATGAATTGCAACATGCATTTTTTTTGATGGATTTAGATTTATTAAGTCCTGCTTTATGGAAATCCAAAATTTCACATATTTCTTCCAAGTAGTTTTCAAATTATGCTTAAAAAACGGCAAAATGATGGTTTAAGGGGCCGTCTACGATAGAAGTGAGTAAATTTTTTAAATTTATTCTGCTATCCTGTAATCAAACAGGTTTTACTGACGCTTAAACGTGCCTTGATCAAGAAGGCAGCTCTCTCGTGTAACATTCGAGTTCGGAACTTCAATTTGGATACAGCCCTTAAAATACGCTCGTTTTAAAATAATTAATTTCTCGGAAACTTATGGCACGAATTGCATAAAAATTTGTTTATAGGTTAAATGAAAGGTGTAGAGTTCATTTATGCTGTCAGAATTGTGTACTGCTATTGAAAAAAACAAAGTTATCGTTCGTTTTAATATGTAGATGGCCCCTTAAACAAATTTTAAATGCATCACTTAAAAGTAGACTTTATTTCCAATCGTTCGGTACCAGTAACTTTCTTCTACGATAATTTGTTGAGAAGTTAGTAAGGGGTGTGTACTTTTTTTTTCCACGACTGTACATTGTAAAAAAAGATAAGTCTTTCTTAATCCAGAAAAATATAATATTTCAACGAACGAATATATACTAGAATCGCTTTCGAGTTACTTACGACTCTAAAAAACATTTTTTGTCTTTAGAAATCACAAAAACCAATGTAATTTTGTTGAAAAAAAAAATTATAAAAACAAAGTCTCCTTTGCTGACCTTGATTCTCGGATATTTTTCCAAGTAACTTTTTTAGTGTTTTAATCAGTTTCTCAATCCGAAATATCGGTTTTTAAAAGCTAAAAAAGTTAAAAAGCAATAGTTTCTCTAGTTGCAATTTTTATTGACGTTATGATATGAAACTTTACCTAAGGAAGAAAAATATTTTTAGCTTTTGAATCATCTTCATTATTTTCATTCTCTTTCTCGAAATCAAAATATTATTTCAGCCTTTTTTAACCACGACTTATTTTTTTATTTATGAAAAAATGAAAAGAAAAGAAAGAAAGAAAAAGAGGGGAAGAAATATATAGGTATGGAATGTACCGGAGCGAATGTGCACTTTATGAACCTAAATATGTATTAAATAATTCTGCATTCATTCTGTAAAAATGTGATGTAATTCCGGAAAATTAGCTCATCTTTTTATGGCGTTAACTGCATTCTGTTGAAAGCCGTCAGCAGCGCTAGGATAAACTGGCATTACAGACCAAATGACAAAACAAACAAACAAACAAAAAACAATGCAATTTAACAAATTACAACGAGCATTTGGAAAATGATTTTTTCAAAGACTAAAATTTAAGACATAAAAAATCGCACGGAGTTGATCATACATTACGTACGCCATGGATTAAACATTAATAGTGTTATTACACGTAAAAATTGCAAGCGACAGAAATCGCCTGCGACTCGTCAGATTTACTGAAACTTACGTATTATCCACCTGAAACTTACGTATTATCCAAGCATTTCATTGGCTGTTCGAGAAAAGGCTTTTCCATTGTAGAAATCTGACGACCAATTTTAAATCAAATTTCATTCTTAAACTTCTAAACATCCCACAATATTACTTTTTACACCGTCGTATAGAGAAAAAAAATGTACTTTTAAATGCAATTTGTTTGAAAGCTGTATCTCAATTTGTTTCTAAGCTATTATTTTTTTTTTTTGTAGTTTTTATTACTTTTTTGTCATAGTGGCAACAGAAGTATCCATCTCTGTTGAAAGTAAAGGGAAAATACATTACTGTATAGACCAATCAAAAAACGAATAAAATGCGTATTAAACCAATTAAAAGCTTCAGATATGCTTTTGATTTCCTACCCTGACGAGAACAATAACCATTTTTCCAAATGGTTAAAAAAAAAAAAAAAAAAAAAAAAAAAGCTAGTATGTTGTGGCCATTACAAAACTTTCTTTTATATAAATCACGTCCATTAAATCATTTAAATAGTACAAAAAATTACATCAATTTAGTACAAAATCATATCAAAATATATATGAATTTGAAGTTTGATGAAAATTCGTGCATTAGTTCTTGAGATAGAACTATAGCGGAGATTCTGAAAAATGTAGCATAGCAGCGCCACCTGTTGAGCGATTTATACCAAAACATAAACAGCATTAATTCATGTCAAGGTATACCTGAATCTGAAGTTTCTTGAAAATCCATGCATTAGTTCTTGAGATAGAACTATTGCGGAAATTGCGAAAAAATACAGCATAGCAGCGCCACCTTGTTGAGCAACTTACACCAAAACCTATAAAACGTCAATTCATGTCAAGGACTAACTGAATCTGAAGTTTGATGAAAATCCGTGCATTAGTTCTGGAGATTGAGCTATTGTGGAAATAATGAAAAATGATGCATAGCAGCGCCACCTGTTGAGCGATTTACACCAAAAACTAAACAGCACTAACTCATATCCAGGTATACCTGAATCTGAAGTTTGTTGAAAATCCAAACATTAGTTCTTGAGATAGAGCTTTTGCGGAAATTACAAAAGATACAGCATAGCAGCGCCACCTGTCGAGCGATTTGCACCAAAATGTATAGAACATCAATTCATGTCAAGGACTAACTAAATATGAAGTTTGATGAAAATCCGTGCATTAGTTCTGAAGATAGAGCTATTATGGAAATCGTGAAAAATGTTGCATAGCAGCGCCACCTCTTGAGCGATTTACACTAAAAACTAATCAGCACCAATTTATATCAGGGACTAACTGAATATAAATTTTTATTAAATTCCGTGAATTAGTTCTTGAAATAGAGCGCCCACAAAATTTGTGTCACATACAGACAGACAGACTCACAGGCAGACCTTTTGTAAAAACATTTTTTTCGGAATCTCTGCTCCGTAAAACGTGTAAATTCGTCGAAAACCGAAAGTCGAAAATTTTCACGAAACCAGTACTTTCTTCTTGTAAATATAGAAGAAAGTAAAATGGGAAAAAGATTTTCTGGTGATTGAGAAATGCAAGAAGATCAGCGTAAATTTTTAAAATAAAGAAATTTCAAAATAATATTGGCTCAATATTGTTTGCATTGGTGGAACAGAGCTTGGAGATTGAAGCAAGATCAAAGTGAATTTGTAAAGTAAAGAAATTGCAAAACAATACTGGCTCCATGCTGTTTGTATTGGTTGCATTGTGACCATTTCTGACAACATCAGAATAAAATAATGCCCCAACATTGGCGTGTTTTAATGTTGACACTACTGCACCAATACTAGCTAAAAATATTTCAGCAGTTTTATTTAAAATATTTGCCATGTGAAGTATGTGTTTAACTGAGATTGGTATTTCATTGCAAATATTTCCTATGAATGCAATCTTTGCGAAATTTTGTGTCCCATTATAACCAATACTCGTTTGGTACTACGACCAAATGTAAATTCAAATGTATAATAAATTATTCCATATTTATTCCCATTTGACGTGCATTTGATGTGAAATTATAATCCAATAGTTTATATACTTGCGATTATTATTGCTATTAAGATATAAAACTAAGGATGAAAAGTACGTTTAAAATTTGAATCGCTTTTCATTATTTTGATTCTCATTCTGAAAATGAAAATATTGTTTCAGTAATTTTTAACCACGACTTTTTGTCTTTAGAATAAACAAACAAGCAAACAAATTTAAAATTAAAAGCGAGAAATTTACTCGAGTGAACTAAAGAAAAATAATTTTAGCATTTGAGCAATTTTTTCTTTATTTTCATGCTATTTTTCAAAATTAAAGTATTTTTTTATCACAACTATTTTTGTTTAGAAAAAAAAGAAAAGCGAGAAATTTTCTAGAGCGAACCTACATTTCATGAACCCAAATGTATATTACATAATTCTGCATTCATTGTGTAAAAATGCAATGCAATTCCGGAAAATTGAATCATCTTTTTATGACATTAATTGCTTTATATTCAAATCGCTCCACTGTGCCCGCTAAGAAAAGAAAAAGTAACCACTACTGGTTTGGTACTACGAACGATTGTACACACTGGATAACAAAAGAACATAAATGTATAATAAATAATTCAAGGTTTATTGCCCCTTGATGTAGATTTGATGTGGTAATTATAAAGTAATAGCTTTTATGCTTACGATTATTATTGCTATTAAGATATGAAACTTTAACCAAAGTTATGTTTTAAATTTGAATCATTTTTCAATATTTTCATTCTAATTCTCAATATCAAAGTATTATTTCAGTATTTTTTAATCGCGACTTTTTACCTTTAGAATAAACAAAGAAACAACAACATAAAAAAAAAGAAAAAAAAATTAAATGAGAGAAATTTACTAGAGCGAACTAAAGAAAAATATTTTTAGCATTTGAGCAATGTTTTCTGTATTTTAATTTTAATTTTCAAAATTAAAGTATTCTTTCAGTATTTGTTATTCACAATCTTTTTCTTTAGAATAATAATAAAAAAAAAAAAAGCGTGAAATTTACTAGAGCGAACTTACACTTCATGAACCCAAATGTATATTACATAATTCTGCATTCATTGTGTAAAAATGTAATGTAATTCCGGAAAATTGGTTCATCTCTTTATGGCATTAATTGCTTTCTATTCAAAGCCGCTCCGCTGCACCCGCTAGGACAAACTGGACTGGCGTTACAGACCAAGTGACAAAAAGAATGAGAAAAGACGCTCCGGTGATTGAGGAGAGCAAAGAGATCAGAGTTAATTTCCGGCAGAACAAAAGGGGTGGAGATGAAGGCCGATTCTTCCGAAAAATAATACGAACAAAAAAAAAAAGACTTACACATTCTCTGGAACTAAGTATGTGTCAGCACAGAGTCATTCCGGATCGAAATTGAAGGGTACTTTGAGGGAATCTTCTGGATCATATTCTCGTCGAAAGAAATAGAAGTGAAAGTTATTATTCTATGAACATACTAGATATTGATTATGATGGACGCCGAGGAATGTATCGTATAAACTGTATAGACTATTATTTGGAAGTTAATTCAAAATAGTAAGAATCTTTCTTAGTTAAAAATAATAAAGAGACAAAGTGGATAATAAAGCAAGAATGAAAAATCATGCGTCAGGCATAGATTATGAAATAATTTCAACGCTAACAGAATATTAGTAAGAAATTTCATATTTTCATAGAATGAAATGAGATTAAACAAGCAACTTAGTTAACCTGTAACCGCTGTTAGTGGTCTCACAGACCGCTGCATTTTTCAATTTTCACAAATTTTCTGTTTAACTATAGATAGTAGTTAAATTTTGTTTTATTTGGAGTCTTTTTACTTTCACTAGAGACTTTTGAATAGCTGAATTTTAAGTATAATAATCTGCATGAAGTTTACTGCAGAAATAGTATTTTGAGAGTTAATATAACATTTTATCCATATTTAGATTAAGCGATCTGGCAGACCGTTCACAGTAGTTATGCGACAATATTTGTCACTCCGGTTATGGGTTAAAATTCATTTCGAGTAATTGCTGTGCATATCCGATATTGTATGTGATCTACAGAATATATATACGCCACATAATACACTAAAAATTATATAAGTTTCAAGATGTATATAAATATATAAAAACAACGTTTAAAGCACCAAAACACTTTATTTCTTGTTGCAAACATGTTTCGGTAGCTATTCGGTAGCATACAGCCTTCAGTGCAAAATATGATTTCTCAAAAAAGAAATTTGCTGAAATATATGTAGGAGAAGCGAATTCAATGATAAAGTTTATTAGCCCATAGAATTACATGAAATTTTAAGAAACAGTCAATGTAAGACAAGCGGGTTCAAAGGTAAAATATATCAGCCAATAGAATTACGATAGGAAATTTTAGGAAACGGGCCATGTAAGCGTATATGAATGTACGTATGTAAGCTATCATAATGCTTTTGGCTAATAAACTTCATCTTTAAATCCGCTTCTCTTACATTGGATGTTTTCTAAAATTTCCTGTAATTCTATTGGCTAATAAGCTTTATCATTGAATCTGCTTCTCCTACATATATTTCAGCAAATTGTTTTTCGCAGCAATCATATTTTGCACTGATGACGGTGCGATATGGCTAAAAAAACTAGTTTGCAACAAGAAATAAAGTGTTTTGGTGCTTTAAACGTTGTTTTTATCTATTTACATTCTATTGCGCCAAGTAATTTCTTATTGTGATTTAAAGATGTATACCACAGCGAAAAATACATTTCCCAGAATTGTCGATCTTAATCCTATAACCGAATTATTTTGAGTGTCTCTGTAAATGAATTATAAATGTTATGCAGTCCATAATCTACAGAAAAAAAGTTGTAGTGCTCTCGCGTGATTCCATTATATTTGAAGTATCATAACATCATCAAAATGCACTGCAAGGAATTTTCCCTATTAGATCATAAAGTACTGGAATTATTAACCAAATTTTAACCAATTTAACTTAACTTGATATTAATTTTATGTCCAACATAAAATGAAAATCTTTCTTTTTGGTTGACAGATTTTAGTTTAGTGCCGAAGTGTGGCATCTTATGGCTCATCCGGTCGCATGGTTAATTTGTATTTCTCTTTGTTTTGGATATTATCTAGGTAACAAATTTTCTATTGTGGAAATCCTGCAACTAATGCCTTACTTTAAACATCATTAAAATACACTAAATTTTTTTTTTACATTGACTCTGGTATAACAGAATGCTTTTGAGTGCTCTTGTAAATGAAATATAAATGTTACACATTTCCTTTTCAGTATCTAATATGCCATGGTAAACTTCAATAACGTATAACAATTTCATGGCAATCCAAGTATATTTATGCAAGTCAGGCAGACAGACGGTCAGACAAATCGAATTCATAAACACTTTTCAACTATGTTGGAAAGTGTTAAAAGTCGCGAAATCGAGTTGTAGTTTTCCTACACATTTCTGACGACGATAGAAAAGTCAATAGTGAAAGAAATCAGAATAGTAAAAAAAAAAAAAAAAAGTGTATTTTACGACAAAACTAGATATTTATTATGATTAATTTCGATAGGCTTTTATTCGGGAATTACTCAATCAAAGTGAAGAATAGTGATGTCGCATCCTGTTTCTAAAACTTAATAAAAATAAATAGGCAATTAAAAATAAATAAGCGAAAAGTAGAAATGAAAGATGTTGTTCTAATAAGAAGCTAATTGTTACAAGTGTATCGTACTTGGAAAGCAATTTGGTCATTTGGAAAGCAGTTTGGTCATTTGATACTTATACTCAAAATAGCAAAGATTGTTTCCTAATTATTGAAGATAAATTTCCTGGGTGACGAAGACTGTTTTTTATTAAGAGTTTATGCTGCATCATAAGAAGCAAAAAAAAAAAAAAAAAAAAAAAAAAAAAAAAAATATATATATATATATATATATTTAGGGCTTTTCTCGAAATGGATCAAGATTTTTGGCATAACTTTTCAAAAAACAAAAATTGAATTTGAAAAAATGTATTTTATAAAGCTTCACAACAATTTTCAAGGGAAAAAATATTGTCTAATGTAATTACCTATAAAGTAATTTTAAAAGAATGCGTTTAGAGTTGTATTAGAATTAGTTTCAGAGATTCGAGAGTACCTCGAAAAAGTTTTTTTTCCTCACACTTTGCGATTTTAAGTTAACGGAATTTCCGGCGTATAATCCGGACTAAGCAAATAGCTGAAGTACCAGAAATTTTCTTTAATAATTGTAAAACATAAGTTCTAGTAAGTGTCAGTTGCTTAAGTAAAATATTTGCCTCTAACAGGTTTGTTTGAACTGCAGATTATACGCCGAAAATTACGGCAATTTGCTTATTAAAGTTGGATAACGTAATTAAAAATGTATTTCAAATAATTTTCTTATGTATCATAATGTGAACAAATTTTATGAATGGCGCTTTAAACGAACTCCAAAAAGCTACATATTCCATTTTCAACAAGGAACATCCTATAGCAAATTTCTATAATATACTTATATATATATATATATATATATATATATATATATAGAATATATATATATATATATATATATATATATATAGAAATATACAGGGTGTTTCATAAAAGATGGGCAAAACTTTAAGAGATGATAGTACACATACAAAAAACAACTTTCATCAAAGAATGCATGGTCAAAAATAAAACGCAAAGTTGCTGGCGCATTTGGAAACTTGCTTCATGGAAACATTAAAACCCTATTTTTGTTGCGAGTTATTGTGAGAAGACTGACACTAAGCATGCAAATGTGATATGGAGAAGAAGAAGAACGTGTATGCAAAATTTTGCCTCGATTATGAAGCCGCTCATCCGAGTGTGCAACTGCCAATCGTGGTAGGAACGTACGGGAAGATGTTGCACTTTTCAAACAGAAAAAAGACTGATTTGCATTTTATCTACTGAACTGCAAGTGAAAATGGCTCAGAAGTTCAACTATTTTACGGAGAGCGGTTTCCTACCTTTCTTTTGTCACTTAATCGTTCTTTGCGTGTTGTTACCTTGTATAACAACATCAACATCGGTGCTCTCTAGCACCTTTGCGTTTTATTTCCGACCATGCATTCTTTGATGAAAGTTGTTTGTTTGGATGTCTACTATCACCTCTTAAAATTTTGCCCATCTTGTATGAAACACCCTGTATTTTAATTTATATTCTTCTTTTAAAAAGATAATATAAAATGCTGAAATAATAAAACTGCGGTGTAAGCTCAAGGAAGTATCAATTTTTAAATTTCCAGTGCACTTGATGTAACATTGTACTTGTAGCCAATTTTCGAAACGCATTAAACTTTTTGCTTATCATCCCATGAACAAATACATAAAATTGTTCAAATAACGAGAGTAGTTTTTCATTTTATAACCAATCGTTCTCATGTTTTAATGTAATGAAAAAAGAATCATTTAAAATACACAGAAGTATTTTTATTTGACTAAATTATGCTTCATTAGAAAAAATATATATACATGACATTTTATATTTAGTCTATTATATTATATTATATTTAATTAGTAAAAATTTTGAACTTTTGCTTATTACTTGCTGAACAGGATGCAACGAAAATAATGAAAAAAAATCTTTCATTCATTTTATAAGTAAATGACTTCTAATGTGTGTTTAGCTTAGTGTAAAATTATACATATATTGGTTTTATTATAATTATTTTATAATAAAATATTTTTAATGTCCCTTCCTGTCTATATAAAATAGAAAATATTTATAAACAAGTGAAAAGGATGTAGTTGCAATTTTCTGTAAAAGAAGTAGAATAAATAAAAATTTTATTAATGAATGTAAATTTTCTTCCATTTTTTGAAAACAAACATGCCGTCTCTCATTCGATATTACGAGAACGAGATATTAATAAAACGAAAGAAGGAATAAAAATAAAAGAAAAAATGTCATACTTCCAAACATTTTATTTAAAAGGTATTTTTCTAGTAAAAATCAGTTTGCAGCGATAGGAATAAATACCCATACAATTTAACTTTCAAAATAATTTCGTCGTGATATGTATTTCAAAGAATTTTCTTCTGTTTATTAAGAGATGATGAAAATATTCACGTGGAATATCCCCATTCAGTATTTCTCGAAATATTTAAATTAAAGAATGATTGGTGCATTTTAGAATGATAAATCAAAATTTCTCTTACCGGTGCTTATCATTATATATTTAAAGTTTTTTTTTTTTCCAGATGCAGTTGCAACTGGTGTGTATATATATATATATTCTCGTAAAATATGGAGCTAGGTATTATACAGTTTTTTTTAATGAAAAAAAAATCTGCTAACATGTACAAAAAATAATACCACTTTCATTCAGACGATATTTATACACGATTATTCTCTACATTATCAGAATATACGTTTGTATGGGAATAGTCATAGTCATTAAAATGTTGAAATGTTTTCGTCATTTTCGTCAGTGATCTATTATCGTTATTATGAGAATTGCTGCCCAATGAAAACTGAAATACAGTTTGACTGACCACTTTCATTCAGACGGTATTTATACGTGACTAGCTGTTTAACCCGTTCTACGCACAGGAGTTCATGAATTTAATTCTAAAACCAAAATTAAAAATAACTATTCGATTTAGAAAAAAATATTTTTCTACTACTGTGCATTTTTTTAAATGAAATTAAATTTATCATGTTGCTATGGCAGCAGACGATAAAAAGATATTTTTGGAATAAGGGAATAAATACAGGGTGATTCAGCTCGTCGGTGACAAACTTTAAGGATCGATAGAGCACACCTAGACGAACATTTTTGAATAGGGAATGTAGGGTCCCTGACGCGATGGTAAGGCGCTAGGCGCTTTCGAAAATTTGGGTGCCGAAATTCGAAACGTCATAAAAACTAGGGAAATGGTTAGATTTTCTTGCTTGTTGCGTCGAAATGATTCTGTTTGTTTAGACTTTCTTCAGTACCAATTTGATAAGCGTATCTCTTAAAACATGGATAGGGGGCGCTGCAGACTTTGGAGAGCTAGACAACAACTTTAAGCCCGTTATTTTGATAATTTAACACATGCTCGCCAAAGTTTATACTCTAACTTAAAGTTTGAACCCAAAAGTAGAGCCCTGCAAAAAGCGTAAGAGCCGGAATAAAATGTCAAAGTACAGGGTGGTCGAAACTCGAAGGCTCCTAAGAGATAAACAAACAGATTTCTTGACTTATGGCATGCATTTTCATGATTCTGTTTGCTGGGGCTCTCTGAAACTCAGTTGAACGGTACAAAAAGAAACATCGATAGGGGGCGCTTTGGGCAAAAAACATAATTCGTTGACATTTCGGACGCTAACTGGAAACGGGGCGCTACGATCAGTTAGTAATAATGAAAACACATTTTCTACCTCTGCTCAACACTTCTAAATAAATTTAGACCAAAAACATCAATGATACTGGAAATTTATTTACAAAAAATAACACTACAGAAGATGCTCGAAATTTCGACCTTGGGCCATGATGCAGGCTTCGCACCTCCGTCGCATTGAGGAGTGTGTGTTTCCAACAATGCCAGGAGTATCTCTGATCTGCCCTGCAGCTGCCACAATGCGCGCCACAAGTTCTTCAGCACTGCTGACAGGTGTATGGTATACCTCGGCCTTCAGGTAACCCCAAAGGAAGAAATCCAAGCAGGTGAGGTCTGGTGATCGGGCAGGCCAGTGAACTGGACCCCCACGCCCGATCCACCGCTGGCCATACCTTGCGTTTAGATGGAGACGCACGTCGTTCGTGTAATGGGCCGGAGCTCCATCGTGCTGGAACCACATCTGGCGACGCGAACCTTCGGGTACGTGCGCCTCATCCAGAAACTGCGGCAGCACTTGATCCAGGAAAATCAGGTAATTTCCACCTGTCAGCCGTTCAGGTAACAAATAAGGGCCAATGAGGCAATCCCCCAGAATGCCGGCCCACACATTTACTGAGAAACGCTCCTGGGCTGCTCGGCTTCTGGTTTCATGTGGATTTTCATCACACCACACATGACTGTTGTGGGCGTTCCACATTCCCTCCCGGCTGAAGGTGGACTCGTCCGTAAACAAAATGCTGTTTACAAAACGGGGATCCCTGGATCTCATCGCCAAGTACCATCTTGAGAATTCCACTCGAGGGCCAAAATCCTGCTCTCTGAGCAACTGCACCCGCTGGATGTGGTAGGGGTGCAGATTCCGGGAACGTAAGATGCGCCACGCAGTTGCTTGCGAAATGCCAACATGTCTGGCGATATCTCTCGTGCTAAGACCTGGGTTGTCCTCAACCAGGTTAAGCACAGCCTCTTCGTTGTCGGGGGTGCTCACTGATCGCTCCCGTTCAGGCCTGCCTCCGTCGAAAGATCCCGTTGTGGACAACCTCTGGTGTACTCGAGCGAAGAAGGCATGGCAGGGGATTTGCCTGTTGGGGTAACGCTCGGCGTACAACCGCCGAGCGGCTCGTCCATTACAACCAGCAGCGCCATACGCCAAATGCATGTCAGCCAATTCAGAGTTTGTGTACCGTTCCATCCTACTACCGATCTGCAGACAAGTAACCCGAAGCTTAAGTAGGTACCGCACGTTCAAAAGACGTGTCTGCGCATACAACTACGTCATCTCGCGTTGTCGTCTACGCATTACGTATCTTTTGCATATCGATATGGTACGATATCTTTTGCATAAATCAGCAAAAAGCACCTTATGTAAATTTTATTGCGCGCATTGTGCATGATTGAAACCAGCTATGTTTGTTAAAAAAAACAAACAAACTGCAGTTTTAATAGCTTCTTATGATAAGTAAATTACTCTCTTGTTTTGTTTCTAACTGATCGTAGCGCCCCGTTTCCAGTTAGCGTCCGAAATGTCAACGAATTATGTTTTTTGCCCAAAGCGCCCCCTATCGATGTTTCTTTTTGTACCGTTCAACTGAGTTTCAGAGAGCCCCAGCAAACAGAATCATGAAAATGCATGCCATAAGTCAAGAAATCTGTTTGTTTATCTCCTAGGAGCCTTCGAGTTTCGACCACCCTGTACTTTGACATTTTATTCCGGCTCTTACGCTTTTTGCAGGGCTCTACTTTTGGGTTCAAACTTTAAGTTAGAGTATAAACTTTGGCGAGCATGTGTTAAATTATCAAAATAACGGGCTTAAAGTTGTTGTCTAGCTCTCCAAAGTCTGCAGCGCCCCCTATCCATGTTTTAAGAGATACGCTTATCAAATTGGTACTGAAGAAAGTCTAAACAAACAGAATCATTTCGACGCAACAAGCAAGAAAATCTAACCATTTCCCTAGTTTTTATGACGTTTCGAATTTCGGCACCCAAATTTTCGAAAGCGCCTAGCGCCTTACCATCGCGTCAGGGACCCTACATTCCCTATTCAAAAATGTTCGTCTAGGTGTGCTCTATCGATCCTTAAAGTTTGTCACCGACGAGCTGAATCACCCTGTATAATAAAAAGTTTTGTTGATGTTTGTGATAAAATGTTTTTCTTTATTTTTTTAAAGTAATAATTAAGCGCAGTTAAATCTCTAATTATTTGCATGGGAGGTAACAGAGTTATCGTCATACACGCTACAGCTTCTTAGTATTGCAGCGTGGCGTACGCAATATGTATATCTCTAATTATATTTGCATGTGAGGTAAAAGAATTATCGTAATATCCGATACAGCTTCTTCGTATTGCAGCGTGGCGTATGGAATATGTATATCTCACACTGCAGTAAAAATTTAGAACTGGTTAGAACTCGCGCGATTACTGGTTGAACATAAAAAAAAATCTATTTAAAATTTTCGAATTTTCCAAGAAAATTGTTCATGGACCCCTGCCAGCAACCCGCGTGCCAAATTTCGTAGCCCTGTGCCTTGTGGTTTTTGAGTTTTTGAGGTTACATAGATACGCGCACGGAATTTAATAAGGTAGAATATTCCCTAGATTATCAGAATAAAAGAGAGTCATAGCTATTAAATGTCGGAATTTTTTCATCGTTTTCGTCAATGATCTATTCATCGTTATAGTGAGAACTGTTGCCCAATGAAAACTAAAATACAATTTGACTGGCCGCGTTCATTCAGACGATATTTATACGTGATTATTCCCTAGATTACCAGAATATAAGTTTGCCTAACAATAGTGATAGTCATTAAAGGTCGAAATATTTTCGTCATTTTCTTCAATGATCTATCATCGTTATAATGAGAATTGTCGTTCAATGAAAACTAAAATACTGTTTGACTGACCACTTACATTCAGACGATATTTATACGTGATTACTCCCTAGATTATCAGAATATAAGTTTTATAA
Organism: Maratus speciosus; assembly: GCA_963932465.1. NCBI lineage: Eukaryota > Metazoa > Arthropoda > Arachnida > Araneae > Salticidae > Maratus > Maratus speciosus. The sequence goes on from OZ010786.1 coordinate 523,631,520, forward strand.
CAATGGTCATTAAAAGTAGAAATGTTTTCGTCATTTTCGTCAATGATCTATCATCGTCATAGAGAAAATCGTTGACCAAAGAAAAATGAAATACAGTTTATCTGATGCAATATTTCTTTTTTTTATAATATTTTTAGGGAAATTTAATTACAAAAATTAATCATTCTATAAATTTTTAATATAATTTACGTCTTGATATACATTTCAAAGAATATTCATCTTATTATTAAAAGGAAACGCTTTCATATAATGAAAATATTCATCTAGAATATCTCCATTCAATATTTTGCAAAATATTTAAATTAAAGATTGATGCATTTTGACAATGATAAATGAAAATTTAATTTCTGTAGCATAATATATCTGTTCTCATTTATAATTTAATATTATCTCTTGCTGAAGTAAACAGAGTTAGTAGATATTTTTCTTTTTCCTGTATATGTATATTGTCATTTTAATAGAAAAACTTTAAAAAATGCATTTTTTATAATAACAGATACAAGAGATTAATAATTCATTACATTTTCACCCGAAATATCTTCGTGTGATATTTTCTCTAGATTAAAGCTAGATACGTTTGATTTATTTTAGTTAGTGATCGTATCTGTAAGAATGATTGGTTTTTAATAGAAAAATTTTAACAGATAAGTTTTTAATAGATTGCTTTTTAGCAAAGCAATTTTTTAACAGAATGTCTGCATGACTGCATTTTCTGACTGCATTCTCATGACTGCTGCTGGGATAACATAGACAAAAGATTAATAATATCTTTCAATTTTTCTCAAGTTTAACGGTAAGTGAATTTGTGTCTTTTAGCCGCTGCTTGTTGTTTTCAACAAAAACACTTTACTATGCATTTTAACTTTTTAGTTTCAAAAAATCCTTTTTTGGCACAGATTTTTTAAGAGAAAAATTTTAAAAACTGCAATCTTGTAATGATTAATAATAAATCACATTTTTATACAGAAAATAAATGATATCTACGAGTATCTCGTATGAATGAATATTCATAAATAAGAATTGTAAATGATGATCTTTATAGATGATATTTCTGTAGAATAAAGGTAGATAAAATACCAACATCTAAGTTATGGGAATTACTGTAGTTTCATTCTTTTTATTTTATTTTTTCAGAACGTTTTTGAAAAGGCATTTAATCTATTGGTTTTTAACGTTTTTTTTTTTTGGAAATAACATTTTTTAAGATGTGTTTCTGTGAAAACTTTTGGCAATAGACTATGAAGGACAAAGTATAATTTGACAGCTACAACTTTTCTTTTTTTAGATAAAACTTTATTTTTTTTCTGTATGTAGCTGGACATTGTAAACTTTTTAGTGGAAAACCTCTAAAAAGTGTATTTTTGTGATGATATATAAAAGTTTAATAACATATCACGGTTTTATGTGGAAGAACTTTATATGAGAAATTTCTCTAGATTAACGCTAGATACATTTGCCAAATTTTAGTCTTATACGAATTATTCTTTTTCAGTAATGCGTTTTAATAAATCGCAAAAATATAATTTCACTGTTATAAATTTTCTTTTTTAGATGAAACGGTTATTTTTTTTAATAGATAGGAATTATACAATCAATTTAATAGAACGGAACCTTCTAAAAAGTACATTTTTGCAATAACATATACAAATTAAAACCCACATCACACATAAATAACGCCTGCATTCAACTTTTAAAGGTATATACAAATATTATACAGACATATATAAAATAAATACAATAAACCTAACCGGAGTGAAAAATTAGTCAGAACCGGGAATCGAACCTGGGACCACATCTTACTTTTATTGTATGTATGTCTGTATAATATTTGTATTATGTGTTAGGAGTTATTTATGTGTGTATGTGTGTTTTAATATATATTGTAGATCGATGGAATACTAAAATCATGTCTTCGTTTTCCCGTCATCCAAGGCTGTCTGATGCGTGGCTGATGACTTTCCCAACATGCTTTATTAGTGAAAAATTGCAGACCCAGTTATCGACCGGAGTGGCTCAGTGGCTAGAGCATGAGACTTGTACGCTGTGGTTCCACGTTCGATTGCTGGCTCTGGCTAATTTTTAACCCCAGTTCGGTTTATTCTATTCATTGTATGTACGTCTGCATAATATTTGTATATACTTTAAACAAATACAAACATTAATAATATGTTACACCTTTGCATAAAATATTTTTATAATGATATTTCTCTAATTTAAAAAGTAGATACATTTGGATCTTTTTAGGCTGTAATTCTATTTATTCGAATTTTTGTTAAAGCGAGAACTGTTGTACTATGAATATGAAAATACAAGTTGACTACTACAACTTTTTTTAGATAATATACTCGTTTGAATGAAAGTGTAACTTCAAAATTTAGACTAACTGAATTTCCAAAAGAAACTGATTATGTAATTAATGAAGTCTTTTGTTTTTCCATATTGCAGCATTAAATAAGCAATTACACATTTTCAATTATCTTTTTCCCTTGACTGAACAAAAATGTAGAGTTTTAATAAATCATGTTAATTTTATAAAAAGAATTTTTAGCAATAAATAGTAAAAATTGTATTGAAGTATAAATAGTATCGAATTTTTGTTAAAGCGAGAATCGTTATATGAAAATATAAGTTGACTACTACAATTTTTTTAGATAATATACTCGTTTCAATAAAAGTGTAACTTCAAAATTTAGACTAACTGAATTTCCAAAAGAAATTGAATGTGTAAATAATGAAGTCTTTTCTTTGTGTATATTGCAGCATTAAATTAGCAATTGTACATTTTCAATTATCGTTTCTCCTTGACTGAACAAAAATGTAGAGTTTTAATAAATACATGTTAGTTTTATATAAGAATTTTTAGCAGTAAATAGTATAAAAATATTTTTTATAAATAAGAAAGACATTTATATTTAGTTATCAAATCACGACTATCGTTATATTTATTAATTCATAATAATATACTGATTACTTGGTAAATTGAATAAAAATTGAATAGTTAATATATATATATTTTTAATGTATAATGCCTTGATGTGATGAACAATTTAAAATTTCAGTCTTTCTTCACCCCATATTATAATATCGAAGCACAGATGATTCTGGATACGTTGAAAACTCTGCTAATTTGACGTAAGGTGAATTTGTTGAAGTAGAAGCTATATCTTGAGATACCGGTTTATTTCACATTGAGCGTGCGTCTTTTCTTTACATGGCTTTTCTGCCTTTTCTGAAATATCATTTTTTATTGAAAGCAATTCTCTTTCCTCCTCATTTTCAATGTTCTGTGGTTCAACTGACATATGTGGTCCAAGAAGTTTCGGTTCTAATGGTCTTCCAGTGATGCTGATTGCTTAAAAGTCAGTATATAAAAAAAGGTAATTTTTGAAAGGTTATTAAACCATCATTTTAAATCCTGCTTTAGCAACCGTATCAGTTTTTCCAAAATCAGGTGCGCACTGTAGCGCATATTGGCACTGCGAACTCTTGCACTATCGTTGCTAAATATCTTTGAAACTTCAGTAATAACATCTATTGAAAAACAAACCAAATCAATTAGGTGACAGCTTGTCCAATAGTAACCTAATCTATAAAAAAAAAAAAAGTAAATTAGTTTGGTAATGTTCAATACAGTCTTGTTTTCAAAAACCATAAGTAATATAATTAGAAGGCAAAAATCACTTTTTCTCTTCTATATCATTAAAAATTTCACCAAAATACGCAGTTTGTTTTTCACCATAAATTTATCATGCTATTACATCTTTTACAACTGCAGCTAAATGTAACACTCTGTTTTGGTATTAGATAATCGCTCTGCGTTCTCTTGTATACCGCGCACTCTTGCATCACCTTACCCTAATTTTTGTTTTTTAAAATTTATATATACATATATATATATATATATATATAAAGTGAGCCAAGTGCTGTATTATCTTTTTTCTTTCTTTTTAAATCTTAAATCTACACTTCACACCGAAATATTCATTTACATAGGATAAATTATACTTACAATTGGATATTATAAAGAGTTAATCAAATGTCCATTACAATTTTTAAAAGGAGAATTAAAAAACCACAAATGATGATAAAAAACCCCGGCAGATTCCACGAAAATAACGACGGAGCGATCAAAAGTTTTTTAATAACAAAGATAGATCCGAACTTGATCCGAAAATCACCCATAGAGGTCAATTCTCTAAAATATGAAGCAAATATAACGAATGAAGTTTGTAATTAAATACACTGTAAAGGATAAAAATGTAACAGGACAGCGTCTGATAAGCTTCAGTATCTTCTCATTTGAAACAAAATCTTTTCGGCTGTAAAATTCTTTCGCCGTGCGAGACTTTCTCAATGCTTCTGTTGCTGATTCTCCGCTCATGTAAAAGGTTAAGAAACAATGCTTGATCAGGTAATGATAGCATGTTGTTGACAATGGATGAAGAATTTATGTGCATCCAGTTGTTTTATTGATGTCCTGATTTGCATAAATCTACCTTATACATTGTATGTCATTGCCCTCTATTGGGGCTTTCAGATGCCACCAGTGACTGAGAGGTTCAGCTTTGAAAGTCTGTTAGATAGGAGGCGTCGAGTTCGAATCCATGTCGCGCTCATCGATCTAATCGTTCGGAGTTTTCCGTTCTGTTTTTTTATATTGCTTAAATAAGGCTTAGGGTGCCTTAGAGAGATCCCCTGCCCTGCGGAAGACTCACCCTCTTCGGCTTATATCCTCACACAGATAATAGGTCGTAACAAACACGTTATCTTTTATACTACAACTCTTTTTAACACTTTCCAACAAAGTTGAAAAGTGTTTATATATTCGATTTGTCTGTCCGTCTGTACACGCTCTAATCCTCGTAAATATACTCGTATTTTCATGAAATTGATAAAGGTTATTTAGAGTCACCAAAGCATGTTTGGTATTGTATATGAAGTATGTAGAATTAATCGTTCATTTACAGGGGCAGTCAAAAGTATTCCATTACATTATGGTATATGGAAGAAAAATCGTTTGCAGAGTATTTTAATGACATTATGCTATTTCAAATGTATTGAAACTGATATAAATCACTGAATTTCACTACAATCACGTTTGAACAGGATTTTCATAGAATTTTTTATTCATTTACAGGGACACACAAAAGAAATCGGTTACAGTACAGTACTGTCTTTGAGTAATAATGCTGGAGTATACGGTTTAAAATTCGGTAAGCGCTTTTAAATTTACTTAATCTTTTGCACCTTACTTGTTATATATAAATTCTATACCTTAAATACAGGACTGCACAAAAGTATTCACGTACCGTTCTCCTTATTAGAGGATATTGCTGAAGGAAAATTTTCATCTGAAGTATATGTATCTCTTAAGTGAACTCAATTTTGGCTTGCATGTAGTTAATAGAATGAAATCTATAAATCATATACAGGGCTGCTGAAAAAATTAATAATTCTCCTGCTGCATAATTTTCCGATTGTGGATGGGAACAGCTGAAATTGGGTTTTGAAATGTATTATGCGTGTCCATATGGTTGAATTAGACGTAATATTTTAATTTTTTAAACGGTGCAGTTTTGTTACATTATTCTGACTGTGTTGGAAAGTGTTTCATAATCTATGCTTGACGCAGGATTTTTTCTTACTTGTTTTTTAAAAATTAACAAAATGCGATTTTTATCTGATTTCATTTGTGTAAACGCAATTTTTTATCATTATTTTTTAAATTAAATTTAAAGTTGTAAAAAAACTTCGGCGTACTCGGTATTATTTAGGAAAGCAATTTAATATATATGTTTTTTAAACAATAACTTAACTCTTTTACATGTAAGCTTATTTAAATAGTTAAATAGGTGAATCAGGCGTAGTTTCAAATAGTAATATCAATAAAATATTATATAAAAACAATTAATTTATTGTATTAAATAAACTTCTAGTGTTCTCCCTCTTTCCTTTTTTTTAATGTAATTAAACCTTTCTATTACAAGAGCCGTCATGTCAAGATAAATTATTCTTTTAAGCGGTACCCTATATTATAAATAATTTTTATGATGCATTTTCATATATATTTTAAACTATACTTAAAAAATTTCAAATATAAATACATTTAAATTATTTACTTACGGATTAAAAGATTTTCTTTTTCATTTGATATTTTAACATTTGGTATTCACGGTACTGAATTTTTTTTTTTTTTTACACTTACAGGAATCGTATACAAATTAGATCTATTTCTTTGAAAAACATGAAAATACAATTTGATACAATATCTGTGCTCCCAAGTAATAAAACTAATTTTCTAATAAAATTCCTCTTTTTTTTTTTTTAAACTTCCTTGACTTAAAGAAATTTTATACAAATCAAATATACCTCTCTGAATAACGTGAAAAAGCATTATATTATAATACAATTTCTTCTATTTAATAAAAATATTATTATAATAAAATTCTTTTTTTTTTTAAGTATTCTTGCAAAAAATTTCTACCATAATCTGTGTCACTTTACAATTAAACTTGCATTATACTTTTACGCATCATTAAAGTTACTCATTCTTTAATTATTGTTCGAAATTACGCCATTAACTTATTTCTAACTAGAAGCAACCCACAAAACCTTATTGTTAAAAACTAAATTTAATAAATCGCAAAAATTTGTAAAAGAAAAAATATCTTTTTCGAAACCAGCTATGAATTCTCATACCATAAACACCATTTTTCTGTCGCTCTTAATTGGAATTCAATGTCATTAGCATATTTAATAATACTAGCTACATGCTTTTACTTTTACGACGAATTAATTATTCTGTAATGGTTTTATACGAGACATTATTTGCTTTCACCTTAATTAACTTTTTTCTTTTCGTGATTTACTTTCCTTAATTGAAGACTGAAAATAAAACGAACTTGTTTATGATTATACTATAGTTAGAGTTTTTTGTTGGTTGGAAAGTTAAAGTTTAGAAATCTTGTCTTAGATAGCCTTGGGTTTTGGAGTTTGAAAAATTAATTTAATAGTTTAGTGTGTAACTGAAAAGTTGATCTTTTCATTTTTGTTAAAAATGAAACTTTCCACCTTCCAAAACTTTCTATCATAGATGAAAAGTGTTTATGAATTCTATTTGTCTGTCCATCTGTCTGTCCACGCTCTAACTCTCCTAAATATATTCGGATTTTCATGCAATTTGTACATGTAAATGATTTTTACCATGGCATTCATCGCACTACTAAACGTAGTACACTCGTCATATCCAAAGATAATGTAAGAAAGGACTTCATATATTTCATGAAATAGAAAAATCATAATATCATATTTCAAGCAAAACCAGAATTTTTGCTCAGAACGTACAGCATTTGCTCACAAATTTAAATGAGGACGGGAGTTTTAAAACTCCCCTTATCCAAAATTTAAAAAAAAATCGAGTTTTCTCTATCAGTCTTTTCTATTGGTGAACCTGCATCGAAAAAACACTACAATCCGCAAAACACTACTTTCATCGTGTATTTTTGGCATTGTAAAATCTTGGTTTACAATGAAAACCAGCTGACATAGTCAGAGGTTTTTCGCGATTTTTTAAAATTTGATTTTACTGAATAAGGCGAATTTTGAAATTTACGTCCTTAAACACTGATGATGGTAAAACACATAAAAATGAAATTAAAACTCCGAATTCATCCTATTTCTGAAATTAAGTAGTACATTTTGCTTACGAACTACCCGAAAATCTAGTGAGAAAGCACTTTCATGTATTTCGTGAAATCATAGCCAAGTTTTGAATAACATTTTTAAACGAGGTTAGGCTAAAAAGAATGCACACATGCTTGTAGAACACGATTAAAAACAAATAGCAAGATCGAACAAAAGCACATTAAAGAACAATTCTTAAGCTTCAAAATCATGCATTTATTTGTTAACATAGTCACCGTTAAGGCTAATAAATTTCTCCCAATGTGTAACAATTTTTTTTTTATTCCGACACTGAAAATTTTTTCCGAGTTTTCTCGAATACAGGACATCACAGCTACTTTCATCTCATCATCCGAGGTATAATGATTACCATTGAGGTCTCTCGTGAGTAGAAGAAAAAAGTAAAAATCGCAAGGCGCAAGATCAGGGCATTAAGGAGGGTGTGGAATCGGTTTAATCTTAACGTTTCGCAGAGCCACTGATGGAAGAGTGTAGCAGCAGACAATTTATTGGCACCGCTAAATTTTATTAGTATTTTTCGTCTTATTTCAGGATAGAACTTCTGAGATTTTTCAAGGCAAAGAACACTATTAAAATTTAGTGGTGACAAACGTCCAACTGCTGCGCCCCTGTTCCATCACTGCATAGCCTCGGCAGTTGTGGATTTTACGGTATCCCAATTGTTCAATAATGAGACGACACCACTTGTATATACCAATATGGTTTGCGATACATTTTTGAGTGATTCGCCGGTCATTTTGAATCAAATCGTGGACGAGTTTGTGATGTTTATCGTCTGGGCGGTGATCGGACATCCGATGTGTTTTTAATCAAAAATTCTGGTTTTTCTATGCTCGCAATCATAAAATTATACTGCCGATCGATCAACAATAGACTTATCAACAACATCCTCATCTTTAAGCGACGATGAATCTCATCATGATTCACTTTTTCAACAGTTAAAAATTCGATAACAGCACGCTGTTTAACTCGCGTTGACATAACACTAGAGCACATCTCCATTCTTCCACTTCTCAAAACACACTGAATGAATTCAGCAATTTGAAATCTTCACATGCGTATAGAGAGGGAATGTTACTTCCACATGCCACCATGCTCGCTTCTGAAGGTCATTTTGTTCGCGCTCTACAAGTATGTGTGTATTACTTATCAGCCTACCCTCGTATATCCATATCTTTAAAATAGATTAGCAAGCGTTTTTGTGTGTTTAAATAGATTAGTAAATGGGTTTAGCACAGAGAGTTGTTCAAATTTAAAATATTTTGAAAATTGTAAAATTTAGCCCGAAGAAATAAGTTTGAATTCTATGAAATACAGGATTTGTAATAAGGTTTAAATTAATAATTCTTTTCCTTATTAAAGGATGACACGACTGGGACTCTACGTACACTCACATTAATTTTACTCTAACATTTTATACTTAATTACTATATGTAACTAAATTTTATCCATTTATATATACTTCTAATATAAACGTTATATATATATATATACTAAGCACGATATAACTTCACACAAGTTAGAATTGTCAGTTTTTTTTTAGCTCTCCGAAAATTGTATTTTTCAGCTAAAAACCCCTTTTAACTCCTAAAGTACTCGAGCGATTTTGATAAATAATTTTTTGGTGGTACAGTATAAATGTAATATCATACGTGGCAGACACTTAAAAAAAAATAATTTCAGATTTTTTTTCTTCTGAAAAATTGCCATTGTTCTAAAATAGGAAGTTTTAATCGCAGAAAAAAACTTTCTGCCATAAGTCTGGAGCATAATTCAGCGAATATGGATTCCACATTTCATCAAAATTGGTCGGGTAGTTTGCGAGTAAATGGTTCTTAAATCTCGCCTATTTCCCATAGGATTGCATCCAGTCTTGTTTTTCCTTAAGGGGATAAAGGGACCTTCAAACGCATTTATTTATTTATTATTTTAATTTCACTTTAAATATTATTCAAGGACACACGATATGCATTATGGCATATACAGTAGATTTCCGTTACAATGAACACCACGGGACCGCTAAAATATTTCGTTGTAACAGAATTACTCCTATTTATCTAATGAATTACATATACACGAAAGCTAATTATGTAAGATGAATTTTCCTTTCGTTATAGAAAATTTTAATGGAAGACTAGTTAAATTACCATATAAAATGTTAGTAAAATAAAATTCAATTTTAAAAATACAAAATTACGGACTAACATTTATTTAGTAACACATTATTGTAGAAAATCTGTGATTTAGTTTGTAAAACGGAATGTGTAGTTTATGATAACTAAAACGTGTGTAACGAATGAATGTGAAAAAATGCCTCCTCTGGAACATTCTTTTGATGAGAAACAAAAGCACGAATTCTAGCATGCATTCTGGTGAGCATGAAAGAGCTCATGAAAAGGTAACTTTTGAATCGTCGGTAGCATCAATATAGTCATGACTGCATTCGTATTTTTGTTGGTTTAGTGTACTTTTAAAAGACAAAATTATATCTTCACCAGATACTTCAAAACGTATTTGAATATTGTCATCCACATATAAGAAGTCCTCCAAATCCACCTGATCAGAGACTGGTGTTAATTTTTTGGCAGCGTTTAACTCTGAGGATTCATCCAAATCTAAAATTTCTGATTAATTTTTTTCAGTCTCAGTTAACCGGGAATGTTTCCAATAGTTAGAAATTGCTTATTGGCTAATTTCTTGCTACGAACCAGAGATCATTTCAAAAAAATAAAAAAAAAGTCCGATGAAGATTTTTCATTGTAACAGAATTCCTAAAAAAATGCACTTCGTTAAATCGGAATTTCTAATACATGAAGGTTAATGCAATTTGAAAAAGGGATTTGTCAAATTTCGTTGTATCAGGATTTTCCGTTGTAATGGAATTCGTTCTAACGGAAATCTACTGTATTTATCACACAAGAAATAAGAGAAAAAACAAATTTTACAGAAAAATAAAGAATTTTTTTTTAATATTTTAAGCGTTATGAAGAACTTTTCAAAATGTCCCATGCGCATTCCATATCAATTAAAATCCCCAATATTTTTTATGCACGTTTGTTTTAAACATACAAATGAAACTGTGTATTGAATTTTATATATTTGAATATACGAGTAAAGATAAGAAAAAATATATATTTTTTTCTAAATTTTATGAAAATTTCAGCATTTTTGCATCCCATTTCTGAAATTAACTACCTTTAACTTTTCCAGTTATATTTAGTTTAAGGAAAAACGATGCACAGTTTTATGACATATACAATGACAAACAGCTATAAAAAAATTATTGGGGATTTTAATTGGTATGGAATGCGCATGGGGCATTTTGAAAAGTTCTTCATAACTTTTAAAATATTCAAGAAAATTCCTTATTTTTCTCAATTTTTTTCTTGTACGATAAATATATGCCATAATGCATATAGTATGGCCTTGAATAATATTTAAAGTGAAATTTAAAAATAAAAATGTACATGAAAAAATGAGTTTTAAGGTCCACTTGAACAGTTTTAAGTGATAGAGAAACTTCAATGTTTAAATGATACTATAAACACCATAAATAAAATGCCAAATTAACCGTAACTGAAATAAGAAATACAATAGTAATTATTTATAGAACTTATTTCCATTTATTTCTCATTAGAAAACAAACCTTGAAAGGGTTTTTTTTTCATCTTTTTAGTTAGTAAATAATATAAAAATGCACTTAAAACTCTGCATTCACCGTAAATTCCACATACAGACTATACGAAAATAAGAGGATGCACTTTCATATATTTGATGAAATAGTAACCTAGTTTTCCCGTGCATTATATAGCTTAATGTTTAAACAGATCAATAGGCGTTTGTGTATGTTTAAATATATCAGTAAATGGTTACAGAATACAGAATTTTAACCCTTGATCTACTGACGGTACTTATAAGTATCATTGAGATAACTTGTTGTGAAATCCATTTAATACATCGATTAGTTGTAATACAGTTTAGAATGTGCTAGAGATGCATTATTTTATCTTGTTCTAAACGCATTATTGGTTACTCACAATAAAAATATTTTTAGAAGGATGATTTCTTTTGTCTTTGCATCTTTTCAGATTAGTTGGCGTTGGGGGGGGGGGGGGGGAGAATTTTTCAGTTCGGAAATGTATCTATATTGCTATTGGGGCATTCCACGTCAAATCAGGCAGTAAAATATCAATATGTAACCCACCATCACAGATTTTAATGAAACTGCGTGTGTTTGTTCTTACTATTAAGATATGATCACCAGTAATTTTTTTTTGCTCCTTGGTGAAATAGTTTCTGAGAAAAAAATTGTCAAAATTTTGAAAAACTGCCGTCAGTTGGCATTCTTGATAGCTCGGTTTTCAAATGTAGCATGTCATATATATAATCATATTTCAATATCTACTCTACAAATCATCTTCAAATAATTTATGCACAATATTTAGGGTACGCAGCTTATGAAAAAAATATATTGTTATGCTTATAACATTTTAAGTGTGTCTAAAAAAATATTTAAACTTTGAAGTCGTGAATTTTTTATGAAAAATAATGCATTAACAAAAAAAGCATTATCAACAAAAGGCGGTATTTTTATTAAATTTATTTTTTATAGGAGATATACTTAAAGGTGTCCTTTACCTGATTCTGAAATAAAAATAGTGGGATTTTGGGTGTTTTTGGTAGTATTTCCTATTTAAAAATATTTTGAGGTGCATTTCATATCAAATCAAGCAGAGTCATTCCATGTCAGTTCCCCTAAGCCATTTAATCACTGTCACAAATTTCAATGAAATTGGGTTTGTTTATAGCTTATTTTAAGACGTAATCACCTTTAATTTTCTTGATCCTAAGTAAAATATTTTTTAAGGTAAAAAATATCAAAATTTCGAAAAATTGTTTTAAATTTTTTTAATGACAGTTCGATATTCAAAGACTACATTTAAAAAAAAAAAAAAAAAAAAAAAAAAAAAGTCATTTCAATATAAAATCACTAAATAGGTTTCAAATAATGTATATGTGACAAATAATGTAGGCTGATTATTATTTCTTGTTTTTTATCATGTTTAAACACTAAGAGTGTCTTTTATCTTATGAATTTTTAAAATCAAGAATTTTGTCAAAAATAATGTTTTAATCAAAAATTTATTATTAACCGAAGGCAGGGTGTTATTGCTTTTTTTTAATTGTACGTAAAAATATCTTTTAAATGGTTATAAAATAAAAATAGTGAACATATGAGAAAAAATTATCAAAATTTTGGAAAAATGCCACGAGTTGCCATTAATGATTGTTCAATTTTCAAAGGCCTCATTTTATATATAAAATCATATTTCAATAACTAATAAAGAAATCTTCTTCGAATAATTTAAGCAAGGTAAATAAAGTATGTAGATTATGAAAAAAATATTGCTGTAATGTTAAAAAATATTTAAATGTGTCTAAAAAATTGTATAATCTTTGAAATCAAAAATATTTTACAAAAAATAATGAAATTATTAAAAAATCTTTATCAATCAGAGGCGGAGTTTCTATGACTAATTTTTTAATTTTAAATTGTACATAATACTACATTATAACTGGATCTGAAATAAAAATAGTGGGATTTTGGTTGGTTTTAGTAGTATTTAAATCATATTTAAAATTATCAATATTTTCAAATGTAAAACCTATCCAATGTATCATCCCTGGAAATATTTTTTTTATACATTTATTTTATTTTTCAAATTATCTTTTATGTTCGTTTCTTAAGGAAAAAAATAAACAATATTGTTTTTTAGTAAAACTTCTAGGGCGAAGAGCAATTATCCCTTTCCAAAAAAGAGAAAAATCACTAGCTCCTCACCGCCCAATAGATATTTTCAAAATGACAGTCCTAATCTTTAAACTCATATTTGGCTGTTAATATTGAAAATTTAGCATTGAGCTGCTAATATTGAAAAAAAAACCCCCAATTTCACTCTGTTGAAGAAAATTTTGACGTATTGTGCTTTACATATATGCAAAAAATGCATAATCCATTATATTTATATCTTTCAAATAACTATATCTAAAAAAATATTTAAAACTTAATGAGTTGCACTTTTGTAACTTTATTCAGTTTCTAATGATATGTACCGTAATTTCGGGTGTATAGCCCGCAGATCAAACAATTCAGTTTGGACCCAGAAATTTTATTCAGTATTTGAAGACCAATATTTACTGTGATCTAAAACGTTACATTTTATTTTTAAAAATTTCTGGGTTGAAACACGATTGTATGATCCGTGGGCTATACACCGGAAATTACGGTAATTTGATTTATTTCATCACAATATTGCTGAAAGATGGATTTTCAACATATATATGTGTGTATATATATCCCTGTTCTCAAACAAATTATTTAAAAATTATTCATTTATGTTTAATAAAGCATATATATATATATTGTTTATACACTTACAGAAAATACATATAGCAAATTTTATGATATTATGTCAATAATGTCTAAAAGTAAAGAACTTATCTAATAGTATGTAACGAAAAATTTAACATCTGGTGTAATGACAACAAAATTTTATAATTGTTTTACTTAATTTGGATGAATGAAAAAAGCTTACATGTTTATATTTTATTGAAGTACAGGTGAAAATGTCACAAAGACATACCTCAACAACCACTGAGTATGTCACATTCACACTACAGATGATTTTTTTTTTCTTTTGATCTTTCGGGTTTGATTTCAGATGGTAATGAATTAATTAGTTTTGTTAGAAGTGTCATTGCAGTCAGCATATTAGGCTCACTATTTTTTTATATAATTTGTTTTGATTGACTCGATGAACAACAATATTTAAAGGGACCATTTCATGACTTTTCAATTAAAAGCTGATTTATAAATTCATCATGTTGTTTAGTTATTATTATCGTCTTAAGATAATAAGTTGATATTAAAATTTTTAAATGCAGTTTATTTATTATTTGAACAGTTGAAAGTATTTTTCAATAAGAGTGTGGGCTGTTGATTTTAAGTCGGCTGTTGAGCAATGTAGTGTTGGTAAAGGAACTGGTACTATTTAATTTAATTTTTATTGCTGTAAATAATATTTGTTATTTTATTATTGTATGTATTATATTTAAGCAAGAGTAGAAATACACGATATCGTAGTCATTTTAGTACATCTTAGCATGAAAAGCTTCAATATTTATCATTAAACATTCACATTTTATGAAAATTTTGTTAAAATTGCTCATATTTTCACTATTTTTATTTTATAACTATTGAAAAGATATTTTTACGTACAATTAAAAAAAGTAATAACAGCCTGCCTTCGGTTAATAATAAATTTTTTATTAACACATTATTTTTCACAAAATTCTTGATTTTAAGAATTCATAAGATTAAACACACTCTTAGCATTTAAACATGACAAACAACAATAAATAATAATCTGCCTACATTATTTGTCACATATACATTATTTGAAACTTATTTAGTGATTTTATATTGAAATGACTTTTTTTTATGCAGTCTTTGAATATAGATATGCCATTAAAAACATTTTTAAAAAAATTTCAAAATTTAGATTTTTTTTTATCTTAAAAAATATTTTACTTGTAATCACCTTTAATTTCCTTGATCCTGTCTTAAAATGAGCTATAAACATACCCAGTTTCATTGAAATTTGTGACAGTGAATTAAATATCTTAGGCGAACTGACATGGAATGACTCTGCTTGATTTGATTTGAAATACGCCTCAAAATATTTTTAAATATGAAATACTACTAAAAACACCCAAAATCCCACTACTTTTATTTCAGAATCAGATAAAGGACACCTTTAAGTATATCCCCCACAAAAAATAAATTTAATAAAAATACCGCCTTTTGTTAATAATGCTATTTTAGGTAATGCATTATTTTTCATAAAAAAATCACGACTTCAAAGATTAAACATTTTTTTAGACACACTTAAAATGTTATATAAGCGTAACAGTATTTTTTTCATAAAATACGTACCCTATATATTATGCATAAATTATTTGAAGATGATTTGTGGAATAGATATTGAAATATGATCATATTTATGTCATGCTACATTTGAAAATCGAGCAGTCAAGAATGCCAACTGATGGCAGTTTTCAAAATTTTGACAATTTTTTTCTCAGAAACTATTTGACCAAGGAGTAAAAAAAAATACTGGGAATCATACCTTAATAAAAGGAACAAACACACGCAGTTTCATCAAAATCTGTGATGGTGGGTTACATGCCTGCCTGAACTGACATGGAATGACCCTATTGTAAGAACTTTATATTTGTGTTGTGCATTTCTTAATTCTACAAAATACTAAGATAAATATTTAAAATAAAAGATTTGAGTGAGGTTATAAATATTGCACAAAATCCCGATAAATTCAAATTTAATTAATCCTTCTAAATCCCCCAATCCTTCTAAAATCCCTCTAAAATTTATTAAATGATTATGAAAATCTTCTAAGGTAGTTTAAACAATTCACAAAAAATGCTTTAAATGATAAAATTTTCACGAATTCATAATTCAGTACATAAAGGGTTAATATATGAAACCTTTAAAATATAATAATCCAAGAAGTACTTAAATAATTTAAATATATTCTCAAAAAAAGTTTGACATTTCATTTTCCGTTTTCTTGAACTCGATCTTTATACCGTGCTTAACAATAAATATTATCCATTCCCTCCGTCTTTTCCCATAACTGCTAAAACAGAAATTTATAAAAAGCTGTTATGAGAATACATTAGACAGGAAATCATAAAATTTTGCCCGTAGAAATAAGTTTTAATTGTATAAAATACCGGATTTCTAAAAAGATATAAATTAATGATTCGTCTCCTTATTAAAGAGCTTTAGGGCAGAGAGAAACCTCAATGTTTAAATGGTACTATAATCACCAAAAATAAAAAACGAAATTAAATGAAACAGAAATAAAAAATATAATAGGAATTATTTATAGTACTTATTATCATTTATTTCATTTTCCAAAAGTTGAATTTTTTTCATCCTTTTGCTTTATTTTTTAGTTTTAAATATGCCGTTTTTATACATACACACAGAAAATAAAAATTAAAAATTAAGAGCACTATAATTTCATAATTTATATTTCCTTTGCTGCAAGGTTTGCGTATTCTGTTTAAAAAATACCTCAAGAAAAAACAGTAATTTTTTACGGTGGTTTAAATTATAATTGGATAAGCGTTGTATAAAAAAAGTTTCTTCTTTATTTTTACCCTTAGTAATAAATACATTATTTAAAAAAGAAAAGAAAGTAAAGGTATTGTTTAAAGTATGTTTTAAAAATTCGAATCAAGTTTTTCTTTTATACAAACAATGCAAGTGCTTTTTTATATTTTGTTATTTTTAACAGGAATATAATTAACATTACACTCATTAAAAATAGTCTAATAATTATACTATTTCTAAAATTATGTAGTACATTCCGCATACAAACTATCCGAAGATAAAGTAAGAATGCACTTTCATGTATTTCATGAAATAGTAACATAATTTTGACGTACATTTTTGTATATCGAAATGCTTAAAATAAGTCAGTAAACATTTGTGTTTGTTTAAACAGATCCGTATAAATAGGTATTGCACACAGAATTTTAATGTATCAGGCCTTTGAAATATAATAATTCAAGAAGTACTTAAATAATTTAAATATATTATCAAAATAACTTGAGTCTGACATTTCATTTTCCGTTTCCTTGAACTCGATTTTCATGCCGAGCTTAACAATAAATATTATCATTTGCCTATGCCTTTTTCTATAACTGCTAAAATAGAAATTTGTGAAAAACTAAAATGAGGATACATTAGATATGAAATCGTGAAATTTTGCCCGAAGAAATAAGTTTTAATTGTATGAAATACCGAATTGGTAAGAAGGTTTAAATTAATGATTCTTCTCATTATTAAACAGCTTTAGGGGAGTGAGAAACCTAAATGTTTAAATGATACTATAAACACCGTAAATAAAAATTGTAATTAAATGAAACAGAAATAAGAAATATAATAGGAATTATTTATAGAACTTATTTCCATTTATTTCTCATTAGAAAATAAAATATTTTCTGAAACTTAAAGTTTTTTCATCCTTTTGCTTTATTTTGTAGTTTTAAACAAATCATTTTTATACACCCAGAAAATAAAAGCATTTTTCAGAGCACCATAATTTTCTAAATTATATTTTCTTTGCTGCAAAGTTTTGTATATTTTGCTTAAAGAATATCTTAAGTAAAAGCAGTAATTTTGTAACGGTGGTTTAAATTATAATTGGATAAGCGTTGAATAAGAAAATGTTCTTTTTATAGCCTCAGTAACAAATGCATTATTTTTAAACGAAAAAAAAAATGCATTATTTAAAGTATGTTTTAAAAATTAGAATGAAGCTTTTTTTTTTATACAAACAATGACAGTGCTTTTTTATAATTTTGTTGTTTATAACAGAAATATAATTAATGTTACGCTCATTAAAATTAATCTAATAATTATACTGCTTCTAAAATTATGTAACACATTCTGCATACAAACTATCCGAAGATAAAGGAAAAATGCCCTTTCATGTATTTGATTAAATAATAACCTAGTTTTTATGTACATTTTTATATATCCAAATATTTAAAATAGATCAGTAATAACACTGATAAACAAGAAATTTTTTCTTGGAAAATTTTAACAGATTTAAATAACCATACCCTTGGGAATTTAGGAAATATTCACAAAAAGGTGAATTTGGTTTCTGTTTCAGAGATATCTGTGTTTAAATATATCTTATTATGTTATTTTATTGTCTTTTAAAGTACTTTGCTTCAACAGTCTAATGACCCTGAAAATGAACAAATATCTGCTACTTATAATACATCTAGGCGCCAATAAGTAGTGTTTCGTCCATGTGAAAATTGCAGTACAGCAGCGTCAACTGTTGGGTGATTTACACCAAAACATAATCAGCACCAATTCATATGAAGGACTATTTTAACTTTTTATGCCTTTTACAGGGGAAGGAGAAAGCAGAAATCGATAAATATAGATAAAATAATACAGGGTTCGTACACATTTCTTTAAATAAAAATCAAGGACTTTCAAGGATTGAAAAAAAAATGTAACGACCTACAAATTAAATAAACTAATAAATTATAATATGCATTTTTTAATAAAGGGTTTCGTTTTTCTGAATACAAGTTTTAAACATTCAAATGGTAGGGAAGGGGAGGGGATTGCAGCCTGTAGCATTAGAAATTTAGAAAATATTTCAATAAAAAATACAGTAGACGAAAAAACTAGTCGGATATGCCTATCCCAAAACTTTCTTCTGTCCCATGCATGTTAATACTATAAAATTCACTATCAGAGTGTCAACATTAAATGGCAATCTATGCCCATCATGTGGATTATTAAGATATGAAATTCCGTGCATTAGTTTTAAGATAAGAAAATTGTTAAAATAGTGTAAATCCTGCAAAATGAAGCATACAAGCATCACCTGTTGGGCGATTAACATTAAAACCTAAGCAGCAACAACTTGTGTTAACGTTTGACTGAATCTGAAATTTGATGAAAATTCATACATTTATTCTTGACAGAGAGCTATTGCGGAAATCATGAAAAATTCAGCATAGAAGCGTCACCTTATTGGAGATTTACACCAACACAATCAGCCCCTATATTTATCAGGATAGACATGAATGTGAAGTTTGATGGCTTTCATTCAAGGACGTTGTGCATAATTTCTTAGGGAATAACAAAGCTACAAATTACAAGTGTGTTGTTCAAAATATAGTAAACAATTTTAAAAAGTTAAAATGTCACATGTCATTAAAGCTTCATTTCTTGCATTCTCACACTGACTTTTTTCCAGATAATATGGGAGAAATTAGCGACGAGCATGGTGAACGATTTCACCAAGAAATTTCTGCTATGGAGTCTCGTTACCGATTGCAATAGAATGCAGCAATACTTGACGATTACTGTTGGTTCATCAAGAGAGAAGATACTGAACATAAATATAAACGCAAAAATAGGTACTGATGTACTCCAATTAATACACTACAATTGTGTTCAGCTGAGTAAAATGTGTGTAAAATATGTGGAAAATGTGTATAAACAGTGGACAAGTATACTGCTGGTAAATTTAACATTTCTATATTATTATTATGCATCATTGTACGATCTCCTAAATTGTTATATATCATAATAACCTATAAATTCATATCCTTCTTTTAATATAAAATAAGAACCAAGTAAAAAATATCAAATATTATTATTTACTCAAGAGTGTATATAATTGGAATATTAGCTTTAAATTTAAGACAAAAATACAAAGTCAATTTTATGTTTATCAGTGTAATTTGTTTCTTTAAATTGATCAGTAAATGGGTATTACATACAGAGTTTTAATGTATCAAACCTTTAAATTATAATAATCTAAGAAGTACTTGAATAATTTAAATATATTCTGAAAATAATTTGAGTCTGACATGTCATTTTCCGTTTCTCGATCTTTATATCATGCTTAACAATAAATATCATCCTTTGCCTACGCCTTTTTCCATAACTGGTAAATTAGAAATCTCTCTATTCTAAAAAAAAAGTAACTACCGCTGTCACCGCCGCCGCCGCCGTCGGTTTTGAATATTTTGTGACCGGAGGTCTTTCTTCATTAATATTGAGAAAAATAATGCATACAAAAATATGAAAATCAGTGGTTTTATACAGAAATGTTTGATAAACACGCTGATGCAGACAGTTTTCAAATCGAAGAATATTTTAAGAGATATTTAATGCTAAAGTTGGACAAAATCGTTCCACTAAAAAAGTTTTATAGCAGCAAAAACTATACATGGCAGTGTAATCATTTTTAGATCATTTTATGCGTTAGAATTTGCCGGAGTGCAGATTGCATTAATTTTTTTATTTTGACTCATTTTTTTAGGTTTTATTTATATTTTAAATTCAAATTTTCAGAATTTCTAGAGATATTTTTTACAGATTTCAGAAAATTGTACTAATTTAAACTGTTGCCAACTGTATAAAAAGCGCAAGCAATAATGTTTGCTTCAAATCAAAAATTTATTTACACGTGACTATTATAAACAGGAAAAAATCTTTCAAATTAGAATTAAATAATTATGTATAAAAAGCAGGAACTTATTAAAAATTACGTCATAAAAAGTATACACGTGTATTTTAAAAGAGAAAGGATATTGTAAAATAATAAATTCATTAACATGCGTTAGAAGTCTTAGGAGAAATTACGTCATATTTACGTTACATTATAGTTATTACATAAAATGAACACAAAATAATATTGCAAAAAAGTTTAAATTTAGAAATTGCGCTAGACATTTATTTAATATTTTGAGAGGATATTTTCAAATATTTTTGTTAGGAAAGCGCAAATAATATTTCATTGCTAACAAAAGTACTTTCACGCGATTACTTAAAAGAGAAAGAATAGCTTGGTCAAAATTACGTCAGATTAAAAACGATTAATTTAAAATGTCTCATTTAAAAGAACTTTCTTTTCGCTTTGTTAAAAAATACCAGGAGACAAAAACTCTGTTACTTAATTCCTTTTATATTAGCTTATTTTGAAATGTTGTTACACGTGTCTACGTCATCAAGTTATTTTTATTTCGACGTTTTATTTGTATTTTTATTAATGTTGTACGAATTTATTTGTTCTTTCGTTATTTAAAATAAAAATTATGTCAATTTGTATAATTTGGCGAGTGGTTTGGCGATTTATATAATTTGGCGAAACTGGTCGACGGTATAATCAAGTAGTACCGCAGCTGATTTGGCGTTAAAATTCCCCAATCAAACAGAAATGAATAGAAATTCGTTTATAGGGATATCGCCACTGTTTTTTAAATTATAATTCAATCTTTCGAAATCTTTTTAAAGCTGATCAAATTAGCGTGCATTTAGAGCCTGCGGTGTCTGGACGGGGGTTGGCGAGCGTAGCTCGTAGGGGGCCGAGCCCCTTAGTATATATATAAAAAAACTATAATGAGAATGTATTAAATAGAAAATCGTAAAATTTTGCCCGAAGATATAACTTTTAATTTTATGAAATACAGGATTTCTAAGTAATCTTCAGTAAATGAGTATTGAATACAGAATTTTAATGTATCAAACCTTTAAAATATAATAATCTAAGAAGTACTTAAATAATTTAAATATATTCTGAAAATAATTTGAGACTGACATGTCCTATCCCGTTGCTCGATCTTTATATCGTGCTTAACAATAAATATATTATTCTTTGCCTACGTCTTTTTACATAGCTGCTAATTTAGAAATTTATATAAAAAAAAACTATAATGAGAATGCATTAAATAGGAAATCGTAAAATTTTGCCCGAAGATATAAGTTTTAATTGTATAAAATACCGGATTTCTAAAAAGATATAAATTAATAATTCTCCTCCTTATTAAACAGCTTTAGGGGAGTGAGAAAACTCAATGTTTAAACGATACTAAAAACACCATAAATGAAAAACGAAATTAAATGGAACAGGGATAAAAAATACAATAGGAATTATTTATAGAACTTATTTCCATTTATTTATCATTAGAAAACAAAACATTTTTCAAAACTTGAAGCTCTTTTTTTTTTCATATTTTGCTTTTTTTCTTTTTTTTACTTTTAAATAAATAGTTTTTATATGCCCAGAAAATAAAAGAATTTTTAAGAGCACGATAATTTTCTAATTTATATTTCCTTGGCTGCAAAGTTTGTATATTTTGTTTAAAGAAATCTCAAGAAAAAGCATTAATTTTGTAACGGTGGTTTAAAATATAATTGGATAAGCGTTGTATAAGAAAATGTTCCTTCTTTATTTTTACCCTTAGTGATAAATGCATTATTTAAAAAAGAAAGACATTACTTAAAGAATGTTTTAAAAATTCGAATTCAGTGTTTCGTTTATAGGAAAAATGGGAAGCGCTTTTTCATGATTTTGTTATTTTAAACAGTAATATTATTAATGTAGCGCTCATTAAAATTAGTTCGAAAGCCTCATTTTAAATTGAATTCTGATAAAAAAAATATTCAGATTTATAATTTTCACACAGTGAAACAATTTAAAGAATCTATAAGTAAATTGTCGATAATATAGATATTTGTTTTACTTGTTACTTGAAATAAATTAAAAGTTTACGAAACTTTAAATAACTGTGCCATTTGATATATTATCTGTTTAATTTCAGATAGATTTATTTTTACCTATGTTCAGAAAAGCTACGTTTTTCAAATATCCGTAAATATTGGTTTTCTAGAACCTAAAAAAGATTCTATTTTAATATGTTGTTGTGTTTGTCGTAATGACGCAAGTAAGCTGCATCTAGAAGGCAAGACGTTTACGAAAGTTCAAAATGCTGGACATGGTATGCTTTGAGTTTGAGTTTGGAATGTTAGTAATGGCAGATAATCGGTCTCGGAAAATTAGAATTGAAACTAAAGGAATAACTCAATTTTGATATATCTTTGGATTGGTCCTAATGATGTAAAGAAAAAGTAATACAGCCTGAAAGAAGCTTAAGAAATTCCAAAATGATGGCGATGAGATGCCTTGAAGTGGGGTAACCCCTTGCAACTGCACAAAAACATCTTTGCGAAATTATAATTCGGTTTGGAACGGAAATTTAATACTTGATTTTAATATATCAATTAATTTCTTTGAGTGACAAAATTAGTGTTTAAATTATTATGCAGGGCGGTCCTGAATTCTTGGTACACACTTTAAAGGTTGATATAGGACACAGCAACAATCATTTATTGCGCAGGATGTGTTGAGATACAAATGCAGGAAAAATAGATGAAAGGTATGTTTATTGGTCATTTGCAAGTGCTATGTTTACAATAAGTGTTAAAAATTGCTGCTATGTTTACAATAAGTGTTCAAAATTGCTTCAACCAATAGCAACACATGCCTGGGTGCGTCGATGGAGCGATTGGCGTACATATTCAAAGATGCCAGGTATTTCATTCACATGCGCAGCAACAATGGATATTCGATCGACGAAATCCTTCTGGAGTCGAATAAACGCACCCCCCCCCCTCCCAATCCAGCTCGTACAAAAAGGGACATTCATGTAATTTCTCACAAAAGTGCTGCAATGGTTTGGCACCCCACCATGCTGAAACCAGAGTCGCTTACGAAGTGCGATTGGAACATCTTAAACTACTAGTTCAGGCAAACCTTCTTCCAAAAAATTACGATAACAAATACCTGTTTTTGCGTGTTGAACCAGGCCCTTGACCACCCCGGTTTCCAGATAGACAAACTTGAGCCTTGATTACTTTTTATGGGGATATCTGAAGAGCATTGTTTATGAGGCTCCAGTTAAGTCAAATGAAGATCTTGTTGCTCGAATATCCGTAGCTGCTGCACATGTGCGTGAAATATCTAGCATCTTTGGAAGTGTATACCAATTGCTCCGCCGACGCTGCCATGCATATATCAATGTTGGCGGACGCAATTTTGAACAGTTATTGTAAACATTGCACTTGTCAATGATGTTGCCAATAAGCTGTCTGTCCTTTAATGTCTTATATCCTGCGTTTGTGTCTCACCGCGAAATTTTCGCCCATACAGTCCCATGCAATAAATGATTGTTACAGTGTCATATACCAACCCTTAAAGAATGCACTGTGAATTCGGGATCACCCGGTATCTACCTAAAAAGTCGAAAAAAAAACCCCATGTATTTTTGGAAATTTTTCTTACAAAAATTAAACTAAATGTTCGAAAAACTCTTTTTGTATTTTGTTTATTGCACTTTGAAGAAAGTAAATCGGTTTTTGTAAGGACGAAATAAAGTCGGGTGATCTCAGCAAACACTTTCCTATGAGACGGTGTCGTTCTGGTGCACGTTGATAATCGTAAATCTCTCAAATGGTATCTGAAATTGTAAAAATTATGATGAACCATGAATCCGATAAAAACATTATTTCTTGCTGAGAAAACTCATTAATGCATATTAAACTCTTTTGGAAAGGTTTCCGAAAATTACGGGCAGCAAAAGAGAATTTTTTTTTGACATAGGCTTACTTAAATCTCGAAAATCTATAGATTTCTGTGCTTTTCGAGAGATAAAAAAACACTTTTCACATTCGTGGTTAACCGGGGAAGAATATATTATTTTTTTCCTAAACCGATATTTTTTTTAATTTTTCTCTTTCTTTTCCACAGTGTAAAATCCAATTAGAGTTTCCAGGTATGCCGATTTACGCGAGATGTCCTGATTTTCAGAGCTCTAAGACCTGTACCGCTTAACCACTGCGCAGGATGCTAAATGTCCCGGTTTTTCATGATGCACAAATTCTTCATATATTTTTTTAGTACCTTGCCATTCGTTACTTTGCATTAAGTGGAACTTAATACAGTAAAAGTTCTAAAAACTGAACCTATCTATAATAGAAAATGTTTATATTTCCTTCCAAATGAATACTTTACAAATGTATCGGTATAGACGGAAAACTGTCTAAAACGGAATATTTTTCGTTTGTTGGTTATTTTGTTTATACAAATTTTACTGTACTTCGCTCAGTAAACTCTGTGCAAACGAACCATGTTTATAATGGAATTCTGTTTTACAAGTAACTACTTGATTGTCCCTACTATAATACTATACAATTACACCTACTAAATTGCAATTATCCCTACGGTAAAAATACCATACATTTACACTTCCTAAGATGAAAGCATGTTTAAAACAGATTTTTCCTCCTGTCCCTAGCGATTACGATTTCACAGCTTTTACTGTATAAGATGTATTCATTTAGTATAATAAAACCTGTTAAGATAGAATCTCAAAGGACAGGGAAAATTTCTATTTTAAACAGGCTTTCATCTTAGCAAGTATAAATGTATGGTATTTTTACAGTAGGGATAATGAAATTGCTAGGTTTAAAACATCAAGATGTTATAGACAGGAGCTATTCTCATACAGTTTACTGTATTTTTATATCCCAAATTAAAAACCTCTGTCCCACCTTTTTTTTTTTGTCTTGCTGTTCCGCTTTTTGTGACACTGGACCACTAACAAGGGCAACACTAACAAGGGAGGTCCCCTTAGATGGCATACTCAGAATATGTTGAAATAAAATGATACCATAAACTTCACATATATGTAGTAAAAGGATCAGATAAATTTAGAGGCGAAATTCCAGTAGAAAGCATGTAAAAAAATAAAATACTTTCTAATACTTGGCGTGAAAAGGCGAAAGCGACACGCGATTTGGCGAGCAGCAGTTTTCCTCGGCAAAAGCAAACGATTTTAATGCATCTGAAAATTGCTTGTTAATTGTTTTTTAAAATGCGCGATGTTTAATGAATTTAAACGTAAAGAAAAAAAAGAGTTTATTGTTATTATTATTATTTGTGTTATACATGTTGCTTGTTGCTGCAGTTACTTAATTTTATCACTGAAAATATATTTGTGTGGATTATGTTCTGCAAGTTGCAAATATCTGTTTTAACTTATAGCCATCCTGACGTTTTATTTTTAATTATTCAATTTGTTTTAAGTCGTAAAATATGATAGTTAAATTTCACTATAAGTACACACAAATATATATGACAAATGTATTGTAAAAACAAACTAAAAATGCCAAAACTAAAGTTATTTAAATTAAGATTATTTATACAAATTGAAACTAAAAAATGTTTTCTTAAAGAGTATTCAACAGAATAGCGTATTTTTTGAAATTTTATTTCATTGCTAACCGGTGATAAACCGCCAAGTAACGAAATTTTTATTAATTTTTTACAGACGCTCTATCGTGTTTCCGCCGAATTTTTTTTTTTAAACATATAAATCTATATGAGAAGAACATTCTGTAATTTTTTCAGATTTTTCCGAGTATGCCTGTATGGAGACCTACCTTGTAAGACACACTACGGAAATCCGAAACAAATCTGCGATTAGAGCTTGACGCCTCACAACTCGTATACAGCGTTCTAGCCACAAAACAAACACATGCTGAAATCATCGCGCTGAAAAGAAACATATTGAGAGTGCTTAGGCTTATTTCCAATGATTATCTCTTACCTATCGTCATAAAAGGGTGAAAAGATTAATCATTGTTGAACTTTGAACATAATCATTAGTTTTGAAAAATTAAGTGAACCATATCTTGATGCTTTTGCTTTTTTGGAACTATAAAATGATTCAACGTCAATGAAAGTCTTTTACAGTAGAAATTTATTTTCTTGCTTTTGGTTAAAAAGCCTTTTCCAAAGTAAAAGCAACGTGAAAAATTACAGTATTTTCAAGTAACAACTCTACAGAATATTGTTAAATAAAAGAACAAAAACGAAAAGAAATGTAAGCACAAATGAAGTCAGTGTCATAACTCGACAAATGTCTGCCTCGATCAAATTCTCATTATTTTCGCATTAGAAAACGCGATAGCTCTGAAATCTAAAGTTTCTTGACCCGTATCATTTCCATTTATCGATTTCTTTTTATCATTTTTTCAAAGAAAAATACAAAACTTTTTTTTATTTCTTGAAGAATAGTTAAAACGCATTTAGATCCTTTCCACTTTTTTTCCATACAGAAAATGTACGCTTCAATTAATCTTTTGAATTCTGAATAATTCAATAATAATGATTCATTGTATCATGTGAAACAGATTGCTCGTATTTTATTTAACTTTAAAAAGTCTCATGCAACTTTTTATTTCATTGAAATTATAATGCCATTTGCGATAGTTTTATTTGTTTTTATTTAATTTAATTCGCTCAAAAAATATCATGAACCGTTTCATATTAAAGTTATTTTAAATTTAAGAGTTGCGAAAGAATTCGGTTAAATAAATTATGGTTTTTGTAAACAAATTTTCTAAAGATTCCCTTGCTGACATTTTTAAACAAAGGAATATTTTTAAATTTACTAATAACAACATCGGATTTTACATATATTATTCCAAAAAATATGTGTTAAGACTGACTAAAACTGCATGCTCATTAGAGGTATTTTGTAAGCAAACAATTTTTTTGCCTTAAAACGACCTAATTTTCTTTTTTTTCTTTTTCTTTGTAAGATAGTTTGAAAGTTTTTATAAAATTTAAGATTTAAATTTGCTTCTTTTGTGAGTGATTATTATCTGAAGACAGTTTTCATATGATATACCATACACAATATTTTAAGCAGATTTTTTTATATAAAATTTTAATATACTTGGATTTTTTGAAAACTTTCCAACACAGTTAAAAAGTGTTTATGAATTTCTTTTGTCTGTCCTTCTATATGTCTGTGTTCTAACTCGAGTAAATACAGGGTGCAATATCTTATCTATCGCCGACCTTTAATTTCTCAATCGTTGATTGTAGACATATAGTTCCGGTTACAAAAACGTTTCAAATGAGGTAAATATTCATGTTGTGGCATTGCTTAAAGTAAAAAATCAAATTTATAAAAATTATGAAATCTAATTTTTTATACTGTCCCCCAGTCCCTATAGTTATATTTAGCAAACGTTTAGACATATCATAACGGATATAACACAAAGAGCTTGACATCTGTACTGCAAAAATTGATACAGATATTAAATTTCAAAGTATTTTTGCTCATGATTTTATCTTTCACTGAGGGATCAGTTAAAAGATCAATTAAAGTAATTCGAGATCAAATTCAGGGTGCAATGTCCTTTTTGCGGCGAAACCACCTTTAGCCGGTATCGCCAAATCGGGGAGTCACCAAAGAGGATTATTTCGTTTAAAATGTGAACTAACTTTTATGGGTCGAACAACATTCAAACGTCAAAGTAGGTAGAATCGACAACCGGAAAAAAAAAACAAAAACATAAGGACTAGATAAATGGCAGCGGAATTGCACCTTGATTTTAATCTCGAATCACTTTAATTCATCTTTGAACTGATTCCTTAATGAAAGACAAAATCATGTGCAAAAATCTCAAACTTTGAAATTTAATAACTGTGCAAATTTTTGTAGTACAGGTGTCAAACTTTTTTTTTTTATATCTGTTATGATAAGTGTAAACTTTTACTAAATATAACTATAGGGACTGAGGGACCGTATAAAAAGTTAGATTTCGTAATTTTTTATAAAATTGATTTTTTACTTTAAATAATGCCACAACATGAATATTTAGCTCCTTTGAAACGTTTTTGTAATTGGAATTATATGTCTACCGCCAACGGTTGAGAAATTAAAGGTCGGCGATAGATGATATATTGCACCCTGTATAATCAGATAGCCGTGAAATTGATGTACGTTATCGAAGTTTATAGCATGGCATGTTCGGTATATTCAAGGACCTCCTTGAATTTAGAAGTATTCCGCCGGAAGGGGCGGTGAGATAGCGATTTTTGTGTCGTTTTCATTATTGTACCGCCGAAAAGTGTATGAAGTTATACACAGAATTGAACCAAATTTCATGTATATGTTTGTGGCGATGGCAAGTATGTTCTCCCTGAATTTGGAAATATTTCGCCGGAAGAGGACTCTGTAATAGCGATTTTCGTGCCATTCCGGTATTGTATCGTCGAAAAGTGTATGAAGTTATGCTTAGAATTGAACAAAATTTCATGTGTATGATTTAGCTATGGCCAGCCCGTCCCACGTGAATTTACGTAAAATTAGCCGGAATGGGGCGCTGTAATAACGATTTTTTATAGTTCTGTTGAACATCAGCTGTTAATACAGCGACGAGCAATTCGAACCCAGCTAACCCAGCAATACTCAAGCAGCTGATGTACAACAGAATAACCAAACAAATCGATTTTATTAAATATTATGATCGAGATTAAGTCCTTTTTAGCCGGCTGCCAAGAAGGGTTATGTATTTGACGCGTACCTGGGTATGTGGATTTGTTTATACCCTCGAAACATCCCAACGGCTGGCTGGATTTTAATGAATCAGGTCTCTATGGATTCGTCTTAACCGTCCGATGGTTGTAGGCTAGGTATTGTTTTTATAAATTGAAAATGGCGGCCGTAAAATACAAAATGGCGGTAGAGACAAAAAAAAATTACGTGCCATATTGAATGGTATATCATTGGATAGGTCTTTCAAAATGAAGACGCGTTTCATTGACTATTTTACAGTCAGAAACTTCGTTTAAATATTACACAACCTGGAAGTTGTATATCTAGGATCTATAGCGTTACTGAAACTCTAATCTTCGTAGACATCTATAGGCCTCATCAAAACAGTGTTTATAGATAGGAACTCACAATTTAACACAACTGAAAAGTCATCAATACAAGTAAATAATAAAAAAATATATGTAAGTAATATAAAAAATAGTTTCACATTGAAGAGAAATAATTAATTAGTTCGCTTTTTAAGCAGTCGAGATTTTGATTTTTTAAATTTAATTTTTACTTTTTACGCTGATTTGTAAAATGAAGTAGATACTTAAGATAAAAATCAAAGTTGGTGTAGTATTTAAGTAATATTACTGAAGAATTTACATACATAACGACTTTTTGAAATATTTTAACATGTATGAGAAAAAAGAAAGTTTTGGGATTGGCACATCCGTGTAGTTATAGGATTGCATTCAGAGTTCGAAAACATGGAATTAGTAGATATTAATTATATTTTCTGAACCACTTCATCGGTTGCCCCGAGATAAGTCGGGAGTAAAAGCACTGTTTTTTTTATACCTACTGCCGATGAAGTATTTTTTCAAAAACACCGAATGAAATATTTCTGTAAATTAAAGAAACCACCAAAGAAGTATTTTTTACGTCTTCTTTTACAGTGAGTCGTTGAAGTCCTTCCTAAAAATTAAAATCAGATTTCCTAAAAATGCGTTTTCGAGCATTTCACAATTGCCTAACTCTACTAATCCTATAAAAATTAAGTAAAGTGTTCAATGATCAATATTTAACGGTGAATGGTATGAATTATATTTTTATCGATTTTGGTTCTTAAGGGGGAAGATCATCTTAAAACTTTTTAAAAAGCCAAAATATTTTTTGTTGTCTATTGTGAAAGAATAACATGTTCCGCAGGGCCGGCGCAATCATTGGGAAAATGGGGTAGCTGCTCAGGGCCATGCATTTGTCAAGCACACGTCAGGGGCCCCGCGCATCTCCGCATTTTTTCTCTCATTTTGATCATTTAGGTTCTTATTTAAACATTTCTTCGTCGGAAAATGCGTGTATGAGCTTTTGCTTGTTATACGTCGAAAAGCTTCTTCTAACAATGAATATTACTCACATGCTTCAGTAGTAAACTGTACGTCAGATAATCAGGGGGAAATAAATGGAAGCACCAGAATTTACTGTACAAGATAACCTCGCGTTGGTAGTAGACCGGGAAACGGCAGAACAGACAATCGTCTCATCGAGATGACGACTGAAATTCCAGAATTAGTTAAAACTCGATTCGCATATTAAAGCACAATCGGTCTGCCAAGTCATATCTTGATGGAAAACACCTGAAAACCCGATTTTAGCGGTTGTTAATTCCAAAGTTATGAAAACTTGGAGGACTAAGAACAATAAATCACAATGGTAAATCTACGAGAAAACCGCTAAAATGGGTTTTCATATGCTTTCCACCAAGATAGGACTTGACAGACAGATTGCGTTTTAATATGTGAATCGAGTTTTAACTAATTCTGGAATTTCAGCCGTGAACTTGATGAGGTGATTGTCTGTGCTGCCGCTTTATGGTCTATAGGAGAAGCATATTCTTTTGCCTGCAACCTTTGCCAAGATGTTTGCTGGTAATCGATGAGTGTTTAGTAATTATTTCTTAGTTACAAAGCTATATATATAAAGCTATTCAATATAATGTATTAACACACATGTATTGTGTATATGCTATGATTATATTAGTGTGTCTTTGCAAGGCAATTAAATTACTCAATTGATTTGCAGGATTTTGATGTATCAAAGCATAGTTGTAGAACAGTGTGAATCTAACGGAACCAAGGTTAGATCATAAAATCTTTCATAATAAAATCGCATTTATTACAGATGAAACGGTCTTTAAAAGCATCTTTGAAAAACTAAAATGTATTTAGAGAATTATAGTTTATTTGTATTAAAAATGTAAAGCGTGCTATATGCATACTATAAGATCTTGGCAAAACCTTTATAATGACCGACGCTACGTTTAAACACATATTGGTATGAAGTAAAAATTTCCGATAAGATTTCAAAAGATTGGTAAAAATTTTCTTAAAAATAGAAAGATTTTAAGTAGTGTTACATGCCCTTAAACATAAAACAATGTATAAGATCATGCTATAATTGGCCTAGATCATCGGGGAATCATATCATATGATTAGTCACATTTGAGTATTCGGTAAAACTTTTCTTTTTCATGGAATTTCAAAATATTGAAGATATTTTTTTGCCCACGGTCCAGAAGCTTTAAATGGGGCATTGAATTCGTTATGACTAAGTATAAATTCCATTTTATTCAAATTTCATTTTGATAGGTTTTAATGTATTATCAGTAGAAAAGTAATGCTGCAACAATGAACGTTTGTTTGTCATAACACTTTAAAATAACAATGGCATTTAGTCCAACAATTGGATGAACGTCGGAAAGCTCCTTCTAAGAAGGAATATTACTCACAGGCATCAGTAGTAAGGTGTACGCCAGATAAGTAGGGGAAAAATAGGAGCTCTAGTATTTGCTGTAAAAGTTATCGTCGCATTCGTAGGACAAGCACATTCTTTCCTCTGCAGCCTTTGCTAAGACGTTTGCTTGCAAATGGTGAGAGCTTAGTCATTATTTTTTACATATAAAGGTGTATTAATACATATGTATCGTGTTTAAACTATGATAATTTTATATACACAACTT
Organism: Maratus speciosus; assembly: GCA_963932465.1. Lineage (NCBI taxonomy): Eukaryota > Metazoa > Arthropoda > Arachnida > Araneae > Salticidae > Maratus > Maratus speciosus. The sequence goes on from OZ010786.1 coordinate 523,664,053, forward strand.
TTATATTAGTGTGTCTTTGAAAGACAATTAATTACTCAGTAATTTATTTCCAGGGCTTTCATGCATCAAAACATAGTTGTGAAACATTGTGAATCTAGCGGAACCAAAGTTAGCTTATAGATTCTTTCATATATAATAAAATTGCATATATATCAGATAAAACGGTCTTTAAAAGTATCTTTGAAAAACTAAAATTTATTTTGAGAATTATAATTTCCTTGCACTAAAAATGTAAAGCGTGCTTTAGGCATATTATAAGCTCTCGGCAAAAACATTATAATGACCGACGCGACGTTAGGTTTAACCACATATTGATGTGAAGTAAAAATTTCCGACAAAATTTCAAAAGAATGGTAAAACGTTTTTAAATAAAGAAGGGTTTTAAGTAGTGTTATATGCCATCAAACATAAAACACTGCATAAGGTCATACTATACGTGGTCTAGATCGACGTGGAATGATATCATAAGATTAGCCACATTTGAGGACTCAGTACATCTTTTCTCTTTTTGTTGGAATTTCCAGCTGGAGCTCCAGAATTTACTTTAAAAGTTAACGTCGCTTTGGTAGAAAAAACGCATTCTTTCCTATTCATTCCTTGCCCAAGACGTTTAAACCGCATATTAATATCAAGTAAAAATTCCCGACAAAATTTCAAAAGAATGTAATAAAAATGGTCTAGAACAGCATGGAATCAGCTCATAGCATTAGCCACATCTGAGTACTCAATGAATCTTTTTCTTTTTTTTGGTATTTCAAAAGGGTGAAGATTATTCGGTATTCTTGCATATTATTTTATTGCCAGGTATTATTGCATTCATCTTGGATTTATTTTTATTATCTTGCATATTTTTTATAATTTTCTAAGTCCCATGCTTCAGAAGCTTTAAATAGGGCGATGAAAATTCATTACCACTATGTAATTCCGCTCTATTCAAGCTTCATTTTGAGAGGTTGTAATGTATTATCAGTACAAAAGTAATGGTGTAACAATAAAACTTTGTTTGTCCTAACACTTTAAAATAACAATGGCATTTAGCCCAGCATTTGGACGAACGTCGGAAAGCTGTTTACAAGAATGAATATTACTCGCACGCATCAGTAGTAAACTGTAGGTCAGATAAATTGGTTGAAATAATTAGAGCTTCAGAATTTACTCAAGAAGCTAACGTCGTGTTAGTAGAACACGCGCATTCTTTCCTCTTCAGCCTTTTCCAAGACGTTTGCAGGCTAGGTTTAAGCGCACATTGACATGAAGTAAAAATTTCCGACGAAATTTCAAAAGAATGTTTTTAAAAATGGTCTAGATCATCGTGGAATAGATCATAGGATTAGCCACATTTGTGTACTCAGTAAATCTTTTTCTTTTTCTTGGAATTTCAAAAGACTGAACATAAATGCTAAGCATATTATTTTTGGAACAGATGCCATATATTCCTACGGCCGCCATCTTGGATTTTTCTTGGCGTCGAAACCCCTTTTCTGCCAAGTAGTAAATGTCGCCAAGAAGCGATATTTGGCATGTTAAGCTTAACGAAAATAAAATGTAAAACATCGCCAATTAAAAAACGCCAAGAAATCTCAAAACATCCAAGATCGCGGCCGCTGAATATACGGCATGTAAGCCTTATTTCTGCCCATGCTTCAGAAGCTTTAACAAAGGCGATGAATTCATTAACACTATGTATAAATTCCTTTCTATTCAAGTTTCATTTTGATAGGTTGTAATATATTATCAGTAAAGTAATGGTGGAACAATAAATCTTTGTTTGTGATTACAATTTAAATTAACAATGGCATTTAGTTCAACAATTAGACGAGCATCGGAAAGCTCTTTCTAACAATGAATATTATTTGCACGTATCAGTAGTAAACTGAACATCAGATAAGTAGATGGAAAAAAAATAGGAGCTGCAGAATTTACTCTAGAGGCTAACGTCGCGTTGGTAGAACAAACTCATTCTTTCCTCTTCAGCCTTTGCAGGCAAGTTTTAACCGCATATTGATATAAAGTAAAAGATTATGACAAAATTTAAAAAGAATGTGTTAAAAATGGTCTAGATCGGCTTGGAATAGATATTAGCATGGGATTGGCCGCATTTGTGTACTCAGTGAATCTTTTTCTTGGAATTTCAAAAGACTGAAGATAAATGCCAGGTATTGTTGCATACTATTTTTGCCTATGCTTCAGAAGCTATAAATAGGGAGATGAATTCATTACCACTATGCATAAATTCCGTTCTATTCAAGTTTTATTTTATAGGTTGTAATGTATTATCAGTGCAAAAGTAATGGGGTAACAATAAATCTTTGTTTGTCATAAAACTCTAAAATAACAATGACATTTAGTCCAACAATTGGACGAATGTCGAAAAGCGCTTTTTAAAAATGAGTATTACTCGCACGCAACAGTAGTAAACTGTAAGTCAAATAAGTAGATGAAAAAATAGGAACTGCAGAATTTACTCTAGAAGGTAACGTTACGTTGGTAGGACAATCACATTCTTTCCTTTGTAGCCTTTGCCAAGACGTTTGGTGATAAATGATGACATTTTAGTGATTATTTCTTAGTTAAAAATCCATAAATGTAAAGCTTTTCTATATAAAGATGTATTAACACATATGTATTGTGTATAGTGGGAGACTGGGGAGGGTTTTACAAAATGATTTTTTATTTTTTAAATATTGAACCTAGAATAAAGTTTCCTATATCATTGTATTCGATATACAATACTAATTTATAATAAATTTCTAAAGATATTTAAATATTGTATTACCATCCGAAAAACACCATGTATTTAAGCAGATGTGAGAAAACCTTTTTTTCTTTTTTAGGATGACATATTTCTGGAGAAAAGTGTGAGACCTTCAACAAGTATTCAGGAAATGCACAGACACTGCTCCGTATTCCGTAGCAATAATTCAACGAAGAGAAGAAACACTTCAACCAGATGACGGCCAATTCCGAGTGTTAAAATTTCGGTGGTACGTATATGCAGTGCTTATTCTCAGACCTATACCTATGATTAAGTATTTATACAGGTATAAGAAAAAGATTTTTTCCTTTTCAGGATAACATATTTTGGAAGAAAAGTGTGAGACCTTCGTCAAATATTCCCGATATGGATAGACGCTGTTTTGTATCTCGTAGTAACATTTTAATGAAGAGAAGGATCACTTCAGACCGATGACGGCCAAAGCCGGGTGTTAAAATTGCAGAAGTACGTATATGCCGTGCGCATTCTCATTCCTTTACATATGATTATGTATTTTTGCAGGCGTGAGAAAAAGGTTTTTTTTCCTTTTTAGGATCACATATTTCTGGAGGAAAATGCGAGACCTTCGATTAGTATTCAGGAAATGTACAGAAACTGCTCTGTATTCCGTACCAATATTTCAACGAAGAGAATAATCACTTCAACACTTTGACGGCCAATGCCTAGTGTTAAAATGTCGGAGGTAAGTATAATGCAGTGCATATTCTCAAACCAGTACATATGGTTATGTATTTATGCAGGTGTGAGAAAAAGTTTTTTTTAGGATCAGATATTTCTGGAAGAAAGTATGAGAGTTTAGACAAGTACTCACGATATGGACAGACGCTGCTTTGTACTCTGTAGCAACATTTAAACGAAACGAAGAGAAGAATTACTTGAGCCCGATGACGGCCAATGAAGAGTGTTAAGATTTCGGAGGTGCGTATATGCAGTGCCTATTATCATTCCTTTACATATGATTATGTATTTATGCAGGTGTGAGAAAAATATTTTCTTTCTTAGGATCACATATCTCTGGAGAAAAGTGTGACAGCTTCAACAAGCATTCACGATATGAACAGACGCTGCTTTGTGTTCCGTAGCAACATTTAAACGAAGAGAAAAATCTCTTGAATCCGATGACGGCCAATGAAGAGTGTTAAAGTTTCGGAAGTACGAATATGCATTGCGTATTCTCAGATCTTTACATATGATTATGTATTTATACAGGTGTGAGAAGAGTTTTTCTTTTTTAGGATGACATATTTCTGGAGAAACATGTGAGACTTTCGAGGAGGAGGGGGATGAGGAGGATGGGGCAAGGATGGCCAAGAAATATTCACGATATGGATAGACGCAGCTTTGCATTCCGTAGCAACGTTTAAACGAAGAGAAGATCGCTTCAGCCAGACGACGGCCAATGAAGAGTGTTAAAAGTACGGAGGTACGTATATGCAGTGCGTATTCTGAGACCTTTACGTATGATTATGTATTTATGCTGGTGTGAGAAAAGTTTTATTTTTATTTTGTAGAATCACATATTTTTGGAGAAAAGTGCTAGACCTTTGACAAGTATTCACAATATGCAGGGCTGGTGCAATCATCCGGAAAACGGGGCAGTTACGGGGCCTTGCGCTAGTCAATGATCCGTCAGGGGCCCGCGCATCTCCGCACTTTTTCTCTGATTTTCATCATTTAGATTCTTATTTTAAATTTTCTTCTTGAGCAAATGCGGGTATGAACTTTTGCCTGTTATGGCTAGAATTTATATAATCGTCAGCAACCTACCGATAACAGACTGAATCATCGCTTTTTTGGGGGTGGGGGGGGAAATGAGTATCCAGAAAGGTCCCGTCATTTTCAGAGTATTTATTAGTAATTGCAATCCTTCTTTAATCGCTATCGGAGAATGAAGTGTGACAACACAAATTTTTGGATGTTTTTTGTTTTCCTTTTAATTCTTTTTCGGTTAGAAATCAAAAGCGGATCCAAAAGAACGGCGATGAGTGACGATTCCCCTCTCCTCTTGAGTGAAAAGAGAGGGCACCGGAATCAGTTATTAGCTCTGAAAGTTTATTTTTACCATCAGCGAAAAAAAAAAATACATTCAATGGCAAAACAAATTATATATCTATAATAAATTATTACTAAACTAATATATCAAATTAAATATGAAATCATTCTGTCTGAAAAAGCCATTTACATGTGTGGGTGGCTTCGGATGGTGCAGGAGACGTGTTGTTTTGTGGGGCCCTTTTATAATGAAAACTACCTGTATCTTACTGAAATTCTATATCTGAATACCTATATCTGAAAAATTACATTCTGACACATAAACCAATCCCCTCTGTTAGAGTAATATAAAATTACATAAATGCTCAAAGCATTTTAAAAATTATGAGCCCAATGGGGCCCTTTGGAATCTGTAAATTTCAACGAAATTCGTCAGGAAATTTGTTTTTATAATATTCTGATTTTGAAATCTACATATAACCTCTTCGGTCTCTGGGTCCCCAAACGGGGACCTCTGTTCTTTTCCTTGTAAAAACTAAAATGTCCGATTTTTTTTACATTTTGACATCACTTGTTAATAACTGAATGTTTTCTGCGTTCGAAGCAAACTAATAAATAGCAGCATCTAAGCCGATTCCCACATAAAATAAATGCTATTTTCATCTGAGTTTGCAAAATGCTTAAAAAATGCCCAAAAGGCAGTATGACCAAGAAAGGGAGAGTTTTAATTGATTTTTGCACGGACCAGCCTATGTCGAGATCATGATTTTCATACGGCTGGGTATGTTCCGGGGATGAAAATTTCGACCCGAGCAGAGCTAGGAAGCGATCCCTCTTAAAACTTAAGGTCCGAGCACCAACCCGGCCTAGAAAGAGTAACGATTAGGCCCAGTCCGTATAAAGCTCTATTAGGAACATCTTGAAAATTATATAAAAATTAAAAATAAAGCTTTGTTAGCAAATTTACTGCAATATGAAGATTTTTTTTTTTTTTTTGGTATAGGGGAAAAAAACAGACTATTGAAAATTTATCTATGTCTAATGCATATAAAACACTAATTCCATTGACGTGAAAGTTATTTTTCGATTACATATTAACATTTTATTGATTTATATCTTTTAGTAATTTGCTTTTCCGATGAAAGTGGCTTAAAAGAAATTGAAAATGCGCAAGATGTATTTCAAATATCAAAAGTAGCAAGATAACGGAAGCTGTTTGTTGAATGTAGAATTAGATATTTTTCAATATTTTAAACTTTTCTCTACTATTTTTCTATTGATGAAAAAGTTTTACAACTCTCGCGAGAACCAATTTCCCTTTAAATTGCAAGAACAGTATAATATTTTATGTATTTACTTTATCTCTTCCAGAGTACACTTGCCAACCTCCGACTTAACTTCCGTAATATGTGAGTTAATTTAAGCCATGTTAAACAGGTTTCTAACCAGAAACTTTCTAGATTTACCATTGATTTATGAATTTCATATTTTCTACTTGGAACTTGTTTGATATAATTTCTTTAAAAAAATTCTGATTCGAAACAAGTTTAAACTGGGTCAAATTAACCCACATTTTGCGGAAGACTATAGCAAGGTTGTCAAGTATGCTAGAGTAGTAATGGCAACAGAATTGGATTTAAATCGATGGAAATGGCTAAATGAAGCGTCAATTCTCAGGGTGGTATCCCTGAAGGAAAAAAGGCTCTCAAACGAAAAAACACATTCTGTGGTAAAATCAGAGGAAAATGTAATCATTTTTATATTCTGATTGTTTAATTTATAACAGGGTCTCCTGGAATTTTGATAAGTCAGTTTCTTAAATATCCGACTTAAGTTTTATTATCTCTGTTTTCTAAAATCTGTTATAAAAATATACAATATTAACATTTTTATTATTGTCACTTCCTTGTTTTTCTATAATAATTTGTGTTCTTATTTTGGATAACAGCTCATAAATGTTTTAGATTGAAAATTAAATTATATAAAAATATAATCCAGTCTAATCGACAGAAATAGATCCAAAAATTTACTAGAAGATTTTACGATTTTAAACTGTTTATAAGGATGCTAATAACGGGAAATAATAGTTTCCCAACAAAATATCATGAAACTAAACTTTGTAAAGCCAAAAAACCACGAAATTTTCGGATTTTTTTCAGCTTTTTGCTTACAACTCGAAAATCATAAAAATTTGTGTACCATACCTAGTTACAAAAAGCAAGACCATGTAATTCTCTAAAGTTGTCATTATAAAACACTTTTTCTAAACCCATTATTAAGCGCTCTGGTATTTTTAAATTATTTCTTTGTGGAAATTCGCAAAACCAACTTTTGACATCCTTTTTCATTCATTTTATCGTCTTTAACCAAACTTGTTTTTATTATAGGTACTTGCGCGATATCGGTAATAATTAATTGCAACGGTAACATTGTAAAAATAATTGATATTATTCAATTTTTTTTTTTTTGTATTTAGAACTTAAGTGAAGAACGTTAATAGTCGGTATTTACATGAATGCAAGTAAAAAATACGTACGATAACATTTTTATTAAACTTAATAACGTCTGGAGTACTTGCGGGTTGATGTTTCTGGTTCAACAACCTTATCTTGAAGAGCAGAGGAGCAGGTTGCTTATTCTTCAACAGCTTTAATGTTCTTGGAGACTGTTGCGACATCATCAACTTGGACATCAAAGTCATCTTCGTTATTGGTTCGGCCGATGATTTCTCAAACATCAGCTTCATTATCCTCTCATTCTGAGTAAATAATGTCGTCCACATTTCGCAGTTGACCCCATTACAGTTTTTGTACATTGCGAACACTTCTGTCCTGATTTTTGACAAGAACATGCCTTGCTACACCCATTTTTACAGCTACATGAGACAACATGCGTCAAGGATTGAGATGCTGGGTTTGGGCACTTTTGAACTGGCTGAAACAGATCGTCAGACCTGCGAACCTATCCCATTCTTCAGAAGGGATGTCGTTGTACTAGACGTGGCGGTTAGTTAATTTTTTCATTAAAAAAATGCTTATAATTTCAGCAAATGCTAACAAATAGTTTATTCAAAGTATGTGCCGTAGCTGGCTACCCATTTTCCCATCTCTTTGGCTAGTTGTGAATGACCGCTCAGAAAAACCATACATCTTTTTATCAAGTAATCCAGTCATCAAGATATTTTTCGACATCTCCGTAACTGTTGAAGTGTTTCATGGAGAGTGCGTAAGACATCGATGAAAACAAGTGGTAATCGGAAGGGACCAAGTTGGTGAGTTCCTAACCAAGTATAAAAATGGTGTCTATAGAAATTTTTGCAGGGGAACGTGTCGAAGGGATTGAGGGGGGGAGGGGGTACAGCAAAATCCCCTTTTTGCATTAAGTAATACATTTTGGTTGCTTTTGGATCAATACATGGTCGAAATTGATCATTCATTGAGTGTAGGGAACGATAATAAGTGTTTCAACTTATTTTAAAAGCACGTGGTATACGACACCCTTTTGATCCCATAAAATGCACCACATTATCTTCGTTCCAAAACGAGTCAATTTTGCGGTCGATGCGGTCGATGTTGATGGTTGTCTTGGGTTAACGCTTGATCTTCCGTTAGGGCATTGTCACTGTAAGTTTCCACAAGTATACGACGACTTTCACTCGCGTTTTTCTTTTGATTGGACAAGAAAAACTGAACGCCGCAAATGGTCTTTATTTGTCCGGAAAATTGACAGGTTTACCACACGAAAAAAATATGACTCTAACTCGAGAACCCTTTAATCGGGAGGACGTGTGACGGTCCCGATAGACCCAGAGTGCGTATGGTTTCTACACTTGTTCCCACTATCTTTTTAAAAGTAATCTTGAACTTATTTTAGCAGAAAATTTTTAGCAATTGTCTCCGACTAAATAAGGTGACGATTATTATTTGTATTTATTCACGACAAAGTAAAAACCATTCATACCCTGGGTATGAGCGCGTTCTCCCGTGTTAAACATCAATGGGATTTTAAAAGGTATTAAACTGACGTTAATTTAAACTGGCTGTACCCCAATATATTTTATTAAGTAGGAGGAAATGAGGATAATAATCAGAATTATGCATGTTTAATTCGAAAGAAGTTACATGGTGTTTTTAATATAATTCCCTTAAAAAAATAATGTATGAAACCTTTTTTTTTTTTTTTTTTTTTTTTTTTTTTTTTTTTTTTTAATATCTCCGAAAATCGGTTTTGTATTCTATAACAGACACAATTAAAAACAAATTGATTAGTTTAGATCTTTAATATTGCAATCAGGAATTCAGGGCCACGCAAAATGTTTTGAACAGGGCCCGGCGCGATATTGAGCAACCCCTGATGTTCCAAACTTAAATATATATATATACATATATATGACGATACTCTAATTAAAACCGGTTTTATGATAAAATATGTGGAGCGATACATATCCGCATCAAGGTAAATTTTAACTTTAAAGCCATTCTACTCAAATCAGATACTTTTGACGTTTCACGGATCATATTTCCAAAACTAAGTAACATAGAATCTTAAAATTGTAAATTATATCGTATCTTATATATCTTTATAACCGCTACCTGTTTTGAAGTAAGTACCTGTAATATATTAATTAATTTTTTACTTTTATTGAAATTTTATTATAGATTTATTTTTTAATGCTTTAATTGCTTGAAAAATATTTTTTTTATCTGTAAACTTGATTAATATTTTAGCTTGAAGTTAAAGTACGCCATTGTAAGAATATATATATATAATATTAAGTGGATATATCGAATATATTTATTATAATCCCTTGCGCAACACACGCATGTCGTTGAAAATTCGTAATTAGTATGTCTAAAGTAAACTAAATTGTAATTATGTATCTTTAAAATTATTTAAAGCAATACGTAAACAAAGATTTGCGCAATTTAGTCTGAAAAAATTTGCTCAACCTATTATTTAGAGGATTTTGCAGCATTTATATGCATGTATATAATATTTTTCACCTCTAAGTCGTAAGGAATAGAATCGATAAGGAACATTTATATATGAAATGACATAAGTAAAAACACATTAAAATAAGAAACTCAAAGGTTGGTTTTAAAATAAAGTTGGACTGATTTATTTTGACGCATGTATGTTTCTTCATACTCTATCCTTCAATCTGTAAATCGGATACACATATAATAGAAAACTTGTATTTTTTCCAACATTTATGTTTTAAACATGAGCTAAAAATTGTTTTAAACTTCCAAATTAACAGATTAAATTAGCATTTAGAGGATTTTTTTCACTTATTCCAGTTTAAGGATGATTGGAAGTCCCTATTCCCTAACATGCTAAATTAATGTAGGGGAGACTGCGGAGGGTTGACCCTCTTTTTACAAAATGATTTTTTTATCTTTTAAATATTTAACCTAGAATAAAGTTTCATATATAATTTTATTCGTTATACAATCAGTTATCAAAATAAAATTGCGATATAAGGGTAGTATATAAGAGATTTTAAAAATTATTCATTTTAGTTATAAGAAAATAATGGGTCAAGGTTCCCCATATGGGCGGCTTAACCCACTTTATTTTATATTGATATATTTGTTAAAGAAAATAAAATTCGTTTAAAATAAGGCAAAATAACTTTATGCTACATGGACTAATTATTATTACGAAACATTTGGGGAAATATGATGTGTAAACAAACCTGCTTAGACGGATTTCAAGGCAAATAGAAAAATTCCGTTTTAATCACACACTGTTTGTTACACTCGACCTGACAACACGACTTGTCACATATTTTGGCTTCATATCACTGTGTTCATCTTGGTAAAATTTGTCTACAAACCTTCCTATAGTATTTTGATCAACGTTGTGTTTTTTTGCAGAGCATGAACACTTAACATTTCACAAGACTGTTCCTTTCTAGACTTTTCCATTCTTTCTAATTACCTTTTATGAGTGCTAGTTAAATTAAATAAAAGTTCTTATCAACTTTCCAATCTATATTTAATTAAATTTTTTCTTGTTTCTATAGCAATTTTTTACATCTTCCTTTAATCTATTTTAAACTTTTAAACATTACCCTTTCTATCACTCCATTTTATTGTAGCTTTACATAATAAATTTACATTATTTTAGAAATGTAACCATTAACCCTTTATTATGTGTAGTGTATAATAAAAAAAAAATCCAAAAACACTCAATTAAGTGAGCTTTGATCAAGTGATCAACCCTTCTCCCTCACATTGATTGTGTCAAGCCACTCCATACAGCCACTTTTTTAAAGCACATGGTTACGTTTAGCCCAATTTACTGTAAATCTTTATGCCTGTAATGAAAACTAAATATTTCTGCATTACTTAAAACCTAGTTACTTAAATTTCTATGATATATTATATCTGTAAAAATCTTACAAATTGTTTCTAAAAATACTACAAAAAGGTACGAAGTTGAAAAGCAACATTTGGAGAAAATTGAGTTTGAAGTTTACGCGTATAATGTTTATTTGTGATGTGAACAAACTGAATTAACTAAAATAGTATAACTTCTTGTTGTCGTAGAGACAAAAGTAATATACCATTCGAAAGGTGAAAAATAAAGGATTCCCAATATTAAAAAAAAAAAAACGACTTTTTCATGGATTTAACTTCCAACTGCACTTAACACACTATTTCATTCAATTTGAAAAAATAAAATCTATTAGATACACTGTTTTTAAATGACATGAGATTATATCTAATCTTTTTATATTATAATTGATTCAAATAAAAAAGTATAATAAATTGGAAAAAAGATTTTTTCCATTTCCATGAATATAATATTAAAGAATTTTTCATTTATGTACCTAAAAAGTATCAGAAACTAAAAACCAAATCTTAAAATCATTCCTTGAATACATTACGATACAGGATTTCTTATACCATTCACTGTCTGTGTGTGAATGTAAACTTCGTAAAACACTATCAGAATAAAACGTGTACTTTACACCATTAATCATTTATGGCAAACGATATCAATTTTTCTAAAACTTCAAAATAACAAATATTTTCTTTTGGACGTTTCTGAATAGGCAAAAGATGGATTACTTTCCGTTTGTTTGAAAATTTCTATACATTATTTTCATTACTTACAAATTACATTTACAGTTAAAAAGAATGATTCACGTAACTAGAAAAATAGCTGAATTAAAGCAAAATGATAATTTTTCAACTTGTCAGCAAACTGAAATACGGATCCATGACATATGAAAAGGACAACATAAATAATTCCCATTTGAACTGCTAAAAGAAATATTGGATGAGCCTGGCTCTATTCATATTTGTGTTTGACTGAAGAATCAATAAATAGCCAATAATTTAAATACATTAAGTGTACATCAATGTAATACATCAATGTAAAGAATATCATAAAATTTATGGGATTATTTTACTAATAAAATTTCTTTTGCCTTTCTTCATATTTTATTTGTTACTGTTACTGCTATTGCCATTTTATTGCTGTTATAGATTGTATGATTCTGATTATATATAGATTTGATTATAGATTGCTGTTATAGAATGTGTGATTCGGAAACTCTTGACTGAATAATGATTATTATGAAAAGCGATTTCATTTAAAATTTCGATGAAAATAAGTATATTTATATTTATTATATTGGGGAATGAAAAAAATCATAAATGTGTTGCTGGAATATATCGTAATGTAAGGTTCCTTATACTTGTCTTTATGAGGGTATGAATATAACAAAAGATCTGTGAGACTATTGACTAAATAATGATTATTATAAAAAGCGATTTCATTTACAATTTTGATGAAAATAAGTATATTTTCATTTATTATACTGAGCAATGAAAAAAAAAAAAACCTTTAATCTATTCCTGGAATATATTGTAATGTAAGGTTTTTTTATACTTCTCTTTATGAGGGTATGAATATAAACTTTGTGAAACACTAGCAGAAGAAAACATGGGCCATTCCATGAAAAAGGGATAACATGTCCTGCACGAGACACTTACATAAATACCTATATCTATTAACTTATATGTTGTTAGAATATTTTAATTTCAGGATACAGTAGCACTGTTAATGTTAGACGTATTTCAACTTATCCAATAATGTGTTTGCGTGAAATTCGTTGTTAGTCATAGTTTATTATTTATTTATATCTCAATTATAAAAGCAAAGCACAGGTAAGAGAAAATTGGCTTACCTTGTATTTATGTTTGTATCCGTGGTTTATCTGGTATCCATCATCAGGGTAATATCATCTGCAACTTCTAGTCGTTTTCCATTCTAATCCATTGCTAATGGTATAATATTCCGTGTTATTTTAAAGCACACGTGATTATTTTTTGTGACTTGTACAAAAATATCTAGATTGAAGTTTTAAAGAAAGAGACAGAATTTAATTAGTTACACTTGCAGCATAAAAATCGCTGCATCTCTCCTTTTGAGAGTCTGGAATACAAGTAAATATAAAAAACATATATTTTACATTATTGAAAACAAAAAACAGGATATTGTAATCATTAATCTTAATATTACATTATTTATATTTATAGTCACTTTAAAACAGTTTATTGATTGTTCAAATGTCTTAATTTCTTGGCTATGTGATGAAATGTTTATAAAGTATTTATTTAGAATCGTAAACTTCCTTGTTTTGAATAAAAATTTTTTTTCATTAATTGCTTTTATGAATCATGTTGATAGACGAAAAGCAATTTACTGAGTTTGATTTATTTGATAGCCTTCATTTGGAGATTACATTTCGTAATGTCTGTCAACAGTTAAAACAGCAGTAATATGTAGAAAAGCTGTTATACACGTGATATGGAATGACCCTTTAATAGGCTTAAAATCTCAACATTTAAATCCTAGACCTAAGTAATCTGCTAAAAAAAAAAAAAAAATGTCCTATGCGTGACACTTAGATTGAAACCTCTATTTATTAACTTATAAGTTGCTAGAATATAAACTATAAATTAAAAGTAACAAAACCCCCTAAATTTTCATAGTTGCATTACCACAGTTGTTTAAATTTGAGGATATAATAACATAGTTTAAACAGCAGTAATATGTAGAAAATCTGTCCCACACGTGACATAGAATTGCCTACGTTTTCTTTATGCTATTAACCTTTTATACCAAAGGATATAAATTTCTCTGAAACTTTAAAATAACAAATCTTTTACTCGGGGGGTTTCTGAATATCCTTGATATGGAGTACTTTCCGTTTATTTGAATTTTTCAATAGAGCCTTCTCGGTCTTTAAGAATTACTTTAACAGTGAAAATCAGTTATTCACATAACCAAGAAAATAGTTGAATTAAACTAAAATGAATCATTATTAAGTTTGCCAACAAAGGGGAATACAGATTCAGGACGCCTAAAAAGAACAATATAAATCATTCCCATTTGATCTGTTCAACAAAATAATGGGTAAATGTGGTTCTATTTATATCTTTATTCAACTGAAGAATCAACAAATGGCCAATAATCAAATATATTAAAGTGATTTTAAAAACAAAAAAAGTATAGATTTTTTTAGGATTATTTTATTAATAACATTTCTTTCGTCGCACTATTTTCGTTGGTATGTTATTTGTTGCTATTGATATTTTGTCGCTATTTTAGATTTATATATACAAATATAATTGTGCGATTAAGGACGTGAGTTTCAAAACTCGCCTTAACCTAAAAAAGAAAATTCTTGTTTTCTCTATTCATCTATTCTGTTAGTAAATTTGCTCTGAACAAACACAACAATATACAACAAAACTAGTTTTATTGTGTATTTCTGGCATTGAAAAATATCTTAGTTTACTTTCAAAACTCCCCTTATGTACTTGGGATTTCGGAATAAAATTTCATCTACCAAACTTTTCTTTACTGGATAAGGCGAACTTTGAAATTCACGTCCTCATATGAAACTCGTAACTGAATAATGATTATTATGAAAGGAGATTTAGTTTACAATTTCAATGAAAATATATTAAATGCTATTTCATTTACAGGGTGTTTCTAAAAGAAAATATCGGAGTTTTAACGGTTGGTAGTATTTATTACATAAAACTTAAAATTATAATCAATGCATAAAATGAAAGAGCAACGCAAACAGTTTTACCTACAAGCTTACAAGTGTTGAATGTGAGTACCTTTCGTCACACGTCGCACATCAAGTCGATAGCCCAGTTCTTCCAAAACGTTGATTAGCAAAGAAGTTCTGTTCAGACGCTTACCCGATCTGACGCCATGTGATTTCTACCTGTGTGGGGGGGGGAGGGGTCATAAAGGATCGTGTTTATGTGCCTCCACTACCAGCTAACCATTACAGCTGTTGCAACAATGACCCCATAAACTCTAATCAACGTTTGGGAACAACTGAGCTATCGACTTGATATGTGCCATGTGACGAAAGGTGGTCACATTGAACAATTTTAAGCTTGTAGGTAAAATTGTTTGAGTTGCTCTTTCATTTTATATATTAATTATAATTTTAAGTTTTATGTAATAAATACTACCAAGCGTTAAAACCCCGATATTATTTTAGAAACACCCTGTATTATATAAACAAATGGAACAACAGCAACAAAAATCTTAAATCTTATGCTGGAATACATTGTGATATGAGATTACTTATACTTTTCTTTATCCGCGTAAACTTTGCAGAACACTAGCAGAAGAAAACATGTTCTTTACACCATTAAACATTTATGCTAAAGGATATCAATTTCTCTAAAACCTTAAAACAACAAATATTTTATTTTGGACATTTCTGAATAGCCTTGAGACGGATTACTTTCCGTTTGTTTGAAATTTTCAATACATTATTTAAATTCTTTACGAATTACATTTGCAGTAAAAAGCAGTGATTCATTTACTGTTATTGATATTTTGTTTCTGTTATAGATACACATAGAATGTGTTCAAGTGAAATTCTTAAATGAATAAAGTTAATTAAGAAAAATATTTCGTTTACAAGTTCGATGAAAATATATAAAATATTTTTCGTTTATTATGTAGAACAGAAAAAACCCCCCACTCCAATCTATTGATGTAACAGAACACATAGTGATGTACGATTTCTGATACTTCTCTTTATGTGCGTATGAATGCAAGCTTTGCAAAACACTAGCGGAAGAAAGCATGTTCATTACACCATTAGCCATTTATAGAAAAGAAAAAAATGCTTACAATTTCGATGAAAATATACAAAATAATTTTCCTGTACTATATAGCGAATTGGAAGGAAAAACCTTTCCAATACTAGAATACATAGTGATGTAAGATTTTTTACAGCTTTCATTATCAATGTATGAATGTAAACTTCGTGAAACAATAGCAGAAGAAAACATGTTCTTTACACCATTAACCATTTGCGCTAAAGGATATCAATTTCTCCAAAAGTTCACAATAACAAATATTTTATTTTGGACATTTCTGAATATGTTTAAGATATCTTACTTTCCATTTATTTGAAATTTTCAAAAGATACTTTTCATTCTTTACAAATTAAGTTTACAGTGAAAAGCAGTGATTTATGTAACCAAGAAAATAGTTGAATTAAACTAAAATGAATCATTTTTTAACCTGTCAACAAAGAGGGATACAGACACATGAGACATGAATAGAAAAACATAAATAATTCGCATCTGATCTGCTAAAAGAAATAATGTGTGAATGTGGTTCTATTCATATTTGTATTTGACTGAAGAATCAATAAATAGCCAATAATTAAAATGCACTACAATTAATTTAAAAAGAAAAGAAGAATATTCTAAAATTTATAGAATTATTTTACTAATAAAATTTCTTTTGTTGCTGTTGGTGTTTTATTTCTTGCTATTGATATTTTGTTGCTTTTATAAATGTGTATATACAAAGAATGTGTGCATATAAAGACGTAAGTTTCAAAACTCGCCTTATCAAAAAAAAAAAAAAAAAAAAAAAAAAATCGTGTTTTCTCTATTTATCTATTTATCTATTTTGTTAAAGTGATAAATCGCCAATTACTATTGTTCCCCTTGCCATCATCTTATTATTTTCATTTCATTTAAAACACACAGCTTTAATTTCATTCATCAATTAAATATATTAATCTAAAAATATATATCACACACGCTTAAAATACATGCCTTTCACTTATTTCATTTAAAAAACAAAATAAATAATTAAAAAATAATATCTTAAATAAAAAATATATATATTTCAGTTTCAAAGCATTGTTCCTAATTTACACACGCAAAAAATAACAACTCCTATTGGCAAGCAAAAAAATGCTAGCAGGTTTGATTTTCAAAACAAACCACTTGTTGCCATCGGCAAAAGAGAAATAACAGCTTTTTCGCTTCACCGTACCTTAGCATTTTATACATATATATGTAATTTCATTCATCATATAGAGAAATGGAACAATAAAAAGAAATCTCAAATCGTATAGCTCGAATACATCTTGATGTAAGATTTTTTATACTTCTCTTTATCTGCGTATGAATGTAAACTTAGCAAAACACTAGCAGGCGAAAACATGTTCTTTACATCATTTATACTAAAGGATATTAATTTCTCTAAAACTTCAAAATAAAAAATATTTTATTTTGGACATTTCTGAATAGGTTTGTGGTGGATTACTTTCCGTTTATTTGAAATTATTTTCAATAGATACTTTTCATTCTTTAGAATTTACGTTTACAGTGAAAAGCAGTGATTTACAATGAAAATAAAAGAAAAACCAAGAAAATAGCTGAATTAAACTAAATTGGATAATTTTTCAACTTGTCAGCAAAGGGAAATGTAGACTCAGGATGCATAAAAAGAAAAACATAAGTCACTTCCATTTGAACTACTATAACAAAAAGGGGTTCTACTGATATTTTTATTCAGGTGGGGACCTAAAAACGACCAACAATTGAAATAAAAGTATTTAAAATGATTTCAAAAAGAGAAGACGAATCTAAGTATACTTTACAGAGTTATTTTAGGATTAAAATTTATTATTTTTATTTTTTATTTTGTGATGGGGGAAGTAACATTACTATTATCTATTTTGTAGCTACTATTGATTTATATTGCATGCATGTAGATAAAACTTTTAAATGAATAATGATGGTTATGAAAGAAGATTTCGTTTTCAATCAGAATAAAAATATGCTACATAAAATTTTATTTATTGTTGATAGAAATAAAAATAAACAACGAATCTTAAATCTATTGCTATAATACAACATAATTTAAAATTTCTTAAAACAGCCCATTGCACTAGACTTTCGAAAAATTTCGCTGTTTCAGAAATTGCGGCTGTTGTAGGTAAATTGTTTTAGCGTTTGTACTCCCTTTGAATATGATTTCCACTATTTCTGAAAAATATTCTTTGCCTTATTTAATCTCTGAAAATAGGCAAAGTTTACTGTTCAGAAAAAGTGGTACTCGAATTCAAGTTACCGTACAAAAACCTGAAAAGGTTTGTCTACGACGCGACGACGGTACCTCGCTTGTTTCGCGAATGAATACAAAAATATTGAAAGACTAACAAAGGAAAAAAAGTCGAAAATTGTACGTCAAACGTGGCAACGTGGCAAACTATAACTTGTTTTATAATTCTCCAGATCTTTGTGCAATAGCTGTTGCACTCTTATTCAAAAATACATAAATACAAAATTTATTACAATTATATAGAGGAGAAGGTCCAAATACCGGCTACTAGGTGTTCTGAGAACTGAGCGCAGCGCAGCCTAGCGGTGATAGGCAGAGTTTGTAACTTTAATTGAGAGAAGAAAGTTACGAAAAGTACGTCGCTGAAGTCTGTATCATTTACAAATAGTAAATGCAAAAGTGTCGAATCTACGTAATCTGGTACATCAAAAGTATTTCAGGTATGTATTTATCATTTTTTTTTTAATATACTGATCGTATATTGGCTTGAATTGTTGATTAAGTTATTTTCTAGACATATTTAGCTCTCAATTACCACGCGTACAGTATTGGTATTTTATTATATGAATGAGTAATACCGGTTTTAACTTAAACATAGCAGTGGTCCGAATACCGGCTACCTAGAGTGGTCTAAATACCGGCTAGCTGGTATTTGGACCTATCTTTGCTTGAAGGGGAGGAAAATAAATTTATTTAAATAATTCCATAATTAATTAATCAATTTAAATGGTTCAGAAATAGTCCCCGTTGCATTTCGCAATATGAAAAAAGCAACCATGGCCGTAATTCTTCCGGACCGACACTCGTTACCGGATCACTTTCCAAAAAAGAGCTGTTGAACACTACAAAATTGCCTGTAATAAATGTGAAGAGAATGAAAGAAAATGCCGGAGTAAACCAGGCGAAAATAGGCAGAAATTTAATTTTAACCCTCTCGCTGCGCAACCCGAAATTTCTTTGGGCATCGTAAAAGTAGCAAAATTTTCGCAACTCGAGATTTCCTCGGGGATGCATTTTTTCCGTCTAATTAACCCTCCTTGATTATTCCCACCAGTTATTTTTTATCGTAAATTATGCCTTATTTAATCGGAGCACTTTCCCGGTTAAATTAAACATAAACTTTTGTTTTGAAAAACTGGTGATAAAAGAATAAAAATTCTTAAAAGACGCTCGTCACGAAGGGGTTAAATACGCATTTTTTGAAGCTATTTTGATAAAACAATTACGCAGCGAGAGGGCTAAAAAAGTGGAAAAGGAAAATATCCAACAGAGGAAGATGATAAATTTGTGTCTTCTGCATGGGTGCTTTCTCTGTAGACAAGAATGGGGGAGGGGATTCTGGGTTCAATGTTAAGAATGCGATATGTGGGTTGATAGGGACTATACCGATGCAGAGAGTGATATTATGCTTTTGATTTTTTCAGATAAAATAATTCTCATTTCAATCAGCTTTTTTTTATGTTTTACACGTTAAAAAACAAAGACTGTGAGAGATAGTCGTAAAGAATTTTAGAAATTTCACAAAAATACTTATTTATTAAAAATTGCGTATTTTTTCTGTGCAAATGAAATGTTATTAATCAATACAATTTATTAAAATAATATTCTTATTACTTAATAATTGTCATTAGCTCTATCTGTGTGATCTTTTCGAAAAAAACTTAGGTAGCCGGTATTTAGACCCCATTTTAAAAACTCAAAATTTGAAGACTTTCGGAATTTTGCTTCTTATAAACAAATAATGCCTTTTAAACTGTTTTTTTTTTTCTCTAAACAGGTGGAAGACGTGTCAAGGTACCCTACTTTCACTTTTTATTTCATTAATTTTGAAAATTGTATGATCTAGATTGAAAACAAAAGTGGTAGCCGGTATTTGGACTTTTTCCTCTATGTATATTAAATTCAGTAATACTGAAATAATAGGACTCCATCTTAAATAGGACGCCATCAACATGCCAACCTAGAATCATTACCTATCATGAGATACAATTAATTATCTATGATAGGATTTAATAGAATGAAGAAAACTTTTATTAATAATTTTTTAAGTTTTGATTCGATTTTCATAAAATTTGAAATAATTTGACAAAATTCTACAACGATAAATTTCAAACCATTCGGTTGGGTAGTTTTTGTGCTGTTATATGTGGAGAGACGGATAGACAGACGGACCGACCAGACGACGACTATAAGTGCTACGTATTTATATAATTACGAACGCACCTAAAAACACAAATTCTTTACACTATCAGTTATACTAAAGGATATCAGTTACTCTAAAACTACAAAATAACAAATATTTCATTTTAGACCTTTCTGAATAGCCGCAAGATGGATTACTTTTCGTTTGTTTGAAATTTTAAATACGTTATTTTCATTCTTTAGAAATTACATTTAGAGTAGAAAGCAAATGATTCACGTAACCAGGAAAACAGTCGAATTAAACTAAAATGAATCATTTTTCAACTTGTCATCAAAGAGGAATGCAGACTCTGGATGCATGAAAATAAAAAGAACAACATAAATCATTTCCATTTGATCTGCTAGACGAAATAATGAGAAAATGGGGTTCTATTCCTATTTTTTATTACAGCTGAGGAATCAATGAACAGCTATTAATGTAAATAAAAGTGTCTAAAATGATTTTAAAAGGAAAAGAAGAACGTTATTAATCTGTTTAGGGTACTTTTTTATTACTCATGCCTTTATTTTATATTAGTTATCGCACGTGACATTTTTAAATGATAAGGTTTAAAAGATTGAATGAATTGAATGAAATGATTTGAAATCGATAAATGGTACCTTTTTTTAAAATGATACCTTTGAAAATTGATAATGTACTTCAAATTACAAGTTGTTATGGTTATCATTCTTATTTCGCATAAAAAGCATTATGTACAGTCAGCCAGAAGCAAAAACAGAAGTAATACGAATAAGAGTACGAATAAGAGTAGAGCAAAAACAGAAATAAAATAAAATAAGCAAGAAGCCATGCATTTTAATCTTCAAATTACCACAGAAAAAAATAAAAATGACTATCTGACTGTAAAATATGTTTTTCAACGAATATTAAAAGATTACGTTTAGAGAGGGTGCGGGGCTTTTTTATATTAAAATTGCACCAAACTGAAAATTTCAATACGAATGCCTAATTTTGATGTCATGTTTATCCCTTTTGGCAAATCTTACCTTAGAATACTAAGCAAGAAGTTATTTGGTCAAGTAGTTTAGAAATTATGATTAATTTGTAATAGCTGAAAAAAGAAGTTGCAATGCAAATAGTTTTTTTTAAGTTTAATCGTTGTTTAACCGGTGTGACGTCATTGGAGATTATGGCGTTGTAAAAAGTCTCAGCGAAATACCATTTTTTGCAAGAAAGGAAATTCCCTCCTTTAAGAAGGGACAAAAGAATGGATTCAAACCTGGTAGGGGGGAGATGTGGAATTTCCAAAGCGGAGCGAAAACGAGAGAGTCCGAGCCCGTAAGGGTGAATTGGTGAGAAGAGAGACAGACAGTCGGTGCTTCGAACAGCGAATAGAAGGTTGCTCTGTTAAGAGTGTATTCGAAAAAATATTTTTCCACCCTCAACAGCTCGAAATTTTCTGAGACATTTTCAGACTAATTTTTAAAAGTAAAAACATGAAACTTGCTGAGGTGATTTTTGAAGAGATGTATAAGAAGCCGTGTAATTTCATTTTTCGCTCAATTAATTAGAATTTGAGTTTTAAACAATTATTTTCTCAATATGACCATTTTTTTTCACTCCCAGATCTCCCGCTTCGGAAAATTCGGTTCAAAACCCCATCTTTGATAGCATTTTTTACAATATTTTCTGCATTTATCAAAAAATCGAGAAGCACGGCACATTAAGCTGTTTCTAAACAAGAGAATTTCCCCAGTTTGATGTGCTTGAGAGCAAAAAATAATTTAAATAAGGAAATAAGCAGTTTGGATCGGAATACACCCTTAAGAGCTCCGGTCTTGACGGAGTAAGTTATTTTTAGCTAAAGGCACGTGGCGAAAGGACATTTATGATAAAGCAAGAATTTTTGCTTGTTGAATTCTCGAGAGAAAAAATGATGTAATTGATTTAACTGTACATAATCTACTTCTTGTTTTTTTAATTAAATTTGTTTTGTTTTAAAAATAAATTGAGTTTTAATTCAATGGTTTTACGAGCTGTGGTTGATTTTTTCGATAATCTCCGCTACCTAGTTGAGTGCTGATACCACAGCGTATCTCAAAACGTATTTGATAGATTAATCTATAATTTTGGGTTCTGTTTAATAACTCACACTATAACACAAATTATTTAAAGGCGCTGGTTACTTGATATAAGAATTTATTTAACACAGAAGCAGCGCACCGCCGCTTTCTCCCACACTCACAGGGTCGGACTGGGCCAGGGAAAAGGGCGCAGACCTTGGATTTTCAGAGGGCGCAAAAATTTTAATAAACTCACATCAATTTTACTTGCTTATGTTGTAGCTGACTTGACAAGAGTCAACACATTGGCATATCACTAAGTTTGAAAATGGCTTAATATTAAATCTCTGAGTCTAGGTAGAAGACTTCGCTATATCTCCTGTGCATGTTTAAAAGTTCCAATAATCTACACAATGCTATGTAATTTTCTAAAAAAAATCATGTGTTTGGGACATACTGCGGCAGAAAAGGAACAAATGGATTGAGAGTAATATCTACTATTAAATGCTATTCATAAATTTTCTTTTGGAGACTGTCCACATATTAAAAAATGCCCGAAAGTTGATTTGTCAAATGGTAACATCCACTTTTGACATCCTATTTCAGTTTCTTGTTAGCCAGAAAGAGATTTAGTACATTAAATTTTCTTAAATCTTAATACAGTTTTTAAACAAAAAGTGTTAAGTGTCCATAAATTTCGGAAAATAAAACAAAAATCTGAGAAGAAAACGCACCGTAAACACTCAATGAGTCACCAGTAAAATTATACAGGAATTTTAAATTTAAAATAAACTTACTTTATATTAAAAGAAAATCATACAAGTGTTTCTGGTTACTTTCCACATTTTTTTTTCTTTGATAAAATACGACGGTCCCCTTAAGTTATGGAAAGGCGAAATTTCTCTGTATCTCGAAAACTAATCATTCAAATAAGCTGTAAACTTAGACATCGATGTTTTTAACGATTGTGCTTTGTTGTATACAAAAACTAATCTAGGTCATATTTCATAATTTTTAATATGAATTTATTAACAGTTTTCATAATTAAAAAAAACGTTTTTGAATAAAGAAAAAAGTCTCCAAAATGTTTGGGTTTATTGAGTGTATCTCTTTAATAAATTAATAAAAAATCAAACATATGACTTTCATGAAGATATCAATTAACGTTTCTTAAATGGTTTTAACTTTAGCATCCTTAAATTGAAACTATTCTATCAAGATTTAAGATAATGCATATAAACAATGTCCTTTTCTGGGCTGTCTTGATCCAAAAACTCAAATAAGGTGTCAAAAGTAGGTGTTATTTTTTCAAAATTCAAAATTGGTACAATTTTTTTTTATATTTAGATGATTTCAGAAACATAATTCATGAATAATAAGAATTAGAAAAAATAATTTCCAGTCGATTGTTTCCCATAGATTTTTTTTTGTTATGGAATTAATAAGGGTAACTACTTTTATTCCACTTATCACCATTGACACACTGAAAATCGGTAGAAAAATTAACAAAGTATGTTGCACAAACCGCCAAATAGAGTTGCTGCGGTGCTGCTAAGTGCTTCAACCTTTTTTCTTTTTGTAAAGTATATTTCTTTAACGTAATATGAATTAGTTATCAGTCGGTTAAAAATGAAATAAATTCAAATTTACGTTACAATTTGACGGCAATTACTTTTGTGAGTCCGGTATTTTGTAGAAAGAGGCATTTTGTATCCTTAAAAAATGACTTTACGTATCCATAAAGTTCTGAATTGATATTTCACTATTAAAAGTTTTTTACAGAAAAAGTCGCTTGGTTAGTATAAAATCACTAAAATAATTGAGTAGTAAATGGACTTTCTCAGCACACTCTTCCCATGATTTGCAAAATTCTTATCACAATTAGACATCAAGGGAAATATTTCAGTTTTCATAATTGAGAGAAATGCCTCAGGCATTGTATCCATCTAAATTCCAGGATGCCATTGTCAGAATTTTATTTATTTAAAAAACCTACCATAATTTTTGAATAGCAATTATCGTTTTATTTAAAGATATATTAAATAAATTAAACAATGTGATTAAATTAAACAATTATTTATTTAAAATATATACTAGAATTTTCTAATAGTTATTTAACAACGAAAAGTCAGTCATTAAATAAAGAGATTACTATCCGAAAATTATAGTGTAGATTTTGTGAATGAAAAGACGCTGTCCGCGGGATTCCACAACTTGCAGGATTGTAATCAATAAGTGTCATTTCGTTTGTATTCCTAGAAAAAACAGGCAAATCTTCTAATCAACAACAAAATGCCTACATAAAGTTTTTTGTATTCTAATATTTATCTCTTTCTTTTCACTTTCTTTTCCAAAAATCACGGCTTCAATTAAAAGTGCATTGAATACCGGATTTAAGAAGGAGGGGGGAGGAAAGGTACTAAAAACAAAAGGACTGAAAATATGGAAAATATTTGGTTAAAATATAAAAGATATCATTCAAAGAAGCTATGAAAATTACCTAACCCAGGGTGCCATGGTTACTACAGTTTTCCCGCTATGTTTTCTCTCTCAATCGGATGTAAAAATGCCCACTTTGGTTTCCGATGCTTAAATTGTTCCGATGTATCTTTAATTTCTTTGAGATAATAAAAAGTACCTCTCTTGTGCTGTCTGTCTATTAATATTGATGATTATTCCCAAAACGAATTCTCGAAATTTATTACACTAGTCAGAATGTATGTGTACAACGAGGGAAAAAACACTGGAGCGGATTAGGCACTTCGGGGCGCAAAGTTTTCCCTGGATGAGGGCGCACCGGCTTTCGGGCCGATGGGCCGGCGGGCCAGTCCGAGCCTGTCACTCACATCTCACCACAATACTCAAAGCTTAGTTCAGTTCACTTCAGATTATAATCACTGTAATTTTAATTATAGGTGGCGCTGCATGTCTCGCTACATGGAACATACCGGCCCCCATTGACATGTTTATAACATTCAATAACAATTTTTACCAAGTACTCTAAATTACACAAATTAATACAAAAATTCACTATATACGTTAATTTAAATATAATCCTTTGAAAAAATATCAATACAATACACATATATACACAATTACTTTTTTTTTAACTGTCATTGGCATCAGGCATGGGTAAAACACATAATTTACTACGACCTTTTAAAGATTCCATTTTGAGTGTTTACTTTAACTATTCAAATTTTGCTATCGTGACCGTAATACACCTCAATAATTCTGCCTAATGACCACGTATTTGTCGATAAATTCTCTTCTACAAACACCACTAAATCTCCGATTTTTACATTATCTTTTTCAAATCTCAATTTACCCCTTTGTTGTAATTCACTTAAATAATTATGATGCCATTTACGCCAAAAAAGTTGTAGAATTTTAGTTATTCTTTGCCATTTTTTGAGGCGATTTTCTCTTATATTGGTTAGATCAGGCTCAATAATGGAATTTAACGGCCTGTTTATCAGAAAATGGGCCGGAGTTAAGACTCCAAAATCATTCTCATCATCTGATAATGGACTCAAAGGTCTGGAATTTAGAATTCCCTCAATTTGTATGACTACAGTAAGAAGTTCCTCACAAGTGAGATTAGCACCTCCCACAACTCTCTTAAAGTGATACTTAAATGATTTTATAGCGGCCTCCCAAAGACCCCCGAAATTGGGTGCCCTGGGGGGATAAATTTCCACTCAATGCCTTCCGTGGATAAATATGCTGCTAATTTCTCATCAGGTTTTTTTACTAACTCATAAAAAGCCTTAAGGGGTCTCAGGACTCTTAAAGCTTTAAAATTTTCGAAATTTTAAATTTTTTTAGATGTTAAACCCCTATCTTTTCTGAACATTTTCACATAATTATTTCCTTGAAATTCCTATTAGAAGTGAAGTTATGGCTTTTACATTTATACACGTTCAATAGCTGAAACGTCGTTTCGGAAACTTTGAAGCCGTTTTTCTCCAAATGACGTTTTTGGGTATAACGCGCACGATATCTCAAAACCTTATGAATATTTTTTCATAAAATTTTCAAAACATATGTTTCATGTTAGTCTGTATAAATTGAACCTAAAATTTCCTTTTTATTTTTCAAAACAATATTTTTTTAAATGATTATACTGTTGAATTTTTCTTAATTTTGCATTAGCTAAATACAACTTTGTATTAAAAATATAAAAAAGCTTTAAATACAAATTTATTTAGGTTCAGGGTAATTATTACAATCTGAAGTATAAGTAGGCACAGAAATTTTCATTCTAGTTGCAATACTTATTTTGTAATCGTGCGCGTAAGGTGTTATGCCGATTTTTTGCTCGTCAAATGTCTAACAGTTTGGAGCCCCCTGTAAATGGTAATTCTGCATCTTATAATTTTTAAATACATCAAATGGAAGAACATACTTATATATTATATTCCAATTAAAATTGTGCCTTAAAATCAAATACATTTTAAGATATTAAATGTTGAAAATGGTCTTTATTTTTTCATTTTTTCCAATTTTAAGGGTCCCGAGACCCCTTAAGAATCTTATTTGCACCAATAAAATTTTTCGCATTATCCGAATACAATTTGGCACATTTACCTCTGCGTGCAATGAATCTTTTCAATGCAGCAATAAATGATTCGGAGGTTAAGTCTGAAACAATTTCTATATGTACAGCTTTAAATACAAAACAAACAAAAATACAGATATAAATTTTTTGCAAGTGCATACCCCACTTTGACCATAAATGCGCCACACAGATCTACTCCCGAAATATTAAAGCAGTAGTCCAATTGGACTCTATCCCTGGGCAAATCGCCCATTAATTGATTTGCAATAACTGGTTTAGCTTTAAAACATGGGATGCACTGATGAACTACCTTTCGACATGTTGCACGACCATTTATTGGCCAAAATTTTTCTGTTACCAAAGAAAGTAATGTTGAAGCACCGACATGAAGGTATTTTTTATGATAATAATTTATAACAATTACAGTAAAATTATTAGACTTAGGCAAAATCGCTGGGTGCTTTCTCGCAAAATTTAAATCACTGTTATCTAACCGGCCTCCAACCCTTAAAATTCCAAATTCATCTAAGTGTGGGTTGAGACTTTTTAGCTTACTACTTGGACTTACCGAACCTTTTGTCTGCAGACTACGTATATCTGCATTGAATTCTGCCCTTTGGACAGATTTAATTAAATAAATCTCTGACTGCTCCAAGTCTGAGGTTGACAAAGGCCCTCCACACTTATAAAGTGGGTTTCTTGCATTCATGACAAACCTGAAAATATAACTAAGAATACGTAAAATAGTTATATAATTATTACTAAGATTAATTAAGTCATTAACAAAACAGTTATCTGTAACATTACAGTTTATTACACTAGCTTCATTAAAAGGATGTGAATTTGTTTTGAGCTCTTTTTTGAACTCTTCATTAGCTTCTGGTATTATTATTGAATTTTGGTGATAGTCAGTGTTATTAAGAAAAATGGGTCCACGCCACCACAAGTCACAATCAATGAATTTATCTGGATCCATACCTCGTGAAAGTTTATCAGCCGGATTTTGTTCAGAGCAGATATGACACCACTGTTCAGGACTAGAGTTTTCTTGAATTTTAGCCACCCTATTTTGCACAAATTGTTTGAGATCAATAGGTTCCTTTTGAATCCATGCTAGCACAATAGTTGAATCGGACCACAGGAAAACATTAGTAACTATTACTTTCATGGATGATAAGACTCTTTTTACCAGCTTGGTTAGCAAAACTGCGGCGCATAGTTCAAGTCTGGGAATAGCTAGACTCTTTACTGGTGTAACACGTGATTTGCTAGCTATTAAATTCACCATCATATTTCCTAGAGAATCATAAGATTTACAGTAAACCGCTGCTCCATAACAACGTTCTGAGGCATCTGCGAAGCCATGTATTTCAACAATTTCCGGGTTTTCAATTATAATGCGTCGACTTATTTGTATATTATTAACACTTTTAAGCGATATAAGAAATTGGTGCCACTCGTGAAATTCGGACTGAGGGAGCTCGTCATTCCAGTCAATATCAAGTCTCCACAATCTCTTCATAAATATTTTGGCTTTAGCTATAACTGGGCCAAGAAGTCCTAACGGATCAAAAATTCTGGCAATTGTCGACAATACATGTCGTTTGATATAGGAATCGCTCAATTCTACTTTAAATAGGAAACAGTCATCCCTTGGGTTCCACGAAACCCCTAATGTTTTAGTCTCACTGTTGTTCTCAAAATTATACCCTTTTCCAGGTGTCAGCGAAAGATTTTTATCACTTGTGCACCATTTATGAAGTTGCATACCTGCCTTATGCATAATTGCTATGAGTTGCCGCTGCAAATCTTTGGCTTTCTCAAACGTAGGTGCACCACACAAAATATCATCCATATACATATTTTCACGAAGAACTGGTGCTGCTATTGGAAAATTATTTCCTTCATCAATTGACAATTGATTGAGCGTTTTCATTGCTAAATAGGGCGCGCTGACCGTTCCATAAGTTACCGTTTGCAATTCGAAAATTTTTGGTTCCTAGTCAAAATTATCGTTCCATAAAATTCTCTGCAATGAGTGCTGACTAGGGTCAATATTAATCATTCTATACATCATTTTGACATCTGCAGTTAAAGCATAAACATGTTCTTGGAAACTAATCATGATTGTAAATAAGCCGTTTTTGATGACTCCGCCATTATATTGTAATGAATTTAGGGATGTCCCATTTGTTGTCGCGGCAGAACAATTAAAAACAACTCTGAGTTTAGTTGTCGATTTTTCTGAACGAAATATACCATGATGTGTAGCATAGTACACAATATCTGGTTCTTGTGTTTCTTTCACCTGTTTAATATGCCCTAAATCTTCGTATTCCTTCAAGAATTCGTTATACAGTTTAAAATTTTGCCCATCCCTTGATAATCGAGTCCGCAGCGATCTGAGTTTTTTGAGAGCAAGATCCCTAGATCGGCCTAAACACGAAGGATTTTCCTTTAAAGGCATTTTCACTATGTATCTACCTTCTGCATTTCTCGAATGCGTACGCGCAAAATGTTTCTCGCATATCTCAAATTCCTTACTTTTTGGTAACTCTGCCTCAATGTCTTCGACTTCCCAAAACTTTTTTAATGTTATGTTTAAATCCTTCTCCTGAATTAGCCCACAATGAACTTTAACCTCATCTCCCTGTTCTATGCTTCCACTAGCCACGTATCCAAATACAGTATTTTGAAAAAGTAATTTCGAACTCTGAGAATATATTTGTCCTGGTCTTAATAATTCATAATATATTTCTGAACCTATCAACAGATCAATTTTATCAGGAAAATTAAATCGGTAATTGCTAACATAGTCAAATCTGGGACCTCAACATTTACATTAATCACTCTTTGCGGAATTAAATCTGTAATTTTCTTTACTACTAACATATTCAGTTCCCTTTCAAAACTTTTATCTCTATTCCCGATTTTTGTCTTTACGCAACCCTTTACTGTGATAGAAGAATCATCTAAACACGAAATTAAAGTGTTTGTTTTATTAATTTTAAGTTGCAGCCGATTAGCACACTGAGAAGTTATCAAACACGATTGCGAGCCGACATCCAATAAACATCTAACTTCCTGCCATTTCGAAAATTTATCTTTCATGAAAAGGCGAGCCGTACTCAATAACACAGTTTTTGTTTTATTTCTTTCGAAACTAGTGGCGACAGTCTGGCTCGGAGGGAAGGAAAGTTTTTCTTCGCTTGAACTTTTTATTTCTGAACCTGCCTGAAACACATGACCTCGAAATTTATTTTGATTATTACTCAAATCATTTTCTTCCCTCGGAAAATGAATGAGTTTGTTATGGGGTAGTCCACAATCGCAGTTTTTATAATTACATTTCTGTACACAACAATTATAATTTAAACATTTGAAACATGCTTTATTTAATTTCACAACTTCAACTCTTTCTTTTATCGAAAGTTTTTTGAATTGCGGACAAGAATGTAATGCATGATACGCAATAGTTTTACACAAAACACATTTATTATTTTTTGTTTCCGAAAGGAAAACATTTGAGAGCCCCCTTTCAGGGCGTGCATTTCGCAATTTATTTCCCGCTATTTGCTTATTTTCACTTACGAAATTTCTCGAATTTGATTCATTTCTGTTTTTATTTTTAACCGATAAGAAAATATCGCATTCTCTTCCAAGCTGCTGTGGTTTAAAATTCTGCTTGTTTAATTGCAATATGACTCATTATATCGCGATCTAACGAATTGAAAATTCTGTCTGAAACAATCAGATCGCATAATGATTTAAAATCACGCAGACTACAGTAATATAGAAAAATTGATTTCAACCTAGATGCAAATTGAACGTAATTTTCTGACGGTAATTTTTGCGTTTTCCGGAAATTATTTAAGCACTCTTGCGCTGTAGGTTGAAGTTCCTTTAAGACTATAGTTTTCAATTTATCATAACTAATCAACTCCTCCTCTGACAAATAAATCATTAAATTACTCGCTTTTTCCCCGAGGATGTTTAGAAGAATTTCTGCCTTAAACTCTTCGGGTACATTTTTAGTTTTGAACGCTTTTTCAAGTGATTGAAAGAAAAGGTTAAATGACTCAGCTGTCGTCCGTACACAGATAGTTAATGTTTTAACACTTTTAATAAAACTTTCTAGGTTATTGCTCACTATTTCCGTTTCCGATTTTTCTGTTAAGGACGATAAATTTTCGCGGGAACCTCTACGCACTTTGGCCAATTCTAGTTCTTTCTCTATCTGAGTTAATTTAATTTTTTCAAATTCAGAATTTCGGGAAGGTTCTTTGCAAATATTTGCTATTTCTAACTCTTTTTCTAATTGCGCTAATTTAATTTTCTCTAATTCTAGCTTAGATTTCTTAGTTTCTTTTCGCGACTTATACTCCTCAACAACCGAATTGACTACATCTTTCATTAATTGCTCATTTGAGTAATGCTCACTTTTCTCTATAATATCTCTCAACTCTATAATTTTACTGCTTTCAGGAGCAGTTAAACCTAATTCCTCAACGACCAGCTTAAGCTCGTCTTTATTTAAATTATCAATAATAGACATAATTTAACTAAATCAAAACTAGGAAAATTGCTCTTACCTCAGTCGCTGCGGCAATCACGAAGTAGATTTAGCTGTATAACTCCACGGGCACATTTATAAAAATAATATCTCAACACTGAATTCTTCTTAGTCACCAACTTCTCTTATTAGGCACAAATTATCACGACACTCTCACAACAAAGGTGAACTAAACATCTTTAAGCACAAACACAAACTAAATCACCTACTGTTCGAATTTGTTCTTGTTATCGAAAGCACACGAATTATTTTAATTATACTCCTCCGTTGGGTCGACGGACCATGTTTATTAACTCACACTATAACACAAATTATTTAAAGGCGCTGGTTACTTGATATAAGAATTTATTTAACACAGAAGCAGCGCACCGCCGCTTTCTCCCACACCCACATCTCAACACAATTCTCAAAGCTTAGTTCAGTTCACTTCAGATTATAGTCACTGTAATTTTAATTATAGGTGGCGCGGCATGTCTCGCTACATGGAACAGGTTCAAATATTTGAAACTTCTAGAAATCGATGATTACTAAAAAATTTCTGTGTTTAAATTCATATTTTTTAAATATGTTTTATAAGTTCAAACTTTCAACTTTCATAATTCCCAAACTACTTGAACGAATGACTTACCGTTTGGTGTTCTAAAGTACAATTTACCAAAAAAAGAATGTCAAAATTATGTGTTCGTTTGTAAATTTCAGAGTTTGGTACAATTTTAGAATGAATACGACTCTTAACCTTATATTTTTAACACATCTTCAAGGAGGAATAATTTCCGATGGAATGGCTATTTCCAACTTTTTCTTTAGCAATTTGGAGATTAACATGCATAAAGCTTTATTTATTTATTTATTTTTGACAGACTGTACAGTCTTAAAAAAATTAACCATCCCGTATTATCTCTGTGCAAATCACCGTCTAAAAATGTGACTGATATAAATCGACTAGTAATAATGTCTAAAAATGAATGCCATGCTTAAAACATGCTTGGGAAATCGTCTACACATGGAAATTGTACCAAATTTGAAAATCATTGAATACAAACAGGGCTTAATATGCACCGGAGCTCGCCGGAGCCCGGCTCCGGTACATCTTTTTTTTTTTTTTTTTTTTTTTTTTTTTTTTTTGTAAATATTTGAATATTAGTCGGAATTCAGCGGAGCTCATAAATACAGTACTTCCGAATAGTACTTCCGAAAAACTGAAGTCTAAATTACTTTTCCTTTCCATCCCATCTAAAAGATTTATCGAAGTCACTTTCTTTTGTAAGTAGATATAATTGCCATGTATTGTTATTCTGATAGAAAGCAATCAAGCAGTGTTTCCCCTTTTTCTATAAAAGCATCCTTTCTTTCTAATAACAGTGTCAAATTATTAATTTAATCTGGTTTTGAGGGATTCACCACAAAAGATTGTTATGCGGAAGGAATGGATTATAGTTTAAGATAATCATATTTTATAGGAAATTGTAAAACATTCTACCATTCTTCAGCATTTAAATATTAATTTCTGTAAATTTGTTTCAATTTTTCTTTAAATTGTATAGCTGCGAACTATCCTTTTATATGTATTAACACTATTTCCTAATCATAATCCTTATCATATTTAATCGCAGAATTCTGCAATAAATTAACTTTAAAATTAGGCAAAGATTACTATTCAGAAGGAGTGATAACTAAAAAGTGGAACAGTTGACAACTAAATATATGCTGATAGACATATTTAAAATTTTTATTTTAGCTAAATTTTTTAAACGTGATATAATTCCTAAACAACTTGACCGAATGATTTCCAGTTTGGTATCGGAACATAAAATTTACCAAAGAATACAAACATGAAGCCAAAATTAGGTGTTTGGTTTAAAAAATTTTGTTTTAGAAAAAAATTAAACATCACGTATTAACTCTATGCAAATCACCGTCTAGAAATGTGACTGACATGAATCGACTAGCAATAATGTATAACAATGAATGCCATGCATAAAATTTGCTCGAGAAGTCGTCCACACATGGAAATTTTACCAAATTTGAAAAACATTTTATACAAACACCTAATTTTGATATCCTACATGAATTCGTCGGTAAATTTTACCGACGGATACCAAACAAGATGTGATTCATTCAAGTAAAATCGGAATTATGTAGCTTCAACATTTGAAACTCCTACTTTTAAACTGATTATTAATTGGTGCAAAATAGTTTTAAATGAGGGCAGTTTTTAAAGCATAATTCTAAAACTGCTTGAAGTAATGAGTTGTAATTTTGGATTCACATACTTGAAGCTTCTAGAAATCGATTTCTGTTTTGTTTTATTTTTACTTCATTTTGAATTACAAAAATTTAAAAAAAGAGCTACAATTCACATTTTTTTATTTTTTCGAAAATTAATTTCAAAAATATGTATATTTTAAAATTATTTCTGAAAAAGACAATGAATTGTAACCTATAAATTTTGAAAAAGAAATCGATTTCTAGAAGTTTTAAATATGCGAATCCAAAATTACAGTTCATTCCGTTTGGTATCGGAATATAAAATCCGAATTTTCGGAAGAATTCAAATATGGAGGCAAAATTAGGTGTTTGCTTTAAAAATTTTGTTTGACACAATTTTTAAAGCTCGTTTTTACCAAGTGGGATCTAAATATTGAATGCATAGAAAATAAGATATCGCAAAGCGATCCAGAATGGAAACGCGAAACAATTACGTCTGGGGTTGGCTAGAAAATAGGGATTGCCTCGCGATACCGAACGGAATCGCGAAGCGATTACACGAAAAATTGGTAAAAATAGCGAGCAGGGAGGCTGAGCCCCCCTATTTTTTTAAAAAAGTGATTATTACGTTATGTTTAAAATATAAAGGACGTCAGCAGGCAAATATATAACACCATATGAGTTTTAAAAAATGTATTGAAACATGATAAAAACCCAACTATGGAAATAGTGGCATATTTTAACATTTTGAGGTTCTCTGAAATTTTTTTTCTCGATTTTTAAATCTATTGGTTCAATTCATCTCAAGTGGTTCGAGACTGGTTGCTTGACCATTTTTAAAAAATCTGAAGTTTTTTGTACAGCAACTCTAACATGATGGAAGTTCAAACTGACTATTATTTTATTTTTATTAATTTTTGTTTGTGCATGGCGGCCATTTTTGTTTCATCGTCTGCAGCATTGTCTCACATCCTAGGGCTTACGGAATTGTAAATAACTCATCTTTTATTTTTCCAGTTCGAGTGGGGTTTAAACCAATTTGTTTAGAATAAAATGTGCTAAAAAGTCTTTTAATAAAAATATTTTCCTAAAATAAATCCCTACTAGTGAAATTTTAGCATAAAGTTTAGGATTTTTTACAAAATCTACAGGAGGAAGATATTTTATAAATTAATATTGTCAACATAACACATTTTTTTTTTTTTTTTTTTTTTTTTTTTTTTTTTTTTTTTTTTTTACAAATAGGCAGAAAGTACTTGTACGCACACGCCAAATTCGAGATCTGCGATTTGTTTTCTCTTCACTAAAAACAAATCCCAAATTTTTCAAAAGTTTCAAACATCTTACTTTTAAGGCTTCGATATCTCTGGTGGGGCACGAGATAAAATTTGAAATTCTGGCCTGTGATAGTATTTTATGGTGGTATTATGCACAAAAAAAATAAAGATGGTGATTTGACTGCAAGCTGAGATACGGCGAGGACAAAATGTCAACAAATGCTATTGCGAGTACCTTAGGATGAATTAGATTTATCTCTTTTATTACAATATTTACACACAAAATATGGTTTGATGAAAGCAGTGTAATGACAAATATTTAATTTAGTAAGATACTATATATGTTCAACAAAGATCTGCGAAATATATTCACACAATTTAGGAGCGATGTTATGAGTTCGATCATTTATTGTTGTCATTTCCATAGGGTTGATCTTTCTCAAAATTTTGTTTGAAGGAATCAAATCTTGTCATCTCTTGGTAACTTGAATGAAGTTATTTTCCCTACTGGCTTATAGAAATGAACTTTGAAATCATTATGTTCAAAACTCACTTCTTTAACAATTCCAAGATACTACTTCTTATCATACGCACATGCAACAATGCCATTTTTCTGCAGTATAAACTTTGAAAGGGCTTTGAATATCTTTACTTTCTGAAAATTACTAAAGGCTGATGCATGGTTACATCGTATAAATGTTTCATTTACAGGAACATGCTTACTGTAGGAACAAGTTTCATGGACTAGCAAGCAGCATTGAAATTGTGGTTTTTAAACCAACCAGCAGGAATGTGTCCTGACCCGTTTGGTATGTCTCAACAAGTATGCCAACATAGCAGATTTTCTCTTCCCTTATTCCTTTTCTGTTTTTGTCCCATGTATTTTACAAAATATTCTTCTTTTATGTAAAATTTTTGAAGTTTCTTTTAGTTACTAAAATGTAGGCCTTAGGTATATATTTTTTAATTAATTGCTAAGCTTTGCAAATGGCTTTATTTTTGGTTACTATTATTTAAAGATAATAAAAAAATAAATTTTAATTACACTCTGAGATAAATACTTACCTGTGACTACAATAAAACAATAGTTTGGCAGCATTGTTTTGATATTTGACCCTTACCATATCTCATCTTATAGTCAAATCTCCATCTTTAAATTTTTTGTACATAACACTACCATAAAATACTATCAAAAACCAAAACTTCAGATTTTTATCTTATGCCCCACCAGAGGTACGAAAGCCTTAGATGTGTAATTTTTAGAATTTTTTAAGAAATTGGGAATTTTTTTAACGAAGAGAAATCAAGTCCCAGATCTGAAACTTGGTGTCCGAGTACATGTACTTTCGGCCTAGTTTTCTTTGCTGGAAAAACTTCCTCTTGTAAACTGACAGATTTTGGAAAAAATCAAATTTTATTCCAAAATTTTACCAGTAAGGATTTATTTTAGGAAACTATTTTATTACCAGACTTTTAGCTCATTTTATTCGCAACAAATTGGCTTAAACCCCACTTGAATTGGAAAAATAAAAGAAAGATGGCCGCCAGATGGCCGCCATGCACAAACAAAAATTAATAAAAATAAAATAATAGTCATTTTGAACTTCTATCATGTTAGGGTTGTTGTGCAAAAAATTTCAGGTTTTTTAAAAATGGTCAAGCAACCATTCTGTACCACTTGAAATGGATTGTATATATACCACATGTACAATCCATATATACAGTGTGTCCACGTATAACCTGACCGACCTTTATTTTCGCAACCGTTAGTCCTAGATGTATATATACATACTTCCAATTACAAAAATGGTTTAAATAAGGTAAAGAATTATTTTTAAAGCGATTTGGGTCAAGAAAAAAATTTATTAAAAAAATTACGAAATTTAAATTTTTATACTGTCCCCCGGTCCTATAAGTGATATTTAGTAAAAATTTACTGTGACACTAACAAGTAAGACAAAAAAAGACCCATTCATCTAACATTAAATTTGACCGAGTTATTAAACTTTGAAATGCACGACTTAAGCCACTTTTACGCATCTCATAAGAGATGATTTCTGCCAAGCTTTCAGGGATCGTATTTAAAGTACTTAAACTTATTTCAAGGTATCTGTACTTTGAAAGAAATCGGACAAATATTACGATTAAATTTTATTAGTTAAGTTTTAGATTAGTTAAAATAATTGTATTTTAACGTATATTTTATTTTTTAAGGATTTGAGGCTATGATTTCTTTTAACTAAAATTGTATTATTTTCATAATGTTTTATTTAACTTGCAATGATCGTCTTTCCAGTTTAAAGGTTGGTTGGTTTTATTTATGACGGCCAATTATCTGCACGAGGGATATAGGCCCAGGGGGAGTGCCCTTCGTGGGGGTCTTTCTAAGGGAAGCTAACCCGTATTAACGCTTGGAAATCCAAGGTTCGAAGAAAACCACGAAAACTCCGAACGATTAGGCCGACGGGCGCGATTGGGTCCGAACCCAGCACCTCCTGGCTACCAGCTTCGAGAGCAGAATCTCTCAGCCACTGGTGGGCTCAAGTTTAAAATTTGTACTAAAACTTTAACTTACTTTTAAATGTCCGATCGAAGTTAAATTTTACATACTGATTTAAATCCGACGATAGTGCAATATTATTATGATTTTCTACTCTTACCATCTTATACATACTTATATTAGAGGATAACACACACACAAAAAAAAAAAAAAAAAAAAAAAATCGGATAGATTACCGTCAAGAGGTTTAAGAAAGAATTTTAGATTAGATAACATAAACCTGCGATGGTTGTGTTTTTGAATTTTATAATTACATTTTATGTATTTTTTAACGCTGAATAAAAAAAAATATATATATATATACCTTCACTTTTAACCATCATGTCAGGATTTTTCGCAAATCGCTAATTTCAAGGTTAAAAAATAGCGAAAAATCTGGTACTATAAAATAGATAGAAGACATTTTATTCGGTTTAATTTTATTTAATTCAATAATTTATTAGATTTTTTGGCTTATACTGAGTTTCTTACAGCTAAACAAGTCGGGGGTCCGATGAGGTTGGGAGGGGAGCGGGGATCAATTTTAACTTTTAGCTTTTTAACTTTGAAATTTGCGATTTGAGGAAATTCCTGACGTGATGGTTTAAAATGAAGATCATTTTCGGATTCAGTGCTAAAAAATACATAAGAATCAATTTTCAAATGCTAAAAAACATGCCACAACCAAAAATTTCAAAGACAGTACAACATTTAAAAATATGTATAATTTTGTAAAGAATTGAGGCTGTTGTTTTTCATCCTTTTATTTAACAAAAAATCTGTTATTTTTATCCTCTTATAATGTTCAGTACAAATTGTGCATTTTGCAGTAATATGTCAGAATGATTAAATATTTCAAATTTATATTGCGATGCTAATTTTACTCTCAACCATATCTTTAATATATCTGACGAAATTATACTTCTACTAAATTTGCGAATGACCCCTAATATGCAGCAAAAAGTATACTCCAACTTTAAACAGCTATTACTCGGTCAATTTTAATCGTAGAATAACGGGACTTTTTTATTTTGCCTTACTTGACAGCGTAACAGGAAAATTTTACTAAATATAACTTATAGGACAGGGGGACCGTATAAAAATTTAGATTCCGCAATTCTTCACTAAATTGTTTTTTCGCTTCAAACTTTTTTTTATCTTAACCCTGCACCTAATTTTGACCATTTTTGTAATTGGAAGTATGCAACTAGGACCAACGGTTGCGAAAATAAAGGTCGGTCAGGTTATACGTGGACACACTGTATATACGTGTGTGTATGCATGTATATTAGAATTTACACAAAGGTTTAGGTCACTAGAGCTCATTCATAGTGAAGAACTGAAACATATATGGCTTAACTGCTTTCTTTTATTGTTTATTTTATACTGTATGTTTAATTTTGAAATTAATTTTTCAAAACAAACATTCTTAAAATTCCTGGCAACGCTGCCTACTTTAGCTAGTAATGCCTAAAAATGCGAATAAAGTTCCGGCACGCGTTTTTAAATTTAACTATTTTTTTTTTTTTTACTATTACTGGGTGTGTATAAATCCTATAGGTCCACGGTCGGCAACAGGCGGACTGCGGTCCACATCCGAACCGCGGAAGGACAACGCCTGGGCCGACAAAAATTTTGAATTTGAATAAATAATTTATTAATATAGAATGGACTGCTGTGGATGCGGAGTTGTACAGTCTTGAAAAACTTTTATTCAAATGGAGATAATTGACTTGCAAGAAGATATGTCCTTGAAAATGTATAAAACTGCATCCACTGAAGAATTTTGGACTAAACGCGTCTCCGGAAACTACGCAAATTGCAAAAAACTAGCTATTAACCTGGCTACTATGTTTGACACCACATATATACGTGAAACAACTTTCTCCAAAAGGGATTTTTTGAAGAACAAATATGGTTCGAGATTAACGGAAGCCCATCTTGAAGACGCTCTTCGCATTACCTATTCACCACGTGAACCAAACTATAAAAATCTGGCTCAAGACCGCAAGTGTAATTTTTCGCATTAATTTCCCAACAAATACCTACTTTTTCTATTTTATGTAGCATGTAAAAATTTTCAGAATGTATACCTGTGTATGCAGTAATTTTTCAGAATACCTAACTTTTCTATTTTCTATTATATGTACCACTGTAAAAAAAACGACATTTTTACAGTACAAAGTACTGTTCATCTCACGCACAAACTCGATCACTGTGAATGTGCTGTATCTTTCTTTGGTTTCCTGACTATATTCACATGGAAAATACAGTGGTTGCGTAAAATTAACAGCACAACGTGCTGGCAATTTGGACGTCAGCAGTTTGTGCTGTAAAAAAAAAAAAAAAAAAAAAAAAAAAAAAATGCGTTCAAATTGCCAGCACATTGTGCTGTTAATTTTACGCAACTACTGTATTTTCCATGTTAATATAGTCAGGAAACCAGCAAACCAAAGAAAGATACAGCACATTCACTGTGATCGAGTTTGTTCTGGTGTGGTTACACTGGTTCTACTACAATGGTTTTTTTACAGTGTATGTGTATGCAAAAATAAAAATTAATAAATACTTATATTACTTATGTGTTTTTCTCTCTGGATCTCGATAAAAAATTTCAAAAGTATTCGGACCCCACTTAAAATTACTTGCCGACCCCTGCTGTAGATCATGTACAGGGCTGGACAAAAGTTCAAAAGTTTATTTCCGTTTCTTCACCGAAATTGCTGAATGGAAAATTTCAGCTGTGCTATTTGTTTAACTGAACTAACTTTTAGCATACTATGTAGTTTACATAAAATCTATAGATCATATACAGGGCTGGACAAAAGTTCAAAAGTTTATTTCCGTTTCTTCACGGAAATTGCTGAATGGAAAATTTCAGCTGTGCTATTCGTTTAACCGAACTAACTTTTAGCATACTATGTAGTTTACATAATATCTATAGATCCTATCAGGAATGTATAAGATAAAAATCGGATATTTTCCTTACTATTGGTGGTAATAGCAGAAATTGGGTTTTTAAAAGTGTTATACGTTTTTCAAATTGTTCGTTTAGACATCATCTTTCACTTTAATAAACTGTGAAGTTTGGTTACAGTATTCTGAATGCGTTGGAAAGTGTTACATAATCTATGTTGGATGCATGATTTTCGCTCTTTTTATATTATTATTTGCAGCTGAGTTAGTAGGTGTTCAAAATCAATGATATAAAACAGTTATAATGCAAAACTTACATAAAACAGACTACATGTTTTGGTTTTTCCTAGAAAATCACGGATTTGTATTAAACGTGACGATATTTTTTATAATTATGCCGTTTTTTAACGAAAACTCTAAAATTTTATCCATTTTAAAAAATCCAGCTTTTAAAAAACGGAGTTAGCTTGCTTCTTGCTGAAAAATCATAAGTAAAAACAGAATTCAAATTCTTTATTAAAAAAACTGTTGTAAAACTGCACTGTGTGTGTGTGTGTGTTTTTTTAATTATTTTTTTTTTTTTACGTTCTGTAGAAAATGAAAGCGAAAAATATAAAAATAAACTTTTTATTTTTTATACTTATTAAGAATGAATAAGCAGTAAATTTAGGGAACATGTTAAAAAGCATTATTGCAAATTCTAACCCTTTGCACTCGAGAGGTGACTCTCACTTATAGTAGGAGAGCTGTTGAACATTTTTGAGTAGGTATTTGAGGCACCCTGAAAATTTGTGCAACACTTCTTTTGTAATGCCTGAATACAAAATCGAATGTCTGGCTGAAGGATTGTGGCCCAAAAACTGTACCAGACAAAAAATGGCACTTGACACGTGTCTGGCACAGTTTTTGTGCCGACTAAAGTGTCTGTCATTTTCAAAATATTTTTTTCTAAGCATAAATATTATTCTGTCTCAATCTCAGCGTGCCTCAAATACCTTTTTTGGGTAGTCAAAAAATGGCACTTGACACGTGTCTGGCACAGTTTTTGGGCCGACTAAAGTGTCTGTCGTTTTCAAAATATTTTTTCTAAGTATAAATATTATTCTGTCTCAATCTCAGCGTGCCTCAAATACCTTTTTTGGGTAGTAAAAAAAAAATGGCACTTGACACGTGTCTGGCACAGTTTTTGGGCCACGATCCTTCAGCCAGACATTCGATTTTGTATTTAGCCATTACAAAAGAAGTATTGCACAAATTTTCAGGGTGCCTCAAATACCTTCCCTAAAATGTTAAACAGCTCTTAGACTATTACCACTTACGGTATTGCGACAGCTTTTAAAAAATGGAGAAAGCTTTGCTTCTTGGTGAAGAATCATAAGTAAAAACAGAATTCAAATTCTTTATTGAAAAACTCTTGTAGAACTGCTCTGTCTGTGGGGTTTTTTTTACATTCTGTAGAAAATGAAAGTCTAAAATATAAAAATTATTTTTTTTAAATATTTGTTAAGAATGAATAATCAGTAAATTTAGGGAACGTGTTAAAAAGCACTATTGCAAATTCTACCCTTTGCACTCGAGAGGTGACTCTCACTCCCAGTGTTGAATTCAGACACATTTCTCCGGGAGGGATTTCTGTGGCTTCGGGGGGGGGGGGCATTATAGAGTTTCGGGGGGGGGGGGAATTGCACTTTTTGACCATTAAAAACACAAAATCTCAAGTCTTCCAAGGGTAAAACCTCATTGTTCCCCTGAATTCAACACTGCTCACTCACAACTCAAGGTATTGCGAACACTCGAGGGGTGATTCCATAGGCGTAACTTGGGCTCTAAGACTGGGGGGGGCAAAAATTTTAAGACCATTTTTTTTAAATATTTATACCCTCCCTCCCTATCACCACACACATGCACTTAAATTAAGACGTCCTTTTTTTACCGCGCAAAAACACCCAGGTTTTTACTTATTTCGTAGATATTTTTATATATTTTAGTTTATAAAAATATTTATACTCGTCCGAACGTTTCGAAATTTTTGCAGATGACGTAAATCTGGTCTATCCAAATGCTCTAAAACGTTTCTGATAAAATACGCACGTTTTGTTAATTTTAGCATAGAAAAAAATATCGTCACCGTGAGGCGCGAAGTGACCTCCGTGCTGGTATATTTGAAAGGGTTAAAATTCTTATTTTTAAAAGCCGATTATAACATCGATTAGAAGAATGTTTCACCTTCAAGAACATATTTTGATTTTGCCGGTACCTCTAAAATTGTGCCCTGAAGGAGCGAAACCGCGACGAAACACTCAGATTTTTTATTTCCATCGAATTTTTCACATAATTCATCTTGTAAAAAATATTTTATACCCGTCCGAACGTTTCAAAAATTTTGTAGGTTATGTAAATCTGGCCTATAGAGATGCTCTAAACAGAAAAAAAAAAGTATGGTGTGTAAAGTAAAAAGTAAAGTATGTTAAAGTATGGGCTTTATTACTTTTAGGGTTAAAAAAATATAGATCTCCATAAAACGCGAAGTGACCTGAGTTCGCCAGTGTATTTGAAAAGGTTAAAATGCATATTTTTTTTAAACAATCGATTAGAAGGTTTTTAGCTTTGAGAGCACATTTTTAATTTGTCGGTATCTCTAAAACTGCGTCCTCGAGGAGCGCTGCAACAGGACAGAAACACGCTTCCACGGAAAAAACGAGCCTTTTTGGAAGACAAATTCGAAGATTAACTGTGATATTTTTTTCAATTGATTGCGGCATTTGAGACATAAGAGATCTTATATAATATGTCATCTGTTTTTAACTTAACTAAGCAGTTTGAATGATGTAAGTTAATAAATAATGACAAATACTCCCGAAATTCCTTCTTTTCGAATTTCATTTTCTCCCGATGCAAAATAAGGCTTCTGCGGGTGCGCCATCACTTTTTCCCTTTCGCAAGGGCCGAGATGAGTTATTAATGAGAGTGATTTGCGAAATTTAATTAATAATTCAACTAATTATTAGAATTTTAAAATTCTGAATCTGAGGTGCATCAGAAGAGACTTTGGACTACTTTATAAAAATTGTCAGCTTCGTACTTACGCTAGATTTTGCTAGCCATATGCATACACACAGACAGACACACACACACACACAAAGCGAAACTTTTTTTTTTTTATTAGTATAGATTGTCCTCAAATTGGGCGGAGCTTTTTTGACATTTCCCCTTAATAATTCATTTGATAATTATTTCTCTTTTTCATACTGATACACATTTATTAAGGGGAAAAAACAAAATTAGCATACAGGAGAAATTTGAAAGGATTGATTTGAAAAAATAATTCGTATGCGACATCTTAATCATCGGTTAGATTTTAGAGTTGTTTAAATCTAGTAACATTAATAGTTAATTTTTTTCCAACTGGCGGTAAACTGTATAGTCCACTAGTTTCCAGGAAAATTCCAGATAACTCGTTTTTCCACTCTTTTCGTTCTGGACTATCAAAGCTCTGAAACAACTCAATGTAGTGTGAAAAAAGTAATAAATTGGGGAGTCAAGAACCCGTTATCAGAGAAACATTCTGAAAGTCAACCGCCATTCTTAGCGAAAAACACTTTTGATACGATCCCACTCATTCTGGTTTAAGATGAATCCTGATAATTTAGCAATACAAAAATTTTAAATTAAACACTAATTTTAATGTTTATTTTAATTCGAATGTTTTTAATTTTTCACATTTTCAAAGTGGGCGCCCCTTAAAGACCTAAATAAAAATATTCAGTATTTTTATATAATGTTTTTACTTTCAAAATATTAAATACAAAATTTTATGTAATTTATAGTATTTTGATGGAAGAATGAAGAAAAAAATGTCAAGTTTTCTGCTTCGATTTATCTAAAGCATATTTCCTTTTTTACCATATTCTGCCATTGTACTTAAGACCGGTCTCAAATCCAAAAGGTCAACTTTATGACACAAGTTTTCATTTATTTTTGTTCGGAAAAGCATGGAATAGGCAGGTGCTA
This sequence comes from Maratus speciosus, assembly GCA_963932465.1. Classification (NCBI taxonomy): domain Eukaryota; kingdom Metazoa; phylum Arthropoda; class Arachnida; order Araneae; family Salticidae; genus Maratus; species Maratus speciosus. Next base: position 523,708,540 of record OZ010786.1, read on the forward strand.
TTCAGAAACTATGTAATCGAAATACATTTTCCATTCTTTGGTAAGCGTAAATGATCTTTCAGAAAATACCATCAATTGGAGTTTTGAACCGAATTTCCGGACGTAAGGAGAAAACCAGCCAGAAAACCATAAAAAAATCATCAATTATGTATTATTTTATCCTAAAGAAAACAAGTGGGTAAGTGTGATATGCAGAGGATTTCGTTTAATATCTCTTTCAAAACACTTTATCCTTAAATTAACAAATCAAAATTGTTAATAGAAAATTAATAATTCCTTGCATAAATGGCAGCACTATTATATTTAGGAATGCGTCCCCCTGAAAATTATCCACTCCCATACTTCAGTTTTTTATATATTATACAAAGTTTAAAACAAAACGAATATTTCTATCAAGAATTATCGCGTTACGTATATACATACGTACATACAGAACATGCGGGCACATTAGCTATCAAGCTTTGATAGTCTGGGAGCTAACAAATAAACGGTAATAAAAGCTAAATGATAATGCATGTAATTAATAAATAAACGTAACCAAATGCGTAAAGTTTTTTTAAAAATCAGATTATCCTTTTTTTCACGGAGCCCTTGTTTGTTCACCCCCCCCCCCCCCCACCACCACACACAAACACACAAATTCAGCTCACCTTAAATTCATAAAATTCTTATTATGTGTTATGAACTATGTCAAAGTTTAAAATCGATCGGTTCTTTAGTTTTCCTAATTTGAACAAATTCCCGTCAATTGTCTGTACGAAAAAGCATCCCTTTTATGTTTAAAAATCGGTTTTTTCATAAACCGGAAAGTTGTGGTCCGATTTAAAAAAAATTTAGATTTTACGAATCAGCGTACGAAATAACATCCGGATGCGAAAGAACCAAATTTGTAAAATCAATAGTTAAAAAAATCCCTGCCGGCCCGGCCTACAGGCAGAGGTAGATTTCGAAGTTAAGTATACTAACTTCACCAACAAAAACAAAATCATTCTTAGATATAAATCCACTTTAACAGTTTTATATGTCTGCTTTTGACGAGTTTTTATTTCCTTTTTATAAAATAGCTGGTTTTATCAGAATCATGTTAAGGCAATATTAAAAAAAATATTTTTCCATACTCAACAACTCGAAATTTTCTGGCACATTTTCAGATTCATTTTTAATTAAAAAAAAATATGAAACATGCTGACGTGATTTTTGAAAAGATTTATAAGTGACCTGTGTTTTTATTTTTCTTTCAATTAATTAAAACTTGATTAATAAACAATTATTTTCTCAGTAGGGCAATATTTTTCGTTTCTAACAATCGCTTCGGGAAATTCTGCTCAAAATGCCCACTTTGACATCCTTTTTTGAAATATATTCTGCCTCTATAAAAAAAAAAAACGATCATTACTGTACATTATATAGTTTCTGAATAAGAGAATCTAGCAATTGGATGCGTTTGAGAGCAAAAATGAATTTAAAAATGAGTAAGAAAATAGACAGTTTGGATTTGAATGTACCCTTAATAAGATGATTTTTTTCTTCAATCGCTATGTATTTTTAATTTGTTTTTGCTGTAAGAATTGGTCCTATCAAAAACTTCTCTATATAAATATTGAAGACAATATTAAGAAGATATATGATAAATTCATGGAGATTTTATATCTTGTGAATTGACGGAGTTATTAAAATTTTTCTTCTTCAACCCCGCTTTTATGTTTTCGTTTTTAATTTTTTTTTTCGGTACGAATTGGTCCTATAAAAAAACTTGTGAATATAAAAGTTTTAGATAATATTAAGGAGATGTATAATAAAATTATTGGATTTGATATCTTGAGAATTGACGAAGTAAAGAATTTTTTTCTCCCAAAAACCCTATTTTTTGCGCTCCTTGAGCCTATTTTAAATTTTATCAAAAATCTTTGATGCATGAATTTTTGGCGCTATTTTTAGAAGTAATAAAAACTTTAAACTGATTTGATATGTACAAAAATTAAGAAGTTCTGGGGTTTTTTCGGTTTTCACAAAACCCCTCCCTATTTCCATCCCCTTTGTCCGCTTTTGCCCATTAACGAACTTGAGCGAGATTTTATGTCCCTTGATTTTATGTATCAGTTTGAAAGAGATTTGTGCAGAATTGCGGAAGTTATCGTGTCCAGAAGAAAGTGATAACACAATTGCTTCGGGAAATTCCGTTCAAAATGTCAATTTTGACATCATTTTTTGAAATATATTCTGCTTCTATCAAAAAATCGATCATTACTTTACATTATATAGTTTTTGAATAAGAGAATCTAGCAATTGGATGCGTTTGAGAGCAAAAAATGAATTTAAAAATGAGTAACAAAATAAGCAGTTTGGATTTGAGTGCATCCTTAATGCAATGATTTTTCCAACACAATCCGCTTCGGGAAATTCGGTTCAAAATGCCCACTTTAACAGCATTTTTTTAAATATATTCTGCCTCTATCAAAAAATCGACCATTTCGGTACATTATATTGTTTCTGAGTAAGAAAACGTAACAATTGGAAGCCTTTGAGAGCAAAAATGAATTGTAAAATTTGTCAGAAAATAAGCAGTTTGGATTTGAATACACCCTTACTTAGATGATTTTTTTCTTCAACCGCTATGTATTTTTAATTTTTTTTTTTTTTTTTTTTTTTTTTTTTTTTTTTGCTGTAAGAATTGGTCCTATCCAAAACTTGTCTATACAGATGTTGTAGACAATATTAAGAAGATATATGATAAATTCATGGGGATTTTATATCTTTTGAATTGACGGAGTTATGGATTTTTTACTTCTTCAAACCTCCTTTTTGTTTTCGTTTTTAATTTTTTTTGCGCTACGAATTGGTCCTATCAAAAACTTGTGAATATAAAAATTGTAGATAATATTAAGGAGATTTATAATAAAATTAATTGGAATTGATATCTTAAGAATTGACGAAGTTATGAATTCTTTGGGGGTTTAGTTATGGGGGGTTTTTGGTTTTCGCAACCCCCCCCCCTATTTCCATCCCCTTGGTCCGATTTTGCCCATTAACGAACTTGACCGAGATTTTATGCCCATTGATTTTATGTATGTATCAATTTGGAAGAGATTGGTGCAGAATTACGAAAGTTATCGTGTCCAGAAGAAAGTGATATATATAGATAGATAGATACATAGATAGATAGATAGATAGATATAAAGTTTTTTACTGAGGGTGGTTTGGGGTTCTAGGGGTCATGATTGGTGTAGATCTGCAAAAATTTTTCAGAAATTCCAACATGGGAACGATCCCAATAGGTAGTATTTCATACGAAATCTACCTAAAAATCTGTACTGCGATTATGTACAAACATTATAAGTGTTAAAATAAATAGGGTTCTTACTGATTAATACTAAAAAATAAATAGAACTATATTCCAACTATAATATTAACCTAAATAAGTAAATAGCAAAAATTAATATTTTATGAAGAATTAAATAATAATGAATATGTAACATGGTTCCTATACTCGAGAACAAATACTATTCCAGCACACTTTTAGATACGTGAATAAAATTGGCATAGAATAAACACATAAGGAAAATAGTGACCACATTGATTATCTAATTCACAGAAATCTTATCAGATCTTTCATATATAATAAGAGATATATTAAGAGAACAGAGCTTTATTTTTTTCTTTAACTGAAAGGGAAAAAAAAGATATTTAATTTAATGATAAGAATTTATCATTACAAGAGTAGGAGTCAGGAATAAACTAAGTTAAAAATTAGGAATTCTGTACATCCATCAGGCGTCCTTTTGACGAAATTTGAGTTTTTACCGCTATCCTTTAGCAGAAAATTGCATTTTTCGCGATCTTATGATGAAATTTCGCGTTTTCCGCGATCTTTTGACAGAAATTTGCGTTTTTTCGCGATCGTTTGACTAAATTTGTGTTCTTTGCTTAAAGATGAAAATAAGCATTCGCCAGTCGCCACTCGGCGACTAAACGTGAAAAACTCGCGACTAAAAATATGGAAAGTACCGGCCAAATGTAGGATTTTCCAAAAGGGATTTCATCATAGAATCGCGGAAAAAAAACTCCTCGAATTTCGTCGAAAGATCACGAAAAACCGCACATTTCGTCAAAAGATTGCGAAAAAAAAAGTAAATTTTGTTGAAGGATCGCGAAAAAACCCAAACATCGTCAACAGAACAAACCCAAACATCGTCAGCGCGAAAAAAAAACGCGCATTTCGTCAAAATATTTCGGAAAAAAAACGACTTTTGTCAAAAGGTCGTGAAAAAAACCGCACATTTCGTCAAAAGAACGCTAAAAAACCCGAAATTTCGTTAAAGAATAGCGAAAAAAGCGCGAATTTCGTTAAAGAATCGCGAAAAAGCGCGAATTTCGTCAAAGGATCGCAGAAAAACCCGAATTTCGTCAAAGGATCGCTAAGAAGTCCAAATTTCGTCAAACAATCGCAGAAAAAACGCAAATATCGTCAATGGATCGCGAAAAAACGCGAAATTTCGTCATAAGATCGCGAAAAAACGGCAAATTTCGTCAAAAGATCGCGAAGAAACGGCAAATTTTGTCAAAAGATCGTAAAAAATGGCAAATTTCGTCAAAATATCGTAAAAAAATGGCAAATTCCGTCAAAAGATCGCGAAAAAATCCACAAATTTCGTCAAAGTGGTGTGAAACAAAACATAGTTCGTGCCGGGAGTAGATCATCCCCCCACCTCTGTTGTAAACTTTTCAGAAAATTTGCTGTGAATTTCAGATTTTTTTTTTTTTTTTTTACTCAGAATCGCACCTGCTTATTAAAACAATATGAATTAAAATATTTTTATTTAGTACATAAGTTACTTATTTACTCTAAACTCATATTTTTAAATTAAATATTCAGTGACATAAATGTACTTACTGGCTACTAAAGAAATTATTCCTAGTAGCCAGTAACTGGCTACTAAAAAAAATCAACCTACCGGCCAGTGGCCACTAAGCAAAATTCCTTATTTTCATCTTTACCTTTGCTCGATCTTTTGACGGAATTCGTGTTTTTTCCGCGATCCTGTGACAGAAATTTGCTTTTTTTGCGGCACCCCTGGGACGAAATTCACGTTCTTTCCGAGATCTTTTGACGAAATCCGCGCTTTTACAGCGATCCTTTGGCAGAAATTTGCGTTTTTCGCGATCGTATGCCGAAATTCCGCTTTTTTCCGCAATCCTTTTAGAGAAATTTGCGTTTTTTTCGCGATTGTTTGACTAAATTTGCTTTTCTTTTTCGCGATCGTTTGACTAAATTCGTGTTTTTTCCTCGATCCTTTGACGAAATTCAAGGCTTTTCTGCGATTTTGTGACAGAAATTTGCTTTTTTCCCCGCGCCCATGGCACAAAATTCATGTTTTTTCTGGAATTTTTGGATATAATTCATGTTTTTTCTGGAATTTTTGATAAAATTCAAGTTTAAACAGCGATCTTTTGGCAGAAATTTACGGTTTTTGGGATCTTTTAACGAAATTCCGCGTTTTTTTCCCCGCAATCCCTTGACATAAATTTGCGCTTTTTCACGATCATTTGACATAAATTTGCATTTTTTTTGCGATCGTTTGACTAAATTTACATTTTCCCCACAATCGTTTGACTAAATTCAGGTTCTTTCCGCGATCCTTTGACTAAATTCGCATTTTTCCGCGATCCTGTGACAGAAATTTGTATTTTTTCCACAACCCTAGGACGGAATTCATGTTTATGTCCAGGGTCTTTTGACGAAATTTGCGTTTTTGCAGCGACCCTTTGGCTATAAATTACCGATTTTTTGCGACCATTTGTCGAATTCACGATATTTTTTGTCAGAATTTTCGCACTTTTTTTTTTTTTTTTTTTTTTTTTTTTTTTTTTAAGGAAATACTTTTTTTTCAAGTTGGCAAATTTATCCGTATGGTACAAAATAAATCTGCGACGCACGTCACGCACTTTCTGCTACCGGGTAAAAATGTAACTCTTTTTCGTTCCGTGTCACTTTGCCTGCCGTGCAAAAAATGCAATTCTGGTTTTAATTACTAAAAAATTAATTATCATCGCTTCTGATTGTCGAAATTAAAAAATAAAGACATATTCTGAAAGAGAATGAAATTTTACGTCGGATGGCATAAAAATCATAGCTCGAAAATCGATATTTAAATTTGGTCTTATATAAAAATTCTGAATTCTGAGTCTGTTTCTGACCGCAAAACCGCACCTGTTTTATATTCTGTGGTTATCGCCGAAAATTCAATTCATCAGACATCTGTCGCCTTCACAAATGAAGGAAAATAAAAGATTTTTTTCTCGATGTTTAACGAATTTCAAAGCTTTTATGGTACGATCAAGATAATTTTTAGAATTTCTGAAAGCTGATTTTTTCCCCGTCTTGTGGTACTAATTTTGAATTTCTGGGATGAGTAAAAAAGAAATAAAAGCGCCTTAAAGCAATCGCTAGTCCTTATCTGCCGTTAAAATGACACCTGGTTTTAATCGATGGAAGAGATAGTTTTTATAATTCGATAAAAAAAATTATGCTTTTGTTGAATCATGAATGCCTTTCAGATCTTGTAATTGGTTTTTTTTTAATTAACAACGTCCATTAATTACTACTTTTTCAAAATTTTACGATTTGTGGTTTGATGTGAGGTGTTCAGCTATAAGTATGCAAAATTTCAAGTCAACATATATAGTTACGGGCACTGTGACAGACGGACAGACAGACGAGTGAGACGAATAGGTTTTCGTCAGATGAAGGAAACCCTTTTGACAATAGTCAGAATCAAAAGATAGTAATCAAGAGATCTATCCCACATGTGCATTTAAATAGTTCTATGAAAATAAAAAAGGAAAAATGGTTCCGCTTTTCTGAAAAAAATAGCAGAGGAAATATTCTTACTTGAACTTTGACTACTGCATCAGAAATTACTTCTATGAACGTGGAGACGTTAATTCTGGTTATTTTGAATTATCCAATGCTTATGCCAGTTCGTGCGCAAAATAGCATATAAATGGTTAAATTAAAAAAAAAATTGAAATACAAAGCTGGGCTTTAACTACAAAGCGACTGTAGGGGCAAAAGGTATTTGCCCTGTTCCTGAAAAACTAGGGGGTATGTGATCCCCACTTGCCCTCACCAGATTACGCCTAAGGGTACAACCGGGTACAATGCGACATGTGCAAGACTCTAGTCCCTGATGTACGCGAGAGAACGGAATGTGCATCTGTATATCCAGACGCCATGAGAATTTCCTCAGCTCACCAGTACTGGACTGACGCTACGAGTATATTCAAGGAGCGTCACTATAGTCGAGAGACCTGAGGAGCCAGGAAGTTCTTGTTTTGTGCTTATATTATCTTACGAAAAAGGACAATGGTCAGAGTCAAGACACAGTAATCGTGATATCTATTCCCACCTCTTCCCACACGTGCACCCCCCCCCCCCCAAAAAAAAAACATCCCTGGAAATGAAGAGGAAAACAAGTTTTCTACTTTGTACAAAAAGGAAAAAAAGGGAGACGGAAAAAAATTCTCTTGAACTGTTATTATAGCAGAAGGTTTTGTCAAGACATAAGAAAAATTACTTATGTCAACGTGAAAACATTAATTCTGGCTGTTTTGATTGTGCTGTATCCAATTCTAGTTCAAACCCAAGATAGTAATATAAATTATTAAACTAAAGGGGTAAAAAAAAAAGCGAAAAAGGAAATACAGAAATTTGAAAACAAGACAAAAAACTGGAGGGGCAAAATACATGTCTTGCCCCTGCTCTTAAAAAACTGGAGGGGCATATGCCCCCCTTGCCCCCGCCAGATTACGCCCATGGGTGATTCTCACTCATCACTCAATGTATTGCGGTAACTCGAGAGATGACTAACAATTAATGGTACCAGATAGTCCTTGGCGGAGAATTTAGATTTGTATAGCTCATTCGATTCCTCTTATTGAGCTTAGTAGTTTGATATCTCGCATATCTGCTATTGAGTTAATGATAGGGTGTCGGGTCAAAGTTGAAAATTTTATTTATTGAAAAACAGTTGCCTAAGTCAAAGAAATAAATATTATTTGTAATAATCAAATTCCCGTGTTTCCTTTAAAAATTCTTGCCCAGTTGCTGGTTTCCCCATATCAAAAAAGCTTCGAGTGCAAATGTTTAAATTTGTTTCGGTATTCGGAATTTTCCCCTCCTTCATATCAATATATACATAGGGTTAAGAGCTATTCCGTCCCCGTCACACCAGTACTCAGCCATAATGAGATAAAATGCTTATAAAAAGTATATTTTTTACTTAAAAGTAAATAGTATAATTTTCCTATGCGCACCACTTTTCAGGTGTCACCAACTATTAACAAAGACCTGTTTTATTTTTCATAAGTAATCAGCCATTTTTTCTCGTATGGTGGCTGACTACTGCTGTTTTTACCCTATATAAAAAATGCTTTTTCTGGAGTCGAGGGAGGACGGGAAAGATTCAATACCTACAGTCGTTGTGATGGCGTGTCGTTCAGGTTTTTGTTCCGTCATACTTGGTCGCCTTAAAAAAAAGCAGACTTACATATTCCATGTAGAAATTTGAGATCGTATTTAGAACATATCTTTTAGCTAAGACAACCCGAAAAATGCAGTAAGCCCCTAATCATTTTTTTAAAGAATACTTACATTGTAGTGACCTCCTGCATATATCTATGGCTTCACTTTGTTTTTGTGACAATATTTTCTTAACTTTTTGTGGTTCTTGAAAAAAATGTCAAAAAATAAGAATTTTTCGAGTGCAATGTCGTCAGTCGCTCTGGTGTAACTGTCAATTCGTCCATTAAAAGTATTTTTAAATGTTACCAATATGACATTGACATGAAATATAAAAAAAAAAAGAAACATTTATGTCGAGCTCGGCAATTATGCTTTTGTTAGAGATTTAAGAAAATATATAGCAGCCACTAAAATAAGTACCTCAAAATAGGTTGACAGGTATGTACTACGCGATGAATCAACCGATACTTACCCATGTTTTTCATCGGTAAAGACCTAGAAGAGCATTCTTTTCAAATGTTATTTTTACTCTGCTTTGAAAAAAGTAAAGATCATTTTTCTATTATTTTCCCCATTTCCACATAAAAAAAGTATCAATGTATTTTTCATTCTTCATCCGAAAATATGTAACCTTTAACACACTATTGTATAAATAAACAAAAAACATTGATAATTATAAGAATAAAAGTGTTAAACAGCTAAAGAGGACAAAACATACTTATGTATATGAATATAAGATAATGGATGAATTGAAGTGAAAAATACTTAAACAATGTCTTGCACAAAACGAAAAAGTTAATAATTAAAAACAACTGAAATTAGTACAGTAATAAAAATTAATTGAGTGAAACTCTTGTTGGTAATCTGATATGGAGTGTTACAGAATCAACCATAGTAATAAGAGAAGCTATTTATTTATTAGACATGATTATACAATAAACTCTCTATTTTTAATAAATTAATTAATTAATCAGTCATTGCATACATATATATGCATACATATTATAACATATATACCAAACTATAGTTAATTTCTTACCAAGCACCCCCCAACATATCGATATGAATGTTTCAATATAAACTGCGATTCTCGTTTATACATTGTTGATATTACTTACAGCAGTAAAAAATATATCTAATATTAATTAAAAAAAGATCTTATGATGAAGTTGCCAAAGGTATATGATCACCATCGCCAATACGTTTGTCAATAAATTTATTTTTCCTTAGAAATTTACAAATCCTTTTTTTGATTAAAAACACTTCCCTTAAAATTAAAACTTGATTTGTTGCATTTACATAAACAAGTAACAAAACAAATGCCAAAGTTTTAAAGAAAATTTTCATTTACTTTGCAAATTATCATAATACAATAATTTTATGTTATTACAATTAGATTTTCCTAGCTATAGAAATTGTAATACAACCGTGTAGCAAACAACAAGCCACAGTGTACTACACAACAAAGTATTATTTTGCACTCCCTAAAGCTTTCTGTCCGTTTTATCATATAAACACATAAGCAAACCATTGTATTTCCAAAACAGCCACGACTCGTGGCATGTAAAAATTGATTTTGCTTTTTCATCGTACGAGAATGCAAATTCGCATACATACTAATAAACATGGAGACATTTGGGAAAGCGTGAAACTTCAGTATTATTACAAAAGTACCAGAGAGTAGCAAACTTTACTGCATTAATTAACTGACTATAATCTTATAGTTATACTCAGGGCTTAATTTCTAACAAAAAAAGTACTGGAGCCCTAATATTCTGTTGTACTAACAACCATAGCGTCCCCACCCCCACACCCGTCTCTCCAATCTGCATATTTATATTTCGTACATTAATTTCAAAATTTCAAGCATTTTTTTTCTTTAGCCAAATGAAAATTTAAAGTATGTCTGTTAGCATTACTTAGCTATCAAATATTCCACCTTTTAATTATCCCTCCTTCCTAATAGAAATCTTTGCCTAATATTAATATTAATTGTTATGTTAATGTTAATAATTCTGGGATTAAATATGGTAAAAATTATGATTCGGAAATAATGGTAACACAAAAAAGGAATAGTTTGCCAGCTATGCATTTTTATGAAAAAATGAATGGAATTTGCAGAAATTACAATTTATATGCTGAAGAATGGAACGACGTTTTTCAATTTCCTATAAAAGGGACATATCTCAAACTTTAATCGATTCCTTCCGATTAACAATCTTTTGTGTTGAGTTCCTGAAAATCAGATTGAATTAAAAATTTGACACCGTTATCGAGAAGATTCGATGCTTTTATAGAAAAGGAGGAAACACTGTTTGACTGCTTTCTATCAGAATAACAATACATGACAATTATATCTACTTATAAATGAAAGTGACTTCGTAAATGTGCAGACAGAGCCTTAAAATGGGCATCGTTCATGATACAAAAAAGCGCTATTGTACTGGGCTCCGGAGCCCTGTATTTATGAGCTCCGATGAATTCCGACAAACACTTAACAATTTACTAAAAACAGAGAAGTACCGAAGCTGAGTTCCGGGGGGCTCCGGCGCAAAATACGCCCTGGTTATACTATAAGATATAACTAAAATTTTATGTTATTACAATTAGATTTTCCTAGCTATGGAAATTGTAATACAACCGTGTAGCAAACAACAAGTCACAGTGTAGTAAACAACAAAGAATTATTTTGTAATCCCTAAAGTTTTCAGTTCATGTTATCATATAAATATGCATAAGCAAACCATGATATTTCCAAAACAGCCGCGACTCGTGGCATGTAAAAATTGATTTTGCTTTTTCATCGTACGAGAATGCAAATTGTCATACATATTAATAAACATGTAGACATTTGGGAAAGCCTGAAACTTCAGTATTATTACAAAAGGACGAGAGAGTAGCATACTTTACTGCATTAATTAACTAACTATAATCAGCATAATTAGAAAGAAAAAATACCCTACTCAACTAGTAACACGGAAGACTTTAAATAAAATAACTGACAGCTTTTGTGTCACTGTTTTATATCAGACGGAGATTTGACAACGATTTTTATTTAAGATGTTTCAACAAGACGGTAATTTGTATAAAAGACCTAAAAGATGTGGCAAATACGAAATAATCTGTCTGCCAGTTAGGAATGGTGTTATTAAGGAGTCATATAATATTTTAAGACCAAATAAACAATATGTATTTAAGGTATTTTAAAGCTGATTTTTAAACTTATTACTATTATAATTTTTATAGATTAGCTAATAAAGCTTCAAACCAAAGAGAGGTGATATTCTCTATACAAACCGTCTTCTACAGGTTGCAAACAAAAATCCAGATATACTCTAATAAGGTTTTATGGGATGAAGGTCGAGTTGTAGATAGTGTTGGCAGGTCCAGTGTCACAAAAAACGGGACAGCGGCTTCTAAATCGAGATAGAAAAATGCAGTAAATCATACGAAAAATAAACCTTTCTATAACGGAATCCTATCTTAAACGTTAATATTTAACTGCTCCTACGATAGGAATAGCATACAATTATATCTGCTAACACGAAAACCTGTTTTAAATGGAATTTTTCTTTTATGTCTTGAGATTCCGTCTTAGCAGGTTTTATTATACTAAATAAATACAACAATCTTATACAGTAAAATCCGTGAAAGCGGGATCGCTTGCGACGTAAACAACATTTACTTTTAAAACAGTATTTCGTTAGAAACTGTTTCTGTTTATACCGGTTTACTGAGCAAAGGACAGCAAAACTTGTAAAAACAGAATCGATAAGAACCGTAAAAAATTTCCGTTTAAGACTGGTTTCAGTCTAGGCAGGTAGATTTTAAGGTATTCCTTTAAAAGGATTACGGAAATTTCCGTTATAGATAGATTCTGCCTTCATGGGTTTTACTGCATTAAGTTCCACTCGATGGAAACTAACGGATAACATGGTACTAAAAGAAAATTAAAAGAATTTATGCTTCATGAAAAATCAGGACCGTACGCGGGACAGGTCATAGAGAAAATCGGGACAATCAGGGTCCCTGAAAATCGGGACATCCCGCGTAAATCGGGAAACCTGGCAATACTAGTTTTAGAACAAGTGACTATGAGCTATGATACTAGCGAAACTCGGAAGTTGTTGATACTATCTCGAAATCTATGAGAGCTAGGTAACAAAAATAAATGATAAAAGTGTAGAGTATTCCGATTCAGTAGTATCCAGCCATGTCTTATACATATATGAAAAAATATATATTTGAAGCTGTTACATTATTTTTAACATAAAACAACTGCCTTAAAGACGTAACTCAATCGTCTATAATAGAGGTATGGCATTATGAAATAAATGCGCATTTACCAATAAAACGGACATATGTAATCAAGGGACTGTTTATTTGAATATCAACTTATGCTAAATTTTCCGCCATCTGCAGCAATGAATCTGTATGCATGATAATGTATCCGTATTGCTACCGATGGCAACACAATGAGTATACACAACTTGTTCCTCTTATTAAAAAATGCACATTCCTTACATGTATTACTTTTATTACTAAGTGTAAACTTTTAGATGTAAACATTACTTAGGATGCCACACATCTGCTCGCGATTATGACTTTTTTAAGCGGACGCTTCACCGATTTAGGTTTTCGCTTCGCCGATCATGGATGTTCAACGTTAAAATTTAATTAGGTGATTATTCGTTATCGAATAAAATTATCGACAGACAGATTTCACCATTAAAAAGTGAACGGCTGATACCACTTTAGTGCATTTTTTTTAATGTTTCCTCCAATTTTAAGTATTTAAAAAATCTTGTAAAGTGTAAAATTTCTACTTGTGGGAAATTTTCGAATTTCGACATCTTCTTGTGTTATACTTAAATTTTAAGAAGACAAATATTTAAAAACGTACTATGCCTGCAGTTGAAATCTATTCCCTGATGGTGAAAACTGTATTCATATAGAATATTTTTTTAGAGGTGTGGTTTTGAAACTTGCAACACTGTTTCTAGTCAGAAGCAATTTGACAGCAGGCAGATAATTTGTACTCAGTATGCTTTGACTTTTCATCGTGAATAGACTTACGACAGAACAACATTTAAAAATTGTGCAAAACACTATCAGTTTATTGCGGGAGACATAAGGTGAGTGCATAATTTCGCGTAATGGACCCCAGAACTGGCCTCCACGGTCATCTGATCTCACAGCAATGGATTATGTTCTGTGGGGATATGTGAAGTCGTTAGTCTACGCCGATAAACCACAGACGTAGGACCACTAGGAAATCAACATTTGGCGCTATCGCACTATTATCTGTACTATTATATGTATCGCACTATTGCTAATATACGGCCCCAACTGCTCGATGAAGTGGTCGAAAAACGTTCTTCCAGATTGCGCTTCATTCGAACATTTCATTTATTTGCTCGTTAAGGACTAAATAATCCCTTAACATTATCGCTTCTGAAAGACTGGCACATTATTTCATATTTACCGCATCTTTTAGTACATCTCAACAAATTTAACCCTTAAATGCCTGAGTCTTCAAAAATCATTTAAAAATGTTTTTCGGCTTTCTTTTTTTAAATGAATCATGGGAAAAATACTTAAAGAATCATATTTTGTTTTAAGTATGTTTTAGGACTAAAAAATTGTTTGTTACTAATCAGCAATACTGGTGTTTAATTGGAAAATAATTTTCCTTGATAAAATTCTATAATATTAAACACACAAGAATTTTGAGAACTATGGTAGGAAATAAATTTTACTTGCTCACTACAGAACAAAATAGGGTATTTCGGAAGCTTCCAAACAAAACAAAAAGAACACGTATCAACAATTGAAAAAATAAATCTGTCTTTATTCATAAACAGCACAAGTGTTGCCATCTAAATGTTGAAAATTGATTTAATAAAATTTTCAGAATGTATTTCATTGGCAACATTAGGCACTATAGCTTCAATATTATTCTAATTGTATTTTTAAGCCTAAATTGGATATGTTGCCGAAAAGCAACACCCGGTATTTAAGGATGAAGTTAGACACACCAGTATTGTATTACGTGTAATTTTAATATTGAAATTCTTACATTTTCGGAGTCAAAAGGATGTTTTTAGGTGCGTGAAAAATATGTTGGTTTAATTACTATTTGTGACTTGTCATAAATAATATAAGCAGGTCCTCATCGAACCAAAATTAGATTCCTGTCCGAATACAGCTTGGTGTCCCAGGATATAAACTCTTAATAAAATTTCTACAATGCGGGCAAAAACCTATGTCATAGCTTAAGGGGGGGGGGGTCGTATCTGAGCGTCGTTGTGCTTTTCGTCTTTTTGGTGTCCCTCTATATTATTATAAATAAATTTACTCAAAGGTAAAGAGATCTATCCAATATTCATAGATAAAATTCTAGATTAGAAGGTTAGCTTCAGCCTTTTGATTAAAAAAACTTATTGAGTTTTAAAAGCTGATAATTTTATGAAGTTTTAAAGGATGTAGTATAAAATAATTTTATACTTTTAACATTGAAACTGGACAATTTTGAAATGTAAGCGATGACATTAAATATATATACATATAAGAGGGGGTGAGTTTAGAGACGCTATTAATTGAATGTAAATTTGCAATTTAATTGTGTGTGAAATGCATTATTATTGACGCCAGAAATTTTAGCGCATAGGTCCCGTGCATTAATCCAACCCTGACAATAAGAAGTTAAAACGTATCCAAGAACATTTTCTAGAACAACCAAATAAATTCTAGAAAACATCCGGTATTAGCAAAATAATTTTTGCAATGCCCCAAAAACGTTTGATAGTAAAAAATATTTTGCCTATAGAAAATTGATCTATGCAGAATTTTTAAAAGAAACCTATAACAACCATAACTTTATTCGCATGCGATCCGTTTCTTTTAGTTGTTTTATTCGTATTTTCTAAAAGTTATCTTATAAAGTAATAAGAAAATCTAACTTATTTAAACAAGATTTAATAAAAAATATTTTAACCATTAAAACTTTTGCTTTTTTTACAATTTTTCAAAGAATTTATCATGCAATTTATTCTAAAGCAAAGTAAAAAGTTAAAAAATTATTTAAAATAAATATTTTTACTATTTTTTTTAGCTTCTATTTTTACCTTCAAAAGATAGGTGGCTTGAAGGGAAAGAAAAAGAGAGAATTTCGTTTTATATTCTAATTTAGTTTTTCCCTTTTATAGTTTATTTACTTGTTCCTTGTTAGTGAAAGTATCTTTAAATAATATTTTTGAACTTAAAAGAATTAAAAGAAAAAGTTATGTAGAAACTTTCAGATATGAATATTATAAACAAACTTTGTTTAGAAAACCCGTTTTGTTCATAATTTTAAATTTCGTTAACTTACTAATATAGGTTTATCTTAATTATGTTCCAGTAAGATTTTTTTTTGGCATGTTTCTTGAATTTCATGTTATTTTATAATTTAAACTTATGCTAGCAGAATTATCTTTTATAGAAATAGGAAACGTTATAAAACTATGTATAACAAAACAAAGCATTTTTATATGCATTCTAAAAAGTTTTACTTTCATAAAAATTTATGAGCAAAACCTGATATTCAAGGAAACAACAATAACTAGTTTTATGCGTAATTTTTTTAATTTTTTTTTTAATCCATCAAGAAAACACGTTAACATTTTTCACTGAACGTGTAATAATTTGTGTAACATTCAGACTTTAAAAAGTCCTTCCGGCCAGTGCCGGGAGGAAGAGGTAGCTTTCAAATTCCTTATTTTTAAAAAGCTACCTGAT
Organism: Maratus speciosus; assembly: GCA_963932465.1. Taxonomy (NCBI): domain Eukaryota; kingdom Metazoa; phylum Arthropoda; class Arachnida; order Araneae; family Salticidae; genus Maratus; species Maratus speciosus. The sequence goes on from OZ010786.1 coordinate 523,724,840, forward strand.
GTTATTCAAACACACGAAGCTCAATTTAGTGGAAACCAATTATAGAAGATTCAATACTAATTTTTATCAATACTAAATCCTTATGAATGAGAATTTCGCGAAATTAGTCAGCTTTATCCAAGCTGATTTTATTTAAAGTTATATTTGGTTTCCAAATTCGGCGATATATGAAGTGCCTGCCATTTTAAGAGAACATGGTGGATGAGGCTAACCAGTGAACTTGGTCGAGACCTTAGTAATTCCTGTGCACACGCTCGCTCACATCGGAATCGGTTGATATATATGAGTGCTGTCGCAGGCAAAAATCAGATTTTTCAAAATGTCACCCACATAATGAAATTCAAACTACTGTATCTGAGCCATTTTTTAAGATAAAGACAAAACAAAAAATGCTACGGAATCCTTATATCAAAGTCAAATACTTAAGAAAGAAACCTTTTTTAATTTTTAAATTTTTTGCACTTCACTTTAAATATAATTTTTTTTAATTTAATGGCCGCCATTTTGGTTCAAGATGGCGGATGAAGCTGGCCAGCGAACTTGGTCGAAACATTACGATATACTATCCACATGCCTTATTACATCGAAATAGGTTAATAAATACGCGTGTTATCACGTGACAAATATCAGATCGTTTCAAAATGTCAGCCATGCTAGAAATTCAAAGTGCTATAACTCAAACTTTTTTTAAGATGTAGACGAAAAAAAAACTGCTCTGAAATCTTTGTATCAAGGTCAAACACATAAAAAAAAACCTTTTTCATTTTCCAATTTTTTCATACCTCATTTTAAATTTTAAATAATTTTTTTTAAATGTTCCCTTTTGAATCAAAATGGCTAATGGAGGTTGCCTACGAACTCGGTCGAGACATTGGTATGCACTATATACACACCAAGTTATATCCAAATCGGTTCATAAATACGCCTGTTATCGCGTGACAAAAAGCAGGTCGTTTCAAAATGTCAGCCACAATAGAAATTAAAAATGCTATAACTCAGCCATTTTTCTAGATATAGATGAAACAAAAACTGTTCCGGACCGGAATCTTCATATTAAGGTCAAACACATAATTAAAAAATCTTTTTCAGTTTTTTGATACCTCATTTTAAATTTAAAATTTTTAAATTTTTTTTAAATGGCCGCCATTTTGAAACAAGATGGCAGATGAAGCTGGCCAACGAACTCGGTCGAGACATTGGTATGTTCTTTGTACACACCAAGGTACATCCATATCGGTTCATGAATAGGCCTGTTATCGGGTGACAAAAATCAGGACGTTTCAAAATGTCAGCCACGCTAGAAATTCAAAGTGCTATAATTCAGCCATTTTATAAGATATAGACAAAACAAAAACTGCTCCGAAATCTTTGTATCAAAGTCAAACACATAAGAAAAAAATATTTTTCAATCTTCAATTTTTTGGTATCACATTTCAAATTTTTAATTTTTAAAAAAATTTTTAAATGGCCGCCATTTTGAAACAAGAGGACGGATGAAGCTGGCCAACAAACTCGGTCGAGACATTAGTATGTATTATGTACACACCGAGTTTCATCTAAATCGATTCATAAATACGCCTGTTATCGCGTGACAAATATCAGGTCGTTTCAAAATGTCAGCCACGCTAGAAATTCAAAGTGCTATAACTCAGCCATTTTTTTAAGATATAGACAAAACAAAAACTGCTCCGTAATCTTTGTATCAAGGTCAAATACATAAGAAAAAAATATTTTTCAATTTTTAATTTTTTGGTACCACATTTCAAATTTTAATTTTTTTTTAAATTTTAAATAGCCGCCATTTTGTAACAAAATGGCCGATAAAGCTGGCCAACAAACTCGGTCGAGACATTGGTGTCTACTATGTACACACCGAGTTTCATCCAAATCGGTTCATAAATACGAGAGTTACAGTATGACAAAAATCAGATATATATATATATATATATATGGATATATATATATATATATATATATATATATATATATCAACTTTTGAACGGAGGGTGGTTTCGGGATCTGGGGGTCAAGATCGATGAAAATATACCAAAATGTTTTGAAATCGCTTTCCTCCGAACGGCTGCAAATAGGTAGCTTTTTGTAATGAAAGCTACCTAAAATTGAATAAATGTAGCATGTGGTGCGGAAGAGCTGAGAAGTACGCTGAGAATAATTTACAGAGGTAGAGAATATGGAATGCAGTCCCCGTTCAAATTCCGCAACCTCTAAAAATATGCTAATGTGCCCTGTTTTAAAAACATTACCCGGTTACAGAAGATTGAATGATATTATCACGAATGACGACGATCTTCTGTTTTCGGGTTGTCGTGCTTTTTGCGTTTGACTGGAGAATTTTAGGTAGCTTTCATTACAAAAAGCTACCTATTGCAGCCGTTCGGAGGAAAGCGATTTCAAAAAATTTTGGTATATTTTCATCGATCATGACCCCCAGACCCCGAAACCACCCTCCGTTCAAAAGTTGATATATATATATATATATATATATATATATATATATATATATATATATATATATATATATCCATATATATATATATATATATATATATCTGACCTTTGTCATACTGTAACTCTCGAATTTATGAACCGATTTGGATGTAATTTGGTATGTACATAGTACATACCAATGTCTCGACCGAGTTCGTTGGCCAGCTTCATCCGCCATTTTGTTTCAAAATGGCGGCCATTTAAAATTTTCTTAAAAATTTTAAATTTGAAATGTGGTACCAAAGAATTGGAAATGGAAAAATATTTTTTTCTTATGTATTTGACCTTTATACAAAGATTCCGGAGCAGTTTTTGTTTCATCTATATCTTAAAAAATGGCTGAGTTATAGCATTTTGAATTTCTAGCGTGGCTGACATTTTGAAACGTCCTGATATTTGTCACGTGATAACAGGCGTATTTATGAACCGATTTGGATGTACTTTGGTGTGTACATAGTACATACAAATATCTCGACCGAGTTCGTTAGCTAACTTCATCCGCCATCTTGTTTCAAAATGGCGGCCATTTAAAAAAATTAAAAAAATTTTAAATTTAAAATGAGATACCAAAATATTGAAAAATGAAAAAGATTTTTCTTGTATGTGTTTGGCCTTAATACAAAGATCCCGGAACAGTTTTTGTTTCGTCTATATCTAAAAAAATGGCTGAGTTATAGCGTTTTGAATTTCTATTGTGGCTGACATTTTAAAACGACCTGATTTTTGTAACGCGATATCAAGCGTATTTATGAACCGATTTGGATGTTACTTGGTCTATACATAGTACATACCAATGTCTCGACCGAGTTCGTTGGCCAGCTTCATTCGCCATCTTGTTTCAAAATGGTTGCCATTTAAAAAAAAAATATATTTAAAATTTAAAATGAGGTATTAAAAAATTGGAAAATGAAAAAGATTTTTTTATGTGTTTGGCCTTGATACAAAGATTCCGGAGTAGATTTTGTTTCTGAAAATTTGTTCTTTTGTTTATATCTTAAAAAATGGTTGAATTATAGCACTTTTAATTTCTAGTATGGCTAACATTTTGAAACGATCTTATATTTGTCACGCGATAACACACGTATTCGCCTATTTCCATGTGAGAAAGCATGTGGATAGTATACATCAACATCTCAGCCAAATATAAGTTACTTTAAATAAAAGCAGCTTGGATAAATCTGACTAATTTCGTGAAATTCTCATTCATAATGATTTAGTATTGATAAAAATTAGTATTGAATCTCCTATATTCAGTTTCCACTAAATTGAGCTTCGTGTGTTTGAATAATATAAGTTGGCTTTTTTAAAAATAAGGTATTTGAAAGCTACCTCTTCCTCCCGGCACTGGCCGGAAGGACTTTTTCAATTCCCATTGCCTCAACTGCCAGTTGATTTTTAGATTGATAAGTAACATCAATTACACATTTGAAAATCAGCTTGTATAAAAGGCTTGAGTAAAAAATGCCCTTGTCTCTAAAATAACGCTATTGAATATATTCCTTTTTGGGTGGGTTCGATGTTACAAAATTCGTCTGCTTGGAAACAACACTCAGAACCGTGGTATTGTAAAGCACTGTGTTTAAGAAAATTACGCTTATATTTTATGTTTATATCGAGATTTATATACATATACAGAAACAGGTATTGCTTACGGATGAATTCTTTTCTGTATTTTAATGCACCTTCATGCATAATTTTCTGTTATTTTTAAATGTAAATTGGTTAATTTAATTAATAAGTATATACGAATTTTCTAATATGTATTTATCGAATAGTAATTCATACAAAATGAATCTAAAGAATTTTACGTATGTATTTGCCTGTATTTATGCTGCATCAAAGGATGAAATATCAACTAAATAAACTTTCTAACCGAGCTACTTTCAAGCCATGTGATTCCCACGGTGACGTCAAATAAATATTGTCCATAAGAAAATTGGTTTAAATGTATCGTTTTAATATATGACGTAATTTTCACCATTAAACGCTTTTTGAGTGTAATAATTTATTTTAAGTTTTTATGTTTTTTTTTTTTTTTTTTTTTTTTTTTTTTTTTTTTAATGTTTATGTGTGCATTTTTTAAGAGATAATTTTCCGTATTTCTTACTTTTAACATGAAATCATTTAATTATTATTTTAAAGTATTCATCGTGTCTTTAATAGTCATGTGTAAACACTTTTTTTTTTAATTGAAAGGAAATAACATTATTTTATTGGTTTTACAATTCGGCAACATTTTAAACAAATGACCTTTTCTAAATATGAAATAGCTAATATTGGTTTGTTATTAACGCAATTTCTTGAAAACATAGTCTTGGTATTTCTGAATTCATATGGTGTACTGTTTGGCGAAACTAAAAAGTAGTTCAATTAAGTTGCATTTATGAGCTTCCTGTTATCTATACTAAGATTATAAAGAAGTCACGTTTGTGTGTTTGTTTGTATAGGGCAATCTATGGAAATACCGAAACGATTTCAAAAACAATGGTGACCTCTAACATAGGCTCTATTTTATATCGATACAACAACCCACAAGGGGTGGCAGGAGCAAAGAACATTCTAAAATTGCAATTTCTGTGAGAATGGTGGGGCTATGAATTTGAAACTTAGAGTGACGTTACACTGTAAGCACAAAAGTCTGAAATTCAGTTAAAAAAGGGTCTTAAATGGATGGTCACATTTTGAGTGAAAAAAAAGTGTCTTACTTTTTAAGACATCTTTTTGCATCTGAAGTTAAGAAATGTCTTAAAACGTCGCCATTTTTAAAACACTTGAAATGTCTTAAAACGCCACCATTTTTAAAACCATTTAAAAAGCCATTTAAAAATTTAAACTTGCAATTAAAATTAATTTTAATTTGTAAATTGTTAATTGTAAATTTAGTGTTATTTATTTAATTGTTATTTATCGTTATTTATTTGTTATATTGTTGTATTGTTATATTGTTATATTGATGTATTATTATATTGTTATATTGTTGTTTCTGGTGCTATTGTTATATTGTTGTTGTTATTATTATTATTTATTATTATTATTATTATTTGTTGTTGTTATTATCGTTGTTGTTATTATTGTTGTTGTTATTACGGTTGCTGTTATTATTGTTGTTGTTATTATTGTTATATTGTTATACTGTTATTTTGTTATATTGTTATACTGTTATTTGTTATCTTTTTGTTATTGTTATATTGTTATACTGTTATTTGTTATATTTTTGTTATTGTTATATTGTTATATTGTTGTGTTGTTATATCGTTATATTGTTGTATTGTTATATTGTTGTTTATATTGTTATTTATTATTATTTTTTTAATTGTTAATTCTTAACTGTAAATTTTAAACTTGAAATTAAAATTAATTGTTAAAATTTAAAATTTTAAACTTGCCATTTAAAAAGTGGCAACATTTGAAATGCTGCCATTTTTTAAAACACTCGAAACGTCTTAAAAAGCCGCCATTGGTACTTTTCGGTTAGCCAGGCACCAGTGTTTTATATGGACATGTATATATATTCATACATATGTACATATATGTAAATATATGTATATATACATACACACACGCATACACACACACGTTTATATATGTATATATATATATATTTGTTTATGTATATATATATATGTATAAATATATGTGTACTAGGGGGCTCTGCCCCCTGCAAGCTACGCTCGCCAACCCCCGTTCAGACACCGCAGAATCTGAAAATCTAAAAATCTAATGGGTATTAAAAATATTAGAGAAGATTGAATTATACTGAAAAAGCTGTGCAGATCTCCCTGTAAACGGGTTTTCATTCAATTCCCTTTGATTGCAAAAATTTAACGGAGAATCAGTTGCTGTTAAGACATCCAATGGTTGTTTTCGTTTTTGATTAAAGAGGATCAGTTAAACATTTGAAAAGAAGATAAAATAAAATGAATTAAGCATTCAGAGTCTTTGTCAACCGATGTTTTAAAACAATCTCTATAACAATAGCCTAAATCATTCGACTATCATCAACAGTTACGGACGGAACACTTTGCTTTTTATACTCTAGGTGCAATTTTGATACTTTAATGTTATCCAGGCACAGGTGATAAGTCGCCAAATATTATTCTATCCCCATCATTTCATCTATATTATAATAGTTCAAGCCATCAAATGCCATAAACAAATACGATCTGATCCCTTCGCCTTTCATATGAAAGTTTGGAACAAATGTTATATACCCCATATTGGCGCGATTTTTTTCCAACGCGAATTTGAGGAACGCATCAACAGCATAAACAACAATATCCCGCTTACCATATCAAGCAAAATAATGATACTTTGGCTCCAGTTAAGTACCCGCTGCGTATATGACATTGGCGTCAGAAAAAAATCGCGCCAATCTGGGGCCGTATATGACATCTGTGCCGAAAGAAAAAAAAGCCGGGTGCAAATCTCGCCAATATCTTTTTTTCAACTCACCAGTTAGCATTTTTTTTATTGTTCGAGTGGTAAATTAAAACATTGATTTGAAGTTGAAAATAAATGTCATGGTTTGTTACATAATTTAATATTTCACCAGATGTCATATACATGACAAGTATCAGATGCATGTTTGGCATGATTTTTTTTTTTTTCTTTTACGAAAATTTGGCGAAAGCCTCGTTTTCGAATACCAGTTACATATGTATTTTTGGTACTACTTAGTAATCCCGTCGACAAATAATCTATCGCGAACTATAAGTCAATAATACGTCAGTAATGCTTGATCGTAAATGTCACATTCACTTGACTTTTAGCAAGTTACACGTGTTTACGTCATCAAATGATATTTATTTCGACGTTTTATTTTTATATTTATTAATGTTATACTAATTTATTTGTTCTTTTGTTATTTAAAATAAAAATTTTGTCAATCTGTACAATTTGGCGAGTGGTTTGGCGATTTATATAATTTGCGAAATTGGGTGACGGAATAACTACTACATTGTACCGTATTTTTTAATTATTTTCTATTATTTTCAAAAGGAAATAGCAAAAAAAAATAATTAATTACTATAGAACAAAGTAATTTATATAAATTTCAAAAAGAAATAAAAGTAAATATACATTTATTATTAAATAAACAACAATAGCCGGGTTAACATGTCTATCAAATTAATGCCATTTGTGCGCCAATTAGGTACCCCGGTGCGTATATGACATCTGTGTCTAATATTTTTCTTTTCGTTTTTTTTTTTTTTTTTTTTTTTTTTTTTTTTTTTTTTTAAAGAAGTGAAAGCCATCAATTTAAATCTTTCATTTTTAAATGAAAGTTTTGTATTTAATAAAATGATAACGAAATACAAAAAAAAAAAGCATTGTTCTTAGCATAGATTTAAAGGACGCCCAACTGTCGCCAAATTAATTTAAAATAGTAACCTTTTCTGAATTATGAAAAAAAAAATTCTGTTATGATTAAAATTTGAGTTGCCATCATTAGAAAAAATGTATTTAAAATTAGAAAAAAATTAATATTTCAAAAACTAATTCGAATTTAAAAATTCTAATACCAGTTTTGAGATCTGTGGATCAACACGGATTTTTGGTGTTAATTTCATCGCAAAGTATTCCATATTTTAGGAGAAATCGCCGTGAAACTAAATCAGTTGCTTAATCGGTCGATTCAAAGAATCTATACATTTCAGGCGTTTCATATATTCGTTTCATAAATTCGTTTCATTAGGATTATATATATATAGGGTAGATATATATCTGTATAGATAACACTGACGCCCGGCTAACGGAAAAGCACCCCGCAATTTTTTAGACATTTGAAACATGTAATATGCTATCATTTTTAAGACACTCGAAACATCTTATATGCTTTTTTTTTCTCTTTTATTTACACTGACAGCAGGCTAAAATTTAGACTTACAGACAAGCTGCAAAGCAAAATAAATGGTTGCCAATTATGGAAGACTACTATAACAGTCTACATACTATACTGTCATAATTTATTTTGTATTGCAGCAAGCCATATGCAATGTTGCCAAGTATATTTTTTAAATACTGGCACTTAACCTTTTATATTATTATTTAATGATGAGAGCATTACCAATTAAGCATAGAATTTTTTTTCAAAATTGGCATTATTCATTTTAAAGGACCCAATCTGCCAGGATATTCATATCCTGTCCTTCTAGGAATTAAAATTATTTTATAAAAGTTGCAATCTTCTTTAAGTACTTTCAAAAAATGCTTTTTCCTGGTGATTATCCAAAACTCATTTATGGGCTCATTTTTAGATGCAGATAGAGCGCTTTGTATTCAAACAGCTTTTTTTTTTCCAAAATTGTTGAATTACAAGTAAAGAATAAAACTGAATTTTAGGAATATGTCAAACTGTAGCCATTGTGTGTATTTGAGAATAGGGAAATATTTTTTCTCAGCTTATTGTCCATAAATTATTAAGTAAAACTTGTCTCATACCTTTTTCTGATCGTGCATCCATTTACCATTTTCCAGGTTTTTTTTTTCATTCAGTAAGAGTCTAGATAAATGACCCTAACATGATCATGAAATACCATGTTAATCTATGAAGAAAATTATACGAATACTCATCTGATATCAATTAAAAGAAGATTTTTATTAACAGAATATTGTCATCAAATGAAGATATATTTAGTTCTCATAAATAGTCAACTTGATGCGAATTTTTAAAGAAAAATCTTTACCACAGATTTTTTAAAGATATATGCAGGGTGGTTATTAATTAACATGAGGTGTTCAGAGCCCTCTAGAGAGTAAAGTACTGGACGAAAAATAACCAAATTTGATGAGCATGCGTAGTAGACCATGGGATTTTGAATTCTAAAAAAATAAACCAATCACCACCAGGGACAATTTTGGCGCAGTTTCCAGGCTAAAATGCATTAATTTGCATAAAATCCGCTCTGTGTAGTGATCAGGAATATAAAAGGAAAGGCTGGAATACTTCTCATCATTCTGAGACCAACTGCTTTGAGATGGCTCTAACCTTACGGGACTAGAATTGCAATGCTGCTCATCGTGAATTTCGTCGATTAGTTGCGAAAAGGACCAATGGGCATAACAAATTTACAAAAGGTGATTCAACGATTTGAAACTACAGGGACTGTAGCACGGCAACTAGGCCAATTACGCAAAGTGAGTATTCAGCAACAAGTTGACGAAGTTGCAACTGCTATTGTCTAACAGGAGATGGAAAATGTGCAGCGTACCAACAGCGCTCGTGCAGTATCTCGGCACACGCAGATCCCATACTCAACGGTGAGGAATATCCTGCATCAGATGTTACAGTTTTATCCATACAAAATCTCTTCTATTCAAGAATTGCTTCCAGGCATCCAGAATGCGGCCACCCGATTGGATTTTTCATTGATATTTTTAGTACGCATGCAAGTTGATGCTACATGGCCGTGGCAGATTTTAAAGAGTGATGAAACGCACTTTCATTTGAACGGTGGCATTAACACCGGCAACTGTCAAATTTGGGCTGCGAATAATCCGCACGCTTGTGTACAAGAGCCTTTCCACTCGCCAAAAGTCACAGTGTGGTGTGACTTTACAGCATTTTTTATCATCGGTCCTTACTTTTATGAGGAAAATGGAGCAAGTGGACCAGTGACCTCTCCCGTTACTGCTGCCAGGTTGATATGCTACATAACTTCACGATTCCATAACTACAGCAGCGAGGATGTCTCGATTCGACCATATTCATTCAGGATGGTGCACCATCCCCACATTGGACTTAGGGTACAGCGAGTGTTGCGGCAACATTTTTCTGACAGCAGAATCATTAGACGTGCATTTCCAATGGGATGCCCAACGAGGTCGCTCGATCCCAATCCTTGTGATTTTGGTTCTTGGGATTTCTTAAAGATGTTGTTTATCAAGGACATGTCTCCGATATCGCAATGTTTAAAGATCGAAAAAAGTTACAAGTGAGGCAAATCAACTCTGATATGCTGCGAGCGGCAGTAGAAAACGTCGTGCATCGTATGCAGTTCTTGCAATATATCAATGGGGACCATATTGAACATAATTTGTAAGTAAAAACCATTTGTTGTAAATAAAATTGATGTGAACTGTATTGTTTGGCATTTAATCATTCAATATTTACCTTAATACACTTTTACAGCACCAAAATTGCCTCCTAGTGGCGAATTTTGGAACTATTTTTTTAGAATTCGAAATCCCATGGTCTACTATGCATGCTCATCAAATTATGTTATGTTTCGTCCAATACTTTAGTCGCTAGAGGGCTCTGAACACCTCACGTTAATTAATTTAATAACCACCCTGTATATAATTGAAGTAGACATTTTTGTAAACTAAGTGAGTCTCCAATTTAAATCTGCATTTAATAGTGAAAAACTTTTTGCAAATATACTTATATAATCTCTTACATTTCATTTCATGTTTGTTTCAAATGTATGAATTAGTTTTCTTACCTTTTGATGTATATAAAACTTTTTCAATGCTATATCACATCTTTGATTAAAATTCACTTATTTTTGTGTACTTTAGAGCTAAAACTATTTATTGTTTGATTTATTCCAAAATTTCCTTTCAATTACATTTATTAATCACTGATAAATTAAAAAATAGTAATAAAAGAAATTAAATTTAAGCATTAGCTAAAACTACATAAAAATGTTTCGAGTATTATTCATTAAAAAGTCCTTAATACATTTGTTATCTGGACAACACAACACTTTTTCAAATTATGACAAAAGGTATGTTTACTATGTCAATTTTTAATGATGAGAACATTACCAATAAAGCATAGACTTTTTTTCAAAATTACAATTTCAAGTGAATCTATTATGATTCATACATATCTGTAGCAGTAGACATTTTTTAAAGGATTTATGCATTCTTAAAATAATTACGTTCACAGACTCACCCCACCAATAAATTTAACTTGTAATGTGTTACGTGAAAAACCACATTTTCTTTGATTACTCTCTCAGCTATAAAACATCTTATTAACGCAAAAATATATGTATGCTTTTGTTAGTGCACATAGATAAAAAAATAATTTTATGAAACATTGTAAAAATGTGAGGCGTTAATAGAAATGGAATTTAAATCACATTTTCTATACATTTAAGTTTATCATGAATGATTAAAAATATTCTTGAGAACGATTTTTTTTGTCCAGGTTTTCTTAAAAGAAAATTACTTTCTGTCTTAAATATACTAACAAAACCATGTTTTCTAAAAGTGTAATTTTTACATTTATTTTATTTTTATACATTTTTATTATAAGAGTTTTTTCAATTTATTAAAAAGTGTCAAAACAATAATTCATATTCAATAAATTCGGAAAAACAAACAACTTCAAATAGCAAAAAAAAAAAAAAAAAAAAAAAAAAAAAAAAAAAAAAAAAATGCAGCGTTCCAGAATGATTCGTTATTGAAAGGTTTTGCTGTATTCAATTTTTTTAATTTGGTTTTATCCTTATTCTACTTTAGAAGTCCAAACTATTGATTATAATCAATACAATATCGGAACAAATTTAAAATATAAGCTTTACAAAAATTGTATATTTGATTTGGGGCCTCTAAAATGGTAGTGAGAGGGGGAAGAATGCTGCCCAGTTTGCCCATGCTTCAATGAAGTCCCTTTTCTGCAAAAAATCTAACCCTGCATCATGATCGCTAAATAGAGGTATCCAGTATTCGGGAGGGTCCGTTATAGACGTTAATGGACATTCCCTATTCCGGACAACTCTATTTACCAGAAACCTTTTTTAATCCATAAGGACTACATATTAGCTTATTTTTACCTCACAAAAGCAGACACCTTCGATTATCGAACAAATTCCGCAGTAACGAAGTGCGCTGTAGAGATATTTTTCGGTATTTCGTTAAATATATTTTGTGTTTTTAATCTTGTCCTACTCTAAAAGATCAAAACTTTCATTATAATAAGTGGAATGTCAAAATCAATTTAAGATATCAGCTTTACGAGAATTGCATACAAAATCCTCCCCACTCCCAGAAAAAAAAAGAAAAAGAAAATTCTTATCATTAAAAAAAATTTATATTGCGACGTGGGCAAGTTTTTATGTAGATCAGAGGGTAATCACAAAAGCTATTCAACCATCAATGAAAATAAATAAATAAATATTCTATACTAGATTAATTTTTAACACAATTATTCTAATTAGTAAATAAATAATATAAGGTGTAGATATCCAAATGGACGAAAAGTGTCTGGACCAGGATTCGAACCAGGGATCTCCTGGCTGAAGCCGCCAGGCTCTGCCATCTGAGCTATCCCGGACGAATCTGGTGGAATTTTCTCCTCCAGCAACCTTAATGATTATTGCATCTGGTCTCAAACCTGGTTCAGCTCAACAAAATAAATCTCAAGTAATGGAACTCCAGAAATCGCTGGATACGAAATTACACTGGGCTGGGTGAGAAAGTTCCACCAGATTCGTCCGGGATAGCTCAGATGCCAGAGTACTGGCGGCTTCAGCCAGGCGATCCTTGGTTCGAATCCTGGTCCGGACATTTTTCGCCCAGTTGGAAATTTACATCTAATATGATTTATTTACCAATTGGAATAATTGTGTTAAAAATTAATCTAGTGTAATTTCGTATTCAGCGATTTCTGGAGTTCCATTACCGGAGATTTATTCTGTTGAGCTGAACCAGGTTCCAGACCAGATGCTATAATCATTAAGGTTTGCTGGGTGAGAAAGTTCAACCAGATTCGTCCGGGATAGCTCAGATGGCAGAGCACTGGCAGCTTCAGCCATGGAGATCCCTGGTCCGAATCCTGGTCCGGACATTTTTCGCCCAGTTGGAAATTTACATCTAATATAAATATTCTATATTGATAACATGAAGAAAAAAATAATCTATACTTTCGAAACTTCTTTTGTCATAAATATATATCTGGAAATGTTTTGCTCTTATTTTCTCGGAGGCGTTTTAATTTATTTAATAAATAATCGAAAAAAAAACAACTTCTTTGAGCATAATTTGATAATAAAAAAAATTAAAAAAATCCCTTAAGATATTCGCATCTTAAATTGAATATTTTATCGAAGAACTTCGCATGCAATTTTCTATTTTAAAGCAACGAAAAATGTTAAAAAGTTATTAAAAATGCATCTTCTTTTTCATAAAACATTGCTTCTATTTTTTTTTAATCATGAAAGAATAGGTGAATATTGAGATAGGGAAAAAAAGGTTTTTGCTTTGAAATTTAATTTAATGTTTTACTTGTTAGCTTTTTCACCCCTTTTCATGTTAGGAAGAATTATTTTTTAGTAATATTTTTAATTTCTTTTTTCAATACAAGGAATTAAACAGGTTACTTTCTGTAAATATTATAAGTTCATTAGGTTCAGAAATATGTTTAAATTTAGTTAGTGTGTTAACTAATTTTCCCAGTTATGTTTAAGTAAGTATTTTTTACTAATTTGAAACAACAACAACAAAATAAAGTTCACGGGGCTTCAAAGGGCTGTTTTTTAATAAACGACATACAGTAGAGCACCGATTTTTCGAACAAGTCGGGACCGACCCTAGTTCGGATAAGCAAAAATTTAGATAAATGGACAGACAATTTAAGAAATGTTCCTGACTATACTAAAATCTTCACAATTTATTCAGCCTTAGGACTGGCAGCACCAGTTAGTGCTGGCGTGTTTAAAAATTGTTTTAATTTTTTAATTTGTCTTTTTAATTTTTTTTTTACATTTTTTTCATTTTCTGAACTTTAGATATTATAATTTAAACAAAAATGTTTTTGATTGTTTCTGCTTCAAAGAAGACGTTCTTTTCAATGCTGCCATACCTCGAATTCTTCTTAAATACGTTAATTGAATAGGATCAACGTTCTTCTACCGTTCAAGGCTGTTTCCAAATATTCAAAGGCGTCGTAATGTGATGGACCTGTATCATTTTCAGAGCATTCATTTTCATTTTCTTAAATTTCTTTTTCATCTTGAATCTGATTATCATTTAACAGCCGATATCCAGGGTCATATACGTCACTATTTACACACTCGTTAATTTCATGTTCTTCATAGCTTAGGATTCTTCCCAACTCCTTTATTGTTTTACATTCCTCATTTTGGTCTCTTCTAAATCTAAAGTGAAAAAAAAAATGAGAGAAATAGTGTGTTTGGATAATTGGAAGTTCGGTTAAAAAAATTTGAGAGAAATAGGCTGTTTGGATAATTGGAAGTTCGATTAAGTGGAGCTCCGATAATCGGCGCGCTACTGTACTTGCAATTGTGTAAAGCACTAGTTTTTTTTTTACAACACTGCTTGTTTTTTTATTTACTTATTGGGCTCCAGTTTTGCGTATTCTCGCGAGAGTGGTTTGGAACTACGAGTGCAATGACAACCACATTCAATTTAATCCACGTTATTGTCATTTCAGTGTCTTTATGTATAAAACTGCGGTGAAATAACTACAGTCAGCTGAAAGAAAAAAATCCCGCAGAAGTATGTAGTTATTCGACTGGAAATTAAGTCTTCTTAGAATATGTGCTACAAAAATTGACTTAAGGCTCATCTTCACACTGAAATTGTACCAAATTCTGAATTTTTTTGCTATGAAGACCTAATTTTGACATCACATTTGTTTTTTTCGGTAAATATTTCCTCAGGCTACCAAATGGGAAGTCATTCGATCAAGTAGATTAGGAATTGTGAAGATCTAAAATTTAGAACCCCAAATGTTAAATTCATTTGTAGACGTTGCAAAACACATTGTAATGCAGATAGATTTTTTTTTTATCATAATTCAAGAACTAATAGGTGGAATGACCTATAATTTTGAATTTGTTTATTTAAAGCGTTCTAGAAATGGATTTCTGTTTTTATTTATTTTTTAATGTTTAGGTTAAATTCATATTGTAGTTTTGGAAATTAATTAATTTTAGAGTAAAATGCTAGGGAGACTAAGGAGACTAAAATGCATGGAGGGGGGGGGGGGTTCTCTATTTTTCTTTGACCTACTGTACATGGCATATGGTAGAAACCTTTTGTCCAAACTGTTGCAATTCACGTCTTAGAACTTGGCAATACTCATCTAGACAAGTTATGTCAAACCATCGAGGCAAGTCAACAAACTATAACTTGGAGATAATGGCCGACTCGCCAATTTTTATGCAAAATCTTTTCGACAAATTAAATTTTATTTCTCGTATACCACCTCTCTCATGTTTATAAAGGCAACCTATTGCTCATCACTTACATTTGAATCCAAGTAGACAATCACACATTAAATTATTTGATGTGTGACTATAAAAAACAAACAAAGTTTGCACGATAGGATGAATCCTTTTAATTTAAAACCTTTCATTCTGTATTAGAATTTTAGTGTAAAAGTTATATTCAAATCCATTTCAATGGTTATTGAAAAGAATTTAAGACATGAATACATACACATATACAGGGTGGTTCAAAAGGTCATGTCCAAACGGCACGTGTAAGTGTGTCAGGTCATGAGGTGCAAGAATTACATAGGAACTGGGGGTCGGAAACGCGATCGTGACGGTGCAATTGCACCGTAACTGTGACGCAAAGAAAAGATAACAAAAGGTGTAAAGATACCTTTATTTTAGAAAAAAAATTAATCGAAGTACAAAATACAAATGAAAAATGTTGCAACTCATAACAAGTGCTCAAAATGTGCCTCATTAGCCGTGATGCATGCTTCACATCGGAGCCGCATGAAATCGCGAACTCGTTCCAATTGGCTAGGAGTTTTCCGAACACGTGCCGTCGCTTCAGCAATCCGTGCCATGATATCTATGGCCGATGGAACGGGTTTTTCGTACACCAGAGACTTAAGAAATCCCCAGAGATAGAATTCTAGGGGGGTTAGGTCCGGGGATCGCGGTGACCAATTGGAACGTGTTCGCGATTCCATGCGGCGCCGATGTGAAGCATGCATCGCGGCTAATGGGCAATATTTTGAGCTATTGTTATCAGTTGTAACATTTTTCATTTGTATTTTGTACTTCGATTAAGTTTTTTTTTTTTGTAAAATAAAGATCTTTTTACATCGTTTGTTATCTTTTTTTTTTGCTTCACGATCACGGTTCAATTACACGTCACGATCGCGTTTCCAAACTAATGTTCCTATTTAATTCTTGTTC
The DNA here is from genome assembly GCA_963932465.1 of Maratus speciosus. Taxonomy (NCBI): domain Eukaryota; kingdom Metazoa; phylum Arthropoda; class Arachnida; order Araneae; family Salticidae; genus Maratus; species Maratus speciosus. Next base: position 523,741,477 of record OZ010786.1, read on the forward strand.
CTCATCACCTGACACACCCACACTCACCGTTTGAACATGACCTTTTGAACCACCAGATATGATGCATGCTTCTGCTGAAGATGGTCTCATTCACATAATAAGTGTTATTCTTTGTGGGGTATACATATTTAGTACTTGACTCTGTAAAATATATTTCTTTCTTTATGGAAATAATCATTGCTTAAAGCATAATTATCTGTTTCGAATCTGTGCAGTGTCTTTTTTTGGTAAATATTTTAAGTAATTATTTTATCGAATTAAAGAAAAATTAGTCTTCGTTAGAATTATTTACTCAATTATATCGATTCTTTACATTTGTATTAATTTTTTCAAATGTTAACTGACATGTGTGACAAAATACATCGTCATTCACATTCGTAACAACCTCAAGGAATACATTTTAGGTCAGGAAACAATTTTATTGTTATTTACTGTTTCCATCGAGCAAGAATATAAATTGACGTGCATATTAATGAACATATTATTATTAAGTAAAGCAATAATTTTTGAGCGTATTTTTTTTTTCAATTCCAAACCTTGTCCATTGACTCAAGATGATTGGTCAAAGTTTTCTTTTCTTTGACAATCCAATGGCCAATACTCTTGTCGTTTAACGTGTGTTTTCAGGAAGATAATTCATCGATCTATGTGATTCGTTCTTGAGGTCAAAATGCCTATGTTTAAAGTACAAAAAACAACGGCTGGCGATACGCTTTAGTAGGATCCTGCACTGGTTCGGTTGTACTCGACCTGAACCCGAAAATTCTGCTTCTCTGTTGTATACTTCTCGGTCAGCTTTAAAGTCAAACAAAAAAACCAACCTGAACCAGAAAAAAGATTCATCAACCCAAAACCCGACACACTTCAACCGAAACTGACCCCGAACTCGATATATTCAAACCTGAAACCGTCTCGGATCCGAAGTGATAGAAAAGCAATCCATATTTTAATACATATATGGAAAAGTAGACTACAATTATATCTCTAATATTCGTTTTATCTTTTTTGTAAGCTTAAATTAATGTATATATATACACACTTATTTATATTCAGATATATAGCTTTTTTAATTTTAAAAAGATTGAGAACATTCTTTTTTAAAAATCGGGGCAACCCATACACCACGTAAAAGAATCAAAATTCAACCCGAAACCCAGACGAAGGCGAAAAATTTTAAGTCAACTCTATGAAGAAATTAGCATCGACACGATCTAAACCGAGGGTCAATTTCGGACGGGTAAAAGCTGGTTACCCGGCCCGATGCAGGTCTCATTAACTTTGAGGTATTACTCCCTCCATACGCAGTACAAATCTCAATAGCAACTTCGGCAGCAGTAGCACCTCTGTCAAATGGAAAAAGCAAATGGTGTCGAAAATGCCCAGTTTTGCTCACATTGCATTCCATTTTAATGATCTGAAAATACAAAAAAATCAATAAAATAATAAAAAAGAAAACACTATTTAGTAGAGCAAAAAGTTTTCTTTTAAAAAGTATAAAATATATTGGAAATGTATTTCATTTCTGCGTTAAAAAAAAAAAAAAATAATAATAATAATAATAATAATAACAATAAAAGGTTTTGAATATTTTCTCGACAAATATTTGATCAACTTTAAGACTTTCAATAATATATGTGATTGACATATTTCGTAGCATCAAAAATTGATAAAGTATACTTTGTTGAGTGTAGTTAATGTAGGAAGGTTAAAATGGAATAAAAAAATCCACTGGAATCAGTAACGAAGATAGGGCAGAACGAACTTTATTCATTAACGTGGTTTTACAAGAATTTGCTCTATATAAAGCAATAAAAACTTTCAATATAAACATTTTATTTGATTCCAGTATCATATTAAACATAACGTTGATGTCAAAGTTCGATTAAGTTTGTTTCGTTAGATGATATTTAATGGAAAAGTGTAATTTTGTTAAATTAAACTACCTAATCAAATTAATTTTTGCTTTACCAGATTATAACCAGGGTTTTGAAATAACAAATCTAATTTTCAAAATATGGATAAAGATGTAATTTTAGTAAAATTGTTCTCTAAAAACAGTGCAGGTATCATAAAATAATATTATTAAATTTTGTTATTCCGTATCAAGGGTTAAATATAAAATTAAATGTAGTTTTATATAAAATATACATATGTATAAATATGCTTTTTATTCTGAACCAGATATTTCAAAAGATATTTTTTCAATACGCACAAACTACTTTCCCTTTTATTTATTTTCATTTTTTCACAAGATTGAAGTGCATACTTAAGTATAGACTTTAGCATATATTTAAGGTGACTGCTTATTTTAATTGTATTTATGAAACGTGTTTACTATTAGCAAACAAATACTTTAATATGTAATAAGTTTGTATTATCATCATAAATCTGGATAAACAATGCTAAACAGGAGTAGTTATTTATTTAATTGAAATAAAAGATTGTTAAACTAAATTATATCTTATATTGTTAAATAAATGAAAGAAAAAGATACATATAACAAAGTTTTATAAAACTTACACTGTTTTCTTTTTTATAAGGGCTATATATTTATAAATTCTTTTACTTCTGTTTCCTCAGAGGTCTTCTAATTTATTTAAAAAATAATGAGAAATTCCAACTTCTTTGAACACAATTTGATAAGAAATTGTTAAAAAAAAAAATCATTGAAATATTGCTAATAAGCTTGAATATCTTAACAAAGCCCTTTGCACGCAATTTTGTATTATAAGGGGAAAAAAGAAAGAAAAAATACATCCTTTTTTTCAAATTACTTGCTTTTAATTTTTATCATCAGAGAATAGAGAAATTTTGAGAGAAAAATAATATTTTTGTTTTATATTCTAATTTCGATTTTTGCGTGATATTTTATTAACTTATTCCAAGTTAGGAAGAAATATTTATAAAACGAAAAAGAGTAAGTAAACCTTATATGCCGTGAGATTAACTAAGAAAAGTTATGCATAATTTTTTTTACTAAAAATATTATAAATACGTTGTTTTCTAATAATCTCTTTTACTAATAAATTTTCATATAGTTAACTCTGGAGTGTATGACTTTTCGAGATATATTTGATTAGGGAGTTTTAAAAAAGCTTTGGATTTCATAAATCTCTTATTTATTTATTTATGCCTAAGTGGAGCAAGATCACCAGATCGCTCAATCCAGTGTAGACCCTATTTGCTCCATCCGGTAAGTTCCTCGGAATGCGGGGATTCATTACAAAAACTTCCAGTCCTCAGACAGAAAAGGCACATTAAAACAAATTACATAACACATAATAAACAAGCCGCTAGAGCACAAAACCCCTACCGCGACAGACAGCGATGAGTTGATGCTTGAGAAGTCCATTGACAAAAGAAAAAAAAACTTGAGGATCATGATTCAGGACCACATCGCCGCGATGGTATGCGCGCCGGAAGTTTGCTCCTTCGCGACAAAGGGCGCTAGGATTGCCAGATCTCGACAAAGGTTTTAACGCGACAATGGGCGAGTCTTAGGAGTGCAGATGCAAAACAGCTAGGAAGTAAGATTGACCAGGTCCGTCAGGAAGCGAAAAATGTCTGCCAAATGACGGAGTAGCTTTGGGCGGGATAGCATATTTTTGAGCCAAGTATCGGGGCTGGGGTTTAGGGACCTAAGGTGCCAGGCCTCTGTGTGTGTGTGCAGAAAAGATAGTAATGGTCTACGGACCCATAAGCCCTACACTCGCAGAGGTCCGTGACACAGCGTTTAAAAGGTATGTATAGGTATGTCCTGAATGGACCATGACCGGAGAGGAAAGCTGATGTGAGAGGGGAGAAAGCTAAGAGATTATATGAGACTTTGGGGATTAGGGAATAGGTGTGCCTGCCTTTACGTGAAGCATCCCAGTAGAGTTTCCAGTCTAAAAATCTCTTATTAAACGTATTAGAAGTTTAAAACACTCAGTGTATGCATGATATTAGGGATTTTTTAGTGTGACCTTTTTCTAACATAAAATGTCGCCGATAGACGGCGCTGTGCTGTCTTTAACTGTAACGCTTAACACGCTTAAACTAGCGTGTAAAGATGGATCAGTGTTCACTCTCTGCATTATATTTAGCTATTCACGTATATGCAGAAAAATAAGAGGTGTGTGTTTTTAAACTGTAAATTTGTTTTGAACTTTTGTATTGTTTAAAACACTGTAGTGCCATCTGCTATTAATATTTGGAACTAAAATACGTTTGAATACCATGCTTAATTTTATAGATTAATGTCTTTCAATAATAACTTTAAGACGTTTGTGTGCTATTCTTTTTTTAAACTGTCAATTCGTTTTATGATGTTCACAAACAACCACGACTTGTTTTGCATTTTTTATTTCTTTTTCTATATGAACAAAAATATAATGAACATACTGTCATTTAAGGTATGTTGATATATTTCGTAAAGCACGAGAGTAACATGTTTCGTCGTAACAAGTACCTAAAACGCGCTCAGCATAATTAGAATGAAAAAAAAAATTATAATACAATCAATGTACTTCTAAAAAACAGACTTTATTTTCTAACATGATTTTACAAACTCTTTGTTTTGTTTAAACCTATAGCAAACTTTAGTGTCACCATTTTATAAAAGTCAACATTGCACAAAATATACTATTATTTTTAAAATTACTTTGTCCCCATAAATTATTTTCAGTAACCATTTTTAAAATAACCAGATAACCATTAAAACATTTTTAATGTCATTTACAATAAAGCTATAATTAGCATAATTAATAAGAAACTATTTTAGAGCATATTAACTATTATTAATTAAAAAAATTAATCTTGTGCTGTTAAATAACTACATGATATGTCATTATTGTATAAATATTAAATTAATATTAAAATCAATTATTTAGTTAAATTATGTTGAAGAACATCTTATCTAATAACCGAAATATGTCTAAAGAAAAAAGAAAATTATGCGTCAAGTATATGATATGAACTACTTTTCAATGCATTTAGAATACTGTAACAAAATTTCACATTTAATAAGGTGAAATATGATGCCCAAGTAAACAATTTAGAAAACGTATAACCCATTTAAAAACCTAATTTCAGAATTTAACATTCATGGTTAAAAAAATATCCGAACTGTTTTGTGCAGCTCTGTATAACAATCTACATATTTATACACGTACTGCATATTATGCGAAAATGTATTGCAATTTGGAAACGCATAACACAAGTAATCGTCAGCGATTTTCCTCAATAAGCCGAAATGTACTTGAATTCTTTTGTGCAGCTCAGTATATGATCTATAAAATTTATATGCTACTTATACATAATCACTAACTAATATGAAAAAAAAAACCTTAAATTTTAAAACGCATGCTACATTTAACTAGTCGGACGCGGCAATCCCAAAATCTCATACATGTTAATACATCCTTAAAGATACAGCATAGAAGCACCACCGATTAGGTGATTTACACCAAAATCTAATCAGCAACAATTTATGTCATCTTCTAATAGAATTTGAAGTTAGATGTAAATCCGTGAATTAGTTTTTGAGACAGAGCTATTGCGGAAACCGTGAAAAGTTCTGCATAGCAGTGGAAGCTGTTGGGCAATTTACACCAAAAAATAATCAGGATCAATTTATATCAGGTATTAACTGAATCTAAAGTTTGATGGAAATTCATACATTAGTTCTTGAGATACAATTATTGAGGAAATCGTGAAAAATGCAGCATAGTAGCGACACCTGTTGGGTGATTTACATCAAAAACTAAACAGCACTAATTTATATCAGGGACTAACTGAATCTGCAGTTTGATGAAAATTCGTACATTAGTTCTTGAGATAGAGCTACAGCGATAATCCTGAATAATGCAACATAGCAGCGTCACCGATTGGACGATTTACATCAAAAAGTTATAAGCACCAAATTATATCAAGGACTAACTGAATCTGAAATTTTCTGAAAAAAAAAAGTGATTTAGTTCTTGAGGTATAGCTATTGTGAAATTCACGAAGAATACTGCATAGCAGCGCCACTTGCTGGTGATTTACACCAAAAAGTAATCAGCACCAATTTATATCAGGGTCTAACTGAATCTAAGTTTTATTAAATTCCGCTCATTACTTCTTGAGATAGAGCGCCCACAAAATCTGTGTCACACACAGATAGACAGACAGATTCACAGACAGACTCAAAGACAGACATTTTGTAAAAACATGTTTTTCGGAATCTCTGACCTCTAAAACGTGTAAATCTGTCGAAATCCGGAATTCGAAAAATTTCACGAATCCAATACTTTCTTTTTGTAATGATAGAAGAAAGTAAAAACGCAATTCTAACAATTGTCGCTGATAAACCATACAGTCTTTTGTGTGTTCCTGTAAATGAACGGTAAATGCTATACACACCGTATCCGACAGTGATGATATTGTAGTCATCTCAATGATGTATATCACTTGCAATATGTTTGAAATTGTATAATATTATTAAAATACCCTGTAAATGATTTTTTCCCATAGACCATAATGTAATAGAATTCTTTGAATTTCCTTCAAATGAACTGTAAAATGGTACATGCTTCATTTTCGATACAAAGCATTCCTCAATGTCGAACATACCCCAATAACATATAAAATTTGCTTGGCGATCCGAGTATATTTACGCAAGTTACTGTACGGGCAGTCAGACAGGCAGACGGACAGACAGACAGACAATTGACCAGACAAACCGAATTATTAAACACTTTTGAAATGTGTTGGAACGTGTTAAACTTATCATTATTTTAATTTAATAGATAATGTGTGTTGAATTAACACAGTAATTAACAATAAAAGCAGTATAATTCCGAATATTTTTGAGATACGTAGCTTTTATTAACTTCAAATTGAAAGCTAGTACGTTAAATATCGACTCACCTTGCTATAAAAATTTATACGCATAGATTTTGTACAGCTGATTTTTTCAGACTATACATTTAAATGTCTGAGACTTTATAGAGGTTTTATTTATTTTGTTACAAATATTTTAAGATATTAAAAATTGATCAGAAATTTTAGTACTAGATTTGAAGATTAATATTTAATAAAAATATTAAACGGTTTGGGGAATGAATATTTTATCAAAGAACATATAAAAGCTTGCATTACACTGTAAAAAAAAATCTGTAGTTCTACAGATGTAAAGTTACATGCTTACTAAACTTTCACCTGTAACGGTACGAAAAAAGCTGCAAATCTACAAAACTAGTTTTTGTAAAGCTACAAAAATCTGTAACTTTACAAATGAATCTGCTAAAATTTCAGTAATCTTACTAAACTTTTATTTGTAACCCTGGCTGCAGTTACATGAAAAGTTCTCGGAATCCCAGTTTCCAAAAAAATTCTTAGTAACCTTACAGATTTTTTGATTTTCGGTGCAAAAGTGTGTCTGTTACATGAAATTTTGTTGTTGCCGTTACATGAAAAGTTTTAGGAATCCAAGTTTCCTAGAAAAACTTTAGTAACTTCACAGATTTTTTTTTACAGTGTAGATTAAACATGAGAAAAACTATTAAACATGTTTGCTTTTACTTTTTTTTAAAAAGCTTTCGTTAGTTTTTACCACGAGAAGATAGATAAATATTTTTTTTTGAAAAGTTTTGTTTTATCTTCAAATTTAGTTTTCTAGTAGCTCGTAACTTATTAAAATGTAGTCTTTTTAATAAAATTTTGTGGACTTCCTTTTTAAAAAAATAATTGAAAAAATTATTGAGAGATAATTTAGTTTTGATCTGCATATTGAAAAAAATACGTTCAGATAAACTAATTTGTTAATTTTAAATATAGTTAACCTAGCGCAATGTTTTTTTTTTCAAATAATTATCTATATTAACAAAATAAAGATGTTTTTCTGTGTATTGGCAATGGCTAGTAAAATCCATCGCACCTATAGGTATGAAAGTTTGGATGAAGATATATGAAGACAGGCCTCAATGTGCCTGATGCTCAGATTTTTTTCTTTTGCTTATTAGCCAATATATTAATTAAAAAGTGTAATGAACATCACAAAATTGGAAAGCTCCCTTCAATCTGCCGTTTATGACTGCTCGTGCTCATATTCTGTCTTTCTTCGGTTCTTCACACTAACTAAAGTTTTTTCTGCATTTTGTAACGTTACACTGTAAAAAAAAAAAAAAAAATCTGTGAAGTTACTAAAGTTTTTCTAGGAAACTTGGATTCCTAGAACTTTTCATGTAACGGCAACAACAAAATTTCATGTAACAGACACACTTTTGCGCCGAAAATCAAAAAATCTGTAAGGTTACTAAGAATTTTTTTGGAAACTGGGATTCCGAGAACTTTTCATGTAACTCCAGCCAGGGTTACAAATAAAAGTTTAGTAAGATTACTGAAATTTTAGTAGATTCATTTGTAAAGTTACAGATTTTTGTAGCTTTACAAAAACTAGTTTTGTAGATTTGCAGCTTTTTTCGTACAGTTACAGGTGAAAGTTTAGTAAGCATGTAACTTTACATCTGTAGAACTACAGATTTTTTTTACAGTGTACTGCCGAGTAACTGGTAAAGTAGTGAAAAAGAAAAAATAAATAAAAATAAAAAGTAAAACTGGGGATATAAATTAATTATCGTGCGCATGAATTAACATAGTATCATTTAGAAAACTTTGATATTTGAAAGGTAACTAAAACAAATTTTTAGGATTAAAGCAGTTTAAGATATCTCGGTGTAATTTAGAATTAAAAAAAATAATTTAGCATATAAATTACAAAAATGAATTATTATATTTTAAGATATTTTTAAATCCTAAATATAACATTTTCAGAAAGGATATTCTATTATTTTAGCACTAATTATGTAAAAAGAAAAAAGAAAACAAGCTTCGGTAATTTAAGAGCGTTAGACAAAAGAAATGTACTGAATGTAGTTAATACAAAAATTGTTAAAATTTTAAAAATAATACAATATGTTTTCAGTTCAAATTACAATACTATAATAAACAGATTACTGTATGTTTATAAGTTATTTGTTAGGGAGTACTTTACACATATGAGAAACGTAATTAAAGGATACTATTTAGTTTAACTATCTTGCACTTTAACTACATACATTCTAGTTATTTTTAAAATAAATTTATAGTAAAGTGAGGACAGACGCCGCGGTGGTACAGATGCCGCAGAGATTGTATTGGCGACACTAGCGCTCCCTAGGCCAAATTAAGAATTTCGTTGTGTGCCTAAGTGTTGTCTGCTGTGTTGTATGCGTTTCCACCGCTTAATTGTCAGTATTTATATATTTATGCGGTTTTTATGGTTCGAAACTGTATGGTAAGCTGCTAAAATTATTCTAATAATGTTTTATAACATATTTTAAGCAAAACAAACAGAGATTTCATCCCAAAACCGCTTGCAACTGTAGCCTAGATCCTCGTAGAATACAGACATGTGCTTGTCTTTCTCTCGCGTCGCTCACATGACACAAAATGGCGACGCGGAATCTTACTCGCCACTTTGGGACAGATGCCGCACAGAGGTTGAGGGACAGATGGCGCAAAATATATTTTTGTTTTTCGGTTCAATAAATTCATCACTGCGATTTAAGTAGAACTTACATTTAAATGAATGTATATTAGCGCATTCTGCTACTTATCAAAATATTCTCAGCAACAGTGGCGGTTCACCAAGTATGAATAAGGAAAACGTAGGCCGTTTACAATTCTCACCATCTATACAATTAAACAAAATGTCTCCTATCCCAATGGTCAAAAGACCTGTACAGCCAAGTAAGAGAAAGCAAAAGACTGCAAATATTACAAGCACAGATTTTATAAACAACAAAAAAGAAGAAGGAAATAAAAAGCAAAAGAAGCAAGAAAGCGTCAAAGAACGACAGCTTGGAGGAAGTAAAATGTGTGAAAAAAGGAAGAGAAATATCAACTTGAAACCACTTTACTTGAGGAAGAAACTGAAATGTGAGTCATCTTCCGACAGTGACGAAAGTATTCATGTTATGGATTCTGAAGGCAGTATTGGATTGGAATTTGATGACTTTGAATGTGCTGAGTGTCTGGAGTCATATCAAGAAACAAAGTCTAAAGCGGGCTGGATTCGTGCATAATATCTAATCGGTGGCTGCATGAAACATGCTCACTTTACTCTTGCAACGGAAAGTGTGGTGACTGCGGGCGAATAGATATACAAAACAAAAAAAAATGAGAAGAAAAGCCAAAAATAAAAAGACTACGGCCTAAAATGAATGGAACTAGTACTGGAGAGAAAACTACAGTGGCCGCCTGGATATAAACAAGTGGTTTATATCTTTTTTGTAATTATGCTGTCTATTGTTCCTAGCCAAATGTTTTTTTCTTTTCTTTTTTGCCTTAAGTTTTATTTTTTGAGTTTTCACTTTTGTAATTTAATTAAACTTTTCACAATTTAGTGATATATATAATTTATGTAAGTTTACTGTTATTTATTTTCATTTTCAGTAGTTTGAGGAAATAAAAATGTGATTTACTTGAAAAAGAATAAACAGCATAACTTTTTTCTTCATGCGGCATCTGTACCACACCCCATGCGGCATCTTACCCAGCACATAAAAAATTATGTTAAAAAAAGGATGTTTGGGAAAATAATTATGCCTGCTTTATTAAGAGGGCTTTAACTTGTTTAACATAGAAATTTTATTCTAAAGGGTTTGATTAATGATTTCTGGTACTTAGTTTGTTGTTTTTCGCTTTATTGTACATTTTAAAAGAAGAAAAGTAAAGCTGCGGCATCTGCCCCCACTTTACTATACATATAGAAAGCTTCGTTTCTAAATATTAGATAGAACTATAATAACGGTAGAATTTTTCGCTAAAATAACTATCAAACAGGAACGGGTAATATTAATAATATGTTTTCCAATCCAAATTACAACACTATAATAAACATATTTCTGTATGTTTATAAGTTATTTGTTAGGGAGTACTTTACACCTATGAGAAACTTAATTAAACAAAACTATTTAGTTTAACAACCTTGCACTTTAACTACATACCATTCTAGATATTTTTTTAATAAATTTACATAGAAAGCTCCGTTTACAAATATTAGATAGAACTATAATAACGGTAGAATTTTTTCACTAAAATCATTCTCAAACAGCAGTGGGTAATATTAATAAATGGTGTTAGATTTACCAGAAAAGAAATAAACATGCAATTTATTTTAACAAATTCTGTTACAAAAATTTATTTCATGTCTGAATAATTATTCTAGATATTTTATTCTTTTTTTCCTAAAGACTTATATTAAAAATGAATAGAAAATTCTATGCTCAACAAAATTGTGTAAGGAAGTATTACACAATTATATTAAGTATTTCAAATGTACAGATATAAGAAGCTTAAATGCATTAAATTAGTTGATATATCTTGCATTTTAACAACATGCATAGTAGATATTTTTAAAATAAATTTATATAGAAAGTTTCATTTACAAACATTAGGTATAACTACACTAATAGCAGAATTTTTCTCTAAAATCTCATATAGTTGCGAGTAATATTAATAAATTGTGTAATGTTTTATAAAATAGCCATTTTTGTGAACGTCAGAAGTGAATTACACATGCAATTTATTTTAACAAACTCTGTTACCAAAATTTATTTCAGATCTGAATAACTATTCTAGATATTTTATTTTTCTTTTCTTAAGTCTAATATTAAAAATGAATAAAAAAGTCTATGCTTAACAAAATTGTGTAAGGAAATATTTAATAAAAATTTTAGCTGCTGGAATATGTTATCGTCAGAATATGTTATCAAAGAATTTAGCATGAAAGTCCGTATGCAGAAGCAAAGAAAAAAGATAACTTTATTAAAAATGTATTAACATTTTTCTTCCAAAAAATTTGATCTAATTTTTATTATAAAAAATAGGTAACTATTATTAAAAAAAACGCTTTTTATCTTATTTGTTAATTTCGTTTAGGTCAGAAAATTTTGTACATTTTTCATTTTTAAAAGAAGTTTTCTTTTTCCACAAAACTATGAATTTTTTTTTTCGGCAGAAACTACTGAATAAAAAAAATAGTTGTATGTATATTTGAATACATTATACTTCGAAAATTCTATTTACTTAATAAGTTTGAATTTATTTATTTCAGAAAGCACATACTTAAACACAATTTTTTTTGTAAAGAGAATTAACATTTAAAATCTTTTTATATATATATATGGCAGAATGCCTGTTTGTAGAAAGAAAAAATATTGCAATTTTACCTGCATTTAAAAATTCAACAGTGTATTAAAAACTGGGAAACACATGTAATATTTTTTCATCCGAAATTTCTTTTCAATTTTTTTTTCATCGTAAAAAAAAAAAAAAAAAAAAAAAAAAAAATGCATATTATTGATTATTGTTCAACTCTTGTAAACTGCGGCGTTCATATTATAAAGCAAGAAAAACTACAGTATTATTGCTCTGTAAGAATATTTTGATAATCAAAGAAATACTCAAATAGAGCAAAATTAAATATGAAACGATAAAATAAAATAAATTACAAGTAGAGATCGACTAAAAATTCGGTTCCATTTTAGTTTCCGGCCCAAAATCTGCTGCCAAAAATTCGGCAGGACCGAAACTCGATCATACCTATCTGTATTTCAAAAATCTCGTTTCTTCTTTCGGAAATTTATAACATTACTCAATACTCATTGATTTCAGCTGCATCGGCTGAATTGAGACACAATTTATTTATTGTTGTGAACTTTACTGTTTACAATTATCAGTCATGACTGACTCTAGAATTGAGTGCAAATTATAAAGCTAGCAATGCATGTATCACTAAACGCTGAAGACGCTTTTCATGCGCTCATTAAAAGCTGCAGACTGAACAGTAACAGAAAATTTTTGGTTTGAAACAGCAGAAATATTTCGAATGCTCTTTCAGAAAGTCCTAGCATAACAGATGATTATTTACAAAAATCATTATAAATGATAAATCGAGGTATGTATACCTAAAGCATTCTTTAAGTAGATGAAACTCGTAAAATTGGAAAATCATTCTGTGTCATTGATGAATTAATTACATTTTATTTCATACGAAAATAAAAAGTTTTGGTCAGAGGCACTGAGATCCAACCTTGTGTTACACATATAAAATTTTATAATTTTTTTTAATGAAAAAATAAATATCACAGCCTAGGGTGCTCCTTTAAAAAGAAGATTATCAACATGAAAAAAAGCTAAAATAAATATTTTTGGTCAGAATTCCTCGTACGAAAGAATTTTTAACCATATCGACCATGTTTTGTAAAACTTCAGTCAGGACGGGTCTGGTTCGGTCTGAGATTTTAACTTTTTTCCACGTCGGGCCAAACTTTTTTTTCTATGTTTCGGCACATTGAGACCTCTAAAACAGACCTCCAGCATATTTTGAAAGCAAGTTTAAAGCAAAATCTATACGCTGCTATTTTATGTCCAAAGGAGAGGCACTGTATTAAATCGACTTTTAATAACGTACAATTTGTGGATGATCCCTATCTTGCATTCACAATGCGTGAATAACTCGGCCCTCAGAGGCATCGTTAAGTGGTGGAAGATACGAATTTTGGATTTTAATATCTCTGCGAGTTTTGCAGATATCGAGATGAAATTTTTTGTGTTTAATCCAGGAATGAATGAGGAAAAATTTCCTAATCGGAAATTTTATTCTAAGAGGGCAGTATAAAAATTTAGTTTTCGCATTTTTTCAAATAGACCCTCTGTGGAGTTGCAACTTGTCAAATTTCGCACATTTTTATGAAATTTTGCAATTGGAATTATGTGTTTAGAGGCAATATTTAAGGAAATCGGCTATTGTTTCGATGTTTATGAATCGCACTGTATATATATTGCGCACTTGCTTCAAAAAGTGATTTTTTTGAGTTATGGCTGCTATTCTACTTGGTTTTTACGTCTCTACCAATCACCTAAGGGATCTCAGGACTATTAAAATTTAAAGATGTGAAAAAAAGAGACCATTTTCAACATTTAATATCTTAAATTGTAATTGATTTTAAGACACAATTTTATATTGGGATGAAAGATATAAGTATGTTCTTTCATTTCATATGTTTAAAAAAATGCAAGATGCAGAATTAGCATTTACAGTGGACTCCAAACTGTCGGACATTTAAGGAGCAGAAAATCGACATAACAGATTACGCGCAGGATTACGAAATAAATTTTGCCACTAGAAGGAAAATTTTGGTGCCTACTTATACTTCAGATTGTAATAATTACCCTGAACCTAAATAAATTTGTATTTAAAGCATTTTTATATTTTTAATAGAAATTTGTATTTAGCTAATGAAAAATTTAGAAAATTTCAACAGTATAATCACCTAAAAAAATATTTTTCTGAACAATAAAAAGGAAAATTTTGGTTCCGTTTATACAGACTAACACGAAACATATGTTTTGAAAATTTCATGAAAAAATATTCATAAGTTTTTGAGATATCGTGCGCGTTATGACCGAAAACGCCACTTGGATAAAAAGACTTCTAAGTTTCGGAAACGTCAATTCAGCTATTGAGCATGTATAATTCTAAAAGCCATAAATTCTGCTCTAATAGGAATTTCAAGTAAACAATTATATCAAAATGTTCAGAAAAGTTAGGAGTTTAACATCTAAAAAATAAAAAATTCGAAAATTTTAAGACCCCTTGAAGTATCACATAGTGCACTGAAAGTCCAGCTAAGGTAGAAGTTGTGTTTACAAGATGGCCATTGATCCTTTCTCAACCTGGAAAAAGTTTTCTGCATTTCCTGAAAAACGAAGTTTTTTTTTAGTTATCGCACTTTTGAAGCAAGAGTGCGATATATGTGTGCGGGTGTGCGAGTGTATATGAACACGGTTTAACGCGCAAAGAAACCATCTGTGTAAAAGAAATTACGAACTTTCATATTTTTATGGATATTTTATTATTTTATGTAATTTTCATAATTTCAAGGAATTCTAAATTCGTATTTTTTATCTTCAAAGTAAACTCATTTAATATTTATTTTCTAATTTTTCACATCATTTCAAGTAATTATAAATTCGTATTTTTCTTCTTCAAAGTAAACTCAATTAATATTTATTTTCTACTCCTTCTCAAACACATTCTGTTGAGAAATTGTATTAGTATTTTATTTTTCAAAATAAATTCAAAGCTTTAATCATAATCAAATCAACTGATAGCGTCAATTGTAAATGCCAAAAAAAAAAAAAAAAAATGTAATTGTTGCAAATTTGTGTTTTACTCTGAAATAAGCTTAATATATTCATTTATTTTAGGATGCTGTGAAAAATTTAATACTTTACGTATTTGATTTTCCGTAGGGATTACTGTTTACACGAAGATAGAAAGGAAAATGAGATTAAATTTAAATTAAATTATATTGCAAGTTAACCTATAACTTCTGTTACACAGCATTGAAAGAAAAAGAATTTAAGAAGAAAATATTATTTGAAAAGATAAATTGCACATCTGAGTAGATAATTGATGATAAATGCATCTGCAAGCTATTTGATTATACCAGTTTGAATAAAGGCTTCTAAGCATGCTTATGAAATTGAGATTTTTTTAAAAATCCATTAGTTTTAGAAAAGATATATTTTTAAGAATTGTAAATTCTACAATCTAAACTAGAAAATTAATAACAGAAATAAGATAACACGGAAAAGTACGGGAAAAAGTTTAAACGCAATATTTAAAAATTATTAATGATAATTGTACGATGATTTGTTTACATAATATTGCGTTTGTTTGCCTATTAAAAAATTAAAAAAATTTAGTTAAGGCTATTTAAATTTGTTATTTAGGCATAGATTATTAAAAATATCTTATTGAAGGGATTTTTAATTCACCTGAATTACTTTTTTTTTTTAACGAAACTTTTACAGTTCACTTTTATTTACTTTATTTTCAATCTTCATAACATATTTAACCGTTTTGAATTACGAATAAATTACACTACAGTATCTGTTAGATTTTAATGTTGCTTTTTAAAAATAACAATTTAATCTTTATAAATTGTTTACTAAGTGTTGGCAAAAGTTTTGTTTTATAATTAACCTAAAATATAAGCTAATGGTTTTAATATATCTCGATAAGATATTGAAGATATGAAGGAAGCGTTTTCGTGAAGTTTCCTTTTACGGGAAACATGATACATAATGACATGCAATAAGGTTAGATTGCTTGATACCATTCATTAAAAAATGTGTCATCAATTATGACTGTGATTTGATCATGCACTCAGATGTTCTCTGTTTAGTTATTCTATCTAGTGACATTATAAGACTAAAAGGCGTATTTTATGAACAGATGAGGTAAAAAATGGAAAGAGCGAAGATGGAAAAATGTAATTTTTAAAGAAATTTTTAAGAAATATTTTTAAAATCACTTTATTAGCCCCCGGTACGGTATGCTATTTCTTTCTACCAGCTTATTTTGTGCATTCCAAAAATAACGTTACCTTACAGAAGCCAGCCGTAAAACAAAGCTGTACGATTAAATACTCTATAGCAAATTTTTAAACTTCTACGCATCGCACATTTTCGATTTTTATACCGTCGTATTGGAAAAGAAGTTCTTTTAAATGCATTTGGTTTGAAAACTGTATCTCCATTTATTTTTGAAATATTAATTTTTTTGTAGTTTCCAGAGCCATTTGCTTAATATTGGCAACTGAAGGACTCCATTTCTGTTTCAGTTTCTACATACTAAATATTCTATTCAATTCTTTTAACACAAGAATAAATAAATAGGTGACTATAAAGGATGTCTATAAAAATAACATTTCTTTTATTAGAAAATGTCTGCTTATTTAGATTTCAAATGCAGCTCGAAGTAAGGTTTTTTTCTTTTAACTATATGTCTTTTTAGAACTGCTAATGTTAGATTAAGTCAGTTGTCGGTGTCAAACACTCGAACAGCTTTTTTCATTTTTACGAGTTTTGTTATAGAGTTCCGCCTGATTAAATTTGCATTGGCTGTTTTATTTTCTAACACTGAAAACTAGTACGATTTTTTCTCAGTGAAAAAAAACAAACTTTTATCGATTTATTATAATAAAATACATTATTATACATACATATATATAAAATACATTAATTGCTGAATTAATATTAGTAATTCTACTGAAGGAATTGTGATATTAATTTATGATATTCTGGAGTTAATTACAAACTACAAATTATTCTAATAATTTGCATATTTTATTTATTTTACTCAATGGGCTTTTTTAACACTTTCCAACGTAGTTGAAAAGTGTTTATGGATTCGATTTGTCTGTCCGTCTGTCTGCCTTTCCGTGCTCTAATCGATTGCTATGAAATTGACATATGTTTATATTCATCTTGTACCAATATTTCAAGCATTATTATCGTAGTAGCCATTATAGACATATTTTTCTTATCTGTTATTACATTAATAAATAAAAAAAAATCATGACATCTGTTTTTTTTTCATTTAAAAATTCTTTATCTTGTTTCTATACATATTAAAATCAATTTCCATAAAATACATTTTTTTTAGTTTTTCATAAAAACTTTAAGACATATTTCCTTATTTTATTTAAATACATATATTGCAGCAGGCCTTAAAAATATGTTATATAACAAGTAATGCATCGTCTAATACCTTTTGGCTCCTTTCTCAAAAACGTTTTCATCCCTCTTTCGGAGACATCTTCAGTTTCAAATGGTGTTGTTTCGTAGTTGCACATGAGATCTTGTAACGTCACTCTTTTTCTCTCTTCACTTTTTCGTTCTTCCCTTCTATCCAGAATTTTCTGCCAAAGAGTGTCAATATTTGAATGTGTAATGTCGCTGCATATATTATCTCTGTCAAGGTTGATCTCTATGGCTTCTCTCATTAGTGTGTTACGGAGGTTTTCGTACTTGGCAATTTTTTACTATTTTAATTGACTGTGGTTTCAAGGGTTTTTTTTTATTTGCTCTTGAAAGGGCTGTTGGTTAGCTATTGTATTTTAGGTCGCAAATATGTTCTTTATATCTTTCATATATTTTTCTCTTAGTCATTCCGGTGTATGTAATTTCTTTATTTTCTGTATTCGAGGCTTTAATTTTACAGACTCCTTCTGTTTGTAATTCATCGTATTTTTCGGTTTCATTTCTTAACATTTTAAATAGGGAGGGGTTGGGTGTGATTGGAACATTTTTTCCAAGTTTACTTATTTAACGTTTTATTTTTGTGATAATCCATTCATAAATGGCAGGAGGGGGGGTGTGTATAATCTTGTTTATTTTGTCCGGGTTGGAACCAGTGAATTCTTTCTTTAGCTTTTCTAATTAATTTATCTATTGTTTTTCTTGGATGGCCAGCATTAAGTCCTATTTTCTCTATAATTTTTAATTCTTCATTTAGTAACTTTTCAGTTGAACATATATATAATGCTCTATAAATGTATGTATTTAAGACGGCAAGTTTATAGTTTATGGGTGTATTTGTTTTGCTTGAAATTATAGCTAGGTTGGCAGCAGGTTTTCTATAGATTGTAGTTTGTATCTGTTCTTTTTCTTGTGTTATTTTTACATCAAGGTATGGTAGGGACTGGTTCTTTTCTTCTTCTATTGTGAATTGTATGTTGTTATCATATTTATTTATGAAAAAAAAAAGAAGATATCATGATTTTTTTTATTTATTAATGTAATAACAGATAAGAAAAATATGTCTATACTCTAATGGCTACTACCATAATAATGCCTGAAATATTGGTATAAGATGAATATAAGTATAATACGGGCATTAAAAAAAGAAAGGTCAGTGACTTCTGTCGATAAACTTTAACTTGATATATGTTATTTAGAGATTACTATGGCATGTTCGATATTGAAAATGAAGTGTGTAGCATTTTTGGTTCACTTTCAGCGCTACTCAAAAGAATTCCGTTACATTACAGTCTATGGGGATAATCGTTTGCCTTGTATTTTAATGATATTACAGTATTTAAAACATATTGAAATTGATAGACATCACTGAAGCGTACTACAAGGTTATTACTACAGACTATGGTGTGCATAGAACTTATCGTTCATTTACAGGGACACACAAAAGAATTTGGCCATAGTAGAAAATGAGCAATAACTGAACAATTGAAGCCTACGAACAATAATTGCTGGAAGTGCGTTTTCAGTTGTGGTATGCGTTTTTAAATTTAACTATTTTTTAAACATTACTTGGTGTGTATAAATTCTGTAGATCATATACAGCGTCGCACAAATGTTCTTAACACCATCCGTTTATCGACGGAAATTGCTGTGACAATTTTCAACTGTGAAACACGTTTAACTGAACTAACTTTTAGCAAACTATGTAGTATAGATACATGTATGTAGATCATATATAGGGCTGGAAAAAAAATCGTATATTTTAAAGATTATTAATGGTAATAGCAGAAATTGGGCTTTCAAATGCTTTATGCGTTTTCCAAACTCTTGATTTAGACATAATCTTTCACCTTAGTAAACCGTGAAGTGTTATTATATTATTCTGAATGTGTTGGAAAATGTCTCGTAATCTATTCTATACGCATGATTTTTCTTTCTTGTTTCATTTATAACTTAGAAACTGTACAAAATTTGCATTTAAATATTTTCGTTCTAATCCCCTCTCACTCCACCCCAATTTTAAATATTTATTCCACAATGAAAACAGAAATTATATCAAAATTCTTTCTTTATAAGAAATCCAACTTGAAATTATTTATAGTAAAATACACAAATCTTTCTTTCATAAAATACACAAGAAAAAGTAACCATGTTTGTAAAAACTATATAAATAAATTCAAGTAGTAAGTTTTAGCAACACTTTCAAAACAGTATTTAAATTGTTTATTTAAATATAGGGAGATCTTAAAAGAGAAAACCCTGCTTCTCACCGAATTTTCAATTTCTCTGTTCTAAAGTCCTGGCAAAAAACAATAGGAATTTTTTAAACATGTACATTCGCCTACTTTTGTTCATTTTAAGATAATTTTAGTAACTGCATGACATTTTTCGAGTTTATGTATTGGATGACGATGATTTGGCTGAATGTCAATCACTGTCTTTCGCAGTACACCGCCTCCGAATACTAGGTCTGAACGCCAACAAAACGTTGCGGCTGCCGAAGCCTAATTTTTTCCAGCATGTGTATAGTCCCTTAAATTTTGGTACAAATAATTTTAAGTATTTTTCGCTTCATTGTTTGAGATTAAGGGGACCGGGTAAGGGAAATTTAACCAAAAAATCGATTTTTACTTTTTTATATCATTGAAACTTGGGTAAAATTTCCGGGCGTTCAAGTGTTAAACTCTTATCTTCTCAACGATGTATTACACATGTTTATATATTAAAATAAAAGGTGTTCGATTTTTTTATTCTTTCTAAGAGCACTTCACAGCAGTGGGCTGCCTTTTTTTAAATTCAGATTTCTTGATTGGCACCACTTTTCTGAAGTGGTTAAATTTCTATTGTTTTCGACTTAATTAATATGTTATTAAAAAAGGCGAATTTTACTATTTCAAAAAGCTGGTGCTAATCAAGAAATCAGAATTTTAAAAAAGTAGTCCACTGGCAACACTGCTTCACAGCTTTAATCGACTTTTTCTCAAAACTTCAATTTTTCAAGTTTGTGTTCCTTCTTTTCAATATCTATTAAACTTAAGAACTCAGATTTTTCTAAATACTTATATTATGCTAAAGTGTGTATTTTATCAAAGGGATTTAAGGATTTGTTGAGAAATATTTATTTTAGGCAATGAAATATTACCTAAAATGCTAATTTAAAAATGTCTTTCAATAAACAATGAATAATTAATTTTCAATTTCACTTAGAAAGAAAATAACCTGTTAAAATACGTAAAGCATATTATTCAAACTACTCTAAAAATTCTAGACCTTTATCTTTCACCATTTCTGAGAAAAAGTTACATAAATTTGGCAAATTCTATGAGATAGAGCTTACCCGGTCCCCTTAAACTAGTCAAAGAAACCTTTTATAAAACACTGGTGTCTAAATTTTAGGGACCGTACTTACATTAAAATAAAATCCGTCTTCGGCAGCCGCCATTTTTGTGTCAGCGATCAGCCCTAGTATTCAGGGGGCGGTTTACTGCGAAAGATAGTGCATTGGCATTCAGCCAAATCATCGTCATCCAATACAGACCAGGAGGCGTCAGCACAGACAATCACCTCGTCGAGTTCACGGTTGAAATTCCAGAATTAATTAAAATGCGATTCGCATATTAAAGCACAATCGGTCTGTCAAGTCATATCTTGATAGAAAACACCTGAAAATCCGATTTTAGCGGTTGACTCGTAAGTTCACCATTGTGTTTTTACTGCGCCCAAAGATTTGGGTATATGAAAACATGGAGCACTGGGAACAGGAAAACACAATGGTAAACCTACGAGTCAACTGCTAAAATCCGGTTTTCAGGTGTTTTCCACCAAGATATGGCTTGGCAGGCCGATTGCGTTTTAACGTGTGAATCGAGATTTAACTGATCCTACAATTTCATCCGTGAACTCCATGAGGTGAACTCCACGAAAATGTCATACAATTACTAAAATTATCTTAAAATAAACAAATGTAGGTGAATGTGAATGCGTAAAAGAAATTCCTAATTTTTTGGCCAGGACTATATTCTACACTCTCATAAAGTCAAGTTCTTTCTTTTAATTTTGCAATTATAATCTAACATTTATATACAATCTTATAGTAACAGAAAAACGAAAAAAAGTATTTTAATTTTTTAAAACTTTCTCATTCTGCATTCAAATGCATTACTTACTGTTTGGAACATAAAAATAAATAAGTATAAGATACTAAAAAGTAATTCTGTAGGAAACATTTTGTTTATTGGAAACCAATCTGTCTTTTTAAATTTGGAATTAAGCTCAGCAATATTTTTTTCAATATCCTTCTCATTCGAACAGGCAATATTAGATTGCGTCAGTTATCGACACAGAACAACTTTTCTCATTTCCTCGAATAGTTGCGTTTAGTCATCCAATTCCACCTGATTAAATTTGCTTTTGGTATTTTATTTTCCAATACTGAAAAATATCAAGGTCTTTTCTAAGTGAAAAAACAAAACAAAAGTAAACTAGTAAGGATTTATTTGGATGATAAAAAGCATTAGTTGTGGAAGGAATATCTCTGATACTACTGAATTACTAAAAAAATATTCTAATACGTATTAAACTCCTGATAATTACTGCTAATTATAATTGAATGTTTGTCACGGAAAAAAATGCAAGGGTACCTGGTGATCACTTTCATAATACCACTATTTCCAAACAATTGTCTTTGGAGTAGATTTCTTTTGCAATTTTTGTTACTTTAATAAAAATATTATTATACGAAATTAGAAGTAGTATCGAAATATTTTCCTGGTGGAACTCGAGTCAGAGTTAGTTTTTTGCACGATAAATATTCAACAATACTGACAATTGATACTGATACCAAATTTATGTTGCTTACTGTTACCAGTGATACTACTAAATTACTAATAACAATATTTTTATAATTAAAATACATACAACAGCAAAAATAATTGTACAAAATTACTTTCAGATGCATACATATAATATAAAGACATTTAAAATACATTAAAAATATCTTAAAATATATTAGAAAAACCCAGAACGTTTTAAACCATTACAAGGCCGTCATCAGTAGGATTTAAAGGTTGTTATTATTTTCTTTGCGCTTATTGAAGAAAAAAATGTAATTTAAAGATTGTAATCAAAAATTATCTTTCGTACAAATAATTACCAGGAATCCATTATAAGAGAATCAATTGAAATAATTGCTAATAAAGATACAGCTTGTAACGATGCACTATCATACAATATCTATGGAATATAGAGACTTTTGCTGCATAATAAATGAAAGCTCGTTTTGTTGAAAATCTGAATAACACTATCTGGTTTCCCATCTGACGTACAATCTTTAAATTACAATGTTTTCTTCTGGACAATTCTCGAATAAGCGCAAAGAAAATAATAATAACATTTGAATCCTACTGATGGCGGACTTGTAATGGCTGAAAATGTTCTGGGCTTTTCTAATGTATTTGAAGATGTTTTTAATTTGTATTTTAAATAATCTTTATACTATATGTATGCACCTGAAAGTCATTTTGTACAATTATTTGTGCTTTTATATGTATTATAATTATTTAACTCAAGGTAAATATAGCACTAGAATTCTACACTGTACAAAAAACGGACTAAAATACGGAAATACTACTGGCAATCGAGACGTCAGTACTATTTCCGTATTTTAATGGAAGTTTTCCCCCGTAAATACAAAAAAAGAGGGAAATTTTCTTTTATTTACCGGGAAAAAGTTTCGTTAAAATACGGAAATAGTACTAGCTCCTCGATTGCCAGAAGTATTTCCGTATTATAGTCCGGTTTTTTTTTTACAGTGTAACTTTCATTTATTTGACAATATTTTTGGCTGACTCATACTACTGAAATCCTTATCCTGATTCCTAATCGTATTTATGATTCTCGTGAGACAATATTTCTACAGGGTAAGTCAAAATGAATATAGCGATTACAAACGGTTTTTAGCTATTTAATGGAAAATAATTTATCAATAAGATTACCACAGAATGTAGACGGAACTTCCAAATTTCTTTACGTAAGGCAAGTGCAGTGAAGCGGAAGCCTACGCATACGCGATTTGAAACGACAAGAAACCTGTTCATTCCGGCCGTCTCATTAGTAAAAATGGCCAAATATGACGGTAAAAATGGCGATTTTTTTTTCTGTGGGGTTATGTGAAAGACAGGTTACCTCTCACGTCCAAAACAATTGAAGAACTCAAAGTACACATTTGTAATTGGCTTGCGTCGGTGACTGAACAAATGCTTCAGAATGCATGGCGTGAAATGGACTACCGCCTAGATGTTGTTCGTGTGACCAAGAGAAGTCACATAGAACATCTATGATGTATGTATACAAAAATTTGAAGTTCCGTCTATATTCTGTGTTAATCTTATCGATAAATTCTTTTACATTAAATAGTTATAGCCGTTTGTAATCGCTATATTCATTTTGACTTACCCTGTATTACTATTACTAAATGTTGATAATCTAACTACTGAATGAACTTCACTAATTAATCCTGTTTATAAATTGAGATAACACAATAAAAGACGAAAAAATATTCTGACCCTTTTTTTTCAATTTCTGTACCTGTACTCAAATACTCAAAACATTTAAGTTCTTTCTTTTAATATTGCACTTTTATATGGAAAACCAAAAAAAGTTATTTTACATCCAACAAAGCTTCATTCTACAATTCGAATGTAGCGCTTAATCTTTGTGACATAGACAAAAAATACTGAAAAATAAATTTGTAAATAACACTTCGTCTATTGAATAGGAATTTGTCCTTTTATTTAAAAGTATTCTGCCATTTAAAATTTTAAATTAAGCTCAGCAGTGATTTTTTTAATGTCTTTAATTCTTGAACTGCTAATGTTAGATTGCGTGGGCTGTTGATATAGAACAATTTTTTATTTATCGAAAATGTTTTCTTAGTTATTCAGTTCCACATGATTAAATTTGATTTTGTTTATATTATCTTCCAACGCTGAAAAATACCTAAACTCTTCCAAGCAAAGAAACAAAAGCTGTGTATTATAATTATAAAAATAATTTATTATGGAACAAAATTTATGTTAGTTATTAACAAGTAAACCATGTTTTTCAGACGTTAAAACAGGCTGTTTTAACGGATAATAATATCTGTGCACGAATGATCACATGGAGAGTGCATTAAATTGAAACAGGTGCATAAAATTTTCTAAACCTGAACTAGGAAAATCCCTTCAAAGCAGCCAATTAAAAAAAATGCAATCAATCCCCCTTTGTGTCAGATAATGACAGGAGCTATTTTACCACAATAAAAATGTAATCTTGTGCGTTTCTCAAAGCGTATGTAGCTTATATGCTTGAAGAAATGTGTTTAAATTTAAAAAAATAAATAAATATTTAAATCACAAATGAAAATCATACAAAACAAAAAACTAAAAACTTGACTTACTTTTAAAAATTGGCCTACTATAATTAAAACTAAACAAGATGTAAAGACAAGAAATATAACAAATATCCGATAAATAAATATTACATAAGATATTGATAAGCAAGCCTCCACCCGAAGATTGGAAGCATGGTGATTTGCATTAATTTAATATGCATTTGAGTTTCTGTTATAGTATTTCATATGCAAAATGGATCTATTTAATAAGTGCTATTATTTGTTGTCGACTATTCATGATTTTCTGTTGTTCGTCAGGTCGCTAATGGATTCATAAATGTAGATTATATTGGATTATCAGTGATACAAGGGAGGCTGAAAAGTTCCAAATCCGATGAGTCAGATGCATTATGCAAAAAGATACACTTTTGCATTTGTTTGGCAGAATCAATATGCCTGAAGATACATTTTTGCATTTATTTGGTAGATGAAGTATGCTGCAAGATACATTTTTGCATTTGTTTGGTAGATGCAGCACGCTGCAAGATACATTTTGCAGGGGTCGGAGCATATAGGACAAATTTTATTGTTCTTACCGGTATCTTTTATCAATAACCTTCAAGAAACATTTTTATAAGATATGCAATAAAAATATATCATGAGGATTATTGATAAGAGATACTGGTAAGAACAATAAAATTTGTCCTATATGCTCCAACCCCTGATTTTAATATTTGTTTGGCAGATCCAGTATGCTGCAAGATACATATTTACATTTGTTTGGGAGATGTAGTATGCAGCAAGATGCATTTTTTGCATTTGTTTGGCAGGAGGTGCGATGTGCAGCAATATACATTTTGTTGCATTTGTTTGCCAGATGCGATGTGCAGCAAGACGCATTTTTGCATTTGTTTCTCAGATGCAGTATACAGCAAGATACATTTTTGAATTTGTTTGGTAGATGCAGTATGCTGCAAGATACATTAATGCATTTGTTTGGCGGATGCAGTATGTAGCAAGATACATTTTTGTATTTGTTTGACAAAGTAAATCTTTAATATGCGGTTTGTAGTTTTCTATATCAAAATCTATTTCAACAATTGACTGAAGTTATTGCTTTGATTTTTTAAAACATATCATTTTTTTTCTGTAAAAGTGACTAGAAAAAAACACGTTCTGACGCCCTATTGACTGTGGCAGCACCTGATAAATAAATTTCGCTTTTATTTCAATTTTTTAAAAATTTTTAAACATCACACTATTTCAATTTTTAAACCGTCGAATCGGGAGGAAAATTCTTTCAAACTCAATTTGTTTGGAAACGGCACACAGTGGAGTATTTGACCCGAAATCCTGGTCAAAAATATTTTTCGATGTAAATATAGCCCGATTGGCTTGAAATTCTAAGATGTTATTGGGTGTCACTATGGTATGTTTGGTATTGTAAATCAAGTCTATAGCATTAACTGTTCATTTACAGAGACACCCAAAAGAATTCCCTAGCATTATGGTCTATGGGGAAAAATCGTTTGTTCTGTATTTTAATGATATCACACTTATAAACGTGCTGATAATTATGTTCATCACTAAGGTGTACTAAGGCACTTATTGTAGAATATGGTGTGCATGGAATATATCGTTCATTTACAGGGACACACAAAAGAATATGGCTGAAGAATAAATTTAACTATTGAAGTCTATGACCAATAATTGCTGGAAATGCGTTTGTAGTTGTGATAGGTGTTTTAAAATAGAACAATTTAAAAAAAAATTACTTTGTGTGGATACATTCTATGGATCATATACAGGGCTGCACACAGTTCTCAAGTACGTTTCCGTTTATTCACGGAAATGGCTGAATGGACATTTTTAACTGTGCTATGCGTTTCACTGAACTAACTTTTAGCATACTATGAAGTATACATACAAATTTATAGATTAGTTTAATATTTTATATATTAAAAGCTGACGAAGCTTAAATAAGATTTTAACATTGCATATAATAATAAATATACATTTTACAAATATTTTGACAATTAAGAAAAAAAAAGAGTCACCATTTAAGAAGAGCACAAAGAAAAAAGAAGTTAAAGTATTAATTTACTAAGCAGATATTTAAAAAGACGAATAAATCACATGTCCGTTGACTTAACATTACCGAAGGGAGTTTGGAAATTGAGCGACTTGTAACCATAAATATTTACTGTTTCTAAGAGGAAAGTAATTGTTGATAGGTTTGTCTTATTCACTATTAATGTTTAATTGTATTTAATTTTACTATGTATAAAACTTATAATTTACATTTAATAATGCTTATTACATTTAAATTACATTTAATAATAATTATTGCATTTAATTTATGTTTAATAGTGTTATATTTAATAGTAGGTTCAGTAAAGTGGAGCCTATATAGTATAGATTACTAGTTTTTGAATGTATTTAATATATTACCAGTTTCAAAACGATTCTTCAGAACTCTTCTTCATCACTCTCTTCTTGGCTTTTATCGGGAATACCATCAGACCTTGCTGGAAGAAGAAGTTGTAGGGTCTCGCTACTGTATGGCTTGCTCTTTTTAGTTCAGAAACAGAGTTATAAGAAAATATGAAGTTGCTTATTTTCACGTATACATTATAAAAGGAAAATTTTAATTAAATTTTCTTTGTGCCGTTTGTCAGTTTTGGAATTAAAATTAGGTGTCTATTTTTAAGGACACCGCCCTCGAAAGGGTTAATTCCCTCCTTTTCCTTCTTATGTTACACATATGACCGACAACAACTAATTAGGGAACCCTTTTTCAATAAATAAGTATATACAATTGGAAGGCGATCGGATATTTCTATCAAAAGATATAGAGTTGCGTGCTTATGTACGTACCTACATACGTACATATGTACGTACGTACATACATACAGACAGAATATGTAGGTGCAGAAGCTCTTCGGTAATATCCTGTGAGATAAAAACCTTCAATACGACAGTAAATATATAGTTCTTATCTCTTCAATTCGGTGGTCGCAAAACAGAGCATTTAAATAATCCTCCCGAAAAAATAAAATTATAAAAAAATGGCAACAATATGCGGAATATTTTTTTGCAGAAATTGACACTCAAAACTATAACTAATACGATTATAGTTCAAACATGGCTGGGCAACGCGCGGCACATATTTAAAAAGCTTTCGATATGTATAAATTAGAGCCAAAAACGCTTTAAAAATAACCCTTTTACACATTTAATGTTTTTTTATTACATTTAAAACGAAACTATTTAAATTAACACATAGTTTAACACTAAGCTCTGACCATTGTGAAATACGTAAGCCCTGTTTAGTTTCAATTCAACAACTCATTGAGCCACTAAAAAATTATATTTAAACATAACAACAATGCCAAAAAACTACAAAAAACCACGTCCTCTCAGAAAGAAACTTCCTCTTCAGCTGATGCCAGGAACGACCGGATATAACTCAGGTTCCTAAAATAGACATAGATCGATGCACCAATTAGTTAGCTATTAAAAAATATCATTTTTACAATTTTTGACGAAATTTTAATTTTGGCATTTTTGGCCAGGTTTTTGGGTCAAATACTCCACTGTGCGGCATCAAAATTTATTGAATTTTTATATGGTTTTTCAAATAATTTTGAAGCATGATTTTCTAAAATAAAATTAGATCGCGTACAGACCGATTACATGACATTAATCTTTTTGCACTTAATATAAATAGTCCAGGTTTTCTTCCTGGTTAATGTTCTATAACAATATAAAAATTTCACCAATAACTTATAAAATAATATAAATAAAACAAATTTAACAGACCATGTAATTGAAAATCTCACTAAAATCATTGAAATTTTCAAAATCAAAAAGACTACTGCGAGTAGTAAAATTTTTGGCGATTTCTTCGACTATTAACTCCTGTCCTGAAACTATCGGTTTTAATAAATTTCAAAATTTTATTTGAATGCAGTATTGATACTTTTTATGCGTACCGTATATTTCTGTGTATAAGCCAAGAACTTTTGGGCATTATTGTTTGGCTCCAAAATAAGGATGTCGGCTTATACACGAGTCTAAGTAAATTTCCAAATTTGATATTCTAAAATAGAAATGTTGATAAATATATAAAACATAAAAAAGACTTAAAAATTTCTAAAAATACTTTAATGCTCTATTCTTTTTCAATGAAAAAGTCACCTATCATCATTTACTGTCCTATTTATTCAGAATTTTCAAACAACTCCTTAAAATTGCTTTCATTGGTGCATCAGGATGAATATCGTCAGTTTCTAGCTCATCATCATCGGCATCTTCTTCAAAAATGGCATCATCCTCAGTTCCATCCATCGCATTATGGATTCAACATTTTTTGAAAGATCGGATGATTCTTTCTTATGGTAATTCAAGTCAAGCTTCTTTCTCGATTTAGAAATAGAAAATATGTCAGCTTTTTTTTTTAATTACTGCCATTTATCATAATTGCATCCGCAGATAACATCCATTCAGTCCATTTCAAACGGAGCCTGTTTTTAAATGATTCATTTAGAGAAATGTCCTATTGTTGAAGAATAGAAGTAAGGCCACCGGGGATCTACCAAAGATATCTAGGAGATATCAATAATTTCGATTAGCGCATTTTTTTCCATTAGTTATGAAAGGAATAAGTGCTAAGTTTTCGTTCGCTGAATTTTTCATCACATTAGTTTAACATTGACTTATGTATGGCTTTCCAATTTTGGTGTATTTTTCACTGAAATGTCGTATACTCGATTCATACACGGATCGACTTACACACGGAAATACACGGTAAATGCTTTTTGGTGTTACTAGTGAGCGAGCTAAAAAATATATTAACCCCTTCGTTCCCGAAACTAATATGATGCTACAAATACTCATTCGGTGGTTTTAAACAAATAAAATGACATCATAGATGACAGAAAAAATAACTTTTCGGAAATTGATACTTTAGGGGACTAGTAATTTAGGTTCACAAATAAAGATCTACAATTACAAATCCCCTTAAAATACCAATTTAATTATTACTAAGCTAAATTCTTGCAAATTTAAAGCCTATTTAAACAAGTGAATGATAGTTTTAATAAATTTTGAACATGCTAGTTAAATGTGTGTTTAAATTCGAAGTACTTAATGAATTTAAATTTGAACGATGAAGCCGTTTATCATTTTTTTAATAAGTTTATGTAATGTACGCTATTTGCTTGTTGCTGAAGTTATTTAACTTTACACGGTTTTACTGGCTGGATAAGCTTTAAGTATATGTTAAAAGTAACTGTCCGATTCAGAAAGGTCTCCTTATATATTTCGATATTAAATAAGTCATTGTTTCTATAGCAACAATACATTTATTGATTGTTGCTTGAAGGAAGAAAGAAGCTTGACTTGAATTACCATAAGAAAGAATCATCCTCTTGTTGTCTCCGACACAAACAATGCCCCACCAGTGACTGAGAGGTTCTGCTCTCGAAACTGGTAGACAGGAGGTGCTGGGTTCGATCCCAATCGCGACCGTCGGCCTAATCGTTCGGAGTTTTCGTGGTTTTCTTTGAGCCATGGATTTTCATGCTTAAATACGGATTAGTTTCCCTTAGAAAGACCCACATCAAGGGCACTCCTCCTTGGTTCTATATCCCTAGTGTAGATAATCGGCCGTCAAAAATCAACCAACCAACCAACCGACACAAACAATACCGAAGTCAAATGGACAGTGCTCAGAACTGGAACTTAATATTGAGTTTGAAGCAATTTTAGCCCATGATATTTAGTTCTAAACAGTCGTTAAACGATCGTTAAACTTCATCATAGATACATATAAATGTATATGATAAATCCTTAGTTATAAAAGAGTATTTATTTAAGTTAAACTTACTTAAAAAAGTTCAGCACAAAACGTTTTCCTTGAAGAGAATTTGACATAAAAGCTTTTTTTTAATTTCATTTCATCGCCAATAGGGGATAAATCGCCAAATAAACGAAATGTTTATTATTTTTTACGGACGCTATATCGAAGTTCCGCCGGAATTTTTTTTATAAATATATATACCCACATTAGAAGAACATTCTATCGGTGTTCGTACGGGTGCTTGATTTCCAGATTGAGGAATTCTTTGGTACAAGTATTTTCTTATAGAAAATCTCTCCTTAAATAAGGCGAAATTTCGCGCATTTAAACTGGATTTATTTTTCTATATAAAATACTAATATTTGGTCTTGAAAATAACGATACCCGTACGAACCCTGTTCTATATTTCTTATTTCAAATTTTTCCGAGTATGCGCGTATGGAGACCTTCCTTTTAAGCTGTGTACCTATTCTAAAAAATTTTTTAAATATGCAGAATGTAATATTACGGAATATTCAAATAAAAAACTACTCATGTAAAAGTATATATTTTTTGAAAAATATTTAATTTCATCTCGGAGAAAGAATGAAAAACATATGTAAAGTTTAGAAATTATTGATACTAAGGGATCTAACCCGGACTTCCCGAGCTATAGTTCAAAGGTGAAAATAATTGTCTAATACTGAAAACGGTAACAGATTTTCTACATATAACCTCTTCGCTACCTGGGTGCACATATGCAAACCTCTATTCTTTTCCTCCTAAAAGCTAAACTGTTTGATTTCTATGCAGTTTGACTACATTTCTTAACAGCTGAATGTTTTTGCTTTAAAAGGAAACAAATAAATGACAACATGTATTCTGATATCCTCATAAAATAGATGTTACTTTCATCTGAGTTTACAAAATGCCTTCAAGATAGCGTGCCCAAGAAATCGAGAAATTTTCATAATTATTTAACATAAATACTTTAGAATAAAATGTTTTGAGGATGCAAATTACTTGCATTTGGCAAGGGGAAATTTTGCTCGCAAAATGCTGTGGCACGTTTTCTTTTCGCACCGAATATTCGAAAGTATTTCATTTTTAAACATAAAATTACACTATGTGTAAAATACTTAAAATGTAACAAAAATATTTAAAAAGATTTTAAATTACTTTCATTCTTCTTAGTTTTTTCAGCTATAAACACGTCAGAGGATACAGAAAACACTGTTATTAACGTCTTATTTTTCAAATTTCACGCAGTTGGTGTCGAAAGGAGTAAAAGTGAAAGTCAATTTTTTAGATCCGGAAAACATTGGGAAAATAAAACATGGATATAGAGAGAAGGGGAATATTACATGTTTTATGATTCTTTAAGCAAACTGAACCAAATTCTGGGTATGATGTAGGATAAAACGTCGTTACAAACAGTATTTTCTTTAGTAATAATTCCTGTTGATTCATGGATAATTAATTCATGATAATTCTTTAAGGGACATATTTTTTTTTTTTTTTTTTTTTTTTTTTTTTTTTTTTAATCTTCGAAATGAACTTGTATATCCTACTTCTTGTTAAATCTGAGCAGGGCTGTTGTTGGTCGGTTGTACTTCAAATATCTCTAATGTACTTTAATACGGTCTTTAAGTTTATTTGTTTATTTATTATTATTTTTTTGTTACAAACATCCTAATAGATATGCGCCGCTAAATTTGACTGATCCCTTATTACATACATAAGTAGTTTCATTAGCATTTAAAAAAATATTTTGAGTATGCACTTTAAGGATCCATCCCCTGTTAGACACAAAATGTGCTCACATTCACTTTAACTGCGTACTAAAAATTAATTTGTATTTCAAAGAATCAAAAATATACAAACATAAGCATATAAAAAATAAGAATACTTTATTTAAACAAAAATCTTGGACTTCATAAATCAATACTGAATGAAAAATGCTTTAAAGCATTTTTGTTTCCGTTTTCTACTAAAATGAAGATATTCCAATATATCTCAACTTTCTCTGGAGCGGAAAATGAATCAATTTCTCTCACATTTTATTCATTGATATGTCAGAATGTATGTGATTAATGATACCACACTGGTTTTAAATTGCGAAATAAAATATAAGTATCGAAAATGTTTTAATGTACATATTTTGTATCGGTTTAGCTTTTATCTTTAAGCATTAAAAATCGTTTTCCATCTCTGCTTTAAAATCTGGATTAGTTAATTAAACTAACTCTGAGAAAACGAGATATATAAGCATTCTCTGTTTATTAATGAATCTTTTTTTAAATATTATTCAACCATGTATCAACTTAAGTAGTATCAATGATACCGTATTGGTTTAAAAAAAAAAAAAAAAAAAAAAAAACCTACAGGCTCTGCTTACGGACACATGTAGATTTCGAAGTACTAATTTCACCATCGAAAACTAATCAAGATTAGAGATAAACTCAGTTTAAGAATTTTATCTGTCGCTTTTGAGAAGTTTTTAATTTCATTTTTCTGTAAGAGCTGATTTAATCAGAATCATATTAATACGATAAATTGTTCTTCAACCGCTATTTTTTTTTTTTTTTTTTTTTTTTTTCGTAAGAGTTGGTCCTATTAAAAACTTGTCATTATAAAAGTTGTAGATAATATTAAGACGATTTTTAATAAATTCAAGCGGATTTGATATATTATGAATTGACGAAGTTATGAGTTTTTTTCTCCCCCCTTTTTGTTGTTTTATTATTATTATTATTATTATTCTATTTTTATTTTATTTTATTATTATTTTTTTTTTTTGCTGTAAGAATTGGTCATATCAAAACGTGTCAAGATAAAAGTTGTAGATAAGATTAAGAGGATTTATAATAAATTTAAGTCTATTTGATATCTTGAGAATTGACGAAGTTATGAATTATTTTCTTCTTAAAACCCTATTTGTTTCGCCCCTTGAACCCATTTTTAATGATATCAAAAATCTGTTACACATAAATTTTTGGACATTTTCCTAGAACTAATAACAATTTTAAACAGATTTGATATGTATTATAATTAAGAAGTTATGGGTTTTTTTTCTCTTTTCACAAAAAAACCCCCTCCATATTTCCCTTTCATCCCTCCCCTTCATCGAATTTTGCAACTTGACCGAGATTTTCTGCCACTTGATTTTACGTATCAGTTTGGAAGAGATTTGTGCAGAATTGTGGAAGCTATCGCGTCCATAAAAAATTGACGTATATAAAGTTTTGAACTGGGGATGGTTTTGGATTCTACGGGTCATGATCGACGTAAGTCTGCAAAACTTTTTCAAAAATTCCAACATAGGGGAGAATGTAATCGGTAGTATTTCTGATGAAATCTATCTAAAATGGTTAAATGCCGGATTTCTTGTCTCATTCTCATCTAGCGTAAAGCATAAATATTTTTTTTAACGATTAATTATCTTTAGCAATAAATTTTTGATTAAACTAAGTCTCCAGTAGAGGGGGTCCGAGCATGAATGCATATAAAACTTTGAAGGTAATCTGGTCTCTATTTATAAGGTATTATAAAAATATATTTCATACAAAATGCAGCCAAAAACTTTTTTCCGGCTTATAGCAGGAGATAAAGGTAGCATACGTATTCCTTGAATATAAGTATTCAGTTAATTTTACTTCAGAACACGAAACTAAAACTCAATTATAGAAAATTCCAAATTTTCGTTAATACTGAATTTTAACCCTTTGCACTCGAGGGCTCCGCTACGGAGACAATGCAAATAATTTTGTGATACCTGTCTAGAAAAGCCAAGATTACATATTGGCAACTGCTTCGAGAAATTAAGGAGAGGCAATTGCTTCGCTTTGGACGATTAAAAAATGTAATAATTTTATATATATATATATATATATATATATATATATATTTTTTATATATATATCATAACATTTGTATTCATAACGAATTAAAAAAATAATGAGATATAATTAAAATCGCTTCGAGTTGCTGGTAATACGAATGAAAAAAAACTTCGAGTGCAAAGGGTTAATGGAAAGTTCTCCAAATTAGCCAGATACCAATTAATTTGATTTATGGAGAACTATTTTTATCGCCAAATCTGGGGTATTTTGCCAAATATTGCAAAGTCTAGCGAGAGTTTGATGCAGCTCGCAACCTAGCGGTGCATCGCTACGTACGTACTTGTTTGCGCGCACGTGTGTATGAAAATTTTATCAAAACAAATATAAATTAAAACAAAATACCTATTATAAAAGTGATTACAGTAAATATAAAGGCTTAAGGGGGGAGGATACCTTTAAACCTGCAAAATTTCCGAAAAAATTTTAATGCATAATTTGATTCCGTAGTCATTTCTGAAAATATGCAAAAAACCGCGGTTTACTAATATATTAGTTTACTAATTAGTTTACTAACTTATACCCATTAGTTTACTAATTATGGCAGTTTTATTAAGACTACATATTAAGACTACATAGGATAATTAAACTTTGCATTGCGGTTATTCAAAGAAATGAATTTTGATACTGCGCGCAGAGTTACTAAAAAACTATGCATGGCAATCAAAAAAACTTTTCATTACATATTCATTACTGTATTATCTACAACCTAAAACCAGAAAAAGGTACGATTTTATTTTATTTTTTGTTTTTTACTCTGAAAATATTTTTTTAAGTTAAATTTTTTAATTTTTTGTTAATTTTTTAATTTAGTCAATATTTTCTACAAATATTCTGGTTTTAGTATTAAGGTAACAGTATTATATATTTATTTTCACCAACATTTCCTCTTTATGTGCATAATTTCAGATTTAATCATGCGCGCAAGGTTTTTTTCTCTTATTATCATATATTTTTAAACTTATCATTTCAATATTTATTTATGAATTTACAAGTATATATATATTTTTAAATATAAATATAAATATGAGCTTTATATTTAAATGAAGTTTGATTTTTATTTTTGACTTACTACACAAGTTTTGAAGCTTGGAACATATAGTGGTATTTTTTCCTTTTTCAACGTGTTCAAATGTATCCTACCCCATTAAAAGCCTTTTAATAAATAACCGACTAGTACAGACAAAATAAGGATGACATTTTCAAGGTCTGTAATGATAAACTGTGTTCACATAATATTTAAAAATTGTACTTGATAGATAAACGTCACTAGATATCAGATATCACAGAAAGGTACCTTAAAAAAATGATCATCAACAAATATGATTTATTTTACTTTCTTTTATCTTATCTTATGCAATGATCATCAATAAATATGATATATTTTACCTTCTTTTATCTTATCTTATGCAGCATCTCGCGACAAATTCTAGGTAACTCATATGAGGCTGATTCCTTCCATATGCTATCATTGCGCGTATAGATTTCTATTGATTCGTGGATTATGAATGGGGAAGGGAATCTTAACGGATAAATATTACAGTACATCTCATGATATTTGTTAATTACACATTTTGAATTTTATATGAAAATAGTTTATTTATCATTACAGACCTTAAGAATGGCACCTTTAGTTTGTGTGTACGAAACTAGTATGCTTGTTTATTAAAAATTTTTAAAACTTTATGCCTACTGTAATAATTTAGAATATTTAAATTACAGAAAGTAATATTTCCTTATATGATTTAATTCGAATATATTTTTTAAATATCGAAAGGCAATTTTAATCGACATTCGAATATTTTTTGAAAATATAATATTTATTTCAATATTCAATATATATTATGATATATTTTAATATAACTTCAATTTATAGCGTGACTATGTAGTTTTAAGCGTATGATAGTTGCAACAATAGTTGCTCAAGGGGCAAAATTTTTGGAAAATTTTAAATTTTTTGGTATATTTTTAAATTGTTTTAATTTGGAATCTTTACGTGACCACATATATATACATATATATATATATATACAGAAACATAAAATTTGATATGAGGGTTGTTTCGCAATCTGGGGGGGGGGAGGGGGCATAATAGGAGAAAATGTTCCGAAATTTTAGAAAATAGCTTTGCTGTGGGGGCTTCTTACATTTTGTAATGGACGCTACTGCTTGACAAAGTATAGATATACTTTAGTGGGTATAAGTTGTGTGAGCTCATGTAGTTTACAGTTACCGCATTTCTCGGAAGAAGCTTTGCTCAGCTTCATATGAAGGGTATTGAGCATGGTATCATTGAGGCCATAAACTCACGCATTATTAACACTTTACGGATGGCCATTTTTTGAAAATGAGCACAAAATTTACGTTTAAAAATGTTATTACATATTAAAACCTATTCACAACCAATCAGAAGCAAGCTTGTTTGCATTAAAATTTTTTCTTTCTTCCTTGCAATATTTCCGCTACGAGTATTATTTTCTTTTTCCAATCCACAAAAACGTAATTTTACGTGACCCGTCCGTTAAGTGTTAAGATAGCGCCAGATTTGGCTTTTTGTGAGATTTTTTCTGTAAACCACGTCTATAAAACCATGAGTGTACCAACATCAGGCTACAAATATACAAGAGCTCAGGGTAATTGTGGCTCAGGAAATCTCGACTATACCAGTCGAGGGCAATGAAAATTTTCTGAGAAGAACTTTAACTTTGTATCGAGATTCATTGGCTCCAATTAATTGATATAATTTTAATAATTTAATTCATTAAAATGGTATAAGATGAACTTCTTTAGTATAAAAGATTCTTTTTTATTTCTCGCCTTGTTTGGTTTATACTGGCATTCCAAATCAGGGTGAAATTTTAGTTGCATCCTGTATATGATGAATGATCATAATGGTAACCGTAGTCTAGGAATAGCGTTTAGTTATGCTTAAAGTTCCTATCCATGCCTTTTCTCGCGAAAAGTTGTGACCACAGAAATATGATAGACGTAAACTTTAATATAATTTAGTTGTTCTTAAACTTGACGTGATTAGTTGTAGTCTGGAATGTAGAAAAAAAGATACAGCTTTTTGTATGCTATGAAAGGCTCCGAAAAGAAGGAATAAATACATGAAATTATGGTAACCATTGTATTTATATTTTAATATAACGTTTTATAAATAGCTTCGTAAACAGGCAAGAAACTAAACTATTGATATATATGATTTACAAAGACATTCCCTAACTCTACAGTTGTTTAGAATTATATATATATATATATACAGTGAGCAAAAAAAGTATTTGCACACCAGGTAAATTTATTGTAGCATATGTATAAATAAATAAAAAGCAACTAAGAATTAAAAATACCAACACTTTTACAAAACAAATAAACATATTTAATATCTGACTTAAATAATTATATTTAAAATATGAAAACATAAAAAAGTAGCATTTGAACTGCCAAAAAAATATTTGCACACTAGCAATAAAAATAGAACTAGAGGAATTATTTATAAGTTAAAAACAGTGCTAATATTTAGTATGCATGCCCTTTGCTTCAATTGCAGCTTGTAATCGTCTGGGCATTGATTCTATTAATTTGTGAGATGTTTCACTGCTGATTTGTAGTCATTCTTCCCTAAGAGCTAGCTTAAGTTCTGATTTGTTAGAAATTTTCTTTTTCCTTATTTTCACATCCAAAATATGCCATAAATTTTCAATCGGATTGAGGTCTGATGGTTGTGGTGGCGTTTCCAATTTATTTTTTACATTATAAAGCAACCATAACCTCGTAATATATACAGTGTGTTTCGGATCGTTATCCTGTTGGAAATAATATGAATTAGAAATTCCTAATTTCAGAGCACTATGAGATAAATAATCTCGCAATATATTAATATATTGTTTAGCATTCATATTACTTTCAATAAAGGTCATTTCGCCAACTCCGTTAAAAGACATGCATCCCCAAATCATTACATGACCACCACCATGTTTTACAGTTGGTTTCAAGTTTTTAATTTGAAGAGGAGTATTTGGCTTTCGCCATACAGTTTTCTTACCATTTGAGTCAAAAATATTGAACTTGCTTTCATCGGAAAAAATAACAGTTTTCCAAAACTCTAGTGGCTTGCTGACATAAGCTTTTGCAAATTCAAGTCTTTTCAACCTATTTGTTTCACTAATAAATGGTTTTTTCAAGGGACTCTTCCTGGAATATTTTCATCATGAAGAATATTTCTAATTGATTGTGGTGTAACTATTGTTTCCGACTTTGAAGCGACATCAACAGCCAATTCTCGAGCACTTAGAAAAGGATTTTTTGAAGATTCTTTTATTATCTCCTTTGCCTGGTATTTAGCTTTCTTGGACGCCCAGTTCGCGGCTTATTTATTGTCGAACCAATTTCTTTTTTCTTCTTAATTACATAACGAACACTAGAAAAGTTTAGATTTAATTTTTTCCTATTCCTCGGTAACTTAATCCAGAATTGTGAAGAAATATAATCTTCTCACGGGTAGCAACAAACAGTTCACACGTTTTCGGCGCCATTAGAACAAAAACTCGCCAGAATCCTCGCTCCAGTTAATATATTACGTGACATTAAAGTGCGGGGCTAATGTACTGCCGGACTGATATGCTAAACATTTGCATAATGTTCGCATTTAATGTCTTTTTTAACAGTCAATGCTTGCTGTGCAAATACTTTTTAGATATGAGAAAATATTAATTTATTTTTTAAAATGTGTAATATTACTTTTTTAATTGATTTTTCGACTACTTTTCAGCAGTGAAATTACGCTTGAAATGCCGGTGCTGGGTTTGTTTGCATCTCATGTTACGCCGCTAGGAATGTGTGCTCATGCAGACTTCTCCATCTTGTGCTGCGGTTGCAGCCTTACCGACTTATATAAGTGAGAAATGCCAGGCTGGACATCGTCCTTGTGATTTAGTGGTAGAGCACTGGAGATCTATTCCAGGGACCCGGGTTCGATTCCCGGCTTGGACATTTTTCACTAAGTTGGTTTACGCTTTGTTAGCAATGTGATAATTCACATCATTAATATTCAATGTGTAATATTACTGTTTAAGGAAAATGGGTAGTTACTTTTATTTTCTTCTTATTTAAATAAATGAATAGTTAAGAGAATTGTATCAAAATTGCTTTCAATGGTTACATATGCAAAAAATCGTCTGCGTGCAAATACTTTTTCTGCTCACTGTAATAACACGAAATTGTCAGAAATATGATTGTCTTTGAACAGCGAAAATTTATACTTGAAATATAAGAATATCATTTTAATATCCGAAGTAGTGTCGAATATAATTTTAAATAGAGATTATTGTATTAATTGTTATTGCACATCAGAAATAAGTTTGAAACGGTTTACATAATAGAAAAATAAATCAAAAGCAATTTAAAAGCCACAGAAGGAGAAAAGATGCCTCCGTTTACAGAAAACAAGCTATTTGAGAAGCTATATTTATCGTAGATCATAGTAATAGTAAAATCTATTCATCGTTGTCCGGTCATCCAAGGCTGTCGTATAGATGGTTGGTGACTTCGCCAACATGGTTTATTAGTGAGAAATTGTAGACTCAGGCATCGGACGGATTGGCTCAGTGGTTAGAGCAGCAGTCTTGTAAACTGTGGTCCCGGGTTCGATTCCTGGCTCTGGCTAATTTTTCTCTCCAGTTGGGTTTATTGTATTTATTGTGTGTATGTCTGTATAATGTTTAAATATACCTTTATTTGAGACGCTGTCTACCCGGATGATTCTCAAATAGAGATTGCAAACTAAAGTTTATGTACATTAAATGTACTCTGAAAAATCAGTGAATTGAATTAATTTTTTCGTTTATTATATTTTGTTCAAGCATGAACATGTTCGCTCTTATTTGCCTATTTTCCTTAGAAATACAGAAAACTAGCAGTCTAACGTAAAATTAATTACCTGAAATCCTCCAATCTCAAGCTGCATTTTCATCAAATCATGCGTGTGTTTGTGCATCTGTGCTGCTTAGTACTTTTTCGTCTTAGAAATAAAATTTTTAGGCATGTCCTTTCTTCCGTCAAACTCAAAACACAAAAATTTCGCGAACCTAAGCTGAAAATTTCCCGAAATTTTATAGTCAAAAGAGTATAATTTCTTCAAATAAGGAAAAAAATCTCTTCCAGTAACAGGAGTATTCCAGCAAAAGCCTGATTGTACATTTCGCGTTTTTTGAGCGTATGCTATAAATATCAAAACATAATTATTAATTTCAGGCTTGAACCATCTAAGATTACCAGTCTGATAACGTCCTTGTTAAAAAGAAAATAAATGCGAAATGATGTCTACGTCGTATTTTAAAACGTTTACAAGGGTTGATAAAAAAAGGTTACAAGCAGCACCAATTGAAAAGTAATTTTTGTGGAGGAATGTTTTCCCCAGAGTGAAGACAAATAGCGCTAATTGTCTTACAGCGGTTGTGCTGGTACGTAGTGTAAGTTTGTAGACGTATCAGAGCAATTGAAATGACAAGACGTTTAGAAAACTGGTCTCGCTTGGAGGTGCGAGTTGTTATTATTTTCTTATGGGCATTGAATGCGTCCTTGTATGCAAAATGGTGGTGTAATCCTCCTGCATACCAATGCTAGGCTCCATACTGCTCACCAAACACAAGAATTGCAGCGAAAGCTCAAGCGGGAAACCTGGTTCCACCTTCCATACAGCACAGATTTGGCACCAAGTACCTATTTTTTTCCGAAAGTGAAGGAACACTTATCTGGAACAAGGTTCTCTTCAGACTGTAAAGCGAAAACAATTGCCTAGACCTGGCTCAATGGGCAGCGACGCGATTTCGACCAAGCCGCGTTAAACAAGTTGGTCCTAAGTTCAGATAATTGCCTAAGTAGATTTGGTGATTATGTGAAAAAAGGATCTGCAAGATGCCCTTAGTTACCTTTTTTATTTTCTGTATTTTGTAAAAAATAATTTTTTATTACCCTGGCAACATTTTCTTTTCACTCCATCCTCTTAAATAGATTCCAGTTTATGAACGCAGACTATTTTTCTCCTGTAACTTATTGAGAGTGAATAAATAAAATAAATATTTATATTTAAAACAAAAAAAAAATAATAAATTAGAAATATGAACATAGCTTCAACTTATTAGGAAAGCATATATATAAATATCAGTAGATTCTGCTTAAAACGACAATAACAAAGATAGTCAGTAAAATAGATTTTGCTTTTCTCCAATTTCGAACATATTCAATATTTCTTTCATCTTGTAATCTGTAATTGATGTGAAATCATATCTTATCCATCACTAATTAGGAGCGTACCATAATGAAAATGATTAAACAATATATAATCCGGGTGCTAGGTATGAAAAAAACTGCAAATCATGATAAGAATATACCGATTGTTCAGTATATGTTTCACATTAATACAATGCATATAAGACGGGGAGGCATCCTGTAAAGAAATAAGAATTAACAACAATAATGGAAATGAATAAATAAAGTAAATATTCAGTTTTCAAATATAAGAATAACCAAAATAACTAAAGTTATCAAATTATTAACATGAAGATATTTTTTAAAATATTTCAGAAATATTACAAAATCAATAGATTCCACTTATAACAACATGAACAAAGACACACATTAAAAGGGATTTTTCTTTTTGCAATTTCGAACATATCCATTAATTCTTTCAACTGGTTGTACGATATGATGGTTATAAAATCACTTTTTGTTCATCTCTATTCACGAATGTGCCAGAACAGAAATGATTGATGAGGCTATCATATACCGATGAGTAATTCTTATACGAAATGAATATATTGTGAGGTAAATGTAACTTAATGTAAATGTCAAATTATATAAAGTTTTACTTTGATATTTTAGAGTCTTCGACTGAACTCCGTGCATGCTAATAATCAGAGGTTTATTATTTTTCTAAAAAGCACTTTTTTTTTGTGTTATATGTTAGAGTCGGGGGTGGGTGGGCTGAGAGACCGCCGCAGAATTCGCATATCGCGGCGCTCCGCGTGTCCGCCCGAGGTCCTTGCCCAGCCCACGTCTCTTTTGCCGGTACTCTCTAGTGGAAGCCAAGATGAACAAAAAATGAAAAATTGAAACCGGAAAAATTTAAAAGGAAAATTGGTTAAATTAAAAACAGCGAAAATCTTGGGTTCGGGGCCCTGAAAATAGCGGACAACCGCAGCGGCATCGAGCTCATTATTAGTAGAAAATGATTTATGTTAAATAACAACAATAATGGAAATGAATAAATAAACTTAATATTCTTATTTAAAATATAAGAATAATCGAAATATGAAAAGTTATCAAATTATTAACATGAAGATAATTTTTTAAATATTTCAGAAGTATTGGAAAAATCAAGATTTTACTTATAACAACGTGAACAAAGACATGCATTAAAATAGATTTCTCTTTTTGCAATTTCGAAC
Source organism: Maratus speciosus (assembly GCA_963932465.1). Lineage (NCBI taxonomy): Eukaryota > Metazoa > Arthropoda > Arachnida > Araneae > Salticidae > Maratus > Maratus speciosus. The sequence continues at coordinate 523,784,656 of OZ010786.1, forward strand.
ATATCCGTTAATCCTTCCAACTGTTTGTACGATATGGTGGTTATAAAATCACTTTTTATCCATCTCTTCTCTATTCATGAATGTGCCAGAACAGAAATGATTGATGAGGCTATCATATACCGTTGAGTAATCCTTATACGAAATTAATATACTGTGAGGTAAATGTAACTTAACGTAAATGCCAATTTATATAAAGTTTTACTTTGATATTTTAGAGTCTTCCACTGAACTCCGTGCATGCTAATCACCAGAGAGTTGTTATTTTTCTAAAAAGCAAACATTTTTTTAGTATTAGATGTTAGATGTTATGAATATTTACGTAATAATTATTGTAATTTATTTATCACCACGCATAAACAAGTATTATAAATACGGAATAATGTTTCAGTAGCTGATATTATAAAAACGTTTTGAATAAGTTATGAGTTAATGCGTATTTATAAAATATTTCCTCTGATACATATGCCTTATGTTTAAATATAATATTGTACTCTGTATAATCATCAAAATATTTAAAAGTCGAAAGAAATGTTTCTTTAGTTTAAAAAGTGATAATAAAAAAGAAGAAAAGGGTATTTGAATTTTTTGCAAATGATAACTAATCAGTAAAATAATAATGATTTAGAAATAATTAACATTCGCTGTGTTTTGTATAATCACTGAATGCCACTATACAATATTATACTCAACGTTTAAATCCACAATTTTGCCTTCGCAAAGCGATTTGCAGACGATTTTTAAACTTAAATTTTATGTATACATCTATGTATACGAAAATACACTTCAAAAAATGTAGTTTTACAGAAAAATACTGTCGGTCAGTGCATCAATAAAAATTAAGTAATAATAATAATAATAAATGTAGAAGAAAAAGATCATATGTCCGTTAATACGCCACTAACGTGATAAAAGAGTATCATTGGCGTAATGAAATTCTTTTACAACCCTCAGTGATGCTGTATATAGGTTAGCATTATGAAACGCGCGCGCGCGTGTGACAATAAAAAGAACATCAGACTTTAAAATATAGTGTGCGGTTCATTTAATGAAACAATCACTACACGGTTTAAATTTATTATATAAATCTTCTTAATATTATCTATAAGTTTTATAGGAACAAGTTTTTTATAGGATGAACTCTTACAGCAAAAGATTTTGGTGTGGAAATTTATAAAAACATTAAAACCACCATAACTTCCTACTTATGAAACGTATCGAATCTGTTTCAACCCACCAAAGAAAGAAACAGTGGGCCATCAGCTGGAAAATAGATGGCAGCCAGCAGTGCTATCAGCGGTAAAGTACAAGGGTGCCATTACTTAAACCCGTCAAAAAGTGTCCAAGCCGAATGCAGCTGGCCCATCAGTGATGGCCAACAGCAGGCCAGCATTGGTATGTCATCACATTACTTCAATCCGGCACTTTTCCTGCAGTGCTAGCACCTATCCCACTGCTATTCCTTTGCTGGTCCAGCACTTTCCCTTACAAAAATTTCTTATAGAATTCTATAAAAAAACAAAGTATTATATAATTATGGCTCCTTTTTCTATAAGCTAGTTTCACAAAGAGCTATAGAAACATCTGTAAAAGTGTCTATAATAGAAATATTTGAACTGCATGTGGTCACCCTGCCAAGTACTGACCGCGCTCGATGGTGCTTGGTTTTCGTGATCGGACATGAACAAGTGCTTTCAGCGTACGCTACGATTGCTCGTAGTTTTCAAGCTCTCATTACACTATTTCAAGTTTGTTTCTTTTGTGATTTACGTTCCCAATCATTAAACTGGTATAGAAATTATTCTATTGTATGGAAATCCTATGTATTTTATACGCTTTTTTTTATTATTGATTTTGAACTGCGTAAATTATGAAAACCGAAATACTTTATAACTTAGTAAAACCAGATTTAAGGAGAAAAAAAAAGTGCGTTGAAATAAAGAATTTATTTATTTATTCATTTACTTATTTATTTTGTTGGTGGCAGTGGTGCTATATTTTTTACAGTTAAAAAAAAAAAATTAGTTTCACAGCTTAAATTGTGTTAAGATATTCATTTCAGATTTGTGTTAAAATACTCAATGTCTTCGATATTCGCAGTGCCACCAGCGTAAGGGTTCCCAGCAAAAATACTGCAAAAGTTCGTGCACTTCCATGTAGTGGTGGGCCAGCGCATGAGATAAAATGGATGCCCACCAGAATTTTATCTGATGATTTCCAACAGCAAAGTTGACTGAAGCTGTCCAGCAGTGGTTATGCAGTGATAGACCATCAGCCAGCACTTCTCCATCATTGCCAGCACCTATCTTGCTGCTGGCCAGCAATTTCTTCTTTGCTGGGAAGATGATACTTTTCAGAAAAGACCAAAAATCATCTATGTTTATCTCTAATCTTGATTTAGTTTTGTTGGTGAAATTAGTATATAAGTCCGAAATCTACCTGTGCTTCTAAGCTGAGCCGGAAAGGTTTTTTTTTTTTTTTTTTTTTTTCGATTTCATTGTTTTACATTACCAGCGGTGCTTTGACCAGAAATCTTCAATACATGTGTTAATTATAAGAAACATTCATTATTGTAGTTCCATTTCACAATTCGAAATAAAAAGTATGTAAAAAAATGCATTATGATAAGTTTAATTATGTATATGTTTTTTGGAACACCCTGTATAAAAGAAAGAAGTAAGAATGTAAAGAAATTCCCGACTTCCTGTATTAAGCTCTTCTGCAATTGCTGTCAACGAATTTAAATACAGGCATCCCCGACTTACGTACTATGTAACTTACGTACATTCGCAGTTAAATAATAAATTTCGAAAATTACATATGTACTAGCGCGTTTGATACGCAGTTGCATACATTTGATATTAATTTTATAAATAAAATATACAGTTACAAACCACAACCGTAATATAGTTTATATATTAGATACAGTTATATTTTTATTAGTATACAATCAAATCTATAACAAAACAACTTAATCTTCATTTTAAAATACATAATCATTGTTTAACGTCTGATATACGATTTAAAAACAGAAATATATTACAATTCATCAGACATGCAAGTAAAAATTACATAAATACATTTAATACAATTAAAAAGCAAACGTTTCGAGCTAAATTTTAGCCCCTCATAAGTGCAATACATAACATTCAAATGACAGAAAACTATATATCATGCTTACAGTTAAAAATTACTAGCAGTTAAAATTAAATAAAGTATAAAATTTCAAAACAATGCTGAGTATTCAGGTGGAAGTGCACATGATTCATTTATCGGCGACGTTTCACAAATATGAAAGTTATCAGATGCGGCTGCAATAATATTAAAAGTAGAGTTTTTCTGGAAGGTGTTTTCACTCATAAGCAAACGTCGCCGATAAATGAATCATGTGCACTTCCACCTGAATACTCAGCATTGTTTTGAAATGTTATACTTTATTTAATTTTAACTGCTAGTAATTTTTAACGGTAAACATAATATATAGTTTTCTGTCATTTGAATGTTATTTATTGCACTGACGAGGGGCTAAAATTTAGCTCGAAACGTTTGCTTTTTAATTGTATTAAATGTATTTATGTAATTTTTACTTGTATGCCTGATGAATTGTAATATATTTTTGGTCTTAATCTTTATTGTTAGTTATTCATAGTAGTAATCTAATTCATAATAAATACATAGTTTGTGCTTATCAAGGATTATTTTATTTTGTGAGTGTTACTCATTTGTCTTGCCATCAGAAATTCATTCAGAATAGGTTAAATTAGTCTTCTTTAATTGTTTCCTATTTTTATAGTCCTTTGATGTAGATTCAAAATTAAAATCTATGATAGATTTATAAATCCCGTATTCCACAAGATATTTGAAAACTGTTCTTTAAGTTTATATTTATATATTTTCATACTTTTACAGTTTATATACGATACGAGTAAATATTGTCTCATTATGCTTTATTTATAAAATACGGTGTTTATAATATAGATATGTATAAATATAATAATACATTAAATTTAAAAAATCAAAAATCCCGACTGCGTAAAAAGTGAACTAATTAATTATTTCTCATCAATATGAAACTATTTTTTATATTACTTACATTTTCATTTTATTTACATGTATTGATGACTTTTAAGTTGTGTTTAATTATTAGTTCCTATCTACAAACACTCTTTTGATGAGGCCTATAGATGTCTATTATGAAGATTAGAGTTACAGTAAAGGTAGCGATCCAAAGTACACAACTTCCAGGTTGTGTAATATTTAAACGGAGCTTCTGACTACAAAATGGTCAATGAAACATCGTCTTCATTTTGAAAGAACTATCCAATGATATGCCACTCAATATGGTGCGTAATTTTTTTTTTTCGTCTCTACCGCCATTTTGTATTTTATGGCCGCCATTTTGAATTTATAAAAACAAAACATATCCTATAACCATCGGAAGATTAAGACGAATCGACAGAGTCCTCATTCATAAAAATCCATCCAGCCGTTGGGATGTTCCGAGGGTATAAATAAATCCACATACACAGATACGCGTGAAACACATAACCCTTCTTTTCAGTCGGGTAATAATTATTGCAGTTTCTTACAAAATTTTACCTGAGCAACTTACAAATTCGACTTACGTAAAATTAAAGTTACGTAAAACTTTACGGAACGCATTACTTACGTAAGTCGGGGGATGTCTGTAATTGAATTTTACTCCTACAGCACACTTTACGACATTTTTCACTCAGTACATAAATTATAATTATTATTTACTATAATTATGTAACGCGTTTACATAGCTGTTACGTAACTATAATTATGTAAACAGGGAAGACAGGGACTATTTCTAAATACAACATGTAGCAAGTATTAATTTATTAATATTTATATTATAAGAGATATTTTATTTCATTTAAAAAGATGAATACATCAAAATATCGTGCTTACGACTCCTGGAATTTTTGTAAAATGCAGTTAAATTCGCTTAAGAAATAATTTTTAGCATACAAATTTCTAATATTATTTAACTGCAAAGTAAATAGCATTTTATTATAAAATTACGCATCGCTAGGTTTATTATATTTATATAGTATACAAAACGGGTAAGTTTTTTAAATCATTATATTAGTGAACAATGATATTTTTATATAAATAAGGATGCATTTTAAACTTTAAATAGCAACAAATAAAAATCTTATTATTTCAAAAAGCATGACTGCATTTACAAAAGAATAACATTGAATATTCAACGCAAATCATCTTTTTATACAAAGAATTATCAAATTTTAACTACTTCCATTTTAGTTCGATGCGTAAAGGGCGATAAAAGTATACATTTTCACAGAAGCTAAAATGCAAACTTTTATCTAACACGCTGTAGAAAAATCATTCATTCGAAATTATTTAAATGATTGTAAAGTTGAAAGTAATAAGAATTTAAAAGTTCAATCTTCTATCAGGGAAAGTACCATTAAAGCAAATTTCTGTCAAAGGATGAAATATAAGGACATTTTTCCTGCTTCAGAAATTTCAGATTGCTAACGAATGTGACTTTTCCAAGACATTTATCTGATATTTTGGAAAGTGTTTAATATGAGAAATGTATTTTTATAAATTTAGGAAAATAGCGCTTTTTGTTTTTCCAAAATAGATCGGAATTTTTAATTTTCTAGATTGTAATCTTTATTTCTTTTAAAATTTTATTTTAATCTGTTGCCTTAATCGGTGTAAACACAGGTTTGTTATGTTAAAAAATATATGTATGAAAACAACACAGGGTTATCCTAAATGTTTCATCGGGTTTCAAAGACTGATTATTTACAAGTATACGAACACACTGTAAAAAAAATTCCGCAACGTTCCTGGGAAAAAATGGGCAGCTGAGTTGCCCATTATTTCCAAGAAACATTTCTTGAAAATGACTGGAACTTTACTGTATATGTTAAAAACTTTCTACAGAAATGCCAGTAAGTTTCCTGTGAAATACCAGGAATATTTCTGTTGACAGCAAAACATTACTGACATTTCACGGCATGCGGGATCCGCAGACGATTTTTACATTTCCAGTTGACAATTTTCGCTTTATTATCATTATTTGTTAGAATGAAAAAATATTTTGAAATTGACATCAAAATTATTATTTATAATTTACACGAAAAAATAAATTTTCAGTTAAAATTCAATAAAGTAAATATATATATGATATATTGTTTCTGAACTTTGCTTAAAATATAAAAATATATAAATGTAAATAATTAGAAAAAAAAACTAGACATAGAATATTTTGGATTTTCGTTAGTAATTATGTTAGTTTACAAGTTAGATAAAATACATATAAATTGTCATGAAAAAAAAAAAAAAAAACCTAAACGTAATTGTATATTTTTTCCGAAAAAAAAAAAAAAATTCAAATTTGCAGCAATTCAAAGTGTCAAATATATATCAAATTTAAATCAAATTGTAATAAAGTGTTAAAATATAAAATTAATTAAAAAAGAAAAAAAAAGTCCAGAGGTAGCATCGAACTCGGGCCGTACGGGTGGCGTGCGAGCTTCCTGCGTCCTCACCACGAAAGACACGTTGACAGCTGCAAACTAATGGGTATTTGAAACGTATGCTAAACCTCGGTATCTAATTTCTGAAAATCTAAGTCCCATTTGAAGAAATCCTTTCACAAGAATAATTAGAGATAAGAACTCTAAAACATACTTTAAATTAATCAAAATCGGTGAGAATCATGTTTGATGGTCCCCTGGTTAATGGAGACCCAAATAATAGGTGTATTTTTTTTTACACGGTCTGCTCTTTAAACATTCCACAGACAAGTACGAGATATAATCTCTTAGCGATGTCACGGAGGTATTGTATTTTCATCTGAATTGTCGACAATAGAGACGTAAAGGATGATGTCGTCTATTGATTTATTTGCATTCCATATTGATTTTTTTACATTCATTTAAGGAATTCTTTTTCGACACTCGCGCGCGAGCAACGGATTAGAGGAAAAAAAAAAAAAAAAATGGCGGCCGCAGCGTTTTGCTGTTTCCAACTTTTGGTTCAGGAACGTTTCAGATAAGAAAACCAGAATTTCACAGGAAAGAGCTAAATTATTCTGAAAACCTGAGAAAAGGCGAAACGTTCCTGGATTTTACATGGAACGTTACCATTTTTTTTTACAGTGCAGGGGCAGATTTTACATTTTAATTACTTTGTATGCAAAAGTGCGCAAATTTCAGAAACGTATCCTTGAATTGCAGTGAAATTTACCAAATACTAAAACATTGTTAGTCACATGTTCAGTTAAAATTCTAAGAAAGGGCATAATTAAATCATTTCACCCCATTGAAGTTATGGTTTGAGATTGTTAGAATTTTTAATGATTAAAACATTTTTAATGATTAAAATTGATTTAGAAAAAGGAGTTAATTATGAAGGAAGATATATGTATTACTAATGAGCTTTAGCGTGGCATATATAACAAGAAGACATGCCCATTAGCCTCTAATGTGTGAAGTCAATCATTAGAGTATGCTGAAACCTTGCCCAAAAGTCTGTCCAATCTGCTATTTGTGCAGGATATAAATGTAAACAAAGATCATTTGATCCTCTGAAAATCATGGGCAGGGTTTGTGATAAATCAAGCTACGTATTATCCGCGGTTTTCAGCGAAATGAGCAAGCCATTCTTTATCACGTAGGCCGCGACTTTAGTTAATGGTTTAATTCTAAATTAAAAAATAAAGACAATTTTTAGATCAAAACTGGTTTTATATAATATATAATTATGTAGGTAGGAGAGTGCATTTTGAATATAGAAATTGGAAAATTAAATGACACGGATCATTTGTTTGAATATTTGTAAACTGCACGGCTGATTACCTTTATCTAAATGTCGAGGTTGCCAGCATCGTCTTTGTATATGGAAAAATCAATAATTTCATCAAATTCTTTACCAGTATTCTAATGAATTGATGTAAAATGCACAGTTCGTCATCTTCATCTAAAAATCCAGATTTTCAACATCGTCTTTATATATGGAAACATCAATTATTTCATCAAAATTTTTACCAGCATTCTAATGAATTGATGTAAAATGTACAGTTCGTCATCTTCATCTAAATATCCAGATTTTCAACATCGTCTTTATATATGGAAACATCAATTATTTCATCAAACTCTTTAACAGTATTCTAATGAATTGATGTAAAATGTACAGTTTGTCATCTTCATCTAAATATCCAGATTTTCAACATCGTCTTTATATATGGAAACATCAATTATTTCATCAAATTCTTTACCAGTATTCTAATGAATTGATGTAAAATGTACAGTTCGTCATCTTCATCTAAATATCCAGATTTTCAACATCGTCTTTATATATGGAAACATCAATTATTTCATCAAATTCTTTACCAGTATTCTAATGAATTGGTGTAAAATGTACAGTTCGTCATCTTCATCTAAATATCCAGATTTTCAACATCGTCTTTATATATGGAAACATCAATTATTTCATCAAAATTTTTACCAGCATTCCAATGAATTGATGTAAAATGTACAGTTCGTTGCCTTGATCTAAATATTCAGATTTTCAACATTGTCTTTTTACTTGTAAACACCATTTATTTCGTCAGGCTCTTTACCATCATTCTGATTCCAGTATGGAAATTTTAGGAAAGGTTTATATCAAAACCATGTATCCTTAATACTACGTCAAGCAATTAGAGCTAGTCAAAACTGTAAAAAACCACTGTAGATTTGCCAGAACAAACTCGATCACAGTGAATGTGCTGTATCTTTCTTTGGTTTCCTGAGTATATTAACATGGAAAATACAGTAGTTGCGTAAAATTAACAGCACAATGTGCTGGCAATTTGGACGCATTTTTTTACAGCACAAACTGTTGGCGTCCAAATTGCTAGCACATTGTGCTGTTAATTTTACGCAACTACTGTATTTTCCATGTTAATATAGTCAGAAAACCAAAAAAAAAAACATACAGCGCATTCACTGTGATCGAGTTTGTGCGGGAGATGAACAGTACTTTGTACTGTAAAAATGTCGTTTTTTTTTTTACAGTGAAGCCTGTCAAGATATTTGTTGCATTGTTCACTAACTGTAAAATGTACCACTAATTACATTTATCTAGTATAGTCTAACAATAAGCTAGCATCTAATTAGTATGTACAAGTGATTTGAAGAAAATGGCAGATCTGGGCCAAATGATTTTGTGTAACATGCCCAGCAATCTAGACTAGATAGGCAAGATTGTGCAATAACCATTAAATATATGCTTTAAACCATTTGCTTACATAGCCAAATTTCGAGCTCGAATATTTATTGAAATTTAAAATAATTAGGCAGATATTAATTCAGTAATGCAGTCAAAACAGACTGCATGCAATTTAGAATTATTTATCTGCTGAACGAGTGGATGAAGACAAAAGTGTTTGTGCTTCTCAAATCTTATTACACTACATATTTAATAATACGTTTATATTCTTATTACATTATACATTATATATGATTCTTATTCAATAAAATTAGTGAGCATGCAACATTCTAAAATTATGCTATATTGTGATTTAGAAAATCGTCAAAATACGTTCTATTATCCTCAATTATTAAATGTTATTGAACTGTTTATTTATTTGTTCATTAACAGTTATATAACCAAAGTACGATCCAAAATTAACTATAATTCATATCTGTGTTTAAACTAATTTGAAAAACTGTATGAATATTTTTTCAACCATCTTATCTAAAAGTATAAAAACTATAAGGTTTTTTTTCTAATTTAATGTACTTTTCTAAAAGGAATAAAAATAAACTTGATTTTTTTTCTGAACTTTTACAAAATATTTAATTAAAATGTTGCACTATTTTCAAACTTTTTTGATTAACAATATTTTCATTAATTCGAAATTCTGTCATCTGTATTTATTTCAATGTGAAATATTTTCAATGCCATATTTATTTATTTATTTTCAAAATTAGTAGTGAAATAAAATGTTATGAGTTAAAGAATGCAGAAGGGTAAGAAAAATTACAACAAGCTGAACTTAATTTCAAATGGAAAAGAAAATCAATAATAATTAAGGCTTTTGGAAGTGGACATATCATGTAACAATCTTGTTTTATACAAAATACAAAAAAATCTTGGTAACTCTCTACAACTTTTAAATTAAGCTACTTTCAAAACGTTATTTAAGTTTGCACTACCAAAATGATAAAATATACAGTAGATTCTAGCTTTTACGAACTTGCAAGGACTAAGAAAATAGTTCGTTAAATTAAGAATTCGTAATTTAGAAAGGCATCGAAATCATTATTTTTATACTTTTTAATGTTTCCGAGAGAGGTTAGGAATATTGTTCAGCATTTTTAACCCTTTCGTGGGCGGTGTCCTTAAAAAAGGGCACCTAATTTTTATTGTACTGGAATCCGGAATAATTAATTAAAATTTTTCTTTTATAACATACTTGAAAATAAGAACGTTTGTATTTTCTAATAAATTCGTTTATAAATTCTGGTGTCAGCTCATCATTTGATCAGTTTATAAACAGATTTATTCCGCGCCGGAAAGGGTTAACTAGTGATGGGCAGAATGAATAATTTTACTATTTGAATGAATCATTCAAACATGCGCAATAGCACAGCTGCCAACCTTTTTTTTATTTTTTTTTATTTATTCGATTTCTACCAGAAATTTTGTATCGATTTTTTTAATTTTAATTTTAATTTATTTAATAAATCTATAAATTTACAAAAATTCTTTTTATCTTCAAAATTTCTGAAGGTAATTGATTAAAAAAATTACGAAGGTTCGCAACTATGATTTTGCGGTTAACCGAAAGATTCATTCAATAGTAAAGTCATTCATTCTACCCTTTACCACTTTTAACAATACTACAACGTTTTTCAGCATTACTACATATTAAATGATATACATGCTACTAAACATGCAAGAAATATAAAGTATTTTTCAAACGCACGTACTTTTCTAAAACATTACAACACAAAAAGAATCACATAAACCAAATATTGCGTAATATTTTTAAACATTTTTAAAAACAACATGTTGAATAATGCATGAACCCATTTTCTACACTTGCAAACATTTCAAAATTGTTACTGTCCTGAATTAAACACCGATGTTCTAGCAGGTACTCACCTGCTGCCTTAGAGGTCGGTCTTAAAATTGCCGTATTTCCTTCTTCTTCTGGATCAGAAAATTCGGCCGCATTCTTACTTATAACATTGCTGATAATTGTCTGACATGATACCCTTGCAAATAACGATTGAATCAACATTTTAAAAAATTCCAGTATAGGGACCCTTGAGCTTTTTAAAAAGCTTGGGGCAATTTGGATTTTACAAAGTGAGATTTGTTACCAAAAAGGATGTAAACAGCTATTAAAACAAACCAAATGTTTTTTATGCTTTTATATATGAATTCATATTTGTATAAATATTTTATATCTCTCTATATATATTATTGTTGTTTTTCTCATATAATTTACTTCTAAAAATTAAGGAGTTTACGTTGTAATATCTAATACTAACAAGGAGAGGGCCAACCTTGTTAATCACAGATTTTGATTATTTTAATATATGTTGTAGGGTAGAGACCCCTTAGTGTCAGGTTCAACGGAATTTATCCAACTCTCCTGAGTTCTTGAGAAACCGGGGGGGGGGGGTGTCTAATAATAGTACACAACTTAAATACTTACATTGCAACCGCAATGATAGGTTGGTCGTAGCTTAGTTGGTACGGCGTTCTCTGGCTGATTTCCGGGTTCGGTACCCGAACGCGCTACATTTGTTTTTCTCATTTTTTGTTTTATAATTATACTTTTAATTATAATTTAATAATTTCAATTACAAATTTTAATATCATACATTAAATATAATGTTAACAAACTTAAATTTATCATTTTTTTTAAACTATTATTTCTCATACTTTAAAGAGGTTTAAAAAGAAATTGGATATATTATTGAATGATAAAAATTCCAAAATCGTGACAAAATTTGTTGTGGTGCCATCTAGTTATGATAAAATAAAAGAATATTCAAATAAAATAAAAATAAAAGCAGAAAGAAGATAAAGGTGAAAGTAACATAATTGAAAGCGCAAGCATACGTATTACAAATTTAAAAATCTTTAATATGCAAAAAATCGGTTGTAATTTAATTCTGATGCTAATTTTTAATATAATTATACTTGTTACTTTAAAAACAGAATAATAGTATTATCGCATTGGCTTCCTTTGTTAAAGCAATGCGTAAATGATTTTCTTTAAAATCACGAATAGACACAATTGCTCAATATCATTGCATCGATAAAGAATATATAAAATACATTTTAAAAGAGATTTTTAAAAAAGTACCAGTTTTATGATGTTTTATACAACTATTTAGTTAAAAGTAAAAAATTAAATAGGTTAAAATTATAATTGATATACAACATTTTAAATTTTAATCGACAATGAGATTATTAATTACACTTACAAGTATATTTATAAAACAAAAAATTAGAAAAACAAATGTAGCGCATTCAGGTATTGAACCCGGGCCCGCGGTTCAGCCGGCAAACGCCATACCATCTGAGTTACGACCAACCTATCATTGCGGTTGCAAAGTAAGTATTTAAGTTATGTACTATTATTAGACCCCCCTGTTTCTCAAGAACTAAGGAGCGTTGGATAAAATCCGTTGAACCTGACACTAAGGGGTTTCTACCCTACAACACATATTAAAATAATCAAAATCTGTGATTAACAAGGTTGACCCCCTCCTTGTAAATAAAATAGGTGTTGCTGTCCAACGTACACTTTATTCACAAATTAAAAGATGATGTAAAATAAACATAGGAATAAAATAAATATCAACGTTTCGGTTTAATCTTTAAAACCTTCATCATGAGTAAAATTTTCTAAAATATAAATTGGCAGAAATACTTTATATGCTACATCTTAAAAATCAAATTTGGATGTTTCCTTTGAGCTGTTTCACAGTTTGAATATGATTTCAAATATTTTGATTTCAAATATCAAATATTCTAATATTTTGAACCACTTGAATAAATATTCTAATATTTTGTCTTTTCAAAATAATTTGATTTTCAATTAATCTTTTCAAAAATGATATTCATTCTAAGATAATAAAAAAGTTTAATCAGCAATAAGTTCTTAATAATAATATCGTTTGCATATTTGCATTAAATGACATTAAATTACCAAACGATATTTTCAATTTGAAAAAAATGTAATTATTCTAATATTTTGAATATGAGCTGTAGCTTTTAGCATGTTCACAAAGAATGATTACATTAAATAAATATATTATAACTATTGAAACCCCTTCATTAATACGCTTTCCGAAGATATAATGTACCGAAAATACGAAGATTAATGCGAAACTCTATTTATATCAAAGACACATTTTGCGAAAACGATATTATTTGATATTTTTACAATAGTGATTTCTGACTAATGAATCATAGATATGATTAGAAGACACGTTAAATTATTATATATTTTAAAAGGATTTTTCTGTATTCAGTTTTGTAAAGTAAAGATTTACTTTGTGAATTCATTAAAATAGTTCTTTGCTGCTCATGCTGTTTCGTATACTGTTTCTATATAACTCTATTTATCATTCCGTTAAAACAATTCTCAAATATTTTATTTAAAGTACTTTAATGTAAAAGGAATTTTATCAAATAAATATTGACGAAACATCAGATATGACATCAGAATATATTTTAAAAGAAATATTATATTAATTTTTTTAAAGAACCTAACAGAGTATTTTATTTTTGTAATGTAATAGATTCTTTAAAAGGGCTTGCTTCAGGTAAAATAAAAATTATAGCATGCTCACTTTCATGACAATTAAAAATTTAGTTGGATTTAGCAAATACGGTGCAAAAAAGAGACATATATTACTTAAATTACGAAAGTATAATATATAACCACGTACGAAAATATATAATAATCTCTTTCATGTTACCCACAATTCCAAAAAGCGTACTGTATCTTCAGAAACATCGGAAACCAATATATTTTCGAAATTTAAAGAATCATATATATATATGTATATATATATATATATTTTTAAAAGTTTATTTTGCTGCCACTGATTTTCGGGAATGTTCCGAGTCGTTTAAATAGCGTTTTAAGGGGTATTCTGGTTGAGAGCAAAAAATTTAGGTCGTTTTGTTTAGCTCTATATAAAAAAAAAGAAAAATACATAGATATATATTTACCATATACTCTTTTACAATATATTTGTTGATATTTTGAAAATATAGATTTTTTTTTTTTAAATGAAGAAATGAAAATTAAATAAGTTATAAACCGGTAAAGTCGGGGGTAAAAAAGGGGGTTGTTGGTTGACACAATTGCAACTCTTCTGGTCATCTGGAACAAACTTTAAAAGAAAATTCTTAATTAGTAAGAGTATCGTTATAACCCCTACCCAAAAAAGACATTTTTCGACTCTTTTGTTTTAAGAATTTTAATTTTCTTAAATAGTAGAAAAAATAATTTTTAGACAAAAGTGGTAGGGGAGATAGATAGTTAAGCATTGAAGACTGGAACAAAATTTGAAGTAAATCGGTTAAATAGAACTTACCATTTCAACCATTTTGAAAAAAGTAGTTTGGAGAAAAACGGGTTTAAGGGGGTCCGGGGCACAAAATTCTATTTTTTTATTTATGGAGATTTTGTTATGAAATTTTTTTTCTGAAATACGTTTTAATGATAAGAATATTGCATATAAAAAAACCTTAAAAATTTTAAATATTTTTTTTATTTAAATTTTAAAATTTCAAACATATTTAATTTTTGATAGAACTCTGAAGTACTTACTCAATTTACAAAATTTTTACACTTTTTTGTACAAAAAATGTGGCATTTTAATTTGTCTTCAGGATTTCTTAAAATATTGATTATGAATTTTATAAAAAAAAATTATGTAAAAAAATGAAGTTTTTTATGACTGAGTTTTGAATTAATTAGCATATTTTCAGAATTATCAAACAAAATTAAAAATCCTGAAGACAATTTGTTGGAAATATAGCATAAAATCTCTGTTAAAAATTTCATACATACATCTTGCAAGGAACTTTAGATATATTCTTTAAAGTTAACAAATCGTGAAAAAATTCATTCTGAGATAAATGAAGTTAAAGTTCCCGTCAGAGAGCAGCTGATGCGTCACTTCTCAAGGCAAAAGGTGTTATATATCTGGATCTAATGAAGATAAAAGCATGTGGTTTGCGGTATTTAACTCTAAAAACACAGTATTTTTTAAAGCCAATAAAAACAAATTGCATTTTTTTTTTTTTTTTTAGAATTTTTAACCCCGGACCCCCTTAAAGTTTTGGGCAAAAGTTTCAGGCAGCCGCAGATAATTTAGTCATAGATACGTTATAGTTATAAGTTCAATGGAGGATATGAAAAATCTGCAAAAGAAATTATAATCTTTTTTCAAAATTCCAGGCCAGAATACTCCCTTAATTAGTTTTCGCAACCCGTAATATCGGTTTTTAAATGCTACTACTACTCAACTAAATATTTTTACCTGCTCAACTGAATTTATCTATAGAACTTAATGTTGATAAAATTCTTGACAATTTTGTTGCCTTTCCAACAATATGTCACATGTGGAGGTCGGTAAAAGATAGAAAAATGCCCCCCTTTGGGTCTACTATTCCGCCTCCTGGAATACATCCTCCTCCCTCTCTTTGATATACCAGTTGCACAAATGCGATACTGTGTACACTGAGTATATAGAAAAGGACTCATAAAATGTGGCAGTTTAATAAATTTCACTTAATTATTTCTATCTGAGGGCAAAAACGTATTGCTACACCCTCGTATAGTTACTTTTGTAGAAAAAACAAAGCATAATTATAAAATTATTCTTTTCTACGATTTATTCAGCGAACTTCTACAGTACTTGCCAACTTCCATTATAATATATAATAAAAAAGAAAAGTGCCCAGCTAAATTGATGGCATTGAGCTCACAGACTATTCACACTAATTGTATATTATACTCTTATTTTAAAGAATAATGCCACTCAAAAAAATAAGTGAAGGGGAATTAGCCCCCGTTTCCCTCTTTATACTTAACCAGTGAACCTCCAAATCTAATCAGGGAAGCTCCTTATCATAATAAACCGGTATACCAAATTTGGAGCAAATCGAATAATCTTGCAAAAAAAAAAAAAAAAAAAAAAAAAAAAAAAAAAAAAAAAAAAACATTTATCTAAATTAAGGGGGTGGACTAACCCCCTTTATCCTTAACCAATGAATCGCCAAAACGAATCATGGAAGCTCCTTAACATAATAAACCGGTATACCAACTTCGGAGCAAATCGAATCATTCTGCATGAAAAACCCATTTATCTAAATTAAGAGGGGCCGCTAACCTCCCTTTCCCCCTTTACCCTTAACCAATGAACCCCAAAACTAATCAGGGAAGTTCCTTAACATAATAAACCGGTATACCAAATTCGGAGCAAATCGAGTCATTCTGCATGAAAAACACATTTATCTGAATTAAGGGGAGTAGACTAACCCCGTTTTTCCCCTTTATCCTTAACCAATGAACCCCCAAAACTAATCAGGGAAGTTCCTTAACATAATAAACCGGTATACCGAATTCGGAGCAAATCGAATCATTCTGCATGAAAAACACATTTATCTGAATTAAGAAGGGTGGACTAATCCCGTTTTTCCCCTTTATCCTTAACCAATGGACCCCCAAAACTAATCAGGGAAGTTCCTTAACATAATAAACCGATATACCGAATTCGGAGCAAATCGAATCATTCTGCATGAAAAACACATTTATCTGAATTAAGGGGGGTGGACTAACCCCGTTTTTCCCCTTTATCCTTAACCAATGAACTCCCAAAACTAATCAGGGAAGTTCCTTAACATAATAAACCGGTATACCAAATTCGGAGCAAATCGAATCATTCTGCAGGAAAAACCCATTTATCTGAATTAATGGGGGTGGACTAACCCGTTTCTCCCCCTTTATCCTTAACCAATGAACTCCCAAAACTAATCAGGGAAGTTCCTTAACATAATAAACCGGTATACCAAATTCGGAGCAAATCGAGTGATTCTGCAGGAAAAACCCATTTATCTGAATTAAGGGGTGGACTAAGTCCCCTTTTCCCCCTTTATCGTTAACCAATGAACCCCCAAAACTAATCAGGGAAGTTCCTTAACATAATAAACCGGTATACCAAATTCAAAGCAAATTGAATGATTCTGCATGAAAAACCCTTTTATCTGAATTAAGGGGGGTGGACTAACCCCGTTTTTCCCCCTTTACCCTTAACCAATGAACCCCCAAAACTAATCAGGGAAGTTCCTTAACATAATAAACCGCTATACCAAATTCGGAGCAAATCGAATCATTCTCCATGAAAAACCCATTTATCTGAATTAAGGGGGGGGGGTGGACTAACCCCGCCTTTCCCCCTTTATCCTTAACCAATGAACTCCCAAAACTAATCAGGGAAGTTCCTTAACATAATAAACCGGTATACCAAATTCGGAGCAAATCGAATCATTCTGCATGAAAAACCCATTTATCTGAATTAAGGGGGGGGGGCTGGACTAACCCCGTTTTCCCCCCTTTATCCTTAACCAATGAACCCCCAAAACTAATCAGGGAAGTTCCTTAACATAATAAACCGCTATACCAAATTCGGAGCAAATCGAATCATTCTCCATGAAAAACCCATTTATCTGAATTAAGGGGGGGGGGGTGGACTAACCCCGTTTTTCCCCCTTTATCCTTAACCAATGAACTCCAAAAACTAATCAGGGAAGTTCCTTAACATAATAAACCGGTATACCAAATTCGGAACAAATCGAATCATTCTGCATGAAAAACCCATTTATCTGAATTAAGGGGGGGGTTGGACTAACCCCGTTTTCCCCCCTTTATCCTTAACCAATGAACTACCAAAACTAATCAGGTAAGCGCCTTATCACAGTGAACCTAGGAAAAAATTTTGAAGCAAATCGGATGTTTCTATCAAGAGTTATCGCGTTACGTACATACGTACGTACGTACATACATACATACATACATACATACATACATACATACAGAACGGGCGGGCACATTAGCTCTCAGGCTTTGATAGCCTGTGAGCTAAAAAGTATATTATAAATAAATATTGTCATATTTTATGCTAAAACAATGCACATGAGACATTTTAAAATATGACAATCAATCATTATTTTAAAATTTTAAAAATTTAATAATTTAAATACTTTTTATTATTTCAACACCAAATTTTGAATAAAACTATTTGAGCTTGCCTTTAACAAGTATAAATAATTCTCAAATGAATCTATTGAAAATTGAAGGATTTGTTTTTTTAATTTCCAATGTCCCCTTAATGAAAGATATACTTCATAGAAACGACAAATATACTATTCTTTACAAGAATGATTTCTTTTAAAATACTAACTGAATCTTTTTAATTCTTAAAACAAACGATAAATTACAATTGAAAAGGATTTTTCTGCATTCAATACCGCACTTTAAACATTTACGGATCAAATTCATTAGATTATTTTTTTCTGTATAATAGTGTTTCTACAAAATTTTATTTATCATTCCTTTAATACGTTTCTCAAATATTTAATTTAATATGCATATATTATCAATAGAAAAGATATTTTAACAAAGTAAATATTGGCGAAATATTAGAAATAACATTATAATTTACTTTAAAAGATATATGTAATTAATAGTTATTGAAAATAGCGTTAAATGTAATTACTATGATTTAAACTTTTTTAAATATAAAGAAAAATATAAAAAAGTTTAAATTAATTCTAAATGTAAGAGAAAATCAAATTTTCTGAAAGCATAGCGTTTTAAATTGTATAATCAATATTAATTGTATAATAGTTTAAATCTTATATGCAGGCTTTCTTTCTTTTTTTTTATTAAAGTTATTGTAAATCTTACTAATTATAAGCCATTAAATTAAGGTTACATTAATAATATTAATTAAGTTAGCCATATCATATCAAATAAGTAAATCTATGTACAGTTGGACAAAAAAAAAATATCTCATACTTTTTAATCAAAAGTTTGTCCAGAGAAAACAAAAGATCGAAATCGAATGCAAATTATGTCTTCTTTCAGTTTATATTTTAAAAATAAGTTTAGGGGTTCGTCTTCATATAGAAATCGTACTAAACTCGGTCATGTTCAATACGAAAAACTTTTTTGACATCATGTTTGGCTTTTCCGGTGATTTTTAGCTTAGAATACCAAATGGGAAGTTACTCGGTCAAGTAGTTTCGGAATTAACAAAATATTAAATTTGGATCAATTAATGTTAAATTCATTTGTAATCGTTCCAAAACACATTGCAATGTCGTTGTATTTTTAAGCTGGTTGTGTTTATGACGGCCAATTATCAACACGAGGAATATAGGCCCTAAAGGGGGGCTGCCCTCCGTGGGGGTCTTTCTAAGGGAACCTAACCCGTATTTACATTTGGAAATCCACGGTTCGAAGAAAACCATGAAAACTCCGAACGATTAGGCCGACGAGCGCGATTGGGTTCGAACCCAGCACCTCCCGTTTACCAGCTTCGAGAGCAGAATCTCTCGGCCACTGGTGGGGCGGATGTATTTTTAAGCATAATTGAAAAACTACTTGATGGATTTTGGATTCACATATTTGAAGCTTTCAGAAATCATTTTCTATTTAAAAAAATTTATCGGTTACAATTCATAGTTTTCCACAAATTTATTTCTAAAATATATAGTTCTTGGAAATTAATTTTCGATATATATATATATATATATATATATATATATATATATATATATATATATATTATATATATATATGGGGCATTCTCACAATCTTTTGACTTTTAGGGGGAAAAATCTGGCGAAATTATATTTGCTAAAATAACATTTTAATCTGATAGACGAATGCCTTAATGATTCAAAATAAAGAAAAAATGGTCAGCAGCGAAATTTTTTTTATTTAACTCAGGTTTATGTTAAACTTATGTTATGGAAAATTAAACTTTGCGAGTTTACTTTTCCTTACCATTTTACCTCTAAAACTTTTTATTTTCTTCGAAATTTTTACTTATAATGAATTTTCTTAGTACCCACAGGACATTCAAATAAGAAATAATAACAATGTAGTATTTTTAGTAAAAAATTTTTGCATAACATATTCTAAAAGTGGTATTAAAGAAGGGACGGTAAGGTAAAAAAAAGGGACGGTATAGGAAAAAAAGGATCAAATGGGAAAAAAGGGAATGGTAAGGATGGAACGGTAAGGAAAATTACCACCTATTTTAAGCAAATCATGTTAAGACTAAGTGATAGCCACAATGTTCATCGATTTTTAGAAACAGTTGTTAACATTGGATTAAACTATTTTTTTTTTTTTTAATTTACCTCGAAGCGTGCAGGAATAAACCTTGGGGACGGTAAGACTATCAATAAAGACACGATCTTGAAATTGATATTTAAATGCAGATTTAAATTCTGCAGTAAATTTTCTGTCAAAGAATTTTAGACTTTCTTTCTCTAGCGTACTTCTGCATGAGAGAAAACTTGAAAAAAAATTCTGTTGCTGCATCTGAAGTGATTTTCTGTATAAGTTTAGCAAGACGGACGGTAAGAATGAAAAACCCAGGGACAGAGTTAAAAAAATAATATCAACCGTAAAAATGTATGCAGGTTAATCTTTTGCTACATATTTATACAAATAAATTGTCTTAGTTTCGGGAAAAAATTACATCGAATTAATTTTATTGAAACAATTTTTTACAGACAGCTCCAAATTTAAAAATCAGCATCAGGGACATTTACGGTATAGGAGTTTTCCTGAGATTTGGGCCCCCAACATCGTCCAAAACTTATTTATCTCGCTAATATTGTTATGCAATCATGCAATGGGATGTTTCCCAGTGTATGAAAAAAAAAAACACAAAAAAGTGTATTAAAATAAAAAGTATTATTCAGGGACCTGAAAGTCAAAAGATTGTGAGAATGCCCCATATATATATATTAGGGTGGTCACAAGAAATCAATTTTCGATTTTTTTTCGGGGGGACCCACCAAAAAGTTGCTAATAGACTAGAAAATTTGCAAAATTTCAGCTCATTCGGATAATATTAACCCGTGCCTCATTGAGGTCAAAGTTTGAAAAAAAAACGTGATTTTTCGCAAAAAAATGAAGTTTTTCCTTCATGAAATGAATAGAATTGAACCTAGAAACATAATTCAATTCTCATTTTATGAAGAAAAGTTTTGCTTTGAAGAATCGCACACCATTTTATTCTAAAAATGTATAGATTTAAAATTATGCGCATTTTCCAGGACCAGACTTCACCCGAATCCTAAAAATTTACTTTTTATGAAAATACGAAAAAAAATTGTAACATTCTATTTCATCTGCTTTCAACCTTTTGTTTTTCTTTTTTTTCATTTTGTACATAATAAAGGGTTTAATTTAAAAAAATTCCAAAGGAAATGAAAGAAATCGTATTTTAAACTAAAATAATTAAAACAAAGTGGGTAAAGAAAGTATAAAAGTGAGAACAAATAATGCTCAAATGCATTAAAGTTGTGTTACAAGAAAGGAATCATAATAAAGAAAAGAAATTACTATTCCTTACAATTATCACGTTAACCCTTTCCAGTACAGAAAAATTCTGTTCGTAAAATAATGAAATGATTAACTGCACTGAATTTTAAAACTACTTTTTTAAAAATTAAAAACATATTACTTTAACATTTCATTGTAAAAGAAAACTTTTATTAAAATATTCTTCGTGCCGTTTGTAAGTTTGAAATTAAAATTAGGTAGTCCCGACATGGGACCACTGCACCGGTAAGGATTAAGGTGGTAATGGCTTAGATAAGGTGGCTTTTGAAGAATCTTGAAAAGTCTTTCTACATTCATATACAACTTTTAGAGTATACTGTTTTTATTTTTCTTCTTTTGTTAAACAGGACTTGAAATCTCCGGTTAATTTTCTTCCCCTTTCAGCTGTGTCATTGACAACTTTAAAACCATTCACTGTTTTCTTGCTTTCAAATAATGTTTATTTTCACACCATACATTGGGATCAGTATTTAAAAAATGCTTATTAATATAAAACCTCTTAAAACTTTTACAGTTTGAGATGAAACAAAAACATTGACTTCTCTGTTCCATAAATAATCTACTTCGTTGAAACCTTTTGTTGCTCTTAAATTTCTATCGTCATCATCATTCGTTCTTCAAATGACATTAATTTTAAAGCCATGCTTATTTTGACTTTTTTTTTCTCCAAAGTACCACCAAAAAACGAAAATGCAACCTGATCCGAGTTAAGATACCAAAGGCGATTTATCATTTTAGCGAGTGCTTTGGCTACAACTTATTTATCAATTTTTCTGTAATGAACAAGTGATTTTATCATTTGCAGGTCTTGGATTGGAATACAAAGTGGGAGTGGGATTATTGAAGCATGCTTTTACATAGATATTGATTAGAAATAAGTAAAGGTCTCTAACACCTTCTTTTTCTAAATTTGTTATTGAGAGATTATCTATGACGATATATTCTGAGAGAAAAAATGGCCTGTGCCATCCATCTGACATGATTAAAAGCACCAGGTGATCTGAAAAAAGTCTTTTGCAGGAAGAAGTCCTATAAAAATTAAACAAAGTTGGATAAACTCTTTTTAATCATCCTGAACTGTTAATTTTTAAAAGTTCCTATAAGAAAACTTGAAATTTCTTCTGAATTAACTATTTATATCTAGTATTTCATCTTCAATAGTATTTGTATACTTACCCTGGTTTAATTTAGACCACCCAATCAGAATTGTTTTTTTTTTAAATATCTGGCTGAGGGGCAGTGATTATGACCACTTCACAATCAAAAACTGCTTTTAGGATAATTTCTAAATTATGGTGGCGACATGGTAAATACAGAAGACTTTTCCTTTAACAATTGCTATAGAAAAATGCAAGTTCCTGTGAGGCGACTGGTGTTTACTGCAGTTGTATCAGAACATTTTGCCAGGATTTTACCAACTTCCTCCCACTTTTCAACTGCTGAAAATACAGCTTTCGCCTGAATTATTCCGATACTATTTTCAAGCTGTGGTACTCGTAGTAACTGTTCTTCATCCCCACAACTAATTAAAATTTCAATCCACTCTACATTTTCTTTATTACAAAAATGGTGAGCACTTTTCCATCCCAGTGAACAACAGTTATCTCTAAACGGGAGTTTTTAAATCTGTTTTTTATGTTCTTTGTTTACGAAATAGTTATTTGCGGAGTCGAATGCACTTCTACTTAAAATTAAAGTCTGTGGTTAACTGGTGGATGTACTATAAGTCTAGCAGCTTCTCTGGCGTTCAGTTTCATTTTGCAAATATAATAAAAATTAAATACATAAAACTTGACAAATTACTTGGTAACTTACTGTCGATGATTTGATCAGACATGTGGCCAATTTAAAAATTCTTACATTTCCTCAATCATATCAAAAAAGGGAGGGGATTTTACGGAATGTTTCGTCAATTCTAAAATTAGATGAGGATAACAGATAACAAAACGGCCTTGTAATAAAAAGAGAAATTCAGAGGTTCAACAGCAATGCAAATCGAGAAGCTCTTTCTTTCTAGACACAGAACTAGATAACTAATAATCAATTATAATTCGTGAAATATTTTTAAAGGTACAAAAATTGTTCATTTATTTTTGCCTATTAATGAAAATAATACAAACAAAAGTAATAAAATTATTAATTTGTCATTTATACCTATGTTTAAAAAATGCAGATTTTGAGGGCATGGTTCACTAGCTGACCTCAAAAATACTAAATGTTCATTAAATATAAGTTTAGATGAGAGTAAAAGTTCAAGGCAACAACAGTTTCTATGAAATAAACCGAGAGTCAGTTTTCTAAGACAAATAATTTTCACATAAAGAAAGAAAAACGACAATTTTTTGCCAAAAATTGCAAATTTTTAAGAATTCAACCACGATGAGGCACCGGTTAATGTTATTCGTTTGAGCTGAAACTTTACCAATCTCATTTTCTGACTAATTGGCAACTTTTAGGAGAGTCCCATCGAAAAAACGTTAAATTTTTTTTCCTATGTTGCTTGTGACCACCCTAATATATATATATACAGTAGAGCCCCGATTATCCGCGAAGAATTTTTATTTTTATTTTTCCAAGCCAACAGCTAGGAAAATACAATAAGCCCTACTAATAAATATAAACAGAAAAATTCATGTATTCGAAAGTAATAGAAGAATATTTCTAGATTCGGTTGCCATGTTTGAAATATCAGAAATAAAGCCTTGATGTCTTTTCTTGATTTTATTAACTAAATGTAAACATAGCAATTAAAATATTTAACAATTAAATAAGACCATTATGATAAATTCTAGGAGAGCATATCAAGTATAGCTTCATTCTCGTGATAAAAATTATTCCATACTAAAAGAAAAACAATAGTTTACAATTTAGAATAAAGAAAAGGCGTTTCCAAGAAGCAAAAACAAGTGACTGATTAAAAAAAAAAGTGTTACTCAACCCTTTTTGTACAATGTGTACGGCATTGTTTCTTATTTACTGTTCTTTATTTTAGTGATTTAGACGTAAAGCAAAGGTTTCTGCTTTACTGTGCATGTGTATGTATTTTAAACGTTTTATTATGTTTTTTTGTATACTTAAACGTAGATTTTATGATGAATTTTCTTTTTTTTTCGTGTTTGCACCCGATTTTCTGTCTTTTTCGGGTAATCCGCAATTTTTGTTATCCGCGGTGGCCTTGCCACCCAATTCCGCGGACAATCGGGCTGTACTGTATATATATATATGAAACTTCTGTGACGCGGCTGCATATCTACATAAAGTAGTATAACGAAAACAAGCTCTAAACTTTACCAACAATCCGTTATTCCTGAGAATAACCATATTGCAGTCGTAGGGGGTGAAGTGGAAGACAGGACTTAGTAATCATTGGGAAGAGTTTCCCTTACAATCAAGGGACAGAGACATCATAATCTTTAAAGTTTATTGGAAAACCATCTTGTAACAGTTCCACTAGTAAATCATCTGGCTCTCGAATCTAACTGTACAACTTCAAATTAAGCTCTATGATGTTAAAAGTCATTGGAAACCCACAATTCAAAATCCGTTCTACCAAGTGACAGGTTTTTATTAACGAACGAAAAACATACAAAATTCTCTCTTCCGGGCTAGTGTAAGCCGTTAAATACTAAAAAGAACGCATAAAGCTACACTGATTTCTTCTACGTCCTAACCAACCCAGAGAAGAAAAGGGGGGGAGCGGGAGAAGGGGGCACGATAAGCGATAGGATGAAAACAAGAAAAGGGGCGGGGAAGCTATGACGTACGAACAGGATTCTTTTCTACCAGCAGAACTTTAAAAAGGGGGGGAAATTAGCCCTAAAATGTCGGGTGTTGCCGATCGGCAACATACCCAATTTAGGCTTATAAATACTATTAGAATAATATTGAGGCTATAATGCCTAATGTTGCCAGTAAAATACATTCTGAAAATATTATTAAATCGATTTTCAACATTTAGATGGAAGCACTTGTGCTGTTTAAGTATAAAGATAGATTTATTTTTTCAATTGTTGATACATGTTCTTTTTGTTTTGTTTGGAAGCTTGCGAAATACCCTATTTTGTTCTGCAGTGAGCAAGTAAAATTTATTTCTTATCATAGTTCTCAAAATTCTTGTGTGTTTAATATTATAGAATTTTATCAAGGAAAATTATTTTTTCAATTAAACACCAGTATTGCCGATTAGTAACAAACAGTCTTTCAGCCGTAAACCATACTTAAAACAAAATATGATTTTTTTAAGTATATTTCCCATGATTTATTAAAAAGAAAGCCGAAAAACATTTTTAAAATGATTTTTTAAAACTCAGGCATTTAAGGGTTAGAAGCACCAAATACTCGCAACGCACTATGAGAAATCGAGCGACAATTTAATAAAAGATAAAATGATATTAAGAAACCTTCGAAAGATATAAGAATTTAATGTCTCAAAACATGGAAGAATAAAATAAATTATTGGGTTTTTACAAAGAAATGCAGATATTAACAGATTAAGGTTTTTAGAATAAGAAGTAACAGAATGCGCTGAATTAAAGGATGAGATTAAAATATAAAGGATATTTAAGATATTATTAAAAGACAGGTAAAAAGTTAGATATTATACGAATTTCGGATAAATTAATTAAGGCTAAAGGGCTAAAATTTTTTATTATTACACACATGTATATATACTATAATACATGAATTACGGACTAAGAATTTTCTAACAGAAATTCAGTTTTAGAAGCATTTAATCTTTTTAATCCAAAGTTGCATCTTATTTCGCAAAGTAGTTTTTGGGTTACGCTTAAAAACTGCCCGCAATACCATCTGATTTCCAACGATTACAAATTAATGTAACGTTAGGTGTTCCACGCTTTACATTTCCATAATTACTAAACTACTTGACCGAATGAGTTCTTGTTTGGTATCCTAAAATAAAAGTTGCCGCAAAAGCCAAGCATGATATCAAAATATATGTGTTGAAAATTTCATAGTTTGATACAATTTTACAATAAACACGACATATTAAGCTTATTTTTTAAAACATACATGGAAATAATGAATCAAATTTAAAAAATCAAAAACCCGACTGCGTGAAAAGCGAACTAATTAATTATTTCTCATCAATGTGGAACTATTTTTTATATTACTTACCTATTTGTTTTATTTACTTGTATTGATGACTTTTAAGTTGTGTTTAATTGTTAGTTCCTATCTATAAACACTGTTTTGATAAGCCCTATAGATGTCTATGATGTTTAGAGTTACAGTAAAGCTAGAGATCCTACCTACACAACTTCCAGGTTGTGTAATATTTAAACGGAGTTTCTGGCTGTAAAATAGTCAATGAAACATCGTCTTCATTTTGAAAGACCTATACAATGATATGCCACTCAATAGGGTGCGTAATTTTTCTTTTGTCGTCTCTACCGCTATTTTTTATTTTACGGCCGCCATTTTGATTGTATAAAAACAAAACCTAGCCTATAAGAATTGGACGATTAAGACGAATCGATAGAGACCTCATTCATTAAAATCCATCCAGCCGTTGGGATGTTTCAGGGTATAAAGATATCCACATACCCAGATGCGCGTGAAACACATAACCCTTCTTGGCAGTCGGGTAAAAAGCATAATTTTTAATCGAATTGCTATTTCTGTTTTTTTTCTGTGGTAATTTATAGATTAAAATGTATGGGTGCTCTCTTTTTTTTTTTGGCTGTCTGCACTACATTCTAAGATATATTCTAATATACTAAATTCTACAATATATAATACGTGATTTATCACATTGCTAACGAAGCGTAGAACCAACAATGGGGAAAATGTCCAAGCCGGGAATCGAACCCGGAACTCTTGGAATAGCGCTCCAAGCGCTGTACCATTTAAGTTACGAGGACGATGCCCAGCTTAGCACTTCCCACATATGTTGGTATGGCTACAACTGCATCACAACCAAGGTTTCTGGGTTCGATTCCCGGCTTGGACATTTTTATGTGATAAATCACGTGTTATATATTGAATAATTTCGAGCGTAATTTCACTGTTGAAAATTAATTGAAAAATTAATTAAAATTATGTACTATCTTCTATTTCTAAAATAGTATTCATTATAAGTTTCCGGTAAATAAGATACAATTTTAAGAAATCACTCTCACTAAATATATGAAATATATTCAAAAATTTGTTTTAATACTCTTTCCTAATTTCAATAAATATAAATATTTTCAATGAAGATTAATGTGATGCTGTATTTTTAGTTATATTTCATTGAAAAGGTACATGAAGTACCTACATAACATTTTTTACAGACGGTGATTTCTTTTAAAATAGTAAATGAATGATACATATTCGTAAAAGAAACGATAAACTATAAATTTTAAAAGCATTTTTCTGCATTCCGTATTATAAAATAAACATTTACTCAGTAAATTCATTACTTTCTGCCTACGGTGTTTCCATAAAACCATTCCTTTAATGCATTTCTCAAATATATTATTTAAAATAGATTAATGGAAAAAGGATTTTATTGAAGAATCATCAGTTGAAACATTGGAATTTAGTTTTAAAGAAATATATATTAATAGATAAATAGTATATGAAAAAGTTTCTAAGATAGTATTTTATTTTCCTTTTTTAGTTTAATAAATTCTTTAAAAGACTTACTTCACGTAAAAAAATAAATAAATCAATAAATTAACTGCTCACTTTTAAGCTATTAAAATCATTTAGCTAATATGTTAATTTTAAGAAATTCTTACTATTATTTACTAATTCCTAATTTTTTTAACACTTTCCAACAAAGTTGAAAAGTGTTTATGCGTTCGGTTTGTCTGTCCGTCTGTCCGTCTGTCAATCTGTCCACGCTCTAACTCTCGTGAATATACTCGGATTTTCATGAAATTGATAAAGGGTATTTAGGGTCACAAAAGCTTGTTTGGTATTGTATATGAAGTATGTAGAATTAATAGTTCAATTACAGGGGCACTCAAATGTATTACATTATGGTACATGGGGAAAAATCGTTTGCAAAGAATTTTAACGGCATTATGCTATTTCAAATGTATTGAAACTGATATAAATAACTGAATTTCCCTACGATCACTTTAGAACAGGGCATTCATGACATGTTTTATTCATTTAGAGGGACATACAAAAGAAATCGGTTATAGTATTGTCTTTGAGTAATAATAGCTGGAGTGTACGGTTTGAATTTTGATATGCGCTTTTAAATTTAATTCTTTTTTTTGTATGTTACTCGCCATATATACATTCCTCAAATACAGGTCTGCACAAAAGTAGTCAGGTTCCAATCTCCATATTAGAGGAAATTGCTGAAGAGAAATTTTCAACTGAGGTATGTATCTCTTAAGTGAACTAAATTTTGGCATGCATGTAGTTAATAGATACAAATCTATATATCCTCTACAGGGCTGCTAAAAAATTCGGTTAATTTTCCGATTGCAGGTGGGAACAGTTGATATTGGGTTTTGAAGTGTGTCATGCGTTTCCATATGGTTGAATTAGGCGTAATATTTTAATGTTTTAAATGGTGCAGTTTTGGTACATTATTCTGAATGTGTTGGAAAATGTTTCATAATCTATGGTTGACGCATGATTTTTTCTTTCTTGTTTAAGAATGAGTTTTAAAGAAGCCGGGTGATATTTTAAATCTAACCTTTGGAAATAAAAATAAATAAATAAATAAATACCATTCTGACGATCAATCAGCATTATAAAATATCTTTCAATGTTACATCGATTATTTTGGGGGGTGTGTGGGGTAGGCTTATGAAAATCATGTAAGTTCCTGACAACCCTAACACTTACTCATTCTTACTCTCACTTGCAGCCGTGCAGCTGCGTTTTACTCGGCAACAAAGGCAGGTTTAAGACACTCACGTGACCTTCGCATAACTCATTACTAAAGACAATTTTTTTTATTTTGTAGAAATGTAATTTTTTTTTTCAAGAGAATGCTGAAAAAGTCAACAATTGAAAATAAGTAGTTTTCAATCCTGCATATCTGACTGGTACTATAAGAACAAATAACGTTCAACTAATCGCGTTGATATACTTCTGATACAAACTATATAAAGTGTTGGCTCCGAAAAATTCATATTTCAAATAATCACAAAATCCAAAAAGAGCATGGGGAGCCATTAGTGGTTGAATAATTTATTAAATAGGAAGAATTATAATCACCACATTGAATTATTAGAAATTAGTAGCCAAGATACTATATTTATACTCTCTGTTGATACAGAGCCAATAGTTATGAATTCTCTGATACAGAGCCACGAATATTCATGATGCTACACTTATATACTCTGTAGTTACAGAGCCAAAATTTACATCTTCTCTGTCTGGTTACAGAGCAAGGACTTCCATTATACACTCTGCGTTGATCAGAGCCACAAATTACAACTTTCATCTCTGAATACAGAGTCAGGACTAACCTTTTTTTAAAATGATACATATTATACAAAATAAACATCAAAATAAAAATTACAATATGCAGTTATAAATCTTCTAAATAGCTATAATATTCATTTAAATGACATCCAAGTAATTATAAAACTAATAAATCATCATCAAGAATTCAAAATTATTATAAAAGTAATTAAATCTATTTAAATAATATCAAAATAAATATAACTCATAAAGTTATATCAAGTAATCACAAAGTCATTAAATTATAAATAAATCTATATTACATGACCTAGAAATCATTACATTACTCATAAATACTTATCAAGAGCCAGGATTATAAACAAGTTAGATAAACAATTTAGATTTTCTGTCAGAAGAAATCAGTTTTATAATTATGTTTCACAACATAAAGATAAACAGAGTTAAATTATAAACAATAAATTTGAGGGAATTTACGCCGAAACATCCTCCGCCTCCATTAAAGGAGTTAAACACATATAACTTACCTACTCTTACCAAATTTCCTCTATCACATACTAATTAATCAAATATTAAATACAAAAGTGAAATATTACCTTAAATGTCAAGTATAAAACTAAAATGAAATGCAATTAAATCACTACTACTTCTAAAAAAAAACAGTTTCTGGAACAACTAAAATAGAAAAAGACATTAATATGCATAATAGTTCAGAAAATTACAAAAATTGACATGTAAAATAAATAAATAAATAAATAAAATGTAAATAAAATTTTTAATCACTTGTCCATCGGTAAAGGAGACAGTTTTGTAATTGGGCGTTTCAGTTCACCAGTAGAAGTCTTTATTTTGACAACACGAACAATATTATCATCACCGGGAAATAGTTCAATTAATCTGCCCAATTTCCACCTTAACCCATTAACCGCCAAAACTATTACGATAGAAATTTTCAAATTTCTTGTTGAAAGTAGTTTCCTACCACAAATTCAGTAAGGTAAATTTCGCTTAACTAAAATAGCAAAATTCCTGCCAATAAATAAGATATTTTTTTAATTCTAAAATAGTGGTGCCAATGTAATTAATTCATTACATGAGCAATTATTTTGACTGTTGCGTGAACGCAACGTCAGCGGTTAATGGGTTAATGGGAGCTGGTTTTCTTCCTTTATCAACACCAAATCATTAATTTTTAAGTTCGGGTTACTTTTAAACCACTTTGTACGTTGCTGCAATTGTAAGAGATAGTCTGACGACCACCTTTTCCAAAAACTTTGGGAAATCTTTTGTAGCAACTTCCAACGTTCCAAAGGAGTTACATAGGTAGAGGAGATATCAGGCTCAGGCAAGGAGGTCAAGGGTACTCCTATAATAAAATGTCCTGTTGTCAGAGCAGTAAAGTCATTTGGATCAGAAGACTCAGCACAAGCGGTCTTGAATTTAAGCATGACTCAATTTGTGCAATTAAGGTAAAAAATTCTTCATAAGTTAAAATCTGATCACCAATTGTTCTCTTCAAATGATTTTTCACTTGTTTTATTCCCACTTCCCAAAGGCCTCCAAAGTGAGGGGCGGAAGGTGGGATTTCCATACTATCATTTCGTCAGTAAGATACTTGTGCAATTTTTCATCAGAAGCAATTTGAGACATCATTCTCTTTATTTCGCGGTGTGCCCCTACAAAATTTGTACCTCTGTCGGAAAATATTTCTAGAGGCTTTCCATGTCGAGCCACGAATCTTTTCAATGAGGCTAGAAAGGTTTCAGTTGTAAGATCAGTGACTAATTCAAGATGGATAGCTTTTGTTGCGAAACAAACATACAGACAAACATAATGTTTAAAAGGTTTCACACCACGTCCCTTACGAGGTTTGATCAAAAAGGGGCCGGCTAAGTCGACTCCTACTTTTGAAAATACTCGAGCTTGTGTCACACTTGCTGATGGCAGATTTCCCATCAACTGAGATGAAAGGTGTGATGAACTTCGGAAACATTTCATACATTCCCTTAATTCTCTTTTCACAGCTCCTTTAGCATTATTAATCCAAAATTTTTGTCGAATTGCTAAAATTGTAAATTGAGTCCCGCTGTGAAGATGTTTCTCATGGAAATACTTTATTATCAAGTCTGAAACATGATGCCTTTTACGGAGAATGATTTGATGTTTTTGATATTCAGACAAGTTTGCATTTTTTAGCCTGCCTCCAACACGAAGAATATCATTTTCTTCAAGAAATGGATGTAAAGAAAGGAGTTTTCTTTTAGAATTTAGGGTCTTTCTGGATTTTAGAATTTTCAGTTCGTCTCCGAATTCATGGTTTTGAATTAATTTCACAATAGCATTTGTTGCCCTTTCAAGTTCTGGAACAGTCAAAAAACCATCGACTCATTCAGATGGACATGTACTATTTTTGATGAATCTAAGGCACCAAGCCGTAATTCGTTTTAATTTAGTCCAGGATGAAAATTTAAATAAAAGCTCAAATTCTGGAATATTTTGGGATATGGAGCAAACAAGCGTTTTACGTTGTTCTTGCAAGACCTCTTCATCAGGTAGATTTGGTTGAGTTTCAGGGGGAAATACTGGTAACGATGATTCTTTCAGCCAGCAGGGACCATGTAACCATACCTCATTATTAATCAATTCACATGCAGAACAACCACCAGAGAGAACATCTGCAGTATTTTCCTTTCCTTTACAAAATTTCCATTGTACAGGATAAACAAGTTCTTGAATTTCACGTACGCGGTTTGCAAGGCTTCAAGTTACTAGCGCTACCTTTAATCCAATACAGGGTAATTTGGGAGTCGCTTAGACAAAATATATTTTCATTCACAATTTTAAATATTCCCTTTAAATATTTCGCTAATCTTGCAGCCGTAAGTGCTCCAAGAAGTTCCAGGCGAGGCAATGTAATTTTCTTGAGACGCGCTACTCTAGACTTTTCTATTACAAATGAAGTTTCACAAGAAGAAGGATCACGAATATAAGCCACTGACCCATACCCCTTTAAACTAGCATCAGAAAATATGAAAAGTTGAGCGGTTTCAGGATTTAGTTTTGGGATAGTTACAAAATATTTTCTATGAATTTCAAAATTTACCAAGTCGTTTATTTCATGACACCGTTTTCTGAATTTTTCAGTTAAAGAATCTGGTAATGTAGAATCTCAGTCAATTCCATGTTCCTAGAGTTCTTGCATTAAAAATTTAATTCGTATCACGAAAGGAGAAATGAGTCCAATAGGATCATAAATTTTTGCCACAGTTTGTAAAACAATACGTTTGGTAATAATTTTATGGTCAAATTCTACTAAAAGTGGTTGCATGTCTATTTTCAAGGTGTCACTTTCTGTTATCCATATAATTCTCAATACCTTTGAAAGATTTTGTTCAAGAGTGTCTTCCTCAAAGTTTATTCCATGTTCCTTCCATAAAAAATTTAAATTGGTAGAATTAGTTTTAAATTTTCTGAGTTTCATATATATTGGCCTCACTCAATATCTTCTCTGCACCTTTTGATAAAACAAAAGCTTCGTTTACTAAATCAGCTCCATGAAACAGGTCATCAATATATAAGGAAGTATCCAGCATATTAACTATTTTTCCAAACAAATCTTTATACCCCTCAATGTGATGTTTGATGGTCCCAGAAAGGAAAAAAGGTGAAGTCGTTACACCAAAAGTTACACGGGTCATGTGAAAAATCTTCAAAATGGGAATGTTACTAGTGATATATCAAACAACAGGAACCTCAAAAAATTTCTATCTTCTCCTTTTATCTGGATTTGCAAGAATGCCTTTTCCATATCTGCTGAGAAAGCAATTTTGTGGAGACGGAATTTAAAAATAATGTCCAATATGTTAGGATTCAGATTGGGCCCAGGAAATAAGCACTCGTTTAAAGATTTTGCCCCCTTATCTTTGGATGACGCATCAAAAACAATTCTTACTTTAGTTGTTGATTTATCTTCCCTTATTACTGGTCTGTGAGGCATGTAATACGTGTTTATTTCATCCTTATTAATCTCACATTCTTCAATTATACCCAAACCAGATTGTTCACTTAATATTTTCTCGTATTCCTTAAGTAACCATTCATTTTTGCACAATTTCGATTTTAATCCGCAAAGTCTATGTTTAGCTACATCAAAATTGGATTCTAATTCATTTTTATTTACTTTCCACAAAAGTTTAGTTTTATATCTTCCATTTACAAAATTTAAATTATCATTAAATAAATCAAGAGCATCTAAATCCTTTTTTGAAAATAATTCCCTTTTACTATCACAAATACCCAAAGACTCTAGTTTCCAAAAATTTTGCAAATCAAAATTTTCTATTTCATTAACAGATACAAGATGAGCATTAATTGTTTCGTTACCTTCAGAATTTATTTTTCCCACTACTGTCTACCCGAAAGTGTATTAGCTACATATAAATGGTCATTAATTTCTTCAACGACACCTCTCTGAATATTCCAGAAATAATCAGCTCCAAGTAAAATTTGTACTTCCGATTCCTCGAGGTTAGGGTCGGCTAACCTCCATCTTTTACTTTCAATGTATTTTGTAACTAGAGAGTCAGAATTGGGAACCTTCAATGTTGTTGCACTAAACAAATCGGTAGCTAACATCTCAACATCTATAAAACGATGATAATTCATTTTACTTCGCAATTTAATTTTTAAAACATCATATTCGCGACCTTGATTCATACCAAAAGCAAATACAGTTAAATGTTCTTTTCTCAAAACAGGCAAATTTAATTCACGAGCTAATGCTTTTGTTATGAAGCTTTTCTCGCTTTCAGAATCAAGTAATAATCGAACTACCTTTGATTTAGAATTACCTTGAGCAATTACATAACATGTTTGCAATAAAACAGCATGATTAGAATTTCTAAAATTACAATGAGAATTACATACAACTGTTTGATTTTGATTTTCATTAATTTCTGGTTTCAAACTTTTCTTAAAACAAAATAATTTGTTATGTTCAGTGCTTTTACAATTTGGACATGGCTTTAATTTTATGCGGCATTGCGAAGATAAATGCGATTTCAAAAAGCATTTGTAAAATCTACCCTCCTTACGCAATATTAATCTTTTCTTATCATCAGCTAAATTTTTACACTCGGAAGATAAATGATCGTTACTTTTGCAAAATACACAAAAAACTTTAATATTAGCATTTACGATATTAGCATGTTGATATTTATTTGATATTTTCTTTTCACTAAATTCAGTTTTATTTTTATGTACAAAAGAAGAGGTTGCATCATTTTTAGAACTAGTCATTGACAAAGCCTTTTCTCTACATTCTATTTCACATTTCAGAAAGGCAATTAGATCAGTTACATCTTACTCTTTGCTAGTATCACGTTTTCTATGATATTCAATCACTAATTCATGGAGCAATAGCTTTAGCAAAATAGGATTTAGCAATTGTCCATAAGAAATGGATGTTACCCCCAAATTTCTTAAACTTCTAATATTAACTTCGCACATGTCATGCAATCTTCTTAATGCATTTAAATTTGAACAATTTTTAACTGGTTCCATATTTAATAAATTAGTCATGTGTTTATTAATAATAACATCAACCTTACCAAAACGTTCCTTTAATAAATCAATACAAGTATAATAATTTTGCTCTGTCAACTGAATCACTTCTACCACATTATATGCCCGGTTATTTAACAAGGACTTAAGATACCCGAATTTTAACAACAAATTAAGTACCAGAAATCATTAATCAAACTCTTTAGAATCTAATTTCTATGTTAAACAAGATAAAACCCTTTTAATAAAGTAGGCATAGTTATTTTCCCAAATATCATTTTTTAACATCACTTTTTATGTACTGTGTCAGATGCCACATGGAGGAAAAAGCTAGGCTGTTTATTTTTTTCAACCAAATCATATTTTATTTTCTCAAACTACTTAAAATGAAAATAAGTAACAGTAAACTTAGAAAAATTATATATATCACTAAATTGTGAAAAGTGTGAAGAAAACGAAAAAGTGTAAGCTCAAAAAATAAAACTTAAGACAAAAAATGAAAATGAAAAGAAAAAGAAAATCATTTGAATTTACATGAATGGATAGCATAATTGCTGGAAACAATAGACAGCATAATTACAAAAAAGATATAAATCACTGGATTACATACAGGCGACACATTGCAGTTTGTTCTTAATGTAAGTATTAGTTCTATTCTATTTAGGCACTAGTCTGTTTATTTTTGGCCTTACTTCTCATTCTTTGATTTTGTATTTACATTCACACAATCACACCACACTTACCGTTGCAAAAGTAAAGTGAGCATCTTTCATGGAGCCACGGATTGAATTTGGTCCACTGAATCCTGTCGCTTTAGACTTTGTTTCTTGATAAGACTCCAGACACTCAGCACATTCAGAATCATCAAATTCCAATCTAATACTGCCATCAGAATCTATAAAAGGAACATTGTCGGAAGATGACTCATATTTAAGTTTCGTCCCCAAGTAAGATGTTTTCAAGTTGATCTTTCCCTTCCGTTTTCACACATTTTACTTTTCCCAAGCTGTCGTTCTTTGACGCTTTCTAGTTTCTTTTGCTTTTTATTTCCTTCTTCTGTTTTCTTTTTTATAAACTCTATGCTTGTAATATTTGCATCCTTTTGCGTTCTGTTACTTGGCAGTATAGGTCTTTTGATATTGGAATAGAAGATATTTTGCTTAACAGCTTAGAGGGGGAGAATTGTAAAAGTTACGTTTTCCTTATTCACACATGATGAACCAACATTGTTGCTTCAAATATTTTGGTAAGTAGCAGAATGCGCTAATATACGTTCATTTAAATGTAAGTTCGACTTAAATCGCAGTGAGGAATTTTTAGAAACCGAAAAACAAAAATATATTTTTCAGCATCTATCCCTAAACCTCTGTGCGGCATCTGTCCCCGCCATTTTGTGTCATGTGAGTGATGCGTGAGAAAGTCAAGTACATGTCTGTATTCTATGAGAATCTAGTCTACAGTTGTATTCGGTATTGGGATAACATATCTGCTTATTTGGCTTAAAATATGCAATAAAACTTTATTAGAATAATTTTATCGACTTTCCACGCAGGTTAAAAGCATACAAACTAGCATAACTATGTAAATACTGGAAATTAAGCGTTGGAAACACATACAATACAGCACAGAGGAACACTACGAACTTCTTAAATTGGTCTAGGGAGCGCTAATGTCGCCCACACAATCTTTGCGGCATCTGTCCCACGGTGGCGCCTGTGTCCAATTTACCCTATATGCTCCTGTACCTTCTTTGACTAAGTGAAACTACCAATAATTAGATTTTAAAAATACCTGCCTCACCGTTATCGCATACACATATCCAAGAAACTGAACCCTGTTAAATATGCTATAAAGTTGCATCCAGATACCGAGTGACAAATTTAGAGTTCTTTTTCGGGTTGTATAATGTGATCACACCGATTTAAACTACCAACCATTAGTTTTCACCATTACCAATGTCTGTACTAGTCTTGTCAGATGTCTATATTTACCATGACGTCCCAGTTTTCAGTGACTCCAAGAACTGTCCCGCGTAATTACTAATTACTGCGTGGCACGCCAAACGTCCTACTTTTTCCTGATGCATAATCTCTTTTATAACAGTGCTATTTGTTAATCTGCGTCTAGTGGAACTTATTGCAGTAAAACCTGTTTGTAACTCCTGTTCTAAGGAACCTGTTCAAAGGAACGAAAAAAAATTTCCATAAGAACATTTTTTAGTCCCTTTGAAAGGAATACTTTTCAAATCTCACTCTCTAGACAGAATCCTGACCAAAACTGCTTTTGTGCGGCTCATAATGGTTCTGATTTCACAGGATTAACTGTACTTTGTTCAGTAAACTGTGTGAAAACAAACATGTTTATAACTCAGTTCTGTTCTAAAAGTAAAAATAGCATTGTCTCAGTGATTTCGATTTCATAGGTTTTACTGTACTTTGTTCAGTAAACCGTGTGAAAAGAAACGTGTATATAACGGAGTTCTGTTCTAAACGTAAAAATTTAATTGTCGAAATGATTCCGCCTTTACAGTTTTTACTGCATTTTGTTCAGTAAACCGTGTAAAAGCGAAGATGCTTATAACGCTGTTCTGTTCAAAAAGTAAAACTTTTACTGTCTCAGTGATTCCGATTTCACAAGATTTAATGTACTTTGTTCAGTAAACCCTATGAAAACGAACGATTTCTGTTCTAAAAATAAATTTTCATTGACTCAGTGATTCCGATTTCACAGGTTATGATGTATTTTGTTCAGTAAACCCTGTGAAAACGAATGTATTTATAACGGATTTCTGTTCTAAAAACAAAAATTTCATTGTCTCAGTTATTCCGATTTCACAGGTTTTGATGTACTTTGTTCCGTAAACCCTGTGCAAACAAACGTGTTTATAACGCAGTTCTGTTCTAAAAGTAAAAATTTCATTGTCTCGGTGATTCCGCTTTCACTAGTTTTAGTGTACATTGTTCAGTAAAGCCTGCGCAAATGAACGTATTTATAACGGATTTCTGTTCTAAAGATAAAAATTTTTTGTCTCAGTGATTCCGATTTCACAGGTTTTACTACAATTTGTTCAGGAAACCCTGTGAAAACGAACATGTTTATAACGGAGTGCTCTTCTAAAAGTAAAAATTTCATTGTCTCAGTGATTCTGATTTCGCAGATTTTACTGCATTTTGTTCAGCAAACCCTGTGAAAACGAACATGTGTATAACAGAATTCCGTTCTAAAAGTAAAAATTTCATTGCCTCAATGATTCCACGTTTACAGGTTTTACTGCATTTTTTTTCAGTAAACCGTGAAAAAACGAAGATATTTATAACGGAGTTCTGTTCTAAAACTAAGAATTTCATTGCCTCAGTGATTCCGATTGCACACGTTTTAATGTACTTTGTTCTGTAAACCCAGTGAAAACGAACGTTTTTATAACGGAGATCTGTTCTAAAACTAAAAATTTCATTATCTTGGTGATTCCGCTTTCACAGGTTTTAGTGTACATTGTTCAGTAAAGCTTGCGCAAATGAACGCATTTATAACGGTAAACTGTTCTAAAAGACAAATTTTATTGACTCAGCAATTCCGATTTCACAGGTTTAAGTGCAATTTGTTCAGGAAACCGTGTGAAAACGAACATGTTTTCACACGGTTACTTTACGCACGGTTAATTAACGCAGTTCTGCTCTAAAATTTAAAATTTCATTGTCTCAGTGATTCCGATTACGCAGATTTTACTGCATTTTGTTCAGTAAACCCTGTTAAAATGAACATGCATATAACGGAGTGTTCTATTCTTAAAGTAAAAATTTCCTTGTCCTAGTGATTCTCCCTTTACAGGTTTTACTGAATTTTGTCCAGTAAACCGTGTAAAAATAAAGATGTTTATAATACAGTCCTGTTCTAAAAGTAAAAATTTCATTGTCTTAATGATTCCGTTTTCTCAGGTTTTACTGTAAAGATTGTTGTGTTAATTTAGTACAGTAAAACTTGCTAAGACGGAGAATCCCAAAAGACTGAAGGAAATTTTTGTTTGAAACAGCTGTCTGTATTATCATGTATATTTGTATGGTATTCTTAACTTCAGGACAACGAAATTTTTACGCTTTAAACACGATTCCGTTATAGACAGGCTGCATTTATATAGGGTTTTTTGTATTTTTATGTCTCGATTTAGAAGACGATGTAGCGCTTTTTACCCGACTGCCAAGAAGGGTTATGCGTTTCACGCGTATCTGAGTATGTGGATTACTGTATACCCTCCAAACATCTAAACGGCTGGATGGATTTTAATGAATGAGGACTCTATCGATTTGTCTTAACCGTCCGATAGTTATAGGCTAGGTTTTGTTTTTCGAAATTCAAAATTTCGGCCGAAAAATGTAAAATTGCGGTAGAGACGAAGAAAAACATTTTACGCACCCTATTGAGTGACATATCATTGGATAGGTCTTTCAAAATGAAGACGATGTTTCATTGACTATTTTACAGTCAGAAACTCCGTTTAAATATTACAGAACCTGGAAGTTATGTAGGTAGGATCTCTAGTTTTACAGCAACTCTAACCGTCATAGACATCCCTAGGCCTCATCAAAACAGTGTTTATAGATGGGAACTAACAATTAAACACAACTTAAAAATCATCAATACAAGTAAATAAAAAAAATAGGTAAGTAATATAAAAAATAGTTTAATATTGATGAGAAATAATTAATTAGTTCGCTTTTTACGCAGTTGGGGTTTTTTGATTTTTTAAATTTAATTTCTCTTCTTGACTCGCTTTTCGTCTTGCTATCCTGCTTTTTGTGACCTTGGACCAACAAAATCATACCAACAAAATCAGATCTAAGGCTGCGAGCACATAGAAGGCGAAGATATTATAGTTCTTTCATGTGATCGCTCCGGTGTTGCCTGCGACAATCAAGCAACTATCACAGAGAATTATCATTGAGACGCTTATTACATTCTCTCAAAAGAATTTCTTTTTTATAATTTTGTTTAATTTGTTTTAACCCTTTATCTTCTGACGGTAGTTATAAGTAT
Organism: Maratus speciosus; assembly: GCA_963932465.1. Lineage (NCBI taxonomy): Eukaryota > Metazoa > Arthropoda > Arachnida > Araneae > Salticidae > Maratus > Maratus speciosus. Next base: position 523,825,322 of record OZ010786.1, read on the forward strand.
CATTTAAATAACTTGTTATAAAATCCATTTAATACATCAATTAGTAGTAATACAGTTTAGAATGAGTTATAGATGCATTACTTTATCTTGTTCTAAAAGCATTAATGGTTACACAAAACAAAAATAATTTTAAAAGGATGATTTCTTTTGCCTTTGGATCTTTTCAGCTTTCTTGGCGTTGAGGAATTTTTCAATTCGGAAATATTTCTATATTGCTATTGTAAGAACTTTATATTTGTGCATTTCTTAATTCTACAAAATACTAAGAAAAATATTTAAAATAAAAGATTTGAATGGGGTTATAAATACTGCACAAAATCCCTAAAAATTTTAAATTTAATTAATCCTTCTAAATAATTCAATCCTTCTAAAATTCTTCTAAAATTTATTATATGATTATGTAAGTCTTCTAATGTTGTTTCAAAAATTCACAAAAAATGCTTCAGAAGAAAAAATTTTCTTGAATTCATAATTCAGTAAATAAAAGGTTAAAATCTTTGAAGAGTAACAAAACAGGGTTTCAATTGAGCTCAAAATATTTGGAAACTAAAGGCTTAAAAGCACTTTTATTGTGAAATTTTGTCTATGTACTCCTGGAGAAGATCCCTTTCCCGACCTTTTGTCAGATGATTTCTTATGAACAAGTTTTTCTAAATCAATTTTTGATGCTGATTCCGGAAATGACTTCCACTTTTGTCTATCACGTCAGGATTTTATTAAAAATAAGGAGTTGTGTTTTCAATATTTTAATTAATGCAATCAAAAATTTATCACAATTTCATGCAAAGTATTTCATTAAACACGTTAAAAATATTGTAAAAAATGTCCGTATAAGTTCATGATATTTCTTTAATAAAACGAAAAGCAAACAGTCCTCAATTAAATAAACTTTCCTCTTTTTGTCTTTCCTGCAAATCCTCCTTCATTATTTATGTCCCTCTTCAACATCCAACAGTAGTTTGCCATCGTATTTACATTCCATCTTCCCAGTTACCTTTTCTCTTCTTTGATATCGAAAGCGTTCACCGTGCTCTTCACTATAATGTCCCAGAATTTCTGGATAGTAGTCGATATGGGAATGCAGAAAGTTCATTTTTGTGCTCATATTACAGCCCAACTTCTTGAAATTTTCCAGCATTGTTTCAACAATATTTCTGTAATTTGGATCTTTCTTATTCCCTAGAAAGTTTTCGGTAACACATTTGAAGGCGGTCCATGCGTCTTTTTCTATCTCATGCATAGTTTTTTTTTTTTTTTTGCAAAATCTATGTTCTTCATCAGTTTTTGATTTGAGGACCAACGAAAATTCCCGCTTTTAATTTTTTGTGTGTGATGAAGGGAAATTTCCCTTGAATCTTCGAGATCAACTCGAGTCGATTGCAAACAAACTATACGCGATAGAAGAAAACTAAGAACAGTTCTGTAATCAGCATAAAAAATGCATTAAGGGCAGTTATTGGTTTTTAATCATCTGATATCATGCAGACAAGTGTAATTTCTCCAATTTTGTCGAGGACGCTCTGAACCTGCTCGACTTGTGTATGTGTTTCATCTGTGTATTCGAACATCTTTTAAATGTCTGGACTAATCATATATCCTCAGTGTGTATACAGGGTGATTCAAAATGAATTGGACAAAATGACAAGCAAAGTTACATTGATATAATGGATTTAATTTGAAAATAAAAATATAGCACGAAAGCACAACTATAGGGTAAATTACCCATATTTCGTCCCCCTTAACTTCTCCGCTTCTGCGAAAGTGGCGCCACTTATAACACAAGGCACAGGGGACGGGAGGTAAAAGGAGTCAGTGTTGAAAGTTTCGTTCGCCGAGACGCTTATATAAATTAAAGACGGCGAATTTTCCATTTTTAGAAGACCTGAGTTCTTATTACGTCGTTTGTAGAACGTTATTTTCTGTACTGTAAGTGTTTATTTTGTATTCATTACAGTTATTTTACGTTGGTAAGGTTCTTACAGTAGCATACAGGAAGTTTTAGGACGCTCAGTTCATCTTACTGGAACTGAAGCTCCGTCATATTGGGAAGTAGGGTGGTCCCAATTTTGTCCCCCTTGCAGTGCGTATTTTCGTCCCGGGGACGAAATTAGAAATGCTTTTTCATGACATTTTTTTTCAAATTTTTTCTCGTGTTTGGATGGCTAATATTTCGTTATATTATTCTTCCACTGACAATTAGTACATTTCTTTGTGCCTTACTTTAATGTAAATTAAATTACTTACTCATTTAGAAATAAATTTTGATTTAGTTATAAGTTAAGCCTATGCATATTGGATTTTTTGGGGAGATGAAATTGGGACCATATTTTTTCTTTTGCATTTTTAGATACTTTTGAAAAAACAATTTTTCGCATTGTTAAAATTTTTTTGTACGATATTTGTCTATCTCTCTATGTTCGCGGGTAGTTAGTCTATATAAAATCCAAATTTGTTAGATTTTTACTGAAGAAAACAACTTCCAAGGTCCTAAAAGTGACTGGGGGACGGTAATAGGACATCTTACCCTACAAGTTTTTTTTTATAGCAACAACTAAAAATCTGCTATTATCGAAATGAGCCGCTGTTATTCAAATTGGCGACAATCTCGTAAGAGAAAGCTTACTGTGCGTCACATTCATTTTGATTCACCCTCTATTACTTTATCGAAATAAATTTTCTGTTACGAATATTTTTGTCTGTTTATGCATTTACTTCCAGATATTCCTTGAAAACCATTTGAATTTCCACAATGTAATAGATTTAGTTGTTGCTGTTGCAGTAAATACATTTCAAGAGAATCTTTGAAAGTTTTACATTAAACAGTGAAATTAAGATCTCAAACATTTTCTAAATATCTGAAAATGAGAAAAATCGAGGACGGTCTGTTTTTTGAGAAGTTTGGGATGATATTGCGAATTCTTAGTTTAAACAAGTGGGTAAGTGTGATCACAGATCGCACAGAGGGTTTCGTTTAATATTCTTTAAAAACACTTTATTCTTTAATTAATAAAGCCAAATGGATATAATTTACAATTATTAAATCCTTATAAACCGCACATAAAAAGGTAAAAAAACGCTAAGGTTAAAAAAAATGCGCCCCCCCCCACCCCCACGAAAAATCTCGCGGCATTCTTTTGAAAACTTTTTATTATGTGTTATAAAGTATCTCAAAGTTTCAAACAGATCGCCGCGTTAGATTTCCTAATTTAGATAAAATCGCATTCTTTTTATTCCACATTCCACCACCAGGGAGCACACTCTATTCTTAACAAAACTGTAACTGAACGAAACTCCTTTCTAAAACTTATCTGTAGATACATTATTCGGTGGAGGGGGCGGTCTTAAACACCAATTTAAGATATTTGCTGAAATTACTATTCTAAAATAGTGGTATCGACACTTATGATTTTTTTTATATTGAACAAGTAGCATTTATCTCAAGACTCCGTCAAAAAACCGCACATAAAACGGTAAAAAACGTTAAGGTTAAAAAAAAAAAATTAACGCCTCCCCCTTCCCGAAATTTCTCGCGACGTTACTTTTAAAACTTTTTATTATGTGTTATAAACTATCTTGAAGTTTCAAACTGATAGCGTTGTTTGATTTCATAATTTAAATAAAATCGCGGTCTGCTAGTTTCACATTTCATCACCAGGGAGCGCTCTCCATTCTTAACAAAAGTGTATCTGAACGAAACTGCTTTCTACAACTTATCCGTAGATCATTAGTCGAGGGGTGGCGGTCTTAAACACCAATTTAAGATATTTTCTAAATTACTATTCTAAAATAGTGGTAACAACACTTAGGATTTTTTTATATTGAATAAGTAATATTTATCTCATCACGCCGGAGCAAAGCGGGGGGATGGACACCTCAGATGCGTAATATCATTAAGCGGTCAGAGACCTTTCCAACGATATATCACTTGACGGGTATCGCCAAAATTTAGAAAATTGCCCCCTATTGAGGGAGCGAAAGGGGGGGGGATGAAAACCATAGATGCATAACATGATTAAGCGGTCACAAACCTTTCCTACGATATATCACATGACGGGTTACTGCAAAATATACAAAAGTAGCCCCCTTGGGGGTGGGCAAAGTGGGGGGATGGACATTTATCGATAAATGGAGACTGCCATTCGATTGGCAGAGAGAAGTTAGCTTCGCTGGAGCCTTTTCAGTTACATTTCTCACCGCTGAGGGCTTCAATTAGGGGCCTAGTTGGCCTAAAGAAAAGACAGCCTCAAACGTTGGGGGGGAGGGGCTCTGCGGGGTGGGGCCTCGTAAATTAATTTTTTGAAATATGTTGACAGGAAATTTATTTACCTTTAAAATAACGTGTATGTTGGGGGGGAGGGGCAAACCAGTATTTCATACTTATCGAAAAATATTTAAAAGAGACCCTACCCGGGCCCCTAATAAAGTTAGAGAAAATCGGAAGACGGAAAAATGATTGATGGGTAAAGTTTGCTTGGGCGCCTTGGAGTCAATTTTGGTGCGAGATCAATCTCTACGACCAATAGGAACCGAGATATTTAAGGAAATGTGAAAAACAGATAGGATTTCTTTGCAGAAGAGAATAATAATTTTAAGTTTTAAAGTGCTAAGCCGACCCCAAAGGGTTTCAGTGAAAATAGCCATGAAAGCACAAGACCCCTTAAGACCCAAGATCGTTGGAAATACTTTCAAATTTTCATATTTAAAAGAACTGGTTCCATTATAAATCTTTACAAATCAACATTTCCCATAGTGCGACAGCAATCTCCAGAAGCATTTTATAGAAATAAAACCAGTTAGTTAAATAATAATTAATAACTCAGCTTGTAATTAAGATAGAAGATTAAAATTGGCATTGATGAAATCACAGAAAATTTTTACGTCCGGCTGTAAAATAATAATAATAATAAAAAAATTAATAATTTAAAAGTTTAAAATTCGTTAAAAAAAATCTAGTATGAAAAACCACGTGATCTGCTTAAATTGCTCGTGTGTCAATACGTCTGCAGATAATGATGACACCTGTTTTTAATCTGTGGAAGAGATCGTTTTTGCAATTTGATAAAAAATCCATGCTTTTGTTGAATTATGAATGCCTTTCCGATCTTGTAATTGGGTTTTTTTAATTAATAACGTCCGTTAATTACGACTTTTTCAAAATTTTATGATTTGTCGTATGATGTGAGGTGTTCAGCTATAAGTATGCAAAATTTCAAGTCTCCAACATATAATTTCTGAGAACGGGCTCTGTGACAGACGGATAGACAGACAGACAGAGGAGTGAGACGAATAAGGTTTCGTCAGATGAACGAAACGCTAAAAAGGTGCAATCGTTTGACAAAATTGTATTAAGGCTGGTGATGAAATGAAGCTATATCTTTAAAAACACAGTTGGAGATTAGTATAAAGAGAGAAGAACGATGAAAATCTTTTGAAAAACACAGTTGAAGATAGGTCTAAAAGGATGAAAAAGATTAAAGTCCTTTGGAAAACACAGTTTATGGTAAGTGTAGCGATGAAGAAGAATGATGAAAGTTCCTCGAAAGAAAAAAAACTGTAGAAGGTTCAAATGTAAATAAGTGCGAGTAGTAAGTCAAAATTACGTCCATTTATAATCATATCATAATATTAAAATATTTATTTGCTTAAAAGACGTCATAAAAACACATTAAAAGTAAATTAAAATCTCTTTATTTACATGTTTCAACTCATTTTCTGAGTCGTCGTCAGAATGTATAATAGAAAATTACAAATGCATAATGAAAAATGAAAAAAATCATCGAAAAAAAAAAACAAAATTTTTTTTTTCGATGATGTTTCCCATTTTTTATTATGCATTTGTAAGTTTCTATTATACATTCTGACGACGACTCAGAAAATGAGTTGAAACATGTAAATAAAGAGTTTTTAATTTACTTTTAATGTGTTTTTATAACGTCTTTTAAGCAAATAAATACTTTAATATCCTGTAGAAGGTTGTTAAAGGGTGAACAACTATCACTGAAATATCTGTCACTATCATGAATGTACCCCTTGAGACACGATTTTTTAAAATCATAAATTAAAATCACAAAATCACAATTATCATAAAACCTCTAAACATTTCTATTAATTTGTTTTAAGTATCTATATTATAAAGGACAAACATATCTGTGCGTAACGCATACGTCATTTTGCGAATGGCAACACTTTGAAATTTGAAATGAAATTTCGGTTTTGCAATTTTCGCTACTGCAAATTTTTAAACTTCTAAACATAGCACAGTTTCAATTTTTACACCTTCGTACAGAGAAAAAAATGTGCTTTTAAATGCAGTTTGTTTAAAAGCTGTATTTCAATTCATTTTTGAGATATTAATTTTTTTGTAGTTTTTAATACAAATTTTGTAATCATGGCAACTGAAGTACTCCATTTATATTGAAAGTAAAGGAAAAATAGTCATGGTTTATTATTTTTATTGATTATATCCTTATTGATGCCATTTTCTCATTACAAATAAAAGTAACTTTTTTATAATTTTTGAACAGAAAATGACGTCAGCCATTAAACAAAACACGCATTCTTCTTCATAAGTCAGTTACATTTCAATATTTTTACATTACGCTTATACCGAGTTTGACACGCTAAGCAAAATGATTTAGTGAGTAAAAATGATGTCATATTTAAAACAAAACGATCATTCTTTTTTATAAAACTAAACATTTGAACAATACTAAATGGCCAGTGTACTACGGCAACTAAAGGCAAATTTCTGAATGATAAATTTTCGCAGGTACTGAGACTGGAATTTAAATTTTATGCGAATGTTCACATGAAAAGTTGTATCGGACAAACGTGGCATTAAGTTTGGAAATACATTCATTAATAATGTATTGCGAGTTAAAATACTTTCAAATTCTGAATTTGAGTGGTGCATATGTAAATTAGGAGAATTTGAAAATAACGTACAGTTTAGATTTTATGGGATAAAATTTTATGATGTGACAAAGCGAAATCTTTTTTACTGATTTTTCATGCCTTGAAAACAACGTAAGAGTCTCAGTCGATAACTTCATCATAATTAATCATCTTGATTACGTATTCTAATACAGTTTAATTTTTCTATAATTTCAGCAGTTGAAGTTTCTGGAAATAATATTTTGGTAATTTTAGGTTACTAATATTATTTGTTTTAAGAGTTAGACAACCAATGTAAGATGAATTTTTTATTGTAATTATTTTTGTAGGCCTATTATAAATTCGATCTGACAGTTCCTTTTACTTTACATTTTAGTTCGTCGAATTTCGACGGGTTCCAACTCGTGTGTGTAATATAAAAAATGCAATATTCCACAAGCATATTTCACAGTGAATTAAATTATGAATAATTCCATTTATCTTTTATGAAATAATTATGTTATTTTACCATCAAGAAATTAAAACTAAGTACGTTTTGTAAATGTATAAAAATTAGTTTCGATAATCATTAATGAATATTTTTCCTAACATATTTAATTATATTTATGTGATTACTTAACTAACAAAAACCATTAATATGCAATTAACATTAGAAAATGCTTTTTGTTTAATGAAATAAATAATAATTTTTATGCTTTTTGTTCGAATAGCTAATATTTTTTAATATTTGCTTAACATTTGAAAAGTAGTAAAAAAAAAAGAAATAAAAAAGAAAATGCATTTAAGTAAATGAGATAAAGAGAAAGATAAATAAGAGCTGTTCAAAATTTTTCTCATTGGCGATAAAGGAAATTCATTTTTTTTAAATTATGTATGCATTTTTTTATTTTCGATAATTATATATGGAGCGTATTTTCAAAAAACAAGATAAGTATTGATTTTTAGAAATATTTATTTAATTATCCATAATTTATTAAAAATTTTAAGATAAAATAATTAAATATATATATTATGAATTTTGCATAGAATATGTGCTTGGTTTTTGATTGAAAAAAAAAACTGACTACGTTTGTGTGACTTGAAAAGCAAATAAATAAGTTTTGTCGGAAATGTGCATATAATTTCATTTTTGTTAATTTGAAATATTTTTTTGACACATGAGACTTTTGTTTTCGTTTTTCTTCTTCATTTCTATTTTGTAATTTTAAGTATATTGAGTGATGTAAACAGTTTTTCTATTATCGATATATTCTTATAAAAAAACAGTTCGTGAATAAAATATTAAAATAAAAAAAAATTCAACATCGTATTACATAAAAATATTAATTAAAAACACAGCACTTTTGCTTCAAATATTTGATTAAAATTTTACGTATGAAATTTATGTTCAAATTAGTATTATCTTTTTCATATGCTCCAATTAACATTATCGGGGAAAGTAAGATTCTTTTTTCAACAGATTAACCAATAAAGATAAAATTTCATGTATTTTAAATTGAATTTCATTCACATCCTGCCGTAAGCAATAATATCAGCGGATAATTGAATGTTCGGATCATAATATTAAAATATCATGTTGCTATAAAGTAGCTGGGTATGTGTAGCCTAAAAGGAAGACAAAATTAAATAAATTAAAATTATATTTTTTGTTAAAATTTTGACCACGTATTTGAGTTAAATAGTTGTTTTATTTAAGTAATGCTAATAGAACTTTAAAAGAAAGAATGGATTGAGCTGGCTTAAAGTAAAATTCCCTACAACAATATAAAGTAGTTTCCTTTCTTATACAGGAGCATGTTTCTAATTTGCTCAGTTTGTTCGCATTGTTATACTTGCCAACTTACCGTTAATTTCCGTAAAACTGTACCGATATCTCCTGTAGTAAATAAACACATTTCGAAACGGAAAAATTATTTATTCAGATGTGTCTAGTTTCATTGTGTTCCTCATATAAACTTATTTATTACATTTTTTTCTGGTGTAAAAATCGTTTATTTGACCTAGGTCATACTGAAACAATTTTATGGAAATTATCGGTAAGTCGGCAGTTAGTAACTTTGTCTATTTTTTGTCGTGTCTTGACAAGAATATCTTTATAAATCAGAGTAACGACATGCGCAGTGGACTCAGAATCAAATTTGAAATTTTTTTTTAAAAATAAAATTATGGCAACACATTATAGAACTTGGCTATACTGGCTTGGGAGAGTTCACTAAGATTAGTTAGACTTGTAAACAAACATAGAGATAATGGCAGTGTAATAATATAACAGTGGAGTGGACTTCATAAAAAAAAGACTGAATAATATTTATTTATATTAAAAACTTAAAAAAAATTAAATAAGAGCTAAAATTTCAAAAGTATACCAGTTATGCTTAAAAAATGAAACGGTCAGGGAAAATTATTACACTTGATTTTAAAGAATGAAAAGCGGTATAAGATAACAAGGTACTACTTGATTATCCCGTCGACCAAAAAACTATCGCCAAACTGTAAGATTAAATGCCAACAATGCATAATCGTAAAAGTCACATTCGCATGATATTAAAGACGATACACGTGTTTGTTACATCATCAAGTGATTTTTAATTTGACTTCTTATTTGAATTTTTTTTAATGTTTCACTAATTTATTTGTTCTTTCGTTATTTAAAATAAAAAGTATGTCAATTTGTATAATTCAGCGAAATTGGTCGACGGGATAATCAAGTAGTATCCATAACGGCACAAATGTCATATACGCACCACGTTGGCGCAATTTTTTTCTGACGCCAAATTGGCGAAAACCTCGTTTTCGAATACCAGTTACAGATATATTTTTTAAAAGGGAATAACACTAAATAAAAAAAGTTTAATTAATAATTATGGATCAAAATAATTTATATAATTTTTAAAAAGAAAATAAAAGGAAATAAACAATTTTTTAATAAATAAACAACAACATCCGGTTTACCTTATCAAGCAAAATAACAATACTTTTGCGCCAGTTAAGTACCACGGTGCGTATATAACATTGGCGTCAGAAAAAAATCGCGATAACGTGGTGCGTATATAACATCTGTGCCCCGATAACACTTCTTATATAGACTCTGTTAGTTTCCCTTTGATAATTAGGAGCTTCACTTCAGTCAAATATCTCTAGCTGCCCATAGCCGGGATTCCTGTTATCATTAGTGTACAAAGGAGAAATACTGTGGTACATCTGACCGTGTATCCGGAAGCAATAAGCCCCTGCTCCAGAAGGCAATTTCATTTCTGTCCCCATTGAGGCAAAATTTAAAGCGGCGTTATACCGCTGAACATGCTCTCTATAGTTTTTGATATCAAGTGAATTTTGACACAACAAATCTTTTATCAAATCGGGAGTTTCTGATTAAGGGAGACAAAATTACTTTACAGTTATGACAACATTTTGTAAACTTCTTACTGCAATTTAATTCGCATTTCCAATACAGTGCTTGGCAGAAATTGCACGTTTCCCTGAAAGTCCCACAGTTATGCTTCGGAACGTTTAAATCAGTAATTGGGATTTCAGAAACAACGCGTTCGTGCATGGACGGTTATTAAGCCTATTTTGGCGATCGCTTATGCTCTATGTTTGACGGCGTTCTCTATTCAATGTATTTCGATTTTCTCTTCTTAATTCGGCTTCTTCTTCACTTTCAAGCATTCGCCGAGATCTTTTACGAGCATTTCTAATGATATTTTGAAGCCCCATAATTGCAGTAAAAGAGATTGCAGTGAAAGAGAGAAACGTAAATGAACCCGATTTATCTCGGCCTAAATCCCGCCAAAGGACCTTTACACAATAACCAATGAGATGCGTTTCTTTCGGGGTTTCTCATTAAATAATTAGCGAATAATCGCGATTTCTGTGCCACGTACGATAGCGTAATATATATATAGATTATTATTTCTATTATTATTATTATATTTATTATTCTTATTATTATTCTTATTATTATTATTATTATTATTATTATTATTATCATCATTATCATCATTATTATTATTATTATTATTATTATTATTATTATTAACGCGAATCAATTTCTAATGTTTTTCATTTGTTATAAAGTCAAAATGCTTTTTTTCTCATTCACCTTTAATTTAAAATGTCTGCATTAATCATTGAATACAGAATATATAACTCACTCATTGCTTTTTTTATATTAAAGAAAGATTTTGTTTTCATTTCGACCGCAAAGTGCTGCTTTTTGAAAAAAAAAAGTATTAATTCAATATGCACATTCAGTAATTAAATTTCAATGTTATGTCTGGCATTTCTATTAAAGTTGATTTTTATGAAATGCAGTTTCTCTTATGTATTTATTCTAAATTTTGTTAAATTTTGTTAATTTATTCAAAATTCATTCTAAATTATGTATTTATTCTTTCTAGTAATGATAAATATACATGAATAAAAATAAAACACTCGATAAGGATAACGTATTTTATGAATTAATTCAGTATAAATTTACATTTCAGTTTTTTTTTTTAAAGGTGCATTTTAAAATTCAGCAAAATTTACAATTTATTTATTTATTTGAAGTTTCTGAAAGTTCGTTAAAGAGTTATTGATGCAAAAATATCGCATACATTTTCATAATTATTCTTTCGTAAGTTGCTTGTTTCATTTCTTGCATTAAAGAAGTTATTATTGTAAAAATGTCGCATTAGTTTTCGTTTTCTCTTATATGATCATTTAGTAAATTTCATTGGTTTTTACAGCTTATTTTTCGCTGTTTTATGAATTAAGTAAGGTATGTTAATATTGCTGTCTGAAAGTATAAATTCATAAAATGTTGTTAGAATCTCTTTGAGTGAGAAATGCATGTATTTAGCATTAGACCGAGAGACGGCAGCACAAACAATAACCTCATCGAGTTCACGGCTGAAATTCCAGAATTAGTTAAAACTCGATTCGCAAATTAAAACGCAATCGGTCTGCCAAGTCATATCTTGGTGTAAAACACCTGAAAACCTGATTTTAGCGGTTGACTCATAGGTTTACCATTCAGAATTACAATATTCAGAAAAAAAACAAAACAAAACAAAAAATTTTTTTTAGTAATATCAGATATTTCTATACTAATAGCAGCAAATCATTCAATATTGTTTATACTAATTAATATTGGTTTAATTAACTAACTTAATATTCTAACTATTATTGGTTAGATTGGTGTATTTTGTGAGATATTGACTTTAGTTGAAAGTATTTATAATGAGAGTTCACTGTTACAGAAACAGTGTCTTTAGATTGCAAATGTTAGCAACAATACTCTAACATTAAAGAAATCTATATTTTTTTTAAATAGGGAATTAGTGTTTTCAATATTGTTGTAACATTGCCAATGTGATAACTTATTAATGTTTGGGCACCGTTTTTCTTCAATATTGCTGTAATTTTAATGAGGATATATAACCAATATTGATCACACTATTACGAAAATGTATCCAACATTAGTAATGATAGCTAAAACAAAAAATATTGGCCCAATGATAGTTTGCTAATAGTCATATTTCAGACAAAGAATCGCTAGCACCTTTTATAATTTTTTATTATACTTCAATATCTTTAAGAAAATATTCTTAGATTCTTATAAAAATTTACAGATTTTTTAGCCTTTGAAAAGTTTAATAGAAAAACTTAATCATTTACGTAATTTTTGTTATTCAAAAGAATATACTCTTTATGTAAATCCACGACTTTAAAATATTCCCTTTTTTCTAGCATTTACTTCGTAGCTTAATGTTTAAGGAAAGTTCTTTTCTTTTTCATTTTGAATAATAAATTCTAAAACACCTTAAAGCAACAGTGAAGGTCTAGAGCTGGACAAAATTTCATATAAATGCGCTTAAGTAATCTATTTTGCGAAATTACGTTAGAAAAGTTTCAAACTTTGTTTACTTAAAATGCGCAAACATGAGATGATAGCTATGATTTCGTTATGTAACATTATTTCCAGAAAAGAAATACAGCTTAAAAAAAGAAAATGTTATTTAAAATATTTCATTCTTCTTTTCTTTTTCCGCTAACAATGGAGCATTTTTTAAAACTATTAACTTCTGTGAAATAAAGAACTTTTAAAGTTATATAAAAGTACTAGAAAAGCTATTCATTTCGTAGAATCAAAATTCTTTCTTCAGACTAAATCCCATGCATCGTTATCAGACCAGCCTTGCTGATGTTACTATGGAAGTTACTTATTCGTTAGTCTGAAAAATTAGGATTTAGTATTTCAAAAAGAGATATCTTTAAAATCGTTACGTGCAATTCCTTTTTTAGTACTTATTTAATTTTACTTTTGTTAATATAATAATAATCGTTGATTCATACATTACATTGTAGTGTGTTTCATTCTAGATATACGCTATACAATACAATAACATACCATAAAATAAAATAAATCAGACAATGATAATCATAAAAGAACATCCAAATGCTTGTTATAACTTTTATATATTCTTATTGATACAAGAAGAAAAAAATATTTTTTTTAATCATGAATTCCGTCGCATTTGATTTAGCTTGTCATCTGTAATTAAATGTAAACGTAACTTTTAAAAGTTTAGTGGAACGCCATATATATATATGTATGGGAATTAATACGGTATGTTTTGTAAGATTTCTATTGCTATAAATTAAATATTTAATGGGTTGTAGTTTTTTTCCATTTCATGCCATTTGATAATGTTCTGTATTCATCTTGAAACTATTATTTTGATTATATTGGTTGTTTGAGTACAGGGGAAAATTTTTTTTCAGCTTATACCTTTTTTTCCCCACAGAAAACAACCGATTTGCTTATATCATTGAATTCTGTACTCTTGAAAACGTAATTCAATATATAAGTTTTTCAATTTTATATCAAATTTACAAGTTTTTCAATCCATATTCTTCTTTTTTTTCTTCCATGTTAATTCTTGAAATTAGGTATACGGTACTTTATTTTACACATACAGTTCTATATTGTTGGTTTATGGCGTGTAGTAAATCATTCACAATATTGCAGTTTTTGATGATGGTCGGTAATGTTTAATTAATGGTTATATATATATATATATATATATATATATATATATATATATATATATACATATGTATATACGCGTTCGCGAACAGCTATACTAAAGCAGTTTAATCTATTAAACTTCCTATCAGGCATAAAAAACTTTATTTCAATGCTTAAACATCATGTTTTATTTCTTAGTACCAATAATTACGTGTATCACAAATGTAGAAAATGAGTTTACAATAGAAGTAAATTTAATAACTGATTCAGAATGTCTATAAATAAATGTTTTGATTAAAATCATAAACAGCAGAAAAATGCTTACATACATATAAAAAATAAATAAATATACCAATTTGAAAAACTCTAAAAATAATAATTAATATATTATAAAAGTACTATTAAACAACAACAATAATTACGATAAATACTGTAAGTGTTTATTATCAGAAAATACTAAAAAACCAAAAAAAAAAAAAAAAAATCTAGCAGCACACTATCTCAACACATTTTCAACAAATCTTAAAGGAAAACAATTCCAGATCAATCTTTTTCTATATAACATAAAACTATTTAATTCATAATCATAACATACAAAACTACAGGAATAAAAGATTAAAATTAAATAAGGTTTACTTTTCCGTTCCATAAATAATTACTTTACTAATATTCGTATGTTTTATCAAAAAATGACGGACGCTTTTCTCTTATCTTAAAAAAAGTATCGTGGACTTGCTGTTCTGATTAGTTGATGAGTAATATGAATACATACAATGAGATATCGACAGATATTTCGGTTTCCTTTTCGTCACGAAATCTGACTTGCACCGAAAATTCGTTTTCGGCAAAAATGATGCCAAATATTCGACCGGACCGAAACTCGATCGAAACTATCTCTATTTCAGAAATCTCATTTCTTCCTTTGGAAATTTTCAATATTACTCTCTGATTTGAGCTGTATCGGCTCAAATGAGACACTCTTTATTTAATACTATGAACTTCACTGTGTATAATTATCAGTCGTGACAGATTCGAGACGGGAGTAAAAATAATAATGCCAGCAATTCATATATGACTCAACTTTGAAGATACTTTTCGCGCGTTCGGGAAAAACTGCACACTTAACAGTAATAGAAGTTCGAATCTGCAAAATTGTTTCGAATGCTGTTTCAGAATGTTCTTCTGTACCCTTTATGAATTAATTACATTTAATTTTATGTGAAGATAAAAAGTTCCGCATAAATAATTAATTTAATAATATCCGTATATTTTAATTGTAAAATGGCGGACGTCTTTCGCTTATCTTAAAAAAGCGTCTTAGACAAGACTGTTCTGATTGGCTGATTATTAATACCCATACCATAGTCACTCCTGCTTAGTGAATAGTCAGTTTTTCAGAGTAGTGACTATTCACTCTTGAAAAGGAGTGCGTTTTAGTACGTAATTTCCAAGGTTACATTATAAAATGGAGTTTTTAAAAATTAAAAAGAGACACATTTTGGTGCTTTTCATTATTTTACTCCATATGTTGGTTCAAAGTTGAACGAAATTTTTTTAATAGCGTATAATGTCAGGCTTTCACTCTCGTCAGCGGGGTGAGATATTTCACCCTCGACAATGGAGTGAAATATTTCACTCCTTTGCAGGGAGTGGAAAATAATACTCTTTAAGGAGTGTATTTTTATAAAATTCACTCCAAAAAGAGTGAAAATGCTTTTCACGCTTTCAAAGAGTAAACTTTTCAATCCTCTCAATTTTAGAGTGTATATTAAATTTCAAACCATTCGGCTGGGTAGTTTTTCTCTGTTATATGTGGACAGACGGACAGACCAATGGGTGTATCCGACGACGATTATAGGGCTACGTACTTATATATTTACCACATTTTTCTATCGACCATAATTTGATGAAATACTTTTGAGTGTCTCTGTAAATAAACTATGAACGCTAGCGCTGCATATTTTATTTTCAATACCGAGCATGGAATAGTAAATCACAATAATATATATCAGTTATAGAGCAATCCAACTATATTACCGCAAGATAGAGTTCGGAAAGAAAGACAGACAAACGGCCAGTCGTCCAGAAAAACCGAATTCATAAAAACGTCTTAACTAGGCTGGAAAGAGTTAAAACGTATAATAGGTTGTAATTTCACTTTCAGCAATTTATACCAATAGACGGAACCTTTAACTGTATACTTTTGTACAGCCCTGTATTTTACTTATTATCGTCACAATGTAGCTAAAATTTAATTAAGACTAAAACACGCTTAAAACTATTGAAATCACACTTCCAGATATTAACATCCATAGACGGCCATTTATCCAATTTTTGTGTTACCGTGTATATCATTTTATCGATATTCTACAAACATATCTTAGTATACTAAATGTAGTTTAGAATTAAAATGTATAATTCAATTAAAAACCACCTTTAAGCTATTTTCGTTCATACTCAGTAACCCTTACGAATTCTTTTGTGTAGCCATGTATATGATCTACAGCATTTATACACATAACGTAATATGCAAAAAGTTAGTTAAACTTATATCACAACTAAATAATGCACTTCCAACAATAATCGCTAATATACAGTACTTCGGATACAGTATAGTGTCCGTAAACTTTTATGTGTCCCTGTAAATACTATGCACTTTCTATTATACAGAAAGTAACTTGTACCTCAGCAACGTATATCAATTTCATTTTATGTGAAATATTTTAACATAATTGAATACGCCGCATACGATGTTTCCCACTATACCGTTATGTAACGACATTCTTTTGTGTGGCCTGTAAATGAATAATAAATATTCTTTGCACCGCATATTCTACAGTATGAATATTTTTGTGCACTTTATAAATGCATATCAATTTAATTATGTTCGAAAGTGTGTAACATCATTAGAATGCACATGGAACTATTTTTTTCCATTGGCCGTATGTAACGGAATTCCTTTGACTGTCCCTGTAATTGAACTATGCATTCGATTTCATAAAATTTGAAATGACTTGACAAAATTCTGCAGCAATTATATATCTTTAATTTCACACCATTCGGTCGGGTAATTTTTGCGCAGTTATGTGCGGACAGGCAGACGGAACAGACGACGATTATAGGTATTACGCATTTATATAATTAGGAACGCGCGTATAAAGTGTACAAAATAACCTGAAACTAATTTTCTGGTGGTTTCTAAATTAGGTTTATCAATGTATTTCCCTAGGTAGGTACCAAGGGATGAAATAGTCTCCCCATCATATCTGAAAATGATTTAATCTGTGTAGTCCAGGCAATAGGGAATTTTACCTAGCAAAATTAATGGTAGTACTGGAAATCGGCTTTCTAGATGTTTTTTGGGTTGCTGAATCCGAATTTGTAACTTCCCACCAAAATTTCCCCCGGCAACCCCCCCCCCCCCAAATTTTAGGAAAAAGACCCCCAAAAAAGGTTTTTATTAAAAAAATCAATTTTTTTTATTGTTTTAGAGAAAAAAGTATCTAGAAATTCAGAAAGCAGACAAAATTTCCAACAAAGTAGATATATGACATTATGACTTAGGATGAAGGGGAAGGGGGGATCTGCTTCGGAACATGCGCGCGGTGCTGCGTAAACTAAATTGCGCAATTCCACTTAACCACTCACTCGTTTACATTCGCCCTCCCATCTCCCCTCCAAACTTTCTCTATAAGGTTTACTTTAAGATTTTTGGGTCGCTGAATCCGAATTTTTAACTTTCCCCCCAAAATTTCTTTCCCGACCCCCCCTCCCAAATAGTTGTTTTTAACTTAAATTTCTTATTATTTTAGGGGAAAAGCATTACGAAATTCAGAAACTAGACAAAATTTGCAACAAATAGGATATATGACATTATGAATTAGGATGAACGGGGAGGGTGAGGGCTACCTCGGAACATGCACTGCGGCCCTACGTGCACTAAATGATTAAGTCCAGGCAATAGGGGATTTTATCTGGCAAAATTAATGGTAGTACTGGAAATCGGCTTTCTAGATGTTTTTGGGGTCGCTGAATCCGAATTTGTAACTTCCCATCAAAATTTCACCCGGCAACCCCACAAAAAATTGATTTTTTGAAAAAAATTTGGTTTTTGAGAAAAGCGCGCGGGGAATGTTCCGAGGCAGCCCCCTCTCTCCCCGTTTATCCTACGTCATAATGTCATATATCCTATTTGTTGCAAATTTTGTCTAGTTTCTGAATTTCGTAATGCTTTTCCCCCTAAAAGTATAAGAAATTTAAGTTAAAAGCAACTATTTGGGGGGGGGGTTCGGGGGGGACAATTTTGAGGGTAAGTTAAAAATTCGGATTCAGCGACCCAAAAAACTTAAAGTAAACCTTATAGAGAAAGTTCGGAGGGAAGATGGGAGGGCTAATGTAAACGTGTGAGTGGTTAAGTGGAATTGCGCAACTTAGTCCACGCAGCACTGCGGCGCATGTTCCGAGGCAGATCCCCCCTTCCCCTTCATCCTAAATCATAATGTCATATATCTACTTTGTTGGAAATTTTGTCTACTTTCTGAATTTCTTTTCCCTTAAAACAATAATAAAATTGATTTTTTTAATAAAAACCTTTTTTGGTGGGCTTTTTACCAAAATTTGGGGGGGGGGGGGTTGCCGGGGGAAATTTTTGTGGGAAGTTACATATTCGGATTCAGCGACCCAAAAAACATCTAGAAAGCCGATTTCCAGTACTACCATTAATTTTGCTAGGTAGAGTCCCTATACGATCTCTATTGCCTGGACTAGTGTCAAAACATAAAATTTTATCATTCAACTTTTCTAGTCGTTTATATTGATTTAGACATGCGTAAGCATGCAAAGAGGATAACGAGAAAATTTTCAATAAAGGAATGTAAAATTCTAGTGTTAACCTTTAACTGATGTCACAGAAATTGTCACATAACTAGTGTGAGGCGGTCTGTCAGACCGCTGCAACGAAAGATGAATAAATAAATAAAATAACCTGAGAATATATAATAATAAAGAACAAAATAACCTGAAACGAATTTTCTGGTGGTTTTTAAATTAGGTTTATCAGTGTATTTCCCTAGGTAGGTACCAAGGGATGAAATAGTCTCCCCATCATATCTGAAAATGATTTAATCTGTGTCAAAACATAAAATTTTATCATTCAACTTTTCTAGTCGTTCATATTGGTTTAGACATGCGTAAGCATGCAAAGCGGATAACGAGAAAATTTTCAATAAAGGAATGTAAAATTCTAGTGTTAACATTTAACTGATGTCACAGAAATTGTCACATAACTAGTGTGAGGCGGTCTGTCAGATCGCTGCAACGAAAGATGAATAAAAGGCACGATTAACTCATAGGATGGTATTTTTGTACTAAACTTTTTGCGCAGGACTGTTATAATTAAAATTCACCTATTCAAATGTCTCTGGTGATAGTACTAAAGTTCCAAACGGTACAAAATTTCGCTAGTGTTTGTAGTTAAACTGAAAATTCCAAGTTAAACTATAAAAATTGAAAAAAGCCGCGGTCTGAGAGACCGGTATCATCAGTTAAAGGTTAAATTAACCTTCAGTACATAATTAAAATCCGTATAAAGCGCAAATAAAACGCACTAAAATTGCTTTTAGGTGCATATATATAATATAAATTATTTAAAATACTACCTAAAAAATTCATTAAGGCGGCAGTTTACCCTTTCAACTATTTTGTTTATTTTTGAAAATATGGTTCAAACGATAAACTTACTGCATTTCAATGTTCAACAAACGGTGAATTTTGATTAAAAAAAAAAAAAAAGAGAAAAGTTTTACACTGCATATTTAATTAAAAGTTTTTAAAAAATTGTATATTTTTTTATTCCTACTACTTTTTTAAATATTGATATTTTTCCCAATATTTTTTTAAGATTTTCAAATGTGTATTATACAAGACTGCATATGGATTTTTAGACACATCTAATATTACATTTAATATAATTTTTTGCTGATACATATAGTGAAAAAAGAGGAAATGTAACACATCATCATATTCTTCTATTTAAAAAAAAATAATAATAACAAGAAACAGGACTGCTAATTCCATACGGAGATTTGTCACGTATATAATAAAAAGCACACACAAAAAAATTTAAATCTTTATCTCAAATACAAAAAAAGACTTAGCATTTTTAAAACAGGAAAGTGACGAAAATATGAACATGAACAAAAAACTATTTAAAGTTTTAATTTGTATGTCTAATTGCGCTGGATATATTAACAAAATTTACAGTATCTCACGATATAATTGCTGTATGTGTAAAAATGAGGTGTCAAAATATTCACAATTGAAAAGGCTTCAATATTAAAAAAAAGCGACATTTTAACCAATTTTGAGGTGAACTGTACCCTTAAAAAACAAATTAAAATCCCAAAACATTTTAGGCGAAGTCCACACGGCCATCGTCAGTGGTTATAACAACTTGAAGGCGGCTCAAAGTGAGCTTTTTAACCCTTTATGTACTGAATTATGAATTCATGAAAATTTTATCTTCTAAAGTATTTTTCGTGAATTTTAGAAACTACATTAGAATATTTACATAATCATTAAATAAATTTTAGAAGGATTTTAGAAGATTTAAAGGCTTTTGAAGGATTAATTAAATTTGAATTTATAGGGATTTTGTGCAACATTTATAACCCCACTCAAATCTTTTATTTTAAATATTTTTCTTGGTATTTTGTAGAATTAGGAAATGTAAAAATATAATGCCCTTACAATGGCAATGTACAAATATTTCTGAATTGAAATATCCCCCCCGCCCCCACCCCCTCAACGCCAAGAAAACTGAATTTTAAAAATATTTTTGTTTTGCGTAACCCCAAAATGCTTTTGGAACAAGATAGAGTAATGCATCTATAACTCATTCTAAACAGCGTTACTACTAATCGATGAATTTATTTTAATGGTACTTATAAGTACCGTCTGAAGATATAGGGTTAAAAGCATATTTGAGAGCATTCTGACGATCATCATCTTATGCGAGTATGATATCGTTTCTACCAGTATCTTCTGATAGTCCCTACAAATCACGTTTGAAAATTCATTACATATTTTTGCATCTAAATACAGTGAAACCTCCCTGTACGACAACCTCCATTAAGCGACCACCTCCCTGAACGACCATTTTTTCATGGAACGAAATATATTCCCATAGGGTCAATACTAATTTTACCCCTATTCAGAGACCACCCTAGTTGAACACCCTCCATGAGCGACCAATTTCTTTAAAGAAAATGAAACAAATTCCGTTTTTTCCTGGTCGCTTGTAGAAGGTTTTATTAGAATAATAATTCCGGAGAGCACATTATCCATCAAACTTCTAAACGAAGTTTAGAATTTTTATTTATTCCGGTAACTTTTAAGTGTTTAAACCCCTTTGTGCCTTTTTAGGCAATGAATTTAACTCTGATGACAAAGTAAGGATGACGGTCAATAAACTCCCCTGCCCTATTCTGTCAGGAAACTCTCAAAGAAATAGATAAATTAATGAAATCGTCATAATTTGTTCTCGTCCAAAAAAAGAAAATTGCATTTATTTACTGAACTTCGAAAGAACTTGGAAATAAACGTTATAGAAGACAAAACCGTAAAATCAAAGCAAACGTCAATGTATTCATTTTTTAAACTCTGCACTAATTAACCTACGTAATTAACTTTTTTATGCTTAAATTTTCATATTTTTTCCTAATGTGAAAAATAAATTTTAGTAACATTAATTGTTACCTTTTTTCAACAATCAAAATCTACATTTAAACATGAACTCCATTAAGAGGCCACCTCTCGGAGCGATAATTTTTATTGGTACGGAACGTGGTCGCTTTAGGGAGGTTTTACTGCATTCTGTTTTACACATTTTTCTGATTGAAGTATTTTTTTAGAACTGATTTCTTGAAAATTGTACGAATAGGATTTTAATTCTTATTAATTTTTTTTTCTTAATTACAAAAGGAAAAAAAAAAATGGTGTAAACCGTAACTGTGGAATAAACTATTTTTGACTTTTGTGATTTATTTATTTTTTTTTTATATAAAAGTTTCATAAAAGATATAATCATAAATAATGTATATTTAATGTATATAAAAATGGTAATATTTATCATTCTGTTGATTTGTCCGCAATCCAACATATAATACATGTGTTGCACATTTAACTGTATTTCAAATTACAAAAAAAAAAAAAAAATGATATTTATGAAATTATATTTATGAAATAAAGATGGAACTGTACCACGAATAAATTAAAACTAAGCACGTTTCTAAAATGCATAAAAAAGTAGTTTTGAAAACTTTTAATGAGCATGTTTTATTCTAAATTATTTAATCATATTGCTGTTTAACTAGCTAACAGAAAAATTACTGTACTTTTGCAATTAACATAAGAAAATACTTTTTTTAAAAAATAAAAGAAATAAAACTGTATGCTTTTGTTCGATTTTAGAGACATTAAAAAATTGATTTGTTTTTCTTTTAAAGTAAATTTAAATTAATGAGATGAAAGGGAATTTAAATATTAATTGCTCAAATTTTATCGGTAGCAAAAAAAAAAAAAACATTCTTTTTATTTAAATTCTCATTAGCTAAATATTAAATAAAAAGAAAATAGCTAGTATTTTCTGAAAATAATTCAAATATTGAATATTTTTTTTACATATTTATTTCATAATTGTATAAAAATGTAATTTTGAAAACTTTTAATGAATGTTTTTTTTTCTAAAATATTTAATCATATTTATGTTATCAGTTATCCAACAAAAAATACTGTAAATTTGTAATTGCAATTAAAAAATACTTTTTTTTCTAAATTAATAAATAATGTATATATTTTTTAATTTTATCGATATTAAAAAAGTAATTTGTTTAAAAAATAAAAGGGATTTCCAGAAATGAGATACAGATAAAGTTAAATAGTAGTTGCTCAAATTTTTATCAGTGGCAAAAAAAAGTATTTTTTTTTTTTTTTTTTTTTTTCTAAAAAAGTATACTTTTTTTTATATGGAGAGTATTTTCTAAAAAACATTTAAACATTGAACATGTTTTTTAAATATTCATTTCATAATTGTTCAAGAAAAATAGATTAGTTAGCCAACAAAAAATATTGTGAATTTGCAATTAAAATTAGAAAATACTTTTTTATTTAAATTAACAAATAATATATGTTTTTTTCCGATTTTATTGATATTAAAAAAATAATTTGTAAAAAAACTAAATAAAAGGAATTTAAATGAATGGTATAAAGAGAAAGTAAAATAGTAATTTCTCAAATGTTTATCAGTGGCAAAAAAAAAAGTTTAAAAAAATTATTTTTATCTGAAGATGCATACATTTTTTTTTTCGACTTCACGACCTTAAATGCATGTTATAACACGTAAATAACACTTAACAGCTCACCAAAAGGCCATTTGAAATCGCCAAATGGCCAAAAAGGTAACTTCTGACTTATACTATGCATTCAAGGGCCCCATAACCCATAATGATCACCATTACTCTATCAAATGTTGTCTGAAATTATAACAAGATTGAAATTGCACGTAAAGCATGGCAAATGAGGTGCGTTCGTACTATAGCTAGTTTAATAAATATTTTTTGCACCCCATATTGTACTGAATGTAGATTTTAGTGCACTTCAATAAGTGCATATCAATTTCATTCTGTTCGAAAGGCTGTAACATCATTAAAATGCACTTGAAATAATTTTTTCCCATTGGCCGTCCCTGTAATTACATCCGATTTTCATAAAATTTCAAATGGCTCGATAAAATATTGCTACAATTACATATTTAAAATTTCAGACCATTCGGTTAGGTAGTTTTTGTCCTGTTATATGCAGACGGACGGACTGAACGATGACTATAGATGCTACCAATTTATATAATTACGAACGCATCTAAAAAGCGTAATGTCTTTACTAGGAGCACCTAAAACTAGAGAATAACCTTTTAAATTTTAATTGCTTAAAAGGCGTACAGCCAACAAACTGAACACGCGTCCAAGACGAGACTCGAACGCGGGTCATCGTATAGCGCACCGACGTACTACCAACTGAACAACTTGGATCTGTACCCAGCACGGCACTTCTCACTATCATACGTTAACAAGGCTACAACCACAGCATAGGATGGAATATTTTTCCGTGCGTCACCGACTCTGGGATAAACACGAAACTAAAGAGAATCCAGCATCGAGATGTACTGCGGTTGTAGATTTGCCAACATGTGATAGTGATAAGTGGCAGCCTGGTTATCATTCTAAGTGTTTCAGTTGGTGGAAAGACTGTGCGCTATACCGATGACCTGGGTTCGAGGCCCGACTTGGACACTTTTTCACTCTATTGGCTCTACGCCTTTTAAGCAATTAAAATTATAAATGTTATTGCATGCAAGGCGTGAGAAATTTTCTACAGAAAAATTTCCAAGAATTATTTAGATTTAGAGATTTTGAATAAAATGGCGTTCAAAATTAAGGTATTGATTTTCACAAAAAGTTTCCAGCTTTGATTGTTTATAAAAAACAGAAAGAAAAAATCCCGAGATCGCCAAAAGAAACTATCACATTCTAGATAATATTGTTGAAAATTGGTCGAAATTTGAAGAAGGTTGGTTGACATTTGCTCTAATTATCATACCGACTTCAAAAACAGAGTTTTGAGATAATGACATTTAAAGTTTCAAGTTATGATCTATGTATGACAGAACAAAGTAAATTAAAATGGCATAATTTTCTCAATTCTTATCAGACAGACTAGAAAATGTAACTGAATATTCTTTGCTAATTGTACTGTCATAAAATGCAATTAAAAATAAATGCATTTTTTTAAAATGTTTACAGGTAGGTATAGCCAATTAAGAGTGATGTAATTTTCACTGTGTTTCGCATTGAGGTCGACATTCCATCATTCGCTTTGAGGTCCAGCGCCAGCAAACAACAGCTCAAGGTTTATAAACATATTTCTGTTTTTATATTCGATTCGCACTACTATATTTTAAATTTTTCTTGCACGTCTCATTTCCATTGTAAATGTTGTGTATATTCTTATAAATATTCTTTCCCTTTTTATCGTATTAACTTTTAGCCCAGTGGTAGGGGAGCAAAAAAACGCCGAATTCGGAATTAATTAGGGGAAAGCTGGAAATCGTTTTAATCCCGTCTATTTAGGTCTAGAATGAATAGGCTATGTTTTCCCCCTCGTACTAGGTGAGCGTTAGGAAATATGTATAGAATTATAGTCAAAAAACACGTTTTTTTACATACCATAACAATATCTCAAAACAGCTAACTCTGTCAAAAACATTGTCAGCACAAATGTTGTAGAGCTTAAAATTCTAAGTAAAATGAGTACCTACACTCAATACTTAACATATTCATACACATAACATATTCATTCTAGAGCTAAACAGAAGGGATTAAAACAATTTACAGCTTTCCCCTAATTAATTCCGAATTCAACCCCCTAACTACTGGTCTATTTCTCATTACTAATCATTTATTCTTTTATTGTAACTGTTTATGCATTTAAAATATATGACGCCTGTAAAGGCCTTTTTTTTTAAATATACTCTTGCCGGTTTTCCTTATACGGGTTTTTGGTGTTCTACTTACCAGACTTTGGCTATGACATTAAATTGCTCCACATTTCATTGTTCTATTAGAGGTATGGAAAGTCTCCAGGCGCTCTGTTTCATTTCCTATTCCAAGTTCCTCCCTCTTTTTCACTCTAGATTCGGATTGGGTGCTTGCGGTATTCTGAGTTTCTTGTCTATTTTTCTTTCTTTTTAACTATCTTATCTACTGTTTTAATACTTTTTGTTCAGTAGTCGCATTTGCAATACAACTATACATTTTTCTACTTCTTTTACATGATGTGCGTAATATTTACTCACCTTTAAGGCGTGGATTTGCTTCGCAAATGGGTAGCCCTTTGAACTTTTTACCTGATCTCATGTCAAAGTACAAGTAAAAATGTTTCTTAAATAAAAGTGGTGCCCACCGAATAAATTCGTGTAAGAGATTCCTGGGAGGAGTACTTAGACCGCAAAGGGTTAAATAATTACTATGCCAGTTAACTTATTTGGTAATAATCAATACTAAACAAGAACATAGATAAAATTATATTTTTCTTCTAACATATTAAGCTAATTACTTTAACGTACTGATGGTGGAAAAGTTGGAATGTTTCAAAAAACATATTTGTAACTTTAATTCCAGGCAGCAGTATAATATATTCATGCTATTTTGAATTCTTTTTGTGCCAGACTTGTAATCCGTACTGAAATAATTCTTATTAAAGCTACACAGTACCCTTTTTCAAAAAAAAAAATTTGGAGACAGTTACATTAAAAATAATTAATGACTTTGTTTGAGATTATAAAATTAAACTGATTCTGATAAAAAAAAGTCATTTTAACAGTCACCGTTTTTTTTAATTTAAAAATGTTTGAAAAGTTTGAAGTTTTTTAAAACTTTGATAACATTTTTAATTTTTTTTAGTTATTTTAAGTGACTTATATTCATTGGATTATTAGGAACAAAAGTTAGTATCGAATTAAAGTTATATTATATAAAGTTATATTAAAGTTAGTATCGAATTACATTTATTTAAAGTTTTGTTTATTTTTGTAGCGCGAAACCTGAAAAAAACGCAAAAATTCTGGAAATATTAACTTTGACATTAAAAAAATATAACTATCCCCCTTAGACTGAAATCCATACTAATTATTGTAGTACATATACATGTAAGTGTCTGCAAAAATTTCAAGACTCTATCTGCAACAGAAAAAAATCCTTAGGGATTAGCAAGCACTAACATCAACAAAAATAAAAGTCTGAGAAAATGCATTTAAAGTTTATAAAGGAACACTCAGAACATTCTGAGAACACTCAGAAAAGTTCAAATATCTTTAAAACCATTTAGATTTCAGATCTACAATTTGGAGTCATGATTCACAACCGTATGGACCACTGAAAAATTCAATAAAAAAATATTCGATATTTTTGTCCTTTTTAGGGTACTGTGTAGCCTTAAACGTAAGAAAACTTATTGAAATGACTTTATAAAACAAATATTCATATAAGAAATGATAAAAGGAAAGTATAGATAAACCCCCCAGAAATAGGAACTCTTATTATTGTTTTACTGTTGTTGTAAAAAATAACAAATAAAATTTTAAATTAACATTCTTTTATAAAATCTAAAACAATATAATTTTTTAATAAAAAATTGCGTTTTGTAAATACTTTTGTTTTAAACAGACTAAAAATTTTTAAAATACTAAGTTATCGAAAACCGAAAGATATTCTTTTTTTTTTTTTTTTTTTTTTTTCAAATACTGCAAATTTAGATTTTAATAGATAATAATACCTTAATCAAAAATAAAACACTTTTTGCTTGAAATATTTAATTAAAAAATGACCATATAAAATTGTTATTCAAATTTTAATTTCTCTTTCATTTAAATTAATATGCTTCACATAATTTTATCGATCAACGTACGATTCGTTTCACAATACATTAAGCAATAAAGACAATGTTTTTATATTTTTTAAATTTATATAATTACATTTTCTTTCCTGCCCTGCCGCAAGCAATAATCTGAATAGGAGAATGGAATGCAGATTAGAATATTAAAATATAATATTAATTGACCATGTGTGTACTAAAACGTTGAAAAAATTAAATAAATAAAGATAACATTTTTTGTGGCAATTTTGCACGCTTATTTAAATTAATTATCTATTTTTGAACGTATTCCACTACGTTTAAATAAGCACATTTCGGAAAATAACAATTATTTTTATTGTTTTATGTAGAAGCGTTTTCCTATTGTTTTCTGTACAAAACTTATGTTTTTATTTAAATAAAACTAATCGCTCACAATTTACGCAATATTCTAAATGTTAAAAGGAAAGGTACAATTTGTTCTTATGTGAGTGTTTTAATGAACTTTTATGTTCTTATACGAGTTTTCCAACTGAGTGAAAAAGTGTATAGATCAGAATTTGAACCAGGGATTTTAGGCTTAATTTGCCAACGCTCTAGCAACTAAGCTATTTTGCACAAATCGACAGTTGGTAAATTACAAGTACGATTTATTTGCCGATTAGAGTAATTGTATTAAAATTAAAGAAGTGTAAATACTTATCCAACGTTGACTTGGATACCCGTTACCTGCTACTTTATCTGTTGAAGAGTCTCAGATGACAGACCAGATGGCATTATTAAATGATTGTCTGAGTGAATTGTGTCCACCGGATAAGTCCAAGATAGCTCAGTTGATATAGCGTTCGCAGCTTAAGCCAAAGGTCCCTAGTTCAAATCCTGGTCTGGACACGGGACTTTCTATCGAAGCGGTCAAATCATTAAAGATTACTTACTACTTTATTTGTACAAGCTAATTTCAAAATTAAACAAAAAATTGGCATGGATAAGCAAGTGTTACAAGCACATTAAAATAATTGCTACCTGTATCGCATTCATTAAATTCATAAAGTACAAAATATATTTATTGATCTATCTATCTATGTACTCGTATATATATGTCTCCTTTAATCTGTTTATACACTTAAAATTGAAAAAATAGAGCCTGATTTGTATATAAATTCTGCTTGAAGGGATATGGAATGGATAAAAGGGTGTAAGTTTCTCTTATTGGAATTTTATAGAATTTAAATTTATTATCTTCAAATTTTAATTCACTTCCGAACCTTTGTTATTATTATTATTATTATTATTATAAGTTTTTATAAATAACTTTAATTTTGTTTTTGTAATTAAATTGATAATAGTTTTATTCATCCTTTCGTTTTTACTTTATAAATGAAAGAATTTGGAATTTGCTCGTCAAACGTGGCAAATGAGGTGCGTTCGTACTATAACTAGTTTTATAAATATTTTTTGCACCGCATGGGCAAAAAATGGGCTTGCAATAATTTTTTCCCATTGGCTATAATGTAACGGAAAAATTTTGACTGTCCCTGTAATTAATCTATACATCCAATTTTCATAAAATTTGAAATGTAATGACAAAATTTTACCACAATTAATGCACCGCTCTGAATATATATTTTAGTGCACTCCATAAGTGCATATCAATTTCATTGTGTTCGAAAGGCTGTAACATCATTAAAATGCACTTGCAATAATTTTTCCCATTGGCCGTAATATAACGGAAAACTTTTGACTCTCCCTGTAATTAAACTATAAATCCGATTTTCATAAAATTTTAAATGACTCGACAAAATTTTGCAACAATTCTATATATTTAAAATTTCAGAGAATTCGGATGGCTGTAACATCATTAAAATGCACTTGCAATAATTTTTTCCCATTGGCTGTAATGTAACGGAAAAATTTTGACTGTCCCTGTAATTAATCTATACATCCGATTTTCATAAAATTTGAAATGTCATGACAAAATTTTACCACAATTAAATATTTAAAATTTCAGACCATTCGGTTGGGTAGTTTTTGCTCTGTTATATTCGGACAGACGGACGGACAGACGGACCGAACGACGGCTATAAGTGATACGTATTTATATAATTACGAACGCACCTAAAAATCGACATCAATCCATTATAATGGAATGAAATACATAAGTTAATCAACATTTATTTCCTTGCAACGCGAAGAATTATTATTACTCTTTGAGTACAAAATACCGATTTCGAATTTTTCATACCAGTTTAGTATAATTATCTTCCAGTTTAGCTGCAATAATTATTTATACAGGGTGATTCAGCTCGTCGGTGACAAACTTTAAGGATCGATAGAGCACACCTAGACGAACATTTTTGAATAGGGAATGTAGGGTCCCTGACGCGATGGTAAGGCGCTAGGCGCTTTCGAAAATTTGGGTGCCGAAATTCGAAACGTCATAAAAACTAGGGAAATGGTTAGATTTTCTTCCTTGTTGCGTCGAAATGATTCTGTTTGTTTAGACTTTCTTCAGTACCAATTTGATAAGCGTATCTCTTAAAACATGGATAGGGGGCGCTGCAGACTTTGGAGAGCTAGACAACAACTTTAAGCCCGTTATTTTGATAATTTAACACATGCTCGCCAAAGTTTATACTCTAACTTAAAGTTTGAACCCAAAAGTAGAGCCCTGCAAAAAGCGTAAGAGCCGGAATAAAATGTCAAAGTACAGGGTGGTCGAAACTTGAAGGCTCCTAGGAGATAAACAAACAGATTTCTTGACTTATGGCATGCATTTTCATGATTCTGTTTGCTGGGGCTCTCTGAAACTCAGTTGAACGGTACAAAAAGAAACATCGATAGGGGGCGCTTTGGGCAAAAAACATAATTCGTTGACATTTCGGACGCTAACTGGAAACGGGGCGCTACGATCAGTTAGAAACAAAACAAGAGAGTAATTTACTTATCATAAGAAGCTATTAAAACTGCAGTTTGTTTGTTTTTTTTAACAAACATAGCTGGTTTCAATCATGCACAATGCGCGCAATAAAATTTACATAAGGTGCTTTTTGCTGATTTATGCAAAAGATATCGTACCATATCGATATGCAAAAGATACGTAATGCGTAGACGACAACGCGAGATGACGTAGTTGTATGCGCAGACACGTCTTTTGAACGTGCGGTACCTACTTAAGCTTCGGGTTACTTGTCTGCAGATCGGTAGTAGGATGGAACGGTACACAAACTCTAAATTGGCTGACATGCATTTGGCGTATGGCGCTGCTGGTTGTAATGGACGAGCCGCTCAGCGGTTGTACGCCGAGCGTTACCCCAACAGGCAAATCCCCTGCCATGCCTTCTTCGCTCGAGTACACCAGAGGTTGCCCACAACGGGATCTTTCGACGGAGGCAGGCCTGAACGGGAGCGATCAGTGAGCACCCCCGACAACGAAGAGGCTGTGCTTAACCTGGTTGAGGACAACACAGGTCTTAGCACGAGAGATATCGCCAGACATGTTGGCATTTCGCAAGCAACTGCGTGGCGCATCTTACGTTCCCGGAATCTGCACCCCTACCACATCCAGCGGGTGCAGTTGCTCAGAGAGCAGGATTTTGGCCCTCGAGTGGAATTCTCAAGATGGTACTTGGCGATGAGATCCAGGGATCCCCGTTTTGTAAACAGCATTTTGTTTACGGACGAGTCCACCTTCAGCCGGGAGGGAATGTGGAACGCCCACAACAGTCATGTGTGGTGTGATGAAAATCCACATGAAACCAGAAGCCGAGCAGCCCAGGAGCGTTTCTCAGTAAATGTGTGGGCCGGCATTCTGGGGGATTGCCTCATTGGCCCTTATTTGTTACCTGAACGGCTGACAGGTGGAAATTACCTGATTTTCCTGGATCAAGTGCTGCCGCAGCTTCTGGATGAGGCGCACGTACCCGAAGGTTCGCGTCGCCAGATGTGGTTCCAGCACGATGGAGCTCCGGCCCATTACATGAACGACGTGCGTCTCCATCTAAACGCAAGGTATGGCCAGCGGTGGATCGGGCGTGGGGGTCCAGTTCACTGGCCTGCCCGATCACCAGACCTCACCTGCTTGGATTTCTTCCTTTGGGGTTACCTGAAGGCCGAGGTATACCATACACCTGTCAGCAGTGCTGAAGAACTTGTGGCGCGCATTGTGGCAGCTGCAGGGCAGATCAGAGATACTCCTGGCATTGTTGGAAACACACACTCCTCAATGCGACGGAGGTGCGAAGCCTGCATCATGGCCCAAGGTCGAAATTTCGAGCATCTTCTGTAGTGTTATTTTTTGTAAATAAATTTCCAGTATCATTGATGTTTTTGGTCTAAATTTATTCAGAAGTGTTGAGCAGAGGTAGAAAATGTGTTTTCATTATTACTAACTGATCGTAGCGCCCCGTTTCCAGTTAGCGTCCGAAATGTCAACGAATTATGTTTTTTGCCCAAAGCGCCCCCTATCGATGTTTCTTTTTGTACCGTTCAACTGAGTTTCAGAGAGCCCCAGCAAACAGAATCATGAAAATGCATGCCATAAGTCAAGAAATCTGTTTGTTTAACTCTTAGGAGCCTTCGAGTTTCGACCACCCTGTACTTTGACATTTTATTCCGGCTCTTACGCTTTTTGCAGGGCTCTACTTTTGGGTTCAAACTTTAAGTTAGAGTATAAACTTTGGCGAGCATGTGTTAAATTATCAAAATAACGGGCTTAAAGTTGTTGTCTAGCTCTCCAAAGTCTGCAGCGCCCCCTATCCATGTTTTAAGAGATACGCTTATCAAATTGGTACTGAAGAAAGTCTAAACAAACAGAATCATTTCGACGCAACAAGCAAGAAAATCTAACCATTTCCCTAGTTTTTATGACGTTTCGAATTTCGGCACCCAAATTTTCGAAAGCGCCTAGCGCCTTACCATCGCGTCAGGGACCCTACATTCCCTATTCAAAAATGTTCGTCTAGGTGTGCTCTATCGATCCTTAAAGTTTGTCACCGACGAGCTGAATCACCCTGTATAATATCTGACACTAACTAACATTCATTTCTATATAATTCAATTCCATTTTTTTTTTTCTGAATAAATACCTGCACTGATTCAAGGAGTAATAAAAAAATTATTACAAAAAATAAAAACGATAGGAAGAATTCATTTTATGAATTCCCAAAATACTGAAGATTCTCCAATCTAACTCAAAAATTACCTGAAACCATCAAATCTATAGCTGCATTTTTCGCAAATCACTAAGGTGTTCCGGCAACTGTGCTGCTTAGTACTTTTTCATTCTAGAAATGGGATTTTTACGGAGTCCATTTCCCCACAAAATACGAAATATTCGCAAACGAAAGCTCAAAATTTCCTGAAATTATCCCGTTAAAAGAGGGAAATTTGTTTCAGCAGCAGAAAAAACTTTTCCAATTACAAGAATGTCCAGCAACTTGCTGACTGTATTTTTTTCGTTGTTTTGCCGATATTTCTTGTAAAGCATACATACCAGCCAGTTTAGCCAGTTTAGCAGCTCTAATTAAATTTCACTGTCCTATCTGACATTACCATTAAAATTGCTTTCAGTGCAGTTCATTTCCATTAACGACTTCATTATAAATAAAAAATCTTGAGTGTTTCAATGAAGGATATATATATATATATATAAAACAAGAAAACAGAATAGCATACATTCATTTGATAAATTCATTAACTGAATATCAACATTTTAATGTTCAAAATAAACAGAATCAAAATGAAGAGAGGGACATTTTTTATGTCCAACATATGCCCAACAAATGCCCAATTTATGTCTAACAAATAAGAGTACAGATACCGTCTGGATAGCTCAAAAGATAGAACATTAGCACGGTAAGACAAGGTATCCAGTCCTAGTCTGGAGATTTTTTGCTCTGTTTGAATAAATCTCAACTGTGCTATTCCATCTTTAATATAAACAGAATCAATCGTCATCTATTTATCATATAATCCATAACTTTAAGTTATTTACCTTATTATCAAGTTTTACTTTATTTTCCATGTGCAGCAATACTCTATTTTGTATACATCCTTCATATATTTAAAAGCATTTTCATTTTGTTAATGTTTTCTTTATTTATATTTAAAAAGGCCACATCATTTTAAATTGTTTTTAAAAATATATATTATTTTACAGTTCTATACAAAAAAACATTACATTTAACTTTATTTAGTATTCCCTTTTACTATCCATTTATATACTTTGTATTTCGTCCGTTCACAAATATTTCATAAATTTGCAGTTCAGTTCATTCCAAATTGTGGATATAGTTTTAAGTCTATAAAATCTCTTCAATTTTCCATAATAAAAATTTTCAATTCCTCTAAGTATCTTTTTATAAAAGTTCGTTCCTTTACAAGTTATTTTTAACACATTATCCTATTTTCCATTCTTGTCTATTTAAAAGTTTCAATTTCATTTAATCCTTAAAAACATAAAAAGTTCTAAAATTCATATATAACTTACTATATTATTTTCCAACATTCATAGTTCTTTCGTCTTATCCTAATGTTTTTCTAGTTAACTAACTTCATCATAAGTGTTCATCATAAGTTCAGATGTATACTATTATGCTTGCTGCATTATATAAAGAGAAATAACGTTTTCACCCTTCACTAGGGCGTCCTCAGTTTCCTCAGAAGGTAAATAACTTAAAGTTATAGATTATATGTAAAATACAGGTTTTAAATAAACAGATTTATCTGTGAATAACTTATTAATGTATCTATTTATCATTTTGATTGAATTGAAGACATAAGTTAATTAACATTTATTTATATGCAACACAAAGATTTATTTTTACTTTTTTAACACGAAATACTGATTTTTAACTTTTTTATACCAGTTTATCCAATTCAGCAGTAGTAACTAAATTTCAATGCTATATCTAACACTACCATTATTACTATTCCTTTCTATACAATTCAATTCCATTAATGAATTTATTATAAATAAAAGGCCTTGAATGTTTCAAGGAATGATAAATGGATTATTATATATATATATATATATATATATATTAGAAAAATCATTTTATGAAGTCATTCAGTGAATAAGTGCATTTTAATGTTTTAAATTTAAAAATACATATTTTAGTATTCAGTAGAATGCACATTTTGTTGATTTATTTGAAGGGTGTATAAAGAAATACAGTTTTTAAAACATTGCATATACTTTTATAATGTTTCTTAAGTAAATTGTCAGTTCTATTTTATATCTTTAAGTAGTTATTAATACTGTATTAATTTATAATTTTTCTTAAATGTTTATTTATTAAATTTCAAACCTTTTAAGGAATTCATTTATTTAATTTTTCTAAAAATATGAACTAAAAAGCATTATGTAAAACATTTTCTAATGATGTTTCAAAGTTTTATTTAATTTTGTAGTAAATTAACATAATAATGAGTTATATTTGCATATATTATGTATTCAGTAATATCCTTTATAATATATACTGTAAAAATCAATATTTGTGTATCTATATATATCAGACAACAGTATCATGAAGGGGATCAATAGAAGTATAAGAAACGGATGGAGTGCTTTTTGGAAGAACAATATTATTCAGAAGAGTAACATGCCTTTTTGTTTGAAAAGAAAGGTGCTTAGCCAATGTGTTTTGTCTGTACTTACTTATGGAGTGGAAAAATGGATGACAACAAAATAAATGGTACAAAGATTACAAACAACACAGCAAAGTCTGGAAAGATGTATGCTAGGCGTAACTAGAAGAGTCAGAAACACAATAACCTGGATAAAAAGCCAGACGAAAGTTCTTGCCATCATTCAGAGAATTAAACGGCTAAAATGAAAATGGGCTGGCACATTGTAAAAAGACAATATATGAAGTACAAACACCCATCCAGTGGTATTTCAGCGATGTAAAATAACCAAGAAGACGACCTCAATAAGATGGACCGACGAAATCAGAAAATTGCCCTGTGTTAATTGGATGACTAAGGATCTAGACAGAAAACGATGGGAAAATCTAGAGGAGACCTACATCCAGCAGTTTGAATTGAAAATGGTTGATGATGACGACAATATGCATATAAAGTAGAACCTCGACTATCCGAAGTAATTGGGGCCGACCATCTTTCGGAAAATCGAAATTTTCGGGTAATCGAGAATGCTTCAATTTTAAGATTAAGGACAAATATACGCGGTATTTATTATTATGCTAAAAAGTGCTTAATAAAAATAAAGCGATAGCAAAATAGAAACAAGAATAAATTAGCTAAATTTTAATTTTAATATTAAGTATATTTTATATATTTCACAAAAGTTTGAAACAAAGTTTTGTTTGTTGCAGTTTCGATTGCCTTTGCTTTGCAGCTCTACCACATAATACTATTAGTTCACCAGTATCACAGTCTTTCTGTTGCTCCAGCGGTGAAAAATCTTTAGCAAAACATTCAAAAGCTTCAAAATTTCTAATTTGTTCGTTTTCTTTGCCTCTTAGACCACATTCACACATTACGGTTCTCCCTCCTTTTACTGTGTTCTAGATAACTTCGCAGTTTACGGGAGCTCAAGTTAAGAGTTTCGGATAAAAGAGGTTATACTGTATATACACATGGAAACAACTTAACTTATTTTTGTTGCCAAATCAATCTTTGTTTTTATTTGAACAGTTAAGTAATAAATGAAAAAAATGTTGACAGATATATTGTGAAATATAATCTCCAAACAAGGACATAAAAATAATCAAGTGAAGTAAATTGCTTTTCATGTGTCAAATGTGATTTACAAAAGTAATTATCGAAAGTGTTTACGATCTAAAAGAAGGAAGTGAAACTGAAAAGTGATTGCACGATCGTAAACAGATATTTTATTATAAACATTTTTGCAATACTCAAGAACTATAAAACATTTATTAACTCTAATTTTAAATTACCGTAAATATAAATATTGATACTAATTATTTGTTATGCTGATTTATGGATTAATTTCCTGTTTCTTTATTGTTAATAATATTTTATTCATGTATTTTTTTCTCTACTTTCAGTTGTAACCAAAACTCTCAAACTGAGAGATGTATGCCTTAAAGCTCTTATTAAATGTAATTTTACTTTTCTATTCATAAGTTTCGGCACTAATTTAACTTCATATGACACTCAAAATATGTGTCTTTCTAAACAACATGAAGTTCAGACCATCAGTCACATATACGGAATAAATAAGAAATACAGGAGCAAGATATAGATTTATTTACTCTATCCGGTGGAAAAGAAAAATACCAGATGTCAAAAAGGATATACATAAATATAAGGTAAGCCCAATTTATCTTACCTATGCTTTTTATATTGAGAAATAGATAATTAATTTTGAGGATAAAGATCGAACATCACGCAAATTTTATGTTAGCAAAGATTAAATATTGCTAACAAATTGATTATGAGACTGACTGAAAAAAAAAAACAATTTCTCAATAAAAATACAAATCTGGTAATAGTCCGATAGAGTAATTTATAAAAAAAAAATAAAACGAATCTTACCAACATTATGGCCTCTTCTACAAAAGATAGCACGACCATTGAAAAATTGAACGCCAACAATTATACAAATTGGCGGTTCAAGGTCGAAATGCTATTAATTAGAGACGAACTTATTGAAGTTATTACGCAAGAGGCCCCCACTCCATTGAATGATGCTTGGACCAAGAAAGACAGAAAAGCAAGGGCTTTAATAAATTTGTCCATTGACGACAGCCAAATAGTGCATGTCAAAAATTTAAATACAACTAGGCAAACATGGGACGCACTCAAACAAATCCATGAGAGATCTAATCTCTCTAGTAAGCTGTACTTGCTACGAAAACTGTACAGTACAAAATTAACTGAAGGTGGCAATATGACAGCCCACATTACTAAAATTTTAGAGATAGTGGATAAACTGTCAGCGATTGGTGAAAACATAACTGACTCGCACATTTCAGCACTGCTGCTGTGTTCGTTGCCGCCGTCCTACGATACCCTAGTTACTGCTCTGGAGGCCAGAGATGAAGCTGAGTTAACCATACAATTTATAAAAAGCAAGCTTACGGACGAATATACTCGTAGAGTAGATAATCGTGAAAACTCCGAAAACAGCAATAAAGCCTATAAAACACAAGGTAAATTTAATCATTCAGAACAGAAAAGAGGCAGCAATAAGTACTTCTCACACTGTAAAATGAAAAACCACTCAAATAAAGACTGCTGGTTTCTAAAAACGAAAAACAACAACAGTTACACTAATAACAGACACTATAAAAATAAAAACAATTCAACATCACTAGTTTTTGAAGAAAATAATTTACATAAAAATGCGGAACATGAAGAAAGAAAAGACACAGTAAATGAAAACAACAGTGTCGCTTTACTAACCAAAGAGTCCGAAAATAAAGGCACTTTTATAGTGGACAGTGGCAGTTCCAGTCACATAGTAAATTCAAAAGAATTTTTTACCAAAATTACAAATAATGATGAAACAAACGTCACAGTCGCTAATGGTAATAAACTGATTTCATATGGATCTGGAGAGGTAATAATTCATACCGAAAATAAAAACAAACAAGTTATATTGCGTGACGTACTATACGTTCCTGACCTAGAAACTATCCTGCTGTCAGTGAGTAGGGCAACTAAAAACGGTTGCAAAGTTAAATTTGAAAAAGATAAATGTGATATAATTCACGAAGGAAACGTTATACTTCAAGGTAAACTTAAAAACAATCTGTACGAAATACATGTTAGTAAAGATGAAAATCACAAGCACTATGCAATTGTCACCTACAACTGCTCAAACGCAAATTGCATAGATTTGTGGCATAGGCGAATGGGGCATAGGAGCTACGACACAATAAAGTCCATGTTATCAAAGGACTTAGTTGAGGGAATTAAAATCAACAACTGCAAACATAACGCTAAATGTGAGGTATGCATCAAGTCAAAAATCAGCGAGACCCCATTTCCTAAATCAGGTGCATATAGAGCTACAAAAAGACTCGAGTTAGTCCATACTGATGTATGCGGCCCTATAAATACACCCACAATTGGGGGGCGGGAAACTACTTCGTCACTTTTATCGATGATTATACACGATTTTGCGTAATTTATTTAATAGCAAATAAAAGTCACGCTTCAGAAAAATTGAAAGAATACGTCTCAATGGTGAAAAACAAATTCGGAAAAATGCCTACTGAGATCAGATCGGACAACGGTGGTGAATATACGGGGAACGAAATAGAAAAATATCTAAAAGAAAATGGGATTCATCATCAACTTACCGTACCATTTAACCCAAGCCAAAACGGCGTCGCAGAGCGTAAGAATAGGTCCCTACTTGATATGGTTAGAAGTATGCTAAATGAAGCAAATCTCCCGCACAAATTAGGGGGGGGGGAAGCCATATGTACCGCGAATCACTTACAGAACCGGCTACCTTCAAAATCGGTAAGCACCACACCCTATGACTTATGGATGAACAGGAGACTAAATTTGAAATATCTCAAAGTTTTTGGCTGTACTGCATACGCCTACATACACAAATCAAAGAGAGGAAAATTAGATAATAGAGCGAAAAAGGGCAATTTTGTCGGATACGACAGTCGCTCTAAGGCGTACAGAATCTATACAAGCACGGAAGAGTAATATTGGCCAGAAGTGTAAAATTTATAGAAAATAAAAATAATCCAGATACTAACGAAAATCTATATAGAAGAAAATTAATCGCGGAAACAAACAAACAAACACAACAGAAAGACACGAATGAAATGGAAATAGATCTGACACCAACACAGAATGAACTAAGTCCACCACCCGCGTCACAACAACAAATTCCACAAGTGAGAAGATCAGAGAGAACCAATAGAGGTGTGCCGCCGGACAGGTTTGCTTATGCAGTCCGGCACGATCCAGTATATGTACCTAACAGTTGGGAAGATATGATGAGTATAGAAAATCCTATAGAAAAACAGAACTGGATAAAAGCGACAGAAGAGGAAATGAATTCCCTTAATGAAAATGAAACCTGGTGTTTAGTTGATCCCCCACAAGGAGCAAGAGTAA
Organism: Maratus speciosus; assembly: GCA_963932465.1. Classification (NCBI taxonomy): domain Eukaryota; kingdom Metazoa; phylum Arthropoda; class Arachnida; order Araneae; family Salticidae; genus Maratus; species Maratus speciosus. Next base: position 523,864,770 of record OZ010786.1, read on the forward strand.
TTGGATCGAAATGGACTTTTAAAGCGAAATATGACGAATTCGGAAAAATCAAGCGTTACAAAGCGAGATTGGTTGCACAAGGATTTAGACAAAAATACGGAGTAGATTTCGATGAAACTTATGCGCCAGTAGTTTCCCACACAATTTTAAGAGTCTTCATAACTGCCGCAGCATACCACAATCTCAATATTAGGCAGATTGACATCAAAACTGCATTCTTACATGGTGAATTGGAAGAAAATGTCTATGTATCACAACCTAAAGGGTATATAAACACTACACAACCCAATAAGGTTTGTAAGTTAAAGAAAGCGCTATATGGACTAAAACAAGCTGCAAGAGCATGGTATTCAAACATTAGTGAAACACTAAAGGAATTAAAATTTAAACAGACCAATGCTGACAATTGTTTATTTATAAGAAAAGAAGGGGAAAACACGGTTTATATAGCAGTATACGTAGATGATATTCTCATCGCAGGAAAAGATGAAAATATAAATGAGATAATAAATAAACTAAAATCTAAGTACGCACTCGAAGATTTAGGTCAAATTTCCAATTACCTCGGGATAAAAATACAAAAGACTCACAACGGATTTAAACTAAATCAAGCAGCAAAAATAATAGAAATCGCAAAAAAAATTAATTTAGAAGATTCTAAGCCATATGGCACTCCAATGGAAACAGGCTTTCAACGATTAGACAATGAAGAAACACAAATGCCAAACAACACTAAGTACCGACAAGCAATAGGTGCGCTGTTATATGTTGCTACAATAAGTAGGCCCGATATTTTAGTAGGAGTAAACATCTTGAGCAGAAAAAACGAAACGCCGTCTGAAAGAGATTGGAAAGGTGTTAAAAGATTAATAAGATATCTATATTCAACAAAAGACTTAAATTTAGTAATTAGCACGGAAGAACCACCCATCCTAGAAGTATATACTGATGCGGATTGGGGTGGAGATCTAAAAACAAGAAGATCGACAACAGGCAATTTGTTCCTTTTAGGAAAGAATCCAATACAGTGGATAACAAAACGACAAACGTGTGTGGCACAATCATCTGCAGAGGCAGAGTTCGTTGCAGCGGCGAGCGCAACACAGGAATTAATATGGCTGCTAAAACTATTAGAAGATCTCGATATATCGCAAAGTTTGCCTATAGTAATTTATGAAGATAATAAATCTTGCATAAAAATGATAGTATCCGAAAAGTTTTCTAATAAATCGAAGCATATTGACATCAAATATAATGTGATTAAACAGCTGAAACAAGATAAAATTATTTAATTGCGTTATTGCCCAAGCAAGTCAATGACGGCGGACATACTTACGAAACCAGAGCCCAAGCCTGAATTTCTAAATAATAGAAACAAACTGAAATTACAGAACAATCTTCGTTAGGAGATTAAGGGGGGAATTGTTGACAGATATATTGTGAAATATAATCTCCAAACAAGGACATAAAAATAATCAAGTGAAGTAAATTGCTTTTCATGTGTCAAATGTCATTTACAAAAGTAATTATTGAAAGTGTTTACGATCTAAAAGAAGGAAGTTCAACTGAAAAGTGATTGCACGATCGTAAACAGATATTTTATTATAAACATTTTTGCAATACTCAAGAACTATAAAACATTTATTAACTCTAATTTTAAATTACCGTAAATATAAATATTTATACAAATTATTTGTTATGCTGATTTATGGATTAATTTCCTGTTTCTTTATTGTTAATAATATTTTATTCATGTATTTTTTTCTCTACTTTCAGTTGTAACCAAAACTCTCAAACTGAGAGATATATGCTCTTATTAAATGTAATTTTACTTTTCTATTCATAAGTTTCGGCACTAATTTAACTTCATAAGACACTCAAAATATGCGTCTTTCTAAACAACATGAAGTTCAGACCATCAGTCACTTATACGGAATAAATAAGGAATACAGGAGCAAGATATAGATTTATTTACTCTATCCGGTGGAAAAGAAAAATACCAGATGTCAAAAAGGATATACATAAATATAAGGTAAGCCCAATTTATCTTACCTATGCTTTTTATATTGAGAAATAGATAATTAATTTTGAGGATAAAGATCGAACATCACGCAAATTTTATGTTAGCAAAGATTAAATATTGCTAACAAAAAATGCTTTGGAGAACAAAAGAAATGAGTTGAAATATAATACTGTTTATCCCTTTCAGAAGCCAGTAACATTTGAATCTTACTCATCAAATATGATATCTGGAAAATAGACTTTCTTTTATTGAAATAGATCATTCTATAGCTTTAGTATCCAACCAATTTTGGTTATATTAGGGTTTAATATTAGGTAAATATTAGAAACATCGGAAATAATTCCAATGAAAAACAAATTTTGTTTAAATGTTGGTTTTACATCTGAAATATTTGAAAAATATATGGCACTATTACATCATTATTGGCTATGCACTGGAAATATTTGCACTGGAATGCCACTATTACAGAATTATTGGCCTTACATTGGAAATATTTGCAATGAAATTATGCTATTACGGACATATTGAGCTTTAAATTCGAAATGTTTTTACTATCAAATGCCAGTTATGCAGAAATATTGGTAACGAAATGGTGATTTGTTTAACCAATATTAGCGCAATAAGGCCAAAACGCCAAAAATATAATATTTAGGCAACATTTAATACAAGTTTCGGCCAATACATAGCTAAAATATAACTAATGTTGGCCATCAATGCATCAAATATATTGTCAATATTGGTCGAGACATAGCTAAATCTAAAATATTAGATAATTATTATTTTGATATTTAATATATTATAGATACAGAGTTCGCTATTAGTAACTTTAAATTACAGATGAAAATCTTTAAGAAAAATATACTTAGTTTCTTATAAAAATTTATAAATTTTTAAGTCTGAATACTTTTTTTAAAAAGGGCTTGCATATGCGTAAATTTTTGTTCTTCAAAACTACGCATTCTGTTTGGAAAAACAAGGCTTTAAAACATTTCGTATTTCTAACATTTACTTCGTAGCTTAAAGCTTAAGAAAAGGGTGTTTTCTTTTTCATATTGAATAATACATTCTAAAATACCATAAAGCTTACAGAGAAGGTCTAATACTGTAGAAGATACATCTGAATATTAAAGCAGCTAAAGTAATTTATTCTGAGAAGATATGCTCTTTTAGATTTTGTTTATTTTAAAAGCGTGAATATAAAATAATAGCACTATGAATCTTCGGTTAAGCCACATTATTTGCCGAACAGAAATATAAGTAAAGAAAAAAAACTGAACCTTTTTTATCCCTTTCTTTTTAATGCAAGAAATAAATATTTTTATGAATATTTTTCTGCACTGCAATTACTTTCTCAACTCATTAATAATTATAATTATTTAGTTTTTCTACTTTCAACGGAGCAATTACAGCTGATTATATGTAGCGTGCTTGATTCTCCAAATACGATGAGCAATAAAATAAATAAATAATAATTAAATAAAAATATCAGAATACGTGCTATAACTTCTTAATGAGACAATACTCTTTTATTCATTAATATTTGACTAATAGATATGATTTCTTTTATTGTAGATTATGAAAACCGAACTTAACTTTTAAAAGTTTAGTAGATCGCTTTTTTTACATACTTAAACTATTATATTATTATTAATTATGCTTTTTATAATAAAAAAAAAATCTTTCATTAAACGGTTAGCCAGCAATATTTATGGAACAAAAATGAAGTAATGAAAAAAATTGATTTGAAAAAATGAGCCTGCCCATTTTTTAATCCTTTTTTTATCGCAAGAAATAAAGCATGTTTTTATGAATTTTCATTTTGTACTACAATTACTTTGTTAACTCATTAATAATTTTATTTATTTAGTTTTTCTATTTTCAATCAAGCAATTACAGCTGATTATATTAGTGTGTTTGATTCTCGAAATACGGTGAACAATAAAATATATTAATAATAATAAAATAAAAAGATCTGAATACATCCTATGACTTCATTTCTTAATGAAACAACACATTCTTTGCTATTTTTATTACGCGCGGTTTATTTTGTCGTGGATTATGAAAACCGAATTTAACTTCTACAAGTTTAGTAGATCACATTTTTTTACATATTTAAACTCAGCCTGTCAGAAAACAAAAGCAAAAAATCCTTAATTAGGCATAGACTGTAACACTTACCAGCACAGACAGAATGTAATTAAGAAGTTTTTCTTAATCTTTTTATCCAATGAAGATATCTTAGTAAGAAATAAAAAAAAAAAAATGCACCACAAACGATTCTTCTCCATAGACAATAATGTAACGGCGTTATTTTGTGAGTGCCTGTAAATGAACTATCAACGCTATACACTACATCTTCAAAAGAGAAAATTCTATAGTGAACCTCATTAACGTGTAAAAATTACATCTAATCGGAGTAAATTTATGCGATTTAGAACACAGTCAAACGGCCAGATGACCAGACAGACAGACAGGCAGAAATTTTACAGAATTTATAATGGCGATTCGTTTTTTTTCTAAGAAATCCGTATTACCCATTTTAAAAGTATATGCTAATTAAAAAAATAATAAAGGTACTAATTAGGGAATATCATTCGACATCGTTGCTTTTTAAAACGTCTTAACACATGAAAAAGAAAAATCAAACGCACTGAAGTTTGCAATGTCAATTTCATGGACATAAAAATTGCACAAAAACACAAAAATTTCATAAAACTTTTTTCAGTAATAACCTGACTGAGAAAACCTCTTAAATCTTTATTTTCTGTTACCATATAGTTAGCATAAAATTAACGAGTTATAAGGCTTTTTAATTATTAATGATTAAAAAGTTACTTTTATGTTACTTTTATGTTTAAAGTTTTACTGCAGATAAAAGTTAATTTTGTCCCCAAGTTCTCCCAAAAGTAGTAGTTTATGATTATACTGTGAAGATGATAAACTATGATGATTATATACAATGATGACTATGGCTATACTATGATAATTATGACTATACAATACTATGGTGATTATGACTACATAATTGAGTTATGATTATCATGTTCATGAACCATCATCAATATCATATACATTTAAATACCCCTTAAGAGCTTTAGTTTCCGAAATAATAGGATTTTAGATTCAAAATCGCATAAAAAACCGAGAGGGATGAATATAATTATAATTTAACACGACAGTTGTTTAAGAGAAGTACTTATATTACACGAAAAACCAATGAGAACCATTTATTTAGGTAACTATATCAAAAATTATTCTTTATACAGTTTTTAGATTCATTTGTTTGATTGATTTTTAATGGCATTTTTTACACACTTTTAGTGTTTTATTCTCGTTTATATAGTAGAACAGGATTATTTTAAATGCTACACCCTCCGATAATTTGTTGTTTTAAACACAAATTGAAAGAAGGGGATTTTAAAAACGAAAAGTTTTCAGATTTAAAGATTGTATAAAAAAGTTCTTCCGGCTGATATCCAATGCAAAAGGCAGATTGTCTGTGTAAATTTATAAGAACATGTCAAGATCATTTAAAGTTTCTTTGCTGTACATAAAATAATATAAAATGAAATAAACAAAATTTTAGAGTTTCGATAGAAATATCGCATTGTAATGTATTTGGAAACTAGAAAATAATGACTTTAATTTTGCACACAGATATTAGAAAAGAAACACATAACAAAATAAATTGAGGCAGCTGAAAAAAGGTGAAAAAAAAGTACCACATAGAAAATTCAGATTATTATACACAATCTTTTCGGTTAAATGCAGCTGAAATCAGCGTCTATTATTTATGATAACTGTAGGTAAAATATTCTTTCTATAATGGCTATTTATATTCAGAAAAATAAATAAATAAATAAATAATCCAGGAGTCCTAATATCTCATTTACTTGAACCTCTAGCGCATGAATTTTTTTTAGCACCCATCCTCTCCCCCTAAAATTATTATGTAAAAACTGTATATTCAACAAAATAAATATTAAAAAGTCACATGACAACTTTTAACCAAAATTGAGGGGAAATATAAATACTATAATCTACTGCTATAAATGCTATACTAAAGTACTGAAAAACGTATAGCGTGAAATTTAAAGTTTTGCCAAATGGCGACACTATGCATTGTAGGGTTAAATATCATTTCAAAACTTGAGATTTTGAGGTAAAATGTAAGAATTACAATTTTAAACACCTGCAAACCTAACAAATGTTGATATATCAAATATAATTAAAACTGGATAGAGAAATTGCTTTTGAAAAACGTTTCTATAATAGGGAAAACGTCTTATCGTCCTCTTCATTATCACTCTTATAGAAGTATAGTTCAAAAGGCAAAAATATTTCTACCATATCAAAAGCATTTTTTTACAGATATTTAATGTCTTTTTTCAGTGTTTTATTCTCGTTTATATATTAGAAGAGGATTATTTAAAGTACTGCATCGTCTGATAATTTATTGCTTTAAACACAAATTGAAAGAATGAGATTTTGAAAACAAAAAGTTTTCAGTTTTAAAAATTGCGAAAAAAAAAAAAAAAAAAGTTTTTCAGATTACTATCCGATGCAAAAGCAGGAAGCCTATAAATTTATAAGAATATGTCAAGATCATTTAAAGTTTCTTTGCTGTTAAAAATAAATAAATAAACAAATTGGTAGAGTTTCAACAGAAATATTGCATAGTAATGTACTATTTCAAAACTAGAAAATAATGGCTTTAATTTTACGTTCAGACATTAGAAAAGAATAATATTATAAAATAAATCCCACCAGCTGAAAAAAGCTGAAAAAACTTACCACATGGAATATTCAGATTATTATAGAGAATATATGTTAAATGCAAATAAAACTTACGCCATCTGTTATTTAGTATAACTGGAAGTAAAATATTCTTTTATAATGGCATATATTCAGCAAAAATATATAAATAAATAAATCAATGCAAGTCCTAATATCTCATTTATTGAAATACTATTTCAGAACTTAAGATTTTGAAGTAAAATTTAAGAATTACAATTTTAAACACCAACAAACAAGAAATGTTGATATAAGTAATAGAATTAAAACTGGATAGATAAATTGCTTTTGAGAAACGTTTACATTTTAGTGAAAGCGTTTTATCGTTCTCTTCTCTTATCACTGATCAATATGTATTTCTAAACTTGTTTTAGAAGTATAGTTAAAAGGAAATATTTCTAAGATGTCAAAAGCATTTTCCTTACATATTTTGAATGTCTTTTTTTAGAAATGTATTCTCGTTTATACATTAGAAGAGGATTATTTAAAATACTACACTCTCTGTTAATTTATTGTTTTAAACAAAAATTGTAAGAAGGAGATTTTAAAAAAAGGAAATTTTTTCGGTTTTTAAAAAATGTAAAAAGAATTTCTTTAGGTTAAATTTTGATGCAAAAGGCAGAAAGTCTGCATAAATTTGTAAGAACATCTAAAGATTATTTAAAGTTTCTTTGCTATAAACAAAATAAAACAAAACAAAACAAAACAAAACAAAATAAAATAAAATAAAATAAAATAAAACAAAACAAAAGGAAATAAACAAAATGGCAGAGTTTCAACAAAATATTTTGTAATAATTTGAAAACTAGAAAAAAGTGGCTTTAAATTTACGCTATGATATTAGAAAAGAATAATATTACAAAATAAATCGCATCAGCTTAAAAAAAGCTGAAAAAAAAAACATACCACATAGAATATTCAGATTATTATACAGAAGTTCTTTTATTGCATGCAGCTGAAACCTACGGCATCTGTTATTTATGATAACTAGAAGTAAAATATTCTTTTTATAATGCCATATTACAGCAAAAATATATAAATAAATAAATAATGCAGTAGTCCTATCTCATTTACTTAAATAGCATTTCAGAACTTAAGAGTCTGACACATAGAGTCTGCAAGAATAACGATTTTAAACAGCAGTAAACATAACAAATGTTGAATTAAGGGGATATAATTCTAACTGGACAGAGAAATTATTTATGAGAATCGTTTATATTTTAATTTTATCAGTGATCAATATCTAAATCCGAAATTACTTTTAGAAGTAATAGTTCAAAATGCAAAAATATTTCTATCGTATCAAAAGTCATTTACATCATAATGGCGGATTTTTGAAAAGTTTCGAAATCTAAATTTTTATACTACACTGTAAAAAAACCACTCTAAATTTGCCAGAACAAACTCGATCACAGTGAATGTGCTGTATCTTTCTTTGGTTTCCTGACTATATTAACATGGAAAATACAGTAGTTGCGTAAAATTAACAGCACAATGTGCTGGCAATTTGGACGCATTTTTTTACAGCACAAACTGCTGGCGTCCAAATTGTCAGCACATTGTGCTGTTAATTTTACGCAACTACTGTATTTCCCATGTTAATATAGTCAGGAAACCAAAGAAAGATACAGCACATTCACTGTGATCGAGTTTGTGCGCGAGATGAACAGTACTTTGTACTGTAAAAATGTCGTTTTCTTTTACAGTGTATCCTTAAATCCTGCAAATTATATTTATAATTTTTTTACAATACAAAATTTTTTACAATAAAATAAAACAAAAGACTTTTTTTATCACGAAAACTCTCCGAGTTATGACGCTCCGAATTTTATTAATTTTCAGCATTTTCTTGTTGAAAACGACTCTATATTAGAAATTTATTCAAACCCAATTACTTCAACATGACAATTCATCTCATTTTGAAGAATCAAGAAATTAGCTTTTTGGACATTTGAAAGAAAAAAAAAAGATATCATAAGTTATTCTGCATTCCACATGTAGTATAAATTCAATACGCCTTTAAAATTCATAAGGTCAATATTAAACAAGAAAGAGAAAATCATGCATCAAGCATACGTTATGAAACCTTTACCAACATATTCAAAATAACGCAATAAAGCTGCATCGTTGAATAAGTTGAAATATGATGTCTAATTCAACCATATGGACAAAACACATTTTAACACCCAATTTCAACAATTCCCATCCTTAAATGGAACATTATCTGTGATCTTTGAGCAGCCCTGTATATGATATATAGATTTGTATCTACTAACTTCATTCATGCAAAAATTTAGTTCAGTTATGACATACATTCCTCAGTTGAAAATTACCCATCAGTTATTTCCGCTAATAATGAGAATGGTATCCGACTTCTTTGAGCAGCCCTATATATGATACATAGATTTGTATCTACTAACTTCATTCATGCAAAAATTTAGTTCAGTTATGACATACATTCCTCAGTTGAAAATTACCCATCAATTATTTCCGCTAATAATGAGAATGGTATCCGACTTCTTTGAGCAGCCCTATATATGATACATAGATTTGTATCTACTAACTTCATTGATGCAAAAATTTAGTTCAGTTATCACATACATTCCTCAGTTGAAAATTACCCATCAGTTATTTCCGCTAATAATGAGAATGGTATCCGACTTCTTTGAGCAGCCCTATATATGATACATAGATTTGTATCTACTAACTTCATTCATGAAAAAATTTAGTTCAGTTATGACATACATTCCTCAGTTGAAAATTACCCATCAGTTATTTCCGCTAATAATGAGAATGGTATCCGACTTCTTTGAGCAGCCCTATGTATGATACATAGATTTGTATCTACTAACTTCATTCATGCAAAAATTTAGTTCAGTTATGACATACATTCCTCAGTTGAAAATTACCCATCAGTTATTTCCGCTAATAATGAGAATGGTATCCGACTTCTTTGAGCAGCCCTATATATGATACATAGATTTGTATCTACTAACTTCATTCATGCAAAAATTTAGTTCAGTTATGAAATATATTCCTCAGTTGAAATTTACCCATCAGTTATTTCCGCTAATAATGAGAATGGTATCCGAATTCTTTGTTCAGCCCTGTATACGAGGTATAGAATTTATATACAAAGAGTAACACGGAAAAAAAAATTAGATACATTGAAAAGCTCATACCGTAATTGAAAACTCATTTCCAGAAATTATTGCTTAAAGACAGCACTATAACCGATTTCTTTTGTATGTCTCTGTAAATGCACGACACATGCTATGAATGCCCTATTACATCGTGATCATCTTGTTGTGAAATTCAGTGATTTATATCAATTTTAATACATTTGAAAAGCGTAATATCATCAAAATACTCTGCAAACTATTTTTCCTCATAGACCATAATGTAACGAAATTCTTTTCAGTGCCTCTGTAAATGAACTACTGATGTTACACACTTAATGTAAAATACCGAACATGCCATGGTAAACATCATTAACATATATCAATTGCATGAAAAGCCGAGTATATTTACATGAGCTAGAGCGTGGACAGACAGATAGACAGACGGACAGACGGATCGGTGGACAGCCGCTTAGACAAACAGAATTCATAAACACTTTTCAACTTTGTTGGAAAGTTTTAAAAAGGAATAATGTTTCTTTAACTTTAGATATATTTATATAAAAACACAAAATATATTTATTGAACAAAGAAACAAAAATATTTTACATACGTTTCAGAATAATTAAATATGAATATGTACTTAAAAAACTGCGCAGTTAAATTGAACTTTAAGACATTTCATAAAAGTTGTATGACGAAATAATTAACGTTTGGTATTAAAAAAAAGAGAAGAAACATATTTTCCACATAGAAAACTCCGAATAATGATTTAGCAATTTCTCCTGTTAAGTACACTTTAAAATACGACATATGTTTTTTATTACAAGAAGTTGTAGTTTGTTCTCTAACGGTACATATACAGCGTAAAAATAACTGTTTGTAATGGCTTATAAAATTTAGCACTGAGGCTTTCCAAAACTAGTATTTTATATTGCTGTATAATGGAGTCACGTTTGCTATGTTCATGTAGCATTAGTAATATCTAATGCATTTAAATATCACTTCAGAGCTATAATTTCCGACATAAAAATAGAAACTGTGATTTTAAAGGCCGTGAACATAAAGCATTCCGTAGTAAAATATAGAATTGATATATAAATTAACGCAGAAGATTATTTTTAGTATCATTTATGAAAATCTTTTTTTTACTTTGTAAATGAGGTTTTTTTTTATTTTACAGCGAGTACATTGCAATTCAAACACATTTTATTTCTACTATGAGCTCTGCACGCTGCGCCTTTAGTGTGATAACTCCCAAACTTTCAACGGACTCGTGCGCTGCAAACTTGTTCATATTTCTTCTATTGGTGGAAACGTACTATAATCAGCCCAAATAACAAAGCAATCTATCTGTCTGTCTGTCTGTCTCTCTCTCTGTATATATATTAGAGTGGGTCGAAAAAACCGAAATATTTATAATCGAAATGTAATAGCGCGGAAAAGTTGCCTTTTGTAACAGAGAATAAATTAAAAAATATTACACCGACAGGTTAATATTTTTTACCGCCGCAAGGGGGCCAAAGCTTCAAAAAATAGCAAAAAACATGTTTTTTTCAATTTTTTTTAATTATCCAGTCGTACTAATACAATTTCTAATATTACACAATAGCTACATTAAGATATGACAAATGTCCCAGTAAACGTTCATTATGATGAAATCATATCTTTTATTGACGCAAAGAGACCATCTTAAAAAAATTGCAAAAAATTCAATTTTTCATTTTTCCTAAATTTTTAAAATTTCTATAATATGTCTAGAAGTGAACAAATTTACTTTATACCTATTAATATGTCATAATTTTTTTTAACTATTGGAAATAGACGGGAAAATAAAAAAGGTATTCATTTTTCTTGACGATCGCTTTTCTACTGCTGTTTTACTGCATATAAGCAGACCATGCACCACAAATCACAAGAATGATATAAAATGAACAAACTATTTTAGTATTTTATTAATTAAAATATAGAGATGTTTAATCGAAACGGGTTAAATAAACTTAAAATGAAGAAGTATTTAACGTAAATAAATTTTGTAATTTGACTTGCCTTCAAATGAAACTATTATTCCTCGAGAGGCCGAAATTGATCAGATGTGATCATCCCTCTGTTCTGGTCCAGAAACTTTATCAGCACTTCAGAGTGATTAATTTCCCGCATCATTCTACTGTTGAGTAGGACAAAGAAAGTTATAATAGCTGGTATCTTTAATCGAACATTCTAAATTCACCAGAGTTGTTAAATCCTCATTCGATAGAGAAACCATAACATGTGGTCCCGTTAGTTTACAGTTTTGCCTGTCGACTAAATTCATACAATTTTAAGCTTCAAAGTTCAAGTCTGGAATGACGGAGTGACAGATGACACTATTCGAGACCACAGAACTTCGTGCTTTGGCAATTTTCTTCATGGCTGAGGACCTGATGTTCTCCTCTTCGTATGCTATCATTCCAATGAGGCTATTTTCATGATTTGCGAAATAGACATTCCGTGAAATTGCAGGAACTATAAAATTTCGTAGATGAACAAGCAAGTAACGGGTGTTACTAACAATGGTACACAGATTCTAGAAAACCTGATGGATTCATTTTAATTGTGAACCAACTGATGCACTACACATCAGGATGTACTCCGACAGTGTGACAAGTTAAGAAGAGGGTTGTTCTGTTCCAACGTAGAGTTTCAGTTTCAAAATTCGATTAGCAGTAGAGATCCACCTTGCGTGAAATACTGGTCCGGGGACTCGGCAAAAATGGTCAATTAAACACACGCCTGTTGAAAAATTGCATACAATTCTGGAGTATTGTATGGAGTAAGAATTGGAGCAAGAATTGTATGCAATTCTTGCATACAATTCATTCAATTTCAGACATACAATTCTGGTCAGTTGACAAATCATCTTTACCAACAGATGTGATCAGATTAAATTGGCTTAACTTCTGCAATTTGTAATTATTCGCAAATCGCAAAAGATCAACAAATTGGGCCACAATGTGACAGAGGAGCTGTGTTTTGTCATCAAGATGTTCCAAAAGATGTCTCAGCGGAAGTTCATTGAAGTGAGGGAAAGGAAGTTTTTTTTAACTTGTTCTCAAGTAATCATATAACACAATCTTTTCAGCCTGTGTTAAGGACAGTTCCAGCACATCCGATTGCAATTCTTTTTACATTTTATATTTAATTTTTTGTCAAAAAATCTATAATCTATAATATCATTGCATATAGAACCCACCTTGTCAGACGATGGGTTCAAATGACCAAAATAATAGAGATCTGCTTCTAGTATCAAACAGATATATTCTTTAGTGACTTCGCGAAGATGAAACTTTGCCCTCTCTTTAACCTGGCAGAGATTTCTATCTTTAGGGCCAGAGTAAAAGGAGTATATCACAAAAAAAAAAAAAAAAAAAAAAAAAAAAAAAAAAAAAAAACTAGTATGTTGTGGCCATCACAAAACTTTCTTCTATATAAATCACGTCAATTAAATCATTTAAATAGTACAAGAAATTACATCAATTTAGCACTAATTCCTATCGAAGTATATCTGAATTTGAAGTTTGATGGAAATCCGTGCATTAGTTGTTGAGATAGAGCTATAGTGGACATTCTGAAAAATGCAGCATAGCAGCGCCACCTGTTGAGCGATTTGCACCAAAACATAAACAGCACTAACTCATATCAAGGTATACCTGAATCTGAAGTTCGTTGAAAATCCAAGCATTAGTTTTTGAGATAGAGTTATTTCAGAAATCGCAAAAACAGCATAGCAGCACCACCTGGTGAGAGATTTACACAAAAATGTATAAATTGTCGATTCATGTCAAGGACTAACTGATTCTGAAGTTTGATGAAAATTCGTGCATTAGTTCTTGAGATACAGCTATAATGGGAATTCTGAAAATGCAGCATAGCACCGCCACCTGTTGAGCGATTTACACCAAAATGTATATAACTTCAATACATGTCAAGGAATAACTGAATCTGAAGCCTGATAAAAATCCGTGCTTTAGTTCTGGAGATCGAGCTATTGCGGAAATCGTGAAAAATGCTGCATAGCAGCACCACCTTTTGAGCGATATACACCAAAAACTAATCAGGACCAGTTTATATCAAGGTCTAGCTGAATCTCGAGTTTTATGATATTCCGTGCATTAGTTCTTGAGACAGAGCGACCACAAAATTTTTGTCACATACAGACTCATAGAGTGACAGACAGATTCACCAACAGACATTTTCTAAAAAACATCAAATCGTGTTCAGGACATTCTAAAACGTATAAATCCGTCGAAAACCGGAAGTGGAAAATTTTCACGAATCTAATACTTTCTTCTTGTAAAGATAGAAGAAAGTAAAAACGAGCCGAAAGAAATATGGTTCTTTAGCAGCGAGAAAATACTTTTACGTGCAAGCAGCTGCGGGTGTTTCTATCATTGAGAAGATTTTTTTTTTGATAGAATTACAGTGAACATGGTTAGCAATCTGCAAGAAATAAACAAAAAATGCCTTTTCCAGTCCATTATAAATGTATAAAATCTGGAAATATTATGAAAATTATGAACATTTAAAAAACGAAAAAAAAAAAAAAAAAAATAACATTGTTTAAAAATTTTTGCCCTGTTGCGGCGGTAAAACAAATGATGTCAGCAAAATGAAATTTTACTGTTACATTACTAATATCATGGTGTGGCTATTGCGTTCTATTATAAATTGAATTGGTATGTTTGAATAATTTAAAAAAAAAAAATGGAAAAAGTATGTTTTTTGCGATTTTTCCGAAATTTGGCCCCCTTGCGGCGGTAAAAAATATTAACCCATCGGTGTAATATTTTACGTATTTATTCTTTTTTACAAAAGGCAATTGTTTGCGCTATTAAGTTTCGATATTAATTTTTTGGGTTTTTTTCGACCCACCCTAATATATATGTCAGTATTTGTCTGTCAGACTGTATCTCTACCTGTCTCTCTATACATATGTCAGACGCTGTCTGTTATTTGAATAACTGCTTGTCTGCGTCTCTTTCACAGCGGTCACTTTGGCAGTGTCTCTCTGTCTATCCATCTATCTATCGGTCTTTATATCTGTGTGGCTGTGCAGTGCAAAAAAAAAAAAAAATCTTGATTTTACGGTATAATATTGAAAGCTAGAGCGCCAGTTTATAACCGTAAAATAAACAGTAACATACTGTCTTATAAATGAATTGAATTATTATATTAGTGCTTAACGATATATTACTTGCTTTTTTTATTGTGTATTGCTGTAAATTTTATGTTTTTAAATTGGTATCCCCGCTGCCAGTATTAAAAGAAATAAATAAAAGAAAAAAAAAAAGAAAAAAAATTACAGTGTGCGTATGTTTGTCTGTGTATGTAGCTGTCTGTCTGTCTTTCTATCAGTGTGCTTATGTATCCACCTGTCTCTCTGTATCTATATTTATATGTATGTCTGCCTGCCTATCAATTATAATGCATTCTGCATCATTCTACAAACCGCAAATTTAAAGGTTTGATATGTCCGTTACATAAAATAATTCCATTTAGATTTTATGTACATAGGGTAGATGTAAGCATTAGGGTAGTATCGCATGAGGAAATATTTCACGTCAGTTATCAAAGCTTGCCTATCTTACGCATAAAATATTTAGGATTACAACGGAGTAGTTTTTCCTTTAACTACATGCATAAATTACGCCATCTCTTATTTGTGACAAGCTCATGTAAAGTAATTTTTTTCTAAGGGTAGTGTTCAGATAAAAAGTAGCGGGTTGTAATGAGTTATAAA
The DNA here is from genome assembly GCA_963932465.1 of Maratus speciosus. Classification (NCBI taxonomy): domain Eukaryota; kingdom Metazoa; phylum Arthropoda; class Arachnida; order Araneae; family Salticidae; genus Maratus; species Maratus speciosus. The sequence goes on from OZ010786.1 coordinate 523,880,485, forward strand.
AATTGATAGCTAAGAATTCCCAATACAGTAGTTTATACTGCTTCATGCTTGTCACGCTTGTCATTTTCTTGCAGGATTATTAATATATTATTAGTTTGAATACAGATTCAGAGCTTTATATTTTTAACAAAAGGCTGACTTATGATTTGATTATAAAAATTGATAGCTAAGAATTCCCAATACAGTAGTTTATACTGCTTTATGCTTGTCATGCTTGTCATATTAATATATTATTAGTTTGAATACAGATTCAGAGCTTTATATTTTTAACAAAGGATGACTTATGATTTGAACTAGAACGCGAAAATATTGTTTTGAAGGTTACAATCCTAATTTGATTGGAACTTTGTTTATGAGGAAAGCTACGAGGGTCACTTAATTAAAAAATATATATACCATATTTTATTGTAAATAGAACTTTGCAGAAAACTACCCGGAAGTTATGGAATATCTCTAAAAAAATGCTATACAAATGAAGTAACGTTATAAGCTAAAATTTAAATTTTCATAAAATTATCTAAAACTTATATCTGTTTTAATTAAAACCCTTTATAACTAACATAATTTACTTTTATTTTAAATATTTTTCTTAATGTTTTGTAGCATTAGGAAATGTACAAATATAATGTTCTTACAATATAAATATCGAAGTATTTCCGAAATGAAAAATTGACCCCCCCCCCCCCCCTGCCCAACGCCAAGAAAGCTGAAAATATACAAAGGCAACAGAAATCATCCTTTTAAAAATAATTTTGTTTTGTCTAACCAATAATGCTTTTGGAACAAAATAAAGTATTGCATATATCTATAATTCATTCTAATCTGTATTACTACTAATCGGTGTATTAAATTAATTTTATAACAAGTTATTTTAATGGTACTTATAAGTACCGCCAGTAGATAAAGGGTTATGGGAACGTCCACGGCAGAAAAAATGTTTGCTGAAAAATTTTTTTAAACGGAAATATAAGTGTGATGTTAAAGCTAAAGAGTATATGAATTTGTAAGTTTTAATTTCATATTTGAATTTGTTTATTGAAAATGAGCTGGATATTAACAGTATAAAACTACATTTACATTTGAGCTTAAAATACAACTTATTGAAATGTATGATTTTTTTACTTTTTAGAATTCAATAAAATTACTATGCGTTCAAATCAACAAACAATTATCATATCTTTAAGATCTACATAGATCAAATCTTTTAGATAACGTCTTTAATATATTTTTGGCTGTATTTAAACGATAATACTTAAATGTCACAAGAGTAACGGAAAACATACAAAAGTTTTAATTAAAAAAAAAAAACTACTTAAAATTTTTACCCAAAACTTCTAATTCTCTGATTTCGAGGTATAAGACATATATTTTTTAAGTATTTTGTTTATGCTATGCATGGAATAAATAGGCTCTGGGGAGTTGTCACAAGAGTAAAAAACGTCTGTGTCACAAGAGTAACACATAATGCTTTTGTCGATAGTTTGATGTAACAATGCATTACAAACAAAACAAATAGAATGCTTAAAGTTTTGTTTTTTCTCTGTTATTAGAGCAGTTCTTGAAATAGTTTTAGCTATATCTAAGGTTATTTTGTAAATTTTAAGGAAGATAAATTATCTTTATTAGAGTTTTTTTAATGGTTGGATTTATTTTTGTTCATTTTTGGTATTACTTAAAATTATAAAAGAATCATGACAAGTAATTAAAGATATAATAAAACAACTCAACTCGTGTCATTTTTGTGTGCTTTCTTTTGGTTTGAAGCACATGGTCTTTGATTAGATATTTTATAGGCTTTGTAAAGCTTCGTTTACTAAATTCCGCTGTATAACCTACGGAGGTTCTTATAATAACTCTTATGGAAAGGATTCTGATAGTATATTTTAAAGGAAAAAATTTAATATTGCTTCTTATACACAACATTGTTTTAAAGATCAGGAAAAATTCTGCTAAGCGCCAAAAATTGTAGAGAAAAAATAAGAATGAAATTGAATATGTTGTTGTGAGAAAGAAACAAAACAAAATATATTACGATAAGGTGAAGAAAAGTCTTAGAACCAGCAAAAGCTTCAGCAAGAAAGTGAAAATATTAAGAAAAGGAAAAAGTAGAGAACTAGCTAACCTCAGATACTGTAACGGAAAAAAAATATAACTCCAGAGCTTTGGGGAATTTTATGTCGATGAAGATTTAAGAAGAGGTCATTCTTCAGCTAAATCTATGTTAATTAAGCGAGAAAAAGGTCACATAATTTCATCAATTCTAGGGGGCATTTAATAAGAGAATACGTTTTTTGTTAAAAGAAGCTTTCCTAAATAGAAAAATTGGAGATTCCTTTGCAGCTTTAAAGCTTAGTTTAATAAAACAATAGAAAATAACTCATCAGAATATCTTCATTTGTTGCTGTCACGAAAACATTCAAGCAATTCATAATGTAGCAACTGGTGTATTTCCTGCATTAAACATTCCTGTGATGGATTTAACGAGATACATGATAATTAGAATTTAGGAATTCAGAATGTCTAATTTGCGGAGATAACATCGAAGAATTATTTGAAATGGAAGCCCATAATACAGAACTTCTTATAAGTTATTGTAAATAGCAAAACGTTGATAGACGTTTCGCTGTTAACAAAACTTTTATTAACATCTTCATCAATACTGTTACTTTTTCAAAACTTTGATAAACGTTTTGAGAAAGTAACAGTTTAAGAAACCATTTCTGATTGTTTAAAATTTTTCGAAAGCGATTAAATCCATTTCTGTGGCACACATTCATTGAAACTTGTACAAGGGATTATTTTGGTAATGCCAAATAAATAACCATTTCTCAAAGAATAGCTATGCCAGTGGATTTTCTGGAAACTGTTTCATTTTCATGCCAAGACGAAATTTTGGTATGAAATACTACATTACTGGTCAAATCCACAAGCGACTGTATTTTCAGCTTTTTATTTAGTATTTTTTGTAAATGCTTTCGTATGTAAAATTTCAACATTGCATCTTTAAGGGAATTTGTATTTTCCTAAAATGTACCTGTTTTACTTTTTTATATGATGATTGTGCTTCCCAATTTAAACAAAAATATAACGATGCAAATATGCCTGCAATGAATCAGATTCCTTTCTCAATTAACTTAATTGGGCATAATTTTTTTTTCAAATACTCCTGGTATAGATGCTGTAGACTTATTTTGTGCTGTTGTATAATGATATTTATGGAATGAAGTGCGTGCTAAAAAAGCAATTCTAAGATACACTGCTTATTTTTTCAAAAGAAATAAAACAATAAAGTTCCATTACTTTGCGAGAAAATACAAACAGCGAAGGGCATTCAACAAATACAATATGTTAAAACCACGAAAAATGACACTATCTACTACAAACCTTACACTAACATGATTCGTACGAAGAATTTGTGTTTCATTAAGTAAATCATGATACAGGAGAAGTTGCAAATGATATTATTGATAATGAAGGCAATGACTTATTCTGTTAAGTAGCAGTAACTAAGAGGTTGCTATGTGGTTATAGTCAGGGGTGTATTGGAGGGTATACGGGGGTACACGCCGTATATTCTCTGGATTTTTTTAAGGAGCACCGTATACCCTCTGTTTCTCAAGAAAGCTATAGTATATGCACTCTAGGGTATACGCTCTGCCTTCAGCGTATACCCTCTGCTTAGAGCGTATAGCCTCTGTTCTTTTTACGACTACACCACTGGTTATAGTGTTTGTTAATTTTAGAATTTTTTACATTGTTTTATGTTATTTTAAAATTAAACTATCCTTAACAGTTGTTCTCTATGGAGAAATAAATTTTTTAAACTTATTTTAATTATTTTATTAAGTATTTAAACTGAATTTTTGCTAAAATTACATTATGGACAAAATGTCACAAGAGTAACGTCAAAAGAGTAACGTCACAAGAGTAACACTTAGCATTTTGAAAATCAAATGTAACTAATTCATGCGTTATCAGATGAGTTCAATGATTAATGCTTTTTAAAAAGATATAATTACTCTGTTCTATTCTGTAAATTTTATTTCTATAGTCTCATATAATTCACAGAATTTCTGCGTGAAACACAATTTTTAAAAATTCCATTTTCATGTGGTCACAAGAGTAACAAAATTTTCATTTATTATCAAGGCAAGTAAAATGCTTTTTGTTACAAACTGTATAGGGTTTATGAAAGTACAGAACATGTATTTTTAAGTAGTTGCATCAAATTTATCCTACATATATTTTGTAATAAAAGAATTGGAAATATATATGGAAATTTGCTCTGAGGGTCACAAGAGTAACAGTTGACGGTTCCCTTATATTTTGAAAATATACCTCTATACTATAAATATACTTTACCTATACTGTTCTATACTGAAAATACACTGTACCTCATAGACAAACGCTAAAAATTGATTTTATTGAGATTAATTTTATTATTATTTTTTTTAAATTATTATTTTACATTTCATGTATATGTTTGATGGAAGCAGCCAGCTCTGCTGACATTGTTTTTTCAGGACACTCTCGTTTACATGGATTCCAAGGGCGAAGAACGATTTTTATTTTCTGAATAAATTAAGAAACTTTACAAAAACCTAACTTAATATATTTTAGAGATTTGACACGGGCCGAGCCTGAACCCGATACCAGGTGGAAACGGGATCGGGATCGATTTTTATACCAGACTTTAGGATCGGGCTCAAAGCGAAAATTATATACATTCCCAAATTGAAAATTGTGAAAAAAGAAGTTATTATAAGTTTCTTAAAAAATTTTACATTCTTTTAAAATCAGTAAAAAGGAACATAATTATTATTATAAACACATGTATAAGCATGTGTATACATGTATTAAATTATTATTGATATAATTTAAGGATAAATATAACATCTTATTCTGAAGCTTTTGCACTGCCATATTGTTGCTAACATAAAGAAGCTATGGAATATCTTCGCTTTTGTTTAAAGTTCTTTTCAAAAGTTATTGGAAAACAGAACTCTGTTCTGTTTTTAGAGAGTTGGTTAACGAGCTTTTTATAGCATATGAGGCATTCTCACAAAATTTTAACTTTCAGGAATAAAATTCTGATGAAATTAAAATTAGTAAAAAAACATTTTAAACTTATAGAAGAATGCCTTAATGATTTACAATAAAGAAAAAATGGTCAGCAGCGAAGATTTTTTGTTATTTAACTGAGGTTTAAGTTGAACTTGCGAGTTTAATTTTCCTAACCGTTTTACCTCTCTAACTTTTTATTTTCTCCTAAATTTTTACTTATAAGGAATTTGCGTAGTACCCACAGAACATCCAAATGAGAAATAATAACAATGTAGTATTTTTAGTACAAAATTTTGGTATAACATTGTCTTAACACTAGAACGGCGGGAATTTTTACTCAAGTTTAAAAAAAATATTTCACATCAGAATTTTTATTTAAAATTATTTAACTTATTTGTTTAAGTTATTTTAGTGCAGCATATATTAATCTTATATTACAAAGAAATTTCTGGTTCGAATCGACATGTATTCATTCAGAAAGGGTCAAAATGACCCCTCGCCGCCGTTCTAGTGTTAAAGGGGTGTTAACCCTAACCGGCGCGGACTAATTCTGTATACAAACTGATTAAATAATAGACTGACACAAGAATTTATAAACGAAGTTATTATAAAATATGAATTTGCTTATTTTCACGTACATTATAAAAGGAAAATTTTAATTCAATATTCTTGGTGCCGTTTGCCAGTTTTTGAATTAAAATTAAGTGTTCTTTTTTAAGGAAACCACCCACGAAAGGATTAAAGAAGGGACGGTAGGGGTCGTACTTGTCCTGAAATTTCAACTCCAGTAGATTCTTCGGTACCAGTATTTTCTTGTAGAAAATTTCTACTTAAATAAGTCGAAATTTCGCGCGTTTAACATAGATATATTTTTCTATAAAAATACTGATATTTGTCCTGAAAAATTCCTTGAAGCGTACGACCCCTGGGACGGTAACGAAAAAAAAAAGGGGGACGGCAAGGGAATAAAGGGACGGTAAGGGAAAAAAGGATATGGGACGGTAAGTAAAATTACCACCTATTTTTAAGCAAATAGCGTTAAGACTAAGTCATAGCCACAATGTCCATTGAATTTTAGAAACAATTATTGACATTGGATTACATTAAAAACAATTAATTTACCTCAAAAAGTACAGGAATGACCTTGTGCACGGTAAGACTACCATGATGCTTGAAATTGATATTTAAAAGCTGATTTAAAATCTGCAGTAAATTTCCTATCAAAGAATTTTAGCCATTCTTTCCCTAGCATACTTCTGCATGAGAAAAGAGTTGAGAAAAATTCCGTAGGTGCAGTGATTTTCCGTGGCTGAAGTGATTTTCTGCATAATTTTAGCAAGAGGAATAAAAAGAGAAGAGATAAGGAATCTAAAATCCAGAGACAGAGTTCAAAAAATAATTACAACCGTAAAAATGTTTGTAGGTTAATTTTTTGCAACATATTTATATAAAACAATAGTGCCAGTTTCGGAAAAAATTACACCGCATTACTTTTATTGAAACAATTTTATATAGACAGCTCCAAACTTAAAAATCAGCATCAGGGACACGGGATGGTATAGAAATTTCGAGGAATATTTGGACACCCAAATCTTATTTATGTCGTTAATATTGTTATACAGTCATGCAGTGGAATGTTTTCCAGTATAGGAAATAAAAAAAACCCACAGGAATATGTACTAAAATAAAAATTATTATTCAGACGTGAGAATGCCTCACATAAAGATTTGGGTTCAAATATGTCGCTTAAAATCGCTTTTTTTGTACTCGCATCCCGTTTTCATCCCGGAGAATTTTGTGGCTGTTAGTGATGAGCACGGTGAAAGGTGACATTTCAAAGATAGTTAGGTAGAGCCGAAGCATGTTCTCCGACTTCTCCTGGACGATTAAAAGGAACCAACAGAATGCCAAATATTCCACAAAATAATACATTGTAAAAAAAAAAATCTGTAATTGTACAGATGTAGAGTTACAAAAACATTTGTGCTTACTAAAGTTTTAACTGTGCACTGTACAAAAAAATATGGAAATCTTTGTAAAGCTACAGAAATCTGTAGCTTTTAAAAAGTATCTGCTAAAATTACACCAGTCTTACTAAAATTTTATCTGTAACCCGGGTTGCAGTTACATAAAAAGTTCTAGGCATCCTAGTTTCCTAAAAAAATTCTTAGTAACCTTACAGATTTTTTGATTTACGGTGCAAAAGTGTATCTCTTACATGAATTTTTGTTTTTACCATTACGTAAGTTCTAGGAATCCTAGTTTCCTAGAAAAATTTTAGTAGGTTTGTAGAATTTTTTTTTACAGTGTAGGTGATGAGTTTCTAATGTATATTTTGTTTATCCATGTTTCTAGAAAATCCTGTTTTTCCTTTAAAAATTATTTTTCTTTAACAAACACAATTCAATGGTAATCAAAATTTCAAAACTGCTTTATTTTTACTTTCAACGCCCTATATTATGTATATATATAAAACTAACAAAGTTCGTGTGGCACGACATGTCTTAAATTGTGTTAAAGCGCATTTTTTATTCGAGATCTGCTGTCTGAGTTAATTCAGCTTATTTCGTTTGTTGGATATCTCGAATCCGTGTTTTTCTAAATTCTCTAGGATATTAACATAACAAACTTTTAATCCCAGCTTACTGATACAATGAAATTGAAACTACAGATTTCTGAATCCATGGCTCAAACTTCCTGTTATGTCAAAAATTAGTATCTTATTTACTTTATTGACTAATAAATTAATCCATCTGGAAAAAGACCTCTATTTTTATCTAAACATCAGATTAATTATATGCTCTACCGGATATTATGACATATATATTTAGATAATAATACCAAATGAATATAAAATAGATGCATTGTTTATTAGACGTACTTTGTCAGATGATTTTTTTCGTTTTTAGAAACAGAAGACTAAGTTTTTCTGATGCTTTATTTTTTGTGCGAATAGCAAATAAATAAAATAATAATAAAATCAACATTCAAAATTGAAACAAAAAAATGAACAACACTAAAACTACAACTACTACTAATAATAATAACAACAATAATGTCAATTTTAAATTTTAAATTTAAAATTTACAATTTAAAATATAAAGAAAGAAAGACTTTTCTATAAATGTTTACCAGAAGCACTTAAACTATCTTTACCGCGAAGAAAATAAGCTTTATTATTCATTCAGAATAATTGCATGACAAAATAATGTAATTAAGGGGCTATTACCCCCCAGATCCTCCCTTTATACATAAACAATGAACCTCCAAATCTAATCTGGGAAGCGCCTATCAGAATTTACCGCCATACCAAAATTGAAGCAAATCTGATAATTCTGAATGAAAAACCCATTTATATAAGTTAAGGAGGAATCAGTCCCTTCATACCCCCACCCCCTTTATACCTATCCAATGAACCCCTAAATCTAATCCGGGGAGCACCTTATGAGAATGAACCTAGAAAAAAAATTGAAGTAAATCGGATATTTCTATCAAGAGTTATCGCGTTACGTACGTGCATACGTACATACAGAACCTGCGGGCACATTAGATCTCAGGCTTTGATAGCGTGTGAGCTAAAAAAAGAAAATAATGCATATGATTTGCGTTGAATTTTCGGGAATATTGATGCAACAATTTTTCCTTTTAAGTACAATCTTAAATTACGGCATCTGTTTTTATGACTCGTAGTAGTAAAGTAGATATTTTTAAATAATTTAATATATTGAGCATAAAAATGACGGTTTATAATGACTTTTAAAATTTAATCACTAAGAATTTTCAAAACTAATATTTTATGTCGCTATATAATGGAGTTGCGTTTGCCATGTTTATGCATGCTGAATTTGTAAAACCTAATGCACTTCAATATCAATTCAGAGCCATAATTTCAGACATAAAAATAAAATTTGTGATTTTAGTAGAAGAAAGCATCAAGAATTCTGGAATAAAAGATTTAAGCATAAGGGATGTGAAGCCAAAATATTTCTTCACATTTAGAAATATATAAAAAACCGCGAGAGTTTTCATAATTTAGAGAAAATAAGATTTTACAATTAATTCAGGAATATTTCAAAATAAAATGCTCAAATTCAGTATATTTTATTTAGTATTTAAGCATCAGAAATTGATACCTTTTCAAAATATTTCACTCCAGTCAAAAGCAGCACAAAACCATATTTTTCACATAAAAAATTCAGGATTTACGCTGAAGCACTTTCTCTCTTAAATGCAGTCATAAATTTCGGCTTAAGTTATTTATGAGAAGTGCACGTAAAGTAACTTTTTTTATGAGGATATATTTTAAACAAAAAATGTAAGTGCATATTGCAAATTTAACTTCTAAATAAATGAAGATGTTTCTAGTGTTAAACTGTCAGAACTGTCTTAACTTATGAAAATAGATAAATGGTCCCACGGGGAAGAAATAAAGACATTATAATAAATAAAACATTATAATATTAATAATAAAACATAATAATAAAACATCATAAAATGATAATAAAACATTATAAACAGAACGCTAACTCTACTTTTTTACAAGCTAGGCGAATCTGCTTCGTTAGAATGAGTTTAGTGGGAAGAGCTACCAGAAGGAGTACTCATATCTGGATTTCTTCCATTCTAATTGTTCAAATTGATGCCTAGTAGCGTAGTGTGTCGCGATGCCACGCTGCAAGTCTACAGTTCGATCACGGACTGCGGATTTAGCAAGGCTCAATCAACTTTTCATCCCTTCGGGGTCGATAACCGAGCTTTCTTTGAAGCTAAACACTGAGGATCCTGTGTTAGGCTGACCACTTGACACATGGCCACTTCAAGGAAACAGGGCTGGACACCGTAGACCATGATCCTTAATGGATATTAATTCCACAAGTTAATTTTAATTCGCCAAATTTGCACAACACAGACAGCATGCACAGCCTTTATGAAAAGGGAGCAAAAAACACAGTCATTTCGAATAGGGTCATAGAATCTCTGCTGATCTTAGTGAATTGTGTGTCGCGCTACCACTCTACAAGTCCACAGTTCGACCACGGACCGCGGATTGGGCATGATTCACTTAACTTTTTATCCTTTAGGTGGTCAATAACTAAGCTTTCTTGGAAGCTAAACACTGATAATCCCTCTTTAGGCTGACCACTTGACACGTTGCCACCTGAAGAAAAAAGGATTGAAAACTGTAGGCCGTAATGCTTAATGGTTATTAGCGCCGCAAGTTAAGTTTAATTGACGAAATTTGCACAGCACGGACAACATGCACAACATTTACAAAAAGAGATCGAAAGAGTTGTTCAGCAAATAACACAGTTTCCTTGAGTAGGGTCAGAGAAACTTTGCTAATCATAGTGTTGTGTTAAGCTGGATGTTGAGTGAAAATTGCTAGTGTCGTAGTGTTGCCAAGTATCTCTCGTAAATAGAAGTTCCAAATGCTCTGTACACCCGCATTTTAAAGTAATTTGCTTCAATCTATCTAATGGCAGAATTATCTGCGATTAAAGAAGGCGGAATAAATTGTAAGAAATTACTGGTGTCCACAGCATTTGGAGCCCAGATTTGCGCAGGACAACAGGCAACACTACTCGTGTGATACAGTTTTTAAAATGAATCTGTTTCTTGAAGAGTCTTTGACGAAGAATACCTCCAGTTCATTCAAGTTTTGATATAAGTATTATGTATTCATGTATAATATATTTTTTGAATAGGTAAGTATAGAAAATTAAATTGAAATATTGTTATTACTTAATTATGCTGTCACTGATTAATAATAATCAGCATCCCAGTAATTTGACTCCAAATGGTATAAGTAAAAAAACAATTCAGTGCAATTACATAATTAAAGTTTATTAGACAAATCTTGTTTTCCTTCTAGATGATTAATTAAATGCCTCTGTTTTGGATATTTCAAATACAACATGTATATGAAATAACCATTTCAGATAATTTTCTTCTGAAGAGTAATTAATTTTTAGATTCGCAAAAAACAAAACAAAACAGAAGTAATAATTTTTACTATTATTGAAAATTTTATTGAAAGTTTTTTGCATATCTACAATGATGTCTGCTTCTAAGAGAATATTTTATAACTATAGATTTGCGAGCCTATAAAACTTTCAAGAACATTAAATGAAAAAAAATGCTTTCGAGTATCGTGCGATAGGTCTTTTATTGGCCCGAATATTTTCTTTTTACCCCACGTTAAACTTTGAATCTTTTTAGAGATGTTCTTCACAAGAACCGCATGGAAAATTCCCTGGAGCATATTTGAGTAAGAAACTTTTTAGAAAACATAAAAATTCAGTTTTACGATCCCGTGTAAAAGGAAAAGTTAGAAATATGCAAATGTGTAAAAATGCTCAAAAATTATTTTTAATATCCGATGCCGTTAAAATTCTCTTCAAAAGTAACATTATATCTGCTTTCAAAAATAACATGAAATTCATTAAAGAAAAGACCGATAAACAAATTTTATAGATTGAACGTTGAATAATTTGTTCATTAAATGATTTTCAATTTTCCGATTACTATGAAATCATTTTAAAAATTAGAAAATATTGAAGTTTCACCCGATAAGACATTCATGTATACATATATATAAATTTATTTCTTCAAAATTATGTCTGTGTAAATTTCTGATTGTATATGTTTGTGTATGTATGATAAGTGTGTTTATTTCTAGATTTTTTACAATAAATAAATAAATATACCTATAACTGAATTGATTCTTTATCTGATAAAAATTTCATATATATTTTCATTTTTACGAAAGTCTAACTTTCTGAAAAATGACTCATAAAATCTCATCGGTAAGTAATTTAAAAATAATTGAGTTTATTGATATATTAAAATTAAATAATTAAATAACATTTTGTTGGTTGAAAGTCATATGACTATTTACTTAAGGCTTGTATTTTTGTTGTAGTTAAATTCAAAAGAAGATTAATCATTTTCTTTAGTAGTTAAGTCCAAAAGTAATAATGGAAAATTTTCAATATACGTGTAAACATCTGTAAAATTGATTCTTGATAAATTTAAACTTTTTCTAAATTACAAAAAAAATGGGCAAATATAAAGAAGGAAATAGGAAAAATATGCGCAATTAATAATTATTTACAAATACAAAGTAACTTTGTCGTGTTCATTTTATTGGTTATAAATTTTCGAGATTTAACCCCTTGGGGACGAGCGACACGTATACGTGCCGCACGAAGCGCTCAGAATCCTTCTTTTTCCTCACCAGTAAAATTTTACTGTAAAATTTGCCTTCTTTAATCAGCGCCTTTTCTCGGTTCAAGAAGACACAAATTTCTGTTTTTAAAAAACGGTGAGAAAAGATTAAAAATTTCGTAAAAGGCTCCCGTCCCGAAGGGGTTAAAGAAAAATTTATAAAGACAATGTTTCTTGTGCTGCTACTATTTTTTGGCAATGTTTCCATTTAGTTTTTGCAATGTACTAATCAGTTTTTTCGAACCAGAATATAGGTTTTTGGATACAATTAACTGTCAAGTAAACCTTTTTATGTTCAACAAAACATATTTTACAAACAAATTAATATTAAAATGAATATTATTTTGTTACTCTTCAACTTACTTCTTCAATTCTTATTAATATTATTTTGTTACTCTGTAAATTCAGTTAAGCAGATTGATAGAATCCTAAAAACAGATAGATCACTTTAAAGAAATTGATAAATACATCATTAACAAGAACGACAAATCATGCGTACAGCATAGATTATAAAATGTTTTCCAACACATTCAGAATACTGTAACAGAACTTCACAGTTTATTAAGGAGAAAGATTATACCTAAATGAACAGTTTGATTAATACATCATTAGCAAGAACGACAAATTATGCGTACAGAATAGATTATAAAACGCTTTCCAACTTATTCGGAATACTATAACAGAACTTCACAGTTTACTAAGGTGAAAGATTATGCCTAAATGAACAGTTTGATTAATGCATCATTAACAAGAACGACAAATCATGCGTACAGCATAGATTATAAAATGCTTTCCAACGCATTCAGAATAATATAACTGAACTTTGCACTTTACTAAAGCGAATAATTATGTCTAAATGAACAGTTTGGAAAAGGCATAACGCATTTGAAAAACAATTCCTGCTATTGCCCGAATAGTCGTTACGATATACGATTTTTTTCTGCAGCCCTGTATATGCTCTACAGATATGTATGCATGATAATAGTATGCAAAAAGTTAGTTCAGTTAAACGCATAGCACACTTGAAAATTTCCGCCAATAAACGGATGTTGTTGAGAACTTTTGCACGACGACGTATATAATCTGTAGAATTTATACACATCAAGTAGTACTTAAAAAATAGATAAAATTAAAAATCACATACCACAACTGAAAACGCATTTCCAGCAATTATTGTTCATAGTCTTCAATAATTCAATTATTGCTCTTTTCTTCTACAGCTAAATTCTTTTCTGTGTCCCTGTATGTAATTAAACGATCAGTTCTAATGCACACCATATTCTATATCAAGAACCTTGTAGTACACCTCGGTGATGTATATTAATTTCATTATGCTTAAAATACTGTAATATCATTAAAATACACAGCAAACGTTTTCCCCCATAGATCGCAATGTAACGAAATTCAATTGAATGGCCCTATAAATGAACCGAAAATGCTACACACTTCATTTTCAATACCGAACATGCCATAGTAAGCCCCAATAACATATATCCATTTCCTGCCAATCGGACTATATTTACGCAAGTTAGAGCACGGAAAGACAGACAGACGGACAGATAGGAAAACCGAATTCATAAACACTTCTCAGCTATGTTGGAAAGTGGTAGCTAAAAAAAGGTTTAATGACAGAAAAAAAAATGGCAGCAAAACTTTTTTTTTATTAGATGCTTCGCTAAATCGCAAAAATATGTTGGTTTCTGAGTTTTTTTAAAAATGAAGAACTCTTTTCAGAAACATTCTATCTCAGAAGAAAAAATTGTATGTTTTCGTTCTTAGTTATAATATATTTTCCTAGTCTTTTATATCGGTGTATATAAATAAGAAGCACGAAAAATAGACGTATTACAATATTAGCAACAATAAAATTCGTACCAATTCATTAAAAATGAAACAAAAAACTTTATTTTTAGATTTAAAATTTTATTTTGATATAATTTTAAACTTTTAGAATGATAGGAGCTATTAAAACAGCGAATTATTATACTTTATGTTTTATTAAGTTTTTCTTCATTTCCCTCTTTAAAGCTAATTCCTTTCTTTGTCCCTAAAACTAAATGGAGTATTAGGTGAATTTAGAAAGTTAATCTTTGTTAAGCTTAAATTAAATTCTACTTCTGGATTTCCATTCACCGAAAGAAAAATAATTATTCTAAATGTTAAGTTAAAATAAAATGTTAAAATCTAAAGTAGAATAATATTGTTAAGGCTGATAAAAGAAAAACACGAAATATTTCCTCTGAAATCAAATACTTCTTTAAAAAATATCAAAAATATAAATGGTATTAAGCCGATATATTCCGAAATTTTCATACGTTTTCTGGAAAAAAAAATGCATACTGTTTCATTTCAACATTAAAGTATTTAAAATCTGTATTTTAGATGAAAGAAAAATTTATTGCAATGTTTCTCTATATTTTTTTGTTATAAATATTGAAGGACTCAAAAGCGAGTAGCTGTTCAAAAGTTTTTTTATAGTGATTTTTTTTTCTTTTTTTTTACGTTTGGAAGAAATTTTGTTATGTTGAGATGGACATTTTAGGAAAGGAAAAGAACTTTTTCCCTCATTTCCGCTCAATTATTGCGATTCAATGTGATCATTGAATTGCGATTCAATAATCATATTGAATCGTTTTAACGTAAGAACTGGTTAGTGAATAGCTGAGAATACGAAATTTAATTGCAAATTTTTTACAACGAGCATTTTGAGTAGACTGCATTTTACCTTCGCACCACCGAGCATGGGGCAGATCGGGTGACTTTAAATGTTTCGGGCTCGGTTGGTTTTGGGTTAGGATTTGATTCTTTTGGTTCGGATTCGGGTTGGCCTGATTTTTCAAAAGTGAGTACTTAATATTTTTCAAATCAGAAAAAAAAACTATATATTTGAATATTATTAATAATTTATGTGTTTATGTTTATACAAAAAAGATAAAATTTATACTCGAGATGTTATTGTATACTATTTTTCCATAATTGTATAACAATTATTTTTTTTTCACTTCGGATTCTGATTTGATTATTTCAGATTCAAGTTAAAGTGTATAGATAAGTCTGATTTCGGAATTACGAAATTTTATAAACGGAATCGCATTGAATTTAATCAGAAATTTCGGGTTCAGGTAGGATGCAACCCGATCCATGCAGTATTATCAGAAGAAACGGCTCTTAATGCCACTGAATGCAATAAGAATTTCTAGTCGGTCAAGATGCAGAAGAAAAGTAGAAAAAAACAAACGAAAAATTAAAATCAATCAATTACTACAGCAACACGTAGTCTTTAATTAAACGCATGGAAAATTATAAAAAAAATCAGAGCAACTGATTGTCTCAAACTAAAAGAAAACAGATGTCTATTCAAAAAATGAATTCGTTTGAGCAATTTTCTCATTCTTTTTTATTTAAATTATTATTCAGGAGTTTCTGTGTTGAAACATGACTTTACCTTGTACAGTAAAACAATTGTAAGATTTTACAATAACCTTACATTTATTAAAATAAAAAATCCTTACGTAAATCAATTTATGAAAGAATAAATTACAATTTTAGATGCCATGTTAATTAACCCTTAAATGCCTGATTTTTCAAAAATCATTGTAATAATGTTTTTCGGCTTTCATTTTTTAAATAAATCATGGGAAAAATACTTTAAAAAATCACATTTTGTTTTAAGTATAGTTAACGACTAAAAAACAGTTTGTTACTAATCAGCAATACTGGTGTTTAATTGAAAAAATAATTTCCATTGATAAATTTCTATAATATTAAACACACAAGAATTTTAGGAACTACAATAAGAAATAAATTTTACTTGCTCACTGCAGGTCAAAATAGGGTATTTCGCAAGCTTCCAAACAAAACAATAGAACAAGTAGCAACAATTGAAAAAATAAATCTATCTTTATTCTTAAACAGCACAAGTGTTGCCATCTACATGTCGAAAATCGATTTAATAATATTTTCAGAATGTATTTTATTGGCAACGTTAGGCATTATAGCTTCAATATTATTCTAACAGTATTTTAGAGCCTAAATTGGGCATGTTGCCGAAAAGCAACACCAGGCATTTAAGGGTTAATAAATTACGATGCCATAAATTACAATGTTAGATGAATGTTACCATGTTAGATTAATTTTTAAAAGTTTTTAAATCTAAAACTATTTTTAAATTAGTAATAAAATAAAAATTAAGGTTATAAATTGAATATACAGGATTTTCCTTCTTTACGTTGATCAGTAACTAATTCCTAAAGCGTCCATTTTAAAAGATATAGTTCTAGTTTAAAAACTATTTCAAATACTCTGAGCATCATCATATGAAAATTCATTTACATCAAAATATACATATTTTTTAAGTTACGAAACATTTTTAAACGATGAATTTTTATACAACCCGTCACTTATATTCAGAAAACTTTCTCTGTACTCTAATAATTAAATAAAAAAAAAAAAAATCATTCTTGTCCGATCAAAAATTACGGCGTTATGATACTTGGTATTATGAATTTTCAGTGATTTCAGGGCGCCAGAAGCTCGTTTCCGTTTTTTTTTGTTTTTTTTTTTTCCTGCACCTAGCTTTCGACCTACAGTCTTCCAACTACAAATCTGATGACAGGATAATCGCTACACCCTGTCCCTTCCGGGAATATATGTTGTTAATTTAACCCATATTCGACCACACCGATTAAATATCTTTGAAAATTTTTAAAACTTCGATTATATCATTAATATGGTGTAATTAAGTAGATGCTATCAAAATTTTGAAAAAAGTTTTTAATTTTTTAAGTAATTAGTTGTCCTATAAACAGGACATATTAGTAGGACACATAGTAAGGACATATAAAATGCATACATAAACTAATTTTATGAGCAAATATTTTATTTTACTTTAAAAATACTGTTTATGTTGTACAAAAATACCCTATGATTTCTCCAATAAAAAGATAATAATAACGGTAAAATTCTAGATTATAAGATCACAATTCTTAAAAAAAAATTTAAATAGATTTTTTTCAATTAAATTTTAATTGG
Organism: Maratus speciosus; assembly: GCA_963932465.1. Lineage (NCBI taxonomy): Eukaryota > Metazoa > Arthropoda > Arachnida > Araneae > Salticidae > Maratus > Maratus speciosus. Next base: position 523,897,807 of record OZ010786.1, read on the forward strand.
TTATATGTTATACTTTTATGTATTTTAAAGACGTCATAACAAAAGGCATCCAAAAAATCCTTACCAATTTTATTTAAAAAAATGTTTTATTAGCTGTCCTATTTATAGGACAGCGGTCCAATATGGGTTAAAACGCAATCGTTCTGCCAAGTCATATCTTGGTGGTCACATCTTAAAACCTAATTTTAGAGGCTGACTCGTAGGTTTACCATTGTGTTTTCCTGCACCAAAAGGTTTGAAAACATGGAGGAGTGGGGAGCAGGAAAACACAATGGTAAATCAGGTTTTCAGTTGTTTTCCACCAAGATATGACTTGGCAGACCGATTGCGTTTTAATATGCGAACCAAGATTTAACTAATCCTAGAATTTCATCCCTGAATTCGATTAGGTGATTATCTGTGCTGCTGGTTCCCAGTCTATAACTGTTTTTATAGCTACAGAAATTTCCGTGGTTTTAGGTAGGCCGCACACCGAAACGATTCATGCAACGTGTGGTTCGTCTTATTGGAAAAAGCAGGCTGAAACAAAGTAGAAAACTCTTCCAAATCTGTTTTTTCTTTTCAAACGCACCACATATTGCCTGACTTGCCTCAGTGTGCCGTAGAGATAATATTGTCCTATGACGTTATTCTGGTATGTGTTACAAATAATTTTTAAAACAAGGTATTTCATATCACTCACAAATTTAACTTTTTTTTCTTTTTTACTTTGATTTAACTGTATTCCTAAACTGTAATAAATTAATAAATAAATAAAAGTAAAGAAATGGAAATTTTCAGTTACCAGAGTCTACTGTTATTCTGTGTCAGTTCATAATTTTTAGTGGATAAGTTAAAGAATTTCTGATTAATTTTAGGCTTAGAATGAAGAATATCAGGTTGTTTTGAGCTTCGGTTGAAGAAACTTCAATGATTTGGGGTGATATGCACATATTTGAAATTATTCGAAGAAACGGCAAAACTTCTGAGAACATACTTGTAGTTGTTGTCAATCCTGCCTGATTAACAAAAATACAGCTTAGTTTTGATAATTTTATTTCTGTTTTAGCTTAGATTTCAGAATTATATGTTAATTTCAGAATTATATGTGAATTCCAGAATTATACGCGAATTTCAATTATTTTGAGGAAAAGAACAAATAAAAAGGCAAACGTTCAGTCATTATTAACGAATAAATATGTGCCGATTAATGGTTTATTTTTGCGTTGGAAGATGTGATTGCTGTAAATCTTAATTTTTAAGTAATGGCGATTTAAATCTCTTAAAAGCAAAATCACTTTCAAGAATTTTATGCCATTAAATATATTACATTCGTTTTGCAATCTCTATGTTCAAGTTACAAATGAACAAATGAGAATGAATGAATACTGCACGAGAAAATAAACATTTGCGTGTAATTTTACTGCATAATATTTGAAATGCGGCTTTCAAAAATTTTCTCTTTAAAATAAATATTTAACACACACTCCACTTAGTAGCATGTAAGTGATTTCCAATTAAAATATATTTATTTTTTCATTCTCTTATTCGTCTTTAAAAGAACATTATCTTACTATTTCTATTTATAATATGTCACATGATAACGTTTCACAGTGCATGAAAAGGTGATAAAAGATTTACAAAATAACAAACATAAAGATTAACAAAATGGCCCGTATAATTAATCAGATAAAAAAAAAGTTTAATTACTGAGTAAAAATGTTAAATGATTACATTAATTTTCTTTTAAAATTGTGTAACATTCATAACATAATTTATTTTTTAAGAAAGATTTTTTTCTAGAATGCCATGTAACTTCATTTAATATTTTCACTGTTCAATGTTTACCAAATAAAATAAAAGAATGATTTACGAGAAAATAAGCACATGCAAGAAAATGTATTGCATGTTATTTTAAAATACACTTTTGAAAAAAAAATTATAACAGAGGATTTAATTAACAAACTTACTGAAATGGAGTTGGTTTTCAATTAAACATTTTTCACTTTTTTTTTTCTTTTATCAGTCCTTGAAATAATAGCTCGCTATTTTAAAATTTTATAATATATCACTTAATTATTTTTCAACGCATGAAGGAAAATGAATGAAAGTAAATTAGGGAAGGAGATAAAATTCTACAAAATAGCTAGTTATAGTTAAACAAATGTGCCGGCATAATTCGCGAAAAGAAAAAAAAAGTGGATCAATTGTATGCACTGCTTATTTTAAATGATAGATTTTAACTTATTAGATTAGATATTTAATTTATTAACTTATTATTTATTTAGATACGCGACTTGTTAACACTTCCGTGCAATTTTACTGAATAATATTTTAAACACCTCTTTCAAAAATGTTTTCTTTAACTCTTTATCTACCGACCCTACTTATAAGTACCACTAAAATAACTTGTTATAAAATTCATTTGGTACTTTTCGGTTAGCCGGGCACCAGTGTTATATATACATATCTATATACCGGGTGTCCCAAAAAGGACTGACTGATTTTAAAATTCAATAACTTCCAAACGGTGACAGATATTAAAAAAATTCTTGTAGGAGGGTTATGCATAAAGTCAAAAGTTTTATTACAGTGATTTTCGATTTTAGTTTGAATTACAAACAATAGATGGCGCTGTAAGCAATAGTCGCTAAATACAGGCTCGATTTTTGGTCCTTTCTGTTGTTCCATGCAGAAAAAGGAGATGGAAATGTATTATCCGGGCCACGAAGTACCAAAAATCGAGCCTGGATTTAGCCTCTATTGATCGCAGCGCCATCTATTGTTTGTAATTCGAACTAAAATCGAAAATCACTGTAAAAAAAACTTTTGACTTTATGCATAACCCTCCTGCAAGAATTTTTTTAATATCTGTCACCGTTTGGAAGTTATTGAATTTTAAAATCAGTCAGTCCTTTTTGGGACACCCGGTACATACATGCATGTACAGTGTGTGTAAAAACTATAAGGACAGCAAAAATTTTGATAAATTGAAAATGCGACAAGTGAAATGGTAATTTAATGTTGATCATAAAGTGGAAATACTAATATAAAAGTCAACAGAATGTATCTGTGTCCTTTTTATTGCGAAAAAATCATATTTATGAAAAAAAAACGATATTTTTGACTGTGTAAAAACTTTAAGGACACCTGTATTCTTTTTTATAGAAAATGGTATATATAATTATTATTAAGGATCGACTGAAACAGGTTTTTAATGCCGAAACCGCAACCAAAACCGAATTTTGGAGATCTTCCTATTTTCGGCCGAAAACGAAAACGAATATGTCCAAAAGCTTTTTTAAAGTAATTAAATTGGATGTATTATAGTATTTAATAAATACATAAATATATAATTAAATAATTACACGTACTTATTAAATATGCATAATAATTAATTAATTATGCGTATTTATGAAATATACATAATTATTAATTAATTATACGTGTGGCCCAAGTCTCCGTGCCTTAGATTCAAAACTTTTTTTTTCAGATAAAATAAAACGTAATTAATTCATCAACTACACGGAAAGATTTTCTAATTATACGAATTTCATTTAATTAAAAAAAATTAGTTTTATGTATACACACCTTGAATTATCTTTTATAATGATTTCTGTAAATGATCCTCTGTTATACTTGAACTTTCTCAAAGAGTATTCGAAACTCTTCTGCGGTTTCAAACTGAAAATTTTCTATTACTGTTATGTCTGCAGCTTATGTTAAAAAGTTTAGTTATATATACATTGCTTGCTTTATAATTTGCATTCAAATCTTGAGTCAGCCATGACTGATAATTACAAACAACGAAGTTCGTAGCAATAAATAGTCTCATTTGAGCCGGCCGACAAAGCTTAAATCGATGAGAAATGTTAGAAATTTCCGACGGAAGAAACGAGATTTTCGGAATACTGGTATTTTCGGTTGAGTTTCGGTCCAAAATCTGAGTTTCGTTTTCGGCGAAACTCAAATTTTGGATCTAAGGCACAGAGAGACAATTTGGGCCACACGTATAATCTATACTCCTATTATAAAGAGGAAAAAATTGTTTATTTGTCGGAGATAAGCTCTGGAACTACCGAACCGATTCCAAAAGTAATGGTATCAAAATGATGGTGTTAGTCAAACTTAGAACATAGGCTATATCTTATTTCGGTGCCACTACCCCAAAGGGGGTGTAGGAGCAAAAAACGTTCTAAAAATGCGATTTTAGCGTTACTGAAGGGCTTAGAAATATGAAATTTTGAATATTAGTTACTTATAAGATATAAAGGATGTCTAAGAACAGTTCTTAAATAATTCGAAATTTAAAAGGGGTGAAAATGCACAAAAAGCGTTCTAAAAAACGTTCTAAATGGTAGTTTCTACACAATCTCAGGAAATACCAAACCGATTTAAAAAATATTGGTGTCAAAATGATGGTGACAACGCTTGCTCAAAGACAGGCTATGTTTTATGTCGGTGCCACTACCCCAAATGGGGTGTAGGAGCAAAAAACGTTCTAAAAATGCGATTTTAGCGTTACTGAAGGGCTTAGAAATATGAAATTTTGAATATTAGTTACTTATAAGATATAAAGGATGTCTAAGAACAGTTCTTAAATAATTCGAAATTTAAAAGGGGTGAAAATGCACAAAAAGCGTTCTAAAAAACGTTCTAAATGGTAGTTTCTACACAATCTCAGGAAATACCAAACCGATTTAAAAAATATTGGTGTCAAAATGATGGTGACAACGCTTGCTCAAAGACAGGCTATGTTTTATGTCGGTGCCACTACCCCAAATGGGGTGTAGGAGCAAAAAACGTTCTAAAAATGCGATTTTAGCGTTACTGAAGGGCCTAGAAATATGAAATTTTGAATATTAGTTACTTATATAAATGATGTCTAAGAACAGTTCTTAAATAATTCGAAATTTAAAAAGGGGTGAAAATGCACAAAAAGCGTTCTAAAAAACGTTCTAAATGGTAGTTTCTACACAATCTCAAGAAATACCAAACCGATTGAAAAAATATTGGCGTCAAAATGATGGTGACAACGCTTGCTCCAAGATAGGCTATGTTTCATGTCGGTGTCACTACCCCAATGGGGGTGCAGGAGCAAAAAACCTTCTAAAAATGCGATTTATGTGTTACTGAAGGGCCTAGAAATATGCAATCTGAAATATTAGCTACTTATTAGATATAAAGGATTTCTAAGAACAGTTCTTAAACAATTCGAAATTTGAGAGGGGTGAAAATGCGCGAAAATCGTTCTAAAAAACGTTCTAAATGGTGGTTTCTACACAATCTCAAGAAATACCAAACCGATTTAAAAAATATTGGCGTCAAAATGATGGTGACAACGCTTGCTCCAAGACAGGCTATGTTTTATGTCGGTGCCACTACCCCAAAGGGGGTGTAGGAGCAAAAAACTTTCGAAAAATGCGATTTTAGCGTTACTGAAGGGCTTAGAAATATGAAATTTTGAATATTAGTTACTTATATAAATGATGTCTAAGAACAGTTCTTAAATAATTCGAAATTTAAAAAGGGGTGAAAATGCACAAAAAGCGTTCTAAAAAACGTTCTAAATGGTAGTTTCTACACAATCTCAAGAAATACCAAACCGATTGAAAAAATATTGGCGTCAAAATGATGGTGACAACGCTTGCTCGGAGACAGGCTATGTTTATGTCGGTGCCACTACCCCAAAGGGGGTGTAGGAGCAAAAAACGTTCTAAAAATGCGATTTTAGCGTTACTGAAGGGCCTAGAATTATGAAATTTTGAATATTAGTTACTTATAAGATATAAATGATGTCTAAGAACAGTTCTTAAATAATTCGAAATTTAAAAGGGGTTAAAATGCACAAAAAGCGTTCTAAAAAACGTTCTAAATGGTACTTTCTACACAATCTCAAGAAATACCAAACCGATTTAAAAAATATTGATGTCAAAATGATAGTTCAACGCTTGCTCCAAGACAGGCTATGTTTTATGTCGGTGCCACTACCCCAAAGGGGGTGTAGGAGCAAAAAACTTTCAAAATATGCGATTTTAGCGTTACTGAAGGGCCAAGAAATATGAAATTTTGAACATTAGTTATAAGATATAAATGATGTCTAAGAACAGTTCTTAAATAATTCGAAATTTAAAAGGGGTGAAAATGCACAAAAAGCGTTCTAAAAAACGTTCTAAATAGTAGTTTCTGCACAATCTCAGGAAATACTAAACCGATTAAAAAAATATTGATGTCAAAATGATGGTGACAACGCTTGCTCCAAGATAGGCTATGTTTCATGTCGGTGTCACTACCCCAATGGGGGTGCAGGAGCAAAAAACCTTCTAAAAATGCGATTTATGTGTTACTGAAGGGCCTAGAAATATGCAATCTGAAATATTAGCTACTTATTAGATATAAAGGATTTCTAAGAACAGTTCTTAAACAATTCGAAATTTGAGAGGGGTGAAAATGCGCGAAAATCGTTCTAAAAAACGTTCTAAATGGTGGTTTCTACACAATCTCAGGAAATACGAAACCGATTTAAAAAATAATGGTGTCAAAATGACGGTGACAACCCTTGCTCCAACATAGGCTATGTTTTATGTCGGTGCCACTACCCGAAAGGTGGTGCAGGAGCAAAAACGTTCTAAAAATGCGATTTTTGCGTTACCGAAGGGCCTAGAAATATGAAATTTTTGAAATATTAGCTACTTATTAGATATAAAGGATTTCTAAGAACAATTCTTAAACAATTCGAAATTTAAAAGGGGTGAAAATGCGCGAAAATCGTTCTAAAAAACGTTCTAATGGTGGTTTCTACACAATCTCAGGAAATACCAAATCGATCTAAAACATAATGGCGTCAATATGATGGTGACAATCCTTGCCCCAACATAGGCGATGTTTTATGTCGGTGCCACTATCTAGAGGTCTGCACGGGCCCGGGCTTGGCCCGAGGCCCTTTACCCGGGCCGGCAGAATTAGGACAATTTTTTCAACGGGCCGGGCCGGGCCGGCAAAAAATTAGTCGGGCCTATTGGCCCGATATAAGAATTTAAGTGAAGCAGATAAAATACGAGCCATTTTCAATTAATATGATTTTCTCGAGAAGTATAAATGTGCGTCACGAGCCGATGCGAGTTTAACAACATCATTACAGAAATGCAACATGTCCATCGTAGAGATCGACATCGTACAGTTGCAAGATGTCTGATTCCGAGTTTAATTTTTTTTCAGAAGACTCGTGCCGGGACGGAACTGGTCTTAATCGATCTCAGGATGTGTAGAACAGTCATTGTGTTTTGTAGTATTAATAGTGATAATGAACTTCTTTTAACAGTATCTTTGGAAATATACCTTAAGGTGGTTCACATATTCACTGCTCAACAATGCGAAGCTTTCAGACACATTTTCTGACAAATTTTTTAACTATAAAGGCATAAAATTGACAGGCCTGCCTATTGAAGGCATTTTGAAACGAATAGCTTTTTCCATAATTGATAAATTACTTACAGAGATAACACATATTCCTGTCACGTGACTGTACGTTTTTCCCCATTCCTGTGCTATCGCTTTCGGAAATTCAATTCAAAACGCTAACTTTGACAGTATTTTCAGAAAGATATATTGCTTTAATCAATGAAAAAAAACGACATTTACATAGCTTCTGAATAAGAATACCTGCCAATCTTATGCGTTTCCGAAAAGAAAAGAATTCATAAATGTGTCGAAATGTAGCTCCTTTGGATTTGAGAAAAGCCTTAAAAATGAGAGAAATATTTTCACAAATCTACTTTTTATTATACTTCAAAAATTATCATGTTTTTAATCCATTATTCTGAACTACATTAATCTTTTAATGAATCCTTATTTCCATTTTGAAATGTCTGTAGACACGATGGCTAAAACACTGTAAGTAATCGTTAATGTTTACTATTCTGTGCTCTCTGTTTTGCGAACATCATAGTAATGTAAAATATATTGTAAAATGTTCCCATAAATATTTATGTAGTATTCATTAAAAGAATCTTAATTGTATGTTGAGAAAAAACGGATTTTTTTTTTCTTTGTAGGAATTGTGTCGGGCCGGCCCTGTTTTCACTGATTTTTGTACGGGCCGGGCCGAGAACTGTAAAAATGCAAACGGGCCGGGCCCGGGCCTGGAAATTCCGGCCCGTGCAGACCTCTATCACTACCCCAAAGGGGGTGCAGGAGAAAAACGTTCTAAATTGCGGCTTTTGCATTACGGAAGGGCCTAGAATCATGAAATTAAAAGGGGGTCAAAATGCGCAAAAAGCGTTGTAAAAAACTTTCTAAAATGCGATTTCTATGAAATCTCAGGAAGTACTGAACCGATTTCAAATATAATGGCGTAAATATGATGGTGGCAGATCTTGCTCCAAGATAGGCTATATTTTATATATGTTTCCACTACCCCAGAGGAGATGCAGGAGCAAAATGAGCGAAAAGCGTTCTAAAAACGTTCTAAATGCCGATTTATCGGCAATATCTCAGGAAGAATGAATCTGATTTCAAACGTAATGGTAGGAAATTGATGCTGACAGCCTTTGCTCTAGCATAGACGCTATTGTAAGTCGGTATCACTATCCCCAAAACGTTGCAGGAGCAAAAAAGCGTTCTAAATTTCGATTTTTGTGATCGGTAGGGGCTAGCAACTTAAAATTAGGCAAGGTACATATTTAATAGATATAAATGATCTTTAAGAACAGTTTCGAAAAAATTGGAAATTTAAAAAGGGGTGAAAATGCGCGAAAAGCGTTCTAAATTGCGATTTCTACTCAATCTAAGGAAATACCAAAGCTATTTCAAAAGTAATGGTTGCAAATCAATGGTGACTGTCCCTGCTATAACATAGGCTATATTTTATGTTGCTGTCACTACCATCTGAGGGTTTCAAAAGCAAAACATGTTCTAATTTGCGTTTTTTGCAAAACTGAGGGGTCTAACACTTTGAAGTGTGGCATTGTATTTACTTACAAGATGGAACTGCTTTCTAAGAACAGACAAAAGAAAATTCCAAATTTAAAAAAATGAAGTGAGTGAAAAGCGTTATAAATTACAATTTTTAAGCAAACTTAAAAAATACCAAACCAATTAAAAAAATAATGATGACAAATTTTGGTGATAGAACCTGTTCAAACATAAGCTATATTTTATGTCTGTTCCACTACCACCAGAGGGTTGCAGGAGCTAAAAACTTTCTAAATTGCGATTTCTGTGATACTGAAAGGGATAGAAACTTTAAATATGACATGGTAGTTACTTATAAAATATAAATGCCCTCGAAGGAACGTCGAAAATAAATTCGAATTAAAAAGGGGTGAAGCGAAGGGGAGGTGCGAAAAGCATTCTAAAAAAGTTCTAAATTACGATTCTATGTAATTTCAGGGAATATAAACCGATTATAAAAGTAATAGTTGCGAATCAATGGTAACAGTCTCTGATCCTACACAGGCTATACTTTATGGCGCTGATTCTACCACCTGGGGTTTACAGGAACAACAAACGTTCTAATAAAGGGCTTTAAAAGCTTTTTAAATTACTTTTCTGTGGAATATTAGGAAATAACAAACCGATTTCAAAATTAATGTTGGCAAATTAATGGTGACAGTTCCTGTTTCAACATAGCCTTTTATGTTCAGAGAGGTGGTAGGACTTGGAATTTGACATGATGGTTAATTTTAAGATATAAGAAGATGGTTTCTAAAAAATTCAAAACTTCAAATGAATACTGAATTGAACGTATTAATTGAGCATAAAAGTTTCAAAATATCTTCTAAATTATCATTTATTTAGTTTTATTTCATTTTATTAATTTAAGTCTCGTTTCTGCCTAATGCAGTGTAATAATGATGTTTAATCAAACTGTGTTTTAAATAGTAATTTTTGAATTATTCCTAAAAGTAATAAGTACCTTTTAATAAAAAAAACCTTTTAATAAAATAAAATATTACCTTTTAATAAAATAAAATTTAGTTAGTACGTTTTAATAAAAATTAGACATATAAATATCACTTTGGCATATTACAAATATTACGCGAGCATAGCCGCGGGGTTTGCTAGTTAATTAATAATTATGTATATTTCCATAAATACGCATAATTCATTAATTACTATGCATATTTAATAAATACGTATCATTAATTAATAATATATTTATGTATTTATTAATTACTATAATACATACAATTTAATTACTTTAAAAATATTTTTGGACATATTCGTTTTCATTTTCGGCCAAAAATAGGAAGATCTCCAAAATTCGGTTTCGGTTTCGGCATTAAAAACCTGTTTCGGTCTATCCTTAATAATAATTATATATACCATTTCTATAAAAAAATACAGGTGTCCTTAAAGTTTTTACACAGTCAAAAATAGCGTTTTTTCGCATAATTATGAATTTTTCGCAATAAAAAGGACACAGATACATTCTGTTGACTTTTATATTAGTATTCCCACTTTATGATCAACATTAAATTACCATTTCACTTGTCGCATTTTCAATTTATCAAAATTTTTACAATTTTTTGCTGTCCTTATAGTTTTTACACACACTGTAAATATACATATATAGACATATGCACATATTGTATATATACACGCATAGATATATGTAAATATATATGTATATATACATACATGTATATATACATATATATGTATATATAACACTGGCGCCCGGCTAACCGAAAAGTACCATTCATTTAATGCATCAATTAGCAGTAATACAGTTTAGAACGCGTTAATAGAAGAATTACTTTATCTTGTACCAAAAGTATTATTGCTTACACAAAACAGAATTATTTTTAAAAGCATGCGATTTCTTTTGTCTTTGCATCTTTTCTGTTTTCTTGGCGCTGAGGGGAGGTATTTTTTAATTCGGAAATATTTCTATATTTCCATTGCTAGAACATTATATTTGTACATTTCCTAACTCCACAAAATACTAAGAAAAAATATTTAAAATAAAAGCATTGAATCTTCTAATGGAGTTCCGAAAATTCACGAAAAATGCTTTAGCAGATAAAATTTTCATGAATTCATAATTCAGTACATAAAGGGTTAAAATGAATATTTAAAATATACTTCACTTAGTAGCACGAGACCGATTTTAAAATAATTTTTTTTTTTTTTTAACTAACTTATTAGTTTTTAAAGGAGCATTATCTTACTTTTAAAATTTACAATGTGTCACATGATAACGTTTCACAGCATATGAAAATGTGATAAAGGATTTACAAAATAACAAACGTAAAGATTAACAAAATGGTCCGCATAATTAGACTAATAAAAAAAACATGCGCATTAAGGAGTAAACATGATAAATAATAACATTAATTTCCATTTAAAATTATGTAATATTAATAACTTAAATTATTTTTTGAGAAAGATCCTTTTACAAAATGCCATGTCATTAAGTTTATTATTTTCATTGTTCAAAGTTTACGAGATAAAATAAAATAAAAATTTACGAGAAAATAAGCATATGCGAGAAAATGTATTGCATATTATTTTAAAATACTCCTTTGAAAAAAAAATAGTATAAAAGAGAATTTAATTATCAAACTTAATGGAATTAAATTGATTTTCAATGAAAAATTCTTTTCACGTTTTTATCAGTCCTTGAAGTACTAGTTCACTGTTTAAAAAATTTATAATATATCAATTAATTATTTTTCAATGGATGAACGAAAATGAAATAAAATAAAACAGGGAAGGAGATAAAGTTATACAAAATAGCTAGTTATAGCTAAACAAATGTGCCTGCATAATTCGTGAGGAAAAAAAAAAAGCGCATCAACTGTATGCGCTGCTTATTTTAAACGATAGATTTTTAACATTAGATTAGATACTTAACTTATTTATTTATTAAGTTATTATCTATTATTAGATTAGATATTTAACTTATTAACATTTGCGTGCAATTTTATAGCATAATATTTTAAATATCTCTTTCAATTTTTTTTCTTTCAAATGAATATTTAAAATGCATTTCACTTAACAGCACGTAGCGGATTATCAATTAAAATATTTTTTAATTAAGTTATTAGTTTTTAAAGGAACATTATCTTACTTTTAAAATTAACAATATGTCACGTGATAAGTTTTCACAGTACTATGTCAATAGGTGATAAACGATTTACAAAATAAAAAAACACAATGATTAACAAAATGGTTCGCATAATTAATTAGATTAAAAAAAACAGGTGGATCAGTGAATAAACATGTTAAATGATTACAGTAATTTTCTTTTAAAATAATGTAATATTATTAACTTAAAAGTTTTTTTTTTTTTCATTTAAGAAAGATTCTTTTCCATTTTGCCCTCTCATTACATTTATTATTTTCACTGTTCAAAGTTAACGAGTTAAAATAAAATAAAAATTTACGAGAAAATAAGCATATGCGAGAAAATGTATTGCATATTATTTTAAAGTACCAATTTTGAAAAAAAAATTAATATAAAGGAAGATTTAATTATCAAACTTACTAGAATGAAGTTGATTTTCAATTAAAAATTCTTTTCACTTTTTTATCAGTCCTTGAAGTAATAGTTCGCTATTTTAAAATTTTATAATATACCACTTAATTATTTTTCAACGAATGAAGGAAAATGAAATAAAATAAAACACAGGAGATATAATTTTACAAAATAGCTAATTATAGTTAAACAAAAGTGCCTGCATAATTCGAGAGAAGAAAAAAAAAAAGTGGATCAATTGTATGCGATGCTTAAGCGAGAGATTTTAACTTATTAGATTAGATATTTAATTTATTAGTTTGTTATTTTTATTAGATTATATATTTAACTTATTAACATTTGCGCGCAAATTTGCTGCAGAATATTTTAAATACATCTTTCAATTTTTTTTTCTTAAAAATGAATATTTAAAACACATTTCAATTACTAGCACATAACTGATTTTAAATTAAAAAATATTTTTAACTAACTTAATTGTTTTTAAAGGAACATTATCTTACTTTTAAAATTTACAATATGTCACAATGTAACGTTTCACAGTATATGAAAAGGTGATAAAGGATTTAGAAAAGAACAAACATAAAGATTAAAAAAATAGTCTGTATAATTAATCAGCTAAGAAAAAAAAGGAAGTTTAGTGAGTAAACATGTTAAATCAGTATATTAATTTCCTTTTAAAATTGTGTAATAATAATAATAACTTAAATGTTTTCAAAGAAAGATCTTGCAAAATGTATGTCATTAAATTTATTATTTACAATGTTCAACGTTTACGAGATAAAATAAAAGAACGAAAAAATAAGCACATGCGAGAAAATGTATTGCATATTATTTTAAAATACTTTTTTGAAAAAAATTTTAGTGCGAAAGAGGATTTAATTAACACACTTACAGGAATGGAGTCGATATTCAATTAAAAATTTTTCACTTTTATATCAGGCCTTCAAGTAACAATTCGTTATTTAAAAAAAAAACACTTAATTATTTTTTAACGGATGAAGGAAACTGAAAGAAAATAAAACAGGGAATGAGATAAAATTTTATAAAATAGTTAGTTATAGTTAAACAAAAGGGCCTGATTAATTCACGATAAGAAAAAAAGGGGATCAATTGTACGCTCTGCTTATTTTAAACGAAAGATCCTTTTTTAAACTTATTATTCTCACTTCAATGTTTTCGTGCTTAATTCCATTAGAAAATAAACATTTGTTTGAAATTTTATTGCGTAATATTTTTAAATGCTTTTTTTAAGTTAAATGGTAAGGAATATTTAATATATACCTTTTTTTTTTTTTTTTTTGTTAGTTGCGTGTTTTTAAGGCTACTTATTAGCTTAAGCCTAAATATTACTTTAGTTTTATACCTCGAAATATATTAAATTATCGCATTTCAAACACAAGATAAAAATATGGAAGAATAGAAAAGCGAATAAGTCAGAAATTATACGTCAAACGTAACAATGAACGTAGTTCATAGTATAACTAGTTTTATAAACATGCACATCTTGGTACAGCTGTTGTTATGATATATATATATATATATATATATTAAACAAAAACATAATTTGAAGAACAAATTAAAAAAACAAAATTTATTTCCTACATTGTTTAAGCCCGAGAAGGGACAGATATTAAGTTATTTCATTCAATTAGTTCTACATTTAATGTTAAATTTTTGTAACAAATTAGTTAAGCCAATTGAAGATATAAAAATAAAATTCATACAATATGATACTTAAAACACCCTAAAAAATTAGATTCCGTTCAAATGAAATCGAAATAAATCTTAGACTTCTTCCATTTTTAACTGAAAATATTTGTATTGCAGAGTTTGTATTATGTTTATGACAATTGTGCCTAAAATGATAAGATGCATGCAAAATACAAAACTTAAAAAAAGTCTAACATTTATTTCGATTTTATTTGAACGGAATCTAATTTTTTAGGGTGTTTTAAGTATCATATTGTATGAATTTTATTTTTATTTTTTAATCTTCAATTGGCTTAACTAATTTGTTACAAAAATTTAACATTAAATGTAGAACTAATCGAATGAAATAACTTAATATCTGTCCCTTCTCGGGCTTAAACAATGTAGGAAATAAATTTTGTTTTTTTTAATTTGATCTTCAAATTATGTTTTTGTTTAATATGTCAAGTTTTTTAATAACTACAGCACCCAGACGAACGCATTTCAAAATTAATAGAGAGTATCATCATCAGGCTTTGATGTATGCGGTATTGCATCACAATGTGGGATGCAGTTTACCAATGTGTAATTCAAAATGTTTCACCACTGTAGTAATGCAGGTTGCGGTAGTTTGGACAAAAACTTCCAATCTGAACGTAAAAAATCTACAATCAAAACATAAAAAATTAACTTCACTTAAATTTAGATACTCTATTTCCCACTCAGGAGCGCTATGAATGTAAATATAAATTATATTGAATCCTTACTGCTATTTAACAATATTATAGCTGTGATACAGTAAAAAATAAAAAATAAACGTTTTACTTAATTTTTTAAACCTTATTCTCTTCCAATGGGTGGTGTAAACGCATCAAAAAATTATTACCTATTTTAACTTGTGGATAAATAGTTCTCATCTCGGAAAAAAAAATACATTTTAAAATTTAAGTTATGTAATTCCCCACTAAGATCGCTACCTGCGTAAAAATAGCTATCATTGGAAACTTTTTACTAAAATATAAACTTGACCAAAGTAAAAACTTATTCTGAAAATATTCTTTTTATTTCCCCTATGACACCATATTCACCTTTTTAATTTTTGAAAAAAAAAAAAAAAAAAAAAAAAAAAAAAAAAAGCTCAATTTAATATTTCACGTGAAAATCTTTCAACTAAAAAGAAATAAATTGTTATTACGGCTTTTGAAATTTTTGCAACAATGAAGTAAAAATGTTACATTTTCTATGAAAAATGTCCGTTGATTTCCAATGAAAAAAAAAAGCGAAAATTGGAATTATTAAGAAAAATATCTGAATAATGCAAAACAAATTGCCCATGTTTCTCTCTGGGTTATAATTAACCCATAGGCAAAGGCATTTTACCATTCGTTTTGACCTTGACATCAGGCAAACGTTTTACACTTTAAATTTATAATATCATTAGAATTAGTAAAGAATAGAAAATGAGTGGCATCAGGGACAAAAAGGTGGGAAGAAAAAATGAAAAAGTTATGATCTCCATAGGCTTTTCCATGTTAAATTAACATTGAGAAGTGACACTGGAAATAAATAAGTATTGCGCTGCCGCGCAATACTTAAATATATATTAAATTCAGTAATATGGAAGTAATATGACTCCAATTTAAATATGACGTAATCAACATGGCAACCTAGAATAGTTACCTGTCATGGGATATGAAGGAATTAATTACATATGATAGAATTTAATAGAATAATCGTCATGGCATCATAGAATCATTACCTATCATGGGATATCATTGAATTAATTACGTATGATAGTATTTAATAGAATGAAGAAGACTTTAAATAATATATATTTTTTAAATTAGATTTTCATAAAATTTGAAATGACTCGACAAAAATTCTGCAAGGACTATACGCATTAAATTTCGAACCATTTGGTTGGGTAATTTTTGCGCTGTTATAAGGGGACAGACGGACAGACAGATGGGCGGACCAGACGACCACTCTAGGTGCTACGTATTTATATAGTTACAAACGCACCTAAAAGTAGCCCAGTGGTAGGGGAGCAAAAAAAAGCCGAATTCGGAATTAATTAGGGGAAAGCTGGAAATTATTTTAATCCCTTCTGTTTAGGTCTAGAATGAATATGCTATGTTTCCCCCCTCGTACTAGGTGAGCGTTAGGAAATATGTATAGAATTATAGTCAAAAACACGTTTTTTTTTTTGCATACCATAACAATATCTCAAAACAACTAACTTTGTCAAAAGCATTGTCAATACAAATGTTGTAGAGCTTGAAATTCTAAGTAAAATGAGTACCTACACTCAATACTTATGTTGAATATTAAGATCACAATTCTACTTCAAAGTTTTAGAACCATCATCAGGGGGATGACCTCAGAATTAATTAAGAGAAAACTGGAAATTGTTTTAATCCCTTCAGTTTAGGTCGAAAATGAACGTACTATGTTTTCTTCCTCGTACTTGGGTGAATGTTAGAAAATATTTACATATTTATTTTAGAAAAGCACGTTTTTTTTTAGTTTCCTTAACAATATCTCAAAACAGCTAACTCTATAAAAAAATATTGTCAATACAAATGTTGTAGAGCTTAAAATTCTGAATAAAATTAGTATCATTAATATTTTTGTTCAACATTAAGGTAGCAATTCTATTTCAAAATTTTGCCTTAATCGCTAATCAATAGCTTGAAGCCAGGAGAGACCAAGTTAACTTAAAAATATCTCAAAATAACTAATTCTATCAAAAACATTGTTAGTACAAAAGTTATAGAGCCTAAAATTCTGAGTAAAATGAGTACCTACACTTAATATTTTTGTACAATATTAAGTGGCAATTTGAGATATTGTTGAGTTAACTTGGTCCCTCCTGGCTTCAAGCTCTTGATTTGAAAAATTTTGAAATAGAATTGTGACCTTAATGTTGAACAAAAATATTAATGATGATACTCAAAATAGAAAAATGTTAAACAAAATGCCTCACATAATTCATGAGATGGAAAAATAAGATGGATCAAGTATGAAATACCTCTTAAATGATTTCATTATTATTATTTTTAAGTATGTACGCTTGAATATTTTAATAAATTAAAAGTAAAAAAAAAATTAAGAAAAGCTTTTATTATAATTTTCTAAAAAGACAATTGAGCGAAATAAATAGATTTTTAAAAAGAAATAAATTAAATTGCGAGTGGATTTTTAATCATTTTTAATACTTTCCAACAAAGTTGAAAAGTGTTTATAATTTTGGTGAGGTAGTTCACCAACAGTTTTCTTTTAAAATTAACACTTCTTCTGCTTAAAAACAAATTTCAGTGAACAACTTCCCTCGCCCTCCTCAGTAAAAATAGACTCGCCTGGTTGTCCAGCCGAGGACGGAGTATGAAAAGGAGTTTCGGTACGTAATCCGAGCAGCCCTGAGGATGATTAAGTTCTGATCAAAACACTCGACGTACTATATTTGAAGTTTTAAGTTTTTAAAACAGTGTTTTTTTTTTTTAAATGTAATAACATGCTTTATATTTTGTGACATCTTTAACGTATTATAAGTACCTTTTTAGCAAGTTTATTTAATTTTGTTTTAATTTAATCCAAGGTGAAAATGATATTCAAATGGTATATATTTCACATACACATTTCGTTTAGGTATATTTTTTAATTTAGTAGCGTGCAAATGGTTTTAATTTATTTTTTCTTTTTAGATTTACTTATTAGATTAAAAAGGAACATTGTTTTATTTTTAAATCTTGTAATGTATTGCATAAAAACTTTTCCAAGTATGAGAAAAAAGATGAAAGAATTGAAAAGCGAAGAAGAGGTAAACGCTTTAGAAAATAACCAGCAAAAATGACACTAATAATTATTGACATGAAAATATCACATGGAACAATGATTAAACCACTTAAATTATTGCATTATATATATTTTTTTAATTTACATCAACTTAAATATTTCTAAAACAAGATCATTTTCTGGAATTTTATGTCATTAAGTTTATTATTTTAACTATTTAATGGTTACATTCTAAACAACTAAAAAAAATTTCAACAAAAACAGAAATATGAGTAATACTTTATTATACAATATTTTTAAATGCTTCTTTGAAATTTTTCTTGGTATAAAGAACATTTAATATTTTTCTTCAATTTCTGAAATAAATTATATTTTCAATTAAAAATTGTTTTGTCATTTTTATGATTCTTTCAAAATGTGTGGAAAAAAGTAAAGAAGATAAAAACGAAAAAAAAAAGGTAAAGCCTTTTAAGTAGGTTAAACAAAAGGGACCAAATTTATCAATAAAACTAGTTGGATGTGCCAATCCCAAAACTTTCTTCTATCTTATACATCTTAATATTTCAAAACCTAGTTACACATGTTAATACTTCAGTATTATTAGTTCAAAACTATACCAACTTTGATTTTCATCTTAAATTTCTGCTCAAGTCAATTAAACGGACTAAAAAAGAGTTAATCTATATCATGATATTTGTTAAAATTATTAATTTTTCCTTATTCTGTCGTTATCAGCTGTTTGCGAATAGCCGGCTTAGCAGGAAGCGAGTTCCCGCCACTGCATGAGCCGCCGATGCACAATAGAACTACGAAAAATCAAGAAAAGTATACAAAAATCGCTAGCACGGAGCCCCTTTACCGCGCAATATTTCCAAATTCAAGGAGAACCTGTTGGCCAAAGCCAAAAACAAGCACAAACATTTTGGTTCAATTGTATGCATAATTTTATATGCTGTTCGATGGTACAATAATGAAAATGGCACAGAGATCGGAATTATAGCGCCCCCTTCTTTCGGAAATTTTTCAAGTTCAGGGAGGACTTGTTTGCCATAGTCAGAAACATGCACAAAAAATTTGGTTCAATTATATGGATAACTTCCTACACTTTTCGATGGTACAATAATGAAAATGGTACAGACATCGCTATTATAGTGCCCCCTTCCGGCAGAATTTTTCCAAATTCAGGGAGGACCTTCGTGACATGACCAAAAATAAACACATAAAATTTGGTTCAATTCTATGCATAACTTCATACACTTTTCGGCGGTACAATATTCAAAATGGCACAAAAATTGTACAAAAATCGCTATCACAGCGGCCTCTACGAGCGATTTTTTTACAAATTAAGGGAGGACCTCCTTGCCATAGCCAAGAACTTAAAATTTTTTTTTTGGTTTAATTCTATGCATAACTTCATACACTTTTCAATGGTGCAATATTCAAAATCGCACAAAAATCGCTATTACAGCGCCCCTAACGGCGAATTTTTTGCAAATTCATGGAGGACCTGCTTGCCATATCCAAAAACTTAAAATAAAAATTTGGTTTAATTCTATGCATAACTTCATACACTTTTGGACGGTACAATATTCAAAATCGCACAAAAATCGCTATTACAGCGCCCCCTACCGGCGAATTTTTTCCAAATTCAGGGAGGACCTGCTTGCCATAGCCAAAAACTTAAAATAAAAATTTGGTTTAATTCTATGCATAACTTCATACACTTTTGGACGGTACAATATTCAAAATCGCACAAAAATCGCTATTACAGCGCCTCCTACCGGCGAATTTTTTCCAAATTCAGGGAGGACCTGCTTGTCATGTCCAAAAACTTAAACTAAAAATTTGGTTCAATTCTATGCATAACTCCATACACTTTTGGATGGTACAATATTCAAAATCGCACAAAAAATGTTATATCAGCGCTCCCTACCGGCGAATGTTTTCCAAATTCCGGGAGGACCTGCTTGCCATAGCCAAAAACTTATAATAAAATTTTGGTTTAATTCTATACATAACTTCATACACTTTTTGATGGTACAATGGCGACAGACAGACGGACAGACGGACAGACGGACAGACGGACAGTCGGACAGACGGACAGACGGACACACAGACAGACAGACATTTTCTATAAACATGTTTTTTGGAATCTCTGACCCCTAAAACATGCAAATCCGTCGAAAACCGGAAGTCGAAAAAAATTTCGATTACAATACTTTCTTCTATTGAAGATAGAAGAAAGTAAAAATATAAAATGAAGATCAATTTATAATTTTCTATGCAATTTTTGTATTGAAGAGCTCACAACTGTATTAGAACAAGTCCATTTTGAAAAAAAAATGAGATAAACCATTTAGAAAGTGCATAAAATCTGTTTTATCCGATAACACAATAAACCAAGTCTTTTAACGGATTACATATAATGAGAAAATATGTGAAAACAGGCTTGATTCACTGTGGGAGTGGATAAAACAGATTTTATGCGCTTTCTAAATGGACTATCTCATTTTTTTATGGACTTTTTTTTATGGTTGTGATACCATCATATACAGTGCGGCGAAAAATTTTATGCACAAGCTAAATGTTTTTACAAAATGAAATATATATACGCCGGTATGCTTTGAAATTTTTACTGTATCTAAACATTTGGATTACAAATTTATGTTCCGAATTCGACACAATTCATCGAAAGGAAAATAATAAATTATAAAAAAATCAGAATTGTGATGTCACAAAAGTTTCTGCGCAAAACGAAATATTTACATTTAGCAAAGCACAAAAGTCCTTCAATAGTCTATGGTGTTTCCGTTACTCCATATGAGATCGCATCCGTGATTTTTCATTGATAACACGAGAATATGGAAGACTCTATCTCTGATTTGAATTCTTGCACTGAGTAATACTGGTTCCCATTCTTGAAGACCTCACGTGATAGGATTCCCCATATGTTCCGTATCGAATTGAGATCTGGTCTGAGTGCTGGCCAGTTCATCCCACTGATATTCTGAAATCTGAGCCAATCTTTTGTGCAACGGAAAGTGTGTATGGATGCGTTGTCTTGCTGAAAGGTCCAGTTGGGACAACCTAGGAGTTCACCAAACGGCAAAAAATACTCACACGGAGTTTCCAGATACTTTTGTAAATTTTGTCTGCCATTTAGGAAACAATGACGCCATTGTAACCAAAAGCGCCCCCATACCATGAGCGAACCACCACGTTGTTACCTGCTGAATATGCACTTCGGATCTTTACTCAAGTCACACCGATGAAATGAGAACCCATCTGGATCATCCAAATACCATTTGTCATCAGAAAAAATAACACTAATCCATTCGTCACGATAATACATGTGCTGTTTTGCCCGTTGAAGTCTTGCTTGTTTGTGACACTGCTTCAGAAAGGCTTACGAGCTAATTTTCGTTTTTCAATGAATCCTGATTCAGTTATTCGTCTACCTACGAACTTAAAAAAAAAAAAAAAAAAAAAAAAAAAAAAAACGGATTAAAAAGCTGAGATTCAACTGGCAATCTAAACGCCAATACTATTTCCGTTTTTTTACGGAAAATTTCACCCATAAATTACAGAAATTTTTCCGTTTTTAATTAGAAAAACGGAAAATTTTCTGTAATTTATGGGGAAAAATATTCGTAAAAATACGGAAATAGTATTGGCGTCTAAATTGCCAGTAGAATCTCCCTTTTTTACTCCGTTTTTTTTACAGTGCGGTGTCGCGATATTTTTGATCCAAGTCGATTTTGCATCCGATTAAGTGACAAATTGCCAATTACAGCCATTCTTTTAATTTTTCTATCCTCACGAAATGTGGTTTTTCTCAACTTTCCTGATCGATGCGCATTTTTCAATTGTTTTCTACCTTGCAAAATACTGTAAATACCACGATTAGACCGTTTTAAAATAAGCGAAATTTGCAAAACGGATTTTCCTTCAAATTTCATTTTCTAAGCTTACACAACTCCTGCAGGCGAGAACTGCAGAGATTTCTGCATTTTGATAACTCGTGAAGCGATCCCTATACTTTACACTCTAGGAAAAAAGTCTCGCCGATCCTCCACCTATCATGTTTAAAAAGATATTTGCATAAAATCTCATCTGTGCATAAACTTTTGCGACATCACAAAAAAGTTTTTTTTTATCATTTCTCATTTTCGTAACAATGAATTTTTTCCAAACTTGAGATATATATTTATGATCACGGTATTCACCTACAGTGGATATTTAAAAGCCTTCCGTTGTACAATTTTAGTTTTATTAAAATATTTTTGTTGTGCTTAATATTTTGCGCCGCATAGTTTATATATACAGTATATGGCCATTAATGTCCGGCACTTACATTTTTAGACATTTTGTCTAAGATTTAAAAATATACTTGTCAGATTCTTTTGAATTTTAGAATAAAAAAGAACAGGTTTGACTTCATATTTATCAACGTCGATTTGATAGGGAGGAATATCAGGGGGCCAACAAAAAATTAAAGAAAAATAATAATACTTGGGATCACCCTCTAAAATAAATGCACGAAATGATATATTGCTACGGAATATACATAAGCAGACATTGTACAATATGTGTATTCATTTGTGTAAGAATAGCATGTATATTAATAGAGATATAGCGATTTTTTTTATTAAAAAAATTCTTGCGTGTTTTTTGCTTATAACATGCAGGGTTTTTAACCAAATTTAACGCCAGTTTCAGAAAAACTCACAAAATGTAGTAGAATAAAATAGTGCAATTGGAATATAAATATATTAAATATGTAAGGAAATATGGACAGTTGTATAAAATAATTTTCATAAGCGCATGCGCGTACGATAACAAGGAACTTGTTGCATATTAAAATAAATAATCATTGTTTAACTTCTGATATACGAGTTAAAAATAATAAATATATTACAAATCATCAGACATACAAGTAAAATTACATAAATACATTTAATACAATTAAAAAGCAAACGTTTCAAGCTAAATTTTAACCCCTCATCAGTGCAACAAAACATTCAAATGACAGAAAACTATATATCATGTTTACAGTTAAAAATTATTAGCAGTTAAAATTAAATGAAGTATAAATTTTTTTAAAACAATGCTGAGTATTCAGGAGGAAGTGCACAAGATTCATTTATCGGTGACGTTTGCTTACGAGTGAACACACCTTCCAGAAAGACTCTACTTTTAATATTATTGCAACCGGATCTGATAACTTTCATATTCGTGAAATCTGGGATATGGTCGGTATCCAAAGAATGCTGTACAATTTTAGACTGTAGGTTTCCAGATTTGTAAGTACGTTTATGCTCGGCAAGACGAATGGGGCAAGTGCGACCAGTTTCGCCAATATATACTGAGTCGCAACCTTTACATGGTATACTGTAAATTGAACCGGTTCTTAGTAAGGGGGGAATTTTAGGTTTAGATTTACAAAGTAAGTTTTTCAAAACTTTTTGAGGCTTGAATGATGTACTGATGTTATGAGACTTCAAAAGGCTAGAGATTTTTTCAGAAAGATATTTGTTGTAGGGTAGAGATATGTAAATAGCGGGAGCCTTACAATTTACAGAGGATGACACGTGATGCTCAGAAAAAATCCTTTTTAGCCATCTTAAAGGATATCCATTTAGAATTAGGTCACTAAATATCTTCTTTTTTTCAAATTGGAAGGCTGCATCAGTATTACAATAACTTTTAGCTCTGTGGATTAAAGTTCTAACGACTGCAATTTTATGGGAGAGTGGGTTCATAGATTCAAAATTTAGGTATTGCCCAGAATTTGTCGCCTTACGGTATACAGATGTTAAAACTTTCTGAAAATCAGTATTCTCTACTCTTTCAACCATAATGTCGAGGAAAGGTAATTTGCGATCAGTCTCGATTTCGGCAGTGAATTGGATTGCTGGACAGATAGAGTTCGCAGTGTGCACTTCCTCCTGAATACTCAGCATTGTTTTAAAAAATTTTATACTTTATTTAATTTTAACTGCAAATAATTTTTAACTGTAAACATGATATATAGTTTTCTGTCATTTGAATGTTTTGTTGCACTGATGAGGGGTTAAAATTTAGCTTGAAACGTTTGCTTTTTAATTGTATTAAATGTATTTATGTAATTTTACTTGTATGTCTGATGATTTGTAATATATTTATTATTTTTAACTTGTTGCATAATTTAATAGTCAACTCTGTGGAGTAACTCATTAAAAATAATTAGTCAAATATCGTAAAAAATCAGTGCGATATCGGCGTTAGAGATAGCTGTTTTTTAGTTTCTCGCTAAAGCTCGCTGAATGATAAGGGATTGTCCACAAATTATTATTTTTAAGTTATCTGACAGCGTTCGGGGCAAGTCTTTTGAAAAAGCTATTTAATTATTGTTTACGGTTATGTTTAGGAAGATTTTGACTCTAAACTACAATGAAAAAGAAAATATTGTTTATACAATGTTTACATTTAGGTAAATTGGGGAGTTTATGGTAAAATTTTGTGAAATTTAGCCCAATACGCAATGTGAATTGGAAATTTACTCTATTTATCCATCAAGGTCTTTTATTGTGCCGTTTATATCTAAGAGACAGTTTGGGCGGTTTTTGTTCGAAGGGAAAACAAAATTTAACGCTGAACGTTTGGGACTTCCGATTTCATCCACAGCTATCAAGTAGTTTTTAAATTCTGACAACTTAGATTTTTTTATAATACAATAAATACAAGCGCAAATTTGGAAAGTTAAAAATGTGGGCTTTAATAAAATGTAATACGAAGAAAACGAAGATTTTAGACAAAAATCTCATTTTAAACGTAATCAGATGTCCTAATTTGTATACTATTTTTCATTTTTAACACTTTCCAACAAAATTGAAAAGTGTTTATGACTTCGGTTTGTCTGTCCGTCTGTCCGTCTGTCCGCCGCGCTCTAACTCTCCTAAATATACTCGGATTGCCCTGAAATTTTTGGAGGTTATTCACGTTTACCATAGCACATTCCCTATTTCAAATGAAGTTTGTAGTGCGTTTAGTTCATTTACAGGGACAGTCAAAAGTTTTCCGTTACATTAGGGCCTATGGGAAGAAATCGTTTAAAAGGATTTTTAATGATGTTACATGCCTCCAAACATAGCAAAATTGATATACATTTATGAAGTGCACTAAAACATGCTTTCTGTATAATATGCGGTGCAAATAATAGTTATTATTCTTTTACAGGGCCACACAAAAGAATTCCGTTACATAATGATATAGGGTGGAAGGGGGGAGGTGTTTGCGACATATTTTAATTATGTTAAACTATTTCACATATAATGAAATTGATATACGTCGCTGAGGTTTACTATAAGTTATTTCATGTATATTGCGAAGTGCATAGCATTTACAGGGACACACAAAAGTTTTCAGATAGTATATTGTATTAGAAGTACTGTACATTAGTGGTGATTGCTGGAAAGGCATTTTTAATTCTGATATGCACTTTTATCTTTCACTATATTTATGCATACTATATGGTGTGTATAAACGCTATAATTCATATACAGGGCTAAACAAAAGAATTCTTAAGGGGTACTGGGTATGAGCGCAAATTGGTTAAAGGTGGTTTTAAATGAGTTATGCATTTTTACGCTGAACTGCATTTAGTTTATTAAAAAAAGTTTGTAGAATATAGATAAAATGATATACAGGGTCACGCAAAGAATTGGATACATGTCGTCTATGGATGATAATTTCTGGAAATGTGGTTTCAGTAGTTTTAAGAGTGTTTTAGTTTGAATTAAATTTTAGCTAAATAGTGTCGTGTAGTAAAAATATACTAGGTAAACTACAAGGCTGTACAAAAGTATTCAAGTATTTTTTCAATTAATTGTATAAATTGCAGAAAGAGAAATTTCAACCTGTTATACATTTTCTTGCTAAACTAAATTTTTCCATTATATAGTATATATATCAACATACAGATAAAATACAGAGCTGTTCAAAAGAATTAGAATACATATTTGGCTATGGGCGGTAGCTACTGTAATCAGATTTTTAAATGTTTACTTAGTTATCTTATTTACCTTATTTCCCTAAGTAACGAAGTATCGTTAAAGCTGTCAAGGAGTGTAGGAAAGTGTTTCATAATCTATGCTGTACGCATGATTTTTCTTACTTGTTTATTGATACTTTAGTTCAAAATAGTTAGCAAAAATAAAAGACCTTGATAGATATGTACATTAAATTTCCAATTCACGTAACTGTTAAGTAAATGTAAAATAAAGTTTAAAATAGTTAAGTAAATGTTTTAGTTAAATAAATGTATTTTATGGAAAATGCACTTTTCTGTGAAAATTCAATACGCAAGCCGTAATTTCTCAAAAAGCTATTAAAATATCACCATAAAAATCAAATTGCATGTTATTGACTATTAACTCATGAAACATGTATATCTTAGATTTTAGTTTATTATCTTTACCACTGTCATACAAATTACATGCATACAGAAAATACATATATATGCGATGGAATTTACTGTAGAGTGTTTTGCGTATTGGGCTAAATTTCATAAAATTTTACCATAAACTCCTCAATTTACCTAAAAGTAATCAATGTATGGACTATATTTTCCTTTCCATCGTAGTTTAGAGTAAAAATTTTCCTAACCATAACGGTAAACTATTAACAGCTTTTTCAAAAACTTCCTCCGAACGTTGTCTGATAACTTAAAAGTAACAATTTGTGGACAATCCCTTATCATTCAGTGAGTTTTAGTGAGAAACTAAAAAAACAACCCACTCCAACGCCGATATCTCTGAATTTTTACGATATTTGACTGATTTTTTTTTTTTAATAAGTTGCTTCATAGAGTTGACTATTAAATTATGCAAAAAGTTCCTTCTTGTTATCGTTCGCGCATGCGCACACAAAAATTATTTTATACAACTGCCTATATTTCCTTAAATATTTAATATATTTATATTCCAATTACACTATATTGTCTCTACTACATTATGTGAATTTTTCTGAAAATGGCGATGAATTTGATTAAAAACCCTGCATGTTATAAGCAAAAAACATGCAAGAATTTTTTTAATTAAAAAAATCGCGATATCTCTATTAATATACATGCTATTCTTACACAAATGAACACACATTATGTACAATGTCTGCTTATGCATATTCCGTAGCGATAGATCCTTTCGTGCATTTTATTTTACAGGGTGATACCAAGAATTATTGTTTTTCTATAATTTTTAATGCCCCCCCCCCCCCAATTGTCCTCCATATCAAATCAACGATGAAAAATATGAAGTCAAACCTGTTCATATATATATATATATATAAGGTAAAGCGAGGAGAGTCTACGCACATTTCAAAAGAATAATTAAAAAAGATCTAAATATAAATTTTTTGCTGAACTATGCATGAATAATTTTGAATTCATTTATTTGTATGCATTCCCGTTGTTATTTTGTTTTTATGCTGTAATTTAGTAGAACAGCAGTATTAAAACCAAGAAAACTATTTTGCGCAATCTCTAATTACAGAGTAGGAGATATTACGCACATGTGTAGGAGAGACTGCGCACATGGGTAGAAGCAATTGCTATTAATAATAACTACAATTAAATTGTTAACAATAATAATTACACTTAAATGACATTGTTGCAAGGCTTTTGTAAGTAAATATTATTCTATTAGGAGTGAATATTTCAACATCATGTTTAAATAATAAAAAAGGGAAAGAATTTTAACAACAGTAGAAGAATTTTAATTTATGAAGAATATTGAAATAATTAAAGCAAGAATTAAAGCAAGCCCTACTAAGATTACAAAATAAGATTAATCTACTTGATAACATATTTAACTTGAAAATTACATCATTTTCATTTCCACATTTTCAATGTATTTTGTTTGCTAACCGAAGTTGTCGTCGTCCACAGTCGATGCACTTATTCTTGTAATTAATGCAGGTTTCGTACAATAACCTGCCACAAGCAATACATTGAATCCAGTCAGTGGTCGAAGTTGTCTCCTGGTGCAGTTCCAGACATTCAATGCATTCATTGACTTTCGTTTTTTTTTTTCCCTCCAGTTTTTTATACCACTTTCCTGGAAGAACCTTATCTTCAACCTTTTTTTGGAGCGGAATCCTTCTTAAGTCTTTTTTCATGTATGTTTTGTGGATCAGTAACATTAGTTGCACTCTGTTTCCTTTTGATTTCGATGACATTAAACTTCTTGGAATGGGTGAAAACTTTTCCAAAACATTGAGGTGTTATTAGAAAATTTATTTTAGTTAACAAAATGAATTTATTAGCAAATTATTATAACATAAATTAAAAAATATATATATAAATATTTAATTAATATATTAATACATGGAAATTATTCCAGAGAGAAACATTCGCCTTGCATACAATATTACAAATAAAAATCAAATTTTAAAGTAATTGCTTAAAAGGCGCAAAGGCCAACATAGTGAAAAAGATTCCAAGCCGGGACTCGAACCCGGGCCATCAGTATAGCGCACTGACGTTCTACCGACTAAACCACTTGGAACGATGCCTAGCTCGGAAAATTTCTCACTATTATATGTTGGCAAGGCTACAAACGCAGCACAAGATGGAATATTTTATCGTGAGTCACCGACCAGGGACAAACACGAAATAATGGCCCGAATACTGATGGCCCGGGTTCGAGTCCCGGCTTGGAATCTTTTTCACTATGTTGGCCTTTGCGCCTTTTAAGCAATTACTTTAAAATTTGATTTTTATTTGTAATATTGTATGCAAGGCGAATGTTTCTCTCTGGAATAATTTCCATGTATTAATATAGTTTCTATCGATGCTGGATTTAATTATGTTTCGTGTTTGTCCCTGGTCGGTGACTCACGATAAAATATTCCATCTTGTGCTGCGTTTGTAGCCTTGCCAACATATAATAGTGAGAAATTTTCCGAGCTAGGCATCGTTCCAAGTGGTTTAGTCGGTAGAACGTCAGTGCGCTATACTGATGGCCCGGGTTCGAGTCCCGGCTTGGAATCTTTTTCACTATATTGGCCTTTGCGCCTTTTAAGCAATTACTTTAAAATTTGATTTTTATTTGTAATATTGTATGCAAGGCGAATGTTTCTCTCTGGAATAATTTCCATGTATTAATATAGTTTCTATCGATGCTGGATTTAATTATGTTTCGTGTTTGTCCCTGGTCGGTGACTCACGATAAAATATTCCATCTTGTGCTGCGTTTGTAGCCTTGCCAACATATAATAGTGAGAAATTTTCCGAGCTAGGCATCGTTCCAAGTGGTTTAGTCGGTAGAACGTCAGTGCGCTATACTGATGGCCCGGGTTCGAGTCCCGGCTTGGAATCTTTTTCACTATATTGGCCTTTGCGCCTTTTAAGCAATTACTTTAAAATTTGATTTTTATTTGTAATATTTAATTAATAGATTACCAAAAAATTATTAACTTACTAACAAAAATAATTACATAAATTTAATTTAATAACAACTGTATTATTAATTTATTAATAAAATTTTTATCTGCAAAAATATTTTTTTTGCAAATTAATTTGTTGCCAAATTTAGTTTTGATAATTATGTGTTTTTCCGAAATTATTTCAAAATTGATTCCATATATTTTACACGTAATTTGCAATTCATGCAAATTTATCAATAAGCTGCGAAATTTCTCCCAGCGCTGAAACTTATGGGGAAATGCGCCATCTCTCCTAAGTAGCAGATGCGCAAACTCTCCTATTTTGGTAGGAGAGATTGCCCGGCATTTTATTTAAACATGGCCATTTTTAAAATGGATTGTTGATCTTTGCATCCTTAGTCTAGGTCAGTAGTTTATAAGAAATCGTTTAAGTTCAAAATATTTTGTACAACTGGCATTCTATAAAAATTTTGACGAACAGTTATGAAAATTCAAGCACTTACTTTGGGAAAACAAAGCAAAATAGCAATGCTTTATCCAAGATGCTTGGAACAATCAATGTGCACATTCATGTAGACACTGTATTAATGCTGCTGTACAACTACCAAGAGTCGCAACATGCAGACACTACTCCTTCCCGTCGAATATCTTTGTACGCGATCTCTCCTTGCTTTACCTTATATGACCGGCCATTTTCTTGAATTTCGTAGTATTAAATTTATTACTATTATTGATGCTGGCGGCCACCTTCTATGAAGAGAGTATTTTAAAACTCGTCCACTGATATGACAGATGTCTCAATCCTCAGGGCGACAATGTCTAAAATTAACTTTGATTGTACTTGGTTCATGGTAATAAAACCATTTTGTTATATACACTGTTCTTTATTTTACGTCTCAACGGATGTTGAAAAAAATAAAACCCCTCGTATACACATTCTAAATATTCTATGCACTATTTTATTTTAAACATTTTTTTTAATTTAAAGTCACAAAATTTGATATTTTCATTAGTCAATATTTACGCGCCTAAATAAAAGAATTTCCAATGGGAAGGTAAGCGTATAAATGCAACTTTGATGTATAATATTTTAAGACACTTTTTTTAAAACAATTTACTTGGTTCAAAGAATATTTATAAAACAAATTTCCCTTTATTTTCTGCAACAAAGTTGATTTTTAATTAAAAATCCTTTTACCTTTTTATCAGTTCTTAAAGAAATATTGTCTAGTGTTGAAAACTTTTAATATATCACAGAATTAATTTTCATGGCATGATGAAAAAGATGAGAGAATATAAAAGGAAAAATATTAACAATACAAAAACAATATAAAAGAGCAAAAGAATGTAAAAGTTTTACAAAATAGCTATAGCTATGATTAAACAAAAGTGCTGCATAATTCATGAAAAGAGCAAAAAGGATGAATCAATCCTTAATATTTTATGCGCTGTTTGCTTTAAACATAATATCTTAAGATTACACAAAATAAAATTTTGTAAAAATGAACAAAATCGCTTTTACTTAATTTCATAATTTATTTGTTTTCACTTCCCGTCGTTTTGTTTCAACATCTAATTACAAAAGAGATTATTTATTAGCTTTTTCGTATCTTACAAATTGATAAAAAATAAAATGTTCTTTCAAGTATTTGCTTTACTTATTTGATCTGCTATTTTATAATGGGATTTATTTGTATAATGGGAATTCTAATGATTGCTTTTAAGCTACATATTCAAATAAGTATTTTTATTTTTCCAAAAATCACTAAAGAATTATTATAATTGCTTGTTAAATTTGTTAATTTTTTTTCACAGTGTTCGTCCTCTTCAAAGGATTTGAATTCTAGCATTTACGTAAAGTAATATTTATCTAACTTATCAAAGACGCTCTGTATTTAAATATGGAAAACATACCACAGTTAAGGGAAACAAAAACTGGAGTTTAAGCCTGCTGAGGCATACGAATCTCGTTCCATATCGGATTTAATTAAAAGATCCGATGCGAGTAAATGTATACAGTACTTAGTTGTGTACAATACAATCAAGAATAAAAGAGAAAAAAATTAAAAAATGAAATGCATGCATTTTTTTTCTTACAAAACATTTAAGTATACAGAGAAAATTTGGGCTGATTGATAGTAGAAGAGGTTCGATCTACTTGCATATATTTAATTTTTTTCATGTTTTAAATGATAAGCACAAAAACTAGCATGGAATAATAAACGCGTTTTTTTACTAGTTATTGTTGTTTTGTAGCGATTTGAAGCGGCAATGAGAAAGGAATGTAGAATTTTTATTCAGTATTTTTACAAAAAAGAAAAAGAGTTTTGAATTTTAAAAATGCTAACTTCTATGCTAATGTATACTAATATTATAAATATGTAAACTTTCTGTGTTTATTTGTAGGAGGTAATCTCTGGAACTGCCAAAGCGATTTTAAATATAATGATAGCAAATTAATGGTGAAAGTCCCAACATAGGCTATATTTTATTTCGATGTCACTGCCCTCAAGAAGGTGGAAGAGCAAAAAAAGTTCTAAAAAAGCGATTTTTGTGTTACTGGAGGACGTAGAAACTTCAAATTTCGCATCGTAATTACATCTAAGATATAAATGCACTCTAAAAACAGTTTCTAAAAAAAAAATTAAATTAAAAAGGGTTGAAAATGCGCGAAAAGAGTTCTAAACACCTACTGAATTACCATTTCTGTGTAATCTCAGGATATACCAAGCCGATTTCAAAAGTAATGGTTTCAAATTGATGGAGACAGTCCCTGCTCCATCCTAGGCTATATTTTATACCGGTGTCACTACTGCCTGGAGGTTGCAGAATAAAAAAATTTCTAAATTGTGATTTTTGTGATATCGAAGGGGCCAACATCTTGAAATTTGGTATAGTAGTTAATTATAAGATTTAAATCATATATAAGAACAGACGGGGGAAAAAATCAAAATTTAAAAGAAATTTAAATGCGCGAAAAGCATTCTAAAAACGTTCTAAATTTAATTTCTAGGCAATTGTTAAAAGAAGAAATTTGAAATTTGGCGTTAACATATTTATAAGATATTATATATGCACTCTAAAAACAGTTTCTATAAAATTCCAAATTTAAAAGGGTGAAATGAGCGAAAGGCGTTCTAAAAATGTTCTAAATTATAATTTTTATGAAATCTCAGAAAATACGAAATCGATTCAAACGTAATGATTGCAATTTGACAGTGATAGTTACTGCTCAATTAAAGGCCACATTTTTTGTAAGTGCCACAACCAGCAGGGGCTTACCGGAGCAAAAAACTTTCTAAATTACGTTTTGTGTGATCCTGAATGGCTAGAAACTTGAAATTTGTCATGTTAGTAATGTATAAGATATAATTGCTTTCTAAGAACAGTCTAAAAAAAAAATTCGAAATTTAAAAAGTGTGAAAATGCGCGAAAAGCGTGCTAAAAATGGTCTAAATTGCAATTTGTATGTAATTGTTAAAGATAGAAGCTTTGGCGTGGAACATACATTAAGATATAAATGATCTCTAAGCATAGTTTCTAAAAATTTCGAAATGTAAAAGTGTGACGAAAAACTTTCAAAATTACGCCTTCTATAGAA
This sequence comes from Maratus speciosus, assembly GCA_963932465.1. Lineage (NCBI taxonomy): Eukaryota > Metazoa > Arthropoda > Arachnida > Araneae > Salticidae > Maratus > Maratus speciosus. Next base: position 523,930,779 of record OZ010786.1, read on the forward strand.
TCTCAGGAAATACCAGATCGATTTCAAAAGTAATGGTGGCAAATTGATGTGGGAATCTTTGCTCCAACATAGGCTACATTGTTTGTCAGTGCCACTACTAAAACGAGCATAGAAGCAAAAGACCTTCTAAGATTGCAATATTTTAGATATTAAAAAGGCTAGAAATTTGAAATTTGGCATGTAGTTACTTATAGGATGTAAATGCTCTCTGAGAACTGTTTCTAAAAAATTTCAAATTTAAAAAGGTGAAATGAACGAAAAGCGTTCAAAAATTTTCTAATTTTTTTTTTTTAAATTGTTAATGATAGAAATTTGAAATTGTATATAGTAGCTACGTATATGATGTAAATGCTCTTAAAGAAAGTTGAAAAAAAAACTAAATTTAAAAGATTGAAATAAAGCTAAAAACGTTATAAAAATGTTTTATATTACGATTTCTATTGAATTATTAAAGACAGAAACTTAAAATTTGGCATGATAGATTATAAGATGTATTCTCTCTAAGAACAGTTCCTAAAAAATTTAATATTTAAACAGTTAAAATAATTTAAAAGCCTTTTAAAAACTTTCTAAATTACGATTTCTATGGTATCTAAGGAAATACTAAACCGATTAAAAAATTTATGTTTGCGAATTCATGGTGACCGCCCCTGTTCTAACGTATGCTATATTTTATACTGATGGTACTACCACCAGAGGGTAGTAGACTATCAGATTAGTAACTTGGAATATGGATGATGGTTACTTTTTATACGTAAATGCGTGCTAAGAACAGTTTCCAAAAAATTCAAAACCTCAAGTGAAAACTGAAATGAGCGTAAAACCATCAAAACACATTCTAAATTATCATTTATTTAGAATTGGTTTTAGTTCTCCTCAATAATTTAAGTCTCATTTTCGCATAATGCAGTGTATTAATGAAGCTTAGTAAAACTGTGGCTTAATTGATAATTTTTTAACTATTTCTAACAGTGTAATTTTTTCTAATAAAAATAAGCCTGGCAATCTTATTTGGCATTATTTAACAATTAAAGAGCCGCGTGTTTTATTAACCCATTTATGCCTAGCGTGCCATTTTTGGGACGTTTCGAATTTTAATATATATATTTTTTAATTTACTTCTTTTTTACAGCAAGATAATTGTATGAAGTAATTGTTTGTAGCTGTCTTTATCTATTACTGAAAGATGACAGCATAAGATTGATATTATTTTGTTTAAATGAAGACCTTTTTTCGGTGTTTATAGATTTTTCATTTTTCAGGATAGCGAAATGTAAAAAGTAAGTTTATTTGTATTTTTTGTATGAAGGACCTAAATGAATAAGTCATAATCTTAGTTTGTAGACTTTTTTGAAATACATATTTTTTTTTAATTTCGAAATTATATGTTTAAACCTATTTTTTATGCATGTTTGCAACGTACAAAATATAGAGCGCAAGGCGCAAATGGGTACATATTTCTATTAGACATTTAGGGGGCAGTTGTTTATGTAAAGTCCTTTTCAAGGTGATTTTGAAATAAGTTGCTTTTTAGCCTCAAATATGATTATTCTTAAATATAAATTAAGATAAAACATATAATTCTGCATTTTTTCACATTTGGATATTCCCATATTTAGAACGTTTGCATTTTATCAAATAAATACAAAACTATTTGAGTGTAATTTTTTTAGTATTTTTCCAGTTCATTTTGTAACACTTTAAAGTGATTTTACAAAAAAAAATGAGAAAACAAATATTCAGGCATAAATGGATTAATAAAGATCTTTTTGATTTTAAGTGTACTTTATTTAATGATTTTGGGGATAAGATAGTTAATTATAAATTTATATACCTATTGTCATGTGTTTATGCTTTATATTTTTTTAAATGGGAATGTATACAAAGTATGTTTGATGAACATGAAAATGTTTACTTGAGAGTTGGCAGCATCCTAAAACCTATATTCAAGGTTAAGAAAATTGATTAAAGCACTATAAAAACTACGTGGATGCATTTCCAAAAACCAGTGTCAGCAAAAGAAACCTTGTTTTTTGTATATGCTTCATTAAATCTCGATAATATGTTTATTTCTGAGGTTTCTAAAAATGAAGAATGCTTTTCTAAATCGTAGGTAACTAGGAACAGATTATTGTATATAGTTTCGTTCGTGGTTAAATTATATTTTGATAGTTTAAGAAACATCTGTCTTTTTTTACACTATAATAGAGGCTTAAGTTCTTAGTTAAATTAAAAAATGCATTCTTGGTCCGTGGTTTAGTTTTGCTTCAGCAGTATCGACTATGGATTATTTTCATATTTTCATTCACATTTTGCACTCTTGACATGAACCTATTTTAAAGAAACAGAGGACTTCTCAGATTACAAAAAATGCTACTTGGAGTACACATGTGACGTCAATCACATGTAATTGTCTTAAATTCCGTAGGAAAGCTTAATTATTAAACTAAATTGGGGAGGTAGGGGAGGTATGATACACTTTTTCTTCTAATTTTTTGCTACCCTTAGAAACTTATTTTTAAACAAATTTTTCATGTTTTCTTATAAAGTGACCTTTTATCCATTTACTAAAGATATTGTGAATTTAAAAAATAATCATTCAAAAAATATATCCCAGTTGTATCAAATCTCCCTTAATGTATCAAATCTCCCCATTAATGGGGAGGATTGATACACTAGCAAGGGAGATTTGATGCATTGTTATGTAAATTGAAAAAAAAATGCAGACAATTCAATTTATGTGTCATACAATTTTTTATGATAAATCTTGAAATATTTAAGTAAAATTTAAAAAAGAAATGACATTGATATATTTTTGCTTTAGAAATGTAATGTTTTTTTACAAAAATATTTAAACAATTGCTATTATTTAAACAATTCTATTAACACACTTTTTAGAAAATAAATAATGAAAAAAAAAACCGCTAGGGATCTTGCTGCAAGGAAAAATGAAGTGAACATTGCTGATTTGCAAACAATTTAACATAAATTTAGCATATTTAAGATTTCTTTAACCCTTTCAGGGAAAAGCATTTTCAATGCTAAAGTGTTGAATAAATGAATGGCACCGAAATTTACCAACTAATTTAATTGGAAATAAGAAAAGGGCTATATTTCACTTTCATATTAAATGGAAAATATTTTACGAAAATGCTGGTGCCAATGTGGTGTTTGGGAATTAAAATTAAGTGGTTTCATAAACATACCACCACCCCTGAAATGGTTAAAAGAAACACTAATAACTCTATCATTTTGATAAGTAAAATCGGGTAGATTTAATGTTTTTTCAATTTGCCCTTCGTCAATTATACAAACATTTTCCCTTTCAGGCCATTTAAACTTTTTTTCTTTCTACATGACGAGCAAAGCGAATTAACCATCAATCATCGTACTTCTTTTCTATGTAACCTACATAATGTCTATGAATAGTCTCTTTGTTCTTCCTTACCAATTTCAGTAGCTCTTGCTGTAAAACAATAATGAATATTACAGTCCTATATTAGTTTACAATTTAAAAAAACTATTAAATTTCAAATATACAAGTGTATCATTTCTCCCCAGCACTAATGTATCATTTCTCCCTATCATTCCTTATTGGATTTTCAATCACTTTGTATAAATTCAGTTGCAAAATGCCAATCTGTTTTCTGGTAAAATTCACCCTAACAATATGTTTTACAAATTAAAAAAATTACACGATGTTATCTTCACAATAATAAGAGTTATGTAAGAAAATCAGTATTTAAAAAAATTTACACTGACATTCCAAAAGTCTTCAAAATTAAAAGAAAAGAAACGTTGTCAGTTCTTCAATTTTAAGTCCAGCTAATGATGGCCTCTGCTAATAAAAGAAGACTCTACATCTGTTACAATGGCTGTTAATGCCATTTGTTGAGAAAAATTGTCAATGTATCAACCCTCCCTATGTATCAAACATCCCCTACCTTCCGTAGCTATTTAGTATATGTGATGTAAATCACATTTACTAAATTTACTCATTTCCTTCCGAAAATACTCATTTTCTTCTGAAAAAGAATCGATTATCTATCATTGTACATTCTTTCTTTTTGTATTTTCCTTTTAAATCTAAATGTATTGCTAATTATTTAGCAACCGCTCCATAGTTTGTAAATAAAAGCATTTGATTTCCCTGTAATATATTATTCTCCAGATTACGTTACGCGATAATATTAATTTTGTATCTCATATATAACGTATTTCGCGTTTCCATTAAGCAGTAATCAGAGTTAACTTTTAATTTCCATTTAAGAAATCCATTTCATAAATCAAAAAGAATTACTTATTTGTCAGTTGATTACAGAATCGTATTTCATACTCTCAGTCTAAACAATTTATGAAAATGTTATTATATTGTTTGATGAAATAATAATAAATATGTCATCAGATTTATTTTACTGGGGTTTTTCATTTTTCGCAAATTGTGTCTTATTTGTATATTTTTTGTGAAATATTGGCGTGTTTTTTACCTAATAATGTGTGCCAAGACAACAAAACTTGAATACACGTTTTTTTCGTGATAGAAGATATTTACAAAATTGCATAATGTAAAATTAGACAATTCAAATTTATACCCGGCCTTATGGCTTGCAACATGTATGGAACAATAAAAAAAAAAAAAAAAAAAAAAAAAAAAAAACCAGATGGTTGTGCTAATGTACTGGTGATTTATTGTTTTTGTTTCTTCACTTCCATGCAAGGGCTGGGAGCTCAGTTAAATGGGTTCTTGCACAAAACGTTATGTACTCCTGTACGACCCGGCCAATCTGAAAACATATGTATGGGGGTTTTCCCCTATACCACAACATAATATAATTAAAAATAATTTTTAAGTAAAAACTCTAACAAATATAAAATATCTAATTTGTATTTTTTAGATTGCTCACCAATTAGACAAAAAAGAACTTTTCCACTTATGTCCAAAAATTAAGGGTAAGTGACCTTACGCTTTAGATTCTATACTTTTTGTCAAATTCAACTGGAATCCTTAACGAATTGTTCTTAAACTTCTAGAATGTAAAGAAGATGTTTGACTTCATATTTCTCATTGAAGATTTCGTCGGGAAAACAATTAAGGGCTAATACGAAATTTAATAATAAAATTATATTTGCGGTCACCTATGTAACAAAAAATGCTTAAAATGGTCTGTCACTGTGTTAAATCATCGTCTGGGTCTTTTTTAACTTTTGTGCGCCTTTGTGTGAGCATAGTACTCACATTCGTGAAGATGTTAACGTGTGTGTAAAAAATTCGAAAGTTTTTTGTTTACAGCATACAGAGTTTTCAAACGAATTTAACACAACTTTACGAATACCTGATAAAGAACAGTAGAAACGGCGTACTGCAATTAAAAAGAATATATTGAATATTTGATGAGGTATGGATATTTCTATGAAATAAGTTTTAAATGTGCATGCGTGGAAGATTCCGAATTTTTTATTTCATAATTTGGTAGTCAGCTATTTAGGGCAACTTAAATAAAATGTTCAGTTAAATATCACGAAAATTCAGAAAGATAGGGGCAATATAGTAAATTCCCTTCTAAAAGTAGCTTTAATATAAGTGATTTTCCACAATTTTTCAACCAGCTCATTGTATCTTTCTAAGTTTACACAATTTCTGAGTATTCACAATTCTGAGTTACCTGACTAAATCTTCTCTGAGAAATATGAAGTCAACCATTTTCTTCAAATCCCAGATATACAAGAACAGTTCGTCAATAATTTCAGTAGATATTAAAGAAATGCGTAAAATCGAAGCGTTCGGATATTTATTCTTAATTTTCGGCAATCGGTGTGTATGACAAATACCAAATATACACTGTAAAAAAAAAAATTCCGTTAAAATACGAAAATTGTACTGCCAATCGAGACGCCAGTATTATTTCCGTATTTTAACGGAAATTTCCCCTTTAAATCGCAGAAAAACGGAAATTTTTCTGGAATTTACGGGGAAAAACTGCCGTTAAAATACGGAAATAGTACTAGCGTCTCGATTGCCAGTACATTCTTCGCTTTTTTTTTTTACACAGTATTTTCAAATAATAAATTTTTTGAATTTAATAAAAACAGTTTTGCTTTCATGTTTACCGTTTGACAGCAGTTGATAGCCAAAGAAATCTCTAAAGTTTTCACTGTTTGTAACAACTTTTTTTATCTATTCGTTCCATTTTTTGAAAAATAATCTCTTTCATACACTTATAATACTCAGATATTTTCAAGCGATTTCTACATCAAACAAATGTTTTTGAAAATTTTGATATGGCTTAATATCGCTTCACTTGCAAGAAAAGTGACACATCTCGACAAAAGTAAATTTCACAGGAGAGGCAAAAGAAAATTTGCATTATTCTATTTTAACATGGAATCATAGCACTTAGCTCTGCATGCAGGAATAAAAAAGTGCATAAACGCATAAAACCCTAAAAAATGAAGGCGTAGGGTGAGGTTTGGAAGGTTGGGAAATTTTACCTCCCCACACGATCCACCACCCTTATGTGGTCACAAATGGACATATAGCATAGTAAAGTGATTTTCCGTATGACTACACTTATGAAACTGTCTGTGTAGCAAGACACAACTATGACAGACTTATTAGTGGAATAAAACGCAACAAGATTTTTTGCGAGATGCGTCACTTTTGTTGCGAATGAGCGATATAAAAATAGTCGTTCGTCATAGCCGGTTATCAAAAGATTAAACGCATAGTTCGATTACACATTTTATTTATTTTTTAACTGAAGTGTTAATTTTATAATGCAATATTAGCCTGAAAAAAATGCTGGAGTATTTACATTAGTTCAAGTGCAAACGTGATAATATTCTGCAATCGGTTTAATGCTCCTAGTAGCATGTTTTAATATTTTATGAAAATTCTTGGTTTTACATGATTTGAAACAGAAAATTTTCATTATACGCAATTTCTTCTTATGAGGTGTCTATTTGATTTTATATCTTAAGAATACATTTTTTTTTTTTTTTTTTTCTGGTTCGAAACATTAAAATTTTCAAAATAGAAAAAAATACGGCCGAAAAAGACCCCAATAGTACTAGGAGGGTTAATTTAATCGGGTGTATTAAAAAAAATCAGGCCTAGAAATTATATTAAAAATCATGAAGTTCAGTAAATTGGGATATTGTTTTAAAAGTATTTCATCTTAAAAGAGTACATTTTTTTTCTAATGTGAGGGTGTAAAAATTGAAATTGTTCGATGTTTAGAAATTCATAATTTTGCGATAAAAACGAAATTGATTAACTAGGTCATTGCTTCCTACCTTGATATGATGTCAGCGTTACTCACGGACATGTTTTTGCTTTATAACATAGATTATTTCATTTATTTATTGATGAAGTGTTCATTTTGTTATAGAATATTACCGAAAAAATATTGAACTATTAATATTGTTTTAAGGAATCACTGATTAATATTTCGTAATCGAGCTGCAGACAATAGAGATATATATATTTTTAATTATACATTAAATTATATTTTTAAAATCCTGAAATTTTTTTTATTTTTCATTCAGTGAATTAGAACATTATTTACAATTATTTTCTCAATACGGCCGTTCTTTTCGTTTCCAATACAATCGCTTTGAGAAATTTAGTTCAAAATGCCCGCTTTGACAGCATTTTTAAAAATATATTCTGCCTCTATCAAAAAATTGACCATTACGGCGCATTATATAGTTTCTAAATAAGAGAATCTACTAATTGGATGCGTTTGAAAGAAAAAATGAATTTAAAAATGAGTCAGAAAATAAGCAGTTTGGATTTGAATACATTCTTAATACGATATTTTTTTCTTCAACCTATATGTATTTTTCGTTTGTTTTTGCTGTAAGAATTGGTCCTATCAAAAACGTGTCAATATAAAAGTTGTAGATAATATTAAGAAGATATATAATAAATTCATGCGGATTTGATATCTTGTGAATTGACGAAGTTCTGGATTTTTTTTTCTTCTTCAAACCCCACTTTTTTTTTCATTTTAATTTTTTTTTGAGTAAGAATTGCTGCTATCAAAAACTTGTCAATATAAAAGTTGTAGATAATATTAAGACAATTTATAATAAATTTAATTGGATTTGATATCTTGAGAATTGACAAAGCTATGAATTTTTTTCTCCCCAAAACCCTATTTTTTTCGCTCCTTGAGTCCATTTTTTGTTTTATCAAAAATCTGTCACATAAATTTTTGGCCCATTTTTTTGAAGTAATAATAACTTTAAACTGAGTCGATATAATAAGTTATAATAAGTTTAATAAGAAGTTAGTTTTTTTTCACAAAACCCCTCCTTATTTCCGTCTTCTTCAACCCCCACTTTTTGTTTTCATTTTCATTTTTTTTTCAGTAATAATTGGTGCTATCAAAAACTTGTCAATATAAAAGTTGTAGATAATATTAAGACAATTTATAATAAATTTAATTGGATTTGATATCTTGAGAATTGACGAAGCTATGAATTTTTTTCGCCCCTTGAGTGCATTTTTTGTTTTATCAAAAATCTGTCACATAAATTTTTGGCCCATTTTTTTGAAGTAATAATAACTTTAAACTGAGTCGATATAATAAGTTATAATAAGTTTAATAAGAAGTTAGGTTTTTTTTCACAAAACCATTCCCTATTTCCGCCCCCTTGGTCCGATTTTGCCCATTAACGAGCTTGACCGAGATTTTATGCCCCTTGATTTATGAATTAGTTTGGAAAAGATTTGTGCAGAATTATGGAAGTTATCGTGCCCACAAAAAAGTGATATAGATAAATAAATAAATGAATAGATATATATCGTTTTTTTACTGGGGAGTGGTTTTGTTCTAGGAGTCATGATCGGTGTAAATCTGCATTTTTTTTTTTTTTTCAAAATTCTCACATAGGTGAGATCTCAATAGGTCATACGAAATATACATAAAAAGTTGAACATCCGATCTCTTTTGAGTTTCATGCTTCAAATGATTTAATCAAATAAATTATGTTTTCTTTTCCAGTACATTAATTGTTAAAGTAAATACTTTCTTCAAATTTAATATTGTTTCATCGTCATGTAAGCAGTATTCTCAATGGAGGACAAAAAAAAAATGTTTTTAAAATATTAAAAACGTTTTATCGTTCTAAAGTATTTGAACATGCGTAATCTTAGGGGGGGGGGGGGGGATGTAAAATACAAGAACGTGAAAATTAAATTTTTCAAGCAATTACACACGCTTTTAATAAAAGTTATCTAAATGCTTTATCGTTTTCTGAACATTATTTTTTGTTTCGTTCAAATTTTACTTTCCTGATAATTTCGCTAATAACGTAAAAAGAGAATTATTATAAGAGAATTATTTTTCCAATTATATGAAATTTGGACACTGCGTCAAAGCTCGTGTATTTGCCTGATTTAACAGTGCTATTTTTTTAGTAAATGTATAGGATGATACAGATAAGATTATTCAGAAATATGTAATCTGATATTAAATTTAAAAAAAAAATATTTAACACGTTGAATGCCAAGTCTATTTTGTCTGTCTTTCCGTTTAGGCCACGAAATAAGACTCCCGTTACAGAATATATAAGTGTCAGTCACCAATGACTGACGCGGCCTAAACAGAAACATCAGCGTCAGTAACCAGTGACTGACGTGGCATTCAACGTTTTAAACAAATTTGAGAGGAAAAATGTATTTATCTTAATGGAAACCAAATGCTAAAAGAAAACATCATTGCTTTTTATTTCGAATTATATTCCCATTTAATCAAATAAGTTATGTTTTCTTTTCCAGTATATTAGTTGTTAAAGTATATATTTTCTTCAAATTTAATATTGTTTCATCGTCATGTAAGCAGTAATACCAATGGAGAATAAAAATTCCTTTTAAAATATTGAAAACGTTTTATAGTTCTAAAGTAATTGAACACGGGTAATTTTAGAAAAAAAAGTAAAATACAAGAACACGAGAATTAAATTACACACGCTTACATGATTTTAATAAAAGTTATCTAAATGCTTTATCGTTTTCTGAAAATTATTTTTTGTTCCGTTCAAATTTTATTTTCCTGAAAATTTCGCTAATAACGTAAAAAGAGAATTATTAAAAGATAATTATTTTTCCAAGTATATGAAATTTAGACACTCCGTAAGAGCCCGTGTAATTACCCGAATTAACAGTGCTATTTTTTTTAGTAAATATATAGGATAATGAAACGGATAAGATTATTTAGAAATATGTAATCTGATATTAAATAGCCTTTTTTTATTTAAACAAATTTGAAATGGGAAAATGTACTTATCTTAATGGAAACCAAATTCTAAAAGAAAATATCATCGCTTTTTATTTCGAATTAAATTCCCATTTAATCAAATACATTATGCTTTCTTTTCCTGTACATTAATTGTTATACTTTCTTCAAATTTAATATTGTTTCATCGTCATGTAAGCAGTATTCACAATGGAGAATAAAAATTCGTTTTAAAATATTAAAAACGTTATATCGTTCTAAAGTAATTGAACATGCGTAGCGTAATCTTAGAAAAAAAAGTAAAATAAAAGAACGCGAGAATTAAATTTTTCAAGTAATTACACACGCTTATATGATTTTAATAAAAGTTATCTAAATGCTTTATCGTTTTCTGAACATTAATTTTTGTTTCGTTCAAATTTTATTTTCCTGAAAATTTTGCTACTAACGTAAAAAGAGAATTATTAAAAGAGAATTATTTTCCCAAGTATATGAAATTTAAGCACTCCGTAAAAGCTCGTGTAATTACTGATTTAACAGTGCTATTTTTTTAGTAAATGTATAGGATAATTTAGACAGATAAGATTATTTAGAAATATGTAATCTGATATTAAGTAACTTTTTTAATTTAAACAAATCTGAGAGGAAAAATGTATTTATCTTAATGGAAGCCAAATGCTAGAAGAAAATGCCATCGCTTTTTATTTCGAATTAAATTCGCATTTAAAGCTACTTTAGATGTTCCTCTAAAAAACAAAATTAATGTACAAAATAATAATAATAATAAAATGTTCGATGCATCCTTAAAAGAGAACAGCGCATTTAAGTTTTGATGATATTGAGAGATAAAACTGAAATATTATCTATAAGTTAAAGAAAAATGATATGCCTTATTTAAAAAGTAAAACTGGAACGGAAATATTTCTTGCTTTTCCAATGTGTATTTTCTCTAAACTATAGTTTTATCTATTATTCTTTTAATTTCCTTTCATTTCATCAGATTTATTTTTCATTAATTCTCTTTTAATAAAATACTGGAAACATATTCAAAAATATTTTTTTGAAGGAACATATTATGATATGTGAGATTCAATCTTTCAAATTCATCAAAGAACAATTGATTTACTATTACGAATTTAATGAGATTTTTAAATTCATTCTTGTTAATGATATGTTTGAAAGATAAAAAAATATCGTTGAGGAGGGAAATAAAAGGAAAAATGTTTTTTATTGTATGTTTATTTCATTTTTAAAGTGTTATATAGAGCGCGTTCTAAAATCAATTTTAATGTTTTTTGGTAAGCTTAACAAAATGCACAAGATGAAAAAAAATTGAATTTATTTATTAGGATATTTTTATAATAATAACAATAATAATAATAATTATTATTATTATTACTATTTCTTTTTTTAAAGCTTACTTATAAAGATTTTGGAATCTTAATTAAAAGACTTACTTAAAAGATAACACAATTTTGACGCCTTGAAATTTAAGGCATTTTAAAGAATTTATGTTTTAAAAATGCGAAGTGTTTATAAAAATCCATGTACATTAAATTATTATACATATTTTAGAGTAGAAAATTGTACTTTTTTTTTTAGTTTGTTTAATAAAAAATTTCTGCATGCACTGCAAATAAAGGCGTCTTAAATTAAGATAACTGAAAAAGAATAAAACTGAAAAAGAATTTCAGACACTTAAGTGTCTGAATCTGAAAATTCAGTCACAATAGATGTCTTAATTTAAAACACCTAAGTGTCTTACTATGATCATAGTGTACACGAACTGATAAAAGTGTCTAAAAAATCTGCAAGTGTCTAATTTTAAGACACTTTGTAACTCCGCTCCGCATTCACCAGGGGGCACTCTCAGTTGCGCATGCGTCTTCCTTTCGAACTCGATGTTCGTTTGTAATTCAAACTGAATGCTTGTTTTTATGTACGCGTACATTTTAACTAATAATTTATTTTGACTTGATTGTTTTTTGCGGAATGTGAAGTTCCGGGATTTAATTTCTATCGACATAGTGGTACTCCGTATTAATATTTATCTATAAAACTAATACAGTGTTCTTCATCTCGTCAAATTTGTAAAGAGAACTGTTGTCTGGCGGGCTATGTTTTCAGGATGGAAATTTTCCATCCTTTTAACAGAGCTAGCCGGATGTGCAAGGGGATTTTATTTTTTAAATATCCAAGTCTGTCTAACTAACGGATACTAACGTAGCCTCCAATCCGGACGTGCTCTGGGCGAATGTGCTTTTGGAATAATCAGACCTTTTCCCAGGTAAGTGGGGTCTTAACTATGTATTTAAAACTCTCTGTGATTGTTTTCTCTTTAAATGAAGACCTCACACGAGTCTATAGCTTTATTAGTTCCTGAGTTATGCCAAAATATGTTCAAAGCATTTTGCCTATGGTATTTCCTTGTTAAAATTTTATTTTGCTAATATTTAAATTTCTACTCTTCAAATCAACTGCAATCATATTTCTGTATTATTTTCTATCCAATGTTACCTTTAAAATAAATTTTGGTGTCTCTGCATGGTGTATATTAGCGGTTACTGAATTTATTAATTTTACACCTTCCTAAGCCTTTTCTTATGTAGCCATTACTTTAAAAATCGCAGTGACATCGCCTGTTGATTGGCTCATACTTCTTAATTACCATCAAGACTACCTTAATAGTATTTTTTGGTGTAATTATTACTCTGAAGTACCCTTTTTAATTATTTATTTACGTATACAATATTTTTATAAGCATTTAATGCGGCAGCATTTGTAATGTTTACATCGATTTTTACATTTCTGATAGATTTATTATGTGTTATGTACTGGAATTCAAAAGCATTTATAGTAAACATTCCTGTCAATAGCTGCTTTTATTTATTATTTATGCTTTTCTTGTCTAATGAAGTTTTCTTCTGCCTCATAGTGTGTACATCATAAATTTTAAAAAAGAATATAGTTCGAACATCCTTCCATTCATTGATTCCCCCATATATTTAATACAGCGAATTACTTGTGTTCATTTATTTATTTTAAAATGTTTTGACTGATAAAACTCATTAAATCCGGTCATTCTAATTAAAAGATTTCCCTTTGCTATAATTTTAGTGTTTCCGAGTATTTTAGAAATATCCCATTTGCCATACTGAAAATAGTCAACATATAATCTTTTTATGATTCAAAAGTCAAAACCACAGCTTCATGATTTGATTCTTTGAACGGAAATTGACGTCACTAATGTAGACGTTGAATCAGAAAAAAATTTGTTGATGTCAACAAAGATTTAGAAAAAGGATCTCGCGTTATCTGTAGTCACTTTGTTAAATTTTAATGATTATTTTTAGATTCTTAAATTCATGTAATCATGTACCGTTAACGTAATTGTAAGAATGCGGTAAAAATATACAGATATATTTCATTTGAAATAATTATATAATATTGATTTTTTGATTACTTTTAGTTAAAAAGTAATTTTAAATTAAAAATTAAAGTAAAGAGGTTGTTTGGTTAAAAATTAAAACAAAGTAAAGAGGTAGATTTTTATAAAATATTTATTTGCATATAGCTAGATTTTGCACTTAAAACTGACACGTACATTTATCGAATCATAATACAGGGTTGGACTTTTTCCAGAAGGAGGGCCTGATTAAAGCATGGGCAGACCCTCCCCCCCCCCCCTACGATTTTACGTGCTCCAAATTCGATATGGATTTTTTTTTTTAAAGCTTATATTTTAAATGTGTTTCAATATTCTATTGATTATAATCAGCATTTTGAACTTTAAAAGTAGAATTAGATTAAAAACTAAATAAAAAAATAAATACAGTAAAAACTCTCAATCACGGCCACCTCGCGAATTGAACGCGTTTTGGAACGTTGAATTTGTCTGCTATTCGATTGTGTTCGCTTTTATGAGGTAAAAAAAAATGTATTTATCTTGAAAAAGGTCAGTGTTCGCTGAAGAAAATTGTCCTATGAAAGTTTTGTTGTAAAATCTCCATAACGGACACTCCTACATAGAGGAGACAACTATTTAAGAAGCACATTTTTTATTAACAACATGCACATATTTTATATTTTTTACCTCAGAAAAACAGACACTTCCGAATGGCGAACAAATTCCACGGTTCTAAGGTGCCTACTATTGAGAGGTTTTACTGTATTGTGACAAATATTTTAATTTTTAATCTTATTCTACTCTATAAATTCAAAATATTGATTATAATCAGTACAAAGTCGAAAAAGATTTCCCTTATCAGCTTTATGAAAATTGCATACCATATTTTGGAGCCCCTAAAATTAGGCTGTGTGTGTGTGGGTGGGGGGGGGGGGGAGAGTAGGGCAGAATAATGGCCATATACATTTCCAGGATCAACGTGGTCAAACATGGCTACGTATAATGCTTTAAAAAAATGGCTGCGATTCAGACGTTTGAAGTGTCTAAAATTCAGACGCAAAAAGTGTCTGAAAAAATTCAGACATTTTAAAATGTCTGAAAATTGAACACTCCGTTTCAGACACTTAAGTGTCTGAATTTAAGACATTTCGATTTAGAGTGTGACAGCTGATGAGCAGGAGCGCTTTGAAAGAAGAAGATGGTCAAACGGTGGACACGATAGCTGGTCACAGATTTAACCTGGAACTATGAGACAAGAAAAATTAGTTTTTCCAGTACAATAACGTGTGAAATAAGTAGACGTCTTAAACTATACGCCTTTTTTCGGAAAATGGAATCAATTAAAAGTAAAATGTAAATTTTCAATTAAGAGTTTTGTTGCTTAAAATTACACAGAACATCGAGGCATCAATATTTCAATAAACATACTATGTATTTCGCCAAGAAAAATATGTGGCAGTTACTTTTCCAAAAGGTCGAATTGACTAATTAAAAATTGGTGGTGCTAAAATGTCCACCGATTAATAAAAAGCTAGCTTAATGTATTTGTTGCTGTTTAATCGATGTGGCGTGCTCCAATTCTGTAGCTACAAAATCATCCTTATTTATTGACTTAATTGATTGAATTTCTACTGATTTACTTTAGACATAGCTTTCTAATTAACAAAATGAGATTTTAATTTGAATAAAGTCTAATTTAAATGAGAAAAAGAATTTCGAAATTTTGAGCCAGTTAAAATGTCGTTGTGGCTTAAATAAATTGTTAATTAAATCTTTCTTGTCTGGTGCTCTACAAACAGTACAGCAATTTCGTACTTCCCCTAGAAATAATATTTGTAAAGTGTTACGCGTGAACGCTGTCTTCTATTAAAATGACTTCTACTTAAAACATACCTTTCATATTTTTTCGTCAGCAAAAGTGTGATGTATTTCTAAAATGATTTATTGAATATGCATGCGTCATTTCAGTTATAAGTCACTTTTGTTTACCGTCATTGTCGTTCTTATAAATTAATTTTAAATATCGTTAAATATATTGACTTTCATCAGATTACTTTAAATTGTTTGATGCTGTTTTTGTCTTAAAAAATTATTACAATTTATGATTTACTGATATTGGAGATGTGAAGTGTAATACTAGGTTACTGTGTTACAAAAGAACGAATTTTAACCGATCATTTTAGGAATGATTGCATCCAATAATTATTTTAGAAGAATTTTATTATTTGAGAGAATTAATTAAATAATGATATGTAGGTTAGCTATTTTAATTTTTTTCATCTATATATTATGATTAAACTATAATTCATTGGAATATTGTAGAGTAGGAACATGAATTTAAAAAAAAAGAATGTTTGTATAAAAAATATTCTTTTTTAGGGAATTTTGAGAGGAAGAAATAGATACAACTGGGCCATATTTAGTAAATAATCGGAAGAATTCATCTAACAAATTTTCTAAAAACAAACAAAAAAAAAAAAGTCCAAAACTGATTGAAAAAAAGCAGAATTTAAGACACCAGATACGGAAATTCAATCTCTTATTTCTAACTTTGAGGACATATATTCTGACATCATTCCAGCATTTTTCTATTTTTCCCTATCTAATTTTTTAATTAGCTTGAAAATCTAATATGTGTAGCCCAAAGAAAAGTCCTAGACATAAAGGAAGGTGAAATACAGAAGTGTGTTACACTTATCTTTCTAAGGGACATGATGTCGACAACATATATTTTATTTTTAAAAATATTTCGTAAAGTTAGGTGAAGATCCATTTGTTGCACCTTGCTTCTTTCACAGTAGAACAAAATTGTAAATTATAACAGTGCAACATTTAAACTCCATTTCTTTTTTTTTTCTTTTTTTTTTCTTGGAAAAGTGCAAAGTTACTCGTATTTTTATTGTGAGAGATATTGCCTTAAATTATTTCATACTAAAAAGGTATACAAATAAAAATTTTACTTGTAATATTTAAATAAAATTACTACAGGTTAATTTATGTAATAAATACTCACTGAATCATTCTTAAGGAATGAATCACATATCTATTTATAGAGTTTTATCCATTTGGACTCATTTTACTACTATTAAAACAGGTGGAAAAGTCAAAATTTTCCCTCAAAATCCCTTCTCCTATCATAGCACACAATTTAATACCAAAGCCTTTGTAAGTCCAAATTAAATAAAATTGATACAAACCTTTAGAAAGAATAATAAGTATGTTTAAATGGGGAAAAAAACATCCTAGCTAAGAGTAACGTTCATATTTCAAAAGGATAATAACCGATAATTAATAAATTTAAATATAAATTTGCGAAATCAGATGTCTTATGTTTAGAACAGGAAATATATTTTAATATATATTTGTCTTAATGGAAATTAAAATTTACTAAAACTGAAGATCACAGTCTTTCATTTAAAAAAAAAATCTGTATTTAACGATGTCTCAATATTTTTAAATGAAACAAATTTAAGTATAAATTGGAAGAATAAAAATAATGGCTAACATCTTTAAAATCTTATTATTAATTTTAATTTTGACGAAAATGAGACGCTAATATTATAGTCTCAGTTTTTTAATAAAAAACTGCAGTTAAATCTATGGTACATTAGAAAGCGGAGTCTTAGATATTTTTTTAAACAGTTCAAATTTCATTACACTGCGTTCCCCAAAACTAAATACAACTGTTATAAATCATCATTTTCCTTAAATTTCATTCGATAACATGCATTTTTCATAAATACTATCCAAATACAGTACTTACTGACAATTTTCAAGAAATAATAAATATAATTTTAAAGAAACATATCTTGATAGGGAGATTTAATACTGAAAATTTTTTCAACAAATACTGATTTATTTTAGCAAGTTACAGAGATTTTCGAATTCACCCGTGTTCATTATTTGTTTAAGATAAATAGAATTTTTCTAAAAATTACTACTTTCAAAAGAGGAACGTTTCTAAAATACTTCCTATAACGCGTTGTGTGAAATTATATTTCACTCAGTTTAACAAAATGTGCAAGGTCACAAATATTTGATTTAATTAATTAAGGCTATATCTTTCATAGAAGGTTTAGAATTTTAAAATATTTATTTTTAATTAAAAAATGTCCTTCCTTTATCTTTTATCTTGATTTCGTTCCCTTAAAGGATCTTGGGAAAACAAAACCTTAGGAAAATTTTGCTTTGTTTTCCAATCTATAATTTTTCAACTAAAATAAAATCATTATGTAATACAATCATTTCGATAATTTGCATTCTATAAGGAGAATGTTTTACTATTATTTCAAATATAAAATGGTTAGAGAAATTTGTAAGGAAATATTAATATCATTTTATTCATGCATTATTTGATACTAAGAATCAAAAATGCGTAATCCTACACCAGGTACGGCCCATCGTCTTGTACATTTAAGACGCATACAGGGTTCGTACGCATCAATTGATTCAGAGGATTTTAGGTGTTTCTGCACCAGAAATTTCGTAAAGTACTGGTCACTATATCTGAAGATAGAAATTTATTTTCATTAAATAAGGAACATGTTACTTTACAAAAATCCTGTTAAAAGGTGCTTGAAAGTACTTGAAGCATACGAACCCTGGTATATTAAATTCATTTATCTTTATCTGACGGACAAAGAACTGACTGAAAATTTTTCATATTTAAATATTTTTATGGTGTGTATTAAATTTAAAATTTTTGCATATTTTGCTAGACGTATTTCAACTTATCCAACAAAGTATTTGCCGAAATTCGTTGTTCCTCATAGTTTATTATTTATTCATATCTCAATTATAAAAGCAAATCATAGGTAAAAGAAAATTGGCTGACCTTGTATTTCTGTTTTATATCCGGGGTTTATCTGGAATCCATCATCAGGGTAATATGATCTGTAAAGTCTAGTCATTTCCCATTCTGATCCACTGCTAATGCTATAATATTCTGTGTTGTTTTTGAGGACGCGTGATTAATTTTGTGAATTGTAAAAAAAAATCTAGAGTGAACTTGTAGATTGACAAAATTTTAATTAGTTACAATTGCAGCATAAAAATCGCCGCATCTCTCTTTTTGAGAGCCTGTAATACAAGTAAATGTAAAAACATGTAATATACATTACTGAAGACAAAAACAGGATATCAGTATCATTAATCTTAATATTACATTATTTACATTTATAGTTACTTAAACAGTTTAGATTATTGATTGTTCAAATGTCTTAATTTCTTGGATATACGACGAAATGTTTATATAAAGTATTTACTTAGAATCGTTAACGTCCTTGTTTTGAATAACAAGTTCTTTTCATAACTGCTTTTATGAATCATGTTGATAGATGAAAAGTAATTTTTTAGTTTGATTTATTTTATAGCCTTCATTTAGAGATTACATTTCGTAATATCTGTCAACCTATTTCTTAGCGGCGAATGCCCTAAACTACTCTGTTACGGACCTATGAAAAGTTTCCTACTTTAATGCGATTAAAAAGTCCGATAATTCGGACGTGTCGGGAGAAAAGCATTCGGCTTCTGATTTCACTGATCACCAGAAATCTTTCCCAGTGTTTTGAGCATTGTCTCAGTGATTTCGGATTAAAAAAAAAAAAAAAAAAAAAAAAAAAAAAAAAAAACATCAATGTTTTTGAACGTTGTGC
Source organism: Maratus speciosus (assembly GCA_963932465.1). NCBI lineage: Eukaryota > Metazoa > Arthropoda > Arachnida > Araneae > Salticidae > Maratus > Maratus speciosus. Next base: position 523,950,080 of record OZ010786.1, read on the forward strand.
ACATTTAATTGTTTCAATTCACGTGAATTTGTTAAGATAGTGATTCCACAAATGTCCGTTAATTTTAGACATATTCTAGCTCATATATTTAGTTGAGATTTTATACCAGCTTGATCTCAAAATTTAATAATGTAGTTTAAATTTATATCTTTGTGGGGGTTGGAATATCCTTAGCATGTAAACTGGTGTATAAAGATTAATTGTGCATCAGTTTTCGTTTATTTAATTATTTCAAATCAATTTCGCTATTTTATATAAATTTATTTAGCTATACACACACCATATATATATATATATATATATATATATATAAAAAAAAAAAAAAAAAATATCTATAAAAAATTAAAAATTGTAAAAGAATATAAAAAAATATTATAGGATGGTTGGGTGGGTAGATGTTAGAGTACGGAGGAGGGTGGTGTTGTCTGGATAATACGCAATGGTTAATTATTTATAAAAAAAAAAAAAAAAAAAAAAAAAAAAAAAGCGGGGCTCTTGTATTATTACTATTTTCTTGTTATGTATTTTATGTGTATGTTGATTTGATATTTTATATGTAAGTTGGAGATTTTCATTAATATTATAATTAGCTTAATTATTCATTAATCTAATTTACAATTATTTGATATTAAATTTTAATTTACTTAGGACAATATCATATTAATTACTAATAGTATGCCACTCTAAGTTTAATGTTTTTGATTGTCCCATATTCATTCTTTATGGATTTTTATGGATGTCTGAAAATAATCCACATTCTATATTTGTGCGTTTTAAGTAATGGGATTTTAAGTATTATTTAACCTTCTATATACTTCCACATGTTTGTTATTTCTTGTTCATTATATAAATATCTTATATATAATTCATAAAAAATAATTTTTAGATAATTTTTAATAATTATTTATATTAATTACTGCTGAATTTATTTTGTTTTATAGCATATAGATATATGCTATATATTATCAATGTTCTAACATTATTTAAACTCTTAGTTTACTTTAAATAATTTAGCTAATAGAACATATTGTATGCTTTTAAATATTATTAACAATAGTTTTAAATACTTTGTGTGATTTATATTAGGTTTATAATTCTCTATATATAAGGATTTGTTTGGTTTTGCTGTTTAAACAGTTATTTACATTCACAAGCTTGCAAATTTTTATCTTGCGATAGATGTTTAATATAATTATTAATAGATGGCAGCACTAAAATTGTATTTTCAGATTGCTTTAATTTTTATTTTTCTAGCTCCATTTCAGTTATAATTTATACATCCAGGGTGTATTTTTAGCTAAATTTTGACGATATTGTTAAACTGTTATCTATTAATTTCATAGTGCATTTTAAATAATGTAATTAATATCTATTTATCTTATATTAGATTAAATTTGTTTTACAAGGTCTTTCAAATTTTATTTCAAAATGTATTAACTGCATCCTTTGGTATCATTTACTGTGATTTCTTAACTGTTTTATTCACCTTTATCTTTTTGATATACTGGAAGACATGTGCACATGGATTTTTGTCAAATACTGAAATATTAATCGGTATGGTATTTATTATTTCTATTTTATATCCTATAAATATTTAAATACGTTTTATTGATTCTTCCATTTCATATTATTTGTTTCTATTCTGCTTTTATTTTTAATCAATTCACTTGATTTTAGTGGTTGTTCTATAATTCTCTATGTATAAGGATTTGTTTGGTTTTGCTGTTTAAACAGTTATTTACATTCAACAGCTTGCAAATTTTTATCTTGCGATAGTTGTTTAATATAATTATTCATAGATGGCAGCACTAAAATTGTATCTTTCAGTTTGCTATATTTTTAATTATTCTAGCTCCATTTCAGTTACAAATAATACACCAGGGTGTATTTTTAGCTAAATTTTGACGATATTGTTAAACTGTTATCTATTAATTTAATAGTGCATTTTAAATAATGTAATTAATATCTATTTATTTTATATTAGATTTAATTTGTTTTACATGGTATTTCAAATTTTATTTTAAAATGTATTAACTGCATCCTTTGGTATCATTTACTGTGATTTCTTAACTGTTTTATTCGCCTTAATCTCTTTGATATACTGGCAGACATGTGCACATGGATTTTTGTAAAATAATGAAATATTAATCGGTATGGTGTTTATTATTTCTATTTTATATCCTATAAATATTTAAATACGTTTTATTGATTCTTCCATTTCATATTATTTGTTTCTATTCTGCTTTCATTTTTAATCAATTCACTTGATTTTAGTGGTTGTTCGGGCACAGGGGAAAATTAATTTTAGCTTTAGCTTATTTTTCCAACAGAAAACAACCATTTTGCTTATATCATTGAATTCTGTGCCCTCGATAACGTAATTCAATGTATAAGCTTTTCAATTTTTGTCGGTGTCCACTTTTTTCTTTTTTCTTCCATAATAATTCTTATAATATTTTTTAATACTTACAGCTTTAATTCATAATAATTGACGGTGGCAGGTTATGTTTAATTAATGGTAATATATATATATATATATATATATATATACTTATATAAGTCTCGTCGTGTCTCTATTTCTGCAAAAAGTAAATCCACTTCTTTTATCTAAGACAATGGAATATTTTTGTAATGCTTGAATGTCGTATAAGTATGCTTCATTTTTAAATGTACCAGAAAGGAATATTTAATTGGTATTTTTTTTCTCACCTATTATTGATAAATTTATCTAATTTTAAGGAGGAAAATATGTTACCATAATCATTCTTTTAAATTTATCAAACTGCAAGAATATCATGAGAGAAGAATATTAATACTTTTGACTATAGCATTGTTTCTTTTGGTACCAAATGTGGTAACATACGAGAGACCTCCCTAAAAAATATAGTGCATCATTAAAATGCACGCTTATAAAAAAACTCTATAATGTTTCTTTAACTCATAACACAAAAAATAGTATGTTGTATTAACTTCCGAAACATCTATTCATAAACGTTTGATCTTTTTTGAAATTTAAAACGTGATGTTGATTTTGTATTATTTTAGTTTTTTCTTCACTTTCAAAAGTTCTTTCGTTTTATTTCAGAATGAAAGAATCCGTGTTCAGCTTCTCGTAAAAGTTATCTGATTTTTCTTTGAAAAACTCTCAAAGAAGACTACGAATTCGTGCACTTTTCTTTTACGAAAGTAAACATCTATCACTGGGAAAACTGCTCTATAATCTTTTCCTTTTTTCTAAATTTTGTTAGTTTGCAGCTTAAAGTTTCAAAAAAGTTCTATTTTATTTGTTTGAAGAAGAAGAGTTTTTAAAGTATATTACCAGCTTAAAGTGACAGGATAATACTAGAAAAAACACGAAGGTGAAATAACATATAATACAATATGGTTTCAAGAAAGTATATTTAAAATCTTAAGATTTAGTTTGTTTAAAGTGTAATAGAATTCTGTCAAAGAAAAATAAACTTTTAATTAAATAATGTTACTTTAGCTAGCTCATATGAAAAGATATACGAGGATTTACAAGAAATCGTTAAGGAAAAAAAAAACCAATATTTTTGGAGGTAATTGTGGTTAGAGATTTTAAAAATCCGTTCTAAGTTTCCAAAAAATTTTTAATTCCTAGTAAAATTAAAAAATACTTCAATTTCAAATTTTTTTGATGAATTTAATACTTACTGCTTTCTTATAATTATCAAAACCTTTGCAAAAGAAAATGTATCTAAGCCAAAAATATTATTCATAAACTTGAGCGTAATTGATTTTCAACTTATGCTGGTTGCATATTTTTTATAAAATAGGTGAAACGTACTCCTAGTAGACTCGAATATCTATCTAGTAACTTTGATTAGATTATTTTTCATGCCACTTAACATATAATAAATCATCAGTCATTGAATTTATAATTTACTATTGTTCAAAATGGGAGTTAAAAACTATTTTTAATATTTTAAAATAAATACTATATGTTTTACTTTAGAAAAAATCACATAACTTATATGTAATCCCTATATCTCCTATTTTAAATAGTCTACAAACAAAAAGTCTCAATTATTATTTTATTTTGAAAATTATCAGTAGCTTGTAAGTAAAAAAAAAATAAATAACATTTTATGCATAATTTAATCTTGTTATAAATAGGTTGTAATGGGAACTTCAGAGTTTAATTTAAACAGGTTCGTTGTTTGGCGCAAGAAGGAGTGATAGTGGCGTTTTTATGTAATTGATGACTATGCTATTAACGTATGAATATAATCTTATCTTAGAAGGACACAAGCTATAAAGGCAGGTATTGAATTGGGCTTAATATACAGTCAAAACCTGGAATGGGTACGTATTAAAGCACACGAGCAATTACGTAATATAGCATACGAGCAAGCGAAGAAGTTATCTCATTCATTTAGTAAAATGTTCTCCAACAGATTTTCCACATTATTACTTTACAGAGGACATAGAAGAAATAGTTAAAAGGGTAGTAGCTTTTATTCCAAAGTAATGATCTAACAATGGTAAAAAATATTTATGAAAGTAAGAGTTATAGAGAGAGAAGTGACAATATGGACTACTGCATCAAGTTATTAGGTTGAGCAAAAAGTTCTGGGAAATTTTTAATCTAATACTTGCCAGAATTTGTATGGTATATAGAAGTACTAGTGGTATACCTATAGGAGTTCAGGCTCCAAAATGCCTATTGAACAGTATGATTTGCGTGTGTTGATCCCGCATTATTGAAGAAATGGTCTAACGGTTCCGAAAGCCGTCGATGAGATTAATGAGGGTGAAGGGGCTGGTACGTCGAACTTCGAGCAAACTTCGAACTTCCAGCAAATCCGGAATCTGGCAGAAGGATGTCAGAAAGTGGTGGACTATGATGGTCTCTACTTTGAAGAATAGTATTTGTTGCTTTTGTTGTTAATTTGAGCATAACGACGCAACATTCTCAAATTTTCCAGAACTTTTTGCTCAACCTATGGCAGTGAAGACATGCATGCCTGTGGCTATGGTTGGAACTAAATCTCATGGACCACTAAAAAAGGTAAGAGAAAGTTGCGCGATTGATAGGGAAGTAGATATAGTGATGTATTCTTGTTTTTATCATCTTGAAAACTTTTCAAAGATAAATGGTTGTGATTCTTTTTTACATCTTTGTTTCTGGATTCGTATTTTTGAATTATGAATTTTTGATTAGGTATCCCAGACTTTAAAGTCCATTATTCGTAGGATACTTTTCTCCAATAGTTGGGTGATAAACAATCGTTGTTTTTGCAATGGGATTGCTTGCAATACGAATTCCTTTAGGTGATTGTAAATAGGTGATAGTTTAGGCGATAGTAGGTCCAGGGGTACATAATACCTAAAATATCTTATCATTTTGAAACCAAATCCACTTTATATTATGTATTATTTGTAAATTGAGGCTTAATTGAAAATACAAAAAAATCTATTGCTTGTTTTGGAATCACTCTTGCAACAGAAAAAATACCCCTGAATTCATAGCAGCAGACCTTCATTCACACAGACAAAACGAAAACTGCGGTTGTCAATCTGAAGTTCCTTTTACTGCATTCTCTACATCATCACTTTCAAGCCAACATGTTGTATTGAGTTTCCCTTCACAATCCTTTTCCCAGTTCTTTAACCCAAATTATGACACTACTCAACAAAGGAAGGAAACCTTCTTGATATCCCCACATAATATAGCTCTTCAAACAAATCTTTCCCCGACAATTAAGAGGGATAAAGCAAGCAAGCTCACATATAGAGTGGTCGTGGAAGAGGATGAGGGAAATAATACTTCTAAGTCTCAAGGAACTCAACCCTCAACACCCTGCCTTCGACTTATCACTAGCAGTCAAAACCAACCTCACTAAACACAAACTCCATGAAAGTGAAAATGAGTCTCAAGAATCAAGCTTGCTAATTTCAAGAAGGCCATCAAGCAGTTCACAGTTCTGAATTTCATTGGTAGAGGAAGGCCCACAGCTAGAAGGTGCACTCTGTATGTTCTCTGAAGAAGCATTCAAAGGTTAGTGTAGAACAGGGGACTACATGTATAATGTTTGGCATGTGATTCCTTGCTGAGTACTATGGAAGAAATATGAACACTTGTGATTTCTGTCGCTAAAGGCTTACAATTTTACCTATTTTCAAATTATACCAATTTCGAAAGGCAATAAATAGTCTTACTTTTCTATGACTGCATTTTTTCATTATAATCACTGAGTGAGACCATATTTCCTGTATGTTGCAATTGGAAAGGTTTTTGCCTTTTATTTATAAAACTCCTTATCTTACTTACTCAAGAAATATCAAACAAACAATCACTTTAGACAATATACGAGACATGTTGATGCATACGTCAACACGCAGAATTAATGAAAAACGCTTTAATTTTGGAAAAATTGTTGAAAAGAATAGGGGGAATACTTATTTACCATCATGAACATTTTAAGAATTTTTAGTGTAATATTATTTTCTCATAATTCATTTCTCATAAATCATTCATTTGTTGTTACAGAAAAAAATGTTAAAGATGACCTTGGCATCATAAGTAAAAAAAAAAAAAAGTTTTTTTTCTTTAATTTTTTATATACATTTTTAATAATTCTATTTCTTGTAGAATTTTTTTTTATCTTAAAATGAATTTTGAAAAATAGAAAAATTGGAATTTTGCATTTCAACTTAAGTTTTAGCAAATATTTTGGAATTGGTATGCTCTGAATCAATTGAATAAGAAGTTATATACACAATATACTACAATAAACTGAATGTAAAATAAAGGAGAAATTCTCTTTATTTTAAAAACACTTGTCAAAAACATTTATGGAAGCACTAAAAGTCCTTTAACGACAAATCGAGATAATCCTGTTTTACAACTTTATGCATAAATTCCAAAGCAAAATAGTAAAGAATTCTTAAGATGAATTTTATGCATTTAAGCTTCGCTATATAAATCGGATGAAGGAAAAACGTACGTCAAACAGATATAAAAAAAAATCAGATATAAGTCGTATCGTTCGCATGAAAAATTCAAGATTACAATGCCATATTTTCTGCAGTTAAGTGCAATCATAAATTTTGTCGTAGATGCTTCACTTATTTAGGAAAAGTGCAAGAGGAGAAGCATTTTTAATGACAGATATTCCAAATAAAAATGAAGCTCTGTCACATAAAACTTAATTGCTAAGAATTTTCAAAACTGCGAGTTTATGATGTTGAATGTCACGTTTCACATGTTCGTGCAGCGTTAATGATAATTTTTTTTAATATCCACTTGTGTTTTAACAGTTTTGTTGTAAAAATAATATTCGAATTGTACTTTAGACAAAAGAAGTAAGTATAATATTGATAAATAATGCATGTAATCATTTATTAATTTTATTATGAGGTTTATTTATGAGTGTTCCTTATAGCATAGTATATATTGGATAATAGTATGAAAGGCTTTTTGCGTTTGTATTTTCTTAGAAAAATAATAAATATAATAAGAGTAATGATTTAAAATTATTTTTTTAAAGATCCTTTTATTGGAAACTTCTTTAAAGAGGGATGAGAGCGCTCCGACCCAAATGGTTGATTTTCACCACTTAATTTTAATAATATTCTTTGCTTTATTCAATCTCAGAAACTCTGTCATTAAATGCGGCGAGAAATATTATTAAAATTTAGTGGTAGCAATCGGTCATTTGGCATTTGGGTCGAAGCACTCTCATCCCTGTGTTTCGAATTATGGAACTACCTTAGGTAAAGTGTAAATTATTTTTTTATTGACATATAGCTATAAAAAAGGAACTTTTTCATTTTTTTTTGTTTGTTTGTTATTTGTCATTTAGAAATAAACTGTAAATTTCTCAAATAATATTCTAGAAAATTAAACAGACGATATACTAAGTATATTTGTTACAGAAATCGGGCAAAATTATTTTTAAATACGAAGCAAAAAGTTACGCAATATTGATTATTGATAAAACTTGTGCTTGTTAATTACTGTGTAAGAAAATTAAAAGATTTAGAGCTAGATATTTTCTGTTAGTGTGGCAGTACTGATGTCTTTCCAATAAACGAATTGGGTTTTTCATTGTTCTCGTTCAGATTGTTGAATTCTTTGTCAATTTCTTTCGCTTTTAAGTTCTATAAAAACTCTCATACTTAACATTCCTTAGGTGAAAAAATATGTTGTAATAGAGCTAAATTTATTTCTTTGCTTTTCTTCACTAAATAAATAAAAAGTATGTACCATTAAGAAAAATAAATCAATGTGTGAAACAGAGATCATGAAACACAAATAATAATTCATCATTTATGAAACATTTTAAACTATTCTAACGTTGGTAAAACGCAAATGACATAGAAAAGGGTAAATCTGTTAACTTTCTTTACTAACCAAGTATAAAAATATGTTCTCTGTATACTTAGATGTCGAAATTTCAGATAACTTCCAGTCATCTAAAGGAATATTATAGTCGATCAAATACAGATGGTAATTTCAGAGATTTTTGACATACTAGTTCCTCTTTACTTTATTAAAAATTCGAATTCATGTAAATCAGCTACATCTTCAGCAAAAAGGAAATACATGGCTTGCGTGTAAATTTAATATAGCATCAATTGTTGCTGGATGACATTGATTGTTGTAGAAATTTTTATTTTACTCTTACGCCTAAGGGTAAAGCATTACTTTCCATTACTAAAATTTATTTCCTATATATATTTCTCCAGTTAAAATCCCATTAAAAATGCTACCAACTTCATTCTATAAGTAGGGTAGACTCGAATGGAATTTAATTCAGAAAGTATTTTGTGTTATATGGGGCATTCTCACAATCTTTTGACTTTCGGGAATAAAAATCTGGTGAAATTAATCTTGCTAAAAATAAAATTTTAATCTGATAGACAAATGCCTTAATGATTCAAAATAAAGAAAAAATGGTCAGCAGCGAATTTTTTTTTTATTTAACTGAGGTTTAAGTAAAACTTGCGAGTTTAATTTTCCTGCCCATTTAACCACTATAACTTTCTATTTTCTTCTAAATTTTTATTTATAATGAATTTGCATAGTACCCACAGGACATTCAAATAAGAAATAATTTTGTATACAATTTTCTTAAAGTGGTGTTAAAGAAGGGACGGTAAGGTAAAAAAGGGGGATGGCATAGGAAAAAAGGGATGGTAATGGAAATAAAGGGATGGTAAGAATGGGACGGTAAGGGAAATTACCACTATTTTGGGGCAAATCATGTTAAGACTAAGTGATAGCCACAATGTTCATTGATTTTTAGAAACAGTTATTTACATTGGATTAAATTATTATTATTTGTTTTTTAATTTACCTCGAAAAGTTCAGTAATAAACCTTGGGGACGGTAAGACTACCAATAAAGCCACGATCTTGAAATTGATATTTAAATGCTGATTTAAATTCTGTAGTAAATTTCCTGACAAAGAATTTTAGACATTCTTTCTCTAGCATACTTCTGCATGAGAAACAGCTTGAAAAAAATTCTGTGGCTGCATCTGAAGTGATTTTCTGTATACGTTTAGCAAGAGGAACGGTAAGGGTAAAAAATCCAGGGACAGAGTTAAAAAAATAATATCAACCGTAAAAATATGTGGAGGTTAATTTTTTGCTACATATTTATGTAAAACAACTGTACCAGTTTCGGAAAAAAATTACATCGAATTAGTTTTATTGAAACAATTTTATACAGACAGCTCCAAACTTAAAAATCAGCATCAGGGACACGGGACGGTATAGGAGTTTTCCTGGTATTTGGACCCCCAACATCGTCCAAAACTTATTTGTCGCTTTAATATTGTTATACACTCATGCAATGGGATGTTCCCCAGTATATGAAATAAGAAAAACACAAGAAAATGTACTAAAATAAAAATTATTATTCAGGGACATAAAAGACAAAAGATTGTGAGAATGCTCCGTGTATATTCTGAAAAATTGGTTTGGGTTTATTTTTCTTTAGCTAATAAACAATGTTAAAAATTAATAAAAAATATTGCTAAAAATAAAAAGGGGAAAAAATTATTTAATATAATTCACTAACTTAAGATTTTGTAATTTAATAAATTATCCATTTAGGTTAAGGATGCTAGTCACTAAGCTTCTGAATTCTACTCTCTAATATTAAGTCTATGGGCATTTGAAGCATTCGTATATTTAAAATATCTCCTCGGGAAGTTAATATTTTTAACTTCTGTTTTGTGCGTTCTCTTCTGAAAGGATGTCTCTTTTTCGCAGTTCTCAAAATATTTCTAAAATCTATGCTGAATTTAATATTTTATGTTTCAAAAGCTGATGAACTTCGAGTCAGAGTTTAACACATCATATAAAATTGAATATATATTTCATAATTATTTTGAGAACTAAGAAAGAAAAAAACATTTTTTCAGAAGAGGGCGCACAAAAAAGAAGTTAAAATTATTAAATTCCCGAGGAGATATTTCAAGTATACTGTTAATTATGTATTTTTGGCCCATTTTTCTTGAATATTTTTATTTATTTATTTTATTAAATTTTTTTTATTATTTATTTATTTTTAGTTTCTACAATCAGAGTATCTTAAAGCTTAGCCACCTATGAGAAAATTTGAAAAATATTAATTAGTAGTTTCCATAAGAAGCTCAGAAGGGCATCAAATCACTGGGCCAACGTGCCCCTCTGAACGGTGTATGTTGACCTTCTAACTTGATTTGATTTTTGGATTATTAACGGAAATGAAAATCACATAAAATATCAAATTTAATTTTAATTTGGTATATTAAAGATACTAAAGATTAGAAAAGATATTTGTGTCAAATTTAAATAATTGAAAATACCTAGTGTTGCAATGTAAATAATTGAAAATATCGAAATTTTTTAGAGTAATTGAAACTGTGTTACTGAAAGAAAAAGGTATACGTAGGTATATAAGAAATTTCTGTGTAAATATCAGTCTATTCTGCGCTTTCAATAAAATCTACTGCCTTACACTATTAAAAATATCGTGAAAAATCACCTCTGTTTTGGAGACTATCAATTTTCTAACCAATGAGAACGCTTCATAAACGCTTATGTAATGTTCTCATTAGTCAGAAAATAGCTAGTCTTTATAAACAGAGGTTCACGATATTTTTAACAGTGTACATACTAAATTTGCTTAAATGTATTAGTACAACGTTAGATTATAATTTTCTTTTACCTTAAGTTTTTATGTTTCAATTTCCTTTTTCAAATAGAATATTATTTTTATAAATATATATGTAATATATGCGGTAACCGGTCATCGGGGGAGCTCTGACTCGGGGGCTAGCTACTACGGGGCGCTTTAGAGCATGGCGGCCCGCTCCGGACGGCCGGTACTGTGCAGGGGCACTTGCGAACCGTGGCTAGTTCGTCGAACGGCATGGTTTTCTGGTAGTCGTGGCCATTTCATGGTAAGTGAATACGAGTCCAAGCAGAGAAGATAGAATTCGTTGGTACCTGGTTTTTATTGTGTCTTTTAATTACATGTGATACTTCAAAACCTAGGTCCAGATGACTTGAGAGTTGTCGCGGGACGATTTCCCCAAATGCGCTGCCGAGGGGCGGCAGTTAATTTAGCACTTCATTGTCATAAAAAGCCGCGGGTTTTTCGTTGTCCGGTCTTAAATATGGAATATTTCCGCTAGAGTGCGGCACTAAAGAAATAGGAGGTGATCTAATTTAATAGGCTAACAATTATCCAGGCATTATGACGTTTTATGGGTTCGGCATTTGAGATCTTTAGCCTCACCACAAAAACGGAAAATTACGTTTACCTCAGCATTTTAATTCTTAAAGATAGATCAATTTTTAAGCCTGAAAGTAATAAATGTTGGGTAGGAAAACCAAGTTAACAGGGCAAATCAGACTTAGACTGCGGCATTTCAAAAGTTAGATAAAATTTGGGAGTTTTAAATTTAGAACTTTTACTTTTAAAATTTAAATTTTAAAAAGGTTTAATCTTTATCGTTTCATATCTTATAAAATAAAGAGAATATTTAATGTAGCTGAAAATTAATCTTCTGTTTAACTTCGCAAAAACAAAAATCCTGTGGATATGGAATACTAATCGCACAGATTAAAATATTATCGGAAACTTGACGAGTGATTGAAGCTATATGATAATAAGAGAAAAAGCTAAAAGCGTTTATAAAGTTTCTGCATAAATAACTATATATTTAATTCAAATAACTTTTCTGTCTGAAAAAAAAATATAGTAATTTTTAATATATTAAAATAACCTAAGATTATATATTTTTTTTCATTTAAATTTATACATTTAACATTTTTTTTTTCATTTAAGTTTATACATTTAATTTTTTTTTCATTTAAGTTTATACATTTATTATTATTTTTTTTTTTTTACCGAGTAGAATACTGTTCTAATATATTTTATATTTTTAATGACAACATTTAACGTAGTTGAAATTAGGTATATACTTTTTTAAATTTTTGTCATGTTTCAATCAAGTAGAGTATAGACATTTTGCTAATACAAATTATTAATTGACGAGAATATTTAATGTATAGTATGAATTTAATCACTTTTTTGCGCAAAAACGGAAAATCTGGGGGAGGATTAAGTGTTTGAAGTAAATATTTTAAATATAAGAAAATTGTAAAATAATCGAAATCGCCTAATGATAATAAAAGAGAAAGAGGAAAGTTTGCGCAAACGTCAATGTTTTCTATATTTTTAACTAATTTACTGTCTCATATGAATACATTTTATTCCCTTTTAAATAAATTTGCATCATTTTAGATTATGCATATACTTTTTTTAATTTTCGGGTAAGTTTCAATCAAATAGAGTATAGACATTTTTATAATACAAATTATCAATTGACGAGAATATTTAGTGTAGTTTAAATTTAATCACATTTTTTTTCTGTGTAAAAGCGGAAAATCTGCTGGAGGATTAAATGTTCGAAGTAAAAATTTTAAATATAGGAAAACTGTAAAGTAATTGAAACTGTGTAATAATAATAAAAGAAAAAGATGAAAGTTTGCGCAAACATCAATGTTTTCAACATTTTCAACTAATTTACTGTCTCATATGAATACATTTTATTCACTTTTAAATAAATTAGCATCATTTTAGATTATGCATATACATTTTAAAATTTCAGTTACGTTTCAATGAAGTAGAGTATAGGCATTTTGCTAATACAAATTATCAATTTACGAGAATATTTAATGTACAGTATAAATTTAATTACATATTTATTTATTTTTGGGGGCAAAACGGAAAAACTGGTGGAGGATTAAATGTTTTAAGTAAATATTTTAAATATAAGAAAACTGTAAAATAATTCAACTGTGTAATGATAATAAAAGAGAAAGATGAAAGTTTGCGTAAACGTCAATGTTTTCAACATTTTAAACAGATTTACTGTCTCATATGAACATGCCTTATTAATTTTTAAATAAATTATCATAATTTTAGATTATGTATAGAGTAAGTTAGGGTAATATGGAATATCATTTCATTTTTCTTTGTAAATCAACATAAAAAAAAATCGAGATACATTAAAAGTTAGCAAAATTTCGAAAAGTTTGCGCCAATGTTAATGTTATCAATATTTTCAACTAATTTAGTGTCTCATATGAACATGGTTATGCATTTTTAAATAAATTAGCACCATTTTAGATTGTATAGAGTAAGTTAAAGTATTATGGAAAACCATTTTATTTTCTTTGTAAATGAACATAAAAAATCGAGATACATTAAAAGTTAGCTAAATTAAGAAACGTTTGTGCAAATGCCAATGTTCTCAACATTTTCAACTAAATTAGTGTCTCATATGAGCGTGCTTATACATTGTAAAATAAATTAACATCATATTAGATTAATACACAGAGGAAGTTCGGGTATGATGGAATACCATTTTATTTTTCTTTGTAAATCAATATAAAGAAAATCGAAATACATTAAAAGTTAGCAAAATTTAGAAAAGTTTGCGCAAATGTCAATGTTCTCAACATTTTCAACTAATTTAGTGTCTCATATGAACATGCTTATACATTTTTAAATAAATTAGCATCGTTTTAGATTAATACATAGAGGAAGTTCGGGTAATATGGAATATCATTTTATTTATTTATTTATTTATTTATTTATTTATTTATTTATTTTTTTTAGTTAGCATATAAAAAGTTGAGATACATTAAAAGTTAGAACTATTTCTTAAAATATTTTTAATGCGTTTAAAATGGAAGAAAAAAATACATATGTATATTTAGCTTTTAAAAGAAAGTAACACTTCTCGGGTAATGGCAATTAATCGAGTAATATCGATTACGGTTATAAGGAATATTAAAATTACTAGAAAAACCACGATTTAAAAGAATAATCAAAATTATTTAATGAGTAAATCTTAGTACATCATCTATAAATTATCAGATCCTTTGAAAAATTGTTTTAATTTTTAGACTCGTCTTGCAGCAGTTGTCTAGTTAATATTCCATACACTGAAAAAAAAAATCTGAAATTTTTACAGATTTTTTTTTTTTTTTTTTTTTTTTTTTTTAAACCAGGAAAAAGCTGTTTAAAAAAACTTTTTTTTCTGTAAAAAAATGGGGATTTCGAAATTTTAACAGAAAAAAAATTATACATTTTACAGGGAAAAACTGTTTTAATGGAAAATTACAGATAATTTCTGTAAATTAAACGGTTTTCAACTGGAACCAAAATTTACAGTTTTTTCTGTCAATTTGAGATATTTTTTTTTCTTACAGTGTATTATCCGACACACTATCTTGAAAAATACAACCTCTTCACTCGTCAATAAGTTAGCAGAGAGAAAAACTGACTAACAGAGCAATAAATATGAATGTTCAACTTTATACTGAATATGGTTAACAACACTGATAATGAGATTTTAAAGGTAGTACGGATTTTATAAAAATTTACCTGCAAAAAACTGCAAAAATTGAGAATAAGATTTTAGTTCACCGTATCGCGCCAACAACAGGTATCGAAACAAGCCAACAACAGGTATCGCTGAGCACAGTGTCTCATGGGCGTACAGGGAAGTCGTATGGCAGATTTATGCTTGGCTACACTGAAAACAAATTCTTTAAAATACGCAAATTGTACTGGCAATCGAGACGCCAGTATTATTTTCGTATTTTAACGGAATTTTCCCCGTAAATTTTGTGAAAAAACGGAATTTTTTCTGGAATTTGACGAAAAAAAATCCGTTAAAATACGGAAATAGTACTGGCGTCTCAATTACCATTATAATTTCCATATTTTAATGGAATTTTTTTACAGTGTACGCACCAAATATTGAAGTATTCCATATCGTCAGACCATTCCATAATACTCAACCTTCCTCTCTATATTTTTTAATTTAAATTATTATGTTTCATGTTATGATATGAAGTAGGGCATAGTCATTTTGCTACACTGTAAAAAAAAAAAAAAAAAAAAAAAAAAAAAAAAAAAATCCGACCAGTTTTCCTGTAGGAATCGGAAAAATAGTTGCCCTTATCGTGCCGGGAAATTTCCCGACCCAACTCGGAATAAAATTCATAAAAAAAAAAGAAAATAGTCAATAAAACGGTATTTTACGGATTTTATTCCGATTTTACGGATTTTATTCCAAGCTGGGTCATAAATTTTTCCGGTATGATAAGGGCAACTATTTTTCCGAATAAAAAAGGAAAACTGGTCGTATTTTTTTACAGTGTAATACAATTTATCAAATGACGATAATGTTTAACTTAGTTTAAATTTGTATTAAATCACACATTTATTTTTATCCATGCAAAAACGGAAATCCTGGCGGAATACCGAACTTCCGATTTAAACACTGGAAATATTTGAAAATTATAAAATAATTAAAACCCCGTAATAGTAGTAAAAGAAAAAGATAAAAGTATGTGCAAATTTGCTGAATAAATGCCAATGTTTTCAACTATTTCAACTTACTGTCTCAAACGAACATACTGCTGATGATTAATTTTGCAATAAATTAATATAACTTTAGATTATATATATTTATATATTTTATTTAATTTCTTATGGTTTAAGTCATTTTATAAAGTAAAATAACGTCGTTTACCAGAAACAAACTATTAAATGAAGAGAATATTTAATGTAATTAAAATTTAATAAACTTTTTATCCGCGTAAAAAACTGAAATCCCGGGGGAATATCAACCGTTCGAATTAAAATATTGAAAAAGTTTCAAAATTATAAAATAATTTAAACTGTGTATAGTTAAAGAAAAGAAAAAGATAAAAATATGCACAGTTTTGCTAAATAATTGTCAATGTTTTCAACACTTTCAGCTAATTTTCTGTTTCAAATGATCATGCTAGACTCATTTTAAAATAAATTAGCATCACTTTGATTATATATATAAATTTAATTTTTGTTTTTACGTTTCAAGTTATTTTATCAAGTAGAATATCATAATTTTTCTAATATAAATTACCAAATGAAAAGAATATTTAATGTAGTTTAAATTTAATGTAATTTTTATTCATAGAAAACCGGAAATCCTGCGGGAATATCTAGCGTTCGAATTAAAATATTGAAAATATCGGAACTCTATAGAGTACATGAAATTGTGTATTGATAATAAAAGTAAAAAAGTTAAAAGTCATGGGAGAATTTGCTGAATAAAGCCTATGTATTTAACACTGTCAAATTAATTTACTGTCTAATTTACAATCTAATGGGCATTCCCGTATTATTATTTTTTTTTTAATGCTAACACCACTTTAGATTATTTTTTTTTTTATTTAACCCTAATGCTTACTTTAAAGTACCATTATAAAAAACTTGTTATAAAATTCATTTAATACATAGATTAGTAGTAATTCAGTTTAGAATTAATGATAGATATTTTACTTTATCTTGTTCCAAAAGCATTATTGTTTGCACAAAATAAAAATAGTTTTAAAAGGGTGTTTTCTCTTTCATTTAGATATCTTCAGCTTTTTTAACGTAGGAAGATTGCGGTAGGAAACTTTCAGTTTGAAAATATTTCTACATTTCTACTGAGCATTATATTTGTTCTAAGCATTATATTTGTTCTAAGTTATATTTGTTCTTTGTTTATATTTATTCTAAGAGTATTATATTTGTACATTTCCTAATTCTATAAAACTAACTGACTCGCCCGGCGTTGCCCGGGCAGACTGTCATTGAAAGATATAACAGTGTAGTGGACTTTATATCAAAATAACATGACAAACATTCATAAAACAAAAGACTGAATAATATTTATTTATACTAAAAACTTATAAAAAATTAAATAAGAGCTAAAATTTCAAAAGTACAACAATTACGTTTAAAAAAGGGTACTACTGGGTTATCCCGTCGGCCAAAAACTGTCGCTAAACTTTAAGATTAGATGCCAATATGGGATGATCGTAAATATCACATTCACTTGACATTAAGCATGTGTTTGTGTTGTTATCAAGTCTTTTTAATTCGACGTTTTATTTGTATTTTTTTTTTTTTTACATTTTACTAATTTATTTGAGTAGTACTACTTGATTATCCCGTTGACCAAAGAATTATCGCCAAACTATAAGATTAAAGGCCAAGAATGGTTGATCGTAAATGCCACAATCTCTTGACATTAAACACGATATACGTTTTTGTTACGTCGTCAAGAGATTCTTAATTCGACTTTTTATTTGTATTTTTATTAATGTTTTACAAATTTTCTTGTTGTTTCGTTAATTAAATAAAAATTATGTCAATTTGTAGAATTTGGGGAAATTGGTCGACGGGATAACGAAGTAGTATAATACCTTTATGTGTTCTTTCGTTATTTAAAATTACTGGATTTTTTTTTCTTGCCTAATTAAAATTTACATACATTTTATAGTTATATCCGTCTACGTTTTTCGACTAAATAAAGAGCGCTAGGTTCCTTATAATTTTCCGCTATCATTGAAACTTTTGTGTCCATTAATAAATTTGATTATTACATTTAAAATGCTTAAATTTTATTCACGAATGCACTATCTTAAAAATATCTGTTTGTTTATTGTTTAATTTAATAATTCTGCATTTAAATACGTAAACTATCAATATTCTTTTGTCCGAAATCATGTAAATAAATCACATTTTATATGTTAACCAATGAGATGCGTTTGATTCGGGCGTTGCCATTAACCATCTAACAAATAATCACGATTTCTGCGCCATGTACGATAGCGTAATATATATATATATATATATATAGATAGTTAAAAAAAAATATTTTAAATTAAAGATATGTGTGGAGATATAAATATTGCACAAAATTTCTATTCAATCAGATTTAGTTCACTAAATTTAATTGACAAAATCCTTCTAAAATTTATTAATGATTGTGTAAATTTTCGAATGAAGTTTCAAAAATTCACGAAAAATATTTTGGAAGGTAATTTGCGAATAAATGATGAAGTTCTCTTATTTCAAATTATTTTATCAAGTGAGATACTATTATTTTCCAATGAACATTAAGTAAACATTTGATGCAATTTAAATTTATTCGTGTATAGTATAACCTCCCTAAAGCGACCACGTTCCGTTCCAATAAAAATTGGTCGCTCCGAGAGGTGGTCTCTTAATGAAGGTCATGTTTACATTTAGATTTTAATTGTTGAAAAAAGGTAAAAATTAATGTTACTAAAATTTATTTTTCACGTTAGGAAAAAAAATATGAAAATTTCAGCATCAAAACAAAAGTTAATTACGTAAGTTAATTACTGCAGAGTTTAAAGACGTTTGTTGTGATTTCGCGGTTTTAGCTTTTATAACTTTTATTTCCAAGTATTTTCGAAGTTCAGTAAATAAATGCAATTTTTTTATGGGACGAGAACAAATAATTACGATTTCATTAATTTATTTATTTCTTTGAGAATATCCTGGCAGAATAGGGCAGGGGGATTTATTGACCGTCATTCTTAATTCGTCTTCAGAGTTAAATTCGTTTCCTAAAAAGGCACAAAGGTGTTTAAACGCTTAAAAGTTACAGGGGAAAAAAAATCTAAACTTCGTTTAGAAGTTTAATGAATAATGTGTTCTCCGGAATTATTTTTTCTAATAAAACCTTCTTCAAGCGACAAGGAAAAAACTGAATTTGTTTAATTTTCTTCAAAGAAATGGGTCGCTCATGGAGGGAGTTCAACTAAGATGGTCTCTGAATGGAGGTTAAAATTAGTATTGAGCCTATGGGAATAAATTTCGTTCCATGAAAAAATGGTCGTTCAGGAAGGTGGTTGCTTAATGGAGGTGGTCGCACAGGGGTTTCACTGTATTTCTTTTTATTCACACAAAAACAGAAATCCCTGGGGGGAGATCAAATGTGAAAATTAAAATATTAAATATGTCAGAAATTTGTAGAGTAATGGGATGTGTGTAATGATAACGAAAAGACAAAAATGTGATAAATAGTTTTTTATAATGCTTGTCACTTTTATATGTTCTAATTAATGATTTTTTTTATTAAGGGGGCATAGGACCTTTGAGATCGAAAGTACCAAAAGTATCACCTTCTTCAAGTACCAAAACAGAAAATATATGCAATTAAGATCTTTTTTCCCCTTTCTGACTAAAGTATATATCCTTAACTACATTATCCAGAAAACAAAATGTGGTACGCACAAAATTCATATTTAAATTTTAAATTTAAAAATGCATCTCACTAATGCGTGATTAAGTGCGGCGCGCATGATAAAATTCTAAATTATGCATATAGAAAATAATTTTTGAACAATATAAAATCATAACACATCTACTTCTAACTTAAAAGCAAAATATACGCAAAAAGTTTTGTTTAAAATTTAATTTTAGCACAAAATTAAAAAAAAAGTGCAAATATCTCAAAATTTTTTCAAGTTTTTCAAGTGCAAAAAAAAAAAAAAAAAAAAAAAAAAGAGGGAGAGAGAAAAAGAAAAACCCAAAATATGTGATTTTTTTTTTTTTTTTATTTTTTTTTAGCCTGTAGACTTTAAAGAAACGCATGTTTGGTTAATTTTTTTAGTATAACTTAGTTTAAAAGTAACATTGCGCACAAACTCCAAATTTACTAAGCTGAGAAAACGCTTTTTATAGTTTTAATATCTACGGACCTTCTATTATACTAAATGATTACAACTGAAGAAATGATGCAGAGTTTTTAATGTGAATTTTTGCATATTGTTGAGAAATTTTAAAACATTCAGAATAAATCAAAAACCAAAAACTGATTTTTGAAAGTGTAAAGGCCCTGTGCTTCCTTAAGGAGCTTATTTAGCTTTTTACTAAATGTTTTCTGCTTAAAACTTAATCTGATGTTTAATTTGATGTAGGAGGTGGTGGTGGTCTGATTTTTCAATTCCTATTATTAGTTCACACTCTCTCTATATTTATTTATTTATTTATTTATTTACATATATATCTTGTTCAAATTTTCAATCTTTAATAAAATACTCATTATTCATCCTATCAAGTTGAAATAATTTTTTTTAACTTGTACTGGATGACAATTGATGTTAATACAGTTTTTTCAAATATTAATTAATTAATTAAATTTTAATTAATTAATTTTAGTTTTGCATGGGAAACAAATTGGCGGCCATTGGTTATTGAAGCATATAATGCATCTTCATATCTATAAGGGGGTTACCATAGGGAGGGGACCCTGTTCGGTCGCCAAATACCGCCAAGTTTGGCGATATATCGCCAAATTTGGCGGCCAAAATAAGTCGCCAAAAGTGACGCCAATTTGGCGATATCAATAATATTTTGCCAAATTCCTATAGAGTTCCAATGTAAACCTACTTGCTTATAGAAAATCAACAAATTGAGATATTTTAATGCAACAAAAACTAATATTAGCTTAAGGGATTATATTAAATTTTTCTTTGATGACCTAAGTAGGAATTGACTTTAAAAACAAAATTTTTATATTACTTGTTCTTTTCATTACAACTTGCATTTACTTACTAATAGAAACATTCTTAAACACTGAAAAAGAAACTGAGATTCCAATAAATTGGTCTTTTATATAACAAATATATCCTGACAAATTAATAGCAATTGCTAAACAGAATTTCATAGTATTATTAAAATGTTATTTATAATCTAATTTTTTGATTTACTTTTTTTTTTTTTTGGCAGCTCCCCAAAAAGTAAAAAAAAAAAAAAATGTTTATCAAATCATGAAAAATTACTTATGACATAATAGGTGCGTTCAACAGTTTTCGATTTTAGAAATGAAGCAGGGTAGACCGGAGCACGTTTACGCAGTGTACATTTTCCGAAACGAGTTATAACTGGCGCGCCACCAGTCATGACAGATTGATGCTGCTCCCTAGTGGGTATTCTCACACGTTTTTGAGCGTCAGTCGAGCTTCGGTGTAGCATGCGGAAAAGATAACCTGTT
Source organism: Maratus speciosus (assembly GCA_963932465.1). Taxonomy (NCBI): domain Eukaryota; kingdom Metazoa; phylum Arthropoda; class Arachnida; order Araneae; family Salticidae; genus Maratus; species Maratus speciosus. The sequence continues at coordinate 523,971,469 of OZ010786.1, forward strand.
TACTGTCAAGGTGAGTAAATTTTGTTTTGAACTTTTTGAAACTTCTTGTGAACTAATAATACTTAGTTAAGGATAAACAAATATATGAACATTGACAGAATATCATCCTTTTTTGAGAACTGTATTTGTACGAACAGAAATGTTATTAATTTTCGTTGCACGTTAAAAATAATTCCAAACATGGAAACGGGGCACGTTTACGCATTGACATCGGGGCACCTTTACGTGCGTTCTTACTGCGTAAACGTCTTACGCGTTCAGTGTCTCAGATGGAAAAGGTAGTCCCATGACAAGTGTGCAAAAGGATATACTTTATTTTTTATTTGTAAAAACTATAACAGTGAGGATGAAGTTGACTAAATAGTTTCTGTTTTTAATTAGCAATAAGCCCTATGTTTTCAGTTCAGCCTATATAATGTTCTTTAATTAATTCTCTTTCATATTTTTTATTTTAAACAGTGTTTTAAGTTATAAATAAGACATTTCAATTTGATTAAATATTTATTTCACTGACTTCTTGGTATTACTTATAATATGCGTAAACGTGCGCCACTTGATGCATAAACTTGCCCCGGGAACTTGGCAAGTTTACGCAAAAGACTTGGACCTAAAAACAATTTTTTTTCGGTTAAAAACACAAATAGGGCAAAAACTGAATACACGCAGATTTTGACTTTATTAACTGCTTTATAAAACCACAATGTCTAAAATTTCCTAAGTTAAAACTTAAAAATTAGAAAATTCATTGAAAAATACCCCCGCATAAGCGTGCCCCGGTCTACCCTACTCTAATCTTGTTACATGATTTTCTAGGCTTTCTTTCAATTTTTATACAAGGTTGAAAATCATTTCCCTTAGAATGAAAAGAAAGCGTTATAAAAGAGGATTATACGGATAAGAACATTTATAAATTAACGGATATATTTTTTGCATAAAGAAAAGACTTTTGGATTTCATAGAAAATTATTTTTATAAATCATGAATAAATTAATTTGCATTGTGAAAGATTTTAATGCTCGTTGTAAATTTTTATGCCCAGGACACAGGCACGTCGGGCCCGGGTGATAGTCAAGCCCTGAGTACAATTAAAATTTCACCTTTTTAATGTCCATTTCCGAGTATATTTTTTGCCAGTGATAAATTTAGTATGATGAAAAATTAAATTTGCATAATACAGTCTACAAATAAAACTCCGTTTTGCATTTAAGTACCTACATTTGTGAAATGTCTTTATGAATGAATATTCTTTTTAAATAGTTGTTTATCTAAAGCTTATCTTTAAATGGGATCACGTGATCTTGTACTAATATGTGAAAATTATCTCCTGGGAGAGGAGATGGACCGAGATGGTCTTAAAACGCATTAATATAATCTTCAGCTAGATAAACACTTGGAATTAGTGAAACGTTTGTTATGTTGTCTTAAATGTGTTATCTGGAAAAGCAGCTGTCAGGAAGAAAAAATGAAATTACAGTTTTATTTTTGTTTTTAAGTTTTCATTTCTTGTTTCATAGAGGTTCTGATTTTTTTTTTTTATTTATTGTGTTTTGAAATAGAAATTTATATGAGAATCAGAAACGTTTTCTAATTTAAAATTATAGCAATTATAAATTATTTCCTTATTACTGTGTTTATGCGAAATTTTGCCGAAACCGTTTAATTTCAAAATGGTTTCTGTGGACATTAAAGGGCCATTCCATGCCAAGTATGGAACAGCTTTTCTACATATTACTGGTATTTTAGCAATGTTATTCTATCCTCAAATTAAAACAACTATGCCAATATGGAACTCTAAAGTTTTTTGTTCTTTTTAATGTATAGTTTATATTTTAACAACTTATAAGTTAAGGGGATCAGGAAAGCAAAATTCAACCAAAATATCGATTTTTAATTTTTTATATCATTAAATAGTTTCAGCTTTTATCTTTCCAACGATGCGTCACACATGTTTATATATATATAAAAAAAAAAGCGTTGAAATTATTCATTCTTTCTAAGAGTACTTCAGAGCTTAATGGTCATTTAAATCTTTAATTGACTTTCCTAAAAACTTGGATTTTTCATGTTTATGTTCTTTTTTTTCAATATCTATTAAACTTAAGAACTCAGATTTTTTAATACTTATATTATGTTATAGTGTATACTTTAAGACAGGGATTTAATGATTTGTTGAGAATTATTTATTTTAGGCAGTGAAATTTTACCAAAAGAGCTAATTTAAAAATGACTTTCAATAAATAATTAATAATTAATTTTGAGTTTCACTTAGAAAGAAAATGGTCTGTTAAAATACGTAAATCATGTTATTCTAACTACTCTAAAAAATCTAGACCTCCATCTTTCATCATTTCTGAGAAAAAGGTACATAAAGCTGATGAATTTAACATGGCAGAGATAAGGCTTTCCCAGTCCCCTTAATAGATATAGGTATTTATGTGAGTGTAACGCGCATGACATTTTGTTAGTTTTTCATAGAATGGCCCTGAAACGAGCAGAATGTATAGGTCTAGGATTTAAAATATGGAGATTTTTAAACCTACTAAAAACGGCCAGCTTACTTAGGCCTTAGGGTTTAAATTTTGGAGATTTTTAAACCTATTAAAGGGCCATTCCATATCACTTGTGGGACAGCTTTTCTAAATATTAGTGCTGTTTCAATAAAGCTATTGTAACCTCAAATTTAAAACAACTATGCAATTATGAAAATCTAGGTTTTTTTCTTATTTTTAATATATAGTTTGTATAATAACAACTTATTAATTAATAGATATAGGTATTTATGTGAGTGTAACGCGCAGGACATTTTGTCATTTTTTCATAGAATGGCCCTGAAACGGGCAGATTTCTTAGGTCTAGAATTTAACATATGGAGATTTTTAAACCTACTAAAAACGGGCAGCTTACTTAGGCCAAACGTTTAAATTATGGAGATTTTTTAACCTATTAAAGGGCCATTCCATATCACTTGTGGGAGAGCTTTTCTACATATTACTGCTGTTTCAATAATGCTATTGTAACCTCAAATTTAAAACAACTATGCTATTATGGAAATCTAGGTTTTTTTTCTTATTTTTAATGCATAGTTTGGATTTTAACAACTTATAAGTTACTAGATATAGGTATTGATGTGAGTGTAACGCGCAGGACTTTTTGTCGGTTTTTCATAGAGTGGCCCTGAAACGGACAGATTACTGAGGTCTAGAATTTAAAATATGGAGATTTTTAAACCTGCTAAAAACGGGCAACTTACTTAGGCCTAGGGTTTAAATTGTGGATATTTTTAAACCTATTAAAGCGCCATTCCATATCACGTGTGGGACAGCTTTTCTACATAATTACTGCTGTTTAAATAACACTATTGTAACCTCAAATTTAAAACAACTATGCTATTATGAAAATCTAGGGTTTTTCCTTATTTTTAATGTATAGTTTGTATTCTAACAACTTATAATTTAACAGATATAGGTATTTATGTGAGTGTAACGCGCAGGACATTTTGTCATTTTTTTATAGAATGGCCCTGAAACGGGCAGATTACTGAGGTCTAGGATTTAAAATATGGAGATTTTTAAACCTAATAAAAACGGGCACATCACTTAGGCCTAGGGTTTAAATTGTGGAGATTTTTAAACCTATTAATGGTCCATTCCATATCACGTGTGGGACAGCTTTTCTACATATTACAGATGTTTCAATAACGCTGTTGTAACGACAAATTTAAAACAACTATGCTATTATGAAAATCTAGGGTTTTTCCTTATTTTTAATGTATAGTCTGTATTCTAACAACTTATAAGTTACCAGATATAGGTATTTATGTGAGTGCAACGCGCAGGACATTTTGTCATTTTTTTCATAGAATGGCCCTGAGACGGGCAGATTACTGAGGTCTAGGATTTAAAATATGTAGATATTTAAACCTACTAAAAACGGGCAGCTTACTTAGGCCCAGGGTTTAAATTGTGGAGATTTTTAAACCTATTAAAGGGCCATTCCATATCACTTGTGGGAGAGCTTTTCTACATGTTTCTGCTGTTTCAATAACGCTATTGTAGCCTCAAATTTAAAACAACTATGCCATTATGGAAATCTACAGTTTTTCCTTATTTTTAATGTATAGTTTGTATTCTAACAACTTATAAGTTACCAGATATAGGTATTTATGTGACTGCAACGCGCAGGACATTTTGTCATTTTTTTCATAGAATGGCCCTGAAACGGGCAGATTACTGAGGTCTAGGATTTAAAATATTGAGATTTTTAAACCTACTAAAAACGGGCAGCTTACTTAAGCCTCGGGTTTAAATTGTGGAGATTTTTAAACCTATTAAAGGGCCATTCCATATCACGTGTGGGACAGCTTTTCTACATATTACTGCTGTTTCAATAACGCTATTGTAATCTCAAATTTAAAACAACTATGCTATTATGAAAGTCTAGGGTTTTTCCTTATTTTTAATGTATAGTTTGTATTCTAACAACTTATAAGTTACCAGATATAGGTATTTATGTGAGTGTAACGCGCAAGACATTTTGTCATTTTTTCATAGAATGGCCCTGAAACGGGCAGATTACTGAGGTCTAGGATTTAAAATATTGAAAATTTTAAACCTACTAAAAACGGGCAGCTTACTTAAGTTTAGGGTTTAAATTGTGGAGATTTTTAAACCTATTAAAGGGTCATTCCATATTACGTGTGGGACAGCTTTTCTACATATTACTGCTGTTTCAATAACGCTATTGTAACCTCAAATTTAAAACAACTATGCTATTATGAAAATCTAGGGTTTTTCCTTTTTTTTAATGTATAGTTTGTATTCTAATAACTTATATGTTACCAGATGTAGGTATTTATGTGAGTGTAACGCGCAGGACATTTTGTCATTTTTTCATAGAATGGCCCTGAAACGGGCAAATTACAGAGGTCTAGGATTTAAAATATAGAGATTTTTAAACCTACTAAAAACGGGCAGCTTACGTAGGTCTAGGGTTTAAATTGTGGAGATTTTTAAACCTATTAAAGGGCCATTCCATATCACGCGTGGGACAGCTTTTCTACATATTACTGCTGTTTCTATAACGCTATTGTAACCTCAAATTTAAAACAACTATGCTATTATGAAAGTCTAGGGTTTTTTCTTATTTTTAATGTATATTTTGTATTCTAACAACTTATAAGTTACTAGTTATAGGTATTTATGTGAGTGCCACGTGCAGAATATTTTGTCCGTTTTTCACGGAATGGTCCTAAAGTTGTTTTCATGGACACCATAAACAACAAAAAAACTTGTGCCATTTTGTACTTTAAAGTACAAAACTTTTTGTACTTTTTTTAAATTTTACTTAAGAGATCTGATTCTATTTTTAATACTGTATGCAAAATGTTGACTCATTAAATAGCTTTTTCTTTCTTTCTTTTTTTTCTTTTTTTCTTTTTTTCTTTTTAACTATTCATTATAACTCTTAAAATTTTAATCGTAATACTCTCTACCAAAACATTGCAAAAATATAGCATTTATAAATAGCATTACTATATACAGGGAGATTAAAAAAAAAAAAAATCCTTTACAAAATGACATGGCAAATCAGGCATGCAACAAAATCGCATAGGAACATAGGGTCGAAAAATCACTTAATTAGTCACATATACAGGATTTTTTATCCTAACTGAACCCGGTTTGACGGTAATAATTTCGAGAAAAATAAAAACATTGTAATAATAATGCAACGGTATGTTTTGTGTGTGAAATATGATAACATCATAAAAAGATCTGGAAAAACATGTTTTGCTCAATCTATCAGTGATACCGTATGAATTGACCATTACAGTCCAAAATGTGCGGCGTCAAGGGCATACTGCTGACGCGTATAATGCTAACTTCTACCACTTTTTTTGTGTTATCACATTTACAACAAAGGAGAGAATGTCTGTTAAATGTATTATTATAATGTACTTCAGTTTTCTGAAAGTTATTATCGTCAACCCAAATTGAGTTAGATTGAAACACTCTGTATTTTTGACTAAATAAGTGGTTTGCGACCCTATGTTCCAAAGTGATTTTTCATCCTTGTTGTATACCTGATTTGCCATGTCATTTTGTAAACTTTTTTTTTTATAATCACCCTGTATAAATGATGAAAAGTAGAACTGAAGGGCATGCATGATAAGTCTGTGGACAGGCAAATTATACACATTATGGTTACAGAAAATATTTTTAATTGCTAATAGCTTATCTATTAGGAATAGCTTATCTTTTTAGGAAAACCTGCCGAGAAATGTGTAGAAAAATAATCTTGCATCGCGAATTTTGTATCTTATTTTAATAAATTTTAAAACTTAAATTCCTGTTTATATTCAGTTAATCCCAATAAAAAAATTCTTCCGCTTTATAGTTCTTTATAAAATATTTTCATTTTCAAATATTTTCCATCTAAGTTAATTAAAAATATATATATTATTATTCTGCTGCAGTATAAAATTAAATATAAATCTTTCTAAAGAATATTTAAATTTTCAAGAACATAAATTTAAAAGGTGTTTCGAATTTCTTTTTCATGAAAACTTTATATTGAACCCAAGTTTTTGCCTTTCTTTCCCTTTTTAATGCATTGAACCGTGCATCTTTTTTGGAATATGCCTCTTTGGAGCATCTAAGAGCATATCTTGAAACATGTTTCTCGCAAGAATTTTCTTGAAAACAAGACCTGATTTAGATTTATGACGCTATGGAAAGAAAAAAAAACTCATGAATATGCAAGTATGTAGAATGCGTTGGAATGATATTTTGTAACACGAGAAAAGTATCCTTCTTATTTAAAGAAAATAAAATATGTATATTATCAATCTTTTAAACCTGAAGCAACATAAAACTGAAAATTAAATTTTAAAAAAAAAAAAAAAAAAAAAAAAAAAAACATTTTTTGTGATGCTGTTTTGTACCTCTTTTTTAAAAATTTTATGATAAAAAAATTAGGAATACGTAAGTATGCAGAATAATTTAAAATTTTATTATCAGATAAAAATTTAAACCTCTCTATTTAAGGAAAATAAAGTAAAAACATTACAAATAATCCAAACTTTAAAGAGCATTAATTTTAAAATAAAGTATAAGAAATTAAAGAAATAATTGTGATGCTGTTTTATACTTTTTTTTTTAAACACATTCACAAAGCAAAATTCCTGATTTGTTTTCGAATGATATTTTTTAACAGGAAAAAGTAATATTTTTATTTAAATAAAGTAAAATATGCATGTTATAAATCTTTTAAACCTGAACTACTATGAAACTGAAACTTAAGAAAATGATAATAAAATTTAAAAAGGAACAACAATTTATTGTGATGCTGTTCTGTACTTTTTTTAAATTTTGGGATAAATGAAATACATTAGGAATACGGTAGTATGCAAAGCGATTTCAAATGATATTTGTCAGGAAAATAATGAAACTCCATTTAAAGAAACAAAAATATGAAAATTAAAAGTAATCACTACTTAAACAACTTTCAGAGAAAAAAAGGTGAGTTACATAATTTTATATTAAATTGAAAAAATTACCAGGGGCCCATGATTTAGCGTACAAGTCCCTCCACCGTAAAAATGTAGGTGTTCAAACAAAGCTAGTGTAGAGCAAAAATCTTGGGTGAATTTAAACACTTTGCATTTTTATTTATTATTATTTTTATTATTACAGATTGTTTACTCGTACATTAGTTTTTAACGAGTGAATTTCTGAAAAAGTACACTGCAAATAGAGGCGTCTTAAATGCAGAGATATATGTGACTGAAAATAAATTTCAAACACTTAAGTGTCTTAATCTGAAAATTAACACATTATTGATGTCTTAATTTAAGACACATAAGTGTCTTACTATGATCATGGTGTAAATGAACTAAGAAAAGTGTCTAAAATATCCGCAAAGTCTTATTTTAAGACACTTTGTATTTTCCGTTCTGTAATAGAGACCAGGGGGCACTCTCAGTTGCGCATGCGTTTTAGATTTTTTTTCGTTCAAACTTAGTATACATTGTCATTCAAATTGAAAGTTTGATTTTATATACGCTTATATATATATATATATATATATATATATATATATTTGCGGAATGTGAAGATCTGCTATTTTAATTCGTACTCATCTAGTTTATTTATTTATTGAATGCATAAACCCGACTTGTGTGCTTGACACAAAATGCCTCTTATAATCTGTCGTCTATATAAAGACGGGATGGACACAGAAGTAGACAACACTTAAAGATTATATCCGGGAACTCTACAAAGTGTGTTCAACGGAGATCGACTTATTGGTATTAATTTGCATAAATAATATTGTGTTATTCTTCTTCGTCCCCTGAAAACTGGTAAACAACTTTAGTCCTGTGGATTACGTTTTGAGGATGAAAATTTTTCATTCCTATAAAATAATTAACCGGATATATTAAAGGATTTTTTTGTAAAATGACGCAAGTCTTTCTCCCGCACTGAGACAGATTTTTAAATTTCAAATCGAGGAATTTTTCTTACTGCTTGCAAAAGTATCTCAAGTTAGTGTCATGATTTTCATTATAGTACTAAAACTAGAGTCTTTTATGAATTTCTTTATAGTACTAAATAAAATATTACATGAAATGCAATTTATTGCGAAAAAAACCATAATTATAGAATTATATATTTTTAGACTTATGATCTTGTCCTGTATTACAAATTATATATTCTAAATTCTCATCTTTTTCCCCAAATTAAAAATAATAATATCTGTAAAAGAAAGACATTTTAAGTTAAATTCATTCTCCTGTATTCAATGGCATCTGAAAATCGTTATCTGTCAGATACCGATCGTAAATAAAAAAAAAATAAAAAAAGGGCTTTGAAGATCGTCTAATGCTTTTAAAAAATATCTGTCTTAGTCTTCATTCATTTGTTAAATTATCGAGTTTTTGTTTTCAGCTGCAGGTTAAAAATAAGATAAATAAAGTATACCAAAATATATGACGTTGTCATTAGACTTCATGTATTATGTGCTGTTAATCTACGAGTAACTGTAAAACTGCCAGTAAAAATATACATATATACCTGATTTGAAATCAATTCTAATTTTTTTTAAAATTATTATTTTTAGTAAAAAAGAAATTGGAAATTTAAAATGGGCATTAGTAAAAAGCTATAACTAGATTTTGCATTTAAAATTGTGGTTTTTATAACTTTATTTACATGCACTTATATGAAAAATACAAAAACGTTAATTAGATGTTAAGATATATATTTAAGACAAAAGAAGTATGGAAAATATGTAGGTATGTATGTTATTAATGTAGGATAGTATTATATATATATATATATATATATATATATATATATAGTTGAGTAGCTCTTGTGATTATCCTCTGATCTATATAAAAATATTGCCCATGTGGCGATATAAATTTTTAAAAAATCTAATTTTTAAATTATATGAATTTTCATTTTCTTTTCGGGGAGTGAGGATTTTGTATGCAATTTTCGTAAAGCCGATATCTTAATTTTTTTTCGACATTGCAGTGATTATAATGAATGTTTTGAACTTTTAGAGTAGGGCAAGGTTAAAAACACAAAATATATTTAACGAAATATTGTAAAAACTATCACAGCGGACAGTGCGGGAATGCGGGATTCGTTTGATAATCGGAGGTGTCTGCTTTTGTGAGGTAAAAGTCAACAAATATGTATGCGTTATGGAGTAAAAAGGGTTTTTCTAAATAGTGTTGTCCGGAATTAGAGTATGTCCAATAACCTCTATAACGGACACTCCCTAATACTGGACACATCTATTTAGCGAACATAATGCAGTGTTGAATTTTTTGCAGGAAAAAGGATTTGATTGAAGCATGGGCAAACTAGGCAGTGTCCCTTCCCCTCTCTCCACCATTTTAGGGTAGCCAAATTAGATATGCAATCTTTGTAAAGCCAATATTTTAAATTTGTTTCGACATTGTTCTGATTATAATCAATATTTAGAATTTTTAATGCAGAATAAGGTTAAAAACTAACTAAATAGAAAAAGTCGAAATACATTAAAATCTCTCAATCACGAGCACTTCGAGAATACTGGATTTTCTTCTATTGGAAGGTGTTTACTTTTTTGAGGTAAAAATGTATGTTTATGTTGAAAAAGGCGGGTTTTTGCTAAATAAAGTTATCCGTATGAAGGTTTTGCAGTAAAATTTCAATAACGGACATTCCTAAATAGAGGATACACTGTTTAGGAAACCCATTTTTTATTTACAATATGCAAATTCTTATGTACTTTTACCTCAGAAAAGCAGGCACCTCCGAGTTATGGACAAATACCACAGTCCCGAGGTGCCCGCTATTGAGAGGTTTTACTGTATTTAGATAAATATTTTTTGTTTTTTATCTTGTTCTACTTCTGAAGTTGAAAATATTGATTATAATCAGTACGATGTCGAAAAAGATATAAATTATCAGCTTTACGAAAATTGCATACAAACTTTGGGATCCCTTAAAATCAGGTTGTATGGGGGTTGAGGTGGCACGACCATGGCCAAATATTTTTGAAGCATTCAACGTGGTCAAACATGGCTACGAATAATGATTACAAAAAAATTGCTGCTATTTAGACGCTTTAAGTGTCTGCAATTAAGACATTTTAAAACGTCTGAAAATTGAACACTTTTTTTTAGACAATTAAGTGTCTGAATTTCAGACATTTCAATTTACAGTGTACTGAACAAATTTTGATAAGTTTAAATGGGACGATTTCATGAGTATCCTCTTTCAAATAAAAAAATAATATCAAGAATCGGTCACGTAGTTTCGGAGTAATCGGTGAACATACATAAAATAAATAAAAGAGACAAGTTTTTATATACCTGATGTTCATAGGCTACTAACTCTTGCAGCGACTGGGATTTTGCATTCAGCTAACCCAACGATTCGCAAACAGCTAATATACAACAGAATTAGGAAAATACTGATTTTATTGGTTTTTGTCAATTTTCTACAAAAGTAATAAACTGATTTTGATGAAATTTAAGTGGGATAATTTCTTGAGTATCCTCTTTCCATCCAAAAATAAATCACATGAATCGGTCGCGCAGTTTCGGAGTAATAGGTGAACATACATAAAAAAATCACATACGGGTCGAATTGAGAAATTCTTCCTTTTTTTTGAAGCCGGTTAAAACCTTTTCACGACGGAATGATGCTTAACGGGATGTCTTTCCATGACGGGTGTGTCTTATATGCATCATCTGTAAACGTTACTAGAAGCCGGGTGACGCACGGCTGAATCGCTGTTTATATCGATCTACTAGATGGGTGTATCATATTTGCACTTTCAATTATGCACATTAAATTTGTATTTTTTTTTTTTTTTTTAATCAAAAGAAGGAGCTTCATGTCCACTGCAGTTAACTTATTCGAACCTTTAGGTTATTGACCTTGTGTCTGTAGAATGCTTTCCGATTCTTATAGTTTGTTCCGATGCGAGAGGAGTAGATGTGACGTAAACAAAACTCAGCTGACGGTCAGCTGTGTCAACACGTAATGTAATTATCGGAAGGTTTCAGATGCTTCGAAATATGCTTTTTCTTTCTTTGGGGCATATAAGGTTTGCTGCAATTGCTTTAGAAATTCCAGTTTTTATTTTGTTTGCATCGTCCTTAGCTAGTAGACGAAAGTTTTTTTTGCGCTGGTTAAGAGAATTTAACTAAGATTGCGATGGCTAAGAGAAAGAAATTTTTAACAGAAGAAGAGTACACTCGAATCCAGTGGGGGGATTCAAATAATTTAACAACCGGTTCGCTGCCCGAATGAATTTTGATGTATGAACAAGAAAGAAAAATGAAGCATCACACATAGATTATGAAACATTTTCCAATATTATAAGAACATTGTTAAAAAACTTTGATATTTTGGTGTAGTGAAAAATAAATCCTGAAACATGTTTCCTAGAGGAAGGACGTAATTTATTTAATAAACTAGCTGACCCGCTCAACGTTGCCCGTGCCCGTGATAATAACTTTAAATGACAGTCAAATTTGTATGATTTTATATCTTTAACTCCATTTTGTCTAAAGTTATATTTTTAAATTAAAAAATCTCTAAAAAATACTGAATTAAAAGTATATGCTATTTGGTATTTTATTTTCTGCGTAATTTGATTTCTGGAGTCTATGACAGAAAGCGAACGAAACCGCGACGAAACACGTAGATTTTTACTGATTTCTTCAAACTTTTTCCACATTTTATTTTGTAAAAAATATTTTTACCCGTCCGAACTTTTCAAAATTTTAATTGATGATGTGAATCTCATCTATTGAGATGCTCTAAAAAGATTGTGTTTAGTTACGGTGTTTAGATAGACGTTTAGTTAGTTTTAGCGTAGAAACAATAGTCACCATGAGGCGCGAAGTGACCTGCGTCTGATAGTATATTTGTAAGGGTTAAAAATAATATTTTTAAAAACCGATTCCACCATAGATTAAAAGACGGTTTCTGCTTTAAGAGCATATTTTTGGTTTGTCGGTACCTCTAAAATTACGTCCTGGAGAGACGTTACCATAAGGGGGGAAAAAACATTTTTTCTCCCGAAGTATTTCGAACTTTTAATAAATGTTATAAGATTTCATCATTTATGACGCGTATTCTTCTTGTTCGCAGTGCTTTTGAAAGACGAGCAATTTCATTTAAAATATATAGTCATCAAGGCAATATCAGTTATAAAATACGTAGTGCGTCCCTTCTTATCGCTGACCAAGAATTAATTCCTAAATCGTTAAATTTAGAATAATTCTAATTTTAAAAATATTTCAAATGTTGTTCTTCATCATCTTAGAAACAGTTTTTTATTTAGAAAAAAGTTAAAATTGTTTCAATTTTATGCGGTTCTTTGGGTTTTATAGTATATTTAGAAAATCATTATACATATAACAAATGAGACAAATTTTTGCACGACCGAAACTTCTCGAGTTATGACATTTAGAATTTTAAGAATTTCTTACCATTTTCTGGTACAAAAAACGGGCCAGGCATCGCTGGAAAGTCGTAAAATACAAAATATCAAGACTCGGCAAGTTTAGAGCAAACAATTTTTTTTGATTAGTTAAAGTGCTATCACACGATGTGTAAAACTTTCCGTTACTTTCGGGCAACACCATGTCAAACCTATGTCTTCAAAATTATTGCTCGAAAAACAAGCAACTTTTTTATTGTTGGACCAATTTTGTGACCTACAATGTCTACTTAAGTATTTAGTGAGAAATGTTGCCTGTAAAAGGCAATCAAATGCTTGGAAAACTGACGAGGGAAAAGCCGCTTCCCGAACAACTAATGAAATGGTTGGAGAACTGATGAGTCGTAGGCAGTTTTTGTCGCTTCAGATTTTCCCGTGTAATAGCACTTTTTGAGCATGGAATATGTTTTTCTAAATGTAACTTATAAGACTTAAGGATCTTATTAAAATGTATTACATTTACGAAAGTAACTGCTTTGATTTAAATGACTTCTAACGTATAAAAGAACAATATTTAAAACAAAAAATGCGTTTGAAAGTATACCACTAAATATAACAATTTAACTATTAACTATTGATCAGGAATCACAGGGAATGTTCCGTATGTTTTCAAAAGAGGCAGCCAAAGCAAAGTACCTTTTATTCGAATATAAGTAGTTACTGTAAAGTTGAAAAAGCATGCCATATAACTAGAATTAGCCGGGGCTGCTGACTTGAATTCTGCAAATCTTCAAAATTTCATTTTTTAAAGTTAAATTTGCTTCTTAGAGGGCTGATGAAGAAAAAAAAATACAGCCGAACTTCCCTTTAAAGAAGTCCTTATTTAACGAAATTTTCTACTTAACGAAATTTTCTGCTGAATCTTTACTTTGAACACCATTAACATGTAAATTAATCTCCATGTTACGAAAACCATATTCTATGTAACGAAGTTTATTCCACTTTCTTGAGTGTACAACATTCAAACGGAGAGGTTGCTGTTGCGATGGATGTACGAATTTATTTCAGAGGATTGTGTTAAATGAAATTATTTATTTATTTAATCATTTCCATTTAAAAGAAGAAAGGCTAAAAGCCTTCGATACAATAAGAAGGAAATTGCAGTATCATGAAAATGTTGCAATTGAATTGTTCGGATACTTACAAAGAGCAAAAATTTTTATGAACAGCTTATTTTTTTTTAAAGAAACCTGTACAAAATAATATTACAGACTTTTTTAAAGTTAAGGATTTGCAATATTGAGAAAAAAGAAAAAAAGGTGCGCTACGCTTCAGTTTTTGTTGCCTCTCTTTATTATATGTGTTTTTTAGGCATTATTCCTTAATTAAATTTTTCCCACGTGTCTACATTGCATAAAAAAAGTTGCGGCCCAAACTAAAATACTTTTTTTCACTAGTTTCATTTTATGTGTATTTTTCTTTTATGCCTGTGTATATTATTGTACAAATTTAATGAATTTGAGTTGGTTTCTATTTAACGAATTTTCTTCATAACGCGAAGTGTTTAAGTGTAACGATGAGACTTCGTTAAATGGAAGTTTCACTGTATATACTTTTTACGAATGAAACAAATCAGAACATGTCACAGTGTTATGTTTAGAAAACCCTGCTGTGCATATAAACATTTAAAAAAAGTAGGTAAATGTGACTTTCGCATTTGAAGAATAATTTTAACAACCGGTTCGCCGAACTCAGCACGAATTAACAACCGGTTCTACCGAACCGGCTGAATCCCACCACTGCTCGAATCGTAAATAAGCATACGAGTGATTATTTTTATAGCGGAGGCTCTCTAGATTTAACTGAGAGTAGCGAATCGGGTTTAATATTTTATAAGTATTGTATCAGAAATTATTCTTTGATTTAATGGATATCGCTTTGTTGAATGCCAATGTTCTCAATGATAAAAAATATGGGACTAAAACTCCATTTGTTCAATTTAAAATGAGTGTTGACAAATATTTGAAAATAATTCAAAATTTAAAAAATCATAAAACCCGACTGAATTAATTATTTCTCATAAATGTGAAACTATTTTTTATATTACTTACCTATTTTTTATTTACTTGTATTGATGACTTTTAAGTTCTGTTTAATTGTTAGTTCGTATCTATAAACACTGTTTTGATGAGGCCTATAGATGTCTTTGAAGGTTAGAGTTACAGTAAAAGCTAGAGATCTTATCTACACAACTTCCAGGTTGTGTAATATTTAAACGGAGCATCTGACTGTAAAATACTCAATGAAACATCGTCTTCATTTTGAAAGACCTATCCAATTATATGCCACTCAAAAGGGTGCGTAACTTTTTTTCGTCTCTACCGACATTTTGTATCTTAACGGCAGCCATTTTGGATTTATAAAAACATAACCTAGCCTGTAACCATCGGACGGTTAAGACGAATCGATAGAGACCTCATTCATTAAAATCCATCGAGCCGTTGGGATGTTTCGAAGGTATAAAGAAATCCACATACCCAGATACGCGTGAAACACATAACCCTTCTTGGCAGTCGGGTAATTATGAACGTTTCAGGATAGAAAGACAGTTCACAGCTAAATCAACAACCACACATTTAAGGATTTCTGGCGGGTATTTTCCTTTGTTAAATGTCAGTAAAAGAGGTGAAAAAAAGCAGAAGAAAGGTGTGTAGATTGGTCACAGATTGCAAGAACGCAACGGAAAATAATACAGACTTCTTACTCTTGTGAGCTATGCAACATGGGACGTTGTTGTTTATCCTTTCTTTAAGGACTATCACACACTGTCTCCTTTCTGAATCATCTATGCATATAATAGTTAGAGCATATGTTTTATCATTTTGTGGATTCGCTTAAGTGTAGATATATACAGGGTGCAATATGTTATCTATCGCCGACCATTAATTTCTCAACCGTTGGTCGTAGATATATAGTTCCAATTACAAAAACGTTTCAAATTGGCTAAATATTCATGTTGTGGCATTATTTTAAGTAAAAAATCAATTTTATAAAAATTACGAGATCTAACTTTTTATACGGTCCCTCAGTCCCTATAGTTATATTTAGTAAAAGATTACACATATCATAACAGATATAACACAAAAAGTTTGACTACTGTACTGCAAAAATTGACACAGTTATTCAATTTCAAAATTTGAGATTTTTGCGCATGATTTTGTCTTTCATTGAGGGATCAGTTAAAAGATGATTTAAAGTAATTCGAGATCAAAGTCAGGGTTCAATGTCGTTTTGACGGCGAAACCATCTTTAGACGGTATCGCCAAATCGGGGAATCATCAAAGAGGGTAATTTCATCTAAAAATTTTGAGCTTTTTTTGGGTCGAACAATATTTAAACGTCAAAGTAGGTAGAATCGAGAACCGGAAAATGAAACATACTCACTAAGGACTAGATACATGGCAGCGGAATTGAACCCTGATTTTGATCTCGAATTACTTTAATTCATCTTTTAACTGATCCCTCAATGAAAGACAAAGTCATGTGCAAAAATCTCAAACTTTGAAATTTAATAACTGTGTCAATTTTTGTAGTACATATGTCAAACTTTTTGCGTTATATCTCTTACGATGTGTGTAAACTTTTACTAAATATAACAATAGGGACTGGGGGACCGTATAAAAAGTTAGATTTCGTAATTTTTATAAAATTGATTTTTTACTTTAAATAATGCCACAACATGAATATTTACCTCATTTGAAACGTTTTTCTAATTTGAGCTATATGTCTACGACCAACGGTTGAGAAATTAAAGGTCGGCGAGAGATAACATATTGCACCCTGTATAGCGTTTTGATTCTATATAAAGATTCTGTATAATATTTAGTTAAGATAAGTCAAATATTTTATTTTTGCATATAGATTTTGAGGAAAATATTTTCAGAATGTTTTGATGCTTTGTATTTATGATTACATTATTATTCGTTACAGTTTCACAAATAATCAACTCAATCGGCAAAAAGAAATTATTTTCTATGTTTTTTTTTTTTTTTTAAAGGTTAGGCTTAGCAACGCAAAATGCCCGTCCTCAGAGACGGATACATTCCAACAGCGCACCGCCCCCGTAGAGAGCTCCGTTGAGCGACGTACCGTCTTGTAAAGCGAGTTTCGGACTGATGCATATATGACACACCCGTCGTTAAAGGGTTAAAATCCTGAAACGGCATCAATATGAAATATTGAAAGAATAAGAAACTAAAGAAGTAATTGGTGGTGCGCTGCATTACACTTTTTCTAAACGTAACCAAAAGCAAAATTCATGTTTATACAAGTATGTAAAAGGCTTTCGAATAACATTTTGTAACAGGAAAAAAAATAACTTTTTTATTTAATAAAATAAAATATGTATATTATACATGTTTTAAACCTGAAACACCATGAAACTGAAACTTTGAAAATAAGAATAGAATTTATAAAGTAGCAAACATTTAATGTGATGCTGTTTTGTACTTTTTTAAATCTTTGGGTAAAGAAAAAAAAAAATCAGAAATGCGCAAGCGATATAGAATAATTTCAAATTAAATTTGTTAGGAAAAAACGAAACCTCTCTATTCAAAGACAATAAAGTATAAATATTAAATATCATCTAAACCTCAAACAATACGAATGTGAAATTTTGAAGGAATGTCAAATTAAAGAAGTAATTGTGGATTTTTTAAAATTCTTTTTTATGGAAAATATATGTATGGAAAATACAAATTCATGATTATGTAGATTGCCTTCGAAATATATTTAGGTAAAAAATAAATCTTTTATATAATAAGAATAAAGATAAAAGGTTTCTAAAACTGAAATAACCAGAAATTAACATTTTTAAAATAATACATTAAAAAAAATATTAAATGTGTATTGAGATGTGATTTTGAACTCCTTTTTTTAGTTCAAAAATAATGCGCGAATTTACTTGGAGCTGTGTGTGTGTTGTTTATGACGGCCAATTATCAGCACGAGGAGTATGGGCCCAAAGGGGAGGGTGCCCTCCGTGGGGGCCTTTCTAAGTGAAGCTAACCCGCATTAACGCAAGGAAATTTAAGGTTAGAAGAAAACCACGGAAAACTCCGAACGATTAGGCCGACGCCGGGCGCAATTGGGTTCGAACCCAGCAACGGTAGAGCTGGTAGAGTATAAATGTGGTTTTTTTCGTGTGGATTCTTGCATTTTACTCTTTAAATGTACTTATGATCACATGAAAATCTGAGAGCTTGTTTATTTGAAAATATTTTTTATAGCGCTTTAATTTGAGTAAATATATTCGTATCAATATAATCTAAATATGTTGTTAAGCTGAAATCCTATATATGAAATAGACTACCAGCTTTGAGAGCAGAACCTCTCGGCCACTGGTGGGGCCGAATTTACTTGGAAACATGATCTGATCAGATTTGTCAAGCTATGGAAAAGAAGATTCATGCCTAAACAAACATTTTTTATGCTTTCAGATGATATTCCGTAACAGAACATAACGAAACCTTTCTATTTAAAGAAAATGAAAGATATATGTTAAAATTTTTATAAACCTGAAAAGCATTAAATTGATTTTTTTTCCAAGAATAAGAAATTAAAGATGTAGTAAACCTTTCATATTTGTTTTTCGAATATTGGGTTATTAAATACATTTTTTATAGTTCATAATAAATTAACTTCGTGTAACATTCGCTAATAATGTACTTTTTTATATTACAATGCTATATTCTATTACTAGCAAACCCGCTGGATTAACTTTAAAATTTACCATTGTTGAAAATTACATTTGCATCGCCAAGAGTGTGGGTGTGTCATGAAAAGAAAATTTTCACTTTTTTTTTGTTTTCATTTTATCAAATTTCAGTTTGCATTAAAATGATTAAAGTAGAAATCAGAATAACTCACAAAGTAAAATGAAAACAAAATAATAAAAATATAAAATTTTAGAAAAATGAAAAAATACAAATCCTGATAAATCCTTATAAGCGGAATCAATTACGCTGCTTGAAATTTTCAACCTGTATACTACCATTTAAACAAATAACTGAAAACAAATAAAATAATGCATTTAAATTAAAGGTATGCACGGGTATGAGGCAGTATACGGTATAAATGTTAGAAATTTCTCTAAAACTTAAAAAAAAAAAAAAAAAAAAAAAAAAAAAAAAAAAAAAAACGGAAATTGAATTTTAATAAAAATAACATAGTAAAGAAATATTAAATTTTTATTGAGATGCTGTTTTATACTCCTTTATGGAAATAAAAATTAATGCGAGAATTTTCGTAGAAACGTGATCTGACCTGATTTCTCAAGATATGGAAAAGAAAAATTCATGACTATGCAAGTATGTAGGATGCTTTCAGATGATATTTTGTGACAGGATATAACGAAACCTTTTTTTATTTAAAGAAAGTAAAGCATACATGTTAATTTTTTATAAACCTGAACAGCATGAAATTGATTTTTTCCCCTTAAGAATAACAAATTAAAGATGTATAAACATTAAATGTTTATTGAGATGCTGTTTTATATATTCCTTTATTGAAATAAAAATTAATTCGAGAATTTTCGTGGAAACGTGATCTGACCTGATTTCTCAAGCTATGGAAAGGAAAAATTCATGACTATGCAAGTATGTAGGATGCTTTCAGATGATATTTTGTAACAGAATATAACGAAACTTTTTTTATTTGAAGAAAGTAAAGCATACATGTTAAATTTTTTGTAAAGCTGAACAGCATGGAATTGATTTTTTTTTCTTAAAAATAACAAAATAAAGCTGTATAAACATTTATTTTGATTAAATTTTATATTTTTATTTCCAATATTGGAAGATTAAGTAAAGTTTTTATAACAGAATGTTCATAGTAAAATTAACTTCGTATAACATTCGGTAATAATGTACTTTTTATTATTGTGGTATATTCCTTACTAGAATAACCGCTAAGCTAACTTTAGAATTTACGATTGTTCAAAATTACATTTATACGTATATTCTGATACATTCATGGATATCGTTTGAATATCCAACAGTGTGAGTGTGTGGTGGAAATTAGATTTTCAATTATTTTTCCGAGATTCATGATTTAGCCAAATTTCAGTTTGCATTAAAATAACTTAAGTAGAAGACAAAATACAGAAAATAAAATGAACATAAAAGAATAAAATATAAAATTTTAGTAAAAAGAAAAAGCACAAAGCCTGATATTCAGAATCAATTACGCTTTTTGAAATTTGTAAACTATATACTATCACTTAAAAAAAGGGAACTGAAAACAAATAAAACAAAGCATTTAAGGGGACCTTCTACATTAAAAGACCAAAAAAAAAAGCCATTTTTATATATTTTTTGTAAGAAAACTGCATGATGGATCTTTTTGAAAATTTTAACAGTTAATTGTACATACCTTAAGGTATACGCAAGAATTTTTTTTTATTACATTTTGTCGCTTCTACTCTAAGTTATAAGCAAATACGTTCAACTACATTTTTTGACACGGTGGGCAAGATTAAAAAAACTACTCAATGGATCATCTTGATTTTTTTTTAATTAAAGCGTATTTTATTGTCTTCGATATGAATTAAAGCTTTTGCTAAAATTATTTAAAAAAAAAGTTATTAACAAATAAGAACGAATTTTTTTAACAATTTTTTTTTTTTAAATCAGCCATTACATAAGTCTTTTTAAATAAATTTATGGGATCCTTTAATTTAACTAGAAGCTGTTCCTTTAATTTAACTCACGAAGCTTACGAAAAAAAATATTTTTGTGTTTCAGATAATTCTACAAGGCGCTATAAAGCCCACCGTGCAGAAGAAATTTTCCAAAGCAGTTGAACATATTTGCATATAACTTAGAGTAGAAGCAACAAAATCTAATTAAAAAAATTCTTGTGTATACCTTAAGATATGTACAATAAACTGTTAAAATAAAAAAAAAAAATCCGTTATGCAGTTTTCTTACAAAAAAATCATAACAAAATGTTTTTTTTTTTTTTTTTTTTTTTTTTTTTTTTTTTGTCTCCTAATGTACAAGGTCCCCTTAAATTAAAAGTATGCACAGGTATGAGGCAGGAGCGAATTCCAATAGTAGAAAAAAGGAGTAAAAACTCGAAACCGTAAAAATGGTGTTAAAACATAAAATGAAAGAAATCTAATCTAAAATTTTGAAATTTTGACGACAAAGTTCAAGCGAACCAATCTTCGTCCTTATGTGGAAAAAAGAAAATCAGATCTTATGTGTGAGATATTTTGTTGGTGTTCGCAAGCGCACGTACACACACATGCGCAACTTTAAATTATTACATAAATGATTACAATGAAAAAAAAAATGTTGATTTTACGATATAATACTGGCAACCCAGCTGCCCGTATTATGTCGTAAAATTAACAATAATAAACCGTAAATAAGTAGTAGTATAACATCTTTTAAATATACTACCGGTAATATACTGTATACTGCTTAACGATATATTGCTGCTTATATTAAGGTTTATTATTGTTGATTTTACGGTATAATACTGGCAGCTGGGGTGCCAATATTATACTATAAAACTAAGGCATTTTGTGTTGTGTACTTAATTTAATAATATGTTGAATTATTTGGAATAGTATTATCTTCTTTAAGGCGCATACGAAGCAAAAACATCTTTCAACAAATAAGAGTATATTGATGTATTCGGATTTGCGATGTAAAAAAAACTAAATTTTGAATGCATGTTATTGTCTCTTATTCGATAGTTTGGTACCCTTTCAAAATGGCTGTATCATGTAAACGATAAATGTAAGACTAAGTTTATGATGTTTCCTTATTAATTATTTCAAAACGTTTTAAAAGACATGATATTTTTATATCGAATGATATAATAAGAAATGTATTTCGTGTTCAAATTGTTAAAGAGATAGGGGGGAGTCTAAAAATGCTTCCAAACGATTACTTAAAGACGAAGGTAAAATTTTGTAACATTCGTAATGATTTATAAATAAAGTTCGCCAAATAAAATTTATAAAATGTTTAATTAAGACCAAACGTCCATAATTGCTTCTCTAAGGCCAATGTCAGACGGGCGTCATTTTGCCTGCTTTTTTGCTTACGTATTATCCATTCACAATGCTATAGCATTGTGAATGAATAATACGTAAGCAAAAAAGCAGGCAAAAAGACGCCCGCCTGACGTTGGCCTAAGACATGCTACTGAAAGCCAAACTCACTGCAGAATTCTACAATAGAAGAATTTAGCTGGAAGAAAATAAAAACACGACATCGCAGAAAGAAAAAGAAAGAAAGAAAGAAAACAACATGTTATTAGGGCCTAATTTTTCTCTAATATTCATGAAAAGAAATGCCATACCATTTCTACATACACACACTGTAAAAAAAAAAAAAAAAAAAAAAAAAAAAAAAAACGGACTAAAAAACGGACTAAAAAACGGAAATACTACTGCCAATGTAGACGGCAGTACTATTTCCCTTTTTTGCGGGAATTTTTACCCATAAATTACAGAAAAATTTCCGTTTTTAATCAGAAAAACGGAAATTTTTCTGTAATTTATAGGTAAAAATTCCCGTAAAAAAACGGAAATATTACTGTCGTCTAGAGCGCCAGTAGTATTTCCGTTTTTTAGTCCTTTTTTTTACAGTGAGGGTTGTCTGGGATAATTTTCAGACAGAGGAATGCGCGGTAATTAACAGACAGGAGTAATACCACCGCACCCTAGAAATTTGAGAAAGCCTTGACACGCGTCACGAAAACTTCACTCAAAGCAGGCAAAACAAAGAAAAAAGATCATTCATTGGCTCGTGGATATCCGTGAGCCAATGAATGATCTTTTTTCTTCGCTTTACCTGCTTTGAGTGACGTTTTCCTGAACGTGTCAAGGCTTTTTCAAATATCTAGGGGGCGTTGGTAATACTCGCACACTAATTGGAATCTGGCCAAAACAGTTTTCAGTTTAGTTAAATGAACTATTTTCCTATTTCAATTAGTATTTTTTTTAGTAATTAGCAGCTTACTCTGTCTAGTAGAAAATTGGTTTCCTAAATGCTATAAAGAAATTACTGCTTAACTTTTTGCTTCACCGATTTCAAATTTCACTTTCTCCGGTGTGGCAACTCTAGCACAAATGCTACTTCCTTTTTTGGATACTAAGGTATGTTAACTTTTTGGAAACAACGAAACAACGTCATTTGGGAAAAAATTGAGCTCTGAAAAAAGTGTAACTTTTTTAAGAAACACCGGTAATTATTAGAGAGCCTTCGGGGTAATTTCTAGACACTAATATGTGATACAAAATGTATTTTGATTGATCCTACAAGGTAAATTAAGTGATTTATAATGGGTTCTATATTAAAATATAACTTCAAAAGGCCACCTGTAAGTTAAAATGAAAATACTGTGTGGAGTTTACGTTAAAACGGGATATTTATGATGAAAGATAGAGTTAGTGAAGATAGTGATGAAGATAGTGAGAGATGCCATTTCAGAATCAAATTTATAATATATGCTGTATATAATGACCAAACATTCTATCTGGAACAGGTACAAATGTTGTTCACAAAAATGACTATGAGAAAAATCTGTTGGAAGTTCAAATGAAAATTTTAAACTGGCTTGGGGATGATCGATATTGGTGACCAAAAAAAAAAAAAAAAAAAAAAAAAAAAAAATCAAGTTGAAATTGTTGCCAAGTCCTTTTTTTTTTGGACCTATTAAGAATAATCCTTTCCATGTTAAACTATGTGAAATATGTGAAAGAATTTTAAAATAATGTTAACAAATTTTACAGTAATACCTTTACCGTCAAAGTTAACTAAAATGGTTAGGCCTGTAGAAATTAGTGCTGTGTAAAAATTTTAGTGTAGTGTCAAATAGTAGGTTAGGCTATTAAAATTTTTATTTTTTTTTCAACGAAATTGGTGTCGGTTTTATGTTCTTATTTAATGTTGATTTTTATTCAACCATCAGAACTGTTTAAAAAGTCGGAATTTTTTACTGATTTACATAAATTTGTATAAAACAGTTATAGCTACAGTAGCTATGTGCGAAAAAGTATCATATAACTTACTTTTATTCGCGAAAATATAAATGGATTTCAGGTGTACAGTTACAATTAAGTTTTCATGCTTTTTTATGTATTCGGAATGGTACCCCATTTTGTGTCATAACATTTTACAATGGTGTCTCTTAATTACCGTAGTTCATTACCGTAGTCGATTACCGTAGTCTGACCCTTAAATAGCTATCAAATAGCTGCCTGTAAATTAACCCATAGATGTCTAGAAATTACCCCCAAACTGCGGGGTAATTTTCAGACCGGATTTTATTAATTTTATTTTTTATTATTAATGCTAATTATCTAAAAATGCTTAAAATAATCACCAGGAATGCGATGATTTTATCAAGAAAAAGTTAAAAGAAATAGTCATTCATTTCTGAGTAATTGCAAAAGTTTTGTTTTTGTTTGAAAATTACCCCGGGCTGCCCTAAATTGATAGAACTTCATTAGGATAAAAAGTACATCAAATTTTAGAATTAAATTTTTAGAAAAATTCTAATAATTTACAAGTATTAAGTCAATCAATGCTTATTTATTGAAATTTGTAATAAATCTTCAGATTTCCTGCATATGTCTTCTATACTATTCAGAACAGCTTTATGGAAATGTCAACTAAACTAAAGCTGTAGAACAAGAATATTACAAAAAACCTCTAATTATGCAACATTATTATTATAATTATTATATTTCAATGTAAAATGACAGTTAACAGGATGAACTATACTGTATAATATTTCAAACTCTAAAACTGTGCAAAAAATTTATGTTTAATGAGTTCATCTTATTCTTTCAAAAAATGCCCAAACAATCTTTGTGCGAAAAAACATGCTCTTACGCAATTCAAACATGTCAGATTTCTACTCTCAAAATGATACATCATTCTGCTGAAATAAAAGCTCCAGGTGTTTCAAAATGTTTTTTATAAATATTAAGCACTCGTAATTTTAAATTAGAAAAAATAATAAAAAGACGAAAAATTTCGCATTACATAAAAGTATTCATGTCCAGGCTTTCAGTTCCTAAAAACGTTAATTATTTATTACTTTAAGAAGCATAAAAATCCATAATGCTGAAAAGGTGAACACTTTAAAAAAGAAAACTTTTTTTTCTCGCAATTTACATATTTTCCTAGTTTGTGTGTCAAAACTTGATCAAAACTTGTCAATTTATATAAAACATTTTATAAAGTAACAAACGCATTGAACACATGTTTCAGAAATTAAAGAAACTTTTATTGCACATAATTTTTTAACATTATACAATATAAAACTGAATATATTGCGATTATAAAATAAAATTCCAGAATAATTATTCTGAAAATTTTCAACGTATTTAGATTGTCTTTAAAACATGTTGTTACAAACAAATAATTATCTATATTATAAAGGACAAACGTGTCCACCCGTAACGCTGACGTCATTTTAATGTTGCAAACGGCAGACAATTAAATTTCGCTTTACTGCATTTTTTTAAATTTCTAAACATTGCACATTTTCAATTTTTACATTGTCGAATAGAGGAAAAAATGTGCAATTTGCAAATGCAATTTATTTTAAAACTGTATTGCAATTTGTTGGAAAACTGTATCGCAAATTTCTCATTTTTTATTGTTTTTTAAATAATTTTCAAGCACGATTTTTTAAAAATCTATCTCTACCGCGTGCAGACAGTTTAATCCGTTTGCACTTAAGTTAATATAAATAGCTTAACATTTGTTTCCACAGATATTCCATAACGAAATTAAAACTTCATCAATAAAATAAAATAAAATAATATAAATAAAACGGAAAATTTAACAGACATGTAATCAATCTACACGCTTAAACAGCTGAAATGATCAGAATTAAAAAGAACTGATGTAAGTAACGCAATATTTTTGGCGATTTTTTCGGCTATTAATTCGCTTAGTATCACTTTTATTAAGTGTCAAAACTTTATTTGAGTACAAAATTGACCCTTTTTAAATAAAAATACTTTTTGTAATGTTAGACGATAATCTAAAAAAAAAAAATCAATACAAACAAATGGTTTTCTCTTGTATTCTGTAACCGGGAAGTCTGGGTTTTATCCCCTAGTATTTTTAAATACAAGACCGGCTTCAAACATATTTTTTAAGACTCCTTTCTCAGGATTCAAACGTGGAATACTTAGTGTACTTGACTGCCATTCTTTCTTTTAACTATTTTGCAATGTTACTGTAGTGGATAGTATAAAATTAATGTTTATAACTCTTTACAAGGTAAAACTGAATACATTATTTGCTATCAAGAAATAAAATTCCTGAAAATTATTCTGAATTAGCCCTTCTTAATGCCCAACTCAAAATATAAACTCGAAATGTCTACGATGGCAAGGCAGTAAGTAGATCACAAAAACCAATAAAAAGAAGGGAAACCAACATACATACTTAAAATGCATGTTTATTTCTCTCTATAATCGTCATTTACATTGATACATTTGTGCCATCTGTTTATGAGATTTGTAATACCTGCTGCAGAAAAGTCTTTGGACTGCATTCTCAGCCATCTGTGTACCTCACATTCAACGTATGCATCAGTCGGCTTTAGGCTAAACCATGTGAACACCCTGTTGCAGTTGCTAATGCTGTCTGTTGTTCTTCGCCTGTCAGCTCTAACCATTTCCTCAACCTTCCGCACTGTTTCTTCTGCCACAATCTCAACAGGACGACCACATCGTTCTTCGTCAACAACTTTTGAACGCTTCTGCTCATCTTGTACAACTGTTGTCTCATAAATTCAAAACTGACATCTTACAGTAGGACAGTGCTGCCAGCTATTGGCATATTTGGAAACAACTTATTACTAATTTCCGACATCTCTTATCGGATTGTGATCTACTTTCTGACTTTCCTTCGTAGTATGGTTAACTACCGTGCTTCATTACCTCATAATATTTTAAACTACTGTTCTGGATATGATAAAATTTATATTGCAATATACAGGATGAACGACGTAATCTACCAAAGGGAACGAGGTGATATAAGCGCTCGCGTGATTCGTCGCGTCAAGTTTGAGCCTCGCCCCCCAAATTTGTGATGTTTCTCTCAATCCTACACACAAAATAAGCACATATTTGGAAAGAACAGTAATAAGATAACACCATTTTTATAAGGATATCTGGATTTAAGGGAGAGCTACTAGCGCTGAAACATTGGCGAAGTGAAAAAGAGAATTGTCGCCATTATTCATCCAAATTTGCAACATTTCGATCTCTAATTTTAGCCGGAGACAAATGCCGAACTATTTATATTATTTTAAGTGCAAACTGATTAAGCTGCCGTAATCTGGCTGCACGTGACAGAGATAAATATAAAAATAATTCATGGCTGAAAATTTTAAAAAAGCATAAGCAATCAGTAGACTGAGATACAGTTTTTAAAACAAATTATATTTGAAAGTGCCCTATTCTTCCTGTTCGGTGGTATAAAAATTATAATTTTTCGACTACATGTTTGTTACATTTTTGTTTCATTTTAGTTTATACTACTTATTTATTTATTTATTCATGAAGTTTTAGTTTTGTTATGGAAAATCAACTGGAGATAAATGCTTAACTGTATACATTGAGAAGAATTTTATTCTATATGTATCTAATAAGTGCAAATGGGCTATTATTCTTCCTTAATGAAACCTGCACGAGATAGATTTTCAAAAAATTAATGCTTGAAAACTATTTAAAAAATACACTAAATGGGATAACTTCGATAGAGTTTTCAAACAATTTGGATTTGAAAGTACATTTGTTACCTAGACAACCGTGTAAAAATTGAAAATTTGCGATGTTAAGAAGTTGAAACAAACTGCAGGGCTGGGCAACAGACGGTTAAAGGCTCCGCGATATTTTAAAGAAATAATGTGCGCCTTTTTGGGGGGTTAAAACGTGCAAAAGTTCTTACTGAAGCCTGGTTTCAGTCTTTTCATTCTCGGCACTTCTATGGCAATACAAAAATGTTAATACGAAAAATAAAAATTACAGTTAAAAAAAGAATATATCTTTTCTTACTAAACTACTTTTAAGAAGAAATTATTTCCCTTATATCCTTTAATTTTCAAAGATATGCCCGTCAAACAAGTTTCAAAGGTGATAGTTTGAAATAAGGGTCATTCACTCTGAAGAACAATCTGATTTAGAATGGATTCGTAAAGAAAATCCCTTTTATTTCCCATATTCCTTGAACATCAAAGATTCGTTCTCTTTCAAAGAATTTTGATTTGGAAACGTGACTGTCGCATTTTCTTCTATGCCAGCATTATTCCAAAGAATCAGAGGAATTAATATGATATATACCGATATCTGTGTTATACATATTTTGAGAATCTAACTAAACCTTTCTTTGTTTGGACATATTTCGAAATGTATACATTTGCATGTTCCAAACTTTATAAACATGTGATGAAAGGTGATGATTTCAAAATATATGCATATCCGACATGAGGAAATGGTATGACATTTCACACAAGAAAGAAAAATAAAGCATTCTTATATGTACCTTAATTATAAGAATTCGAGGGTTTACCTTTTTCTTTTATGATAATACCAAAATGCTATTAAAAAAATAAAGATCACAGTTTAAAAAGAACATTTATTTTTCTCATAAAATTGCTTTGAGAAATATATTTTTATTCTTTTTTTTACTTGATAATTTTTAATTACATTTCTGTCAAACACGTTTCAAAGATGACAGTTTTAAATAAGGGTAATTCACTTTCAAGAACAATCCGATTTAAAATAGATTCATAAAGAAAATTCGTTTTATTTCTCATATTCCTTCAGCATCAAAGTTTCTTCTTCATTGAAAGAATTTAGATTTGGAAAAGTAACTGTAATTTTTTTTTTGTGTGTGTGTGTGTATGGCAGAATTATTCCAAAGAAACAGAAGAATTAATCTGATATCTGCTGATATCTGTATTAGATATATTTTGACAATATAACTGAACGTTTCTTTGTTTGCACATATTTCGAAATGCATATATCTGCACGTTCCAAACATTATACACATATCATAAAATACGATGATTTCCAAATGTATGCATATCCTGCATGAGGAAATAGTATTATATTACACACAGGAACGAAAAATAAAGCATTCTTATATACCTGAATTATAAGAATTCGAGGATTTACCTTTTTTCTTTTATGATAATACCATAATGCTATTAAGAAAAATAAAGATTACAGATAAAAGAAGATATCTTTTTCTCACAAAATTTCTCTGAAGAAGATATTATTATGTATTTTTTTGGACAATTTTCAAATATATCTCTGTCAAACAAGTTTCAAAGATAAGGGTCATTCCCTTTCAAGAACAATCGGATTTAGGATGGATCCTTAAAGAAAATCCGTTTTACTTCCATGTTCCTTGAATATCAAAGATTTGTTTCATTTCAAAGAATTTAGAATTGGAAACGTGGCTGACATACTTTCTTTTATGCCAGCGTTATTCCAAACAGAAGAATTAATCTCATGTATACTGATATCTGCATTTGCATATTTCTACATTTTAAGTGATCCTTGCTTTGTTTGCATGTATTGTGAAATGTATACATTTGCATATTCCAAACTTTATAAACATGTCATAAAAGATGGTGATTTCCAAATGTATGCATATCCTACATATGGAAGTGGTAATATATTTCACAAAAGAAAAAAGAAAACATCATTATATACCTGAAATATAGGATTTCGAGGATTTACATTTTTTCTTTTATGATAATACAAAAATGTCAATTAAAAAAGATTACATTTAAAAAAGAAGATATATTTTTCTCACAAAATTGCTCTGAAGAAGATAAATTTCTTTCTTTTTCTTGATAATTTTCAAATATATGTCTGTCAAACAAATATGAAAGATGACCGTTTAAAATAAGGGTCATTTACTTTCAAGAACAATCCTATTTAGACTAGATTCATAAAGTTTTTTTTATTTCCCATATTCATTCACCATCAGAGATTTGTTTTCTTTGAAAGAACTTAGCTTTGGAAATGTAACTGCTACATTTTTTTTCAAAGTCAGCATTATTCCGAGTAAACGGAAGATTTAATCTGATATATACTGATATTTAAGATACATATTTTGACAATTTAACTGACCTTTTCTTTATTTGCACATATTTTGAAAAGTATACATTTGCATGTCCCAAAATTTATATACATGTCATAAAAAATGATTATTTCCAAATGTATGCATATCCTACATAAGAAAATGGTAATATATTTCACACAGGAAAACTATAAAACAATTTGATATACCTGAAATATAGGAATTCGAGGATTTATCTTTTCTTCTTTTATGACAAAACCAAAATGATAATAAGAAAAATAAAGATTGTAGTTAAAACAGAAGATATCTTTTCTCACAGTCACAAAATTTCTTTGAAGAAGATATTATTATTCCTTTTTTTCTTGATAAGTTTCAAATATCAGTTTCTCTCAAACAAGTTTCAAATATGGCAGTTTGAAATAAAACGTCATTCATGTTTCAGAAGAATCCGATTCGTAAAAGATGTGTAAATAAAATCCCTTTTATTTCCCAACGTTAAAGATTTCTTTTCTTTGAATTAATTTAGATTGGGAAACGTGACTATCACATTTTTTCTATGCCAGCATTATTCCAAAGAAATAATATCTGGATTAGATTTATTTTGACAATTTAACTGACCCTTTCTTTGTTTTCACATATTTCGAAACGTATACATTTACATATTCCAATCTGTCTAAACATATCATAAAAAAGGATTATTTCCAAACGTATGCATATCCTACATTACGAAATGGTATTATATTTCCCACAAGAAACAAAAATAAAGCATTCTTATACAACAGAATTATGGGTATTGGATGATTTGCACTTTTTTCAGAAATAAGAGGAAATTAAAATGCTATATAACATCAGTGAATATTATAAGTACAATTCCTTTTCACATGTTGGTTCAGAATTACTGTTCAGTAATTTGATAGAAGGTCGGGAACTTAAAAATAAGCAAAAATAACATAGAAAAATTCTGTCATAGTCAATTTATTCACACCAAAATATGGTATGTCGAAACGGAAAAAGAAAAAAAAACATTATTTAAACTATCTTTTTATGATTTTCTTAACATATAAACGTAAAGTAATTTATATTAAGTTATTCATTGATAAAAGCGCATTTTTCTTTAAATGCTACATTTTATTTTTATTTATAATTTATTTTCTACTTTTTAGGTGCGTTCTTAATTATATAAATACGTAGCACCTCTAGTCATCGTCTGGTCCGTGCGTCTGTTTGTCTGTTTGTTTGCCCGCATATAACAGAACAAAAACTACCCAACTTAATCGTTTGAAATTAAATATATATAGTCTGCAGAATTTTGTCGAGTCATTTGTAATGTTTATGAAAATCGAATCAAAACTTAAAAAAATATTAATAAAAATTTTCTTCTTTCTATTAAATCCTATCATACAAAATTAATTCAGTGATATCCCATGATAGGTAATGATTCTATGTTCCCATGGTGATTACATCATATTTAATGGAGTCATGTTATTTCTGTATTACTGAATTCAATATATATAATCGTAATAAATTTTGTATCCATGCAGGTCTGAATATTTATAAAATTAGTTATGGTACGAATGCACCTCATTTGCCACGTTTGACGTACAATTTATGACTTGTTAGCTTTTAAAATATTTCATTGTTACTGTTTCACATCTATGTATTGACGGATAATTAAATCCACTGTTGTTTCAGCCCCTCTACAATTGTACGTGTTACAGAGAATATTTGGCAATTTATTACCTGCGGCGAGCTAGTTAAAAATTGCCTTAAAATTAATGTATGAACTTAATTAAGCTCTAAAAATATTAACATCTTGCTTTGTTATCAAATGTACAGCTTTGAATGTAATTATTTGTAACTGCATCACATCAGTAAGTGGGTTAAAAATCGATTACAATACCTAGCTTTTGTATGTAAAGAAGGGATTTCGTAATCAATTTTTAACAGCCACTTCCTAATGTGCTACAATTATAAAAAATACTTTCAGTGGTCTACTTTTCATGACAATACAACATTTTAATGTTTTTAGAACTCAACTATAAATTAATTCATTAATTAAAAGGCATTTTTTAACTAGCCCGCAACAGGTGATAAATCGCCAAATATTCCATGTGACTCGTACAATTATAAAGGGGTTGAAATAACAATAGATTTAATTATGGGACAATACATGGCTGTGAAATTGCAACAACGTAACATTTTAAAAGCTAAAAAGTAGAAAATAAATTATATAAAAAAGAAAAATAGAATGTAACATTTAAAGAAAAATTCGCTTATATCAATGAATAACTTAATATCAATTAATTTACTTATTTTACTTTATTTTTAAAGTAATTTAATTTATTATAATTTAATTTGATTTAATTTTAAATTAATTAATTTACTTTTAATTTACTTTTAAAAACCAGGTTTAGTGTAATAATGCATTTTTTTTAATACAAATTAAAATAAGAACAAAGCTGGGAGCTAAATGAACTATAATAGCTGTAATGAGACGTCTCGGAATCGTTGATTAATGTTTTTCTTGCATAGAAATTTATCTAAATGAGAAGATTAAAAAAACAAATTCACTGACGGTAAATGAACTCATTTTTTATACAAAAGGTTTCTTTGAAAACACGTGATAAAATCGTTTCGAAACGATATTTCCGATGTCTCACACTCTCAAACTAAATCATCCCAGATACCGCCTCACCTTTAATAACTGTATAATGACTTGGGTTACATCTTGGATTTCTTCAAATCTTTGGGTCACGATCTTCGAACTTTGGCAATGTTCCATTTCACGTCCCATTGTGTTCCAAGTCGGAAGACTCATTAACCCCACTTTATTGCAACAACTACGGCATTTATTTTATTTTCTTCTTTAAAGCTTTTGTCAGTGTCAATGTCAGCTCTTTTTTTTTTTTTTTTTTTTTTTTTTCTCTTTTAGTCGGACACTTTCTTGAGATACGCCGGGCGTTTTTAAGAGCCGGAATGATATCATGGGTTTGCACCGAAGACAATAAAGACGATCAAATGAATCACATCATTTGCGTTGTTCTTCGTGAGAAGGGGATCTTTTGTATAAATTTATAAGAATGTTAACATTACTTTGTTGGCTTTGAAAGAAAGATAGTCTATGTATGAGTCATGAACGGGATCAACGTCCTTCTACTAAGATTAAAAACTGTTAATTTTCTCGACCCCTTTCTGCCCCAGACGTATATATACGGCTGTAGAAAATACATGCATCTATTAAAGAGATGTCGAATTCCATTTATAGCGAGGCAATTTTCCCCACCTGGGCCATTATATATAACAGTATAACGTGTGCATTTTCTTATTGTTATTTCAGAAAACTAATATACACCTTCTTTAATTGCAGAAATATGCGATTTAAGTAAGGCACTGGAGATCGCTTAAGATTTCGTCGGCAGTTAAGGGGTTAATAGAAATTTATTTTCATAAACTAGAAAATAACTATTGTTTTTGTTTTAACATTACAGCATTTTAGGCCTGATACTTGGCTAATCTTTAATGTTCCAAATTTTGACTTTTACGTGTATGTACAGTTGTGGAAAAAAAAGTATACACCCCTACTAACTCCGCACCAAATTATCGTAAAAGAAAGTTACTGGTACCGAACGATTGGATGTAAAGTCTACTTTTAAATGATGTATATAAAATTTACTTAGGGGGCCATCTACATATTAAAACGAACCATAACTTCATTTTTTTCAATAGCAATACCCAATTCTGACAGCATAAATAAACTCTACACCCTTCAATTAACCTAAAAAAAAATTTTTATGCAATTCGTACCATAAGTTTTCGAGAAATTAATTATTTTAAAAAGAGCGTATCTTAAGGGCTGTATCCAAATTGAAGTTGGGTACTTAGTAGGAGAGCTGTTGAACATTTTTGAGTAGGTATTTGAGGCACCCTGAAAATTTGTGCAACACTTCTTTTGTAATGCCTGAATACAAAATCGAATGTCTGGCTGAAGGATCGTGGCCCAAAAACTGTGCCAGACACGTGTCAATTGCCATTTGACACTTGACACGTGTCTGGCACAGTTTTTGTCCCGACTAAAGTGTCTGCCATTTTCAAAATATTTTTTTCTAAGCATAAATATTATTCTGCCTCAATCTCAGCGTGCCTCAAATACTTTTTGGGGTAGTCAAAAAATGGCACTTGACACGTGTCTGGCGCAGTTTTTGGGCCGACTAAAGTGTCTGTCATTTTCAAAATATTTTTTTCTAAGTATAAATATTATTCTGTCTGAATCTCAGCGTGCCTCAAATACCTTTTTCTTTGGGTAGTCAAAAAATGGCACTTGACACGTGTCTGGCACAGTTTTTGGGCCGCGATCCTTCAGCCAGACATTCGATTTTGTATTCAGCCATTACAAAAGAAGTGTTGCACAAATTTTCAGGGTGCCTCAAATACCTTCCCTAAAATGTTTAACAGCTCTTGGAGTAACTCGATTGCTAACCGAGAGAACCCCCTTCTTGATTCTTTAAGCAGTCAACGAAGCCTGTTAGATAACAAGGCAGCAGAAGAAATGTCAAAATATCTACTCACTTCTATCATAGACGGCCCCTTAAACCATCATTTTGCCGTCTTTTAAGCATAATTTGAAAACTATTTGGTAGAAAAATGTGAAATTTTGAATATTCATAAAGCAGGACTTAATAAATCTAAATCCATCAAAATAATTGTAGGTTGCAATTCATAATTTTTTCGAATATTAATTTCATAATTCATAATTCATATCATAAAATTATAAAAATTTCAAATTCAGCGTACTTATGTTTGGGCACGTTAGTTTTATTGCTACACAAAAAATTAGCACATTAGGAGCATAATTTCAGGACATATAAATAAAAATATGAAAATGTAATTTAACATTAGAAGCACTAAATTTTGAATGTTTCAAAAACTTATCATTCAAATGACTTGAAATTTGGTGTCTAGGCATAGTTTGAACCGAAGATTTGAAATATCTCGTTAAAATTGGGTATTACTATAGAAAAAAAGGAGGTTTGGTTTCGTTTTAATATGTAGATGACCCCCTAAGCAAATTTTATATGCATCATTTAAAAGTAGACTTTATTTCAAATAGTTCGGTACCAATAACTTCCGTCTACGATAATTTGTTGAAGAGTTAGTAGGGGGTGTTTACTTTTTTTTTCCACGACTGTACTTGTAGCGTGTATATAAGTAGAAGGTGGACGTGGAAACTACCTAACATGCAGACTTGAAATATCAATAATAAGAAAATCATTAGTATTAGTGATTTTATCATAACGAAAACGTAATGTGAACCCCCCAGTTATTGTTACCTAACCACTAACTGACACTTCAGAAAAAAATCTAACTCAAGTAAGCATTTTTTTTTTCAAAATAATGCTATTTCAGTGTAACTTAGATATTTTTATTTTGGAGTCAATTTATTCACCACTAGTAGGCCAAGAACACATTCAATGGGGAACGAACTTTTAAGAACACAGAAGTACCATTTTGAGGCATACATTCTTTTTCTAAAAATTAATATAGTATTTTTTTTAATTATTATTATTCTATTTGTAATGCAACCGTCTTAAATTTTTTTAAAGTTATACTTGTATAAATTAGTTAAAAGATACCTACGATACACTAGGACCATGATTCCTAGATTATAGTTATTTAATTTAGCTAAATGGGCAGTGCCAGATAATGGTTCCAGTAGTTTCATTTCACCAGTCCCCGACAGAGTTGTTATTTATTGGTGATATTGAAAAAAGTTGAAATCTATTATTTGAACTACGTAATACAATAAATTAAATTTATCTTGTAGTCAACACCAGTAAAATTTAAGTTGTCCTTCCAGGGCCTTCCAGCATTTGCCACGTTACTGATACATAAAAGTCAGTTATTGGATATCTGCGTTCCTGATAATATAAAACATGAAAAAACGGACACATGCATCTGTAGAATTATATCATATATAAATAACGTTTAAGTATTTTGTTTTTATAATAAAGATTAAAGAATTTTTAAAGTATAAATTCATTAAAATATAAAATGTCTTTTTACTAAACCTTTACAAGTAAAGTGTCAGACACCGATTCACTTTGTGTCAGTTTTTGGTTTTCAAAATGGTGTTGGTGTCGTAATAATGCGATGCATATTTTTGAGAATTTTGTCAACAGTAATTTTTTAATCTACTATTCTTTCTCTACTATTCTTTCAGAAATAAAAAATAAAAATAAAATAGATTTAGAACTTTGTAATAGTGATTCGAACAAGAAATATTCCTTAAGGTTTCAGTTACTGAGGATTCCCCCTACATCTACTATAAAACTTATTTTTTTTTTTTTTTTTTTTTTTTTGTAAGATTGTATTAAGATCACTGTCAATATCAGACCTTTCTTCAAATCCCATGTTTTTATGGCAAACTTTCCCGAGAAACTCAAAATGTTTTTAAGAGTTGGTATGAGATCATGGCTATAAAACCCGCACCAAACACTGCAAATTCGATCGAATAGTTCACATCATTTGCAATGTATGCTGTCGCTAATGTATAAATAAAAAATATATATTAACATTAGTTTGCTGGCTTTGAAAGTATAAAATTAATGAACAATATCAAGGACCTTTTAATAAGACAGACATTTTTTACATGTGTAAAAAAAATTTATTTTCAGAATGCAAAAATACGTATCGCTTTTTGTTTTTAACATCAAAGCTTTCAGCTTGGTATTTCAGATAATATATAATTTCCAATAATTCGAATTTTGACTTACACGTACAGACTCATGTATGATATAGAAATGGGAAAATCGAAATCTGTTTATTAAAAAAACATTGGTGTACAAAACATTGTGATACCTCGTAAAGATTGCTCTACTTCATGCTATGTAAATGCATGTATTTTTTGCGAAATCTGCCACTGTCAGGCTTTCTAAACATCTTCAGACCAGAAGCTAAAATAATACAACAAATACTCATTCATTGGTTTTTTATAAACAAAATGACATCATAGATGACAGAAAAAGAACTTTTCTGAAATTGATACTTTAGGAGACTAGTAATTTAGATTCACAAATTGGATCTAAAATTACAAATCCCCTTAAAATATCAATTTAAATGTTACTAACTTAACTTCACAGAGTAATAAATTTAAGGCCCTTAAACAAGCGCATGATCTACAAATCCCCAAAACATTTTATTGTAAAGGATTTAAGTTAAATATTTATGAAAATTTCTCAATTTCTTGGCCACACTTTCTTGAATGCATTTTGCAAACTCAGATCAAAATAACAATTATTTTAAGAGGAAATCAGCATAGATGTTGCTATTTATAGGTTTGCTTTTAAAACAAAAAACATTCAGCTATTAAGAAATAAAGTCAAAATGCAGAAAAAATTAAATAAAAAAAATCAAAAAACCGGACTGCTCAAAAAGCGAACTAAAAAGGGGAAAACTAGATGACGTAGGAAAATAGTAGAGTGTGTAATAGAAATCCTTTTTTTTTTCTTAAGTAATTGCGATCGGAGGCATCAGATTCATGTTTAGGTATGTACTGTAGCTCCTTCTACCTACATGTTTGCCTCCGACTGCAATTACTTAAGAAAAAAAAAAAGGGTTTTCATTACACACTCTACTATTTTCCTACCTCATCTCGTTTCCCTCTTTTTAGTTCGCTTTTTACGCAGTTGGGTTTTTGATTTTTTTAATTTAATTTTTATTGGCAATTTTTTTTTATATATATTACTTACCTATTTTTTTATTTACTTGTATTGATTACATTTAAGTTCAGTTTAATTGTTAGTTTCTATCTATAAAAACTTTTTTGATGAGGCCTATAGATGCCTATAAAGGTTAGAGTTACAGTTAAGATAGAGATTCTACCTACACAATTTTGAGGTTGTGTAATATTTAAACGGATCTTCTGACTGTAAAATAGTCTAGGAAACATCGCCTTAATTTTGAAAGACCTATCCAATGATATGCCACTCAATACGGTGCGTATTTTTTTTTGTCTGTATCGCCATTTTGTATTTTACGACCACCATTTTGAATTTATGAAAACAAAATCTAGCCTACAACCATCGGACGGTTAAGACGAATCGATAGCGACATCATTCATTAAAATCGATCCAGCCGTTGGGATGTTTCGAGGGTATAAAGAAATCCACATACATACCCAGATACGCGTCAAACACATAACCCTTCTTGGCAGTCGGGTAAAAAAAATGAAAATGTTTAGTTTTTATGAGGAAAATAATAGAGGTCCACATATGTGGACCCAGTTAGGAAGGGGTTTAGATTAACTTCCTATTCAACTGTTATGTTTGTTTCCCCGTTCATACAGTTGAGAATGAATACATATGAACTTGGAATTTTCTGAAATAAAGAACACAATACTTTAAGAGATGTTGTCATACTGAATACCTACAATCTTGCTATTGCAACTATTAATGCATATCCATCTTTTTTAAAACTTTTAAACATACACGGAAAAAAACTGTTTTGTTGAAACAACTAAATTTTGGTTAATATAGCTCCAACCAAATATTTTAGTTAGAATGACGAAATTCTGGTTGGACTAACCAAATGATTTGTTGAATTAACAAAATCATTTGGCTAATCTAACCAAAATTTGATCATTCCAACCAAAAAATTTGGTTGGAGCTATATTAACCAAAATTTAGTTGTTTCAACAAAACAGTTTTTTCCGTGTCATTGAAAAGTGTTTATGACTTCGATTTGTCTGCCGTATGTCTTCCGTCCGTCTGGCTGTGTTCTAATTCTCGTAAATGTACTCAAATTTTAATGTGATTTTTATATGTTATTGTAGTTTACTAAAGAATATTCGCAACTGGAAATGAATTGTTAAAAGCATTTATAGTTCGTTTACAGAATACACAAAAGAAATCCGTTACATTATGGTCTACATGGGAAAAGCATTTGTGGTGAATTTAAAAAAATGTTACGATATTTTAAATATGATGAAATTGATATGCATCATTGAAGTGGATATACAACATATTTTCAGTGAATTATAGAATAAGTACATTTTATAGTTCGTTTATAGAGACACAGAAAATAATTCTAATAAAATACACTCTATGGAAAAATAACCGATTCTGGTGCATTATAATGATATAACGACATTTCAAACATAAATAAATTGATTTGGAACACTGAAGTACATTGCAATATGTTTTCTATAGATCACGAAATGCATATAGAATTTATCTTCGATATGGCAATCTTAATTTTGGTGATGATATTATATTCATCAGTTATGACATTTAACCTATTAGCACCGTGACCCGAATGTGACCAAAACGTGAAAGTACCGTCCTCCAAATGCAAAATTTACGGCCCATATATCCGTAATGTAATGTGGAAAATGATTCTTATCAGCGTCACTGTGATGTTGATATGTCCCGTTTTGTGACGAGTTGCAATGTCGTTGTCTGTAGTCGCATTGCGACAATTGACAAGGTCACGCTAGGCTTCACAATGGTGTTAGGAAGTGAATATCAGCTGAGAATCAAAATAAAATAAAGTTTTATTACGAGTGAAATAAAGTTTATTTTGTTCTCCTTTATGACTGTGAAAATTTGTCACGATTTAGATTCTACAGTTGCATTATATCGGCCGTTTATGTTATTAGGCATCGTCTATTAACTTTTCAAAATCTTATCGTCATCGGTCAAAAAATATTGCTTTCCGTGAAAGGCTTAAAAAGGATTTTACCCGCTATTCTTTCTGTATTGAAAAAAAATACAAAATTCACAAATGACTGAATTGAAAAATCTGAGGTTGAAAACAGATTATATTTATTTGCGCTTTTTATCCTCAAGTTACACTTAATTAAGCTGGTTGGCAGAAATTACTTTATTTTTTTTTCTTTAATGTAGTGAATTTGGTGTAAAGATTAAAAACTAAACTGCATTTCATCTGCAACAAAGACGTTTTTTCAGTCTTTGAATTAATTTAATATTAAAATAAGATGTAATATTTAAAACCGTGATATAATAAGACCATATGCATTAATATATTAATCATATTATGTTCTTTTAACTCATACATGTAAATCTTTGCTTGTCAACACATGCATTTTCACGTGTGTTATCACTAGATAAGTGTATCTCTTATCAATATGGACCCACTCAGACCCTTTGTTGGCATGTTAACCAAGGGCCAATGTTCGTTTAGATTGTACCGATGTTCGTGAATTTACTAACAATATAATTTGAGTAGGATGGCTTCAAGAT
This sequence comes from Maratus speciosus, assembly GCA_963932465.1. NCBI lineage: Eukaryota > Metazoa > Arthropoda > Arachnida > Araneae > Salticidae > Maratus > Maratus speciosus. Next base: position 524,011,817 of record OZ010786.1, read on the forward strand.
TATTTTTATACAAGTACGATACTTTTCTCTGCAAAATTTCTTTATAAAGGCATTCTCTCTTTATAAATATTTTCAAAACTGAACGAATTTTAAGTGTTTAAAAATAATAATAATAATAATAAAATGAAATAAAATAAAATAAAGAAATAAAAAAATCTTCACCCAACAACTTAATAGCTACTTACATTAGAAGAACTCATTATTAAAAAAAATGCATGCATGTTACAGGCATGACTATTAAAATGATTTCAATATGGATTGTCTTTTACATTTTTCGATAAATTCATTGCAACTTGAGTAACTGCTGTACTATGATTATCTTGGCCGAGCGGACGCCTTCTGTAAAACCGCTTAAGGGGTCAGGTACCCTTTGAACCGATAAAGTACATGGAAAAGTGACCTCTGTAAGAATTGCAGTCACTCTTTAACTAATTGACTTCTAATTATAAAATTGAAACACATATTAGGAATGATTTATTTTATCAATTTAAGTTGTTAAAAAAAGTATACACATATATATATTTTTTTTAATTTTTTTTTTTTAAGATAATACAATATTTACGAAAGAATTATTCTTGCATGCATTGCGCGCATGATTTTTTCCATTTGAATGGCAGAAACAAGTCAAGATTTCTTTTATGAGTGCAGATATAAAGTGTCTTCAAAATGAACAACAATGAAAAAAATAAAACTTGTAGATCCCGAGAAAAAAATTATTTTTAACGAAATTCGAAATATCGAGATTTTTTAATTGCAAAAGTAGTCGTAAATTCTAAACTTCTTACTTGATAAACATAATAATAGATCATTTTGTGCTTCTATATGTTTAATACATTCACAGAAAAATTCGTGAAACTCTAGGTAACCGTTTTTCAGAAATCGTGCGCGCAATGATCAAGATCGCTGTTTTGAGAAAATTGACATTAAAGATTAAATTACCCTTTGATCATATAGCAAAAGCTCAAAGTTTTTTAGACATATCTTCTCTTATAATGCGAATTTTTGTGTGGGGTTTGTTTTAAAATGTTCCTAAAGAATCAAGAAACATATTTAATTATAAGCTATTAAAAAAATTATAAATTTTTAATTTAAAATTAATTCGGTTAAAATTAATTCGGTTTAAAGGTTACCACCTGACCCCTTAAAACTCCAAATTTGTAAGCATTTTTTACAAGTTAAATAAAAAATGAAAAACCTATTCGATTTCATAGTTTCTGAATAAAAACATCAGCAAAATGCTTGAATAAAAAAAAAAAATGATTTCGGGAATGCAACCAAAAGTAAATAGTATGCATTAATGAACAACTCTAACAAAATCACTCCTTTTATCTTAATATCTTCCAAACATATCGAAAACTGAAAGCTATTTTCTTTTCTTCAAAAATGATATAGTGATGCATTAATTTCTTTTCGAAAAATTACAATGCTTGTGAGCGTGAATTATGTTTTATTACAGTAATTGTTCTTGAAATTGTTTGGTTATCAATCTTCGTAAGTTGGCATTGAAAACCGTAACGCGGAACCACTTCGAATTTAGGACAATTGTAAAGGATGTTCCAAAAATAATAATCACTTCCACCTTTCCTTCCACATGTTTGTCATAAATCATCGATTTCCTCGTGCTTTTCCACTTCCATACCTCTTACCACATACATCCGTCCGTTTGAGTTGATTCATTAATAAAATCGGAAATGCCCTAAAAAATTCATTCAGTTGATTCATTTATGAATGGAAAACGCACTATAATTAATCACTAAATGACGCATAAAGATGTCGAAATTAAAAACCATCTCTGTTATGTTTACTTCCTAATTCAGTTATTTCTCGAAATATTTACTCGGACGGAAACGCAGATATCGAACCGCATGTTTTATACAGGCCATATTTATTTTTATTTTTCTTCTTTTTCTTTCTTTTGTTTTTTATGCATTTCGGTTCAATAAATGAAATAATTAATCTTATAAAATGAAAGACAAGACAATACATGGTTTTTTTATGCTTTCGGCTCTTACTAGTTTTAAAATTTCAACTTCTTTCCGTAATTATGTACAGTGAAACCTCCCTGTGCGACCACCTACATTAAGCGACCATCTCCCAGAACGACCATTTTTTCATGGAACGAAATTTATCCCATAGGCTCAATACTAATTTTACATTTATTCAGAGACAATCCCAGTCGAACTCTCTCCATGAGCGACCTTTTTCTTTGAAGAAAATGAAACAAATTCCGTTTTTTTCTGGTCGCTTGAAGAAGGTTTTATTAGAAAAATAATTCCGGAGAGCGCATTATTCATTAAACTTCTAAACTAAGTTTAGATTTCTTTTTTTATATTTTATTCCGATAACTTATAAGAGTTTAAACACCTTTGTGCCTTTTTAGACAATGAATATAACTCTAATGACAAATTAAGAATGACGGTCAATAAATTCGCCTACCCTATTCTGTCAGGATACTCTCAAATAAATAGATAAATTAATGAAATCGTCATTATCTGTTCCCGTCCTATAAAAAAATTGCATTTATTTATTGAACTTCGAAAGGACTTGAAAATAAAAGTTATAAAAGATAAAACCGTAAAATCACAACAAACGTCGTTAAACTCTGCAGTAATTAACTTATGTAATTAACTTTTGTTTTGATGCTTAAATTTTCATATTTTTTTCCTAATGTGAAAAATATATTTTAGTAATAATAATTTTTACCTTTTTTCAACAATTAAAATCTAAATTTAAACATGACCTCCATTAAGAGACTTTATTAGAGACTCCGTTAAGCGATTTTATTGGAACGGAACGTAGTTGCTTTAGTGAGGTTTTACTGTATTTATTTTGATAGATTTTGATAGATCTTCAACGTGAAATCTAATTTTATCAGCAATAAGTATAAAAACGAAAATACTTTAAAACAAGAACGAAAAATCATGCTTCCAGCATTGATTAAGTAACAATTTCCAACACATTCAGAATACAGTAACAAAACTTCACAGTTTATTAAGTTGAAATATAATGTCTAAACAAACAATTTAAAAAACTCATAACGCATTTGAAAATCCAATTTCTGCTATTATAATCAATAGTCGGGAAAATTTTACTGTTTTGTGCAACACTGTACGCTGTAAAAAAAAATCGTAATTCGACAGATCTAAAGTTACAGAAACCTGTATGCTTACTGAAATTTTATCTGTACACTGTACAAAAAAATATGCACATCTATACAACTATTTTTTGTAAAGCTACAGAAATCTGTAGCTTTACAAAAGAATCTACAAAAATTACAATAATCTTAATAAAATTTTACCTATAATCCGGGTTGCAGTTGCATAAAAAGTTCTAGGCATCCCAGCTTCCTAAAAAATTCTTAGTAACCTTACATATTTTTTCATTTACTGTGCAAAAGTGTATATGTTACATAAGTTTTTGTTGTTACCGTTACATAAAAAGTTCTAGGAATCCCAGTTTCCTAGAAAAATTTTAGTAACTTAACAGATTTTTTTTTACAGTGTTTATGATCTATGGATTTGTATGTATACTACACTGTAAAAAAAATCTGTGAAGTTACTAAAGTTTTTCTAGGAAACTTGGATTCCTAGAACTTTTCATGTAACGGCAACAACAAAATTTCATGTAACAGACACACTTTTGCGCCAAAAATCAAAAAATCTGTAAGGTTACTAAGAATTTTTTTGGAAACTGGGATTCCGAGAACTTTTCATGTAACTGCAGCCAGGGTTACAAATAAAAGTTTAGTAAGATTACTGAAATTTTAGCAGATTCATTTGTAAAGTTACAGATTTTTGTAGCTTTACAAAAACTAGTTTTGTAGATTTGCAGCTTTTTTCGTACAGTTACAGGTGAAAGTTTAGTAAGCATGTAACTTTACATCTGTAGAACTACAGATTTTCTTTTACAGTGTACAAAGCATGCTAAAAGTTATTTCAGTTAACCGAATAGCACAGTTGAAATTTTCCATTCAGCAATTTCGTGAGTGTACTTGTGAACTTTTCTGCAGCCCTGATGATTTATAAAATTTATACACGCCAAGTAGTTTTTTTAAAAAATAGTTCAATGTAAAAACGCGTGCCACAACTAAAAACGCACTTCCAGCAATTATTGTCACAGGCTACAATAGATAAATTTCTTCTGTAGTCAAATTATTCTGTATGTGATGTCTTTTACAGCGTAATGATATTAAATATATTCTCGAAAACAAACAGTGCAATTGTTTACACTGAATCTCAATAGTGAAAATGACGTAAGTGCATTTAGTCTATATTTTCATTACTATTAATAATTTTAGTCATAATAAACATTTCCCTACTGGTACAAAACGTGTGTGTTCCATTTGTTACTTTTATACATCAGAACATTCAGGATTAATTTCATTTTCTGTTTTAAGGGGTCTTGTACCTTTTAAACGCGACGAAAATTAAGGGAAAAAAAATCACAGTTAGAATTAGTCTATCTTCAAAACCTTATTTATGTATAAACATGGAATTTTGGATATTGATTACACAGATTGTGCTTTGTAATATGCTGTCATTAGCAATTTATTAGCATTTTACAGAATTTGTGTATTGTTGAAATCATAATAGCTCTTTTTTTACTCCGTAAGTCATTGCGCCATGATATCTTGAGAAAGTATGTATGGATTGTCATGAAATTTGCTAAAGATATTAAACAAATATGAGTGTTTAAAATGAACTAAAATAATGAACTAAAAGGCCACAATTATTTCATTAACTATATAAAAAATATATTTTTGTAAAAAATAAAATAAAAATGTTACATTTTTAATGAATAAAAATAGCCATAACTAAAAATATTACCATTGTAAATACTTAAAAGTAGTTCATTTTAAACACACATATTTGTTTAGTACCTTTAACAAATTTCGTGACAATCCATACATACTTTCTCAAGATATCATGCGCGCAATGACTTATGGAGTAAAAAAAAAAAAAAAAAAAAAAGAGTTATTTTGTTTTCAATAATGCACAAATTCTGTAAAAGGCTAATAAATTTCTAATGGTAGCATATTACAAAACACAATCTGTTTAATCAATATCCAAAATTTCATGCTTATACATGCAAAGGTTTTGAAAGTAGACTAATTCAAACTTTGAAGTTTTTCGTTAATGTTGGATGTCTTTAAAAGGTACAAGACCCCTTAAAATAATGTAATACATAATAAATAAGCAATTAAAATTTTTATTCAACATCAGCTTAACAATTAAAAAAAATTATAATTGGGTATTTTATTTAATATTCACTGATACTCAATGAAGGCTTGTATAAATAAACAAAATAAACGTAAATACTTCTTTGTGTAAGGAAATTTGAGGTTATAAATATTTAGTAGGAATAAAATATTCCTTCAAGTAAAGTAAGAGTTTCCTTTTTTATGTTATTTCAAAATTATTCTACTACTTTTACCTTCATTGACAGAAATAACATAAAATATTTAAAAGATTCTGTATTTTTGCATACACCCATCGTAATTCCACCATAAAACTTCGCAGTAAAGATGCGTAGTTTGTCTTCTTCAGTGGGGAAAGCTTGTTTTAGAATACACAAGATACATTTAATCGTGAGTTATTCTTAGTCATAAAGTTCTATGGGTCGATACCACTTATAAATATAATTTATCTTAACGGATTCCGTATCTGCATTTCAGATTATGAAAAAAAAAATTATTAAAGAATTTTTTGAAAAGGAAATATGATAGATTATTTGGGTGCGTTCGTAATTATATAAGTACGTAGCACTTATAGTCGTCGTCTAGTCAGTTCGTCTGTCTGTCCTTCTATCCTTATATAAAAGCGAAAAACTACCCAACTGAATGATTTGAAATTTACAAAAATTAATCGTTGTAGAATTTTGTCTAGGCATTTCAAATTTTACGAAAATTGAAATAGATTAATAAAAGTTTTCTTCATTTTATTAACACGTTCACGCCGGCGGGGTGAGTCACACTGGACTGTCGTTGTCAAGTCTCCGGCTTTTTGCACACCACTATTATTTTAGAGAAAATGTTGTTCCTTTAAATCGTCCAATTGTTCCATTTAAATAAAACAACATTTTCTGTATTAAAATACTGGTATCCAAACAGCCGGAGACTTGTCAGCTCTGAGACAGTCGAGTGTGACCCACCGCGCCAGCGTGAACGTGTTAAATCCTATCATGCGTAATTAATTCAATGATGTCACATGATAGGTGATGCTTCTAGGTTACCATGCTGATTATGTCCTATTTAAGCCTGAGTCCTATTATTTCCGTATTACTGAATTTAATAAATATAATCGTAATCAGTTTTGTATAAAAGTGCAACAACTATTGCACCGTCATCTGAATATTTATAAAACTAGTTATAGTAAGAACGTACCGCATTTGACACGTTGGAAGTATAATTTTAGACTTGTTTTAAGTTTTCGGAAAGTTTAATAAAACCTCTTCTGAGTTATCCACGATTCCAAAATTCGTTTCTTTACCTTTAGAAGTCTCTAAAACAAATAGATTTCCTAGATTTATCGAAACATTTCTAAATCCAAATGTCTTTTCTTTTGCTCGTGATTTTCGGAAGCGTTTCCGAATTAATTTTACAGTGTATTATCTGTTGTTTCTACCCAAGTTTTCCAGTTTATATCAACTCTAAAGCGAACATTTTCAGCTGCGTAACAGAATAACGTGCAAGAGTAACAAAATAATGTTAATATTAATGTAAGTGCTAATGCTATCAATTTTAATGTTAATTTCAGTGCTGTTAAAATATTTACTAGAAAATTAATATCATTCAAAACCCCCATAATATTAAGAAAACCGATTAACCCATTTTAGGCCAAGAATAGAAATTTTATAAAATGTAGTATTATTTTCATTGAAATATGCTTAAATTACTTTCATTAAGACAAAAAAAATGTTTCGTGTATGAAAAATAATATTTTATTTGAGAAATAAAATGCATTCGGTCAATGGTGCGCTAACGTACCATTAAATTTAAAATTAATATATTTTTAAATTTTTTATGACATTTGTTTTATTATTATTTTATTTACAGAACTTGAAACTGTAATCCATTATAAAAACGTGTGATTAATCTCAAGTGGAATAACTATACATTTTCAAAAAGTCGAATTTTTCAATAACCGTTTCAATTTAAAAAAAACTAGCGTATTTTGGAAATTTCTCAACAGAAAGTGTTTACTCCAATTAAATTACTGATATTTTATAGATGTCTCTAGAACCTTTAAAAATAGCAGAAAATAAAATTAGTGAAAATTATTCGTCCCGGTGTTAATAAAAAAATATTTATTGAAATGGTGCGTTTACGCACCTTTGCCCGAAAATGGGTTAATAAAGTATAAGTAACTCAGATATGTTTCCAAAAATTACGGAGTTCAAAAGAAAATTTTATTTCAGAAGTGCTTCTTTAATTTCTCGGCAAGCTATTGGTTTCTCTAATTTCTGAAGATTAACGATCTCTTTTCGGAAGCATTACTGAATTCGAAGAGGTTGTATTATAGTTTCGTAGAAATAAAAGGTAGATATAGAAAATTCTGTCTTTTTTTTACAGTACAGTATGACATTGTCACATGCTGTGTATAAAAAATTAATAAAAAAATAATTAAATAAACACTCTTATGATACCCTATCACATACACCTGTTAGAACAACAAATTTTATGTTACTAACAGTTTAGCACTAATTTTAAGCAAAAAATGTTACCCCTTAAAATCTTGGATGCTTCACTTTCAGTTGTTGAGATTCAAAGAAAGAGGTAAAAGTTACCAAATTATATCTGAATGGAGATGCATGCTTTTTTAATGAATTTAATTGCACTGCTTGAAAATAATTCTTAATTGTTTTCATACTTTATAACGTGACGTCACAACATGATAACCACAACACCTTCCCCCTGTCACAATGTGTCACACTTTATAGAACGCTTTTCGGAATTATTGGTGAATCAGAAGAAGTTATATCATAGTTTCATATACTTTAAGAAAGATAAGAGGTAGATTAAGAAACTTTTGTCGTTTTAACAATGTAGTGAAAAATTGTCATGGAGCATGCTGTGTAAAAGTTTTTAATAAAAAAAATAATTAAATAAACACTCGAATGATACCCTACTTGTGTTAGGACGACACATTTTCTGTAACTAACAGTTTAGCACTAATTTTATACAAAAAAGTTATTCTTTAAATCTTGTGTGTTTTAACTTCAAGCAGTTGAGATTCAAAGAAAAGGGTAAAATTTATTATTGGGTCGATCAGAAATTCCTGTCGTGTTGTGAAAATCAACTCGTACCGGAAAATTTTATCATTTAATTATTAGACATTGATTCCGATATCTAATGTCTAATAATTACCGGGCAGAATTTTCCGGTACGAATTGATTTTCCCAACACAGCGCGAATTTCAGATCGACCCAATATATCAGAATGAAGATGCATACTCTTTTAATGAATTCAATTCTACTGCTTGAAAATAATTATTAATTGTTTTCATACTTTATGATGTGACGTTACAGCATATTAACCCCATCGCCTTTCCCCCACAAAGTATCACACTTTGTAGACCTCCTCACCGTGTGTGACATAATTTATGTATGACCCCTCATAATGTTAATTACTAGAAAGGTTTGCCAATGTTTTAATAAAATGTTTGAGTTCTTCATAATTTCAGCTACCATAATAATTGATTCGTAGAAGCAATATTAATTAAGTTTCATTTGTGAAGGAGAAACTGTCTTCTAACATTTTTTTATCACCATTTCCTGCTGTACTTCACCTTGGACAGAGCAAAGCTATGTGCGCCTTTTTTTTTTCTTCTTTTAAGGGAGAATAAATGCATATTCTTTTTCAACAACTGACCAGGAGTCTGGGGGTTAAAATTCTGGAAAGATACATATTTTATTTTTCTTGCTAATAAATTCCTACGAAGGTAAATAAATTAAATAAATCAAACCGAGCATTTCTGCGATAATTACTTCAACAGTTATAACAATTTTTGTCTTTACTATCAGTTCTACTCTGCCCGTAACTAACATTTAAGGGGGCTCAGGGATTGAAAACTTTTTAAAAAATCTATTTTTTTATGATCTATTTTGATTATTCAGTTAATTCTAAACACAGTGCAAAAAACCGCATAAAAATATTTGTATTTTTAACGGAGTTATAAGCATTTGCGTAACAATCACCTCCAAAGTCGCACCCATTTAATTGAAACTTTAAGTCACGTTTTGTCAAAACTTGATTTTTGACGACTATCCGTAAGATTAAAAAAAAAAAAAAACTATTTGATGTAATGGCTTAAAGTTTATTTTGCGTACATATAACATCATTATCTATAGAATGAATTAATATATTTTAGATAGTTTAATATTTTGAGTATTTTTAATGAAAAAAAAAATGTTTTTTTTTTCGTTTTTTCAAATTTTCGAATTTGAGAGGCGTTTTTTATATAAGGTTTCCTTCGAGTGATAGTTATATCCTTAATTCATTTTATAGAGTAAAGTTTCCTGATCATTTTAAAGCAAAAATTAAGTTCTTATGTCAATTTAACCTTAAGATATCTTACGGTTGGTGATATCGTCGGTACCATGTCAAACTATCCATGTGAAAAAAGTGGGCTACTTTTTTAAAATTTAGATTTCTTGATTGGCACTTTTCTGAAATAGTAAAATTCCCTTTATTTTCGCCTTTATGAATATGTCATAAAATAAGGTTAAATAAGGCGAATTTCACTATTTCAAAATAGTGGTGCCAATCAAGAAATCTAAATTTTAAAAAAGTAGCCCACTGTTTTCACATTGGATATTTTGACATGGTACCGACGATATGACACCTACAATTTTTTTCGTAAATTGTGTTATATAAATTTTACTATATTTTTGATTTTATTACGTTAAAGTACTTCATTTTATAGTTTTATAAGACTATAAAACATACCTTAACACGAGAACCATCGTAGCGGTCATTTTGACCGCTACTAAATAAAAATATTTCGGTTATCACCAGAAATTTCTTTCTAAAATGAGTTTAAAATGTACCACGGAGAAATAAGTTAAATAAATAAGTTAAGTTGTTTCAATTAAAATTTCCGGTGTAAGATATTTTTATAACACTTCAGTAAATTTTCCGGCGGTTCTAGTGTTAAAAATATCAGAATGTTTAAATTAGTTACTTTGAATACTTCTGTTTTTTTATATGGACTCGAAACGTGAGCTCTATTTACATGTTTTTTGGCATCCATCAAGCCTTGAGCCCCTTTAAGTCTGTTCTTAACTGCTCTGCTCAACAAACGCAAAACGTATTGACACATTTAAAAATTCATTTTTTAATGGAAAGATATGAAATTGGAAAGCCTGGCCATGGAAGCGATTTGGAATCGAACTGTTTTTTTTTCTGTTTTTTCATCAATCAATTACCCATTGGGTTATAAACGAATTTGATCACGTGACAAACACGTTTTTCACCCGCTCTTGAGTGCTCTTTCTTCCTTCGCGCAGAAATTCGGTTCAAAACGCCCACTTTGGTACTATTTTCTGAAAGATCTATTTCGTTTGAAAAAAAAAAAAAATTGGAAAAACAGCTAAATTATTTAGTTTCTGAAAAACAACACCTGCTAGTTTCATGCATTTTCGAACAAAAATAAATTAAAACTTATGTCAGAAAGTTGCCCTTTTGGATTTGAGAACACCCTTAACACTAGAACGTCTAGAAGGTGTCTAATCGTCATCGACAAAGAGTTTAGATGTTTATTCGAAATAATAACGGCAGGGAACCAAGCCAACCTTTTGTATTCGAAGTACTCCTCCCAGAACACACATCTCTTACAAGAATTTTATAGGTTGGCATCACTTTTATTACCCGACTGAAAAGAAGGGTTAAGTGTTTCACGCGTATCTGTGTATGTGGATTTCTTTATACCCTCGAAACATCCCAACGGCTGGATGGATTTTAATGAATGAGGTCTCTATCGATTCGTCTTAACGGCACGATGGTTATAGGCTAGGTTTTGTTATTCAAAATGGCGACCGTAAAATAAAAGATGGCGGTAGAGAAGAAAAAAAAATTACGCACCCAATTGAGTGGCATATCATTGGATAGGTCTTTCAAAATGAAGACGATGTTTCATTGACTGTTTTACAGTCAGAAGCTCTGTTAAAATATTATACAACCTGGAAGTTGTGTAGGTAGGATCTCTAGCTTTTACTGTAACTCTAACCATCATAGACATATATAGACCTCATCAAAACAGTGTTTATAGATAGGAACTAACAATTAAACACAACCTAAAAGTCATCAATACAAGCAAATAAAAAAAAATAGGTAAGTAATATAAAAAAATAGTTTCACATTGATGAGAAATAATTAATTAGTTCGCTTTTTGCGCAGTCGGGTTTTTGGATTTTCTAAATTTAATTCGTTTATTTTTAAAGAAACATTTTCACTTGCACTTTGACAGTGCTGAACAGTGCTGAACGGTAGAGCAGCATTGAGTGGCTTCCAAGTTGAAAGCAACTTAACACCCAGTCTATTGATTGGACTTCTTGTTATATTGAGACCCATCGGCGATAGATCAAGTGTAGTTTCAAACTACAGGTTCTGAATAGGTGAGCAGCATAGGTTGACGTCTCCTAACTAAAATCAGCTTAACAACCAGTCTTAAAAATGAATTATCTTATGTTATGTGAGTCATTGAGATAAGTATAACTGTAGAGAAATTAAAAGAAAAAATAAGAAAGTTAAAGAAGAAACAAATTTGAAAAATAATGAATTAATAAAGTTAAAAATTAACTCAAAACTTAAGTCAAATAAGTTAAACGATGACAATCTTAATATTTGGTATAGCTGTAGTTGTAAAACTACTGTAAGAAGAGAAAAAGATAAAACAGAGATAAAATTTAGCACTGTTCAGAGTTACTCTCACCAAGCTTGGGCAGAAAAAACTTGGTGAGAGTACCTCCTTTTTCCAAGATTGGGCAGGAAAAGCTTGGTGTGAGTACTTCCTTTTTCCAAGCTTGGGCAGGAAAAAGGGGGCAGCAAAAGCCACATAAACAAAAAAAAAAGGCACTAAACAGGGTCATACATTTTTTCCCTATATATTTCAATATAGAAAAGATATATTGTTTTTTGTTTGTTGGTTTGATTGTTTTTTTTTTTTTTTTAATCTAAGGTTTGAAACTACTTGAGCAAAGAGAAATTTATTAAAAAGTGTACTTTTAAAATATGGTGGTGCAAATAGAATATAAAAAATAGAATCATGTATATAAAACTTCGGTGACTATTTGCCAACATTCGACCGGAAAAGGTTAAATAAATAAATCAAATGGGTTTAAGAAGAATGTTTTCAATCAAGGTTGAGTAAAATTTTCCGGATGTTGTAGTATTAAGGGGACAAGGGACCTTTAAAATCAATTTTATATTTTTTCAAATTTCACTTTAAATATTATCCAAATGTACATTATATGCATTATGACATACATTTATCACAAAAAAAAAAAAAAAAAAAAAAAAAAAAAAAAATTTGAGAAAAAAAAAAAAGGAATTTTTCGTAATATTTTAGAACTTTTCAAAATGCCCCATGCGAACTGATATCAACGAAAATCCCCGATATTTTTTATACAAGTTTGGTTTATATATATAAATAAAACTGTGCATCAAATTTTATATATTCGAATATAAAGGTAAGAAAAAAATATTTTATGTATATATTTTTTAATTTAGATGCTCATTATCTTTTAAACTTCTCGAATCGCTCTCAAAACCCCTGTGTTTTTTACTTTTAAAAACGTATTATAAATTTAGCAAAAATATTTTGGTAAATCCTGAACTCAAATTAACAGCAAACCTTTTCTGCACAATTCTGTGAAAAAAGTAATGCAATCGGACAAACGGTTCACGCGTTATATAAAAAATTAAATAACTTTAGATTTTTCAAATTTAATTTGCTTAAAACAAAATTTCAAACTTTTCAAACACTTTTTCTCTGAAAAGTAATTTTTATAGAAATACATATGTAAGAAAAACAAATAATTAAAAAATTCCTATAAATAAAGAAAATAAAATTTTGACACCCGGAACCCTTTAAAAATTCCATTGACCATTTAAGTGGTTATTTAGTTGACTGTATAAGTTGATTTTAGAGAAAAATCTGAGTTAAGGCCGGAAAAGAACTCTACATAGCAAATTTTTGCAAAAAATAGTAAAATATCAACTCTTACGTCTTTACTATGTAATACGCTTTATTATTTAGCTCCTGTACTTCTTTTTCACAAAAGAAGTCTGGATGCACAATACATTTACAGTCCTAAATGAAAATTTTTTAAGGTTTTGTAACCTATGTTGGAGGTCTGTATAGGATTGGAGTTCAGTTGCACAAAATTTGCATCACAAAATGTATATTTGGCGTTGTTTGCCCTATGCATAATAGTTTACCCGCTCTAACTCAAATATTTTGAAGATTCATGTTACATCATTTTACTTTTAAAAAGCCGTGGAAAAAAAAAACTGATTCATCATAATTTATCTAATAAAACGCATAGAAGTAATTGTCAAGATGAATAGGTTTTGATGTACCTCTTAACATATAATTACAGTATCATATTATCTTACATCATCTTATTCAACTAATGTGATACTACTACTAATCACAAATAAAGCTCGCTCAAGACATTGTGTTAAACAAATTATTGTATTATGTTACACAGTTTATATACAATAGCTTTCACAAGATTCATGTGTTGAACAATACGACGTACACTAAAAAAAAGATAAATGTCCATTTACTATTGAACTGATTATATCTTGTTGAGCTAATAACAAGTCCTGTGCACGGTAATCGGATTATCTCACCTTTATTCAATAGCAAATGATTGTTTTTGCACGACTGTCTGTCTAATTATGTTTCATCTCTAATGAAGCGTATTTCTATTTATATTATTGCAATATTAACTTTGAAATGTGTGTCCATTCTTTACAATGCAATAAATCTACACATTTGTATTAAGATGTCTAAATTAAGACATTATGTTTATTTCATCGAAACAAAAAGGTAAATGATTCATTTATTGTAATACTACGTACGAAGGCTTTCATTATAAAGATTATTAGATTGAAATAATGGATTTTTTTTAACTGTGTATGTAGGGAGCAGAAGAATTGGCAAACATATAAATCAACATGAATATGTTAGGGAAAACATTTATTATATCATAAGGTTATATTATTCTGTTCAAGAAACTCTAATTTGCAAAACATATAATAGCTTATTTTTTTAATCTTTTTACCATTTTTGGAGAAAATTCCGCTTTTGTAATCTTCTTTCCACACGAAAAAAAGAAAAGAAAAGACAGTCCAAAGTCTTTACTGTACTTTATATATATACTGCAAAAATGGCATATATTTCTTAATTTAGGAAAATATAATATAATCACATTAGCTGTTACATAAAAAGTTCTAGGAATACGAGTTTCCTAGTCAAAGTTTAGTAACTTTACAGATTTTTTTACAGTGTCTTTTTATTTTTACCCTATCAAAAACACGGTGCGGTTTATACACGAGTAAATACAGTCTTTAATCATTCATGCTTATTTTTTCTAGTATAGCATTCAAATTTTTCGCACGTTTCCTGAAAACTTTTTATATCTTTTATATACGCCGTTCTTTTCGGCTTTACCTTCAAAAAGCGAATAAAAGAAAAGTTTGCCTGGAACTTCAGACAAAATTCAATTTATTTCAGACATGACATGTTGAAAATCTATTTTTCATCTTTTTACGAAATATGTATAATAGATGAAAAGGGATGAAATCTTGAGAGGAAAGGTTTCAGTCATTCTTTTGTAGAAGTTATATATGCTTTCAAAAGCTGTTGAAAGGGAACATTTCTACTATCAAAATAGCTCTCGACAAATGGATATCACACAGAATAACTGCATGCGAACATATAAATATATAGAATATATATATATATATATATATATATATGGAGTATTTATGAATACATATGAAAATTATATATATTTTTAAATTATTATTTGAAAAAAATATTAATTGTAACCTATAAATTTATTAAACAGGAATGAGATATCCGACTTTTTGCATACCAGTATAATCTTAGGGGAATTGCTGTTTTCTTAAATCACAACAATGTTCCGATTAAATAAAATAACATTTCCTCTAAGATTATACTGGTATGCAAATAGACGGAAATCTCATCCCTGGTTAAACGAAAAATAGATTACTAAAACATTTAAATATGTGAATCTAAAATTACAGCTCATTCAGTTATTATTAAAAACTACCCCCAATGCAATATGTTTTACAACGATTACGAATGAATTTCAAAATTGTTCCAAAATTTAAACTTGCCTAATTTCCAAACTGCTTGACCGAGTCATTTTCTGCTTAGTATACTAATATATAATTTAAGAAAGAATCCAAATATGATGACAAAATTAGGTTTTAATAATGAAAATGTTAAATGATTATTTGAGTGTTTGAGAACGTAGCTCGATTACATGTCAGTTAAATTCTAGTTGTTATTTTATTTATTTATTTGTGAAGTTTTGACTTCGTCTGACTCTTTAATTTCGGAATACTTCACGGACACAAACTCGGAATTATTTACATAGTTTTAAGTGCAATCTTCAATTGGTTTGCACGTTTATTTTTTCAAGATATACATTTTAAAAATCATGCGTATAAAATATTTAAAAATCCGTAATAAAAGCAGTAAATTGAGATATAGCTTTCAAAGAAATTACTGTTAAAAATAGTTTTTTTTATTCCTAAAAATTAGTGCAATGTTAAAAGCTTAAAAATTTGCGATAAAACTAAATTAATTATTCAGGTGGTTGCTACTGTTGATATAACACCAGCGTTACGCAAGAACATGTATTTGCTGTATGATTTAGATTTTAAACTTTATTTATTTATTTATTTATTTTATTTATTCTTTTTTTTTGTATATTTGTTTATTTATTATCAGGGTGCTTCTGAATTTGACTGACAAATTCAGAGGGGGGATAGTATTCATCAAGAGGATGAAAAATTGCCATAGAACATGTAGTCTCAAACCACGTATTTAATCAAAAATACAGGATATTCTACCGTAAATCAACTTGGGTTCACGGCAATAAATTTCAGAAAATTGAACTATATTACAATAAAACTTTTTATAGACATCCTCACCTTTGTTGAAAAAGTGATAATGTAAAAAAAAAAAAAAAAAAAAAAAAAAAAAAAAAAAAAAAAAAAAAGTCGTACAAGTTTCCATTATACGAGCCAGCAGTATGCATTAAATTTGTATAATTGTAGCTATATATATCTACAGTCAAAGCTTTTACACCTTAGTCGACTACAATTTCGACTGTAAGTCTTTCTCAGTTATATTACATCGTTAGAGAACGGTCTTCTGGAAGATGTATAATCGGTGTTTTACTGTATTTCATCAAAAATACAAGGTTTTCTGTTTTATCTTAACTCATTTTGGGTTGACGGAATAACTTTTGAAAAACTGAAGAATATTATAATAAAGTTTTTTAAATAAACATTCTCACTTTTGTTTTAAATGAGATAATATAAAAAAAAATGGTAGAAGTTTCCATTATACGCGCTAGCAGTATGCACGTTGCGCATCATATATTGGACTGCAATTATCAGTTCATACAATATCATCGATTGCTTGAGCACCCTGTGTTTGCAGAACTTTTCGTGATGTTGTAACATTTTATACAAAACAAGTTACGTATCGTTGTATTTTCATTGCGATGTTTTTATTTTTCTCAAAATTATCACCGCCAACACAAGATCAGTTTGGATGAATAGCACTGTATTTGTAACTAAATAAGTAGTTGCGATCCCGTGTTTTATGGCAATTTTTCAACATCTTAATGCCTACTTTCACTCCTCTGAATTTGACAGTCGAATTTCGGAACATCCTGTATATAATTTTTGTTTGAAAAATATTGAGTGTTTTTCGTATGTTGAATCATTTTTTTAAATACAATATCTAAATTAAAATTACATCCCGCTTTTCCCTTAGGCAAAATTATTTACAAAATAACAAATCATTCCTGTCTTGTATGATATCCAGATGAATTTTATGTTGAGAGGCTGATATTCTAGAAAAAATATTTTAAAAATATATATTATGTTAACTAGAATCTGAAAAAATTTTATACAAAAAAAAAAAACTATAGTTTTATATTACTTGAATACTCCATTTTTCACCACTAGATATAAATTTAAGAAAAAATATTTAAAAATATATAGAGATTAACTTTAAAGGGAAACAATTTAATAAAAAAAATATTGTTGTTCCGTATTACATGAATACTATGAAAACTTTCCATCACTACATTATTTAAAATGTAAATAATTTAAAATTGGAAAATATCTTTATAATTGCGAACTCAAATAAATCAATTTTATGAATTCTTTAGTATTTTATAAAGTACATTCTTTGTTAATGCACCATGAAATCACAGAAAAAAGCTGAACATTTAAAAGAAAAAAATTCTTCATCAGTGTTATCTTTGAAACAAGAAATAAAACTTTATAATTTTTATTAGTATTCCAAACTTATGATGTATTTGTACAGTGCACCATAAAACCAGAGAAAAATATAAACATTTAAAAGAAGTGAGTTCTTCTACAATTTTATCTTTGCAACAAGAAAAATAAAATTGGCCATTTTTATTTTATATATACATTCTAAGCTTTCTTTTAAGCTAAGATATTTGCCATTTTATTTCGAAAACATGGAGTGTTTTTAATTTTCCTAAAGGGAATTTCTAAATCGAAGCTGCTTGCTTTGAGACTCAGCTTTTTTACTTAGATGCCATAGTTTAGAAGAGAAAAATCCCTTCTTGTCATGTTGTATATTGAGATGAAATATGAATTCAGATATCTTAATTTTAGAAAAAGTTTATTTGAAAAAATATTAGGAGATGTAAATTAGACTTCTGAAGTAACCAAACGTAAGAGAAAAACTTTTATTTTATGATTGAAAACATTTTATTTATTATTGTTTTTTGATGAGATGTCAAAATTAAAATTACATCTTTCAAACACCTTTCAAACTTTTATACCATTATTTAAAAGATAACAAATCATTCCCATCTCGTAGGATATCGAGGTGAAATTTATGTTCAAAGATCGAAATTTCGGGAAAAATATTTAAATATATATATATTAACCAAAAAAGGAAACAATTTACTAAAAAAAAAATATTGTTGTCTCATATTACATGAATACTATAAAAACTTTCCATCACTGCATTATTTAAAATGTAAATAATTTAAAATTGGAAAATACTTTTATAATTGCGAACTCAATTACATGAACTTTATGAATTCTTTAGTATTTTATAAAGTAAAATCTTTGTTAATGCACCATAAAACCACTGAAAAAAACTGAACATTTAAAAGAAGTTAATTTTTCTTCAATGGTATCTTTGCAACAAGATAAATAAAACTGGCCAATTTTTTTAGTGTTCCAAATTTTCTTTTAAGCTAGAATACTTACCATTTTTATTTTGAAAGCAGTGTTTTAGCAGTGTTTTGAGTGTTTTTAATTTTTCTAAAGGGAATTTCTAAATCGAAGTTGCTTGCTTTGAGACTCAGCTTTTTTACTTAGGTACCACAATTTAGTAGAGAAAAAATCATTCTTCTCATGTTGAATATTGAGATGAAATATGAATTCAGATATCTTAATTTTAGAAAGAGGGTATTTGAAAAAATATTAGGAGATTCAAATTGAATTTCTTAAGTAACCGAATGTAGTGTTTTTTAATGCACCATAAAACCACTGAAAAATCTGAACATTTAAAAGAAGTGAATTCTTCTTCAATGTTATCTTTGCTACAAGTTAAATAAAACAGGCCATTTTTTTTTTTTTTTTTTTTTTTTTTTTTAGTATTCCTAACTTTCGATTAAGCAACTTTCTAAAACTTTTTATTTTATGATTGAAAATATTTTATTTTATGAATGTTTTGTGATGAGATTTAAAAATTAAAATTACATCCTTTAAACATTTGCTTTTTACTAGGATACCATTATTTACAAGATAACAAATCATTCCCATCTTGTAGGATATCGAGATGAAATTTATGTTCAGAGATCGAAATTTCAGAAAAAATATTAAAAAATACATATAGTATATTAACTAAAAATGGAAACAATTTAATAAAAAAAAAGTTGTTTAATATTACATGAATACTATAAAAAAATCCCATCACTAAATTATTTAAAATGTAAATAATTTAAAATTGGAAAATACCTTTATAATTGCGAACTCAAATACATCAATTTTACGGATTTTTTAGTATTTGATTAAGTAGTACAATCTTTGTTAATGCACATAAAAACACAGAAAAAAACTGAACATTTAAAAGAAGCGAATTTTTTTTTCAATGTTATCTTTGCAACAAGAAAAATAAAACAGACCATTTTTTTAGTATTCCAAACTTTCTTTTAAGCTAGGATATTTACCATTTTTATTTCGAAAGCGTATGGAGTGTTTTTAATTTTCCTAAAGGGAATTTCTAAATCGAAGTTGTTTGCTTTGAGACTCAACTTTTTTACTTAGGTGCCATAATTTAGAAGAGAAAAAATCATTTTTGTCATGTTTAATATGGAGATGAAATATAATTCAGAAATCTTAATTTTAGAAAAATGCTATTTACGAAAAATACTAGGAGATTAGAACTGGGCTTCATAAGTAACATAAGTAGATGAAAACCTTTTATTATATTATTAAAAAGTGATTTTTTACATGCGATATATATATTTTTACTTTCTAAAGAAAAAAGCATTGCAATCGAATTTCTTTTTCGACGGATTAACATGTTTTAGAGGTCAAAGATTCCAAAATAAATGTTTATACAAAATGTATGTCTGCGTGGCCGTGTGTCCTGTTTGTATCATGGAAAAATGTATGAATTTACGCATAAAATAGAGCCAAACTTTTCGTGTACTTGGTTTTTGGCTATGTTCAGCAGGCCCTCTTTGAATTTGGAAATATTCCATCGGAAGGGAGTTCTGTAAAAGCGATTTTTGTGCCATTTTTATTATTGTACTATCGGAAAAAGTCTTAAGTTATGAGTAGAACTAAACTAATTTTTTTGTGTATGTTTTTGGCTACAGCTAGCAGGTCTTACTTGAATTCGGAAATATTCTGCAAAAGGGGACGATGTAATAGCAATTTTTATGTCACTTTTGTTTATTGCACCATCGAATAGTCTAGGAAATTATGCATAGAATTGAATCAAATTCCATGTGTATGTTTTAGGCTATGGCCAGCAGGTTTGGCAATTTGATAATAATCTGTCGGATAAATGTTATTTAAAAAAATACTAGGATATATACTTAATAAATAACAGACGTAGGTGAAAACAGTCTCCCTTGCTGATTGCTTCTCCTTTGCTAAAGACCTTGCTAATTCAAAGTTAGTTGCTGAGAAACTTAACGTTTTCTTGGATGTCACAATTTACAAGAGAAAAGTGCTTCTTGTCATGTCGGATATTGAGAGGAAATATATTTTCAGCAATCTAAATTTTAGAAAAATATTATTTTAAAAATGTATTTACTCAATAAGAAAACAGTTTCAGGAAAAACGTTTTATTTTACTTTAAATTATTGCATGAATACATGATTGTTTACAGGACTGCATAAAATAAAGAAATATCTTTATTGGTAGAAATTTAATTAAATCACCATTGGTAATTCGATTATTCAGTGCTTTTTAAACCATACAATTTTTTTTTAACATACCCCAAAAGTAGAGAAAATTGCTAGGCATTTAAAAAGAATGCAACTTTACACCAGGAAAAGAAAGACCGAACGAATCTCTTTTATTTTTCAAACTTTCTTTTAAGCTAAGACACTTATTTTTATTCCGAAAATATGGAGAATTTTTTATTTTCCTAAATCAAAGTTACTTGCTGCGAAACTTAGCTTTTTCTTGGGTGCCATACTTTATAAAAGAAAAATGCTTCTTGCCATGTCGGATATTGAGAGGATATATAGATTCAGAAATCTAAATTTTAGGAAATTATTATTTAAAAAATATATTTACTGAATAAGCTAACAGCTTGAGGAAATAAGTTTTATTTCACTTTGCATCATTACATGAATACATGGTTGTTTCCAGAACTACATTACTTAGGATCTCAAAAATTTTAACTCATCTATACTTAGCGTCCCATTTTTGGGACGTTTCGAATTTTAACAAATTTTTGCAATTTTCTTCTTCTTTACAACAGGAAAATTCTATGACGTAATTGTCTATAGATAACTTTATGTATTACCGAGAGATGACAGCTTAAGATTGATATTTATTTGCTTAAATGAATTTATATTTTCGGTGTTTACGGGTTTTTCATTTTTTCAAGATACCGAAATGTAAAAAGTAAGTTTATTTGTATTTTTTGTATCAAGGATCCAAATAAATAAGTCATAATCTCAGCTTGTAAACTTCTTTGAAATAAATTTTTTTATTGCGAAATTATGTGTTCAAGCCTATTTTTTATGCATGTTTGTAATGTACAAAGTATAGAGCGCTAATGACGCAATGGGTAAATATTTCTATTAGCCAGTGAGGGGACAGTTATTTATGTAAAGTCCTTTTCAAGATGATTTTGAAATAAATAGTTTTCTAGCCCCAAATACTATTATTCTTAATTTATTATTAATAATACTTATAATGTTATTAGCCTCCGTAAAAAAATAAATATATATTTTTAATTGTTCATAAAAATACTAATTATAGTATATAATATACAATCTAAAAGCTTAATTTATATAAATTTAGTAAAAAACTCATAATTGTTTCTTTTATTCACATATGGATATTCCCATATTTAGTATGCTTACATTTTGTCAAATAAATGCAAAAATATTTTTGCGTAATTTTTTTAAAAATATTTTTCCAGTTCATTTTGCAACATTCTAAAGTAATTTTACCAAGAAATTTGAAAAACAAAAATTCAGGCATAAATGGGTTAAAATAGAGAAATATCTTTATCAGTAGGAATTTAATTAAATCACCATTGGTAATTCTATTCTTCAGTGCTTTTTAAACTATACAATTTTTTTAATATACCACAAAAGTAGAGAAAATGCTAGGAGTTTGAAAAAAATTCAATCTTCACCGCAGAAGATTTTTGCAAGATTTCACAAGATTACAAGATTTCACAATCTTTAAAAGAAAAGAGAGACCGAACGAATTTCTTTTATATTTCAAACTTTATTCTTTTATTTTCCTTTTAGGCTAATACACTTATTGTTATTTCGAAAATATGGAGAAGTTTTTATTTTCCTAAAGGCATTTCTAAATCAAAATTACTTCCTTCGAAACTTAGCTTTTTATTTGGGTGCCATAATTTACAAGATAAAAATGCCTCTTGCCATGTCGGATATTGAGATAAATATAAATTTAAAGATCTAAATTGTAGAAAAATATCATTTAAAAAATATATTTATTGAATAAGAAAACAGTTTGAGGAAATAAGTTTTACTTCATTACATGGATACAAGATAATTTCCAGGGCTACATTACTTAGAATGTAAAATACTTTAAAGAAGAGAAATATAATGAATTTCTTTTATATTTCAAACTTTATTCTTTTATATTCCTTTTAAGCTAATACACTTATTGTTATTTCGAAAATATGGAGAAGTTTTTATTTTCCTAAAGGCATTTCTAAATCAAAATTACTTCCTTCGAAACTTAGCTTTTTACTTGGGTGCCATAATTTACAAGATAAAAATGCCTCTTGCCATGTCAGATGTTGAGATAAATATAAATTTAAAGATCTAAATTGTAGAAAAATATCATTTAAAAAATATATTTATTGAATAAGAAAACAGTTTGAGGAAATAAGTTTTACTTCATTACATGGATACAAGATAATTTCCAGGGCTACATTACTTAGAATGTAAAATACTTTAAAGAAGAGAAATATAACGAATTTCTTTTATATTACAAACTTTATTCTTTTATATTCCTTTTAAGCTAATACACTTATTGTTATTTCGAAAATATGGAGAAGTTTTTATTTTCCTAAAGGCATTTCTAAATCAAAATTACTCCCTTCGAAACTTAGCTTTTTACTTGGGTGCCATAATTTACAAGATAAAAATGCCTCTTGCCATGTCGGATATTGAGATAAATATAAATTTAAAGATCTAAATTGTAGAAAAATATCATTTAAAAAATATATTTATTGAATAAGAAAACAGTTTGAGGAAATAAGTTTTACTTCATTACATGGATACAAGATAATTTCCAGGGCTACATTACTTAGAATGTAAAATACTTTAAAGAAGAGAAATATAACGAATTTCTTTTATATTACAAACTTTATTCTTTTATATTCCTTTTAAGCTAATACACTTATTGTTATTTCGAAAATATGGAGAAGTTTTTATTTTCCTAAAGGCATTTCTAAATCAAAATTACTTCCTTCGAAACTTAGCTTTTTACTTGGGTGCCATAATTTACAAGATAAAAATGCCTCTTGCCATGTCAGATGTTGAGATAAATATAAATTTAAAGATCTAAATTGTAGAAAAATATCATTTAAAAAATATATTTATTGAATAAGAAAACAGTTTGAGGAAATAAGTTTTACTTCATTACATGGATACAAGATAATTTCCAGGGCTACATTACTTAGAATGTAAAATACTTTAAAGAAGAGAAATATAACGAATTTCTTTTATATTACAAACTTTATTCTTTTATATTCCTTTTAAGCTAATACACTTATTGTTATTTCGAAAATATGGAGAAGTTTTTATTTTCCTAAAGGCATTTCTAAATCAAAATTACTCCCTTCGAAACTTAGCTTTTTACTTGGGTGCCATAATTTACAAGATAAAAATGCCTCTTGCCATGTCGGATATTGAGATAAATATAAATTTAAAGATCTAAATTGTAGAAAAATATCATTTAAAAAATATATTTATTGAATAAGAAAACAGTTTGAGGAAATAAGTTTTACTTCATTACATGGATACAAGATAATTTCCAGGGCTACATTACTTAGAATGTAAAATACTTTAAAGAAGAGAAATATAACGAATTTCTTTTATATTACAAACTTTATTCTTTTATATTCCTTTTAAGCTAATACACTTATTGTTATTTCGAAAATATGGAGAAGTTTTTATTTTCCTAAAGGCATTTCTAAATCAAAATTACTTCCTTCGAAACTTAGCTTTTTACTTGGGTGCCATAATTTACAAGATAAAAATGCCTCTTGCCATGTCGGATATTGAGATAAATATAAATTTAAAGATCTAAATTTTAGAAAAATATCATTTAAAAAATATATTTATTGAATAAGAAAACAGTTTGAGGAAATAAGTTTTACATCATTACATGGATACAAGATAGTTTCCAGGGCTACATTACTTAGAATGTAAAATACTTTAAAGAAGAGAAATATCTTTATCCGTAAGAATTTAATTAAATCACCCTTTGTAAATTTTAGGCACTTTTTGACCTATACAACCTATTTTAATATATCATATAAATAGACAAAATGCTAGGCTTTAAAAAGAATGCAATTTTTACACTTTTTTTTTAAATTTCTAAATATATAGTAGCTTTTTTTCTTTCAGGGCCATAATTTACAAGATAAAAAAACGTTGTTCTGAAGTCGGATATTTAGTTGAAATGTGAATTCAGAGATTTTAATTTTAGAAAAATGCTATTTTTTCAAATAGATTTATTGACTAATTAAACAGTTTAAGGCAAAAAGTTTTTGTTTCATTTTTCATCATTACATTTATCATAATAGTTTCCAGTAATACATTGCTTATAATATATTACTTAAAATTTAAAAAAAAATGTCTTCTTCAGTAGGAATTTAATTAAGTATCCGTTGGTAACTCTTTGGTGAAAAACCTTTTTCAAAATACCATTAAACTAGAGAATCATGTATATATATATTAAAAAAAAAAAAAAAAAAAAAAAAAGACTCTTTCATCAATGCAATATTTGCAACAGTAGAAGCAAGATTGAATAAATCTCTTTTACATTTCAAACTTTCTTTTAAGCTAAGATATTGTTATTTCGAAAATATGAAGTTTGTTTTTTCCTAAAGGCATTTCTAAAACAAAGTTACTTGCTTCGCTACTTATCTTTTTACTTGGGTGCCATAATTTACAAGATAATAATGCTTCTTACCTTGTCGGATATTGAGAGGAAATATAAATTTGAAAATCTAAATTTAAAAAAAATACTATTTAAAAATATATTTATTGAATAAGGAAACAGTTTGAGGAAATACGTTTTACATCATTACATGGATACAAGATAGTTCCCAGGACTACATTACTTAGAATGTATAATACTTTAAAACAGAGAAATATCTTTATGCATAAGAATTTAATTAAATCACCATTGGTAAATTTTTGGTGCTTGTTAAACAATGAAACACTTTTTTTATTTTCCATAAAAATAGAAAAAATGTTAATCGTTTTAAAAGACTGCAATCTTTTCAACAGGAGAAGAAAGACCGAATCTCGTTTCTATTTCAAACTTTCTTTTAAGCAAAGGAATTTACTTTTATTTTTAAAATATAAAGTTGTTTTTTTTTTTTTTAAGATTTTCTAAGTCAGAATTACACTGGTTATCAAAAATTAAGGAAAAGTCACAAAATGCTAATTTTCAAATACGCGAACACTCAAAAGGAAATAATATAATTCGAGTAATTACTATCTCTACAACACAGCTATCCCATATAACATCTCATTCATGTCACACATGGTCACAAGTGTCACAGTCGCTACGGTGAAGCAAAGAAATAGGAAATTCCATACATCTCATTATGAGTCTCAAATGATCACTATATGTGACTCCACTGAGAAGTCAATGTGACTGCTGCTTTGGGACGAGTCACCAGATGACTTTACAATGTAGTTAAATTGTGACTCTCATGTGACTGTCATTTTGAGACTCAATTTCACAGTCATCATGAATGTTGCATTATGATAAGTCACCAAATAATATCATATTATAGTCACATGGAGACTTTTACCAAAAGATCACAATGGTGACTTCACAGTACTCCCTCTGTCACCTAAAAGTCATCATGTGACTTTAATGTGACATTATTTGGTGACTTATCACAATGCAGCGTTCACGATGACTTTGAAATTGAGTCTACAAATGACAGTCACATGAGAGTCAAAATGTAACTACATTGTAAAGTCACATGGTGACTCGTCCCAAAGCAGCAGTCACAGTGACGTCTCAGTGGGGTCACATATAGTCATCATTTGAGACTCATAATGAGATGTATGGAATTTCCTATTTTTTTTGCTTCACCATAGTATCTGTGACATTTATGACCATGTGTGACATGAATGAGATGTTACATGGACTAGCTGTGTTGTAGAGATAGTAATTACTTGAATTATATTATTTCCTTTTGAGTGTTCGCGTATTTGAAAATTAGCATTTTGTGACTTTTCTTTAATTTTTGTTAACCAGTGTATTTGATTCAAAACTCAGCTTTTTATATGAGTACCATAATTTACAAAATAGAAATACTTTTATGTCATGTATGATATTGAGAGGAAATATAAATTCGGAGGTCTATATTTTAGAAAAATATTATTTTAAAAATATATTTACTGAATACTAAAACAGTTTCAGGAAGAGAGTTTTATTTCACTTTACATCATTACATCAATAAATGATTGTTTCCAGAACTAGACGACTTAGAATATGAAATACTTCATAATAGAGAAATATCTTTACAGTAGGAATTTAATTAAATCACTATTGGTAAATATTTGGTGCTGTTTAATCTGCACAACTTTTTTTTAAATAAACCATAAAAGTAAAAAAAAAAAAAAAAAAAAAAAAAAAAAAAATGCTAGGCGTTTAAAAAGAATGCAATCCTTACAGGAGAAGAAAGGCAGAAAGAATAGCTTTCATATTTCAAACTTTCCTGAAATCAGAATTACTTTCTTCAAAACTCAGCTTTTTACTTTGGCGAAATACTTTACAAGAGAAGTACGAATACCCTATATGGCGAAAGGTGACCAGCCACTTGCGATTTTAGACGTTTTGTTAAATATCTAAAAAACTACAAGAGGAATTATCCTGAAACTCGAGGTGTGTAAACAGAATAGTACAGGTCATACGTTTCCGTGAGGATTTTTTCCCGAAACCCCATAAGTGACCGTCAACAAATTGAAAAAGGACGAATATCTTTTGGATAACCCTGTAAAAACTAATGTAGCGAAAGCGTTCAAAGGGTAGTTTATGATTAAGTGCCTTATTGTAATAAACTATGTTAATTTTTATGAGGATAGCATGTATATTAGTAGAGAAATTAAAGTTTTTATAATAGAGATCCCAATTTTTGCCAAGATTTTTTATTATAATTTGTAGAGTTTTTAATATAAAAAAAAAGTTCTTTTCAGCAAATATGACAAACAACATTGTACACAATACCCTGCAATCAGAATTAAAAAGAATAAAAATTGTATGAAGAATGAGCACGTTAACTAAATAAGGGTTCACTACGCAAGCTCGAATATAATCAAAATATAATTTGCATAATGCATTAGCTAAATGTATAGAGCAACTTTTGTGAAACTCTTAAAAACATAGTTTGAAAAGTCGGAAAATTATCGCTGATAGAATAAGCTCAAAATCCGTTATTCTCAAAAGGAAGCAAAAGAATGAAATGTTGTATCCAATTACAGTAGTGCAAGCAATATTGCGTATGCTATATTGGCACTAATCAATGGATATATGCGTACAGTCCCTCATCTTTTTGCTTCATTTTTGGAACAACGGATTTTGAGCTTATTCTAGTAACGATAACTTTCAGAATTTTCAAGCTATGATTTTGAAACTTTTACAAAAGTTGTTCTTTACATTCAGCTAACACATTATGCACATTATATTTTGATTGCGTTCGGGCATGCGCAGTGAAACATTATTTAGTAAACCTGCTCATTTTTCATACAATTTTTACTACATTTGAATTCTGACTGCAGAGTATTGTGTACAATGTTGTTTGTCATATTTTTTTTAAAGAACTTTTTTTATATTAATAACTCTGAAAATTATAAGCAGAAAACTTGGCAAAATTTGAGACTGTTTTTATGAAAACCTGAATCTCTTCGAGTATGTATGCTATTCTCATAAAAATGAACACAAGTTATTACAATAAGCTACTTAATCATAATCAGCAGTTTGAATGCTCTTGCTACATTAGTTTTTACAGGGTTATCCACAAGATATTCGTTCTTTTTCAATTTGTTCACGGTCCCCTATGGGGTTTCGGGAAAAAATGTTCGCGGAAATATATGACCTATACTATACTGTTTGCACATCTGGAGTTTCAAGTTAATTCTTCATGTATTTTTATAGATATTTGACAAAACGTCTAAAATCGCAAGTGGCTGGTCACCTTTGGCCATATAGTGTATAACTCAATCGACGTTAATAAATCTTCAGTGCTTTATAAACTACTAGCAGGCTATGCCCGCTGCGCTGGTCAGTATTTTCAAATGAACCTTGGATTAAATGAAATAAATTTGAACTTGTGTTTTAAACAATTTGGACCTTCAGCTGGACTTTGCTCATTGCTGAAAACGATGCGAACGCCATTGCAATATTATATTATCTTAAGCGTTGGACAAAATTTAGCTATTAACCAGCAATTCTTTTAGTTTATTTATAACAGTTCACTTTTGGTAGGGTAATGTGACCCTTATGACAATAGGAATTAAAATGGTTTCTGATCTGACATTACTAAATTAGAATCCATTAGTAGAATGATTGCAAAGATTGACCATTGAACACGAATATTGTTCAGGTGGTTCATTTTCGTTTGATAGTTCTTGAACTCCTATGATCTCAGATCGCGCAATATGTGATTCTGGTAGCTTAAATATAATCTCATTGAATGTTACGTTATATTTCTTAATAAACGTCCTCTGTGACAGATCTACTATTACTGTTTTCTCTCTTTGGATTCCAGCAGAGTAAATACCGTAAAAAAATGTATTGAACAATTTGTCGTCAAAAAAGAATGTTTATCTTTCATATTTCAAAGAAAAGTATAATATAAAAAAGTGAGTTTTTAGAGCTGAATTGTTTGAATAAAATTAAAATGACGTCATTTTCACTGCCTTTTCATTTTGTAGAGCATTTACAATCATGTAACCGTTTACACGTTATAAAACTTGATGACTTAATCTTGCAAAAAAATAAACCTCTTGCATCAAATAAAATCTTTCTAATCATCTGTAATCAACTGCATTGTGATGGTCTACGACAAACATTAAGACTGATGCAACAATATTGTTACACATTTACCAGAGTTAATGACAAAACAAACTTAATTACTCACCAAAATACGATCCAATAAATAATGTCGAAATATTCATGTCTTAAATAGACCTGACAATGATAAATAAAGTTAGTTATACAAAAATTTTAGCAATAAGCATATTGGTGAATACTTGAACCGAAGATTTATTTTGCATTTTTCTAAAGAGCATAATAACACACGGACAAATAAATAGGCTTGCTAATTCCTTTATAGTCAATAGTAAATTAATCTACCGTCTATTGTGTAAATAACTCAGATTATGAAAATAACTCTTAATTTGTTGCTAAGTTTAGCTGAAGCGACGAATTAAAAAAATAATATCTGAAATTAAATTCAGCAAGCAATTTCTGTTGCAAAATTTTGGCTTTTTTTTACAATAATAATAACGCATAATTGCAGAAATCTTCTTAAGAATCTTATTATATCCTAACTTTTAAAGCAGTGAATATTCCTATAGGTGAAATTGGCAATAGGTCCGACATCTTTAAAAAAAAATAACATAATACGCAATTTCCCATTAATAAGTAATAATCTGAGTTCAAGGATATAAAAATGACATGCTTGAAGAAAACAAAACGGCATGTTTCCATAGTAATGGTATTCCATATTATGATAAAAAATATTTTAAATCTCTGAAATTAAATTATTCTAGCATAAGTGTGTATTTAGCAGACATGTACACTAAAATTTAAATACCTGCTACATAATTATAAATTTAACTGCTTTTTATATGAATTACATTAGAATATAAAAATTTACTCCAAAATCTTCTCCTACACATGAAAAAAAAATGATTTCGACTTTCGCATGGCTTATTTCACGCTTCTGCCTTTGTGGCTTAAAATTGCATTGTTTGGCGACAACAGTAAATTCGATCTCCCAATTAAACAAATAACGTACAATTCGCAGTTAGAGTCATTTTTAAAAATAATTCTGCTAATTTCTCTTGTAAGAAACATAATGGGAAAATAGATAAAAATCAAAATAAAATTACTTAAAAAAAAGAAAAAGAAATTTATTCAGATTTTTTCTAATGAAATTTTTGAGAAGCATTTTTTCTTTAACCTGGCGCGCAAAAGATAAAAACGCCAAATATGGTATCAACTCAAAACTTCCTTAGTTAATTAAAAAAATAATAATAATACTGAGATTTTATATAATTAAATTTTTGAGTTGCATTTATCGGTACTACTTGATTAGGCATCGATGTCATATATGCAACACGTTGGCGCGATTTTTTCTGACGCCAATTTGGCGTAAACCTTGTTTTCGAATATCAATTACATATTTATTTTAAAAGAAGGGAATAGCAGTAAAAAAAATGTTTAATTAATAACTATAGAACAAAACAATTTGTATAATTTTTAAAAAGAAAATAAAAGTTAATAAATAATTTATTAATAAATAAACAACAACCTCCTGGTTAGCATATCAAGCAAAATAATGATACTTTGGAGCCACTTAAGTATCCCGGTGCGTATATGACATCTGTGTCCTTGATTATTCCGTCGAAAAAAACACTGTCGCCAAACTGTAAGGTTAAATGCCCCAATAATGGATGATCGTAAATGTCACATTCAGATGACATTAAATATGTTAAACGTGTTTGGCAGTTATCAATTCTTTTTAATTCGACGTTTTATTTGTAAATTGATTATTGTTTTCCTAATTTACATGTTCTTTCGTTATTTAAAATTACTGCAAAACTTGAAATTTATTTTCTTTAAGCCTATATTTAATGTTTACATAAATTTTATAGCTATATACGTCTACGTTTTTTGGCTAAATAAAGAGTATCAGGTTATCATGCATTAGGCAGAAATGAGACTTAAATTAATAAAATGAAATAAAACTAAATAAATGATAATTTAGAAAATATTTTGAAACTTTTATGCTCAATTAATACGCTCATTTCAGTATTCATTTGAAGATTTGAATTTTTTAGAAACCATCTTCTTACATCTTAAAATTTACCATCATGTCAAATTCCAAGTCCTACCACCTCTCTCAACATAAAGGGCTATGTTGAAACAGGAACTGTCACCATTAATTTGCCAACATTAATTTTGAAATCGGTTTGTTACTTCCTAATATTCTACAGAAACGTAATTTAAAAAGCTTTTAAAGCCCTTTTTTAGAACGTTTGTTGTTCCTGTGAACGCCAGGTGGTAGAATCACCTGCATAAAATATAGCCTGTGTAGGATCAGAGACTGTTACCATTGTTTCGCAACTATTACTTTTATAATTGGTTTATATTCCCAGAAATTGCATATAATCGTAATTTAGAATCTTTTAGAATGCTTTTCGCACCTCCCCTTCGCTTCACCCCTTTTAATTCGAATTTATTTTCGACGTTCCTTCGAGGGCATTTATATTTTATAAGTAACTACCATGTCATATTCAAAGTTTCTAGCATTTTCAGTATCACAAAATTCGGAATTTAGAAAGTTTTTAGCTCCTGCAACCCTCTGGTGGTAGTGGAACAGACATAAATATAGCTTATGTTTGAGCAGGTTCTATCACCAAAATTTTTCATCATTATTTTTTTAATCGGTTTGGTAATTTATAAGTTTGCTTAAGAATTGTAATTTATAACGCTTTTCACTCACTTCATTTTTTTAAATTTGGAATTTTCTTTCGACTGTTCCTAGGAAGCAGTTGTATCTTGTAAGTAAATACCATGCCATACTTCAAAGTGTTAGACACCTCAGTTGTGCAAAAAGCGCAAATTAGACCATGTTTTGCTTTTGCAACCGTCAGATGGTAGTGACAGCAACATAAAATATAACCTATGTTATAGCAGGGACTGTCACCATTGATTTGCAACCATTACTTTTGAAATAGCTTTGGTATTTCCTTAGATTGAGTAGAAATCGCAGTTTAGAACATTTTTAGAACGCTTTTCGCGCATTTTCACCCTATTTTAAATTTCCAATTCTTTCGAAACTGTTCTTAAAGATAATTTATATGTAATAAATATGTACCTTGCCTAATTTTAAGTTGCTAGCCCATACCGATCACAAAATTCGAAATTTGGAACGCTTTTTTGCTCCTGCAACGTCTAGGTGATAGTGATACAGACTTAAAATAGCGTCTATGTTAGAGGAGAGGCTGTCAGCATCAATTTCTTACCATTACTTTTGAAATCAGTTTGATTCTTCCTGAGATATTGGTGACAAATCGGCATTTAGAACGCTCATTTTGCTCCTGCATCTCCTCTGGGGTAGTGAAACAGATATAAAATATAGCCTATCTTGGAGCAAGATCTGTCCCCATCATTTATACACCAAAATATTTGAAATCGGTTCAGTATTTCCTGAGATTGCTAGAAATTGCAATTTAGAACGTTTTTTATAACGCTTTTTGCGCATTTTGACCCCCCCCCCTTTTAAATTTCGACTTTTTTAGGAAATGTCCATAGAGATCATTGATATCTTATAACTAACTACCATTCTAAATTTCACGATTCAAGGCCCTTCCGTCACGCAAAAACTGATATTTAGAACGTTTTTCTCCTGCACCCCCTTTGGTGTTGTGTCACCGACATAAAACATAGCCTATGTTGGAGCAAGGGTTTTCACCATCATTTTGACGCCATTATTTTTTTAATCGGTTTGGTATTTCATGAGATTGTGTAGAAATCACCATTTAGAACATTTTTTAGAACGCTTTTCGCGCATTTTCACCCTTTTTAAATTTCGAATTGTTTAAGAACTGTTCTTAGAAATCATTTATATCTAATAAGTAGCTGATACTTCAAATTTCATATTTCTAGGCCCTTCAGTAACACATAAACCGCATTTATAAAACGTTTTTTGCTCCTACACCGCCTTTGGGGTAGTGGCACCGACATAAAATATAGCCTATGTTTTAAGTTGGACTAACACCATCATTTTGACACCAATATTTTTTAAATCGGT
This sequence comes from Maratus speciosus, assembly GCA_963932465.1. NCBI lineage: Eukaryota > Metazoa > Arthropoda > Arachnida > Araneae > Salticidae > Maratus > Maratus speciosus. The sequence goes on from OZ010786.1 coordinate 524,045,110, forward strand.
TTGGTATTTCCTGAGATTATGTAGAAACTACCATTTAGAACGTTTTTTAGAACGCTTTTTGTGCATTTTCACCCCTTTTAAATTTCGAATTGTTTAAGAACTGTTCTTAGACACCAGTTATATCTTATAAGTAACTAATATTCCAAATTTCATATTTCTAGGTCCTTCAGTAACGCAAAAATCGCATTTTTAGAACGTTTTTTGCTCCTGCCCCCCCTTTCGGGTAGTGGCACCGACAGAAAATATAGCCTATGTTCTAAGTTGGACTAACACCATCATTTTGACACCATTACTTTTGAAATCGGTTTGGTATTTCCTGAGATTATGTAGAAACTACCATTTAGAACGTTTTTTAGAACGCTTTTTGTGCATTTTCACCCCTTTTAAATTTCGAATTGTGTAAGAACTGTTCTTAGACACCATTTATATCTTATAAGTAACTAATATTTCAAATTTCATATTTCTAGGTCCTTCAGTAACGCAAAAATCGCATTTTTAGAACGTTTTTTGCTCCTGCACCCCCTTTCGGGTAGTGGCACCGACATAAAATATAGCCTATGTTCTAAGTTGGACTAACACCATCACTTTGATACCATTACTTTTGAAATCGGTTTGGTATTTCCTGAGATTATGTAGAAACTACCATTTAGAACGTTTTTTAGAACGCTTTTTGCGCATTTTCACCCCTTTTAAATTTCGAATTGTTTAAGAACTGTTCTTAGACACCATTTATATCTTATAAGTAACTAATATTCCAAATTTCATATTTCTAGGCCCTTCAGTAACGCAAAAATCGCCTTTTTAGAACTTTTTTGCTCCTGCACCCCCTTTGGTGTAGTGGCACCGACATAAGATATAGCCTATGTTCTAAGTTGGACTAACACCATCATTTTGATACCATTACTTTTGAAATCGGTTTGGTATTTCCTGAGATTATGTAGAAACTACCATTTAGAACGTTTTTTAGAACGCTTTTTGTGCATTTTCACCCCTTTTAAATTTCGAATTGTTTAAGAACTGTTCTTAGACACCATTTATATCTTATAAGTAACTAATATTCCAAATTTCATATTTCTAGGCCCTTCAGTAACGCAAAAATCGCCTTTTTAGAACGTTTTTTGCTCCTGCACCCCCTTTGGTGTAGTGGCACCGACATAAGATATAGCCTATGTTCTAAGTTGGGCGAACACCATCATTTTGATACCATTACTTTTGGAATCGGTTCGGTAGTTCCTGAGCTTATCTCCGACAAATAAACAATTTTTACCTCTTTATAATAGGAGTATGATGATGACTAGTAAACCCCGCGGCTTTGCTCGCGTAATATTTGAAATATTGCAAGTGATATTTATATGTCTAATTTTTATTAAAAGGTACTAACTAAATTTTTATTTTATTAAAAGGTAATATTTTAGTTTATTAAAAGATACTTATTACTTTTAGGAATAATTAAAACAATTACTATTTAAAACACAATTTGATTAAGCATCATTGTTACACTGCATAAAGCAGAAATGAGACTTAAATTAATAAAACGAAATAAAACGAAATAAAACTAAATAAATAATAATTTAGAAAATATTTTGAAACTTTTATGCTCAGTTAATACGCTCATTTCAGTATTCATTTGAAGTTTTGAATTTTCTAGAAACCATCTTCTTACATCTTAAAATTAACCATCATGTCAAATTCCAAGTTCTACCACCTCTCTCAACATAAAGGGCTGTGTTGAAATAGAAACTGTCACCATTAATTTGCCAACATTAATTTTGAAATTGGTTTGTTATTTCCAAATATTCCACAGAAACGTAATTTAGAAAGCTTTTAAAGGCCTTTTTTAGAGCGTTTGTTGTTCCTGTGAACCCCAGGTGGTAGAATCATCGGCATAAAATATAGCCTGTGTAGGATCAGAGACTGCTACCATTGATTCGCAGCTATTACTTTTATATTTGGTTTATATTCCCTGAAATTGCGTAGAAATCGAATTTAGGAATTTTTTAGAATGCTTTTCGCACATCCCCTTCACTTCACCCCTTTTTAATTCGAATTTATTTTCGACAGTCCTTCGAGGGCATTTATATTTTATAAGTAACTACCATGCCATATTTAAAGTTTCTAGCCTTTTCAGTATCACAGAAATCGCAATTTAGAAAGTTTTTAGCTACTGAAACACTCTGGTGGTAGTGGCACAGACATAAAATATAGCTTACGATTGAGCAGGTTCTATCACCAACAATTTGTCATCATTATTTTTTTAATCGGTTTGGTATTTGATAAGATTACATAAAAATTGTTATTTACAACGCTTTTCGCTCACTTCATCTTTTTAAATTTGAAATTTTCTTTCGACAGTTCTTAGAAAGCAGTTGCATCTTGTAAGTAAATACCATGCCATACTTCAAAGTGTTAGACCCTTCAGTTATGCAAAAAACGCAAATTAGAACATGTTTTGCTTTTGCAACCCTCAGATGGTAGTGACAGCAACATAAAATATAACCTATGTCATAGCACTGACTGTCACCATTGATTTGCAACCATTACTTTTGAAAAAGCTTTAAAATTTCCTGAGATTGAGTAGAAATCGCAATTTAGAATGTTTTTAGAACGCTTTTCGCGCATTTTCGACCCTTTTTAAATTTCCAATTTTTTCGAAACTGTTCTTAAAGATCATTTATATGTAATACATATGTACCTAGCCTAATTTTAAGTTGCTAGCCCCTACCGATCACAAAAATTGAAATTTGGAACGCTTTTTTGCTCCTGCAACGTCTAGGTGATAGTGATGCCGACTTAAAATAGCGTCTATGTTAGAACAGAGGCTGTCAGCATCAATTTCTTAACATTACTTTTGAAATCAGTTTGATTCTTCCTGAGATACTGGTGACAAATCGGCATTTAGAACGTTTTTAGAACGCTTTTCGCTCATTTTGCTCCTGCATCTCCTCTGGGTTAGTGGAAACATATATAAAATATAGCCTATCTTGGAGCAAGATCTGTCACCATCTTTTTAACGCCATTATATTTGAAATCGGTTCATTATTTCCTGAGATTGCATAGAAATTGCAATTTAGAACGTTTTTTACAACGCTTTTTGCGCATTTTGACCCCCCTTTTAAATTTCGATTTTTTTAGGAAATGTCCTTAGAGATCATTGATATCTTATAACTAACTACCATTCTAAATTTCACGATTCAAGGCCCTTCCGTCACGCAAAAACAGCAATTTAGGACGTTTTTCTCCTGCAGCCCCTTTGGGGTAGTGGCACCGACATAAAACATAGCCTATGTTGGAGCAGGGATTTTCACCATCATTTTGACGCCATTATTTTTCAAATCGGTTTGGTATTTCCTGAGATTGTGTAGAAACTACCATTTAGAACGTTTTTTAGAACGCTTTTCGCGCATTTTCACCCCTTTTAAATTTAGAATTGTTTAAGAACTGTTCTTAGAAATCCTTTATATCTAATAATTAGCTGATACTTCAAATTTCATATTTCTAGGCCCATCAGTAACACAAAAATCGCATTTTTAGAAGGTTTTTTGCTCCTACACCCCCTTAGGGGTAGTGGCACCGACATAAAACATAGCCTATCTTGGAGCAAACATTGTCACTATCATTTTGACACCAATATTTTTTAAATCGGTTTGGTATTTCCTGAGATTATGTAGAAACTACCATTTAGAACGTTTTTTAGAACGCTTTTTGTGCATTTTCACCCCTTTTAAATTTCGAATTGTTTAAAAACTGTTCTTAGACACCATTTATATCTTATAAGTAACTAATATTCCAAATTTCATATTTCTAGGTCCTTCAGTAACGCAAAAATCGCATTTTTAGAACGTTTTTTGCTCCTGCACCCCCTTTGGGGTAGTGGCAATGACATAAAATATAGCCTATGTTCTAAGTTGGACTAACACCATCATTTTGACACCAATATTTTTTAAATCGGTTTGGTATTTCCTGAGATTATGTAGAAACTACCATTTAGAACGTTTTTTAGAACGCTTTTTGTGCATTTTCACACCTTTTAAATTTCGAATTGTTTAAGAACTGTTCTTATACACCATTTATATCTTATAAGTAACTAATATTCCAAATTTCATATTTCTAGGCCCTTCAGTAACGCAAAAATCGCATTTTTAGAACGTTTTTTGCTCCTGCACCCCTTTGGGGTAGTGGCACCGACATAAGATATAGCCTATGTTCTAAGTTGGGCGAACACCATCATTTTGATACCATTACATTTGGAATCGGTTCGGTAGTTCCTGAGCTTATCTCCGACAAATAAACAATTTTTACCTCTTTATAATAGGAGTATGATACAGCCTTTTTTAATGTACCATTAAATTTGAGAAAAGATAGGGGTTTAAAATAATGCAACCTTTACAACAGGAGAAACGAAAGGTCACTTTTATATTTTAAAATTTCTTTTCAGCTACGACACTTAATTTTGCTGCTAAAATATAAAGTAGCTTTTTAAAAACATTTTATAGTTGGAATCACTTGCTTCAAAACTCAGTTTTATATTTTGGCGCCATAATTTGCAAGAGAAGTAGGAATTTAACTAAGTCGACGTTGATAAATCTTCTGTGCTTTATAAAATATACAGGCTTTTTAATATACCATTAAAATAGAAAAAAGATAGGCGTTTAAAATAATGCAGTCCTTTCAACAGGAATAGAAAGACCGAACGAATTTTTTTTTAATATTTCAAACTTTCTTTTAAGCTAAGACAGTTATTTTTATTTCTAATATATATAGAGGGTGCCCACTCCCAACGGTATCCTATGGATAATTCCTTAACCGTTAGTCATAGACATATAGTTCAAGTTACACAAATGTTTTAAATAAGCTAAAGAAGTATTTTTAAATCGATTTGGGCCAAGAAAAATATTTATTAAAAAGTTAAGAAATTTAATTTTGTATACTGTCTCCCGGTCCTATAAGTGATATTTAGTAAAAATTCCCTGTTACACAAAGAAAGACAAAAAAGCCCCGTTCATCCACGGCTAAAATTGGTCGAGTTATGAAACTTTGAAATTCATGACTCATACCACTTTTCTGCACCTGAATACTGATGAGTTCGATCGTGATTCGAGGGATCGTATTCAAAGTGCCTAAAGTGTTCGAATGAATTATTTCAAGTGAATCTCCGCTTTGAAAGAACTTGTACAAGTATTACAATAGAGTTAACTTTTATTAATTAAGTTTTAGATTCGTTAAAATAATTGTACTTTAACAAATGTTTCATTTTGTAAGGATTTGAGGCTGTTTCTTTTCATGATTTCTTTTAACAACCAAAATTATGTTATTTTAAAAGTTTTTATTTAACTTGAAACGATCGTCTTTCTTATTTAAAATTTGTACTCCAACTTTAACTCACTTTAAAAGATTCGATCGAGGTTAAATATTACATAATGACGCAAGTCTGATGACAATGAAGTATTATGATTTTCATTGCTTACCATTTATACTTATTTTACAGAATAACACAAAAAATGTCGGTTAGATTACCGCTAACATGTTTAAGAAAAAGTTTAAGATCAGATAACAAAACCCTGCGATGGTTGTGCCTTTAACTTTTAAAAATGATTTTATGTATTTTTTAGCTCTGAATCCGAAAATTACCTTCCTTATTAACCATTATCTCAGGATTTTTCGTAAATCGCAAATTTCAAAGTTAAACAATAGTAAACAGTTGATGCTATAAGATAGAGGAGGTGGTTGTGTTTTTTAACTTTTGTTAATTGATTTTTATGTACTTTTAGTGCTGAATCTGAAAATGACTTTCATTTTTAACCATCACGTTAGACCATTTTCGGAAATCGTGAATTTCAATCAAACATTTTCCTCTTATGTGTTTAGTATAAGCCGTATATTTTGCATTTAATGGTTCAGAATGATTTTATATTTCAAATTTATATTGCAATGTTAATTTTAATCTCAAATATATATAGGTTTAATATATCTGATGATTATTAATATTTCTACTAAATTTGTGAATGACCCCTATTTCGCAGCAAAAAAAATATGCTCTAACTTTAAACAGCTGTTATAAACTAACAATATAATATATAAGCTAACAATACATTCACTTGGCCAGTTTTAATCGTAGAATAATGAGATTTTTTTTGTCTTCCTTGTCAGTGTAATAGGAAAATATTAATAATATAACTTATAGGACCCGGAGACCGTATAAAAATTAAAATTTCTTAATTTTTTAAGAAATGCTTTTATTGATCGAAATTGCTTTTAAAATACTTCTTTACCTCATTTAAAACATTTTTTTAATTGGAACTATATGTCTATGACTAACAGTTTAGGAATTAGCCATTGGGCACCGTTGAGAGTGGACACCCTGTATATATATATATATATATATAACTCAGCTTTTTATTGAGCACCATAATTTACAACAGATGTACAAATTTGACTAAGTCGACGTTGGTAAATATTCAGTGCTTTATAAAATATACAGCCTTTTTTAATACACCATTAAAATAGAAAAAAAAGATAGGCTTTTAAAAGAATGCGATCTGTGCAACAGGAGAAGAAAGACCGAACGTATATCTTCTATATTTCAAACTTTCTTTTAAGCTAAGACACTTATTTTTATTTCTAAAATAAGAAGTTGTTTTTTTTTTTTTTTTTACAGTCATTTTTAAGTCAGAATTACTTGCTTCAAAACTCAGTTTTTTATTTGGGCGCCATAATTTAGAAAAGAAGTACGAATTTAACTAAGTCGACGTTGGTAAATCTTCAGTGTTTTATAAACTATATAGGCTTTTTTAATATAGCTTTAAAATAGAGAAAAGATGGACCTTTATGAAGAATGCGATCGTTACAGCAGGAGAAGAAAGACTCTACGAATCTATTTTATATTTCAAACTCATGTTAAGCTAAGAAACTTCTTTTTATTTCTAAAATATGAAGTATTTTTTTTTTCAGAAAGGCATTTTTAAGTCAAAATTACTTGCTTCAAAACTCAGCTTTTTATTTGAGCTTCATAATTTAGAAGAGAAAAAAATCATTCTTGTCAAGTCGGGTGTTGAGATAAAATGTGAATTCAGAGACATTAATTTTAGAAAAATGTTTTTTTTTTTTTTTTTTTTTTTCTTTTAATATATTTACTAAGTAAGAAAACAGTTTAAGGCAAAAGTTTTATTTCACTTTAACTCATTAGAAGAATACATGATTGTTGCAAGAAGTACATTACTTAGAATGTAAAATACTTTAAAATAGATAAATATCTTCTTTAGTTGTAATTTAATTAAACCAAAGTTGGTAACTCTAAAGTAATTTGTACGCTACAGGCTTTTTTAATATACCATAAAAATAGAGAAAAAGGCTTTGTGTTTAAAAAGAATCCATTCTTTACAACAGGAGAAGCAAAATTGAGCAAATCTCGTTTATATGTGAAAGTCTCTCTCTCTTTTTTTTTTTTTTTTTTTTTTTTTTTTTTTTTTTTTAAGAAACTTACCATTTTTATTGCGAAAAGATGGAGAGTTTTTTACTTTTCTAAAGGCTTTTCTAAATCAAAGATACTTACTTTGAAACTCAGCTTCTCAGCCATAATTTTTCAAGATAAAAAAAAAATCATTTCTGTCACGTAGGTTATAGAGACACAATTTGGTTCTAAGATTTAAATTTTAGAAAAATATTAATTTAAAAACGATGTTTACTAAAATAGAAAATACAAAACTTTTCATCTTGCATCACTTGAATATTACAAATACTTTCCAACACTAAACCATTTGGAATTAAAAAAACTTTTGGATTAATAAATGTCCTCTGCTACGAAATTAAATCAACATTATTAACTTTTCAGAGTTTTTTAAAATACAACCTTTTTTAAAATCTTCCGAATATACAGAACATTTGATAGTAATGAAACCTTCGTCATTATCATCTTTACAACAAGAGAAGCAAATCTAAATAAATCTTGGCACAAAAATGACGATTTTTTGCCCGGCATGCAATCGGGCGTTTTTTATGTGATTTTGCTTCATATGGCAAGCCCGAATATACTGTGTACGTTTTATAATAAATTAAACATTTTATGTGTTTTATATAAAATTAAGCATTGTGTGTGTTTATTTTACATTAAACGTTGTGCGTGTTTTATAATAAAATAGTATGTGTGGTCTGTGTTTCATAATAATATAAATGTGTGTGTTTTATATTTTAATAATTTGTGTGTGTTTATAAGAAACATCCTGCGTGTTTCATAATAAAATAAATGTGTGTGTTTTATAATAAAATAAATGCGTGTATTTTATATTAAAATAAATGTGTGTGTTTTACAATAAAATTGTGAGTGTTTTATTATAAAATTGTGTTTATTATAATAAAAAATAAGCATGTGTTTTACAATAAAATCGTGTTTTTTTATAATAAAGTAAACTGTATTTTAATTAATCTTCAGCGGATAACTTACGCCCAAAACTCGTCCTCGTAGCTTAAAGGTAGAGCATCGGAATGCTATTCCAGGGATCCGGGTTCGATTCCAAACTTGGACATTTTCCACTCTGTTGGTTTTACGCTTAGTTAGCAATGTGAAAATTCACGTATTTCATACTTAAAATAAACTGTTTCATAATAAAATAAAACTAGCATTTGTTTTCGCACGCTAAGCCTGCTAGGTATTCAAAAACCGAGTTTTCTCGTAAAATGGAGGGGAAAAATAAAATAAAATAAAGAAAAACGCTTTGATCTTGGTGCCTCTGCAACAACTGTTCGCAAATCTTTTTTATGCTAAATTTTTTGGAAAGGTAGGATTCTTATTATTTTTTTCGAAAATATAAAGGGTTTTTTATTTTTCCATGGTCTTTTCTAAATAAAATTTTGCTGCTTTGAATTTAAGTTTCTTATTGAGGCGCCATAGTTTTTCAAGATAAAAAAAATAGTTTCTGTCACATAGGATATCCAGAAGAAATTCAGATTTAGAGGTCTAAATTTTAGGAAAAATTAGTGTTATTAAAAAGATATTTACTGAAAAGTAAATGGTTTAAAGCAGAAAGCTTTTTACTTCGCATGACATAAATACTATAGGCAATTAGGCATTGCCCAGCACTACATTATAATGAACGAAAACTTTAAAATTGAGAAAAGTCTCCTTAAATGCAGTTTTGGATAAATCACCTTTATTAGCTGTTCAGAGTTTTTATAAAGTGCAATCTGCTTCAATACATTGTGAAAGCAGTAAAAAGACTGAGCTCTGAAAAGAAGCGGATTTTTCCCCGCAATCTTTGTAAGTGTATACGCAAAACTGAACTTTTTTTAAAAAGTTAACACACTTACCTTTTTTATTTGTAACATATAGAAGTATTTTCATTTTCCTAAAGGCATTTCTAGATCATACCTGCTTCGAAACCAAGATCTTTATTCAGGCGACATAATTTAGAAAAGAAAAATCTTACCTGTCACGTAAGAAATCCAAATAAATTTTGAATTCTGACATATATATTTTAGAAAAATATTATTTTAAAAAAGAGCTTTGTTGAAAAAAGAAAATAGTTTAAGATAAAAAGCTTTATGATTCAGCGATAAGTGATTTGTAACCACAGAGACACCGAAATAGATTATACTTTCGGTATTTTCAGCATTTACTATGTTAAAAGGATATAAACTTCATCAAGTATCTTGAATCCTTATTTCCTCTTATTGCGATCAAGTCATATAAATTATTTCCTAAAAGCGAAAAAAAAAAGAAAGAAAATCCATTTAAAATTACTTAAAGGCGTTTTATTAAAATACAGCTCAATTAAAAAAATTAGAATAAAAAAATAAGAATTGTGAAATTGAAGAATTGCGACTTTGTGCTGGAAAGAAGCTCAATTTTGTATTTTGGAACCTTTCGATAGCGATACATAGCTTTTCAGAACCATCTGCAGTCATGCAAGCTAATACCATTACACTGGCTGCAAATTTCACTGATCGTTTCATGCTGTCCTTGTCATATGATCCTTGCTTCATTCTCCATACACGAACACCTTGATCACCATGTTACTCAAAACACACACTCAACATTAAACAATATCTTTTTCCAATCATCCACACCCCATAAAAGAATTTTTTGCACCACGTCACTCTTTCCCTTTTCTGTTTAATAGTCATGAAGGGATTTATCTCTGGTATACGAGATTGAAATCCAAGTTTATGGGGATATCTTAGTGTTGTAAATTTACTCACATCAATATCGTGTTCTTTCCACTTTCGATGCAAATATCTTGCACTTCTAAAACTTTTTTTAGCAATACTCCTTAGCTTTCTATCATTCCTCTGAATTCTTTTTTGGCTTTCTTCCGCTCTTCAGATGCTTGTTTTCAAAATTTCCGTGATTAAAATACTTCTTTATTGTTCTACTAATACTTAGTTGAGAACATTTTAAGTAACTGGCGATATATTGTTGATTATGAACTTCTTTATGCAAACCAATAATACGATGCTTTGTAAACTCTGGTATGTCGGTCGAACGACCCATGTTTCATACAAAATGAAAAGAATGAGGATGCAAAGCGCTTTTAGAAATTAAGAAGTGGTCCAGCAGAAGCTAATTTTATGCTTAATTTATGCAACCTTCTGAACCAATCAGGAAAATTTATAAGTATTCTAATTTTTGTAATCACCTATTTTAGTATACCAACATTTTGAATAATGAAAATAATTTTGCAAAAATACAATATTCACTCAAAATTTAATCTTTTACAGTTTTAATTTTCTTTAATAACATGCAAATTTATTAAAACATGAACCGTTATTCTTTCTCAATTGTACTATACTGAAATAAAGCTAAATCCAATTCCAAGTATATATGAAATGACTTATTCTAATTTTTTGATTTGGAGCTGTATATACATTGTACAACTACACTCATGTTTGTGAAAATTGTAACATCATAAAGGAATGACGCGATTGAGCTGAAAATTTCAGAGAAAGAAACTATAGTTTGTTATGCAAGTGGTTCCAATTTCAGAGTCACCACGTATGCATGGGCTGAGCAGCGCCCTCTGTACTGCTGCTGGAACCCTAAAAAGAGGGCTGTAGTGGTACTTTGAAATTTGTCTATGGTTATCTGCTAGTGGTAAACGTTAGGTGAGACGTAACTTTGCCTCTTCGACGAAGGTGGGCGACATTTCAACGACTGACGCATTGACGGGATCAATGCGTGAGAACTATCGGCCTTCGTGAAGAAGAATTTTCCTATCGTGCAATAGCAACTCGTGTACAGCGTAACAGCAGCAGAGTGATTCGAGTTTGGAGGCAGTGGACCAACGGGGATCGGACAACTCAGAAATATGGGACTGTACCCCGAACGGTAACGTCAACGCGCGATGATAGGCACATGGTTCGCATGGCGCTAAGGAACCGTACAGTTTCATCTAGACTGTTGGCAAAACATTGGTCAACTGCTACAGGTGTATCAGTGTCTGCTTCGTCAATTCGGCGACGTCTGCTGCATTTTGGACCGCTTGCAAGAACTCCCTTATACAGGATCCAACTCACTTGAAACCAACAACGCTTGCAACTGCAATGAGCTCGTGAACATAGAAACTGGCGTTCAGATTGACAACGAGTGGTTTCATCTGACGAATCCGGCTTTAATTTGTGATACCATGATGGCCGCATTCATGTTAGACGTTAAGGCGGTGAACGCCCGCTTCCGCAGTGCATTATCGAACGTCATGGAGGACGAACACCTGGAGATGTGGTTTGGGGTGTGATTGCATATCATGGACGATCCCAGCTGCTACGAATTTTGGATATTCTGAACAGCAACAAGTTCATCAGTGAAGCGCAGCTGTCCGAAGTCGTTCCTTTCCTTCAAGGCATTCTTCGAGCTATCTTTCAACTGAATAATGCATGCCCGCATATTGCAAGGAATGTTCAAGCCTTCTTGTCAGCAGAAAACATACAGCTTCTTCCGTGGCCTGCATTTTCGCCGGATATGTCACCTATTGAAAATGTGTGGGACTTCCTTGATCGGCGTTTCGCTCATAATTTTCGTCCTACAGCTTCTAAAGATGAACTTTAGGCACGCATACAAACAAGAAGACATTCTCTACCTCGGGCAGACATTCAAAATCTGTTTGAGTCCATGCCCCGTCGCATAGCAGCACTTATTGCAGCGAGTGATGGTTACACCAAAAACTGATTTTAGGCGATTAATATTGTTTTTTTCTTTAAAAATGTAATCATTTGTTTGTACCAAACCAGTAGTTTGTGTATTAACTTTCATTTAATTCTGATGATTCCTTCATAGTGTTGCAATTTTCACAAACATTAGTGTAAAATATCGAAGCCAAGTGCTTTCGAGCATCTGATGTGCTCATCATCTGGGTTAAAATCGTTAGAAAACAGAGGTAGAGCTTATTCATTTATACTTGATGAGCTGTTTCAAAATTCAAGCTGAAATTGGGTGGAGGTTATGTTATTTAAATTGTTCAAGGTTTTTGGTCCAAACAACATAGTCTTCCGCCATTTTCAGTTTGGAACAGCCCATAAACTATAAATGAATCATTTTTAACAATTTTAACCGAGATGATGAGAACGTCAGACATTGGAAAGTACTTGGTTTTGATATTTTAGTTGTACAATGTACATATTTTAATAAAACACCTTTAAGTAATTTTAAATGAAATTTTTTGTTTTTACGAAATAATTTATCTGACTTTTCAGTATTTTCCGTAGAATCTAGTACTTTACATTATTTAGATTCAGTATTCACTATTTTATTCAAAGTTTGTGGCATATACATTTATCGGATTTCTCAAAAATTGTTAAGGAATCCGCATCCAATGATACAAAATCTGTTGAAAATAATGTTTGAAAAGATTCTCGAATCGTAATCTTTTTTTGTTATCTGCAACGTTGGTATTCCGTTGGGGGCGGGTGGGTGGTTCAACCGCCGCGGCGAGCGGCCTCCTTCCGTCCGTGGTCATTTAAGCTCTTTTTTCTCTTATTAACCATTTGGAAGAATGGTTATTATCCTCGGTCAGGGTAGGAAATCAAAAACATATCTGAAGCGTTTTATTATTTGAATTCCGCATTTTATTCGTTTTCTGATTGGTCTATACAGTAATCTGTATTTTCCCTTTACTTTCAACAGAGAAGGATACTTCTGTTGCCACTATGACAAAAAAGTAATAAAAAACTACACAAAAATTAATAACTCAGGAACAAATTGAGATACAGCTTTCAAACAAATCGTAATTAAAAATGCATTTTTTTCTCTCTATACGACGATATAACAAGTGATATTGTGGGATATTTAGAAGTTTAAAAAGGAAATTTCATTTACAATTGGTCCAGGAATATTAATGTTTAATCCATGGCGTACGCAATGTATGACCAGCTCCGTAGAAGTTTAAATATTTACAGTACCAAAAATTGTAAAACTGAAATTTCTTTTAAAATTTGTTCATGATGGGTCCAGGAATGTTAATGTTTAATCCATGGCGTACGTAATGTATGATCAACTCCGTGCGATATTTTATGCCTTAAATTTTAGTCTTTGAAAAAATCATTTTCCAAATGGTCGTTGTAATTTGATAAATTTCTTTTTTTTTCGACTCTTTTGCGGAAGCCAGGTTCACAGGTCTCCATCCACGTCCCGAGTATAAGAGACTCTAGCGAACGCCAGGTTGGAAAAAAAAATCAATATATCAAATATGATTTTTAGATGTAAAACATTAGAGTGAAAAGGCAAAATTAAGCTCACGAAAAAATGTATGTTGTGATTGTTCTATACTAAGCTCTTTTACAAGGATAATCACCTGCTTACAATTTTCTTCTATTATGCATTAATAGCAAAGGCATTTTGGGTCATTATTAATACGATATAAGTAAAATAAATTATATCAATAATTTAACCCTGTCATGAAAGATATATTTTTGAGGGCATGAAAAACATAGGGTATAGGGCAAAATCAAGCAACCAAAATATTGCCGGACAAAACGTGGCAGTACGAAATTTCGTTCAGGCAAAATATCACACGGACAAAATCTGGTGCAGAAAAAAATCTCGCGACAAAATACAACAATATCTCGAACAAACATCACTTTGTTTTTTTCTGATATCCAGTCTCGCTACTTTCTCACAAATTCACGAAAATAGTTTCTGTCATAAATGCGTGGAATTTGCAGGGTCAATCCATTTCAAGTGGTCCAGCGCTGGTTGCTCGACCATTTTTAAAAATTCTGAATTTTTTTGTACAACAACTCTAACATGATGGAAGTTCAATATGACTATTATTTTAATTTTATTAATTTTTGTTTGTGCATGGAGGCCATCTTTGTTTCATCGTCTGCAGCAATTTTCTCACAAGAAGGGTTTACGGAATTGTAAATAATTCATCGTTTATTTATCCAATTCAAGTGCGGATTAAAACAATTTGTACAGAATACATTGGGCTAAAAATCTGGTAATGGAGTAGTTTCCGAAACTTACTGCTTATTGGTAAAATTTAAGCATAAAGTTTCAGTTTTTTTCCAAAATTTGTCCGTTTACAAGAAGAAATTTTTCTGGCAAGGAAAACTGTCAACATAGTTATTTTTTTGCAAATAGGCCGAAAGTACTTGTACTCACACGCCGAGTTCCAGATCTGAGACTTGCTCTCTCTTCGCTAAAAAAAAATATCCCAAATTTTTCAAAAATGACAAAAATCGCACTTTTCAGGCTTTGATATCTCTGGTGGGGCACGAGATAAAAATCTGATTTTTTTTTTTTTTATAAGAGTATTGTATAGTAGTGTTATGCACAAGAAATTTCAGGATGGAGATTTGATTACAAGCTGAGATATGGCAAGGGCAACATGTCAAAACAATACTGCCAAACTATTGTTTTGTTGTAGTCACAGCTAAGTATTTATCTCAGAGTATCATTTAAATTCAATTAAGTTATCAAGAGATTACTAGACTTGGTTCCTACAAATAAAATTTTGAGAAAGATCGAAATTGTGGTTTTTGAACCAACAAACAAGAATGTGTTTTGACACGTTTGATCATGTCTCAACAAGTATAACAAAATTAACAGCTTTTCTTTTTCCCTATGTTGTCTTTTTCTCAGGTCTTGTATGAAAATATTTTTTTTCTTCATGTAAAAGTGCTGAGGTTTATTTTAGTTACTAAACTTACTTACAACAAAAATTACTGAATGTATGGCCTTAGGCATAATTATTTTTTTAATTAATTGCTAAGCTTTGCAAAGGGCTTTATTTTCTGTTACTATAATTTAAAGATAATCAAAAACATAAATTTAAATGACACTCTGAGATAAATACTTATCTGTGACTACAACAAAACAATAGTTTGGCACTATTGTTTTGACATGTTGCCCTTGCAATATCTCAGCTTGTAGTCAAATCTGCATCCTGGAATTTTTTGTGCCTAACACTACCATACAATACTCTTATAAAAAAAAATTTCAGATTTTTATCTCGTGCCCCACCACAGATATCATAGCCTGAAAAGTGCGATTTTTGTCATTTTTGAAAATCTTTGGATTTTTTTTAGCGAAGAGAGAGCAAGTCTCAGATCTGGAATTCGGCGTGTGAGTACAAGTTCGTTCGGCCTATTTGTAAAACAAATTATGTCATGTTGGCAGTTTTTCTTGCTATAAAAATTTCCTCTTGTAAACAGACAAATTTTGGAAAAAAACTGAAAATTTATGCTTAAATTTTACCAATAAGCAGTTAGTTTCGGAAACTACTCCATTACCATATTTTTAGCCTAATGTATTCTGTACAAATTGCTTTAATCCGCAGTTGAATTGGATAAATAAACGATGAATTATTTACAATTCCGTAAACCCTTCTTCTGAGAAAATTGCTGCAGACGATGAAACAAAGATGGCCGCCATGCACAAACAAAAATTAATAAAATTAAAATAATAGTCATTTTGAACTTCCATCATGTTAGGGTTGTTGTACAAAAAATTTCAGATTTTTAAAAAATGGTCAAGCAACAATAAAGGATTTTCTGGACCACTTGAAATGGATTGACCCTGCAGCTGTTCTTATTTAGATATCAAGGAATCAAATAATGTTTTCCTTTTTCTATAAAAGCAATTTTTTTTTTTCAAAACACATTGATAGAGATATGATTTTAAACCGATTTCCGGAATGAGACAGCGTTTAAAATGTTGTCATAAAGAAGCGATCGATTATAATTCAAGATGAATGGAATTTATTGGATAAAGAAAAAAAAACGGTTATTCGATTCTTTAGAGTGAACGGGGTCATATTTCTTAAGTATGTTCAGAAATCCAAATTTTCTGCAGTAGGACAAATTTGTGAAGTAATTGTCATTCAATTGTAGATGTGTGCAATTTGGAGGCAATCTTATTCATACACCCATATGTTAATAATGCTCATTATGTGGGCATGTTAACTATTTGCACATGGCATAGTTATTTCGATATCTAATTGCTTAACTTCTTCACACCCCAGGGTTTATTTTCGTATTTTTTTTTATTTCAGTTATGAATTTATATTTGCAAAGTGATAACTAAGAAAGATTGAAAAGCAAAAAAAAATTTTAATTTATTTTTTATACATAAAATTTGATATATCATATATGACACATGGGACTCAATAAATACATTTGTTGACAATTTGTTAAGATATTTTCTATTGTTTTGCATGGAAAAAATAATGAAAAATATTAAATAATTATGCATTTAATAAATTTTTATTTTTAATGGACTCTCCATATGGTGTTTTAACGTATAAAAAATTATTTACTTTTCGTTTTTGTATATTTCCGTCATTTTTGCTGCAAGTCACTTTCAAATCCCATTTTATGGCCGAAAAAAGCACTATAAGAAACGAATTGAAATTTAGCTTTATTTTGGCTATCTTTTAAGATTCCATTCACACCATTTTCATTTTTAAGCATTATTTATATACAGGAAATTTTTTTTTGTAAAGATGTGTATCCAATAGGATATTCCAGGTCCGAAGAAGTTAAAATATTGAGGAAATTTACATGCATTTTAACTTTTTAAAAATTTATTTTATATATATTAAAAAGAATTTACATGCCTATGGGTGCTACGAAACAAACTTATCCCGAAAGTGGCTATGGAAGTTTGGTCTATAAGCTTCCTTAGAAGCTCTGCATATGTACATTTGACATTTTAGTAAAACTTTGGCATCGGTATTTGACATATGCTGATTTTTTTCTGTTTATTCTGTAAAACATGATTCAAATAATAAAGAAGATTTATAAATTCTTAAAAGACTTATTAATTCAAAAATGCAATAGTACTTCTTTATAATTTATACAAAATTATGCATTATTATTTTATTTAATTAAGTGCTATATTATAATGAACGCCATTTTTGTAAAATCTCTTTCTGATATATGGTTATATTTTTTTCTTTTAACAGGACGCATCGGATTTAATTTTATCTATATTGCTTAATTTTATTCATAGAATTCACATTAAATAGCATACGTGAATAATTTTGAGGATGAACAAAACCTGTTTCTTAAAATATGCTTTTCGGCTACAAAAGTTCCTTACTAATTTAATGTACTGTATAATTTCTCCCCGATAAAGATTGTTTTCATGAAACTTATTTGAGATTAAAAATGCATTTTTTTTTTTTTTGTTTGCATTTAAAAATATTCAATTATATTTCACTTCACAAATATTTTGTTAGTTACTATATTTTCATTTTATGTTTAAAGTATATAATCAGTGTCAATATAAAAAATCGGAAAACAGCACTGATGCGAAAGATATAAACATTAAGATCTTTGGGTAAACATTAATATGAGAAGAGTTCATTATATTATTACATTGTGAAAGATTTGCAAATATTATGATTTAAAAATAGATCTTTTTTATTTGATTTTACAGCATCTGAAAAAAAAAACTAATTTAAATATTTTTACTTGACTCTGTTATCTTCTTTAACTTATTCTGCTTTAAAAGATTTTTTTTTCAAGATTTTTTTTATTGCAAAAATGATTTTAATGCTTTTTTTTTTTTTTTTTTTTTTTTTTTTTTTTTTTTTTTTTAAGAAAAAAAATATTTTTCTGTCAATATAGAATTTTTAAACAACGATTTACGTAAATCTAAATTTTAAATTCTTTTGCGATAATTTTTATTTTAAATTAAGATTGCTTTCTCTATTTTATGCAATGTTTATGCAAATAGGAATGCATATTAGTAAACAGATTTCATTATATTATACGCGGTATATTTCTTGCCAGTTTGTTCTCCTACAATATACATTGTGTCAATAATTAAACGACCCTATTTTAAAATTGTGTACAGACGGAACTACTGTTCAGAATGCGGTGAAATTTAGTGGAGGACAGAATAAATGTATGGGAATTTGTTTGAGCGAAAAGAAAAAGTTAAAAATTTCGAGGTCAGAGCGCGTTTTTTAACGAATTACACATTTAGCATACATTTATGATAGTTTACAAATTTTATTACAAACAAACATGACGGTCATCATTTTCAGGTACCATCTGGAACCGTAAGATAACATGTTCCACAGTTGTCGCAGTGTGTTCTGACAAAATGCTAAGAACATGCCTTGAAATGCTGTCTTTAAGATCAGATAAAGTTAATAAATAAAATTTCTAAGCTATCGTAAATGTATACTAAATGTCACTAATTAAAAAACGTCCTCTGGTGGCGAAACGTTGAACTTTTTTTTTTTTTTCACTTAAGGGGGTCCGGACACATTTTCAAAAAATTTTTATTTATTGAGTTAAAATTTTGAATTTTTTTGTGATGGTTAACCATATCATTCGTAAACAAAATCAAATGATAAAACTTCCCATAGCTTTTTTTTAAAAAAATTAATTAAAAATTTATGAAAAAGTGGTATAACTTAAAATCGTTACAACTCGAAATATTATTTGTAGAATTTAGATTGTTTTTCACTTAAATAAACAGAAATATATATATTTTTTTAATTTAGAGCCAGCATTTTAAAAAATATTAATTTTTAAAAAAATTAATAATATTTAATGAAAAAATTACAAAAAAAGTGGCGCAACTTAAAAAAAAAAAAAAAATTTCAAAAGTAAATATTTTTTTTCAAATATGCTGCCTCAAAAGTAAAGTAAAATAATTGAAAAAGATATGTTCCGAGTTTCAACCTTGTATCTTTAACGGTTCTCGAGTTATAAGAATTTAAATATGAGAAATGGTGAAAAAAACCTATCATGAAGAAAAGCGCAATTTCACAAGAACTCGTTTCCTTGACAACCATAGCTTCAAAGGCAGGTTTTGAAAACAAACCAAAACGAAAAAATTAATATTTCCTGTTCTAATTAAGATAGAAACATGATTTAAACATCATTTTAGGCAGAAAATGGCATAGAAATTTTTAATCCAATAAAAACAAAATTTGAAATTTTGAAGATTTTTGTGTCCCGGACCCCCTTAAACAAATTCCCATCCCTTTAAGTTGTCTTAAGTCCCCTAAAGTTGTTTTTAGACAACTTTAAAGTAGGGTCGTTTAATTATTGACACCCTGTATATTTCCGTCCATTTTCTAATAAAAGGCAATATTAAATTTATTAAACAATGAGAAATTATTAATAATATGGTATTTTTAAGATAATTGGATTTATTTCGGTGTATTAAATTATTAATGTTTAGAAACTATACAGAAGATAATTTTTTTATTTTTACCATTTTTTGAGAAAGTCTGTTTGTATTTGGATACTATTTACGAAATGCTTTTGTGAAAAATTAATGTTTTTATTTGTTATTTTGACACAAATCACATGCAAATAGGTAGTATGTGGTTTCAATAGATGAATCAAATTACGCTATATGCCAAATACTTCTTGTAGAATATTCCTTCAAAATATATATTTATATACTTCACTAAAATTAAATCTTTTTTTTTTTAATAGTGTATTAAAATAATTATTTTTATTAAATGTGTTAAACAAAAAAAATCCTCTTTGTAATATTACTGTGGTTACATAACACTGAATCAAAGAGTTTAACAATCAGATCTCCCTGATGCAAGCAAAAAAACAAATGAATCTTTAACTTTTTTACTAAGAATTAAACTAACAAGTAAAGAAAGCACTAGGAAATATCCAGTCGCATGTAAAACAAATATAAAGAGAAAGTGAACATCAATTCTATAATAATTTAAAATTGGTCTTCAATATTTTATGCACTAATGCCCTATTATAATTTATTCGTAAATACTTGTTCCAAAGTAAAAAAAGAATATTTCACAATATAGGACTTATAAGAGAATTGGTTTCTGCAAAAAAAAAATAGTCTTTAGAAAGTACGGAGGGACCATAATTAAACGGCCCTTTTCTTAAGTTGTCTTCAGACGAATCTATTGCTCAGAGTGCTGTGAAATTTTGCGATGGACATAATAAAGGTATCGGAATTTCTTTCAGCAAAAATATATATATATATATATATATATTTCAAAATTTTGCCGCCGAAGGGCGTTTTTAAATGAATTATACGCTTAGCAAACGTTTACAATAGTTTACAAATTTTATTACAACAAAACATGTCCCGCACGACTATCATAATTTCCAGGTGCCATCTGGAATCGAGAGATAGCAAGTTCCACAATGGACCGCAGTGTGTTCTGGAATATGTATGCAGTGTGTTTTGGATATTGATTAAACAGATTGTGCTTTGTAATATACTACCAACAGAAATTTATTAACCCTTTACAGAATTTGTGTATTGTTGAAATGATAATAGCTCTTTTTTTTTTTACCCCATAAGTCATTGCGCGCATGATATCTTGAGAAAATATGTATGGATTCGCATGAAATTTGGCGAATATACTAAACAAATATGTGTGTTTAAAATGATCTACTTTTAAGTATTTACAATGGTAATATTTTTAGTTATGACTATTTTTATTCATTAAAAATACAAAATTTTTATTTTTTTTTACGAAAATATTTTTTTTATATAGTTAATGAAAAGATTTTAGCCTAAGAGTAGATCATTTTAAACACACATATATGTTTAGTATATTTACCGAATTTCATGCCAATCCATACATACTTTATCAAGATATCATGCGCGCAATGACTTATGGGGTAAAAAAAAGAGCTATTTTGATTTCAACAATACACAAATTCAATAAAGGGTTAATAAATTTCTAATGGAAGCATATTACAAAGCACAATCTGTTTAATCAATATCCAAAATTTCATGTTTGTACATAAAAAGGCTTTGAAGGTAGACTAATTCAAACTTTGAAATTTTTTGTTAATTTTCGAGGCGTTTAAAAGGTACAAGACCCCTTAAGGTCAAATAAAGTTAACAAATAAAATTTCTAAACTGTCCTAAATGTATTCTAAATGTGTCATTCATTAAAAATCGACCTCTGATGGTGAAATTTTCAACTATTTTGTTTTCGCTTAAACAAATTCCCATCCCACTATTATGTTTATCACACAATTTCACAACTTTATGAACATTAGTTTAGTCTGTAGACAACTTTAAATTAGGTTGTTTAATTACGGACACCCTGTATATTTCCGTCATTTTTATAATGAAAGGCAATATTAAATTTTTTTCACAAAAAAAAAAAAATCCTTTTGAAAAGTTAGTAAAGTTACGTAACGTTGAATCTTGGAATTTAAAGAGCAAATCTCGCTTATGTAAGCAAAAAATAAGTGATTACCTTCATTTACCAACTATGCATTTAACTGAAGAGCAAAGAAAGCTCTTGAAGACACCTAATAATAAGTCAAGGTAATTTAAACTGAACTTCTGCTTCATTGTAATAAAAGCATTACTTTGACCTTTTATGTTTTATTCATTTGAGACGTATTATAATTTATTGGCAAAAGAATATATCATTGGAAAGTATTTAACAGTCTGGTATTTTTAAGATAATTGGATTTAGTTCGATGTATTAATTTATCAATGTTTAGAAACAACATAGAGAAGATAAATTATTATTTTTACCTTTTATTGAGAGGTTCTGTTTGACTTTGAATATTATGTACGAAATGCTTTTGTGAAAAATAAATGCTTTTATTTGTTATTTTGACACAAATCACATGCAAAAAGGTAATATAAGGTTTCAATAGATGAATTAAATTACGCTATGTGCCAAATACATCTTGTGGAATATTCTTTCGAAATACATATTTCTATACTGAACTACAATTAAATCTGTTTTCCTAATACTATATTAAAATACGTATTTTTATTAAATGCGTTAAACAAAAACATAATTTTTTGAAACATTATTATGGTTGCATAGCATTGAATCAATCCATTTAAAGATCAGATCCCTTATGAAAGAAAAAATTAAACGATTACTTTAATTTTTCTACTATGAATTAAACTAAGAAGTAAAGAAAGTTCTTGACGATAACCAATCGTAAGTCAAACTAATATAAGGATAAAGTAAACATAAATTCCATCATAATTTACAAATGGTCTTTAATATTTTCTTCATTTATGAGCTATTATAATTTATTGATAAATGCCTATACCAAAATAAACAAGTAAGAAAAATCATGCGTTTAGCATAGATTATGAAACACTTTTCAACACTTCCCGAATGCTTTAACAAAACTTCGTTATTTAGGGAAATAAGGTGTATAAGAGGACTCAGTAAACATTTTAGAAAACGCTTAAAAATTTTGAAAAACTGATTACATCAGTTACCGTCCATAGCAAATATGTATTCCAATTCTTTTGAACAGCCCTGTATTTGATCTGTAGGTTGATATATATACTATATAATGGGAAAATTTAGTTTAGCAAGAAAACACATAACAGGTTGAAATTTCTCTTTCAGCTATTTATACTAATAGATAGAAACATACTTGTATACTTTTGTACAAAAGTGTAGTTAAACTAGTACCTTTATTACACGCCACTATTTAGCTAAAGTTTAATTCAAAGTAAAACACTCTTAAAACTACTGGAATCACATTTCCAGAAATTATCATTTATAGACGGCCATGTATCCAATTCTTTGCATGACCCTGTGTATCATTTTATCTATGTTCTACAAACATTTCTTAGTAAACTAAATGCAGTTCAGCGTAAAAATTCATACCTCATTTAAAAACCACATTTAAGCAATTTGCAGTCATAACCAGTAACCATTACGAATTTTTTTGTGTAGCCCTGTATATGAATTACATCATTTATACAAACCATATAATATATAAATATAGCATAAATATAGCGAAACATAAAAGCACGTAACATAATTAAAAATGCATTTCCAGCAATCATCGCTACCGTACAGTACTTCGGATACAATATAGTATCTGAAATCTTTAGTGTGTCCCTGTAAATGCTATACACTTCGTATTATACATGAAATAAGTTATAGTAAACCTCAGCGACATATATCAATTTCATTATACATGAAATAATTTAACATAATTAAAATACGTCGGAAAAAATTCCCTCTACCCCTATATCATTATGTAACGGAATGTTTTTGTGTGGCCCTGTAAATGAATAATAATTGCGCATGCATCGTATATTCTACAAAATGCATATTTTAGTGCACTTGATAAGTGCATATCAATTTTATTATGTTTGAAAGCATGTAACCCCGTTAAAAATCATTTTAAACGATTTTTTCCCATATGTCGTAATGTAACGGAAAACTTTTGACTGTCCCTGTAAATGAATTAAACATGCTACAAACTTCATTTGAAATAACGTTCGTGCTATGGTAGAGGTCACTAATATCCAAAAATTTCAGAACGATCCGAGTATATTTACGGTAGTTAGAGCGCGGACAGACGGACAGGCAAACCGAAGTCACAAACACTTTTCAACTTTGTTGAGAAGTGTTAACAAACCGAAGTCATAAACACTTTTCAACTTTGTTGAAAAGTTCAAAAAAGGATATTTAACAATATTAAGACATTTAGTTTATTAAAAAATAGTCTTTAGAAAGTAAATAAACAATCGCTTTATCGTTGTCCTTCTGCCGTTCAATTCTATTTACTGAATTCTTTTGTGATAATTTCCTTTTGCATTTTTGGCACAAATCATATTTAAATAAATAATATGTTGCTTTAATCTGTTCAACTGTTACATACTAATTATTTCATAACGTTTATAATAAAGTACTCTAGAAATTGTCATCTTTAAATTTAGTAAAAGAAGAAAGTTTTGTCAAGATTTATGAAGGTTCGGCAACATTGAATTGGACATACTCAGAAATACTTTCTTCAATTCATTGAAATTTTCCTGGCAGTAGTGCTGCCAGGATTTTCCCGTTAATTGACGAATAACAGTTTACTTTCCTCCGTTACGTGAGGTGAAATATACGTGAATTGAAGAATGTGGGGAAAGAGTAAATGTCGCCCACCTGGAATTGATCCAGATATCTTTGTGTTGCGAGACAAGTACGCTAACCATTGGGCTACAGTTACACAGCAGTGAAACACTTTGAATTAAATATGTTTGCTTCAGATTTGTATGGCTTGATTAATTTCTTTAAAAAGCTTTTAATTTTGAAGTTAATTTCTAGAAGATTTCGCCTTTAATGTGTTTGTGTCTGGTGTTTTAACCCCTTGAGCGGCGGTGGGGTATATTTTGTCTCACATACGATTAATGAAGATTTGCACCAGAAAAATTTTATGAAATTTTACTTTTCTAACTTTCATGGAAAAAAGTCGTAAAATTGCTTGTCTTTATTTTGAAATAATTTTTCTCTAAATTTCCGGTGGGAATTCAGCATTACACAAACGCAATTGCTTGTCCCTCAAGGAGTTAATACTTTAGTATTAATATATGATAAAAATATGAATTATAAATATATTTATGTAGATTGTTGGATGTAAAATATGATTATTATATTTTTATTCGATAAGAACATTTTTTTTTTTGGTTGAATCGATTTTTTTCCATTTAATATTTAAATAAAAATATATTTTAACCCCTTGAGGGGCACCGGTGTATTATATATACCACTTAATTTTAATTTCTAAATGGCACATTAGCACCGGGATAAAGGAATTAAATTTTTCTTTGTATGATGTACGTGAAGAAAAACTTTTACTTAATTACATATAAATTTGTTCATAAATCACGGTGTCAAACAATTATTTTATCACTTTAGCTACAGAAGTACTCTGCCCCTGAAGGGGTTAAATGCGTTCATTTGAAATATATTTTAAATACGAATATTTTTTTATAAACAAATTTATAAATTCAATTTTATTTAACTTTACTCAAGTTTAAAAAAATAAGTTGTAGGTATTCTTGTATGAATGAGAAAAGTAATTGTTATTCATTTTTAAATTCGAAAACTTTTTTTACATTTTAAATTAAATTCGAAAACTTAATGTAAACTTTTTTTTGGGTTTTTCATTTTAAAATAAATTCCGAGTTTTGTATTAATAGAGCGCATGCGTGCTCAGAATGAACTAAATTTCTTCCCTTTTTTTCAGACTTTCGGGAAAAATTCTGGGATAAAATATGTTTTCTAGGGAAATGGAAATTATTTGTTAAAAGATAAGAAATAATTTATTGTGAATTGAAGAGTTTTTCTGACAGCGGAGAGTTTAAAGAGCAAATCTTGATTGTGTAAGCAAAAAATAAGTGATCAACTTCATTTTAAGACTACGCATTAAATTAAAGAGCAAAAAAAAGAAAAGCCAATGAAAAATATCCAATTTTATCTAACTTTTGATATACATCAAGGGGTCTTGTACCTTTTAAACGCGTCGAAAGTTAACGAAAAACTTCAAAGTTTGAATTAGTCTATCTACAAAACCTTTTGATGTATAAACATGAAATTTTGGACATTGATTAAACAGAGTGTGTTTTGTAATATACTACCACTAGAAATTTATTAGCCTTTTACAGAATTTGTGTACTGTTGAAATCAAAATAGCTCTTTTTTAACTCCAAAAGTCATTGCGCGCATGATATCTTTAGAAAATATGTATGGATTGCCATGAAATTTCGTAAAGATACTGACAAAAATATGTGCGTTTAAAATGAACTACTTTTAAGTATTTACAATGGTAATGTTTTTAGTTATGACTATTTTTATTCATTAAATATATATATATATATATTTTTTTTTTCTTACAAAAACATTCTTTTTAGGGGAGAGTAGCCTAATTTGGACCCTCTTTTTAATTGGACCGTTGCCATTCTGCCGTTAATTACAGGAAGAGACGCCATCTACCGCTGAAATCCTACTCATCAGAATGACGTCACTCACGATTAGAAGAAGCAACCGCCTACCACGTGTTGTTTTCAGGCAATTTTAAAAAACCTAAAGTTAGCTGTTTTGATCTACTTTTTTTTACTAAACGTAAGTGAATACTTTAAAACTAAGGTTAGTTGTTATGTTTTCATATACATATATAAATTCATCTGTCAATTACGCATATTTCTGACGCGGCTTTGTTTGATTTCGTTTTTGTTCTTAGTCTTGAAATTATCTGTTTTAAAAAATGGCGCAGTTGCCATAATTGGACCATTTTAAGTTGCTTAAATTGAACCAGATATGCGATCATAAATTTTGAAAATTAAGTAATGAATTTCGAGGACGGTACACTTTGTACACTATTTTTTATTTATTTTTTTTAATATTTTATAATGGATTACTATTTCAATGCAAGGTTTTTTTTTTTTTTTTTTTTTTTTTTTTGGGGGGGGGGGGGGTATATCTGGATTCATTTTTTTATACAGTTTAGGCCTATATAAACAAAAAAATGTTTTTACATGTTTATGCAATAAATTTTGTTTGCAATTTCTTTTATCTTGTATGTATTAGTATTTATTTTCTTTGAATACTTTATTCCTACGGCGTATTTGGTTTACAGAGTTGAATTCAAACATTTTCTTCCTGGAGGAAATTTGCGATTCCCCTAGGAAGGGCAGACTTTTTACAGTTTTGGAGGGTGGAATTACACTTTTTTGCCATTAAAACTCATAAAACCTCAAACCTTCCGGGAGGAGGGGGGTGAATTCAATACTGTTGAATATATAATGTTTGCGTATAACTAATCGTAGCGTATTTTTCAATAGAGCATATTTTTTTAAACTCTTTTATAATATAATGTTAAAAATGTTGAAAAAGACACGGACAAGCTGTCTGAAAAAAAAAAAAAAAAAAAAAAAAAAAAAAAAAAAAAAAACAAGTGGCAGCAAAAGCTGTTAAAGATATAGGAAATAAAAAGGAGAGAGTAAGTTCTGAAGAAATTGACTTGAAATAAGGCTGTAGCTACAAATCCTCCCCAAAAACCAAAAAATCATTAGAAATATTATATCATTTGCTAAATTTAGTTTTTAAAAAGTACAGAGGTAGTCAAAAAAATAGTTGTGTTAACATCTTCGCCATATAAAGTAAACCTTGAAATGAAAAAACACAAAAAATCGACTAAAATGATGCTATCACAGCATAAAAACAAATAGAACATCAAGTTTTAAAAAATAGGCGTGATGCAATTATCAAGGAAATGATGAAATGGGAGAACTACAATCATAATGTAAAGAAAACTTCTGTTGCAAAAAAAAAAAAAAAAAAAAAAAAAAAAAAAAAAAAAAAAAAAAAAATCTAATAATTCAGAATCTGAAAAGAAAAATCTAAATAGTAATGATTGGTTTTGCCTGATTTCTAAGAAAATGAAACAGCAGCAATGATTCAGTATTCATAATGCCAAATAAAGTTCCAAGTTGTGTGCACTGGAAAAAAAATCAATAAACGAAATTCATGTTTAAGCTTTGCATCACTCCTTAAATTATATTCAAGTAACTGGCAATTAGTTTCATAATTTCTATTCTTAATTACTGATAACTTAGATTTATATTTTGAATACATTTTGATTTAAAACAATTACACTTATTTTCAGATATTTGATTTCATTATATTTCATTGCTGTTATTTTGTTTGATTGTTTCAGAAACCGCAAACCTTGCTTTTAATAAAATTAGTTATATTCCCTAGTCATTAAAACAATCTGATTTTATTTGGTCCAATTTAGGAGACTGGTAGTCCAACTTAGGCGACCAGTTGCTGAATTTGGACCACTTTTGACAATTTTTTAAAATAAAATTTAAGATTTCCAAAAAGAAAATGATCTAAAGTTTTATTTAGTTAGTGGATGAATTGATTGACCCCGTGTAGTGATATTTTTCAGATATTCCAAAAATTAAGTGAGTTTCACCTGAAAATAAGCGAAGTGGTCCAAATTAGGCTACTCTCCCCTATATAGTTAATGAAATAATTTTGGCCTAAGAGTATTTCATTTTAAACACACATATATGTTTAGTATCTTTACCAAAATCCATAACAATTCATACATACTTTCTCAAGATGCCATGTGTGAAATTTCTTATTCAAAATAGGTAAGAACGATAACTTTGTTTCATATAAAATCATAATAAATTAAGCTCTTACCTTGAGGGTTCGATGTGGGATGCACGGCGTGGTCCTCTAAATTCTTTTCGTCTTCATAAATCAATAAATAACTCGTAAATTCAGACAGACAACTTTCGTACACACAAAAAACATATATATTATTTACACGCGCTAAAGAAATTACATGTTAATATGACGGTTTCATTTCTACAACTACCCAGAAACTGCAAAATAAAAAACAAAGAAAAATTAGACAACCAATCACAGTTCACAAAAGCGAAAGGGTTCAAAGTTAAATGTAGATGTAGATGCAATGTGGTTTTAATAAAATTTTCTAATGATTGTGTTCCAATAATATCGGTTTTAATTAAGATTAATGTTTATTTTCCACACTCCCCTTTTGAGTTCACTGGGGGACAGAACTCAACTTGAAGCATCACTGTACTTGAATCTATCTGGAGGACGTACAATTCGCCCCCGGCGAGTAGTCAAACGGTCCTGCAGTTCTGCATCACTTCGATTTTCGGGGCTTCCACTCACCTCCAAAGGACAGAGTTTCTTTACTGGACGAACCAATATTCCGGACGCAGTCTTCAACTTCACTACCCGTACAACCCCGTCTTGACTGGGATAAAGTTCTATAATTTTTTCAAGTGGCCAATTTATTCGGCTGGAATTGTCAGTCCAGATGAGGACAACATCCCCAACACACAAAGGTCTTGCTTTTTGGCCGCTAACTGAGGAATTTTTCAAGGAGCCTAGATATTCGTTTCGGAATCTTGACTTTAAGTCATTTCTAACTTTAACTCTATAATTGTAACGATGGTTTATTTTCTTATGATCCAGAAACTCTAATTCGGGCATTCCTATCTCGGTTAGTTCTTGCAAAAACATTGCAGGAGTTATCGGTCTAAGATCTTCATTGTTATCGGTAACATAAGTTAAAGGGCGTGAATTTATAATACCCTCACAATCACAAATCACTGTTAATAACTCTTCATAGTTTAAAGATGATTTTCCTAGTACTCTTCTCAACATTCGTTTCAGAATTCCGACGAGTCTTTCCCAAAATCCACCCCACCAAGGTGCAGAAGGTGGAATAAATCGCCATTCTATATGTGAAAAAACAATAACAGTTTTCACTTTTTCGAAGTCAATCGTTTTTAATAAATTATGACAGCCAGTAAAATTGGTGCCGTTGTCCGAATATATTACTAAAGGACGACCTCTTCTAGAAATGAACCTGGTAAGTCCAAGAATAAAACTGTCGGTCGAAATAGCATTTAGAAGCTCGAAATGTACTGCTCTAAAAATTGCACATGTGACTATTAAAATCCAGACTTTGGATTGATTCTTCAAATAAAGAGGGCCACACAGATCTACACCTATTATTTCAAAAATAGCAGCATCTCGAACACGTTCAACAGGTAAGGTACTTTCTTCTACTTCAGGTGGTTTTGATGAGTGCCTTTTGCAAACGGTACATTTATTAATTACTTTTTTAATAGTTTTTCGACTCTTCAGTACCCAATAATTTTCTCTTAACACAGACATCAGCAATGGTACGCCACAATGTCCCGATTCTAGATGTTTCGAAAATATAAGATGTTCTACGACATGATGATCTGAAGGTAATAATACTGGTAATCTAAAATTAAACTCATCTTCCCGTTGGAAAATTTTTGTTTTTACTCTTATGATACCTTCCGAATCTGTAAAAGTGCGTAAACATTTTAATTTTTCATCATGTACATTCACAAATGATTCCCTTTGAACCATTTTCAAAATAACCGTTTCGGCTTTTTTCAATTCGTTGTTGGTTAATTGACCGAATATTCTGTCGGCGCTACCCTTTTTCGAATTTTGACAAAATCGCAAAATCCAACCAGTAACTCGCAAAATTTTAATGTACGAGGAATGGCGGATATAAAACTGGGGTTCATTAATTTCTAGGTTAGAAGCGGCCACAATCGTTTTTCTTTTTTCTGCATTCACTATGTCCATGTTGGGCACAATGTTAGTGTCAGGCCAATTTTCTTTTGAATCCGAAAGCCATGTCGGCCCTAGCCACCATTGAGATTTTACAAGGGATTTCGCACAACAACCACGTGATGGTAAATCTGCTGGATTCATATGTCCAGGTACGAAATTCCACGAAGAGGTGGGGGTAAGCTTTCGAATTTCCCTAACTCTATTTTCTACAAATGTCGCCCAAGGACCTTTCCGTGTTATCCAATACAGTGCATCCATTGAATCCGACCAGTAGAAAGTATCAATATTTTCTAATTTTAAATCGTTTTTAATGCTATTAGATAATCTAGCTCCAATGCAACAGGCTAATAATTCAAGACGTGGAATAGAAATGTCCTTTAGAGGAGCTACTCTAGAACGGGCCTGAATAAGTTGGCAAGTAACATAATTTGATACTTCATTTCTTAGATAAATGCATGTAGCATATGAAAATTTACTCGCGTCACAGAAAATATGTAGAGATAATTTTCCAATATTTACTGATACGTTAGACAATCTTCGTGGAATCTCAAGATTTCCTAAATCTTTAATTTGGTTAGTCCATTTTTTAAATTCCTTAACTATCTCATCGGGCAGTTTGGAGTCCCATGAAGCCTTTATTTTCCAGCATTTCTGTAAAAGTAATTTTGGAATTAAGGTCACGGGGCAAGTGAAACCGATGGGATCGAATATTTTATGCGTTAAGGACAAAATCGTTCTTTTTGTGATGGACTCATTCTCCAATTTAAAACTCCGAAAATCGCACGCTAATGTGTCCCTTTCGGTGTCCCACATTAAACCGAGTAACGGGATTTTATTATCATTTTCATCACTCAAATGATCTTTCTCATTATTGCCTAATGCAAATTCCGCGCACTGATTATAACACCAACCACGTAGATCAAATTGCGCTGATGCTAAGAGTTTTCGCGCTTCAGTTCTAAAATATTCTAACTCTTCTAACGATTCTACACTAGTTACACAATTATCTACATAAAATGATTCCTTAAGTTTTACAGCAATGCCTTTAATATTCTCAGGTGCTTGATCTAAATGATGTGTAAGAGTAGCAGCCAACAGGAAGGGACTACAACTGATGCCGAAGACCACCCGACAATGTCTATAAATTTCAAGGTTTTCGGAATTCCCGTCTCTCCACCAGAAAAAGCGTAAATAATCTCTATCCTTTTCATTTAGAGATATCTGTAAAAATGCCCTGCGAATATCTGCTACAACACCTATCTTTCCCACTCTAAATCGATTTAGGACAGAAGGAATTAGTTCAATTAGATTAGGTCCCTTTTCTATGCAATCATTTATGGAAACAGAACCCCTAACATGTGCTGAACCATCGAATACCGGCCTAATTTTGGTCGTAGAAGTAGGCTTGATTATAGCTCTATGAGGGAGATAATGGACTTTAGTGTTAAGCTTTTCCTCCCCTTTCACCTTTTCAATAACCCCTTCAGCTTCCCATTCATTTAAAACTGCTTCGTAGTCTTTTAATAAACCGCAGGAGTTGAGATTCTTAATGTTATTTTGCAGGCGCTTTATTGCTAAATCTTTATTACTTGGAATAGGAGGATGCTCGTTTAACCATGGAAGACAAACTTTATACCTACCGTCAGTTTCGCGACTTACAGTTTCTTTAAAATGCTCCAAAACCAATTTTTGGACTTCTTCCTTCGATTGTTTTTCCGCCGGGTCTACTATGCCTAAAGAATCTAAATTCCACAAATCCGTAATTTTGGCATCATTTACATATAATGAAAGGACCAAAAGAGAACTATCCCTTTCATTACCGCCAATTTTACCCATAGTAGTCCACTCAAGTGTTGTATGCATCGCAACTAAACCGCAAGAAAGATTTTCTATTTTGCCCGTAAACAAATTTCCCACAACATCTGCTCCCAATAGTACATGGATTTCGTTTGAATCTTGTTCATATAAACATTTTCTACTTTCAGGACAGATATCGCTCAAAAAGATATTTTTTCCTTTTAATTCCTTAATACAATTAATATCTCTAATCTTGGGTACGTTAGCACAAATTTTTTCTTGCTCCATGACCTCAATTTACCTCAATTACCTCAATTACCTCCATGACCTCAATTATGATCCACTGTTGTTTCGGTACCTCCAAACAGCCCGTGAGTGATTCTGACCTTTCTTAAACTTCTTAATTGCATTTTATTAGCTACGAATTTTGAAATATAAAATTTTGAAGACGCCGTATCTAAAAGGGCGCGCACTACATATTCAAAACCATTATTTCTTACATATACATATAAAGTTTGCAAATAAACAGTGTTCGGTAAACTTTCGTTCGCAAAAAGGGCAGTATCCGACATTTCGGTCTGTTCTTTAGATTTTTCATTTTTTAATTTCTTATAACAAAATAATAAATTATGGTTCCCATAACAATTTAGGCATTTTATGTTTCTTTTACAGAAACGTGATAAATGCTTTTTAATTTCTAAACACTTAAAACAAGCTCCCTTTTTCAAAAGAATATTTTTTCTCTCTTCAATAGATAAGCCAGCTGCAAGTTCGCAATTAACAGATGCATGTTTAGATGATTCACAAAAAACACAGCTTAATACGGCCGAATCCTCTTTATTGTTTGTTGATATTAACTCATTTGCCGTGGGATAGCTTTTCTGCTTATTAGCGCGAAAAGGATGAATGTTTTTATTATCAGGAGGAGCATAAATTTTCCTATCTTCATAAATTGAGTTTGACACTAGAGTTGCCTTTTCTCTTGCTTTTAAACAAGCAGATAAAAAATTCATTAATTCCTCTATTTCATAATAGCCCTTTTCATTTTCAGATTTATTAAGTTCA
This sequence comes from Maratus speciosus, assembly GCA_963932465.1. Taxonomy (NCBI): domain Eukaryota; kingdom Metazoa; phylum Arthropoda; class Arachnida; order Araneae; family Salticidae; genus Maratus; species Maratus speciosus. The sequence continues at coordinate 524,078,304 of OZ010786.1, forward strand.
ATTAACAGATCTTTTGGAATTGTTTTTAATATCGTAGTACACAGTACACTCGAAATTTGTTTTATTTCTGTACCGAGACTTTCCAAACTTCTTAGTTCAACGGATAATTTGTCAAAATATCTTCGGAACGCATAAATATCCGCTGAATTTCTTAACGGCTTGACAGCCAAAAGATTGCTCATGTGATTATGAATCAGTAGTTGTTTATTGCCAAATCTAGTTTTTAATAGTTCAACTGCCGCATCATAATTTTTTTCAGAAACAGGAAAACCTTCAATTGTACTTAAAGCCGTACTGCGTAATTGTGATCTTAAATAGTTAAATTTGTCGACTTTATTTAACGACTTATTATCATGAATGGCAGATTCGAAACTGCTCCAAAAAGAAAGCCATTCATTTATATTACCATCAAATATAGGTATATTCAATTTCGGGAGTTTCACCCTTACAGAACTGCTTACTTTGTCATTAAGTACACTGTCTGAAAAATGTTCATTATTTACTTCTTGTTTCGACTTAAAATTTAAAAGTCCTGCATTTAATTCTCTAATTTTCTTATTCGCGCGTGATTTCCATAAGATTACGTTTTCGGCATATTTTTCAGCCGCCTCTAAATCTTTTTCTAAATCATCTGGATTAACCAATAATTCAATTGAATTATCCGTAATTTTTAATGAATTAAATTTGTCAGTAATTCCTTCAACGTATTCTTGCAGTTCTTCAACAGACACATCGTCTGATTTAATCGAAGTTTCAATTTTATTTAAAATTTTAGTGACTGCAGATCGAAAAATTGTCCTTCTTTTTTTAAGAACTTCTAAATTTTCGCTGTCTGACATAATATTTCTATGTGCGAGTCAAAATAATAATGTTCAAATATCTTTCTAAATAGCTCAATTGAGTCTTTCTAAATAGTACTCTTTCAAATATTTCTAAATAATCTCAAAAGACAAATATTTTACCAACACCGTACATCCCTCGCAGGGATGCCATGTGAAATTTCTTATTCAAAATAGGTAAGAACGATAACTTTGTTTCATATAAAATCATAATAAATTAAGCTCTTACCTTGAGGGTTCGATGTGGGATGCACGGCGTGGTCCTCTAAATTCTTTTCGTCTTCATAAATCAATAAATAACTCGTAAATTCAGACAGACAACTTTCGTACACACAAAAAACATATATATTATTTACACGCGCTAAAGAAATTACATGTTAATATGACGGTTTCATTTCTACAACTACCCAGAAACTGCAAAATAAAAAACAAAGAAAAATTAGACAACCAATCACAGTTCACAAAAGCGAAAGGGTTCAAAGTTAAATGTAGATGTAGATGCAATGTGGTTTTAATAAAATTTTCTAATGATTGTGTTCCAATAATATCGGTTTTAATTAAGATTAATGTTTATTTTCCACACTCCCCTTTTGAGTTCACTGGGGGACAGAACTCAACTTGAAGCATCACTGTACTTGAATCTATCTGGAGGACGTACAATTCGCCCCCGGCGAGTAGTCAAACGGTCCTGCAGTTCTGCATCACTTCGATTTTCGGGGCTTCCACTCACCTCCAAAGGACAGAGTTTCTTTACTGGACGAACCAATATTCCGGACGCAGTCTTCAACTTCACTACCCGTACAACCCCGTCTTGACTGGGATAAAGTTCTATAATTTTTTCAAGTGCCCAATTTATTCGGCTGGAATTGTCAGTCCAGATGAGGACAACATCCCCAACACACAAAGGTCTTGCTTTTTGGCCGCTAACTGAGGAATTTTTCAAGGAGCCTAGATATTCGTTTCGGAATCTTGACTTTAAGTCATTTCTAACTTTAACTCTATAATTGTAACGATGGTTTATTTTCTTATGATCCAGAAACTCTAATTCGGGCATTCCTATCTCGGTTAGTTCTTGCAAAAACATTGCAGGAGTTATCGGTCTAAGATCTTCATTGTTATCGGTAACATAAGTTAAAGGGCGTGAATTTATAATACCCTCACAATCACAAATCACTGTTAATAACTCTTCATAGTTTAAAGATGATTTTCCTAGTACTCTTCTCAACATTCGTTTCAGAATTCCGACGAGTCTTTCCCAAAATCCACCCCACCAAGGTGCAGAAGGTGGAATAAATCGCCATTCTATATGTGAAAAAACAATAACAGTTTTCACTTTTTCGAAGTCAATCGTTTTTAATAAATTATGACAGCCAGTAAAATTGGTGCCGTTGTCCGAATATATTACTAAAGGACGACCTCTTCTAGAAATGAACCTGGTAAGTCCAAGAATAAAACTGTCGGTCGAAATAGCATTTAGAAGCTCGAAATGTACTGCTCTAAAAATTGCACATGTGACTATTAAAATCCAGACTTTGGATTGATTCTTCAAATAAAGAGGGCCACACAGATCTACACCTATTATTTCAAAAATAGCAGCATCTCGAACACGTTCAACAGGTAAGGTACTTTCTTCTACTTCAGGTGGTTTTGATGAGTGCCTTTTGCAAACGGTACATTTATTAATTACTTTTTTAATAGTTTTTCGACTCTTCAGTACCCAATAATTTTCTCTTAACACAGACATCAGCAATGGTACGCCACAATGTCCCGATTCTAGATGTTTCGAAAATATAAGATGTTCTACGACATGATGATCTGAAGGTAATAATACTGGTAATCTAAAATTAAACTCATCTTCCCGTTGGAAAATTTTTGTTTTTACTCTTATGATACCTTCCGAATCTGTAAAAGTGCGTAAACATTTTAATTTTTCATCATGTACATTCACAAATGATTCCCTTTGAACCATTTTCAAAATAACCGTTTCGGCTTTTTTCAATTCGTTGTTGGTTAATTGACCGAATATTCTGTCGGCGCTACCCTTTTTCGAATTTTGACAAAATCGCAAAATCCAACCAGTAACTCGCAAAATTTTAATGTACGAGGAATGGCGGATATAAAACTGGGGTTCATTAATTTCTAGGTTAGAAGCGGCCACAATCGTTTTTCTTTTTTCTGCATTCACTATGTCCATGTTGGGCACAATGTTAGTGTCAGGCCAATTTTCTTTTGAATCCGAAAGCCATGTCGGCCCTAGCCACCATTGAGATTTTACAAGGGATTTCGCACAACAACCACGTGATGGTAAATCTGCTGGATTCATATGTCCAGGTACGAAATTCCACGAAGAGGTGGGGGTAAGCTTTCGAATTTCCCTAACTCTATTTTCTACAAATGTCGCCCAAGGACCTTTCCGTGTTATCCAATACAGTGCATCCATTGAATCCGACCAGTAGAAAGTATCAATATTTTCTAATTTTAAATCGTTTTTAATGCTATTAGATAATCTAGCTCCAATGCAACAGGCTAATAATTCAAGACGTGGAATAGAAATGTCCTTTAGAGGAGCTACTCTAGAACGGGCCTGAATAAGTTGGCAAGTAACATAATTTGATACTTCATTTCTTAGATAAATGCATGTAGCATATGAAAATTTACTCGCGTCACAGAAAATATGTAGAGATAATTTTCCAATATTTACTGATACGTTAGACAATCTTCGTGGAATCTCAAGATTTCCTAAATCTTTAATTTGGTTAGTCCATTTTTTAAATTCCTTAACTATCTCATCGGGCAGTTTGGAGTCCCATGAAGCCTTTATTTTCCAGCATTTCTGTAAAAGTAATTTTGGAATTAAGGTCACGGGGCAAGTGAAACCGATGGGATCGAATATTTTATGCGTTAAGGACAAAATCGTTCTTTTTGTGATGGACTCATTCTCCAATTTAAAACTCCGAAAATCGCACGCTAATGTGTCCCTTTCGGTGTCCCACATTAAACCGAGTAACGGGATTTTATTATCATTTTCATCACTCAAATGATCTTTCTCATTATTGCCTAATGCAAATTCCGCGCACTGATTATAACACCAACCACGTAGATCAAATTGCGCTGATGCTAAGAGTTTTCGCGCTTCAGTTCTAAAATATTCTAACTCTTCTAACGATTCTACACTAGTTACACAATTATCTACATAAAATGATTCCTTAAGTTTTACAGCAATGCCTTTAATATTCTCAGGTGCTTGATCTAAATGATGTGTAAGAGTAGCAGCCAACAGGAAGGGACTACAACTGATGCCGAAGACCACCCGACAATGTCTATAAATTTCAAGGTTTTCGGAATTCCCGTCTCTCCACCAGAAAAAGCGTAAATAATCTCTATCCTTTTCATTTAGAGATATCTGTAAAAATGCCCTGCGAATATCTGCTACAACACCTATCTTTCCCACTCTAAATCGATTTAGGACAGAAGGAATTAGTTCAATTAGATTAGGTCCCTTTTCTATGCAATCATTTATGGAAACAGAACCCCTAACATGTGCTGAACCATCGAATACCGGCCTAATTTTGGTCGTAGAAGTAGGCTTGATTATAGCTCTATGAGGGAGATAATGGACTTTAGTGTTAAGCTTTTCCTCCCCTTTCACCTTTTCAATAACCCCTTCAGCTTCCCATTCATTTAAAACTGCTTCGTAGTCTTTTAATAAACCGCAGGAGTTGAGATTCTTAATGTTATTTTGCAGGCGCTTTATTGCTAAATCTTTATTACTTGGAATAGGAGGATGCTCGTTTAACCATGGAAGACAAACTTTATACCTACCGTCAGTTTCGCGACTTACAGTTTCTTTAAAATGCTCCAAAACCAATTTTTGGACTTCTTCCTTCGATTGTTTTTCCGCCGGGTCTACTATGCCTAAAGAATCTAAATTCCACAAATCCGTAATTTTGGCATCATTTACATATAATGAAAGGACCAAAAGAGAACTATCCCTTTCATTACCGCCAATTTTACCCATAGTAGTCCACTCAAGTGTTGTATGCATCGCAACTAAACCGCAAGAAAGATTTTCTATTTTGCCCGTAAACAAATTTCCCACAACATCTGCTCCCAATAGTACATGGATTTCGTTTGAATCTTGTTCATATAAACATTTTCTACTTTCAGGACAGATATCGCTCAAAAAGATATTTTTTCCTTTTAATTCCTTAATACAATTAATATCTCTAATCTTGGGTACGTTAGCACAAATTTTTTCTTGCTCCATGACCTCAATTTACCTCAATTACCTCAATTACCTCCATGACCTCAATTATGATCCACTGTTGTTTCGGTACCTCCAAACAGCCCGTGAGTGATTCTGACCTTTCTTAAACTTCTTAATTGCATTTTATTAGCTACGAATTTTGAAATATAAAATTTTGAAGACGCCGTATCTAAAAGGGCGCGCACTACATATTCAAAACCATTATTTCTTACATATACATATAAAGTTTGCAAATAAACAGTGTTCGGTAAACTTTCGTTCGCAAAAAGGGCAGTATCCGACATTTCGGTCTGTTCTTTAGATTTTTCATTTTTTAATTTCTTATAACAAAATAATAAATTATGGTTCCCATAACAATTTAGGCATTTTATGTTTCTTTTACAGAAACGTGATAAATGCTTTTTAATTTCTAAACACTTAAAACAAGCTCCCTTTTTCAAAAGAATATTTTTTCTCTCTTCAATAGATAAGCCAGCTGCAAGTTCGCAATTAACAGATGCATGTTTAGATGATTCACAAAAAACACAGCTTAATACGGCCGAATCCTCTTTATTGTTTGTTGATATTAACTCATTTGCCGTGGGATAGCTTTTCTGCTTATTAGCGCGAAAAGGATGAATGTTTTTATTATCAGGAGGAGCATAAATTTTCCTATCTTCATAAATTGAGTTTGACACTAGAGTTGCCTTTTCTCTTGCTTTTAAACAAGCAGATAAAAAATTCATTAATTCCTCTATTTCATAATAGCCCTTTTCATTTTCAGATTTATTAAGTTCAATTAACAGATCTTTTGGAATTGTTTTTAATATCGTAGTACACAGTACACTCGAAATTTGTTTTATTTCTGTACCGAGACTTTCCAAACTTCTTAGTTCAACGGATAATTTGTCAAAATATCTTCGGAACGCATAAATATCCGCTGAATTTCTTAACGGCTTGACAGCCAAAAGATTGCTCATGTGATTATGAATCAGTAGTTGTTTATTGCCAAATCTAGTTTTTAATAGTTCAACTGCCGCATCATAATTTTTTTCAGAAACAGGAAAACCTTCAATTGTACTTAAAGCCGTACTGCGTAATTGTGATCTTAAATAGTTAAATTTGTCGACTTTATTTAACGACTTATTATCATGAATGGCAGATTCGAAACTGCTCCAAAAAGAAAGCCATTCATTTATATTACCATCAAATATAGGTATATTCAATTTCGGGAGTTTCACCCTTACAGAACTGCTTACTTTGTCATTAAGTACACTGTCTGAAAAATGTTCATTATTTACTTCTTGTTTCGACTTAAAATTTAAAAGTCCTGCATTTAATTCTCTAATTTTCTTATTCGCGCGTGATTTCCATAAGATTACGTTTTCGGCATATTTTTCAGCCGCCTCTAAATCTTTTTCTAAATCATCTGGATTGACCAATAATTCAATTGAATTATCCGTAATTTTTAATGAATTAAATTTGTCAGTAATTCCTTCAACGTATTCTTGCAGTTCTTCAACAGACACATCGTCTGATTTAATCGAAGTTTCAATTTTATTTAAAATTTTAGTGACTGCAGATCGAAAAATTGTCCTTCTTTTTTTAAGAACTTCTAAATTTTCGCTGTCTGACATAATATTTCTATGTGCGAGTCAAAATAATAATGTTCAAATATCTTTCTAAATAGCTCAATTGAGTCTTTCTAAATAGTACTCTTTCAAATATTTCTAAATAATCTCAAAAGACAAATATTTTACCAACACCGTACATCCCTCGCAGGGATGCCATGTGAAATTTCTTATTCAAAATAGGTAAGAACGATAACTTTGTTTCATATAAAATCATAATAAATTAAGCTCTTACCTTGAGGGTTCGATGTGGGATGCACGGCGTGGTCCTCTAAATTCTTTTCGTCTTCATAAATCAATAAATAACTCGTAAATTCAGACAGACAACTTTCGTACACACAAAAAACATATATATTATTTACACGCGCTAAAGAAATTACATGTTAATATGACGGTTTCATTTCTACAACTACCCAGAAACTGCAAAATAAAAAACAAAGAAAAATTAGACAACCAATCACAGTTCACAAAAGCGAAAGGGTTCAAAGTTAAATGTAGATGTAGATGCAATGTGGTTTTAATAAAATTTTCTAATGATTGTGTTCCAATAATATCGGTTTTAATTAAGATTAATGTTTATTTTCCACACCATGCGTGCAATGACTTCTGGAGTAAAAAAAAGAGCTGTTTTGATTTCAACAATACCCAAATTCTGTAAAAGGCTAATAAATTTCGAATGACAGCATACTACAAAGCACAATCTGTTTGATGAATATTAAAAATTTCATGTTTATACATAAAAAGGTTTTGAAGATAGACTATTTCAAACTTTGAATTTTTTCGTTAAATTCCATCGCGTTTAAAAGGTACAATACCCCTTCGAAAATGGAATCGCTGTCGGTGGGAACAAATGCCGTTTGAGACGTTTCTATCTTAGCTGGTATAATTCTATGATAGAGTCAATGCATCAAGAGCATGACATTTTTTGTTTACAAAGGGTTCCGTAACAGACAGGATACTTTTTCACAGATTTTTCTTTAATTTGGTTTCATTTTTAACTGTTATACAGCCGGGCCTCTTTATCGCGACACCCGCTTATCACGTCCGTTTTTTGAAGTCCCGATTTTCTGTACATGATTTTAATGTAAATACACTCCAGAATTTACGTCGATGAACAATTTTTCAACTCTGGATATCCCGACGGTAAAGAAAAATTGTCCATTTTTCATAATCCATCTTATAAATACGGAAATTAAGCGGTGAGAAATGTCTTAGCCAAAATTTTCCCAAAAGTGTTTAATATACCCATTGAGATAAATGAGAAATGTTACTTCAATCCTTTATCTGAATAAATAAACCTACACACTATAAATGACCCACTTAAGCTCCAGATAGATGTATCTGTGCATTCGAGGTCTTTTTTCTGGTTAGGCGGCGCTTTCTTGTGGTTACGCGGTGTTTTTCACCGACTAAAGCCAAAGCATTACTTTGCATTGAAACGATCAGCAATTATCTAGCATCCATTTCTGAAACAACGAATATTAATTACAATTCATTGTATAATATTAAAAAAGAATTATTGGAAGGACATCTAGGGATAAGCAAACCTTAATTCATCAATATTTCATTTAGTAATAAAAAACAAGTCATCTTCAATCTGATTTTTAATTTTTTCACTTTTGTTTTTGTGTTTATTTTGTTTAATAAATTATTTGTTTTATTGCTTAAAACTCCTAGAACAGTTATGAATTTAAAATTGTCTTAAATAATTAAAAATACAGCTTTTTATAAATATATTTTCTCCAACTCCGGTTACCATGACACTCCGCTTATGGCGACACTTTTTTCTGGTCATTATAGAGTGTCGGCATAACGAGGTTTGACTGCATAACCTGTCTCTAGACAGTAAAGAGCGCTTTATTTTCATACCTCAGTTGAATATTTTGTCGAGTAACAGATCATAAAAATATCGTCATTTGCAATTATTTTCCGCATGATTTTTATTAAAGTATGAATTGCTAGGGTTTTATTTTTTTAGAGAATTTTATATGCATTTTTAAACATTTTGTTTTTTAAATGTACGAGTATGATATGGCATATACTCTGAATATTAATATATAACATCTAGTTTAATTTAAAAGTTTCAAAATTTCTTTGTTACATTAAAGCATTAAAAAAAAAAAAAAAAACACATACTAAAAATAATATTTTGAAGTGATTGGTAAACCATGAAATAAAGAATAGTTTAATTTATGCACAATTTTCCAGTGCAAAGAATATTTTTCAAATGTTTTATAACATTCATTGAAATCGAAAATAAACTTACATTGACTAAATATAGTACTTATGAACCAATAGTTCCCTGGATTTTACCGTTTGTATACATTGTTCCCCGTTTTGTATACATTTTCAATTTGATGCTCCATGCAGATATAGTTTGAATAGCTTGGGAAAAAATAGATTGAAAAGAAAAGCGTGATGAAATGTCAATAACATGCCGGTTCTAACTTTAGGTTTGTGAAATTGAATTGCGAATACAGTCAGTCATATTTTGTTGACAGAAAGAATTCACATTCTAAGTATCAGCCTCACATACTTTGCTACTCTACAGAAACTTCTTATAATCAATTTATGAATATTATTATTATATTTTGTTTTATTTATTTATATATTTATTCATTTTTTGTGAAGCATTTAGAAGTACAGTAGCCTCCCGCTTAACCGGCCTAAACGGGACCGAGGGTAAGCCGGTTTAGAGAAAAAACGGTTAAAGCGGAGAAGTAAAAAAAATTAAATAAGTATCTGCGTAATTCAATTAATTAAACTCGTACGATGCATTTAGTTTTTCAATTTGTGTAGTTTTAAAAAAAGTGCATATTTTCTATATTTTGTGAAATGAATACTTGTTAAAATTAACTGAATTGAAATTAAAATTTTCAATGATAAGAAATATAACAAATAAAGAAAAATATTTAACACAAATTAAATTGTTGAAAATCGTGTCACACACCTTCATAGGAAGTTGAAATTGTTCTAAATTATGTATATTTAAGTTAATCAACCTCAAAGAAATCAGTGACCTTCTTCTGTTGAAGGCAAGATGCCCGACATTTTGCGGTATAATCCCTTCATCTCTTTAACATCATAAGTTTAACCGAGGAAGTAGGAAGCCTCTGCTCAACAGCGTAGTGCCAACTCTAATTCTTTTACCCCTTCCGTATGAGGAATTTTAGCAGTGTCAACTTCAACTGGAACATACTCAGGATCGTCTTCGTGTTGAACAATAGCAGTTACAGTCCTAATTATATCTTCGTCATATAATGTTTCAAGCTTGATATATCTTTATAAGACTCAAACAACTCTTATACATCTACGGTGATCTGTTCGCATCCCTCAAGCTTTTTAAATAACAGTTTGCAGATAGATCAGACATTATAGAGTTCCGGGGGTAGGATTGCACTTTTGGCCATTAAAAACACAAAATCTCAATTCTTCGGGGGTGGGGGACATCTCATTGTTCCTGGAGGGAATGTCCGCTCCCGGGTCACACCCTGAATTCAACACTGGAGAAGGTCAACGCGTATCCATTTAGAACCGACGTTCTCCTTTCCGAATTTTCCCTCCTTTTCCCCAGTTTTGCACTGCAACTCGAAAGCGTAAGTTGAGTTCCCGTCATCCCTGAATTTTGTCTGATGTTGGATAAAAAAGACGGCCGATTAAAGCGGAGTTCCGGTTAAGAGGGAGGCTACTGTATCTATATATTAAAAAGGATTTAAAAAAAAAAAATGTAATTTTTTCTAGAAAAAGATTTCCCAGTTTTATATATATTTAATTTTCGGATGTGAAGAATATACTTATTAGATATACTTATAGAATATTTTTTGAACATTTATTGAATTAAAAATAATGTACCTTGAGTAGTAATACTTATGAACAAATAGTTTTTCCTCATACGCATGTTGCGTACGTTTTCAATTCCATTCACCATGCAGATACTAGTTGAAAAGCTTCAAAGGAAAAAAAAATAGAATAAAAATGCGTATCAGGATTTCAACAATGCGCAGTTTCAGAAAAGTTTTTAGTTTGGGATTTGAAAAGTGATTTGCGAGTATATTGAGATGATAGAGAGTTGTTTAATAAAACAATATCTTTTTAAAAAAAAAAATATATATATATATCACTCTGTAATCTTCATATACAGCTCCAAGTCAATAAATTAGAAGAATTCATTTCATTTTTATTTGGAATTGCATTTAGCTTTATTTCAGTGTAGTACAAGTGAACAAAGGTTTACGTATTAATAAATTTGCATGCTATTAAAGAAAATTAAAACCGTAAAAGATTAAATTTTCAGTGAATATTCTATTATTGTAAAATAATTTTTATTACTAGAAAAACTGGAATACTAAAATAAGTGGTTCAAACAATTAGAATACTAAAATAAGTGGTTCAAAAAATTAGAATACTTGTGACTTTTCCTCATTGGTTTAGAAGGTTGCATAAATTAAGTATAAAATTAGCTTCTTCGGTACTTCTTCTTAAGTTATAAAAGCTCTTTGCATCATCATTCTTTTAATTTTGTGTGAAACATGGGTCGTTCGTCCGACATAACGGAATTTACAAAGCATCGTATGATTGATTTGTATAAAAAATGTCGTAATCAGCAATATATCGTCAGATATTAAAAATGTTTTGAACAAAGTGTTAGTAGAACCAATCAGTATTTTAACGACGGACATTTTGAAAACAAGCACCTGAATAGCGGTCGAAAGCCAAACACTACTCAGAGAAATGATAGAAAGCTAAAGGGTATTGCTACGAAACCGTTTTAGAAGTGTGAGATATTTGCATCAAAAGTGGAAAGTACACGGTGGTGATGTGTGTAAATCTACAACACTAAGACGTCTTCATAAACTTGGATTTAAACATCGTGTACCAAAGATAAAGCCCCTCATGACTATTAAACGGAAAAGGGACAGAGTGGAGTGGTGCAAAAAAGGCCTTTATGGGGTCTGGATGATTGGAAAATGATACTGTTTAGTGATGAGAGTGTGTTTTGCGCAACAAATGGTGTAGAAGATGTTCATGTATGACGAATGATGGAAGAACCATATGACAAGGACTGCATGAAACGATCGATAAAATTTGCAGTCAGTGTAATGGTATGGACTTGCATGAGTGCAGATGCTCCTAGAAGGCTATGTATCGTTAACGAAAGGATTAATTCTGAGATATATCAAGAAATCCTTGAACATTTCGTGATACCAACGTTGGAAGATCTGTGTGGCGACGATTTTATTTTCCAACATGATTTAGCACCTTCACACAGGGCAGTGTCCACCAAGAACAGGCTTAGTAAACACCAAATTAGCGTACTTCCCAGGCCGGCTAACTCACCGGATTTAAATTTAACAGAGAATTTGTGGGGAATAATGAATAATAGACTGGAAGATATTACGCTGAAAAACAAGTTGAGCTTCTTTCCAGCTTAAAGTCGACATAGTCATGTCTGGACAGAAAACATTGTGAACCACTTGTAGCTAGCTTGGAAAAGCTAGTTTGTGCTGTTATAAAATGTAAAGGTTTAGCTATAAAATATTACAGAATAACTATTTTTCACTTTTTTTTTAAACACGGATTATTTAAAATGAATTATTCTAAGATTTTGAACCAGGTAAATGGTTATTCTAATATTTGTTTTTTTCCAAGTGTGAATAATTATTTTAATTTTTGAATTATTTTCTTTAATTTGTATGCTAAAAGATTCTACACGCTATGTAGATTCTTACAATATTATGTTTTATCTTGCATTACTTTTTGTATAAGCGATTCATAAAAATCTTTTTTCACAATCCCTTCATTTTTATTATTATAATTTTTTGACTTGGAGCAATACTTTGTTACTTTCTGAGAATTTACTCTAATAATTTCAGAATATCAACATGCTTTGTTTCATTGATTTATTTGCTTATATATTTTTTTAAGCATTCAGATGCTTCATTTCAAATTCAGGTTCTATATATTTAGTAAAATATAAATTTCAAACATAATAAATGCACATTTTTCAATCGACTAATAAATCAGCGAAAAACAAAATCCTAGCTTTGCTTATACACAATGTTCCAGCATAAAAAAAAAAACATTCTTGAAATCTTTTCCAAACATTTTTTGCATTTGAAAATAACTACCAACTCTGGAAAAAAAAAAAAAACTATTTCTTAATATACGAAGATAACCATGGGCGAAACTATACAAGTCTTCCGAGTTACGCATGACTCCGGAAAGAGTTCTTTATATTTAGCAACTTGAGAAACTAATATAATTTTATGATTTAATAAAGCAGTTATAAAAAAAAGTTTTTTTTTTTTTTTTTTTTTTTTTTTTTTTTTTTTTTGCTGCCATTGATTTTTGAAAACGTTTCCGAGATAAGCTTTCTGAAATCGGAATATCGGTTTTTAGGATGCTATCGATTCTCAATTAAACGTTTTCAGCTGCGTAGTTGCATTTATACCTACAAGAGTAACAAATTAATATTAATATTAATTTCAATTTTAATGCTTATGCTGTTAATTTACCATGTTTGTCTGTAAAACATGATTATTGAACATGAAAATGCTTGCTCGGGAATTGATTGCATCCAAAAAACTTATATTCTGGTTTATAAAACTCATTAATACACTATAAAAACTACTCGTAAAACGTTTTCGAAAATCAGTGGTAGCAAATGAAACTTTGTTTATAAAGATGCGTCTTTAAATCTCGAAATTATATTAGTTTCTGAGTTTCTAAAGATAAAGAACATTTTTCGGAATTCTAGATAACTCGGAAGAGGTATTCTCATTCTTGGTTATCTTATATTTTTCTAGATTTGGAAATAGTTATTTTTTTTACAGCTTATTTTCCTAACATTTATTGGCTGTAAAATAATTACCTAGACTAGATGTACTAATTAAGAATAGTTTCCGACAATAATCGTTTTGTATACTTTTTCAGTTTAATTCACCATGTAAATATGGATTGGAAAGATCGAAAAAATTGGACAAAATAAAAATCGCAATCGCGTAATGAAATGTCAATAGGAAGAAGATCTGAAAATTTTGTGTTTGGGTTTGTAAAACTGAGTTGAAATTATATTCGAAATGCTATCGCTCACCTGCAAGAAAAGTGACACATTTCGCAAAAATTCATTTTACATTTAATTCCACTAATTGGTCTGTCTTAGATGCGTATTGCTGTGCAAATAGTTTCATAAGCGTAGTTATACGGAAAATCACTTTATTACACTATATGTCCATTCGTGACTAAAGAAGAGGGGTGGGTTGTGTGGGGAGGTAAAATTATCTAACCCTCCAAACATCATCCTACGTTTTCATTCTTAAAGGTTTTACGCTTTTATGCACTTTTTTAATCCTTCGTGCTGAGCTAAGTGCTATAATTTCATGTTACGGTAAAAGCAGGCAAATTTTCTTTTTCCTCTCCTGTGAAACTTACTTTTGTCGAGGTGTGTCACTTTTCTTGCGGGTGAGCGATATAATGTGGTGGTCCAATAAAATAATTTATTTTATAGAAAGAAAAAAAAAATTCACTTCGTAAATATCATATACGTTGTTACATTCTGGGAATTTATTATAACCATTTTGAAATACATTACGCTTTTTTTTATTTATTTATTTACTTGATCATTTATTTTTTGAAGCATTCAGAAGTATCTGTACACTTGAAAAAATAAAATTTTAAGCTTTAATAAATCTAATGTTTTTAATCGAGTAAAAACTAACGAAAAAAAATCATAGCTTTATTTACATACAGTTTGAGAAAACTGATTAATAGATTATAAGTACTATTCGGAAAACGTTTTTGATAACACAAGCTAACAGCTGTTTTGGTGCCTAGGTTTATGGAAATGATTTTATATGAATTCGATGTCCTGAATTCAAATATGGCATTAAATTTTGCCTAGGAGATCAAATATTTAAGATATAGAACTTTCTGTGAAATATATGTTACACTATTTTAAGTTAAATCCATGAATTAAACAAAAGTAAAAATAAAATAAATAAACTCAGAATTTTTTTTTTATAATATAAAAATGTTATTTTTCATTATTATAATATCCATATATTCAAATAATATTTAAAAAAATTATATTATACGAATATATTTACTCACAAAGATAGAGGAAAAAGTCATCGATGAGACCAATTCTCATTGAACATTTCGGAAGCTTCTTTTCCGTGACATTCTTGAATGTATTTTTGAACAGTCCCTTTTTAAACTCCAATAGTAATCTGCCATCATGTGCGTATCCCATCTTTCTTGGTAGCGATCCTCCATAGTCTTAATATCCTGGTGAAATCTTTCACCCTGTTCCTCACTGGTGTCTCCTAAATTTTCAGGAAAATGCTCTAAGCTCTAAGTGGCTGTGTAAATAGTGCGCCTTAATGCTCATATTATACCCAAGAGATTTAAAACTATCAAGCATTTCGTTTACCAGTTCTACATAGTTTTCTGCTTTGTGTTTGCCCAGAAAGTTTTCGAAAACTGCAACAAAAGAAGTCCAGGCTTTTCGCTCAGTCTCATTCATCGAATTTATGAAGGCAGGAATCTTAATCAGTTGTCTTATTTGTGGCCCGTCAAGTATTCCTGCTTTATTTTTTCATAACTCGATTGGGACATTTTCTCTCCTATATATGCAAAGCATGACCCGTTTTTATCAAGAACCTTTACAAATTGCTTCATAAAGCCAAGCTTAATATGCAGTGGAGGAAGTATGATTTTGTCTCGCCCAACTAAGGGGTTATTAATGATATTCCTTTCCCCAACATCCATGTTTTCTCTCTTAGGCCACTCTTTTCTAACCCAGTGGTGTGTTTTATCCCTGCTATCCCAAAGACACAAGAAGCAAGGATATTTGGTGTAGCCGCTTTGCTGTCCAAGGAAAAGTTTACCATTTTTAAATCCACACAAATCACCCATTGATGTTCATAATACTTTATCTTGTCAAAAACCAAAGCTATTGTGTTATATTCTTCTTTCATTTTCGCTGAGTGAGCAATTGGTATTGAACCATATTTGTTCCCATTGTGTAAAAGGACACATTTTAAACTCCGCTTTGAGCTGTCTACAGATAAGCGCCAATGATCTGGAAAATATTCAGGAAGACCCATTTTTTTCAAGAGTCCTCTAATTTCGTGACAAAATACAAGATTGTCTTCTTGTTAGAAGAAGGGTAGTAGACCCTTTTCTCTTGTGCGGTAAAAGGTAATATTGGTTCCTTGTTCCAGTAAATTTTTGTCCTTTAATCTTGAAGCCAGTAATTCAGAAGCTTCTTTTGACAGGTTGAGATCTCTGGTGAGATCATTTAACTCATCCTGGTTGAAACGTTGAGGCATTGATGACATCTCCTCATAATCACTGTCACCTTCATAAGTATCCGAAGGATGATCAGAGTGACAATATTCATCCTCACATAGCTCTGGTAGCTGGTAAAACGTTGGATCGGCACTTCCTCTGAGTGAGGAACCGGGCGTCTTGCAGAGACTAAATCAGGATAAGTCCACTTACTATGGTTCTTTCGATTAATTCCAATAATATTTACTAGGCAGAAATAACAGTCATCGAAGTGGTTTTGGGGTGCTCTCCAAACCATCGGTAAACCAAATTTGAGACATTTTCTTTTCTCGTTAGTCCACTGTCGTAGTGTTCTGTACAAGTTTTACAAACCTGATGCGGTGCCCAGGTTTTATCCTGATCACCAAGTTTAACACCAAAGTATCCAAGATAAGCTCTCTTTACAAAGTCAGTAACATTTTTTCTGTTCTCTTTTAACATGTATTCTCCGCTTATATAGCAAAACACATCAGGATGATTTACACAACTTCTTCTACTTGAACTCATTTAAATTATATTCAACAACAATCAATAATACAGTACGTTTTAAATTAACTTTATAAGAATTCTATACAAAACACAAAAATCGCAAAAGGTCAACAACGTCTATGCTCCACGGAGAAAACTCACAAACTAACCTTATCTCTTTGCGGCTTTTCAATTTCGCTTTCTGGATGAGCGGCGCGAAATCATAAGCATGCGCAGAACCTCAGTTTTACTTGCACATCTGTTTTTTCAAGGTCTTCTGAAATTTCAGTGCCTCTCAAATCGCTTTGAGCGTTGTGACAGGCCCATGCGTCAAAGTCCAGTTTAAGCGTTGAAGGTCACTTCAGTTCTAAAAAATCTTTAGTTCTCTTCGCATATCTAAAAAAGTGGAGCTGATAGAGAAAAACTGATTTCATATTTAAATTCAGTGTCCCAAAAATATCTAAAATCAGCTGTAAAATCATAGGTAGGCCTGTGTAATCAGTGGCAGCAAAAGAATTTTTTTTTAAGTGCTCCTTTAAATCTCGAAAACATGTTGGTTTCTGGTGGTTTTTAAAGATAAAGAACAGTTTTCAAAATTCTAGGCATCTCGGAAGAAGTTAATGTATATTTTGGTTGGTGGTTCTATTATGTTTGTCTAGATTAAAAAATATTTATGTATTTTTTAAGTATTTGTTCATTTTAGTGAAACATTAAGAAGTATCTATATATTAAATAAATAAATAAATTTTAAAGTCATGATAAGTGTGATATTTTAATCGAGTTGTGAACCTGAGAACAAAAATCAGAATTTTATTTATATCAAACTTTGCAGTTTAAAGAATACTCTTTTAATATTTTTTAAACATTTCTTGAATTCGAAAATAACCTACCTTCACTAGATGTACTTATGAACCAAAATTCACGCGATAGTTATCTTGTATGCATTTTCCATTTGATTTGCCATGCAGATACGGATTGAAAATCTGGGGAAAAAATTGGATAGAATAGAAATTTGCGATGAAATGTCAACAGCAGAGAAGTTCTGAAAATTTGTGCTTCGATTTGTAAAATTGAATTGAAAATATATTTGATCAAGCGGAGTTGTACTAGTAAAATTATATATTAGGTGTACCGGAAAATTCTGTCGCATAATATTCTTTCACGCCTACTTTTTTAAAATTCTGATTTCTTCATTAGTACCACTTTTTTGAAATGGTAAAATTTCCATAGTTTTTACATTTCATATTAAGGTGATTCCGTTATTCTTTGCACTGAGGACGTTACGCTAAACGCTACCGAAATGTTTGCTTATTCTGGCGTTTTTAACATTGCTTTTTAAATTTATATAATCGTCGTATACTTTGTTACTTTCTGAGAATTCATTATAATTATTTCAGGGTATCATTGTGTTTTATTTTATTTGTTTATTTATTTTTGTGAAGCGTTCAGAAGTATCTACTTATTTAATATAATACTAATAATAAATATATTTTTTCATTCGAGAAATTTTTTTAGGTTTATTTATGTCAAATTTTACCGTGTAAATGATTGTATTCAAATATTTTGTATTCAATTCGAAAATAACTTATCTTGAATAGATATACTTATAGACCAATAGTTTCCCCTGATACTCATCTTGCATACATTTTCCATTTAATTTGCCGTACAGATATAAATTGAAAATCTCGGGAAAAAAGTGGATAGAATAGAAATTCGTGATGAAATGTCAATAACGGAGAAGATCTGCGAATTTCTGCTTTGGTTTGTAAAATTGAATTGAAAATATCATTCGATCATACTGACTGGTAGTACTATCAAAATTATATATTTTGTTGAAAAAAATTAAATATAATCGTCATATATTTTGGTATTTTTTGAGAATTTTTATAATCATTTAAGAATATCATTATGTTTTATTTTATTTATTTTTGTGAAGCTTCCAGAAGTATCTACATTGTTAAATTATTAATAATAAATATAATTTTTCATTCGAGAAGTAAACGAAAATTTTTTTTTAGTTTTATTTACATTAAATTTTAAAGTGTAAATAACAGTATTCAAATACTTTCTAGACATTTATTAAATTTGGAAATAATTTACCTTGACTATATGTATTTATAAACCAATAGTTTCCCCCGATAC
Source organism: Maratus speciosus (assembly GCA_963932465.1). Taxonomy (NCBI): domain Eukaryota; kingdom Metazoa; phylum Arthropoda; class Arachnida; order Araneae; family Salticidae; genus Maratus; species Maratus speciosus. The sequence goes on from OZ010786.1 coordinate 524,096,960, forward strand.
TCTTTTTTCATGCATTTTCCATTTGATTTGCCATGCAGATACGGATTGAAAATCTCGGGAAAAAAATGGATAGAATAGAAATTCGTGATGAAATGTCAATAACGGGGAAGATCTGCGTATTTCTGTTTGGGTTTTTAAAATTGAATTGAAAATATATTCGATCATACTGACTGGTAGTACTATCAAAATTATGTATTTTGTTGAAAGAAAAGAAATATAACCGTCATATATTTTGATATTTTTTGAGAATTTTTATAATCATTTAAGAGTATCATTATTTTTTGTTTTATTTATTTTTGTGAAGCTTCCAGAAGTATCTACATTGTTAAAGTATTAATAATAAATATAATTTTTCATTCGAGAAGTAAACGAAGAATTTTTTTTTAGTTTTATTTACATTAAATTTTAAAGTGTAAATAACAGTATTCAAATAATTTCTAGACATTTATTGAATTTGGAAATAACTTACCTTGACTATATGTATTTATGAACCAATAGTTTCCCCGAATACTCTTTTTTCATGCATTTTCCATTTGATTTTCCATGCAGATATGAATTGAAAATCTCGAAAAAAATGGATAGAATAGAAATTCGTGATGAAATGTCAATAACGGAGATGGTCTGCGAATTTCCGTTTGGGTTTGTAAAATTGAATTGAAAATATATTCGATCATACTGACTAGTAGTACTATCAAAATTACATATTTTGTTGAAAGAAAAGAAATATAATCGTGATATATTTTGGTATTTTTTGAGAATTTTTATAATCATTTTAGAATATCATTACGTTTTATTTTATTTATTTTTGTGAAGCTTACAGAAGTATCTACATTGTTAACTTATTAGTAATAAATATAATTTTTCATTCGAGAAGTAAACGAAGAATTATTTTTAGTTTTACTTACATTGAATTTTAAAGTGTAAATAACAGTATTCAAATATTTTCTAGACATTTATTGAATTTGGAAATAGCTTACCTTGACTATATGTATTCATGAACCAATAGTTTCCCCCGATACTCGTTTTTCATGCATTTCCATTTGATTTGCCATGTAGATAAGGATTGAAAATCTCAGGAAAAAATTGGATAGAATAGAAATGCGTGATGAAATGTCAAGAGTAGAGAAGTTATGAAAATTTGTGCTTGGGTTTGTAAAATTGAATTGAGGATATATTTCATCATACGCAGTGATACTAGTAAAAAAAATATATTTTCTTAAAAGAAAAACAAAAATGTAATCGTCATATATTTTGTTACATTCTGAGAATTTATTATAATCATTTCAAAATATCATTATGTTTTGTTTTACTTATTTACTTAATTTTGTGAAGGATTCAGAAGTAGCTACAAATTTAAAATAATAATAATAATAGTAATAATAATAATAATAATAATAATAATAATAATAATAATAATAATAGATGTAATTTTTTAGTCGAAAGGTGAACTAGAAAACATTTTTACAGTTTTATTTATATCAAATTTTACAGTGTAAATAATGGTCTAAAATATTTTCTAAGCATAATTTAAATTCTGAAATAACCTACCCTGACAATATGTATTTATGAACCAATATTCTTCGTTACTTTCTGATATTTTATTATAATCAGTTCAAAATATCATTATTTATTTAATTATTTATTTTTGTGAAGCGTTCAAAAGTATCTACATATTTACAATAATAAGAATAATAATAAATGTAAATTTTCAGTCGAGAAGTAATTTCAGTGGAGAGAAAATATTTTTATAGTTTTATTTATATCAAATTTCACAGTGTAAATAATAATCTACAAATGTTTTCTAAACATTTATTGAATTTGAAAATAACTTGCCTTGTCTAGATGTATTTATGAACCAATAGTTTTCCCTGATACTCATTTTGTATGCATTTTCTACTTGACTTGCCATGCATATATGTATCGAAATTCTCGGGGAAAAATTGGATAGAATAGAAATTCGGGATGAAATGTCAATAGCAGAAAAGTTCTAAAAATGTGTGCTTGATGGGTTTGTAAAATTGAATTGAGAATATATTTGATCATACGGAGTGATACTAGTAAAATTATATATTTTCTTGAAAGAAAAAAAAATGTAATCGTTATATACTTTGTTACTTTTTGATAATTTATTATAATCATTTAAAAATATCATTATTTTATTTATTTATTTATTTTTGTGAAGCGTTCAGAAGTATCTACATATTTACAACAATAATAATAATAAATGTAACTTTTCAGTTGAGAAGTAATTTCAGTCGAGAGAAAATATTTTTATATTTTTATTTATATCAAATTTTACAGTGTAAATAATAGTTTACAAATATTTTCTAAACCTTTATTGAATTCGAAAGTAACTTACCTTGCCTAGATGTATTCATGAACCAATAGTTTCCCCCGATATTCTTTTTGTATGCATTTTCTATTTGATTTCCCATGCAGATATGGATTGAAAATTTCGGAAAAAAATTGGATAGAATAGAACTGCGAGTTGAAATGTCAATAGCATACCAATTTTGAAATTTTTGTGTTTGTAAAATTGAATTGAAATTAATGTCGAACTTACAGAGTGGTGGTCCAGTAAAAAAATATCTTTTCTCGAAAGAAAACAAATACTTTGTAAGCGTCACATATTTTACTACTTTATAGAAATTTCTTATAACCATTTCAGAAATATCAATATGTCTTTTTTTAATTTATTTATTTTTGTTATGTATTTAGAAGAGTAGATATATAATAATAATAACAATAATAAATTGTAACATAATTAATGCAATGTTATCATTTGAGTGTGCGCGTGTGTGTGGGGGGGGAGGGGGGGGGAGGTGTCACAGTTTCATCTATATGCAATTTTTAAGTATAAAGATATTTCTTCAAACATTTTCTAAATATTTATTGAATACATGAATAAACTAACTTGACTAAATGCACTTATGAACCAATAGTTTTCTCACGGTTCAAGATTTGCACAAATTTTCAGTTATTGTACCACGAAGATATGGTGTTTAAAGCGCGAAAAAATATGAGTAGAATAAAAAATACTTGATAAAATGTCAATAGCTAGAAGATACCGAAAATTTTGAGTTTGTGAAATTGAATTGCATGCATATTCAATCATAAGGAGAGGGCTAATATTATATTCCTTTGTTCAAAGAAACAAAATTCACTTTTTAAGCCTTACATACTATGTTATTTTGTAGAAATTTCTTATAATCATTTCATAAATATTATTACATTTTTCTATTTCTAACTATATTTATTTATTTGAGAAGCATTCAGAATTACCTGTATATACTTAGAAAATATAAAAATGTAAGACATAATAAATGTTATTTTCAATCGAGTAGTAAATCAGAGAAAAAAAATCACTCTTTTTATTTAAATCCAATTTTAAAGTGTAAAAAAAGAAAAAAAAAAATTCAAGTATTTAGTGAATTCAAAAACAACCTCCTTGACTAAATATACTTATGAACCAATAGTTTCAGCGGTAATAATTTTGTATACATTTTCAATTTGATTCACCATGCAGATATGAGATTTGAATGCTCGGGTAAAAAATTGCATAGAATAGAAATGCATGATAAAACGTCAATAACAGAAAGCTTCAGAGACTTTTAAGCTTGAGTTCCTGTTATTGAATTGAGAATGTATTCTAATTCTAAAAGAATATTCTAAGTGATGATAAATGATTTTTTTTTATTTGTAGGCTAGAAATATAGCTTTTATAAATCATTATCAAAATTAAATTTTCAATGTGAATTTTATATATATCTTGTAAAGAACATTGTGAACCAAACAATAAAAGTGGATTTTTGAACTGATTTAACTTAAAATAATTGTTTGTTTTTTTCAATTCTCGGTTTGCTCAGCTTTTGAGAACTTAATATGAATTACACGTATTACAGTAGAGCGCCGATTATCCGAACAAGTCGGGACCGACCCTAGTTCGGATAAGCAAAAGTTCGGATAAATGGACAGATAATTTAAGGGTTGTTCCTGACTATACTAAAACTTTCACACTTTATCCAGGCTAAGGACTGGCAGCACCAGTTAGTGCTAGCGTGTTTAAAAACTTTTTTTTTTTTTTTTTTTTTTTTTTTTTACTTTTTAATCATTTAAAATTTTTTTTTTCTCTTTTTATCATTTTCTGAATTCCAGAGATTATAATTTAATAAAAAAAATCTTTCGATTGTTGCTTGCTTCAAAGAAGACGTTCTTTCCAATGCTGCCATATCTCGAATTCTTCTTAAATACGTTAGTTGAATAGGATCAGAGCTCTACTTCCGTTCGAGCCATTTCATAGCTTTTTCCAAACATTCAAAGGCTTTATTATGTGATGGACCTGGGTCCTTTTTAGAGCATTCGTTTTCCTTTCTTCAATTTCTTTTTCATCTTAAATCTCATCCACAATCTCATCATATGTATTTTTTTTAATTGAGAGAAATAGTCTGTTCAGATAATTGGAAGTTCGGTTAATTGGAGTTCCGTTAATCGGCGCGCTACTGTATTAAATAAAAAAAAATGTTGAGACATACCGTAAATCTTTTGTCCTGCATATAAGAGTTATGATAACTCAAAAGTTACGGAGCAGTACTCTTTTATACATAAACTGAAATTTTTGATGGCATTTGCACGTCTGCAGTAAAGTCAGAATCTAGAAAGAAAAACAATGTTTCTGCAGTAAATATTATAGCCGCCATTGTTGGCAAGGTTTATATACCTCACACGATAAAAAGCAAGTACCAAAGTATTTTCCTGCTCTCATAGTGTACATGAAAATTCCTTTTTCAAATTATTTAAGAAATGGAATTTTTCATATCAATTCAGATTGCGTTTGCAGATATTTAAATTAAGAGATAAAAATAAAAAGGCAAGCGTATCGACTTCGCAACAAATAGGGGCTTAAGCTCTATTTGAAAATTGCCATGAAAACTCAGCCTCGTTTTAGAAGGATTTTTAATAATAGCTAACAAAAATTGGGCACACTTAAACACTTAGAGCAGTTTTTATATTTTTTCATGTCCCGGAGATATTTTATAGTTTACAAAAATGGTTGGATAAAGCCCAGTAGCGTAGTGGTCAGCACGCCTATCTGCCATACTAAAGGTCGCGAGTTCGACTCCGGCTGGGCAAGGTTCACTCAACCTTTCACCTCTTCGGGGTCGATAAAATGAGGACCAAGCTTGCTTCGGAACTAAACACCGAGGGTTTTCCATTGGGCTGACCACCCGGCCGGGACACATGCTTCTTAGCACCTCGGGGCCCAGGATCAAGTAGACAGAGTTGGTCACTGTAGGCCCTGATTCTTCATGGATCGTACAGCCACAGGTATAGTTTAAATGGTTGAATAAAGCATCTCAGGATATTTTTAATCAGAGCTTGCTTCATTGAAATATTTTTGCATGCGTAATATTTATTAATAATTTTGTTCAGATTTCAAGTCATGATTTTTTAAAAATTTGTTTACTAGAAATAAAGCTTTTATAAGGCTTTAACGAAATAAAATTTTCAATGTGAATTGTATATATTCTCGATTTACTCAGATTTTTTCAGACTTTTATATGAATTTCAAGTATTATTAAGGGGCCTCAGGACTCTTAAAATTGGAAAAAATGTAAAAAAATAAATTAGAAAAACAATGCAATTTATCAAATTACAACGACCATTTGGAAAATGATTTTTTCAAAGACTAAAATTTAAGACATAAAAAATCGCGCGTTGATCATACATTACGTACGCCACGAATTAAACATTAATAGTGTTATTACACGTAAAAATTGCAAGCGACAAAAATGGCCTGCAACTCCTCAGATTTCCTGAACCTTACGTAATATCCAAGCATTTCATTGGCTGTTCGGAAAAAGGCTTTTCCATCGTCAGATTTCTGACCAATTTTAAAGGAAATTTCATTCTTAAACTTCTAAACATCCCACAATATTACTTTTTACACCGTCGTATAGAGAAAAAAATGTGGCTGTATCTCAATTTCTTTCTAAGTTAGTAATTTTTTTTTGAAATTTTTATTACTTTTTTGTCATAGTGGCAACAGAAGTATCCATCTCTGTTGAAAGTAAAAGGAAAATACATATTACTGTATAGACCAATCAGAAAACGAATAAAATGCGTATTAAACCAATAAAACGCTTCAGATATGCTTTTGATTTCCTACCCTGACGAGGACAATAACCATTTTTCCAAATAGTTAAAAAAGACCATTTTCAAATTTTAATACCTTAAAATGTATATGATTTTAAGATACAATTATTAGAGATATGAAAGATATAAGTATGTTATAAATTTAAAAGCAACGTTAAAAACGTCAGAATAAGCAAACATTCAGCAGACTAGTTTCGGTAGCGTTTAGAGTACCGTCTTCAGTGCAAAGAAAAACAGGAACTTGCTCAATTATATAGAGGAGAAGCGAATACAACTGAGAAGTTCATCAACCAATGGGGAAACAGGAAAATGCGGGTACCAGCAATTGGGAGAATAGTATAGGTAATGCCACCAGAAATTTGAAACAAAAATTGTAGTAAAGCAAAAGATGATTTTATGAAATATTTCCAGCAATCTGATAAAGGGGGAATAGCAAATTCACTATTAACAATATTATCCTAATTTTTGTAGATATGAAATGCTTCAAGAAAGTTAAGTTCGTGTATAGAAGTGGGTTTAGAGATGATTTTGGCTGAATTAAAATCAAAAGAGTGGTTCATCTCCCAGCAATGTTTAGCAATTGAAGATTTATTGGTTTCCTGTTTTTGAATATATTTTTGGTGTTCTTTAATACGAAATTTTAAACCCCGTTTGGTCTGTCCAATATAGGAAAGTCCGCACTGGCAATTAATTCTATAGATACCCCAAGAGTTGTATAACCAAATAGGATCTTTGAGTTTCGAGAGGGTAAGCTTATTCGTAGGGGTAAAAATTATTCTGAAGTCATGCTGTCTAAGAATTTTGGCAATAGGAAAGCTGGAATTAGGAATGAAAGGTAACACAGTGCTACTTCTGGAGAGAGAAGAGGAATGATTTGAGTTAGAGGAACGTGGTTGCTGTAGTTTACGTAAAGGAGTATAGATAATAAAAGGGCTGCAACCTCTGTCAATCGCAATGGCTTTAAGATATTGAATTTCACTATTAAGTGAGTGAGATTCAAAACAAAGATGTATGGCACGATTTATGAAAGTAAAAAAGGCTGCCATTTTTTGGCTGAGAGGGTGACAAGAGCGAGCATGGGGGGGGGGGGGGTAGATAAAGTGCAAAACTTTTACGATAGACCGATGTCGAAAAACCGTCTACAGCACGCGTGACAAGGGTTTCCAGAAACGGGAGAGAACCGTTATTTTCAGTTTCATAAGTGACTTGTATATTGCTATCGATTGAGTTCTACCAACCTAACTATGGTATCTTTTGACGTTAAATAGCTATTCACGAATGTTCCGATATGTGGCGCCCTCTCGTGTCTTGAAATGAGACTTCGGGAATTCTATTATTCTTTTTTCGAAATTAGTGAGCTATTATCTCTTACTCAAACTTGTCTCTCACACACAACTTTTTCATTTCAGGGCAATTACTACAGACAATCTGACGGGTTAGCCATGGGTTCCCCCTTGTCACCTATTCTCGCAGACATCTATATGCATTATTTTGAATGCTCACTTTTTAATAAATTCTCTTTTCCGTTCTGGACTCGCTATGTTCATGATACTTTTACTTTAATTAACAGCTCTCTTCACAATATTGATAATATCGTTAACAGTATGAACTCAATCGATAGCAATATACAATTCACTTATGAAACTGAACATAACAATTCTCTCCTGTTTCTGGAAACCCTTGTCACGCGTACTGTAGACGGTTTCTCGACATTGGTCTATCGCAAAAGTTTTTCAGTTTGTCTACCCCCCCCCCCCCCATGCTCGCTCTTGTCACCCTCCCAACCAAAAAATGACAGCCTTTATTAATTTCATAAATCGTGCCATGCATCTTTGTTCTGATTCTCACTCACTTAATAGTGAAATTCAATATCTTAGAGCCATTTCGATTGACAGAGGTTGCAGCCCTTTTATTATCTATACTCCTTTACGTAAACTACAGCAACCACGTTCCTCTAACTCAAATCATTCCTCTTCTCTTTCCAGAAGTAGCATTGTGTTACCTTTCTTTACTGATTCTAGCTATCCTATTGCCAAAATTCTTAGACAGCATGACTTCAGAATAATTTTTACCCCTACGAATAAGCTTACCCTCTCGAAACTCAAAAATCCTATTGAGTTATACAACTCATGGTATATCTATAGTATTAATTGCCAGTGCGGACATTCCTATATTGGTCATACCAAACAGGGTTTAAAATTTCGTAATAAAGAACACCAACAATATATTCAAAAACAGGAAACCAATAAATCTCAATTGCTAAACACTTCTGGGAGATGAACCACTCTTTTGATTTTAATTCAGCCAAAATCATCTCTAAACCCACTTCAATACACGAACTTAACTTTCTTGAAGCATTTCATATCTACAAAAATTAGGATAATATTGTTAATAGTGAATTTGCTATTCCCCCTTTATCAGATTGCTGGAAATATTTCATAAAATCCTCTTTTGTTTAATAACTGCCATTTTTTTTTCAAATTTCTGGTGGCATTACCTATACTATTCTCCCATTGGCTGGTACCCGCATTTTCCTGTTTCCCCATTGGTTAATGAACTTCTCAGTTGAATCCGCTTCTCCTCTTAATAAATGAGCAAGGATCCATTATTCTTTGCACTGAGGACGATACGCTAAACGCTACCGAAACTAGTCTGCTGAATGTTTGTTTATTCTGGCGTTTTTAACGTTGCTTTTAAATTTATATCATTCTGCGCCAAGTAGCATCTTACTAATTATATAACTATTGTCTTTCATTTCATGAATTAAAAAAATTACAGGATGCAGAATTAATATTTAACCGGTGCTTCAAACTGTAAGACATTTTTCGAACCGAAAATCGGTATGACAGCTTAAGCGCAGAATTGCAAAAACAATTTTGCGACTAGAATAAAAATTTTGATGCCTAATGATACTTCAGATTGCAATAATTACCCTGAACCTAAATACATTTGTACTTAAAGCATTTTCATATTTTTAATACAAAGTTGGATTTAGATAATATAAAATTTTGAAAATATCAACAGTGTAATCACCTACAAAAATATTTTGTTGAACAATAAAAAGAAAATTTTAGGTTCAGTTTAATGCAGACTAACATGAACCATATATTTTGAATGTTTCATGATAAAAATATTCAGAAATGTTTGAGATATCCTGCGCATTATGCCCAAAAACTTCATTTTGAGAAAAATGACTTTAAAGTTTCCGAAACGCCTCTTTATCCATTGAACTGGTATAATTCTTAAAACCATAATTTCTGTTCCAATGGGCAATTCAGGAAAACAATTATATGAAAATATTCAGTAAAGATAGCAGTGTAACTTTAATGACAGATAAGTATAGATAGAAATTGACGGAAAGTATCCACACTGTCATAAAACTTTTTATTTGAGAATGTTTATAAAAATTAAATGCAATATCTATCACAGTATTATTAAAAATAAACCAAATCAGGATGAATCTTAAGAAGGTGGTAAGAAAAGGAGATTAATCCACATTCTGCCCTCTTGTCACGACTCTGTAATAGGCAATATTAAGATGAAAAAATCATGCATCAAGCATAGATTATGAAGCGCTTCCCAGCACATTTAGAATAATGTAACTAAAGTTCACAATTTAATAAGATGAAAATGATTTCTAAGAAAGTAATGCCGAAAACGCATAAGACATTTTAAAACACAATATCAGCAATTATTATTAATATCCGAAATCTTTTTGACTGTACATGATCTTTAGATTTTTATATATAATACATAACATGTATTGCCCTCAGGAATACATATACATTCCAAATTTTAAAACAGTGTGTTAACACGAAATGGGTGAAAAATGAGTCATAAGATTTGACTGCCATATACAAACAAGCAGAATTGTAAGTCAAAAGAAAGCATGTAATAATGGCCCACCTTCTATATGCAATTTTACTTTCATCGATTAAGTTACATATTTATCAAATTTAAAATATAACATAAAAAAATCATAAAATTTGAAATTTCATTTGCATTAACTTGTTTCATTTTGTCCGTAGCTTCCTTTTCCCCCTAACAATCAGTGTAAATATTTGATCAAAATCTCAGTAAATATATATTCAAAATTACATTAATATCCTCAAATATGATTTTATTTACTGTCAAGAAAACTGTATTTTAAAATAAATTTCGGTAAATATTTAAATTAGTTTTCAAAAAGTTTCCACGCAGAAAAAATATAATATCTCATATAATTAATGTTTTTCTGTTTACAGTTAAAAAGAAAACACATACAAGCATGGAATTTAAACAAATATTGCCTCTATTTCCTATTAATTTCACAAAATCCATCAAAAACAAACATGTAAATGTCGCCGCAAACATATATGCGACTGTTTATTTAAATGTAACATAAAAACTACTCGAAAAGCTGAAACAAAACGTAAAAATATATAGAAACATTTCACGCATCGTTAAAAGCTGAAATAACTGCAGTTGAAAAAGAAAGCTGTTTCAAATCGAGAAAAGCTATCATAAGTTGCAAGATATGAAGTTCGATAAATAACTATTTTCTAGGTAACATAAAGATAGTCGAATAATTCTGAAACGTTTCAAAATTTTTTCACTTGAAACAGCATAGATACACAGTAAAATATACATAAATAAGTCTGTAAATTGTTTCAAATAAATGGTTGCATGATCCAAATGGATAATCGCACACATTTCCATATTTATGAATATTAGTTTAATTTTTTCTTAAATAAAATACAGAACAGTTTATTTCTTTAATCTTTTTGGTAATTAGGTTTAAATCAATCCATTAATATATACCTACATTAATAATAATAAATCTTGCTTTTAACGTATTTTCAGTGAACATCAAAGAAAAGAAAAACCAGCAAAATGATACATTTATCATGCTAAGCTGTATTATAATAATTTTTTCTTATGCTGACTTTTGCTTTATAAGAATGAAGCTTATGGAATTTCAGAAAGCATATTGTCAAATTCGAAATAAAGGTCAATAAACAGGTGTTTAAAACTACATCAATGTACTTTACTTGGAATAGCTTTTACTAACTGCCGGAGAAAATATGTATTATGTTACTAACAGGTAAAATTTCGATAAATATTTTAATTAGTATATTTTAAAATCTTAACATATAAACAATCGCAAGTTTACGTGTAATCAATGTTTGTATGGATACAACTGGAGTAAGACATTACAAGCACCTCTACAAATATTTACAATGTCTTCTATTTGTTTCACAAAGTCATAAAAAGATCATCTTAACAAGCCTGGAGAGAAATACACTCCTATCTAACTCAAAAAGCTGACGCAGAACATAAAACTTATTGGAAAATTTTAGATAGTATTAAAACGTGAAATAACTATAGTTAAAAAGAAATGCTACCTTAAAATCAAATGATGCTATCACAGCTTTCCAGACATAAAGTTATTCGTGACATAAACACCAAACAGAGTTAAATAATACTGAAACGTTTCCAAAAAAAAAATATTAGCAAACAATTGTCTATCAATTAACTTAAATACGCCTTTAAATGATTCAAATAAATATTTGCATCTATTGCCTTACTAATATAAATTATTTTTTTAATAAACTGTATAGTAATTGATTTTTTGGTACATTATGGAAGTTATTCTTCAATTAATCAATTAGAATATTTATTAAAAAATGAATAAATCTAATTGTGGTCTTATTTTCAGTGAATAGTTTCCATTTTCAAAAGAAAAAGAAAAAGAAAGAAAAAAAAGGAAAAAAGCGAAGTGCAAAAAAGGATGAAAAGATATACGTGCTTCGTCATATTATGACAGTTTCATTAATAGGATTATGGGATATTGTAAAACAAATTCCGAGAACGCTTCATGAAATAACGAGCAACTGGTCGCAAATTTTTCAAAGAGGATTTCTGGAAAATAATAAAAATTTCTAAGAAATCCAAGTCTCATACTAATATCTTTAACTTTGATCGAGACTGTTTAAGAATATTATACAGGGAGTTTCAGTACAGCGGTTACAAAGTTTCTGGAGAGGTAGAGTGCACCTAGACGATGGGGAATTACATAGCAATACATGGTCGAAAACGCTTTCCTGGCGTAATAGTGACGACACAAAACACAAGAAAGGAAGGATACGAAAAAGGTAAGAAAACATGTTTATTATTCTTAGTACCGCAAAAATGTTGGGACAGTGCTGGACAGTGCTGATGAACATGTTGCATGCATCGTGGCAGTTGCTGAGGAAGTCCGGGACACGTCCGATATTTTCGAAAACATTAGTAGATCTTCCATTCGCGGGAGATTTGAAGCCTGCATCAAGGCCCAGTGTCGTAATTTTGAACACCTTCTTTGATGACGTTCGTTAGCTCTCACTTTGTTCTGATTTCTTAGTTTTTTGCTGTACTAAGAATAATAAACATGTTTTTCCACCCTGTTAGTGTCCTTCCTGTCTTGTGTTTTGTGTTGTCACTACCGCGACAGGAAAGTGTTTCCGACCATGTATTTCTATGTGCTTTCCCATCGTCTAGGTGTAATCTATCACTCCTGAAACTTTGTAACCGCTGTGCTGAAACACCTTGTGTAATAATTCTCCAGGAAATTATTTTTCGGAAGGCAGATGCCCTTTATTTCTTAAGAACGTTCCTGTATTTTTGGTAGAATATTAGAAATATAGCTTATCTATTTTCTGAATTTTTTTATTATACGAGATAGAAAGTTGTAAATAAATATGCATTCAAACTTACTTTAATATCTTCAAATATGAGTGAGTTGGTACTTACTGTTGGAAAATATGTGTTTGAAATGGATTTTGGCAAACATTTTAGATAGATTATATCAAAAGTTTTTTAAACTCGCAAACAAAAAATGGTAATTTCGTCTGAAATCAAAATTTTTATTTTTACAATCTGAAACAAGAAATATAACCTTAAAAAACTAAGTAACGCACTTTTATTGCTCAGTTTCATTGTTTTATCCATTGTTGCAACAGCCATACTATTAAAACTTCTATATTTTTGTATTTTAGCACGCAAGGAAATTTACTTTTGTAAAAATAGTCATGACTCTGTTATTGAAATTCAAATGTTTGGCTCATAACTCTTGTTAAATTTGTTTCATTAATACCCTGTCCTTCAAAAGTTAGGGTACATGTTTTTCAAAGCTCACCATTATTATAAAGGCAGTAAATATAAAATTCATAGTGAATAAGTAATATCGAATTTTGAAAAAGCATTTGCAAAAGAACTTTGTCACCACTTTATTTTAAAGAAATTTCCAGTTATGTAGTAGTAATACAAAATGTGGTAAACTCAACCCATCCTGACTTTGTGTGTAAGTAGTGTGCTTGATTGTTTATTTTAAATTGTTTGTGGGAATACCCAGGAGAGTCTAGCAAGTCATTTACCCGATTCATTAAGGTGGCGGTCGATCGAATGGATGGAAATGGGATTGTCACAAGCTCATGTTGCTGGGCGTCTCGTTTTTTGTCGTATGGTTAAACGACTGTGGAATCAATTTAAATGAGAAGATTTTGTGTATAGATGATTCCGTGTCCAGGCTGACTAGCTAGAACACCTGCGAGAGACCGCTTTCGAGCTCTTTCGGACCCGAAGGAGACGAACCGCTACTGTGCCTCAACTTGTTTCACAACATTTAATCACTTTGTGGACAAGAATATCTGCTACTACGGTGCGAAGACGCCTTCACAATTCTGTTCTCTATGCACTGCGAACTGTTGCACGACCCAGTGTTCCACTGAACCGATGGCAGAGAGGTGCCCGTTTATGTTGAACAAGTGAACACATTTCCAAGACCAGACAGCAATGGGCTCTGTACTGTTCACATATTAGTCCAGGTCCACAATAGACAGAGATTCAGGGCGTAAGCTGATCTGGAGGGAACAACGCAGCAGATACAGCCAATCCAACGTTGCTGAAAGACACAGTTACACCGTGTATGGAATCATGGTTTGGATAGGCATGTCTCCCACTGGACACACTGACCTGCGTGTGCTCCATAGAGGAACTCTGACGGTTCTGAGATATCGGGGCGATATCCATGATCAATATATTCGCGGATATGTTGCTGCTATTGGTAGCGATACTATTCTAATGGATGATAATGTGATACTTCACCGAGCTCTGCTTGCTGAGGATTAACTGGAGTGAAATAGTTTGAAGCGAATGGAATGGCTCTCCAGAATAGAGTAATGGAATAAAAACTCCATACCTGAATCCATTAGAACATGTTTGGGAATACTTTGGTAGACCCGTTGCTACTTTAAGTTGTCCTCTAAGATCCTTACATCAGCTGGAACAAGGTTTATTCAATGTCTGGTCTTCGCTTTCCATTTCGGTGTGCGACAACTTAATTGGCAGCATGGAATGTCGATGCCGACAATGCATTGCCTCTATAGTTGGACATATTCCTTATTAGAAACCAATTTTTTTATGTTTCCATGGCATTGCTTCACATAAAATTGTTATGTACTGTTTTCTCCAAGAATGGAATTTTCTGATAAGAATGCTTTTTTGTTGTAACTCGTGTAAATTATGTAAATGTTACATGTATAATGTAATATGTATATTCCATTGTAGCATTTAATAAAAAAACTGTTTAGTGCAGATTTCCTCCAAATTTCTTGTTTCTCTGTTCATTCATTTTTCAATTAGACACCAAAAACTGGTTATATCTTAACTTATGGAGGGGAGTGTGTTTCCTTTCTTTGCGAAGTGTGCGTACTTGTCCCTAAAGCTTGCATCTGAAAAGCAAAAAATACTTGAAAATGCTTTAATACCTAAAAATAGTTTAATATTGCATTGTCATAGACAAGCAATTGATATGCAAAAGTTGAAAGAAATTAGTTTGACCTAAGTGGGTCAAAAATAGATTTAAAGATTTGATAGAGACAGATACAGATACAGAGATAGGAAACAAAGTTAAAAAGCATGTCAGAAAGATACAATCTAAAAATCTTAATTAATATTTATCTCTCCGAATTAATTTCACAAAATTTAAAAAAGAAGAAACATATTAACGCCGCAGGGAAATATACTACTGCCTATTTAAATGTAAAATAAAAAGTACTCGAAGAACTGATGCAAATCATAAAACATATGGAAAAAATTCATGCATCATTAAAACCTGAAATAACCTGCGGGGAAAGTAATGGTGCCGCCTTGAAATCGAGAAAAGCTATCACAACATGCAGATATAGATTTTGATAAACAACTATTGACTAGGTAACATAAAAATGCTTCAATGATTCGGAAATGCTAAAATATTTTGTCAGAAAAAAATATTGAAACATTGTAAATGTATCTATATATATATATATATACATATTTATACTATATAAAACCAATATAAGACAACATATATTTCACAAATGGGAAAATGAAATTAAAAAATGAAACCATACCTGTTAAGAAAAATATCCCTATTAAAATAATAATAATAATAATAATCGAGATAAGAAATAGAAAAATAGTGAAATATTGAAAATTAGTAAAATATTGAAAAATAGTGTATTCTTTGTGGGATTAACGCAGAATCATCAGACCCAAATTAAATAAGATTTGACAAAAATATGTACAATTTCATCATTGCACGAGCCATAACAAGCTAAAAATGCAAAATTCGTGTAATCGTACATAATAAAACCAGAAATGAGAAATAAATAGATTTAATAAGGCGATCAGATACTGAATAACTATCTGAAACAGTCATGACACAGAAAATATCTAAAATATTTTGTAATATTTTACACTTGTTGCCAGAAACGTTATGACTATACGGGGTAAGTATGAAACTACTCATGAACAATTTACGTTTATTCCTGTAACCATGGAGTCAAGAGAAAGAAAGTGAATATCGCAAAACCGTAAATAGTCTAATTAGCTAGACCCTAGGGGTCTGCCCGGGCCCGGCCTGACTCCTAGAAAATAAAATTTGGCCTGGCGTACGGAAAAATATTTGCCTGACCCGGCCCTGCAAAAAAGTTAAAAGTTTGGTCCGAGTCCGGCCCTGCCCGTAAAAAAATTATTCGCCCGGCTCGGTATAACAGCTAAAAGTTTGGCCCGAAACCGGCCCGGACCTGGCTTAGCCAGAGTGAATTTCTACAAAATATTGATTTTTTGGTTAAAAATTTGTCTCGTACGAAGATTTTTTGTAATATATATATATATATATATCTTTTTTTTCATATTTAAAATTTTCACTTCTGCCGCAAACTGCGATTCTTTTTTTTTTTTTTTTTTTTTTTTTTTTTTTTTATGAATGTCTATTTTTGTGTTTGTAAATGTTTCAGTTATCATTAATATTGTTAATCCATATCCCATGTATCGAAGTGTTAAAAATCTGAAAAACGCTGTAGAGTAAAATCTTCTAAGACGGAATTGCACTGAAAAGAAAAAGAATGCGTTTTAGACAACTTCCCTTTTTAGCAATTGTAAATGTATTATATATTTTTTCTTACGCATTAGTAATATATTAATTTTTCATGGATCAACACGTATTTCAGTTAAAAACAGGATGCCGTCATATGCAGGTTTCACACGTTTTACTATATTTTATTAAGAGTAAAAATCTACTATTCTTTAAAAAGAATAAATTTTAATGTTTACTTGTAGAATAACGGCGATTTAAAAATGTATGCATTTTTTGCAAAAATTTTTCGGTCAGGCCTACTTCTACTGATTTTTGAAAGGACCAAGCAACGCCGAGACAATGATTTTCATGCATGCTGGGCAACTAGGACTGAAAATTTTGAGCCGTGAAGACTGGGAATGAAACCAGTCCCGACTCTGTACAGAAAATATAAGTTAGGTCCGTCCCGGTCCGATCCTTCAGGAAAAAAGTAAAGCCCGAACCCGGTCGGGCCGAAAAGATTGGAGGCCAGGCCGGCCTTGCCCGAGTGCCGTAAATGAAAATAAGCCCGAGCCCGCCCCGCAGGCCGGACCTGGCTCGGGCTTTGGATCACGGGTCGGTCAATGTAGATCTCTAGCTGATTTAGATCAAATATAGTGCTGCCGTCTATTATTTGAAATTATGATTAAATAGAAATAACAGAAAATAATATTTAAAAAAAGACAAAATAATATATGAGGATTACACTGAAAAAAAGAAAAAAAAAAAAAAACTCAGTTTAAATGAAACCTTTTCACTGGAAAGATGACTTTCGAGAGTATAATGATATTTGAGTAGAATGATGAAAATTTCCGGAAGAAGAAGCGAGATTTTTGGGGTACGGATAATTTCAGTCGAATTTTGGTCCGGCCGAATTTTCAACTGCAACCTTTACACCAAAAACAAATTTTCGGCGAAACTACGGTTTTGGGTAGAAAACGAAAGCGAAACTGAATTTTCAATCGATCTCTTATGTAAACTAACCCTCCGACCCATGTAAACTAAAAAAATTGATTGATTTTGCAGAAAAAGAACTCTTCGCCGGGATGGCGGTAAAAAACTGTATAATTTACTGAAATAATATGTATTTTGGGCAATTTTCTGTTCATTTATCAGATTTAAGCTTAAATTCATAATAAATGCAAATTATGTCTGTAAAATAAGAATATTTTTACAGCTCTCCTCCCTGTCATTTTTTCCTCTAAAATCATCAGCTTAATTAATTAATTAATTTATTTCAGTGCATGTGCGTTTCGCGCCCATTCATTTTTGTTACATAATATTACAATGCATTTACAATACAATGAAACATCACATTTAATAAAAGTATCTTAGTGTGTTCACTTGAACCTTTCATTTTACCTCTAAATTATTTTAAAGAATCGTTTCTATGTTCGGAGCACAGTTTTAAAAGAAAATGCACAATATTGAATGAATACAACATATTTTTAGCTCATTTGCAATATCTTAAAAATTAACTGAAATATTTAAAAATATGTCAAAAATACATATTTCTTATTAGAAGTTACCATTTTTTTATATTCGAGTACCGATAAAATAAGTACATCATCAGATAAAGCTTAGATTCTAGTTCAGAATATAGCGAGTAATATGGAAAACATTCTGACAAAATTTCAATGAAATATATATATATATAAATTATGTAATGAAGTTTATCGAACATGGAAATAACAGAAAAATTGATTTCTTGAAATCGCATTTAAAGATTTCTTTTATATGTTTCTGATACATAGAAAATTAATCTAGAAGTATCAATTAAGTTTTATTAGTGTTTTTCTGTAAAAAAAAAAAAATGCAACAAAATGATGCATAGAAACTAAGAATTGACCGAAACAGGTTTTTAAGACCAAAATCGAAACCGAAACCGAATTTCGGTAATCTTCCTATTTTCGGTAGAAAACGAGTGTCCAAAAAAAATTTTTAAGTGATTATTATAAATTTTTAAGTGATTATTATATACATAAATATACACAATTATTCATTAATTATACATGTTTATTAAACACACATAACTATTAATCAATTATACGTGTGGCCCAAGCCCAAGTTGGCTCTCTGTGCCTCTGACCAAAACTTTTCATTTTCATATAAAATAAAATGTAATTAGTTCATCAACGTAGCGGAATAATTTTATCATTTTACGAATTTCATCTCATTAAAAAATGTTTTAGGCATACATACCTCGATCTACTTTTTATAACGATTTTTGTAAATGATCATCTGTTATACTAGAATTTTCTCAAAGAGGATTTGAAACACTTCTGCGGTTTCAAACCACAAATTTTCTATGACTGTTAAGTTTGCAACTTTTAATAAGCACGGGAAAAGCACCTTGAAAGTTTTCTCGAATATGCATTGCTTGCTTTATAATTTGCATTTATGTTTTGAGTCAGTCAAGACTGCAAACTATAAGCAGTATAGCAGCAGAATCCTTTTCCACCTGCTGCCTGTCGCATGGGGGCTCCTTGCTCCAGCGGGTGACACCTAAGTCAAGGTTTTTTCTCCCGCTCTCTGTCGCTCTCTAGGGCCAGTCTGTGCCCAGCGGGAAGAGTTTATACCGTAAATATTTATCATTATGAAATTTATGGATATATCGCCCATTGTCACGATTTTGGCGGCTTCAGCTCTTGCTGAAAATTGTATTTATTTATTTATTAAATTTCTTATTTTTTATTTTTTAGAACCTTAATAAAGGCGACCCGGAGGTACACTATGCTCTACAGACTCGGTTTCCTTGTCTGAACACTCCCTCTTAGGCAATCAAACTATAAACAGTGAAGTTCAGAGCAGTCAATAAAGAGTGTCTCATTTGAGCCGGTATAGCTCAGATCAACGAGTCATGTTGTAAATTTCCAAAGGAGGAAACGACATTTTTGGAATATAGATAGCTTCGGTCGAGTTTCGGTCTGGCCAAATTTTCGACAGCATTTTCGCCGAAAACGAAATTTCAGCGAAATTCTGATTTTGTGCCGAAACGAAAACGAAACCGAATTTTCGGTCGATGTCTAATAGAAACATTGTCCTCTTCCGGTGATTGACTCCTAACTTCCCGTTTATTAAATTGGCCATAACTCTTCTTCTAGAGTTCAAATAAATAAAGTTGAAACAGATTTAGAATCGTAAAATATTGCTCTTTCAAATAAAAGAATTTACAAATAATTCGAAAACGTTCACGAAAACGGCCATTTTAGTGTAAGCAACTGTAGCCTATTAAGGTCTCAGGGCAATTAAAATTGGAAAAAAAAAAAAAAAAGAAAAAAAAAGGACCATTTTCGACATTTAATATCTTAAAATGCATATAATTTAAAAACACTATTTTAATTGGGATGAAAGATATGAGTGCGTTCTTTCATTTCACGTATTTAAAAAATTGCAAGATGCCCAATTAGTATTTATAGAAGGCTCCAAACTATCAGACGTTTGTCGAGCAGAAAATTGGTATGACAGCTTACGCGCAGGATTGCAAAATACATTTTGCAGCTACAATGAAATTTTTTGTGCCTAATTATACTTCAGATTTTAATAATTACCTGAACTCCAATAAATTTGTATTTAAAGCATTTTTATATTTTTAATACAAAGTTCTATTTGGCTAATACAAAATTTTGAAAATTTCAACAGTATAATCACGTAAAAAAATATTTTTTTCAACAATTAAAATGAAATTTTAGGTTCAGCTTATACAGATTATCGTGCAACATATGTTTTGAAAATTTCACGAAAAAATAGTCAGAAGTTTTTGAGATATCTTGCGCTTTATGCCCAAAAACGTTATTTGGAGAAATGACAAAGTTTCGGAAATACCACTTCAGCTATTGCGCTGGTGTAATTCCAAAAGCCACAACATTTGTTCTAATGGGAATTTCAAGGAAACAATTATATCAAAATGTTCAGAAAAGATAAGAGTTTAACATCTAAAAAAATAAAAATTTCGAAAATTTTGAAGCTTTAAGAGTCTTGAGACAACTTAAAGTACAGCGTTGCAATAAGGCTACAGCATAGCTGCAATTACTGTTGCTTGAACGCCAATAATTCTGAAGAAAAATATTCGCTTTATCTTGTGACTGAAACTTCTCGATAAAATAAGACAAATAATTCTATTCTTAAAAAGTGGTGTGAAATGCAATATTTCCATTTTGAAGAGAAAAATATTTCGGTCGTTTATGGATTAACAACGTGAAATTTTATGATATAATTAAGTTTCTTTATATCAAAGCATTAGAAAACACCTTAATCTATTCCATAGTTTTAAACATTAATATTACAAACATACAAAGAACATACAAAGAAATTAATTTTTCTTCAAATATTTTTTTATGTTTTTATTAAATGTTTTGAAAAAATTACAGGCAAAAAGTATTTTAATTGCTTTTGCCTGGTTTTTTTTTATTCATTATTTCCGCTAGGATTTTTTTTAGCGCAGCATTTTAGATTTTTTTTTTCTAATTATAGAGTTCACAATCCATTTTTTTTCTTTTGAAAAACTTCGATTATTGCATACATGAGATTTTTTTTTAAACATATTTTGACATGATTAATGACTTGAGTTAGATAAGTTCTAATTTTCTTCATTAGTGATCTATCAAACTTGCTGAAGTGAAATTCCTCAAAGTGCAACGCGGATTAATTATATCCGATGAAGTATCTAATGCGTTGGAATTTAATTAAATAGATTGACTTCAACGTCATTAATTAAATAAGAAACATCCACATTTACTAATGCGAAAACCATTTTAAAAATGGTGCTACTGTTGTCAGTATTCTTGAAACATTCAAATTTTGCATTATCATTTATCTTATAGCATATGTTTTTTTAATGCATACATTGATATCGGTTTGCAGACGGAATATGCGTTATTTTTGAAATGCTGTCTAGTTATAGGGTTTTGAAATATAATTCTTATTGTATAAGAAAATTGTTTATGTATGTTTATGTAGCATATATTTTTTTAAAAAAACATACATGAGTTTGCAGACAGTATATGTGTGATTTTTGAAATGTTGTCTATGTATAATGTTTTGAAATGTAATTTTTATTTTATATGCGAATTGTTTAGGTCTATATTATTATTTTATATGCGAATTGTTTATGATATAGTATATGTTTTTTGAAAAGCATGCGTGGATATTTGTTTACAGATGGTATATGTGTGGTGTATGGTATTTTTGAAGTGTTGTATATGTATAGGGTATTGAAATATAATTCTTACTAGCTGACCCGCCCGGCGTTGCCCGGGCCCGTAATAATATTCTTAAATGAATCTGAAATTTTTAATCACAGGTCCGTTCACAGGAGGGCGGGTGGAGACGGTGCAAATTACCAGGGACTGACTCTTGTTCTGTTCCAAAGTTGTGTAAAGTCAAAGGTTAAGTTTTTTAATTTTCATGTCTCATACTTTAAACTTTTTTATTCCAAATTAACTGATGAATTTAATTAAAATGTAATTATATTTTATACAATTTAATTTTTTATTTAAAATCTTTATATGAAAAAGCAATTTCAAATATAACAAAGTGTAATACTGAAAAAGAAATAATAAAATTGTAAGCAAATATTACTATATAGAATTTTTTTTAAAGTACCATCCAGCAAATTTATTTTCTAATAGAGTAAAGCCTGTTTATAACTGAATCCTGCAATAAACGAAAAAAAAAAGTTCCAGCTCTCCCGCTCCCCCCCCCCTCAAAAATGCTATTATGCTTTGTTCAATTTAAATAACCTGCATAAAACGGAATTTATCACTGGTCGTTTTCGTTTCCGTCTAAGCAGGTTTTATTGTATATTACTTCTGGGGAGCCCGTAATAATATTCTTAAATGAACTTGAAATTCGTATCGCAGGTCCGTACAGTCAAAACTACCTGTCCGGATAAAATTACTTTTTACGTCATGACAACATTTTGTAAACTTCTTGCTGCTGTTTAATTCGCATTTCCAATACAGTGCTTTGCAGAAATTGCACGTTTCACCCACAGTTATGCATGCCCCGAGATGTTTAAATCAGTAATTTGGATTTCAGAAGAAACGCGCGCATGCTACAGTTATTAAGCCTATTTTGCCGATCGCTTAACGACGTTCTCGACCAATTAATTCTATTTGGATTTCGAAGCTATTTCGATTCGACTCGAATTCGACTTCTTCACTTTCAAGCATTCACCGAGATTTTTTACGGGCATTTCAAATGGTATTATGAAGCTACATAATTGCAGCGAAAGATAGTGCACCCTAACAGCGAAACGTAAACAAACCCGATCGCCCTAAATCCTGCCAAGGACTCTTACACAATAACCAATCAGATGCGTTTCTCGGGCGTTACCATTGAACAATAACAAATAATCGCGATTTCTGTGCCACGTACGTTAGCGTAATATATATATAGATTTTATATAAATATTGTGTATGTATGTTTATGTACTGTATGTTTTTTGAAAAGCATACATGTATATCGGTTTGTAGCGGTATATGTATGATTTTTGAAATGTCCTCGATGTATGAGGTTTTGAAATGTAATTCTTATTGTACATGCAAATTGTTTATGTATCGGTATGTAACGGCTTGCCTTGACATTGCCTGGATTTGAACAAATAATTTTTTTTTTTTTTTCGTTACCTCATAAAAGTAAAGTGCATTTTTTAAAACATCTGAAATTTGGTGTTTAAACTAACTTTATGAAAGTAAAAAAAGTACTAAAATGTTGTCTTCAGTTAGAAATTGAATAAAATTAAGGATGTATGACATTTGCACTAAAAAATCCTATGCTTTTATCACTGGTACATGAATAGGAATGTCTAAAAATCACAAGGGTATAGGAGTAAAAATGACTTTGTAATTGAGTAACATCACTGCTTATTTATATAATCCGTCGCACAAATACTTAAATCTACTTTAGATATATTCTGCAATTGAAAAAGTGATAATTGTGGAAATAAAATCTTTATTCCTACTTGATATATCTCGACCTTCTTTTGTATTTATACAGGGTGTCCGGTCTCAACGGTGTCCAATGGCTAATTCCTAAACCGTTAGTCATAGACATATAGTTCCAATTACAAAAATGTTTTAAATCAGGTAAAGAAACATTTTAAAAGCGATTTGGGTCAATAAAAACATTTCTTAAAAAAATACGAAATTTAAATTCTTATACGGTCCCCCGGTCCTATAAGTTATATTTAGTAATTTTTTCCTATTACACTGACAAGTAAGACAAAAAAAGTCCCATTCATATAACGTCAAAATTAAGCGAGTTATGAAACTTTAAAAATGCATGACTTATGCCACTTTTCTACTCTGAAAACAAATGAGTTCGGCTTGGCTTTGAGGGATCATATACCAAGTGTTTAAAGTATTCGAAGATCTTACTTCATGTGTATCTGCGCTTTGAAATAAAATCCTACAAGTATTATGATTAAGTCTCAAATTGAGTAAAAAAACATATGTTTTATTTTGTCAGGATTTGAGACTGTTTCTCATATGATTTCTTTTAACAAAAATTATGTTTTTTTATAAGTTTTTATGTTATTTCAACAATCGTATGTATGTTTTTCCAGTTCAAAATTTGTACTCGAACTTTAACCCACTTTTAAATATCCGATCGAGATTGCATTTTACATACTGGCGCAAATCCGATAACAATCTAATATTATTAAGATTTTCGGTGGTTACCATTTATACTTATTTTACAGGATAACACAAAAAATTTCGGATAGATTTCTGCCAAGGAGTTTAAGAAAAAGTTTTATATTAGATAATACAAGACTGCGATTGCTGGGTTTTTTAACTTTTATGTATTTTTTAGCACTCCGAAAATTACCTTAATTTTTAACCATCATGTCAGGATATTTCGCAAATCATAAATATTCAAATTTAAAGAATAACAAAAATCGAATACTATAAAGTAGAGGAGATGGTTGTGTTTTTTAACTTTTGATAATTGATTTTTACGCACTTTTTAGCACTGAATCTGAAAATGACCTTCATTTTTAACCATCACGTTAGAATTTTTTTGGAAATCGCAAATGTGTAAGTTAAAATGTAGCGAAAATCTCATACTATAAAACATATGTAAAACATTTTTTATTTTATTTTATTTTATTTTATTTTATTTTATTAAAAAATTTATTCGATATTTTTGCTTACCCTGGGATTCTTACAGCTAAACAGCTGAGTGGTCCGATGAGATGGGGGAAGAAATTCAATTTTAACATTGAACTTCTTAACTTTGAAATTTGTAATTTGCGAAAAATCCTGATATGACAGTTAAAAATGAAGGTCAATTTCGCATTCAGCGGTACAGAATACAGTCGAGTCTCTCTATAACGAAACTCCATACATAGACTTTCTCTATATAACGAATTTTTTTGTAGGAACGGTCCCTTTTTCCCATGATCTCATTAAAAACAGTCTCCATATAGCGAAATATCTATCTCCATATAACGATTTTTTTTTATAAAATGTTCTTTATTTATTGTTTTTAAAATGCTTCCAAATCACATGGAATCAATTTTCCATCACTGATTACTGATTTATCGTTCAGTACTGAGTTTTTATCTTACTTTTCTACCTTGAATCGCCTTGTTTTTTATGCCCAACGAATTCATCTCCCCCCCCCCCTCCCAGACACCATCCAACATACTTCTTAAAACAGTGTCAATTGGATTGTTACATATACAAGAGCGGGATCAGAGAGGTAATGTAAGTTTAAGGTGAAAGAGAATTCAAATGGAGGAAAATGTTCCCGATACAATTTTTCATTCCGTGCTAAAGTGTGAACATTTTTTCGAGAGTGTAACAATTTTGAAATCAAAACAGCGAAAAATTACAGATTTCTTCGTCTAAAATTAAGGTAAGTTTTCCTTATGTGATGTTTATTATGCTTTCAAATAAATGTCTCTTCTCTTTTTTGAAACTGTTTAAATAATTCAGAAATACAATATTAGGTTAATATTTATAGTTAAACATTTCAAATTCTTAATTAAACACCTCAAAAGTAATTTTTGTTCAAAATTTACACATTAAATAGGAATTTTTACTCATTCTCTATGTAACGAATTTCTCCATATAACGAATTTTTTACTAGAACAATGGATTTCGTTATATAGAGACTCGACTGTATATAAGAATTATGGTGGAACTTAAGTATAGGGTAAAAAAAAAACTTTTTTATTTTAATGTGTAATAGTGAAAACATTTTTCCTTTTTGGATGTCTAAACTTTTGGCTGAAAAGGTTTTTTTTAAATTAAGTTGTTTTCCGGTTCCTCAAGGAGGTCAAAGTTTTGAAATTTCAGTATAAAGTAATTGAAAGTAAACAACATAGCTGTTAGCTCATATCTACTTTTATTTAGCAAATACTATCCAGAAGTCACCACGAGGAGGTGGTTAAATATCGACTTCCACCCTCCTTACCTCCCTTTGTTATGAATTAATTAAATTGGATATTCAACCTACTGTCTTTTTAGGCAAACTTTGTCATTACATTGTGGGAGTTCAACTTTCCCAAGATTAAGCCGTCTTTTGCTTAATATTTAAAGACGGTTGACGCAGCTCGCGGGACAATTTTGACACACGTTTCCACTGTTTGAGTATGACAAGGAAAATCTAAAATTCAGGTGTACCCCTGTTTGTACTTTTTTTAAGTTCTTCATCCGATCAGACCATCAAGATAGGATCAATGTTTTTATAGTCTATAATTTCAATATGTTCGCATTTTTTCAAGTTGCTTTCCTACTATGGTCCAGAAAATCCTTTTGTACCCGTAGTTTTTCAGCAAGATGTTGAAATAAGTATCTAAGAAAAAACTTCATTTTCATGTAATAATAAAATTATCCATTATAAAGTTTTTAGGGTATTGCTTCCGATGTTTTAATAACTCCAGATTTGCATCCTGCATTAAAGGCGTTTCTGTTTCACCTAAAAACTCTCAAACTTGAAATGTCTGTGTTATTATTTTGAAAATATACCAAAATTGCAGTGGCTATATTAATATAAGAAGAAGATGTCAATGAAATATGACCAATATATTTTTATCCTGGTTTTTGAACTGAGACCAGATGTTCGTCTTTAATGATTCTTTATACTTTTTTCCCTGTGCTTCAGTTATCATAGCGTTATCCTTTCTGCCATAAAAATACTAACCTTCTATAATTAACTCATTTCGTATTCCCTGTTCTTTCAAATTCTTTCTTTTCTTTTCTCTTTGTCGTCTTCAAGTCCTTCTTTCAGTTACCTTTTCTTTATTATCATCAGAAATACCCATATCTTCTAAGGTGCCATTTGCAATAATATTTGCAGTTCTGTGTAATACTCCGGTTCTTTCACCATGTTGATTATCAAATTCAGGTTTAGAAAAACAACCGATTGAACTATTTCCTTCCGAACTGTTTTTTACACTTGACGATCATTCAAAACATCATTTTTTTGTTTTAAAATAACTTTTTTCCTTGATATTTCCATTTCCAGTCTTGCTACACATTTTTTGTAGTTTTTATATCTATTGATCCTATTGTCATCATCCCATCTCTCTTTGGTCTTTGAGAAAGTGACTATCTTGTTCTGATACACGATAATATTTAGCGCTTTTACACAAAGAAATGTTTTTTACAGGATTACCTAACATTTTGCAATTTTATATTGGATGTGGGATTATTCTTTCTAATCTTAATATTTTTCTTCAAATTTTGACATTTCTCGCACTAGTCTCTAATCATTTTTTATGATTTGTGTATCAGAAACCGTTGGAATTGAAGGTCTCAGCAATACACTTTTAATTGTATCATCAGCAGCTTTAGATATTTTAGAAATAGTGTGTACCAGATTCCAGCTGTCAGATTTTAAGTTAAATTGAACCCAAAAATAATGTTTCATAACTTTTTCATATGTTCATTAAAGATGACAGTCTAATGTTAATTGTTTTGGTTCACGAAATACAGGACACTTCAACAATTATCTAGATTTAGGTACGTTAGCAGACTTTGTCTCTTTTGACACCGAATGTTTATCGAAAAATAATTAAAGAAACTGTTAACACCCGTTATATCGGACTAACTTGTTATGTGTCGCAGCCAAATAAATCAGAGACAATGAAAGCTGACGCCCAGAACGCTGGCTTCTACAAAAGTCAAATAAAGTGGGGCTAACTTTTCTAAGGCACTCAAACTAAATTATTCTCTTTATTACAGGACATTAACACTTAATTAATTTAATTTTGCAAAATATAAATTTAACAATAAGCTTAAAAATCTTTTCGTGCAATTATTGGCTTTTTTTCGTTTTTTATGGAAAATCAGGCGCTTTGAGGAACCGGAAAATATCATTTTAAAATTAAAAGAAAAATATTTTCTATTTATGGAGTTAAAAAGGAAAAAAATAATCACTATTAGAATATAAAATTCGAAACTTCGTTTTTTAGTTCCACCCTAATAAGAATCAATTATGCAAAGCTAAAAAACATGACATAACCAAACTTTTGCAGGCTTGTGCAATCTAATAATATTTTAAAATACGTATCATTTTGTAAAGAATTGAGGCTGTTAATTTAGAATCATTTTATTTAACAAAAATTCTGTTTTTCTTTCTTCTTAAATGTTTATTACAAATTATATATTTTCCATTAATATGCCAGAATGATTAAAAATTTCAAATTTATATTGCAATGTTAATTTTACTCCCAAACATTTTTTATATCGGACGAAATTATATTTCGACTAAATTTGTGAATGCCCCCCAATTTGCAGCAAAAAATATGCTCCAACTTTAAACAGCTATTACTCGGCCAATTTTAATCGTAGAATAACGGGACTTTTTTTGTATTACTTGTCAGTGTAAAAGGAAAATTTCACTAAATATAACTTATAGGACCGGGGGACCGTATAAAAATTTAAATTTCGTAATTTTTTAAGAAATGTTTTTATTGACTCAAATCGCTTTTAAAATATTTCTTTACCTGATTTAAAACATTTTTGTAATTGGAACTATATGTCTATGACTAACGGTTTAGGAATTAGCCATTGGACACCGTTGAGACCGGACACCCTGTATATTGACATATTCAGATTATGCATACACTGTAAAAAAATTATGTAAAGCTACTCCATAAAATTAGTGGCAGCATGCTACCTCGAATTTTATGTAATAATTTAACTTATATAATTGTTTAATTTAAACTGATATAACTGGTGTAAAATTACACATTAGTACCAGTTATATCGCTTAAATTACTCCAAAAAATGGAGGCAGAACGGCTAATACTAATTTTATGGAGTTACGTTACATACTTTTTTCACAGTGCAGGACTCAAAGGACAAAAGTTTATCATTGCATTTTTTTAACGAAATTAAATTCCTATTTTAATTTCTTTTCTTTTCTTCATTATTACTTTTTTTCAAATCAGAAAATAGCATATATAAAATGAGATAAAATAGATAAAATACGTATTTTTCCTTTAATTTCTAAATGATATTTTAATAAAAAAAGAAAAATGCCCAGTTAAACTGATGGCATTGAACTCACAGTCTATTATTCACACTAATTTTATATTATACCCTTACTTCAAAGAATAATGCCATTCAAAAAATAAATTAAGGGGATTAGCGCACCCCCCTGTTTCACATCTTTATACTTAACCAATGAGACTTCAAATTTCATCAGGGAAGCGCCTTCTCAGAATAAACCGGTATACCTATTTTGAAACAAATCTGATAGAAAAATCCATTTATCTAAATTAAGGGGGTTAGTATTAATTAATCCCCGTTCTCCCTTTATACTTAACCAACGAACCTCCAAATCTAATCATGGAAGCACCTTATCATAATAAACTGGCATACCAAATTTGAAGCAAATCGGATAAGAAAACCTATTTATCTAAATTAAGGGTGTATTACCCCCAAATCTCCAACCCCCTTATACTTAAACAATGAACCTCCAAATCTAATCAGGGAAGTGCCTTATCATAATAAACCGGTATCCCAAATTTGAAGCAAATCGAATAAGAAAACTCATTTATCTAAATTAATAGGGTATTACCCCCCCCCTCCGATCGCCCCTTTATACTTAACCAATGAACCCCCAAAACTAATCAGGGAAGCGCCTTATGAGAATGAACTTAAAAAAAAAAATTGAAGTAAATCGAATATTTCTATCAAGAGTTATCGCGTTACGTACACACATACGTATACACATGCATACAGAATCTGCGGGCACATTAGCTGTTAGGCTTTGATACCCTGTGAGCTAAAAAGTAGTAAAATGTAGTCAATGCATACTAATCAATCTATTGTTGGAATGTTTTAGAAAAATTTCACTACTATCCCGAGAAGCATGTGCTGATTCTAGCTCATAAAAAAGTAAAGCATTTTCTTAATGACAGGAGAATATTTCTGCTAATTAAATTAATTAGCCCTTTTATCTTTGTCTCTTCAAATCCTTTAGATGCGCAACAAATAAATGGATGGTCCATTGCTTGTAGGGTCATGCGTTTTAGAAGTTGTTAGGTTTCAGTGCAGCTTTTGTTTGCCTAAAAATAGAAAATCTTATCTCACGATCAAACGATTAATTAAATTCGTGATTTCGGAGGCTCTAGAAAATTAATGAGTGTGCTTTAGTGATTATTTAGATGATTTTAGCTTAGGTCAAAAGTTCGTTTTTTTTTTTTTTTGCACAGATGAGTGCAGGGGAATTAACTATGTCCATCTTTCTTACACAGTGGTTGTAAATGTAAGCTAAATAAGTTTTTGCAAGTTTAATTTACGTAAATTAACTCAAATTTCCAAAACATTATTTCTTATTATAAAAAAAGTATATTAAAGTAAATTAATCTTTAAATAAATTAAGGAAATAGTTAAACGTGGGAGGGGGATGAATCAGAAATGTTTTTTGAAAATGATTAAAAGTAATGATCTTGACAAAAATATCTTCTTTAAAAATTTCTAAAAATACAGCAATTATAATGTACGTTTTAAATTTTCGCCAACTGATAATTATCTTACTTTTTTTAAATATAAAAAAAAAACTTAGGATGTAAGATTTTGGAATCATATTCTCGTTCATTAAAATAACGACGTTTTTTTCTTTTGTTCACAAATATAAAAATCTCAGCTCTTTCGCTTAAGTTTTCATTTTATAGCTGGTGTACAACGCGCACTTGTAAAATTTTACCAATTTTCTTGTTTCAAATGTGCGCATTACATAACGGAATACGTATTTCATGATTTATTGTGTTTGAAAAATTTTTATGTGCTTTTCTGATACTTTAACCACCTCGGTTCGTAAGTATCATATGTGATGCATCCGAACCCAGAGGGATATAAACTAAACTATCTGATTTTTTTACTTTACTTCTTTCTATATAGCTCAATGTTTTTAGCTTTGGATCAAAACCAACAAATGGAAGCACCGACGCTTATTTCCTCATAAAATAGGAGTTATTTTCATTTGAGTATTGCAAAATGCATTCCAGACAGTGTGTCTAAGAAAGTAAGAAATTTTGATAATTATTTAACCTAAACGATTTACAATAAAAAAAAATTGAGGATTTGTAGATTATTCAATTGATTAAAGGTTTTCAATTTGTTACTGCATGAATTTAGGTTATTGATAACAAATTGGTATTTTAAGGGTGTTAGTAATTTTAGATTTCAATTTGTGAACTTAATTACCAGCCCCCTACAATATGAATTTCAGAAAAAGAAATTCTTCTATCATCTGTGGTGTCCTTTTGTTTGTGCAAAATCAATAAATATGTATTCGTAGTGTTACTTTACCTTCTGGACTTATTGATTAAATAATTACATAAAAAAACTGTTATATAACCACACTGTAAAAAAAAATCTGTGAAGTTACTAAAGTTTTTCTAGGAAACTGGGATTCCTAGAACTTTTCATGTAACGGCAACAACAAAATTTCATGTAACAGACACACTTTTGCGCCGAAAATCAAAAAATCTGTAAGGTTACTAAAAATTTTTTTGGAAACTGGGATTCCGAGAACTTTTCATGTAACTGCAGCCAGGGTTACAAATAAAAGTTTAGTAAGATTACTGAAAATTTAGCAGATTCATTTGTAAAGTTACAGATTTTTGTAGCTTTACAAAAACTAGTTTTGTAGATTTGCAGCTTTTTTCGTACAGTTACAGGTGAAAGTTTAGTAAGCATGTAACTTTACATATGTAGAACTACAAATTTTTTTTTACAGTGCAGTAATCATTTTAGCATAGCAGTGTCGAATTCTTCGGTTTCAGAAAATAAAGTTCAAAACCTGAAAATTAAAAGAAATATTTAAGCGTATGTAAATTTAAGTATATGTAGGAATGATTATGCAATTATTTTGTTGCCCAAATTCACTTGAAGGAGATATATATTTCACTGTGTTATTAAAAAAAATTGCCGAAATAATTTCCCTTTATAATTTGCTTTCTGATTCCATTTTAAACGACAGAAACAAACATTAGTAAATGAAGCATTCTGAAGTACTGTTTTATAGTGTTTTTTTTATCATTATAGTGTTTTTATCATTTATTTTATCATATATATCTAATCATTATAGTGTAATTTAAGTATATTCCGTACGAAACACTACCTATTACATTCTCCCCTATGTTTGAATTTCTGGAAATTTTTTGCTGATCTACGCCGATCATGAACCCTAGAATCCCAAACCACCCCCAGCTCAAACTTTATGCATATATATATATATATATATATATATATATATATATATATATATATATATATATATATATATATATATATATATATATATATATATATATATATATATATATATATCACTTTTTTGACACAATAACTTTCATAATTCTACACAAATCTCTTCCAAACTCATACATAAAATCAAGAGGCAGAAAATCTCATTCAAGTTCATTAATGGGCAAAATTGGACGAGGGGGATAGAAATACGGAGGGTTTTTGTAGGACTGATGTAAAAAAACCATAAACCCAGAAAAAAACCCATGATTTCTTAGTTGTGATGTATAACTAATCAGTTTAAAGTTACTATTGCTTCTAGGAAAAGGACCAAAACTTTTTGTATGACACCAATTCTTAAGGCAGAAAATAAATAAAGAAAGAAAGAAAATAAAGAAAAAAGAATAATAATAAAGAATAATAATAAAAAATAGGGGAGATGTTCAAAGCAAAAAAAAATCACATTAACATGATTCTGATAAAAATAACAATTACAGAAAAACGAAAATAAAAATTCGTCAAAAGCGGCCAGATAAAATTGTTAAACTGCGTTTATCTCTAATTTTGATTTAGTTTTTGTTGGTGAAATTAGTACTCAACTTCGAAATCTACCTGTTAGAAAAAGGAAAGATTTTAAGGAATATGTAAATAACAGTGATTTATTTAAAAGCACAAAAGTAAAATCTTATAAAAAGGCACATTTTTTCATTATCGTATTTATTATTGCCTCTAATGAAGATATAAGATGATTCAAATAAGTACCTTAAATTAATTCGAATGCATAAAGTAACTGTCTTAGAACCCTACAGCTATAAAATCTTATATAAAGGCACTTTTTTTCATTCTCGTATTTATTATTGCCTTTAAAGTTAGATATAAGATGATTTAAGTAAGTATCTTAAATTAACTCGAATGCATAAAGTAACTGAAGGTAGTACTCTACAAAACCTTTGCATTGCTGACGGTACTTTTGAAAACTGTGAGAAAAAGGAAAGATTTTAAAGAATATGTAAATAACAGTAATTTATTTAAAAAGTATTTTTTTTTATTCTGGTTACCACAAAAGTAAAATCTTATAAAAAGGCACATTTTTTCATTCTCGTATTTAGTATTGCCTCTAATGCAGATACAAGATGATTTAAGTGACTATGTTAAATTCGAATGAATAAAGTAACTGACAGTAATACTCTACAAAACCTTCGGTACTTTTGAAAACTATGAGAATAACGAAAGATTAAAAAAAATATCTAAATCACAGTAATTTATTTAAAAAGTATTTTTTTTTTAAATTCTATCTGCCATAAAAATAAAATCTGATAAAAAGGCAGAATTTTTTTCGTTCTCATGTTTATTATTGCATCCAATCAAGAGATAAAATTAGATAATTACTAAGATAATTCCTTAAACGATAAAATCGTTTAAGTAATTATCTTAAGGGTGCTCTAAAATCCGAAAGGGCAACTTTTTGATGTAAGTTTTAATTTATTTTTGCTCGAAAATGCATGAAACTAGCTGGTGTTGTTGTTTAGAAACTATGTAATTGAGCTGTTTTTTCCATTTTTTTTTGCAAACGCAATAGATCTTTCAGAAAAGGGTGCTAAAGTGGGCGTTTTGAACCGAATTTCCGCGCGAAGGAATAAAGAGCACTCAAAAGCGGCGAAAAACGTGTTTGTCACGTGATCGAAATGGCTTACAACTCAATAGGTAATTGATTGAACCAAAAAATGTAAAAACAGTTCAATTCCAAATCGCTTCCATGGCCAGGCTTTCTAATTTTATACCTTTCCGTTAAAAAATGAATTTGTAAAAGTGTCAAAACGTTTTGCGCTTGTTGAGCACAGCAGTTAAGAACAGCGTTAAACGAAGATGCTGCATTGCTGACGGTACTTTTGAAAAATATAAGAAAAAAGAAAGATTTTACAGAATATCTAAATCACAGTAATTTATTTAAAAAGTGCTTATTTTATACTTTATGCCACAAAAATAAAATCTGATTAAAAGTCAGATTTCTCCATCATTGTATTTATTATTACCTATAACGGAACAAGGCGATTTAATTAAAAATCTTAAACAAATTCGAATGCATAAAGTGACTGATAAGAGTACTCTGAACAGCATCTGCATTGCTAACTGTACTTTTAGCAATTATAAGAAAAAAGAAGGATTTTAAAAAGTATCTAAATAACGGTAATTTAAATATTAAAAGGTATTTATTTATTCTCTCCCCTCGAAAATAAAACATGCCAAAAGGCCATTTTTTTCATTATTTACTATAATAAAGGGACGAGACGATTTAATTAAATAAACAAATTCGAATGCATAAAATGACTGATAAGAGTACTCTAAACAACATGTGCACTGCTGACTGTACTTTTAGAAATGATAAGAAAAAGGAAGGATTTTAAAGAATATCTAAATAACGGTAATTTAAATATTATAATGTATTTATTTATTCTCTCTGCTGCGAAAATAAAACATGCCAAAAGGCCATTTTTTTATTATTATATTTATTATTAACTATAAAGAAACAAGACGATTTAATTAAATATCTTACACAAATTCGAATGCATTAAGTGCTAATAAGAGTACTCTAAACAATATCTGCACTGCTGATTGTACTTTTAGCAATGATAAGAAATAGGAAGGATTTTAAAGAATAGCTAAATAGTAGTAATTTAAAAAATTTAAATGTATTTATTTATTCTCTCTGCCGCGAAAATAAAACAAGCCAAAAAGGCCATTTTGTTTCATTATTATATTTATTATTACCTATAACAAACGAACGAGACGATTTAATTAAATATCTTAAACAAATTCGAATGCATAAAGTGACAGACAATAGTACTCTAAAGAACCTCTAGATTGCTGGCGGTACTTTTGGCAACGATGAAAAATTTTAAACAATGTCAGCTGTAACTGATAAACGACATTGTTCAGATGCCAAAGAGAAAATAAATAGAATTGGGATTCTGGCTTCTGTGCAATACAGGTTTTTGACATCACTATGTCAACACGCGTTTTAAGATCTTGAAATCTGGCACAAATCTCTAATTGTGTATTTTGATAGCCCATGACGGAAAAAATCGCAAAGTTATTTTAATGTAACTCTTTGCGATCAAAGACATTTCTCCCCGATCATTCACTCGTAATTCAACTTCTTTTTTTAAAAGAAATAATGAGAGATTTTAACAATGTATCTTTGTAAAAAATAGCATCAAAGTAATTAACACGTTAATAGCTATCCTTACATTTACTCTTTGCAAATCTGAATTAACTATTTTTTTTAAATTACTAAGGGACTCTGCCCCCTACGAGCTACGCTCGCAAACCCCCGTTCAGGCACCGCAGACTCTAAAAGCACACTAATTTGATCGACTTTAAAAAGAATTCGGAAAATTGGATTATAATTTAAAAAACAGTGGCGATTTCCCTATACACGCGTTTCTATTCATTTCTCTTTGATTGGGGAATTTTAAGGCCAAATCTGCTGCTGTTAAAAGATACAATGGCTGCTTTCGTTTTTGATTAAATAAAACCAGTTAAACATTTCAAACTAAGCTAACATAAAATGAATTGAATAAACAGAGTCTTTGTCTCCCGGTATTTTTTAACAAAGTGAAAAGAAATTTCTTTTAAGTAAGACATTTTAAATGTATCGTTTTTAATCTGACGTAATTTTGACCAAACTGCTATTTCTGTTTCTAATATTGGAACAGATGTCATAAATTCCCGGAGCCGCTATCTTGGAATTTTTCTTGGCGTGAAAACCCCTTTCCCGCCAAGTAGTAAATGTCGCCAAGCACCGGTTTATACGCATGTTTGGCTTAACGAAAATAAAATATAAATGATAAACAAAATTCACTAAAGTGGCAATCAGTAATCGTTGTATGAGCGCTCCGCGCTCATTAACTGAAAAAACATCACTGGATTCAGCAGTTCTCGCTCTGTAGCAATCTCAAAATTCAGCAGTTCTCGCTCTGTAGCAATCTCAAAATTCAGCAGTTCTCGCTTTGTAGCAATCTCAAAATGTACAAAACTCGTAACGCAACAAAATATACATAAAAAACGAAACTCGCTAAAGTGGTGCTGGGCAACATATAACTATGATATGTTCCCGCACCATGTTGGTGAAATCAAAGTAAAATTACGTAATTTGTTATTTCTGTTTGTATAAATATTTTTTTATAAAATATAATTATGAGTGTAAAATTATAATGTTTATATATTTAAGTAAAATAAGAGTGTAAGTTCATACAGAAATTATTTAGTTGATTTTAAATAGTAAATATATATTTTTAAAAAATTGTTGTATTGTAAAATGAATGTATAATATTGAATGGAGTTCGGATCTCAGACAACAACAATACGCAGACGCCATGGTGTCGTTTTATGACAAGCCAATGGAAAGTGGTGTATAATTAGAAGTCGTAAAATCATAAAAACGTTGGAATCAATTTATGGCCTCAATAAAAGTGTTGGGATAAATTTATGACTCTTCAGACCACCCAAACTTTAAGGCAGATAATAATATTAAAGTATATGTTAGGGGCCATTTGCAGACTGCTAGTTAATAGGCCTATCGAAGTATAATAAAAAATCTTCTCACATCCAATAACAGTGGACTAGACAAAAATAGCTCCACCCACTGCAGGAACTGGTGTGCAAGAAGAATAAGTTTTAAAAAAATATAGTCTGAAAAAAGATGTAGAGGATGCAAGAGCTCTCCTGAAAGCCCGTGCAATGAGTCCCGCAAGCCCTAGTAAAGCCCAGGCGAGATGGACCTAGCGGAGCGAGCCTAATCCAGCCTAATCAAGCCTAATTGAGGATGTCTTCCTGAGGTACCTATCGGAGTGAGCCTACACAAGCCAATTTGAGGATGTCTTCCTGATGTACAGATCGGAGTGATCCTAAACAAGCCAAATTGAGGATGCGTTCCTGATGACACATTGCCATGATCCTAAGCAACGCAACTACTCGGAATTTGACAAATAAAGGCCACCATCCCGTATATTAAAAGAAGGTACTATTTTACACATTTTCTTTTACCACATAAGTTCATATGAAAAATCTTAAAAAATACTTTTCTGATATTTTATGGTAGAGGGTTATCTGAGATCCGATCAAACCAATAATTAAATAAGATTAAGGTAATTTTAAAAATGAAAGAGAGTATTTCTTTTAGCAAAAAGAAACAATTATAATAATTAGAGTACGTGAAAATATTGTCTTTTTTTTTTTTTTTTAAAGATTAAACATACTTAAAATAATGAGAAGCAAACAAAAGTGTTGCTTTCTATTTTTTGGATTAATATTATGTTTTTCTGTAAATAGATTTGTTCAATGTAAATAAATTATTTAATCAAGTTTTAAAAAGTTTCTGTAATTATTTAATTAATAATATTTAAAGTGTGTCAATTCTTTTTTTTTACAGCTTAAATTTTAGTTTAATTCATATGTGGAAGAGTTCGTCTAAATAATACACAACGCAAACTCTTAATTTTATTCGTAATTATTCAAATTTAATAATTACTTTTTGACGCGAATTATAATTTAATTTTATTAATGCTTCGCGTTGCTCTTCTACTAGAATGTAGGTAAATACGATCACTTATATTATTTAAATTTATCTAAGGTATATAAAACTATATACCAATTTGCTATGAGGTTGCTTGGATGATTTGGACCAATTAACAATTTTGAATATATTTAATAAAAAATAAAAAGGTGTAATAATCTGTCCAGCATCCCCCCTTCATAGTACAAATGGCGCCGTGACTCAGGAACGTTCATTAAGTACAATGGTGCTATGACTCAGGAACGTTCATCTGAGGTCATTAGAAATAATAATAATAATAATAATAATAAAGGAAAATAAATTTAAGTATTATTTTAACGTCACAATTTTAAAGATATTGTAGGTATGTAAGTTTAATTGATTAAAATTTTATTAAAATTAATTTTATTATTGTAACAATACTGACACACATATAATAATTTTATATAAATAAAATGAATAATATATGTTAGTAAAAAAAAAAAAAAAAAAAAAAAAAAGGAAATGAAAAAATAATTCTGGGATTTATAATAGGTAAATTTAGGAATTACAATTTTGTTTTTTTTTCTCTCTTTTCTCTTGTGGTTGGATCTCAGTTACCATTGAAAAATAATGGCATTCACATCACAGATGACACATTTGTAAAAATAATTTTTTTTTTATATAATGTATAAATAATAATAATAAGAAGAATAATGAGTAAAATTTTATAATATGTCTGATATAAAAATGATTGAAATGTCAATAGATCACGATTTTTGAAATTGTATCACCTTGATACAAAAGAAAATTTATGAGTCGTACTACGAAGTAGTAGTACAATATTTATATAAAAAAAAAAAAATAAGATTGTTTTTTCTGTAGAAAAAGACAGATAGTTTTCTGTTAAATGAAATTATGTTGTTTTTTATATATACGTGTATTATAAATATTTTAGGGGTATTTATGTGTGTAAAAGAATAATCTACAAAACAACTTCATCTCCTAAGAAATTTTTTTTTAAATTTTAGTGTTGTTGTTTTTATGTATTTATGCAATTTAGAATATTTTCATACATATGTGGTAATATAGAAAAAAAAAAAAAAGTATGATAAACAGAAACATTCTGTTAAAAGGTTATGCCCAACAATAAGCGAAAATTTAAAAGGAGAAGTGTAGATTTAAATACTTCTGGAGTTAAAACCAGAGGACAGAAAAATAAAATTATTTCTCTAAATTATTCGCTACAAAAAACTAAAAAGAATACAATGACTCAACCTAGTGTTGATACGCTGTTGAATTGTATCCCCGTCTTTGACGGAAAGAAAGAGTCGAATATTAAATTTTTTTTGAACGAATTCGATAATCTAATTAAACAAACGGAATTAGAGAATGTTTCGAAACTAGCGCTCTTGAAAACGAAATTAGTCGGTAGTGCTAGAGATAAATTAGCTAATGAAGAAAATCTTAATACAGAAAAAGATTACGGTAAATTTAAAGAAAAATTAATCGATACTTTTTCTACTAAAACAAGTTTTTCGGCGGCTCAAAGCAATTTTTTTTCTCTTAGGCAAAAACCTGCGCAGACTATCGCTGATTTTATCAGTGAATTCAATGCGGCTGCAAAACTTTACCTAGACAAAAGTGGCCAAAATATTGACAACGGTAATGGTAGTTTATTTGAAATGATAAAATTCACAAGATTTTTAGAATCAGTTAGGGCAGATTTAAGTTTGGACATTCGAAGAATGGCGCCGAAAAATTTCAACGACGCATGTAAATTTGCGAAACAAATGGAAGATGCATACAATCAAGTTGCATCAAAGGAAATTAATTCGATTACAAAAACCTCCACTGAGGAAAATTTGGACAAATTGTTAAAATTAAATATGGAAAGCGCGGAGCAAATTAAAATTTTGACTTCCGAAATAAACAATTTGAAAATTAAAACAAAAGACACTGCATCAAGCAGATGGTGCGAATTATGTAAAAAAAATTCGCATACTTTAGAAACGTGCTGGTACAAAAATGATAATAAAAATACATATAAGGATAGCAGAGATTTCGCAGGTCGGCATTTTAATAAAAGGTACTCTTATAATGGACAGTATCAACCGAGAGCGAATTTTAATCCTAGATTTGTTAACCCAAACCAGCAGTGGCATTTTCAATCTTATGCACCCACAGGTGGTTACCATGGATATTCTCCATATCCCCCACCCCCACCAAATTACTTCCCTCAGCATGTGCCATATAGGAATAGTCAACCTCAGAGTCATGCCAGTTATTATCCAAATGAGGATAAAAATGAGAATTTAAAAGACAATGCTCAAAAGTATCCAAAAAAGTATAAAAATAAGGGTAAAACTGATGATCAAAGGGACAAGCATGGTATATGAATTGGTATTAAAAATAAATCAAAATGCATAATTAATCGAATTTTCAAAATTTAAAAATAAATTTTTCTTTTTTTAGATAAAAAAAAAAAAATTTGAAACAGAATTAATAACTTGCCTTTTTAAAATTCAAAATAATAATAAGAAAGGATAGGAACATGGGAACGCCAATTTGTCTCAGGGTTACAATATTGAGCAAATGTGCAGGGCGCACCCGAAAACATACTTATAAAATTATGTAATGTGCTTCACAAAACTTCATTGGAGCAGTGAAATATTTCGCTCCAGGCAAAAGTTATATATTTTTTTTTCTTTTCGAATATGAATTAGAAAATATAAAATCTTAACAAAGCCAAATAACATTAAAACTTAATTAATTTCATAGTAAATAATGTTGGAGTAATTTTCAAAAAAAAAAAAAAAAAAAAAAAAAAAAAAAAAGGAGAATTTTTTCTGTCTTCTATAAGGGTAGCCTTTGCTAATAGCCTTACAATTTAGATGACAAAATTTCAGAATTACTCTTTAAAATGAGTAGGTGTAAGCTATAGGTTCAGGGTAGTTAGAACAGCTTTATAGCATACTCATATATATATTTTTTTATATAAATATATGGTTGACAAGGAATAAATTATTAGTGCACTCTATATTAGGATAGCGGTCAGCTATAAGCCTAAATATAATAAAATATACAAAAGTGCTAAGATTTATTCCGGTAGTTCAAGTACAACTTATATGCTAAAGTCTAGAATTTAGACAGCAGGGATAAGTTTTATGAACAAAAGTGTTATAAAAAAAATTTAAAAAAAAGGATTTTGGTGTAGCACATTGGTTTTTAAAAAAAAAAAAAAAAAAAAAAAAAAAAAACACATATATGTATAACAATGGACAAGGCAAGTTATTTCAACATGATTGCACACAAAAATAATAGTAAAAATACACAAATAAATAATTGAAGTAAAATTAAAATTTTCTCACCAAAGGCTTTCTGTATAGGGTACAATTTTGGCCTACGGCTGGGTATGCACCAACACCAACAAAATTTTTGTAGAAAATTTAATTATTCACAGATACATCAATATAGTCATCACTTGGACATAAATTTCAGGATTCTTGGCTGAAAAAGGAATCGAAGAAAAAATTAAGTATGGTATAATTACTCGATGTTATGCTCAGAAACAATAAAATTAGTAATATTATATTGTAAAAAGCAGCATTTTGAGTTTTCTTTAGGAAAATTTTTGATTTTTAGGTTTTACACATTTATGGAGTGTCTAGCTCAGTGTATAGTTCCTAGATTTAATAAGAAAAAATAATAAATAAAAATATAAGTTCGGGTTGTTTTCAAAATAAATAACAAAAGGTATAGCAATTAGCATTTACAGTTAAAATTTATGGAATTTTCATCAAAATTAACATTAGACAAACATAGTTTATATTATATTTAACTTGATAAGCTAATTGACTTTTATTAACGGTATTCAATTAGAATTAAAGTAGGCTTAAATTCAAGTTAAATTAATTAATAACATTGTTGTAGTGTAAAATTTTATGTAAGACTATTATATTTTTATTGTATATATAAAAATATGCAAATTTAACAATTAATAAAATGTATTAGCAAAATTATTTAATATAAATATTAAATGACATCTTGCTGAAATCAGCTAGAAATTAGATTTTTTTTTTTTAAATGAAATATTTTATAAATTTATGTTAGTTTAGAATTTAAGCATTTTTTTTTTCTTTTCTTTCCCTTAGAATTAAATGCAATTCTAAATTTAACACATATAAATATACATAGTATTGATAAATTTGAGTGTGTGAGTTCATAAATTTTTTTTTTATATAATTTGGCCAATTTAACATAAGAAAACAAAATAAATAAATAAATATATTTATATATATTGGCCTTAATTTTATTAAAATATGTAGTATGGCTTAATAAATTTATTTACTTAATTTTTTTATAGTACATACAGTAATTATTTTTTAAAAACTTAATCTGTAACAATTGGGTGTAGATATTTATGAGTATACAAAGATTCTTTTCTGCTGGCAGAAATTCTTTGGTTCGGCCGAGTACTCATGGATTACTGCATACGATTTTACAGAATATTTATCATTTGCTTTTAGTGCTTTTAAAAATTTTACAAGTGTATTAATAACAATTTTTTTTTAAATAATAATTATTAATGTTGGATTAATAATAATAATTTATTATCTTTTATTTTTAAACATATCATTAAATTTTAGATAGTAGAATTCACATACGGAATGTTAATGATAAATAAAATTTTGAATAAATAAATTTTTATTTCATTCAGTAAAAAAAATAAATAAATATGAAAATTTAACAATCTTTCAAGATAGAATTGTTGGCTAAATAAATAATAATGTAAGACACAAAAATTGTTCTCTTCTTCGGCAATGGCATTTTCTGACAACACTATTTAATAGTATTAAATGAAGGTGCATTTTTAAGGTCAGCGTAATGCATATTTTGCATTTTTGAGAGGCCGTAGAAGTCATTTTTCCGTGTTGTTTACATTTTAATAGTAAACAGTATCATGAATCAAAATTTGTGTTTGTTAAAAAGGTCTAAAAATATACAATGTAATCAGTTAAAGAAAATTATATGCATTTTTTTTTTAATCCTGAAAGGCAATTTGGGTTAGATTTAAACCTGGATGCATAAAAAGGCCACCCTCGCTTCAGTTCAAGTATGAGGCAGGAGAATGCACATGCTAGAATCGCCATTTTTCCCCTGCAAAATAAAAAAAAAAAAAGCAGAAGGTTTACATTAGATACGATACAAATACATACACTGTTTATGCATAGATTATGTTTAAAATTACATACAGGCATGCACAGTGAGTTAAGAAGAAAGTATATCAAGAAATTATACTAATTAATAAGGTAATTACAAGCATGAAATGGTTTTAAATACATACCTTTGGGAAGTCGTAAAATTTTGTCACAGCACATATCATCTCGCAGAAAGGGATTAGTAGCTTGACCACCCCCCACTTTTCGGGAGGATCGGCGACGGTCAAAAAACTGGTTTTATTCTCTCCTGCTTCTTCTTTTTTTTTTTTTCTCTCGTATCGGGTAAAGTTGGAAAGCATTGCGTAATGATATATTAAAGGAGATGAATTAGCTTGTACATTTTGACAGATCATACATGTTTGAAGTAACAAATAAATAAAATAATGTAACAAGTTTGTATACAATATTTTTTCTGATTATAATTTGAATACATCAGATTAA
The DNA here is from genome assembly GCA_963932465.1 of Maratus speciosus. Lineage (NCBI taxonomy): Eukaryota > Metazoa > Arthropoda > Arachnida > Araneae > Salticidae > Maratus > Maratus speciosus. The sequence continues at coordinate 524,140,418 of OZ010786.1, forward strand.
TTATGTGAAAATATAACATGTCATATTACAAGCATTGTATTTACTTTTATTCAGTATAAAATGTGTTTTAGATAAAACACTGTGTCATAAGGTTGTATGTGATGAAATAATATGTCAAATGCGTATGCCATTATTTTTCTTATAATGAGGTTTATTTCGGCATATTAATTTCAGACAAAATTATAGCTTTGAATGTATTTTGGGCACTTAAACTGTAAAGTTACAAAATTAGTAAACATGTGTGTGGTAAAGAAAAAAGGCTTCGAGAAAGACGTCTGATTGTCAGTACAGAGGTCCTCTATAAATGTGAATGTCAACAGACAACTATGCTATCATGTGTTGAACTTTCTGTTATGAAATAATAGAAGAACTTCTTATAAAATATACCAGAACCATTCATAATTGAACTTTACAGTCTTCGATCAAAAACTGTGTAGATACACAGTCATATGGACACGTACATTCCATCAAGCTTTATAAAAAAAATAAAACCAGCAATCAGTTTTTATTTTTTTTTCTTCCGAGACCGGGAGAGATGCTGGGCAACATATAACTATGATATGTTCCCGCACCATGTTGGTGAAATCAAAGTAAAATTACGTAATTTGTTATTTCTGTTTGTATAAATATTTTTTTATAAAATATAATTATGAGTGTAAAATTATAATGTTTATATATTTAAGTAAAATAAGAGTGTAAGTTCATACAGAAATTATTTAGTTGATTTTAAATAGTAAATATATATTTTTAAAAAATTGTTGTATTGTAAAATGAATGTATAATATTGAATGGAGTTCGGATCTCAGACAACAACAATACGCAGACGCCATGGTGTCGTTTTATGACAAGCCAATGGAAAGTGGTGTATAATTAGAAGTCGTAAAATCATAAAAACGTTGGAATCAATTTATGGCCTCAATAAAAGTGTTGGGATAAATTTATGACTCTTCAGACCACCCAAACTTTAAGGCAGATAATAATATTAAAGTATATGTTAGGGGCCATTTGCAGACTGCTAGTTAATAGGCCTATCGAAGTATAATAAAAAATCTTCTCACATCCAATAACAGTGGACTAGACAAAAATAGCTCCACCCACTGCAGGAACTGGTGTGCAAGAAGAATAAGTTTTAAAAAAATATAGTCTGAAAAAAGATGTAGAGGATGCAAGAGCTCTCCTGAAAGCCCGTGCAATGAGTCCCGCAAGCCCTAGTAAAGCCCAGGCGAGATGGACCTAGCGGAGCGAGCCTAATCCAGCCTAATCAAGCCTAATTGAGGATGTCTTCCTGAGGTACCTATCGGAGTGAGCCTACACAAGCCAATTTGAGGATGTCTTCCTGATGTACAGATCGGAGTGATCCTAAACAAGCCAAATTGAGGATGCGTTCCTGATGACACATTGCCATGATCCTAAGCAACGCAACTACTCGGAATTTGACAAATAAAGGCCACCATCCCGTATATTAAAAGAAGGTACTATTTTACACATTTTCTTTTACCACATAAGTTCATATGAAAAATCTTAAAAAATACTTTTCTGATATTTTATGGTAGAGGGTTATCTGAGATCCGATCAAACCAATAATTAAATAAGATTAAGGTAATTTTAAAAATGAAAGAGAGTATTTCTTTTAGCAAAAAGAAACAATTATAATAATTAGAGTACGTGAAAATATTGTCTTTTTTTTTTAAAAAAAAGATTAAACATACTTAAAATAATGAGAAGCAAACAAAAGTGTTGCTTTCTATTTTTTGGATTAATATTATGTTTTTCTGTAAATAGATTTGTTCAATGTAAATAAATTATTTAATCAAGTTTTAAAAAGTTTCTGTAATTATTTAATTAATAATATTTAAAGTGTGTCAATTCTTTTTTTTTACAGCTTAAATTTTAGTTTAATTCATATGTGGAAGAGTTCGTCTAAATAATACACAACGCAAACTCTTAATTTTATTCGTAATTATTCAAATTTAATAATTACTTTTTGACGCGAATTATAATTTAATTTTATTAATGCTTCGCGTTGCTCTTCTACTAGAATGTAGGTAAATACGATCACTTATATTATTTAAATTTATCTAAGGTATATAAAACTATATACCAATTTGCTATGAGGTTGCTTGGATGATTTGGACCAATTAACAATTTTGAATATATTTAATAAAAAATAAAAAGGTGTAATAATCTGTCCAGCAAGTGGCAACCAGTAATCGTTGTATGAGCGCCCGCGATCATTAACCGAAAAAAACATCACTGTATTCAGCAGTTCTGGCTGTGTAGCATTCTCAATATTCAGCAGTTCTCGCTTTGTAGCAATCTGAAATTGCAAAAAACTCGGAAGGCAGCAAAATATACATAAAATTATCAACATACCTTAACAGACATCTGCTTTCTTGAAAGCTCCAACACGAAATACCTGTCATAACATCACCGTCATTTTCCAAAATAGGCTTATGAATACGCATTGAAGCGCAGTAAACAAACCTCATTTTTTCGTCAAAATTTCCTCATATTTCTTAATTACTTCAGCAAGAGCGTTTAAAAGGACTATAGAAACCATAGTCAATCAAATACATCCAATAAATTTAACATAAAAATAAAAAGACAAAACGATACAACACGATATCAAAACACACGCGAAAATGAGCTTCTTAGGGGTTGTCAGAACACGACACGCAGGAACACACACGTCACACGGGGTTCCACATATCGATAACGATCGCCAACATAAAATCGCCAAGAAATCTCAAAACATTCAAGATGGCGGCCATCTGTGAATATACCGCATCTTAGCCCTAATATTCACGGGAAAATACTTTTGTTAGAAATGAAATATTATTTGCGCTGTCCTATGAAAAGTAGCTGAAAAGATCATCTCAAAATATCAAATAAATATCAAATAAATCACGGGGACTCCGTGGTCGATTGCTCAAAGCACCACGCTGCTAATCGCTTGCGAGCGAGAGAGATTGTGGGTTCGAATCCCACTGGTTCCATTGCACACATTCTTTGTGCGGAACTCCCAGGATGTATTTCTCTTGTGTTGTAATATTTCCTAGTGCTATCTTGTCTCTGACTTATAAGCGGGCTCTCATGTCAAGCACCCAAGTCATATGTTTGTTGTTCAATAAATAAATAAATAAAATAAATGTCTCACGCAATTTCTAAATTTAAACTGTTTTGCAATATTATTTTTTGTTCATTTTATGTAATAACTGCTGTAATGTGACTTCTCCTATTTAAGACTTTTAACGCATGTTGATGAATTTATTATTTTAAAATATCCTTTCTCTTTTAAAATTCACGTGTAAATATAGTTTTTATGACATAATTTTTATAAGTTCCTGCTTTTTATACGTAATTATTAAATTCTAATTTGAAAGGTTTTCTTCTGGTTCTAATAGTCACGTGTAAATAAATTTTTAATTTGAAGCAAACATTATTGTTTGCGCTATTTATACAGTTGGCAAAAGTTTAAATTAATACCATTTTCTAAAATATGTAAAAAATATATCTCGAAATGCTGAAAATTTGAATTTAAAATAGAAATAAAACCTCAAAAAAGGAGTCAAATTAAAAAAATAAATACAGTCTGCACACCGGGAACTTCAAACGTATAAAATGATCTAAAAATGATTAAATCCCCATGTATAGTTTTTGTTCCTATAAAACTTTTTTAATGGAACGATTTTGTCCAACTTTGGCATTAAATATCTCTTAAAATAATTCTTCAATTTGAAAACTGTCTGCATCAGCGTGTTTATCAAACATTTCTCTATTATACCACCGATATTCATATTTTTGTATGCAATATTTTTCTTAATATTAACGAAGAAATACCTCCGGTCACAAAAAATTCAAAACCGGCGGCGGTGACATCGGTAGTTACTTTTTTTTAGAATAGAGAGAAAAATATCTAACAGAATATTCGAACAGTAATTTTCGCTTTTTAACACTTTCCAACAAAGTTGAAAAGTGTTTATGACTTCGGTTTGTCTGTCCGTTTGTCCACCTGTACGCCCTCTAATTCTCGCAAATATACTCGGATCATTCTGAAATTTTTACATGTTAGTGCCCTCTACCATAGCACGATCCCTATATCATATGAAGTTTGTAGCATGCTTAGATCATTGACAGGGACAGTCAAAAGTTTTCCGTTACATTACGGCCAATGGGAAAAAATCATTTCAAATGATTTTTAATGGTGTTACTCTCTTTCAAACATAGTAAAATTGATATGCATGTATGAAGTCCAGTAAAATGCGCATTCTGTAGAATATTCCGTGCAAAGAATAGTTATTATTCATTTACAGGGCCACACAAAAGAATTCCGTTACATAAGGGTATAGGGGGGTGGGGAATTGTTTGCGGCGTATTTGAATTATGTTAAAGTATTTCATAGATAATGAAATTGATATACGTCGCTGAGTTTTAGTATCAGTTATTTCGTGTATAATACGAAGTGCATAGCATTTACAGGGACACACAAAAGATTTCAGATACTATATTGTATCCGAATTACTGTATATTAGCATCGATTGCTCGAAATGCATTTTTAACTATGATATGTGCTTTTGAGTTTCACTGTATTTATGCATACTATACAGTGTGTACAAATGCTATAGTTCATATACAGTTCTACAGAAAAGAATTCGTAAGGGTTAATGAGTATGAGCGTAAATTGCTTAAAGGTGGGTTTTAAATGAGTTATGCATTTTTACGCTGAACTGAATTTAGTTTAGTAAGAAATGTTTATAGCATCTCTCTATTCTAAAAAAAAGTAACTACCGCTGTCACCGCCGCTGCCGCTGCCGCCGGTTTTGAATTTTTTGTGACCGGAGGTCTTTCTTCGTTAATATTAAGAAAAATAATGCATACAAAAGTATGAAAATCTGTAGTATTATACAGAAATGTTTGATAAACACGCTGATGCAGACAGTTTTCAAATCGAAGAATTATTTTAAGAGATATTTAATGCTAAAATTGGACAAAATCGTTCCACTAAAAAAGTTTTATAGGAGCAAAAACTATACATCGGAATTTAATAATTTTTAGATCATTTTATACGTTATAATTTCCCGGTGTGCAGAATTCATTTATTTTTGTAATTTGACTCATTTTTCGAGGTTTTATTTCTATTTTAAATTCAAATTTTCAGCATTTCGAGAGATATTTTTTACTTATTTTAGAAAATTGTACTAATTTAACCTATTGCCAACTGTATAAACAACGGAAACAATAATGTTTGCTTCAAATTTAAAATTTATTAACACGTGACTATTATAAACAGAAAAGATACTTTCAAATTAAAATTAAATAATTGCGTATAAAAAGCAGGAACTTATTGAAAATTACATCATAAGAACTATATTTAACGTGAATTTTAAAAGAGAAAGGATATTGTAAAATAAAAAATTCATTAACATGCGTTAGAAGTCTTAAATAGGAGAAATTACGTCACATTACACTTATTACGTAAAATGAACAAAAAATAATATTGCAAAAGAGTTTAAATTTAAAAATAGCGCGAGACACTTGATATATTGAGATGAACTTTTCAACTATTTTTTTTTTGGACAGCGCAAATAATATTTCATTTCTAATAAAAGTATTTTCACGTGAATATTAAAAAGGCAAAGAAAAGTTTGGTGTAAATTACGTCAGATTAAAAACGATTTATTTAAAATGTCTTATTTAAAAGGACTTTCTTTTCGCTTTGTTAAAAAATACCGGGAGACAAAGACTCTGTTAACTTAATTCATTTTATATTAGATGATTTTGAAATGCCATTGTATCTTTTAACAGCACTTGATTTTTCCGTAAAATTCCCCAATCAAAGAGAAATGAATAGAAACCCGTTTATAGGGAGATCGCCTTTGTTTTTTTAATTATAATTCAATCTTACAAAATCTTTTTAAAGCCGATCAAATTAGAGTGCTTTTAGAGACTGCAGTGTCTGAAAGGGGGTTGGCGAGCGTAGCTCGTAGGGGGCCGAGCCCCCTAGTATAGATAAAATGATATACATGGTCACGCAAAGAATTGGATACATGGCCGTCTATGGATGATAATTTCTGGAAATGTGATTTTAGTAGTTTTAAGAGTGCCTTAGTTAAATTTTAGCTAAATAGTGGCATGTAATAAAGGTACTTTGGTAAACTACAGGGCTGTACAAAAGTATTCAAGTATGTTTCCATCTGTTAGTATAAATTGCTGAAACAGAAATTTCAATCTGTTACGCGTTTTCTTGCTAAACTAAATTTTCCCATTATATAGTATACATATTAATTACAGATCAAATACAGGGCTGTTCAAAAGAATTGGAATACATATTTGGCTATGAACGGTAACTGCTGAAATCAGTTTTTCAAATATTTCATGCGTTTCATAAAATGTTTACTTAGTTACCTTAATTACCTTATTTCCCTAAATAACAAAGTTTTGTTAAAGCATTCAGGAAGTGTTGGAAAGTATTTCATAATCTATGCTTAACGCCTGATTTGTATTTCTTGTTTTTTAATCACGTAATGTTTGCCGTTGTACATAGAAAACAATCTATTCGAAAATTCTTATTGATATGTAAAAAAAGAGAGCTAAATTTGCAATACTGCTTATGAAGCGCCGTCCGGTTGGAATTCAGAAATGCATACTGTGATCGGCGCATCCTATCAGAGAGTTAACGTGCTGGAAACATCAAAGCTATTGTACAAGCATGAAAAGTGCTAACATCTTATATATGTGTTTAACAATACACCATGTTTAATTTTTTTAACTTCTTACGCAATGTAAATAGAATTTTGATTCCGGCTTCTGTCTGAGATTTTAGGCATGACTATGCTAAAAAAATTTAAATTCATGAACGCTGAAAAAAGTAAATCTATGAAAATGATTTGGAGTGTGTCCTTGCTGGCTTCCTCTGCGTTCACCGGGCATACTGCGGAGTATGTTCAGACACGTGTCCAAGCTGCCTGCGGCACCGTAAAGAAGGTGTTCTGCGCACGCGACGGAAAAAGTGAAGGGATTCATAAACTGAATTGAAAGAAACAAATTCTGTTAAATTCGGGCCCATAAAACCCTGCGTCCCCCGAGCCCTTCAGTTTTTTCAAACGAACTGGAATTATTGTAAAACTTCGATTCATATTAAAATTTTAAAAAATGAATCTCTTCGAATAAACGTTTGGGATGGTTAGTTGCCTCCAGAATCACAGACCAGCCGTGCTACAGAGTGTGGTCCAATCAAATGTCTTTCCGTAGGTGTCTTCGGAACAGGTGCCTCCTGCGTACGGCACCGTATTGCAGACATGCTGCGCAAGCGGCGGAAAATTTGAAGATAATCATAAGATGGTTTGAAGTAAACCAATTCCGTTGAGATCGGGCCCATAAAACCAGAGATAACATTGCTTATGAAGGTGGAAGTTGTCACTAAAAACTGCAAAGCAATGAAAAACAAAGTTAAATAAGCCAACGCCCGATGAAATTGGGGCTATAGAACGCGAGATAGGAATGTGCCTCCTGGCGGTGGAAGATGGAAGTAAAAACTGTAAGAGAATCATAAGCTAAGTTGAATGAATCAATTCCCGTTGAAATCGGGCCTATAGAACACGAGAAAATAATACGCCGTCAGTGTTAGAAAATGGTAGTACCTGAAGTCTAAAGATAAGTTGAATGAATCAATTCCTGATGAAATCCGTCACATAGAATGTGACGTTAACGTTCGAAAATAGTGGTAACTGAAGTCTATACTTAGGAAATCATACATTTAAAAGTAAACAAAAGGAGATAAACCCTTCTAAGAAACCACTTAACTCATATCAAGGAATTCTTGTCACAGAACAGAGTAGTAATCTTCGATTAAGTTAATAAAACTTTTGAAAATTGTGTTTTTAGTATTTGTCAGCGTTTAACAATTAGTTTTCTTCCATATCCCAAATTAGATAAGGAATCGGCTTATGTACTGAAATGGATATCTTTTTAGATCAGTTTTGAATAACCGCTCGCCCCTGTCTGGTTGTTTCTTTGAATACGTGTACTGTCGCCGTCATTTTTTTTGCTAAGGTTAGAAAAATTATATCCATCAATTTAAAAAAAAAAAAAAAAAATCGATATTTGGATGTAAAAAAAAAAAAAAAAAAAAAATCTACAATTTCTCTGCAAATTTCAAATCCACATCTTGATAATCTTTTTTAAATATTAGCCAATTAGTGCAAATTTACATTATTTTGATTCTCCTTCTGCAAAGCTCTAGCCTCGATGAGGTTCAGAGTTCCCCATGTACGGAGCGTTTTGATTGGACAGTTACGCGAGCCTCGCCATATATGATTCATATTTATTCAGCTTGTGGTTTTGAGGAGAGGATTTTTCTTTTATGTAATTGGGTCGTTTGATGAGTTTTCAATTAATATCTCGGATGATTATTAAAAAAATTTAAAATCTCAGGTTTTAATTTGAAAATTTAAGTCTCAGGAGCTCTCCTTGGACTTATCATCATACTAATTTTCAGACTTCTATGTGCGATAGATTTTGTTTGCCATCGCCGGCACACACACACTTACATAGAGCAAGCGATTTTTTTTTTAAACTTATACCACTTTTTTGTGATTTTTTTTCAAATAAATGAACAATTGTTACGTGCACTGAGGTTATAATTCGCTTAAATTCTATTGAATATAAACAAATAAAAACATATTTAAATGCTTAAAGAAATGACTAAAATAATCACAATATAAACAACGAAACTAATCGTATTGGACACGATGAAATGTGTAATATTGGATTAGAATTAAGAGATTTACAACCATCACATACAGCAATTTCATCTTACAATTCATTAAAATTTTATGCATGAAAAAGAAACCGAATTAGGAGAGTTTACAGCATATTCACCAACCTAGTTGTGATTTAATTCATATACGAAAGACTCGCATAATTACTACTGGTCGTGAAAGGATTCTATTGTGTTACACTGTAATAAAATAGTGTGATTTTTCCTGCATTTTATGCAGTAATTTTTCAAGCACCGGTGTTGCGAAAGCGAATTCAAGCGAGAAATGAAGTAAAAATCGAGCTTTTTCTCTCACTTGTACAACGCAGCCAATAGCATCTCGACATTCACCAAACTTGGGAAATTTTACAGCACTCTTAAAGGCAGTAGCTTGTAATTTTTACAGCATCTGTGTAGGCAACCGGGGTTCAAGCACATTTCCCCAGACGAGAAATTGTATAACACTCTTAAAGACAATAGCTTGTAAATCTTAAAACAACTGTATTGGCATCCGGTGCCAGCACCTTTTGTTCTAAAATACAGATTTTTTTTTTTTTTTTTTTTTTTTTTTTTTTTTTTTTTTTTTTTTTTTACAGTGTATGATTCTGCGTAATTTGTTAAATATTTTTCATTTAACATACTGCTGAATTTTTAAAATTTTTCTTCAATTAAAAGAATTCTATTTAAATTTTTATCCTTTTTAGGTGTGTTCGTAATTTTTAAATACGTAGCACCTATAGTCGTCGTTCAGTCTGTCCGTCTGCCCGTCCGCCCGCCTATAACAGAGCAAAAACTACCCAACCGAATGGTCTGAAATTTTAAATATATATTTGTTGCAAAATTTTGTCAAGTCTTTTTCAAATTTTATGAAAATTGGATGTACAGTTTAATTACAGGGACAGTCAAAATTTGTCCGTTACATTACGGCCAATGGGAAAAAAATATTGCAAGTGCATTTTAATGAGGTTACAGCCTTCCGAATGGTCTGAAATTTTAAATATATAATTGTTGCAAAAATTTTTCGAGTCATTTCAAATTTTATGATAATCGGATGAATAGTTTAATTACAGGGACAGTCAAAAGTTTTCCGTTACATTAAGGCCAATGGGAAGAAATTATTTCAAGTGCATTTTAATTATGTTACAGTCTTTCGAACAGAATGAAATTGATATGCACTTATGAAGTGCACTAAAGTATATATTCAGTACAATATGCAGTGTAAAAAATATTTATAAAACTAGTTATAGTACGAACGCACCTCATTTGCCACGTTTGACGAACTTATTTTTACCCTCATCATTATTGGTCTTTGACATAAACATGTATAACCTTTTACAAGTCAATGCAGTCTAGAAACTATATTAAACAATAATTTGAATATTTACTACATTTTATCAAAAGCTTCAACATTAAATTAAATCGCGTATTTATTTTTCTCAATTTCATTTAAATCTTTGAACAATATTGCGTTTCATTTAATTATGTTAAGTTTAAGTTTTCGTGCTAAGAGTATTAATTTTTCACATGTTAATAAGTCGTAATTCAATTCCATCTATTTATTTTCTTTCGAAATAATTAATTATCATTTGGAATTTAGATTCTAAATATTTTGGAAGGAACAAAGATTAAATTAATTATTACAGAAAAAGTGGGAGAAGGTACATTCTCTCTTTTATAAGTATTGATTTTAATCAATTATTTATCATAACGCGTAAATGGACCATGCGTGATAAGTACAGTATAACCTCTTCAGTTCCGAAGCTAAATTAATAATACAAATGCTTATTCATTGGTTTTTTCCAAAGAAAATGACATCGTAAATGACTTTAAAAATATCTTTTCTGAAATTGATCTTTTAGGCGCTTAGTAATTTAGGTTAAAAAATATGGATCTAAAACTACAAACCCCTTAAAAACATCATATTAATAACCATTAACCTAAATTAACGCAATCACAAATTTCAGAGCTTTAAACAAGTAAATAATCTACAAATCCTCAAATTTTTTTATTGAAAAGATCTAAGTTAAATAGGAAAATTTCTCACTTTCTTGGTCAAACTGTCTTTTGGGCATTTTTGGCATTTTGCAAACTCAGATGAAAATAATGTTTATTTAATGTGGGATTCAGCTTAGATGCTGTCATTTATTCGTTTGCTTTGAATGCAAAAAATATTTAGCTATTAAGAAGTGATGTGAAAATGTAAAAAAATCGGACATTTTAGTTTTTATAAGGAAAAGAACAGAGGTCCTCGTATGGGACCCAGGGACCGAAGAGGATAATCTCTTTACAATGAATGTCACTTAAACGAAATTTTCATTTTAACGCATATTATTTGGATGGATAAAAAAAAAAAAAATCCTATAATCCTATTTCATGATAAAAATACCCACTTTAACAATTTTCAGTGTAGCGAATTTAATCTATGCACTCCAGAGATTCGTCGCAACGATATTTTACTATATACATAAATGATTAGAACTAACAGTGAAGGAGTACATAATATGAATATAATCAAAGCAATTTGTGCAATAAACATACAAAATAAAGTTCAGAGCTACAAGCACAATATATTCAATGAATCATTTTGAATAACCTTGTATAAATGTATTAAATTTTTAAAAAATAATAGAATACATTTTCAAACAATTTTATGTAATAACTTTAATGGAGAAACTAGTACTTTTAACTATATCACTACAATTTATGTTTGTTTTAAAAAAAATTAAATCACAAATTTATTTTAATTAATTTTATTTAAATTCCTCAAATATACTATTCGTCTGACAACGGGCACGTTTATAAAGGGTTCTGAATTTTCGTACATAGAAAATTACTTCCGCACGAGTAAGAAAATCGAATTTTAACTTCCTCTACTATTTGCTTTCCAAATAGTTAATTTTCGTTTAGAATTTGGCTTCTAAACATTTTGAAAAGGATGAAACATCAGTTAATTATTATAGAATGGTATGAAACAATGCATCCTCTATCTTCAAAGCACTGACTTCAAACAAATATTTATCAGAACACGTATAAGATAGAAAGGAAATACTCAAAACTAATTAGTCATTGGCAAGGAATTAGTTCTGATGCAAATATTGTTTTAGTATTTAAAATTAGTGAAGAAAACTCTATCTAATATGTAAATTTTAAGCTATCTTTCGAAATATGAAAGCAGCTACAGTGAATATTATGGCTTCTCGCGACTTCGAATTTTTTGTTCAGTGATGATATATTCAATAAATCATTTTGAATAACCTTCTAAAATGTATTAAATCTTAAAAAAAAAAAATAATAATAGAATGCATTTCTAAACAATTTTATGTAATAACCTTATTTTAGAAACTGGTACTTTTAACTATATCGCTACAATTTATGTTTGTTTAAAAAAAAAAAATCGCAAAGTTATTTTAATTAATTTTATTTAAATTCCTTAATAATACCATTCGACTGATACTGGGGGACGTTTACAAAGGTTTCTAAATTTTCGTACATAGAAAATTACTTCTGCACGAGTAAATAAATGGTATTTTAACTTCATCTACTATTTGCTTTCCAAATAGTTAATTTTCGTTTAGAATTTGGTTTCTAAACATTTTGAAAAGGAGTTAATTATTACAGAATAGTATGAAACAAGGCATCCTCTATCTTCAAAACACTGACTTCAAACAAATATTTATCAGAACACGTATAACAGAAAAAGGAGATACTCAAAACTAATTAGTAACTGGCGAGGAATTAATTCTGATGCAAGTTTTGTTTTAGTATTTAAAATTAGAGCAGTAAACTCTATCTAATATTTATATTTTAAGCCCTCTTTCAAAATATGAACGAAGCCATAGTGATTAGTATGGCTTCTCACGATATTGAATTTTTTGTTTTGAACTACATTGTAAAAAAAGACTTTTTTTTTATTTGTGAAAATATAATGGTAATAAAACTACGGATGAAAATATACAATAAACATTTCAAATTTACCCATGCTTCTGAAAAGCATTCTTTATCTTTACAAACCTTAGAATCAAATATATTTTAAATATTTAACCCTTTATGTACCTTTATTTACCTTCATGAAAATTTTATCTTCTAAAGCATTTTTCGTGAATTGTTTGAACTACATTAGAAGATTTACATAATCATTTAATATATTTTAGAAGGATTGAAGGATTTAGAAGGATTAAGTAAATTTAAATTTATAGGGATTTTGGGCAATACTTATAGCCCCACTCGATTTTTTTATTTAAAATATTTTTCTTGGTATTTTGTAGAATTAGGAAATGTACAAATATAATGTTATTACAATAGAAATATAGAAATATTTCCGAATTGAAAAATCCCCCCCCCCCCCCGACGCCAAAAAAGCTGAAAAGATGCAAAGGCAAAAGAAATAATTCTTTTAAAAATATTTTTGCTTTGTGTAAACAATAATGCTTTTGGAACAAGATAAAGTAATGTATCGATGACTCATTGTAAACTGTATTACAATTAATCGATGCATTAAATGAATTTTATAGCAAGTTATTTTAATGGTACTTATAAGTACCGTCACTAGATAAAGGGTTAAAGAAGCATTTGTACCTCTGCCACATATTTTTAAAAACGCATCCTTTTAGTTTTTATAGTGTACTAATCGGTTTTCTAAAACCAGAATATCCGTTTTTAGGATGCTATCAATCATTAAGTAAACATTTTTAGCTACATAACTGAATTTTTCAATGCTATATAACATTCAATTTAATATTAATGCTATTAATTTATGGTGTTTGTCTGTAAAACAATTTTGTTGAACAGGAAAACATAAAAAAAATATTATTAAATATATTATATTCCAAAAGAAAAGTCAAAGAAAGAACAAAAGAACATAAAGCAGATATAAAATTTTGTCTTCAATCGACAACTCACTCTCGTTTAAGTTTCAATCAGAATATCACAATAGATTTTGATCATACAAAAATCATATTCCCAACATACAATTATTACGCATTGTAGTCATGATTGTAGTCATTTAATCTAAATGTTTATGAGTTTTTGATTGACATATTACACAAACAAGGAAATAATTTTGTGAAGTAATAATCAAGTCTTAATTATGACAGACATAAAGTGTTTTTGAAAAACAGGAAAAACAGTTTATCTTGATTAATGATGAGGTTTTCTAATTCTGAAAGAGATTAGTTTTTCTAACACATATTATGTATTTTGTGTTAGGAAAATATATTATGGAAGGTAGCATCCAAAAAACTGATATTCCGGTTTCAGAAAACCGGTTAATACGTTAGGAAAGATTTTCGGAAAGATTTTCAAATATTAGTGGCAGAAAGAGAAACTTTGTTTTTATCATACTTTAAAGCTCGGTAATATATTAGAATCTGAGGTTTATAAATATAAGAAATGGTTTTTTGAATTGGGGTAAGTCGAATGAAGAAATCATCTTTAGAAAATTGTTTATTTAGCCATTTTATAGCAGCTGATTTTAAATTATTGAGTTGATCTTATTTAATCAATCACGAAAACAGCCATTAGTTGTCTCGGCAGCCGTTGATTTGACCATAAAATATCTTAGTCAAAGGGAAATGATTGGAAATCCGATCACTGGAAATCACCACTGGCAGATTAATTATGATTTAATCTCGCGTAATCATTTCCAAGCAGATCAAATTAGCGTGTTTTTAAAGTCTGCCCAGACGGGGAGTAGGCGAGTGTAGCTTGTAGAGAACAGAGGCCCCTATATATCTAAAACTATATTATATAGTGCCGATATTTATATTTATTAAAATTATTAATAACTGCATTTAACATAATTTTTAGCAATGCTTTAAATTAATAATTATTAAGCAGTTATTTATAAGACAAATAAGGTTTATTTATAAGGCAAAATACATATAGAAAACTTTCAAATTACGCTCACCTTAGATTTTAATACCACTTTATTTATTTTACACATTTAGAAAATTTATGATTTTAAACGATGATTTTTTAAATCAGTTGATTAAATTCTCGACTTTATCACTGATTTAAATAATCTTATTAAAATCGACACCTATAGTTAATACTCAAGTGTAATTTGAAACAATGAGAAACAATTTAAATTTGATACAATTTTTATTTGACTGCAAGGGAAAATAACCGGCACCTTACTCCTCAAAAATTTTCGTCGATTCATTCCAAAGTATTGGACATGACCCCCCCCCCCACACACACACACACACACACACAGGCACTGACGTGAAGAAGCGGGAACCGACCGCCATTTATGCTTTGCAGAAAGGCCAGGTACCGCTACTATCTAAAAATATGAGATTTATTTTTCTGATGTTTAAATTATGACTTACATAGGTAAATAAAGAAGTCACGTAAAAGATTTTGAACTTTGAACAGAAGTGTTAAGACGAAATAGCAATAAAAAGCACTTCTTAAAAAAAGAAAAAAAAAAAACCTACCGCAAACTGGAATTAAAATATTAGTAGGGATTCCTATTCCGCAAAACTGAGCGGTGTTTCACTGCATGGCCTGCGCATATGAAAACCACATGACACGGCATCTTGTCCAACAGAGCCAGTTACCCTATTATACAGGATGCAATATGTTACCTATCGCCGACCTTTAATTTCTCAACCGTTGGTCGTAGACATATAGTTCCAATTACAAAAACATTTCAAATGAGGTAAATATTCATTTTGTGGCATTATTTCAAATAAAGAATCAATTTTATAAAAATTACGAACTCTGACTTTTTATATGGTCCCCCAGTCCCTATAGTTATGTTTAGTAAAATTTTACACATATCATAACAGATATAGCACAAAAGGTTTCACATATATACTACAAAAATTGACACAGTTATTAAATTTGAAAGTTTGAGATTTTTGCACATGATTTTGTCTTTCATTGAGGGATCAGTTAAAAGATGAATTAAAGTAATTCAAGATCAAAATCAGGGTGCATCTCCTTTTTACAGCGAAACCACCTTTTGCCAGTATCGCCAAATCGGGATACCATTAAAGAGTTGATTTTTGATCATTTCATCTAAAAATTTGATCTGACTTTTATGAGTCGTATATAAAGCGAAGAATGAAATAGTGAAATTAAACAGAAAAATAAATATCAATTTATTACAATATCAGAAAATGGTCTACAATAAAAAATTAATACATCAAACGCCGGAATCTACTAGAGATACTGCTCAAAGTGTTCTCCGCTGTTGGTAATGCACAACTGAATGCGTGACCGTACTGCGTCCTAGACACGATAGATCACAGCAGGTGTGAAAACTATGAGGCAATCAAGGATGATGCGCTGCATCAGCTAAACCAGAGAAGTGATATCAGTGACATTGACCTATGTTTGATATAATCTTAGAGGTAGAACTCCATGGGAGTCAAGTCAGGTGAACGCGGTGACCACTCTATCGGACCACCATATCCAAGGATCTGTTGACAGAATTCGGTGGCCAGATAAGACCGGACGTTTGATGTGTATGCAGAGAGGCCCCATCATGATGAAACCACACCCGGCATGCATGTCGGAGAGGCAGCTCTTCATACCAGTCACGTACCGTGTTTGTAAGGAGATGCAGCTAACGATCCCCGTTAAGGTCCCATCGTAGAAGTTGGGTCCAAGAATCTGGATTATCCATATACCGCGCCACATGTGTCGTACTATGCGGGTAAAGTGGAGGTTTTCCAGAGACCAGTAATGCACATTGGGCACGTTCACAATGCCCCCCCCCCCGTAAAAACATTGACTCATCTGCCCGCAGAATGCCACAAAAGAACGACGGAATTTCCTCTAAGGTGTTGAGCATGAAATTACAATAATCAAATCGTAGTATTTAGTCATCCAGCATCAATACTTGCACTAGTGTCGGATGGTATGGATGCGCATCATGTGAATGTAACAAATGCCAGACATGCAGACCACATGCCTCGCTTATTCCCGCAGTGCTCAATAGTGAAATTAAAAGGGTGAATGTCAACACTTCTTCCGGTGTCACTCGAACATTACACCTTTCCCGTCTGCTTGTTCTGGCTCGTGGTGAAACAGAGCCCGTCTCTCTAAGATGGAGCAGTGCATCAGTTATAGTTTCATGCGTTGGATGTAGATCCTCAGGGAAACGTTCTGAATAAACACTCGCAGCCTCTCTAGAATTCCTTTGACATTCACCATAAATAAGTATCATTTCGGCATATTGCATGTATGCGTAGCTTGTCATCACGATCTCAGCGCTGACTAGCATGTCCACTGCTAGAAGATTCGCGTTTTACCCCGAACGTGTGGCGCTGCGGTACCGCGGTAATTTGCATGATCCCAATTTTCATGCCCGTTCTAGCTCAACTGGTAGTTTGCATTCCTCTGCCCTTTATCTAGTCCTTATAGTGTGAGTATGTTTTATATTTCGGTTGTCGTTTGACGTTTGAATGTCGTTCGACCCCTAAAAGTTAGCTCAAATTTTTAGATGAAACAACACTCTTTGGTGATTCCCCTTTTTGGAGATGCCGGCTAAAGGTGGTTTTGCAATTAAAAGTACATTGTACCTTGATTTTCATCTCAAATTACTTTAATTCATCTTTTAACTGATCCCTCAATGAAAGACAAAATCATGTGCAAAAATCTCAAACTTTGAAATTTAATAACTGTGTCAATTTTTGTAGTACAGATGTCAAACTTTTTGTGTTATATCTGTTATGATATGTGTAAACTTTTACTAATTATAACTATAGGGACTGGGGACCGTATAAAAAGTTAGGGTTCGTAACTTTTATAAGATTAATTTTTTACTTTAAATAATACCACAACATGAATATCTACCTCATTTGAAACGTTTTTGTAACTGGAACTATATGTCTACGACCAACGGTTGAGAAATTAAAGGTCGGCGATAGATAACATATTGCACCCTGTATAAACCTGCTGTGATAGAATCGCAAAGAGCCCTAAAAAACTTTGTTTTAGAGAAGTTCCCAATCGGCAATTAAAGTATTACTTAAATTATTCCGAACAAATCCCGATATCTATAACATTCAAATTAAAATTAAAAAACATCAAAATAAATTAATTTACTTAACTTGGATTAAAGGTCATATTGGAATAGCAGGAAATGAACTGGCGGACAAGCTAGCGAATGACGCTGCTCAGTACTGCAACCTTCCAGTAGATCAGAGTATCAGATTACCTCGATCATATTTATTAAAATGCATCAATTCACAATTACTGGATAGGTGGCAGCACAACTGGGATCACTCAGGGAGCGGCCGATTTACGCATCAAATTGTGCCAAAGGTTCAAAAAAAGCTAATTGTTAACGACAAAGTTTCCATTTATTTCCTAACGGGCTGAGGTAGCTTTCCATCTTTTCTTCATAGCATAAACAAGAAAGATAACGATCTCTGCAAGTGTGGTGTGCGAGAAGATCCACTACATTATCTATTTGGCAATTGCAAATTTATGAAATTTAAATTCAAGCGAACAGGACCCTCAATCTTCGCAGATATTCTTAAGATTATTAATAATCCCATTCAGCTCAAAAAGTTATATGAAAACTATATAACATTCTCAACAGTTTTTACTCATTTATAAATTATAAGTTTCTAGCTTAATTCTATACTATTTAACTTTTCCAAACGTAGTTCTGGCTGTGGTCTGGGGTATTCGTGTCGGCGTGGTCATATTTTATATAAAATGTAATTAATTTATACTCCTGGCAAGTTTTCTTCGACTGAGTCATCTTCAAATACCAATTCTTTTGTATAAAGTGAAAATAGCAACTTTCATTATTCCAGTACAGATTCTTAATTATTATTGGAGTATTATTGTGTTGTAAATTTAGATATAACTATTATACACAATTTCTTATACTTTTATAATAGTGCATAATATTAATTATTGTTCGCATCTTGTATCTTAATACTAAATTTTTAGTGTAGATTTAAAAATAATTTTTGTATCATGTATCTTACATAATATCTCAAACATAGTATCATTGTATTGTAAATTTGTAAATAATTATTATCTACAATTACTTATACTTTCATAATAGTGCATAATATTAATTATTATTTGCATCTTGTACCTTAATACTTATTTTTAGTATAGAGTTAAAAATAATTTTGCATCATATACCTTGAAAATAGCTTTAAGTGTTGCAAATATCACATTTGTACATGGTTTAAATTGATGTTAGTATTGTGATTCCTGAAAATAACATAAAAGTGTTGTAAATATGTAGGTAATTGTGATAAAAAAAAGTTTAATATCAAATTCTAAAAACTATGCATATTTATACGTGAAACTGAAAAAAAAAAAATCATTGAAGGAGTTCCGCAGGTAGTAAAACTTTTCCCTGCCCTGGGCTTGGGGTTACACCTAATCATAAGCCAAAAGCGGGTTCCCAGGGTGGGTGCTTACTTACTTACTTACTAGCAGATAAGTCCATTTTTATGAAGAAATGATTTCCCTTTTTTCAGAAATAATGATTTTTTTTTTTTTTTTAAGGCACAATTCCGTTTTATACAGGAATACCTTTGAAAAGTTTTATTGTATATTAGAGAAGTTTGAGCTACTGAAATTCTTTCACACAAGCTTTTAATTCATTCCAACCATATATTTATTTTACTATTTAAATCCACGAAATATACTACTTGCCTTTTAATTGAGTTAATTTTGATCTTTTGTGCACGGAATATTTAATTCCCATTAAATCATTAAGTATCCTTTTAAGTCCATTCACTGTGTACTTTCAAAATAAATAATTATCATTTCAAATATATATTCTAACCATTTTGGAAGGAAGAAAAATCAGTTAATTAATACAGGCTTCTCTATCTCTACAATAACCCAATAGCTAATTTATAAATAGTTAATTTTAGAGGTACAATTTCAAATTATTTTTTAAAAGTTACAAAATAGTTTTAGACAAGTTCCAGTCCTAGAAGATAAATCCATTTTTATGACGAAATTACATCCTTCACTCCTGAAATAATTAAATTTTTAAGTTTAAGGTATAATTCCGTTTTATACAGGTTTACCTTTGAAAGGTTTTATCGTATATTAGAGAAGCAGTTTCTTTCAGATAGTGAAATCCTTTAACACAAGTTCTTAATTCATTCCAACCGTATATTTATTTTGCTATTTAAATCCACAAAATATACTGCTTGTATTTTAATTGCGCTATATTGATATTTAGTGCACCAAATATTTAATTCCCATTAAATCATTAAGTATCATTTTAAGTCCATTTACTGCGTAGGTACTTTCCAAATAAATAATTATCATTTCAAATACATATATTCTAAGCATTTTGAAAGGAAGGAAAACCAGTTAATTTATATAGGCTTCTCTATCTTTACATAGATCAATAGCTAATTTATAAATAGTTAATTTTAGAGCTATAATTTCAAGTTATTTTTTAAAAAGTTACAAAATTGTTTTAGAGAAGATCCAGTCTTAGCTGATAAATTCATTTTATGAAAAAATTATACCCTTTTTTTGCAGAAATAATTATATTTTTAAGTTTAAGGTATAATTCCTTTTTATATAGGTTTACATTTGAAAAGTATTATTGTATACTAGAGAAGCAGCATCTTTGAGCTACTGAAATCCTTTAATACAAGTGTTTAATTAATTCCATTGCTATTTAAATCCACAAAGTACACTGTTTGCCTTTTAATTGCGTTAATTTTGAGCTATCGTGCACTGAATATTTAATCCTCATCAATCAAAAAGATCGAAGAAATTAAGTATAAATTTAAGTTCATTTACTATGTACTTTCCAAATAAATAATTATCATTTCAAAATAATATTCTAAGCATTTTGAAAGGGAGAAAAATCAGTTAATTTGTACAGGGTTCTCTAACTTTATAATTACAAATAGCTAATTTCTAAACAGTTAATTTTAGAAGTACAATTTAAAGTTATTCTTTAAAAAGTTAACAAAATTTTAATTTTTAAATTATCTCTGGGATTAGCTATTTTTTAGAAAACGTTTCTATATGCTCTAACAATTATAACTATAAAAATTCGTTTTCTATGACCAAAAGTTACTCAGTTATGATACTTTGGAGCGTTTCAAACTTTTTTCCAATTGGAACTAGAGTTCTCAAATTAACGGTATAGCAATTAACTATTGATTTACTGTAAGAATTGACATCCTGTATATATTTTTAACATATCCAATATAGTTAAAAGTGCTTATGAAATGCGTTCATCTGTCTTTCTGTGCATTCGCTAATTTTCTTAAATATGCTTAGATTCCACGTAATTGATAAATGTTATTGAGATTTACTATAGCATGTCCTCAGTTCAAAATAGAGAGTGTATCATACAGAATTCCTTTGCAGAGACATCCCATACCATCTCTTCAGGCATTATTATCATAGTAGCTATCACAGTATAGACATTTTTCCATTATGTGTTACATAAAATTACAGTTATATATCAAAGTATGACACAATTATTTTTTCATTAAAAAATTCTTTATCTTGTTTGTATACTTTTACATTAAAATAAATTTCTATAAGACATATTTTGATATACAAAGAATTTTTTAAATGGAAAAATAATTGTGTTATGATTTTAATATATAACTGTAATTTTATATAACAGATAATGGAAAAATGTCTATACTTTGATAGCTACAATGATAATAATGCCTGAACAGATGGTATAGGAGTATAATACGGGCAATTAAAAAAGACGGTGATATCTGTCGATAAACATTATTTAAATAGATATTACACTACTTAAAAAATAACGAAATTCATGTATGTTGTTGAGGTGTGCTACAAAATGCTTTCTGTAGAATATGGTGAGCTTAACTTTTATCGTTCATTTACAAAGACACAAAATAATTCGCTTGCAGTGCTGTCAATGAAATTGCTGGAAATGCGATTTCAGCAGTGCTGTCGTTTTAACGCTTACATAAATTTTAGTACGTATGGTGTGTATAACTTCTATATATTATATACATTACCGTCTATGAATGCGAATTGCTTAAAGTATGTTTTGGACTGTGTTATGCATTTTGCAGCTGAATTATATTTTATTACCTATAATAAGCGATGCTTGTAGAACATAAACAAATCCATATACAGAGCTGCGTAAAAGAAATTGGACGCTGCTATATTTGAATAGTGATTAACAGGAGTGCGCTTTCAGTTATGTTATACGTTTTAAAGCTGAATTAAATGTTAGTATGTTGTATGGTGTCCAAAAAAAAAAAAGAAAAAATCAATGGGTCATATAAAAGGTTGCACAAAACAATACGAATATTTTACTGCCTGTAGAGAAATATTTCTCAAAGTAAACTCTCAAGTGTGTTATGAACTTTCTAGTTAAATAAAATTTTAGCATAGTGCGTGGTGTTTATAAAAATCTATTTACCAGATACCTTAATGACTATAAGAAGCAACTGCTAAAATTGGGTTTTAATTATGTTATGCGTGATCTTTTTCACCATATCAAAGGATGAAGTAGCATTAAAATATTCTAGAAGTGTTGGAGAGTGTTTCATAATCTATCCGTGACTTATAATTTTTATTACTTGTCTTTACTTATTTTACTTTTTACTTCCCGAAATATCCAAAGAGTGTTTCAATTGCGTTAATTCCTAATTTACGTGCATGGAATGTTAACTCCACAAAAGTTAATAAGTCCGTATTTTAAGTCAATCTACCATTTACTTTGCAAATAATTAATTCTCATTTGAAATTTAGATTCTAATCATTTTGAAAGGAAGAAACATCAGTTAATTATTACAGAAAAGTGTGAAACGGGGCATACTTACTTCAAAGCACTGATTTCAAACAAAGATTTATCAGAACGTGTATAATGGAGTGTGCGAGAAAAGTATACATAAAGGCTCAGAACTAATTAGCTACAGAGGAAGAGCACACACACACACAAAGAAAAAGAAAAACCTAATTAGAGAAGAGATGGATCTTAAAAGCAGTGTTCTTAAAACTACTCATGCGTTACTGGATAGAGTTTGCTGATTTAATTTGGTCAGGTATAAGATAAACATTTCTGGTAAGATATTCTGCAGTAAAAATGCTTATTTATTGACTATTTTGTAAGTCTTGAGATAAGCATTTATTTTGCGTTATAATTACGCAACAGTTATTTTATGCTGAAATAAATCTAGTTTTACTTTTATTTATAAGCAAAATATTCGTTCATTTATTTCTTCTGCATTTTCTATATACATAGGTATTTCAAAATATCCGACAAAAATTAAAGGGAGAGTTAAACTTATTGAATGAATGAATAATGGGATAATTTGAGTAGCCTAAATTGATTTATTTATTTACAAATACGAGATATCTCATTCACAGCTGAACCCGAGTTTTCTTCCGAATTTTAACAATAATGTAAACGTTTTCACAATTTTACATTACGATTTCTTTTTACAGAGTTATTTCAAAATATCTGGCAGAAAGGAAATGAAAAATCAGTTCTATTGATTAAGCAAAATAATGCTTTTAAAAAGTGATAAAATATCATTATTTAGATTGACGAACGTTTTATCGTACAAACGGTGACATTTTCAAAATCATTAATGATAGAAATATTTTCATAAGTTAAAAGATTTCTATCACGAATGATTTTGAAAATGTCGCTGTTTGTGCGATAAAACGTTCGTCAATCTAAATAAAGATATTGTATCACTTTTTATAGCATTATTTATCTTAATCTGTTTATAAGTGATTATTATAGATGTTATTACAGTTCTATCGACTGAATAAAAAATTATCTAAGAAAATGGGTCTGAATTATTTTCTTTATTCAAAAGCACAGGTTGTCTTATTCAAATACGAATCTGAATCTTCTTTCGAACTTTAACGATGACGAAAATATTTTATCAATTTTATTTTACGAGGTTCTTTTATTTTATTTTTTTTTTTTTTATACAGAGTGCTTTTAAAATATCTCGAAAAGTGAAAGGGAAAATCATACTTATTGAATGAAATAATAATGATATAAGAATATAGACCTAAATTCTTTAATTATTTCAAAAATATAGCGCGTCACATTTAACTCTGAATCCGAATTTTCTTTGGAACTTCCAGGATAAGGAAAACATTCTAATGATATTTTCAACATCGACATTTCTTCGAGCGAAATGTGATGACTTCATGGTGATGTGAGAGGTGAAGGGTATACGGAGGTATACCCCGTATACCTTCTGGATAACTTACTATACCCTCCATAACTATACCCGTATATACCTTCTGCCTATCTCGTATACCCACTATTTTTTTTTTTTTTTTTTTTTTTTTTTTTTACAACACCACTGATTAAGTAGTTGGATGTGCCAACGCTAAATCTGTCTTCTATCTCAAATATCTTAATATTTCAAAATGCTGTTATAAATGTCAATATTTCATTTTTATTATTTTAATACTACATCAACTTTGACTTTCATCTTAAATTTCTGCTTCAGTTAGTTAATCAGAGTTAAAACGAGTTAATCTCGATTATGATATTTATTGAAATGAATAGTTTTCCATTGTATGTCAGCTGTTCGCGAATAGCCGGCTTATCAAGATGCGAAGTTCCCGTCGCTTCCCGAGCAGCCTGTGTACAATAGAACTAAAAAAAAAATCAAGAAAATTACACAAAATTCGCTATTGTAGTAGTGCTTCTTTTCGGCGGAATATTTCCAAATTGAGGGAGGACCTTTTTTCCGTAGTCAAAAACATACATAAAAAATTTGGTTCAATTCTATGCATAATTTCATACACTTTTCAATGGTATAATATTGAAAATGACACAAAAAATGCTATTACATCGCCCCCTTCAGACAGAATTTTTCCAAATTCTTGGAGGACCTTCTTGCCGAGGGCAAAAACGTACTCAGAAAATTTGGTTCAATTCTATGCATCACTTCTTACATTTTTCGATGGTACAATATTGAAAATGGTACAAAAATTGCTATTACAGCGCCCCTTTGCGGCGGAGTTTTTTCAAAATAAGGGAGGACATGCTTGCCATAGCCAAAAACTTAAAAAAAAAAAAGGTTCAATTCTATGCATAACTTCATATACTTTTCGATAGTACAAGGGCGACACACGGACGTACGGACGCACGGACAGACAGACAGATATTTTATATAAACATGTTTTTTGTGATCTCTGATCCCTAAAACGTGTAAATCCGTCGAGAACAGGAAGTCAAAAAAAATTTCGATCACAATACTTTTTTCTATTGAAGATAGAAGAAGGTAAAAATTGGGGAATAGTACAACACTATTCGGTCACTAGCACCAAAATACTATTAGGTATATTTCAAATTCTGGATACATACCCTCATAGCATGCATGGTCACAGTGACGTCACAGTGACGTCATTGTGACGTCACTGTAAGTCACTGTGGTCACGTCACATCTGTGACCAAAATGCCACCACTCAGTGATGTCACATTGTGACTGAGATGTGAACTTCTTAGAAAACTTAAAAAAATTACAAAAATTATTAAATCATGTTATTTACTGTAAAAAATATTTTTCTGCCGGATTTAAAATTTTTTTAAACCGTGGTCCAAGTTGCCTCTGTGCCTCTAACCAAAACTTTTTATTTTCATATAACATAAAATGTAATTAATTCATCAGCGACACAAAAATATTTCCTAATTATGCGAATTTCATATTATTAAAAAAATGGTTTAGGTAAACAGACCCCGACTTATCTTTTATAAAGATTTTTGTAAATGATCATCTGTTATAGTAGAAGTTTCTCAAAGAGTAGTCGAAACATTTCTGTGGTTTCAAACTAAAAACTTTCTATTACAGTTAAGTCTGCAGCTTTTAATGAGCACGCAGAAAGCGTCTTCAAAGTTTAGTCATATATGCATTTTTTGCTTTATAATTTGCATTCAAGTCATTTTTTTCCCTCTTAGTGTTTCACTATTTTAAGTAACTTTTTTTTTTTTAATTCTACTTCTTTCAGACGTTTAAAATAAAATTGACATTTTCCGAATATAAAATTAATGTACAAAATTTAGGCAAAGCCCATGACATAATTAATTATTCATATTTTATTTTTTGTTTTCAAAATATATCTTTAAAAATTATTTTACAAGATGTTTTATTCTACAGAAAATTAATATTAAGATAATGACAGATTGGCAAAGAAAAACTCATCTCTTCTCGATAATCTTGTTGTATTTTTTAAGAAGATATTTTGTATATAATACCTGTGATATAAATTTTACTTTTAAAAAAAGGAGGGGGGTCATCATTATTACCATTAAATTAATTTATACACATTTTGAAAAATTAAGCAATATTTTATCTAGTAAAATCTAATTATGGATAATATTATTATTATAATTTACTTAAATGAAACTTTACAATTCAATAAAACTGATAAAAATAAAAGGTGAAATACAATAAAACATTTTGAAACAGGAAATTGAATTAGAGACAATTTGATAAAATTATTATGCATTTAATTTCCTTCCGAAACTGTTGTATAGAAAAACAAATAAAACCGAAAAAACATCTGCTTCGAACTTCGAAACTTAAAAATCGTCTGCATCTGCACTATTTCAGTTGTTACGACTCACCGCAGAATAACGGATAAAAGTAACAGTGAAGCTTTTTAGAATAAACGCGGGAAGTTATGTGGACACTGGACAGCATAGACGTGTCGACACTGATTTAAAAAGTGAAACAAGAACGTTCTCAGGATCCAAGTTAGTTCAGCTAACAAAATATAAACCCGAGAAAATTACGGTAGCTTTGACTTGTTGAAGATGATTCAAGTCATTGCTATGGTACTTATTATCGGATTTAATTGGTTCCCCAAAATCAAAGTATCACGTACAACGTCAATGAAATTAGGTAAGTAAAAATATTATTTTCCCTGTTTGCTTTTTTTTTAAACCGCAACAATTTTAGTTAGCTTCTCATAAACATGCTGTAGAACATAAATATTTCACTACATTTATTTTTTATTTTGTTGAAATATCTAAAATATTATTTTCCCTGTTTGCTTTTTTTAAAATTACAATGATTTTAGTTATCTTCTAATAAATATGTTATAGAACACAAATATTTCATTACATTTATTTTTTATTTTGCTAAAATATCTAACTTCCTTTTCAACAGCTTTGATCAGATTATTAAAATTAGTGATTTAAATTGCATTTTAATCTGGTTTATATTCTTATTTAAATATTTGGTTAAAACCACATAGTGTCCTAAATATGAAAGTATATGGATAAGTATTATAATCAGTCATTAATATAATTAATAAACATTTAAAGCTAATTAAGTTATTTAAAAAAAAGTCTTTTTATGGAATAAAATTATTGGCAAACATAATTTTTTAATTTTGTATTAAGTGATGGTCTTAAACAATTTGAATTGCATGTTTTTATTTTTAAAAAATTGCATCTGCTCAGAAGAGGAATTTATAAAAAATAAGACACAACGGAAACGTATACTATTAAAAGAGATCGTAGATATGTAATGTGAAGAAAAAAAAATGATTATTTAATGTATTATTCAACCTGAGAAATGTTTTAAAATCTATAAAGAAATAGTCATAGCGGGTGAAAGCTTTTCAGTTGTTAAACATTCTTACTGAAATGTTTTCAAAGTGAACTAGAAGTCTGTTGGCAAATGAAAATATAGAAGTTACGCAATCAGTAAGTGTTTAAATATGATTTTACTTTAAAAATAACGCAAATACTTGAACGGTATGAATCTAAAATGTAATAATCATCTTTTATTATTTACTTTTTTTTCTGGATAATTTTATCATTTTATCTCCTGAATGATTTTATCGAGATAAATTTCAAAGTATCGATATTATACACTCTTTATAAACAGCGTGATTAAAATGGATTTCTTATTTATAATTACCATAATCTTGTAAATAAAATATTAATAATAATAATGAACCTATGTGTGGCTCTATTTTGTGTTTATGGGCTCAATTTTTATACTTTATTTACATTAAAAAGTAGTTAACCATTTGATACTGAGTTCATTATTTTGTTTTATTGTGTCATATAAAAATAAATATGATTATTTGTAATTCTAATACAATATATACAGTAGAACGCCGATTGTCCGAACAAGTCGGGACCGACCCTAGTTCGGATAAACAAAAGTTCGTATAAATGGGCAGACAGTTTAAGGGATGTTCCTGACTATTCTAAAACCTTCACACTTTATCTAGGTTTAGGACTGACAGCACCAGTTAGTACTGGAGTGCTTAAAAATTGTTTTGTTTTTTTTAATTGTTTTTTGTTTACTTATTATTTAATTTTTTTTTCTTTTATCATTTTCTAAACTTCAGAGATTATAATTTAAGCAAAAAATAAATTGGAAGTTAGGTGTTTTTTTTCTGTTTTAGAGAGACAAATATTTGGATAATTGAAAATTCGGTTAAAAAGAATTCTTTGAGAGAAATATGCTGTTCGGATAATGGAAGTTCGGTTAATTAGAGTTCCAATAATCGGCGTTCGACTGTATTTATAAAACTTTCACCAGACTTTATTCTAAAAATTTCGTTGTAGATTCTAATCTGTTTGTACTATTTATGACACTATCAGTGTTATAGATGTCATGGCAACATATATCCAGCCAGATAGATCTTTGGCAAAACATAAAAACTTTCACATTAGACGCAAAATAGAGTAGCTGCGGTGCTGTGTTTTATAAACAATAAGGTATTATTGTTTTAAAAAATCATAGATAGTAAGAGTTATTTTTATAATATATAATTTCATAAATAAAAATGTAATTTTGGCAATCAATTATTAAAGTTATTTTTTAATAATCAAAAAGTTGTTTTATATATGGATTTTACTCCAAGCAAACCCTGATGTAAAATAAATTAACCCTTTGTATCACCGTTCTATGCATACCTAAAAGTTTTATTTACTTTTACAGTGAGCATAAAAATACGATTTTATTTATTGCTGCTATCTTCCAACATAACGATTATTGCCGAAATTGTTCTTAGAATTCTCAACATAATGATACTGGTGATACTCAGTTAATTTTCTATACCAAAGCGGTATTTTTCATTTGAGTAGTTTCAAATGGTTATTGCTAAAATGTACTTCGGAAATTTTGTAATGCATGTATGGGGCATAAAAGACGTAAACAATACATATATAATGACTATATGGCACATGATGAGCGTTTCGAGTGTATATATATATATATATATATATATAACGCATGCATAAACTTCACAATGATCTTAGCAATGTCGTTACTGCAATTTTTGCATAATCAAATTTATAGGGGCCTCTATAACAAAGAAGTTTCCTATTTTCTCAGCCCCAACTTGTTTGAATTACAATCATATATATATATATTTTATGGTAATCAATATCATAAAACATATAAAATTTAATTACTTAATATCGGTATTTCTTTTTATCTTTCATTTTTTTTTTATTATAAATGTTGTGTAATCGAAAAAAAATCAACCTCACCAGTGACTTCGAGTTTGTAATGCGTATTAAATGAAATAAATTAATTTCATTCAGTATTTTCTATAGTTTAAAGAATATAAAAAGTACTGTATATATTATAAAATATTATATTTTCAACACAAATTTTATCTTGATAAAGATTTGAAAATTTAAACAAATTGTTTCTTTGGTAATTTTAATGCTTTTAACAAATAGCTAATTTTGAAAAAAAAAAAAAAAATGTGATAGATCGATCATTCAGTTGTCTTCAATATTCTCATTTATTGCAATAGGAAAGAAAGGTGCAACAAAAATTGAAGTCTGCGGGGCATTGCATTTTGATTCAATAAAATTCTTTTGGTATACCCTTGTTATATCGGCCCCCAAGTTTTAATTGCGATGTATCGCCGAAGTATATTAACGTTATAGATGTAAATGATTTTACAACATGCATAATTATGACTATGTGTGACATGCATACGTGTTTACAACTGTACAAGTATGTCACAGTGTGACTTCACAACATTGCCGCTAGCCACATATTCGTCACAACGTTAATGACAAAATTGTCACAAATCACACAATTTTCACAAAATTGTCACAATGTGACTTCAAAGCAGTGTCGCTGTCGTCACAGAATCATCACAGTGTTAAAGACAATTTCGTCAAAAATGACACATATTTTGCAAATTGATCTCAATGGGACTTTAAAGCATTGTCACATTCGTCACAAATTCGTCACAAAGTTAATACCAAAATAGTCACAAATGACACACTCTTCACAAATTTGTCACACCGTGACTTCACAAAGTCGTCACAATGTGACGTCACAAAAGAGCTCTAAAACGGCCATAACGACCTCACATTCTAGTCACAGTGACTTCACATCGACGTCACGTGACGTCACATCGACGGTCACAATGTCACAGCGTGACGTCACAACGACGTCGACGTGACGTCACCATGCCTTACGGGTACTAATATTGAGCTGGAAGCCGCTGCAGTTGTCCGGTAACTGCAGTTCCCGTCGCGCTGTTCGGTGTCTTTAATTTAATCAATTTCCCTTTTAAATTTGTCCGGTTTCAATTTTTGAAAATTTTCCCTTTTTTCCCTTTTCAACCTGAATTCCGCTAGACAATCTCGGCAAAAGGGACGTCGCCGGCAGGGACCTCGGAACAGACACGCGCAGCTTCGCGCTCCGTGAATTCTGCGGCGGTGGATTCGAGATTATTATCAGCATGTGCGAAGCTTCTAAAAAAAAATTTCTGTAAAAAAAAAAAAAAATACTATAAATTACAACTAAATTGTTTTAGAAAATTAAATTTAAAAAGTAAGTATATATTTTCAAAGTAAATCCGCATTGTAACCAATGGATTTTTTAACCAAAATCGATATCTAAAAATCTATCCAAATTTTCAGCTTATTTTGACTGTGTAGTTCTTGCGTTATGTTTAAAAAAAATTCCGCATTGCTATGTGATTTGAAACGACTACAAATGACTTAAAGATTAGGAGTTCCAAACTTTAAACCTTCATAATTGTTTAATGGAATGTTTTCCCGTTTGGCACCGTGACGTTAAATGTATCGAAAAAGCCAAATATGATGTCGAAATTAAGTTGTCGTCTTGAAAATTTAGTACGAATTCATTATCAAGACGACCGCTAGGCATTTTTTAGAGAAGACTTAATTTCCAGTCGAATGGTAATTTCCACTGTTTTCCTGTGGCAAGTTTGAGATTAAAAGGATAGAAAATGTATTTTCTTTATCTTTTGCTTTGCATTTTTAAACACGAAATTTAATTTCTTCTATATTTACAATTTTACATAACTTATATTTAAAAAAGATTTCCTCTGCATCTGTGAATGACATTAAAAAATCCCATTTTTTTATTATTTTTCTTTACTACAAAAACTTAACGATTTATCATACTTAGACTTTGGAGAATTTTCAGTGTTTTCTGCAACTAAACATGGAAAACCCCTTTAACTGTTCGAGAATAATTTAAATTCATAAAATAAAATATATATATATATCATAAATTTTTGCCATAAAGGCCTTTTTTATACATTTTTCTTAGACGCAGAGCAATATTTTTCTAAATGTAAGTAATAGGAAAAGTGGGTTGTGTCAAAAGAAATTTAATTTTGTATTTTAATACCTATACAATCACCTGTGAAATAAATGCTTTATTTAAAAGCTGCAATTGATTTCTATACGTTTTGTGATTGGACGAATGTTTTTATCATCAGCGATTTACAAAATAATCACCATCAGGAATGTTTTCAATTGACGATTCATTTATTAACAACAAATTCTTTTACTTTAAAAATAAATATTAAAGCATTTTATACTGTCATAAGCACGTGAATAATAATCCTATAAAATCTTTTAAAAAATGAATAATAATTCTAGAATAATATTTGGAATTGAATAATAAATAATGATAATAGCTACAATAAACAATGAAATCTATTAAATAAATTGCATTCAAAACTTAGAAAATAATACAATAAAAGTTAAAAACTACTATTACTCTGAATAATAGGATTCTTAAATCTTTTATGATCGAGGCTATTATCCTAAACAAAAGAGGACCAATGCAAACTAATTATATTTTTTATTCTATAGAACAATAGAAAAAAAAAGCACAACAAATAATTTGCACCAAAAATTCCTCAATGTCTTTTTTTATGTGCGGATTTTTTTAAATATTTGATATTTTTTTAGAATGTCAACATTCATTTAATAAGTTTTTGTTAAAACATATAAATGCTTTAAAAGAAGATAAATTTAATGGCAACATTTCATTGTGTTAAAGGTTAAACATATCATGTATGTATTTCGAAAACAATCGTTTGAAGCAATATAATGAAATTTTTACGTAATAGGATTTTTGTTTATTTTAATAAAATGATAATAATGTTTAAATATCTGATTAGTTAAAAATAAAAAGATGGTGAGTATTTTTATAAATTTCTAGGTGTATTCAATTATACATTCAAAAATAAAATTTCGAAAACACATTTGAAGAGCATTTCATTGTTAAATTTTCAAACTTTTTTTAAAGTCCAACACATTAATATCGACACATGCGATAAACATGCTGGGCTACATATAAAAAGAATTATGTATAATAATCGAAAAAAAACGAAAGATAAAAAAAGTACTATTATTGGTATTCACTTTATATGTTTAACTTTTAAATATATTTTCGTTGTCTCCGCTCAGCTTATAATCAACTCATGCATTTGATATCAACTCATGTGGTAATGATGCTGGGTGCAGATAAGGAGAATCGTGCATAATGAGCAAAAAAAAAAAATTCGGATGTGTAAAACGATAACTATTATTGATATATTGATAATAATGATACTGAGGTCTATTTTCCTTGCAATCACCCAGCTCATAATCAACACATGCATTTAATCTCAACTCATGTGATAATCACGTTGGATACATATAAGTAG
Organism: Maratus speciosus; assembly: GCA_963932465.1. Lineage (NCBI taxonomy): Eukaryota > Metazoa > Arthropoda > Arachnida > Araneae > Salticidae > Maratus > Maratus speciosus. The sequence continues at coordinate 524,173,071 of OZ010786.1, forward strand.
AATTCTGGGACATGATTAATGAAAAAAAATCTTGAATTAAAAATGATACTATTATTGATATCCATCATATTTATCTTATATTAAAGAGTTAAGTACCTTTAACAGTATTCCAAAATCGATTTTAAAGAAACCAGCTTATAATTAAATGTGATTCTTTAGGAACATTTAAAAACAAACTCCATTAAAAAATCATCATTACAAGAGAAGTTACGTCTAAAACATCGCGATCTGTTTCTATGTGATCAAGGGGTGATTTAATTTTTAAAGTCCATTTTCTCAAAACTGCGATTTTGATCATTGTGCGCACGATTTCTTACAAAAATGGTTCCCTAGAACTTCGCAAAATTTTCACTGAAGGTATTAAAAGTATAGAGGCACAAAATGACCTATTATTATGTTTCTCAAGTAAGAAATTTACAATTCACGACAGCTTTTGTAAAAAAAAATGTTATCGAGCTCAGCGCAATATAGATAAATTAAAAAATACTGCATGCTTTAAAATTAAATTAAAACCATAGACAATCATTAAACTGAGATGCACTTTGCAAACAAATTCCATTCTTTTTTTTTTTTTTTTTTTTTTTTTTTTTTTTTGTATTTGGTGATCTAAAAATTTAAATTGTACTATTACAAATATGTTAGATGAGTTTTTTTAGTATTATTCTTTTATTTGTTTATAAAGGAAGTGTTAATTTCGTTATACAGAAATAGTCAGAAACAAATGCTGAACAGTGCTTTTTGCTTTATGTGAAAAATGTTTATTATTATTATTATGTATTGAAGCCGGCACGTGATAAGACAAGTTTAAAAATATCATACTTAAAAATTATTTTTAAAAAACATAATAAACCAGTCATTTAAGTTACAGTTTTTAAACAAATTGCATTTCAAAGTAGATTTTTTCCCTATGCGACGAAAATTGAAAATGTACTATGGTCAGGAATTTAAAAAAATTGCAGTAGCGAAAATTTCAAAACCGAAATTTGATCATGAAGTGTTGCTATTCGCTAAACGATGTCAGTGTTACGCACAGAGACGTTTGTCCTTTATAATATAGACATGTAATCAGTAAAATATAATTAATGTCAGTTATTAGGATGGGGTTATCAATTGAGGCTATTATGCTTGGTATTCCGGAATGAAAAACAGCAAAATTTATTCCACTCTGACACGATCGTAGAATTTTTTCCGGATGAAATCTAATCCCGACATCCTTTTCACCTTCTCAAAATTTACATACGCACTTCTCATATCCGCATTCATTATTTTAAAAAATGTATTTTGTCTGATCATTTTAAAATCATTTTAACTCAAAACTTGAAGTCACGATTGTCAGCAACATCTTTTATGTGAACAGATGCACTCTTAACTTGAGATTCTAATCTCAGTACCGGAGAGTAAAAATTTCCGTAATTTATGTTTTTTAGACGCATTTGTGTTAAAATGTTCAGTTTTATCTAAGAAACTAATCGTTTTCTTTTAAATATGACTTCATTTTCACTTAAATAAGCATTTCGCCTAGTGTCTGAAATTTAGTATCAGTACACATGCAGAAGAAAAAAGAAAATGGAAAATTTATCAGGAAAAATGCTTGTTTTCAAAAGCAGTATCTCATTTTCCGTTCAAAATATTATGCCCCACTAAACCCCATACAACAATTTTTATCAGCAATTTTGAATTTTTATCAGAAAATGGCATGAAGAAAGATAAATAACTCTCATTATTTCTCTCGTCTCTGCAATAATGAAAGCTACCTAATTTTCACCATTTTGAAGAAATTTCATAAAATGCTTTTAAAATTAAAATATAAAAGTGGGGATATTTAAACAAAAAACAGCTAGTGCGATCAGATCTATAAATGACAGGTTTCAGTTTAAAAAAAATTATTAGTAAAATTGGTTCAGCAGAAAGATCAGGGCAACTGACTGAAAAACACACTTGTGTTTTAAATATATAGTTTATATAAAATTATCAAAAATTAAATTAAGCAAATTAATTTGATAAAATTATTATAGAATTATTATAGATAATATTATTATATCCTAAAGAATAGTATTAAAATTTTATTCGTCGCGAAAATTTTGGATAAAACTTGAGGAAGCAGCTGGGGTGAACGACGTACTTCTACAAAACATATTTCAGTTTTAAGAATTAAATTACAGGCTTTTTTATAAAATGACGTCATTTGCATCCGATAAAGCAATCCACTTTTACAACCCAGTTCTAAACTTCATCTATAGAAAAGTATGCATGTGACGTCATTATCGCACAATAACATACGATAATGTTGACATAGCACGTATTTTAATTTCAACTTTTTTCAGGTTTTATGAGAAAATGGCAACAAAAAGATACAGTAATGTCCTATTTTTCACTATATTCCGTTTACTTTCAATAGAAATGGAGTACTTTTGTTGCCACGATTAGAAAAATGGTATTAAAAACTATAAAAAAATTAATATCTCAAAAAGGAATTGAGATACAGCTTTCAAACAAATTGCATTTAAAAGTACATTTTTCCGCTATACGACGGTGTAAAATTTGAAAATATGCGGTGTTTAAAAGTTTAAAAATTTGCTGTTGCGAAAATTGCAGAACCGAAATTCCATTTCGAATTTTAAACTGTTGCCATTCGCAAAATGACGTATGCGTTATGCACAGATATGTTTGTCCTTTATAATATAAATAGATAAGCACAACAATGATAGTCCTATAGACTTTTTAAAAATGAGTAATAACTGCAGAATAAAAAATTGGAATTGCATTTAAATACTTATAAAAAATAAGAATAACAAACAAGCATGATAAACTCGGATGAACTGCATTCAATTGTATTGAACTAAAACAATAAAAATATCAATGGAAAAAAAGAGGTTTAAAAAAATTTATACCAACTATTACTAATATTGAAAACAATAGGTTCGTTAACTTATTTTATGCTACATGTTTTGACTTCAAATAAAAGAAGGCTAGTTTAAATTAATTATCTGTCTTCTGAGAAATATAGATGAATGAGGGAAAAAAAGACAGTTCGCTTCTTGAATTTTTTTTAATCCGATTGTATGACATTTCAAAATAGCTGACAATTTATTTTCTAATAATGTTGACTTCCATTTTTAAACAAAATTTTGTAAAAATACATTAGGACTATAAATAGGAAGCTAACTTAATGATATAGCATGCTTATATTCAGCGATAACAATTTAAAGTAAATGATATTATATTGTGTGTTTTTGTTTTAAGAAAAGAATAATTTAGATGTGAATTTGTTCTGAGAAACGTATGTAATAAAATGATACATGAAAGATGATGAATACTTTTTAATGAATTTCTTAACAATGAAATATGAACTCAGCATTAAAATTTTTTATGTTTTTTGGAAAGCAAAATTTAATATATAGGGGCTTTTTTGGTATTAAAATTCTATCTATTAAAAATATAAGCCGTTTTTTTTTTTTCATGATGTGCACCGAGTTTTCTACTAAAACAATTTTAATAATTATATGTATCTTATAAGCTATGTTTTGGAGTCGTGACTCGTGCAATTATTACATAAAAAAACACACGATACGGACGTATATTATATTAAATGTAAATTTACAACTGGGCGAAAAATGTCCGGACCAGGATTCAAACCAGGGCTGAAGCCACCAGTGCTCTGCCATCTTCTGGTCCGGACATTTTTCGCTTAGTTAGAAATTTACATCTAATATGATTTATATACCAATTAGAATAATTGTGTTTAAGTTTGTTACTGATCGTAATTAAAATCTCCCGTACGAGGGCGCTGTGTCAGCGCCGTAATTTTATTTATTATTCCAATCGTCTGCGTGTTGACGATAGATTGTAATTTAGTTACAAGTGAGTGGAAACACTGAATTTTTGTTGTTGTTGTTATTGAGATAATGGAATGTTTGATTTGGAAACGGCCAGAGAGACTGTTTCACTCTTAACAATTATTGTTTTAAAATAAAGAAATATACAGTTCACTGCGAAGAGTTCGTTAAAAATGGTGTCATTGAGTAACTTATTGTTTTATTCTTAACAAAAATATGTTTGATTTGGAAACGGCCAGAGAGACTGTTTCACTCTTAACAATTATTGTTTTGAAATAAAGAAATATACAGTTCACTGCGAAGAGTTCCTTACAAATGGTGTCATTGAGTAACTTGGTGTTTTATTCTTAACATAAATTGGTCCTTCGAGGCCAAAGTAAACGGATTTATCGTTTGCTTTTAGAGTCAAGAATCAGCGACGAGACTTGGTTTCTTCGAATAAGGTAGGACTTTTTCTTTAACATGTCTACTGAATTAAAAAATATTTTGACAAAAAAAAGAGTTTTAAAATGTAAAATTACTAAATTTGTGAGTGAAATTAAATTAAGTGACTCTGATGAATGCTCTTTAGAACTTGTAAATACGAAATGTGATCAATTCAATACAGAATTGAAAGAAATGTTTGATAAAATTTATTCATTGTGCGATGAAGAGGAAATTGATAGATATATCGATGAACAATCATCGATTGAAAAAGAGTTTGATGAAACTTGGTTAAAAATTAAAAGAGCGAAACAAAAACAAATAAATGTTCTTAAGGAATCAAAGCCGAAACAAGAGAATAGTGTAACGGAAGTTCGACTTCCAACGATTAATCTACCTTCTTTTAGTGGAAACGTACAGGATTGGATATATTTTAGCGATCTTTTTAAATCTAGCGTTCACAATAATAGCGCACTTTCGGGTGCTCAAAAGTTATCATATTTGAAATCTTCGCTTCATTCTGAAGCTGCAAAAGTTGTACAAAGTATAACGATTTCAGATGATAATTATCAAACAGCGTGGTCCTTATTAGAGGAAAGATATTCCAATAAAAGACAACAAGTGTTTGCTCACATTAAAAAATTAATGTCCATTAATTCAATACAAAGTGAAACACCTAGTGCTATTCTTAATTTAGCAGATACCGCCAGTGAATGTATCAGATCTCTAGAAATTCTCGATCAAAAAATTGAAGGGTTTGCGGATACAATAATAACTTATATATTGTGGCAGAAATTAGATGGGTCCACAAAATTATGGTTTGAACGTGAACAAAAAAAAGACGAGCTACCAAAATTAAAAGAATTAATCGAGTTTTTAAAAAGACAAGCGAGAACACTGCAAGTTTCCAAACCTCTTATAAATAATGTAACTCCTAAACGCAATGCTCAACAACGAATCACTAGTATGGTATCTACATCTAATGGTAAAAACTCAAAAACATTTAAATGTGTTAAGTGTCAGAGTAATGAATTCCACGGTTTGCACAAATGTCCAGAATTCTTAAATCTTTCAGTAGCTTCTAGATATGAATTCGTAAAGAAAAATAATATTTGTTTTAACTGTTTAAAATTCCACTCGGTTAGAAATTGTAAATCTACTTATTCTTGTCGGAAATGTATGAAAAAACATTCGAGTTTACTGCATTTCGAGAATGAAAATGAAAAACAAATTCAAAACAGCGATAGAAAAAATGAATTTATTCCAAAACCCGAGGTCAGTGATTGCAATACCCAAAACCAGAATCAAATCATAGCGCATTCAAATCTAGACCCGAATGCTGCAACATTTCACATTTCTAACGAAAGAGTATTTTCAGGTACATCTGTTTGTGAGATGAATTATTTAAGTTCTGGCATCTTATCAACTGTCATTGTTTATATTAAAAATAAATTTGGTGAATTTAAGCCGTTAAGAGGTTTGATTGATGCTGGATCAATGAGTAATTTCATTACGATTCAGTGTGCTGATTATTTAGGAATTAAGAAAGAAAAAATAAGAGTTGCGGTTTCAGGATTAAATGGCATCTCCGTGAATATTAACTCCAAGGTAAAAGCATTAATTTCGAACAATTCAAATTTTAAGGCGGAAATAGAACTTCCTTGTGTACCAAAAATATCGGATACTATTCCAGTAAATCGGATTAACGTTCCAACAGAACAATACCTTAATAACATTAAATTAGCGGATCCAGAATTTTACAAACCTGGAAAAATTCATGTTCTTTTGGGAGCTCAAATATTTTATGATCTTTTAGAAGTCGGTCGAATTGAAGTCCCCAATTCTAATTTAAAATTCCAAAACTCGGTATTTGGATTCATTGCCTGTGGAAGCGTATTAAATCCTGACAATCAAATCACGCAAAATACTCATTGTGGGCTTGTTTGTAACTATGAAGATTTGACAAAAGAAGTTCAAAAATTCTTTCAGTTAGAAACATTAGGGATAAAAGACGATCCCACATGTACTGACGAAGATAGAGCATTAGAAATATTCGAAAAATCTGTATCTTATAAAAATAAACGTTACGAAGTTACCTTACCATGGAAAAAGGATTGGCGAGAAATGAACGACAATCTCAAAATAGCCAATAATAGACTAAACTGTCTTAAAGTGAAAATGAAGCGAAAATTAGAGCTTCGTGCTCAATATTGTGAGACTTTGAAAGATTATGAAAATAAAGGAATCATAGAAAAAATAACGGAAACGCACAAGCCAGTGGAGAAACCACTTTTTTATCTTCCACATCAACCTGTCTTTAGACAAAGCCTGACAACAAAAATGAGAGTAGTCTTCGATGCCAGCTCACACGATGTTGGCGAATTATCGTTAAATGATTGTCTTTGGCCAGGTCCAAATCTAAATCCAAACATATTCGATCTACTTATCAATTTTAGATTAAACAAAATAGCATTGATAGGTGATATAGAAAAAGCCTTTCTGCAGATATCCCTAGCGGAGAAAGACAGAGATGCAGTGAGGTTTTTATGGATTGGAGATAGAGGTATAGAAATATATCGCTTCAACCGAGTTCTTTTTGGTATGAATGCTTCCCCGTTTCTTCTTGCTGCTACTCTAAGAAAACATATCAAGAAATTTCAAGTTAGATATCCTACAACAACAAAGTTATTAGATAGGTGCCTCTACGTTGATGATTTCATCGCTGGTGCTGAAAACTTGCAAGATGCGTTAGAAATCTCTCGAAATGCTGTTTATATTATGAGCGAGGCAAGTATGAAACTCAGAAAATGGTCAACTAATGATAACGATTTGATGGAGCGATGGAAACAAGAAGGGTTTGATACTCAGCCTCTACACAACCCAATTGAATTAGGATTTGACTCAACAAAGGTTCTAGGAATGTCTTGGCATACGAGTGAAGATTGCTTTATCGTAGATGTAAAAGGCTTATTAGAAATGTTATCAAAAAATGAAAACACCAAGCGCTTCATCCTGCGTGCTATTGGAAAAATATTCGACCCTCTTGGCTTGCTCACTCCTTATACTATTCGCATGAAATGCCTATTTCAAGATCTGTGGTTGAGGAAAATTGCTTGGGATGAAGATCTACCAATAGATGTTAAAGAAAAGTGGCTTCAATGGTGTTCTGAGATCCCACGCCTCTCCGACTTAAAAATTCCAAGAATTGTGCTAAATTCAACGAAAGAAGAAAATTCAGATGTGGTAGAGATTCACTGTTTTTGCGATGCTAGTAAGAAAGCCTTCGGCACTGTCATATACCTCAGAATTGTAAAAGAAAATGCTATTGAAGTTAACCTTGTGACTTCAAAAAGTAGAGTTACACCTCTTAAAAAAATCACTTTACCAAGATTAGAGCTATTGGGAGCTTTACTTGCTGCCCGACTAGGTAATGCAGTCAAGAAAATAGTAGATCATAAGAAACCATCAGATGTGTTCTTCTGGACAGACTCGAAAATCACTTTGTACTGGATTAGAGGTTCTAGTAAAAGATGGAAATCATTCATAGCGAATCGTGTCAACGAGATTCAATCTTTGACTGACTCCAATTCGTGGTTTCATTGTCCGGGAAAGTCTAATCCAGCCGACCTCCTTACCAGAGGCGTCAGTGTTGATATGCTCTTAAAAAAGGATTTGTGGTTTAAAGGTCCCCCCTTTTTGAGAGAAACTGTTCTCCCAACTAATGACTGCAACATCCAAAATTCGCCAGATGACTATTCTGATGAACTAAAGAAAACAGTTAAATGTGAAAATGATAACTCTTTAGTTACTCTAGCTATTTATGATCAAAATTATTTATTAGATTATATTATTAGTGTTAGTAATAATTATATAACTATCATTCGTATTTTATGTTATGTGCTTAGATTTATTCATAACCTTCGAAATGTTAATAGAGTGAAAGATCATCTTACTTCTAAAGAATTGAATGCTGCAGAATTATCACTGATAAAGATGGTTCAACAAAGTGAGTATCAGGAAGAAATAAAATGTCTTCAGAAAGGTAATTCGGTACCAAATAAAAGTAAACTAAATTCTTTAAATTGTTTCTTAGATGAAAGTAATATTTTAAGAGTTGGGGGTAGATTGGGTAACTCATATTTGACAACAAATGAAAAACATCCTATGGTTCTGCCAAGTAAGCATCCCCTTACTTTAATTATTGTAAGATATTTTCATTTAAAGTATTTACATGTAGGATCACAAACATTGTTGTACCATATTCGTCGTAAATTTTGGATAACTAATGGTAGAAACATCTGTCGCAAAATAACATATGAATGTGTCACTTGTTTTAAAAACAAGCCTGTATTAGCGAGTCAAGTTATGGGTGACTTGCCCAAAGAGCGTGTTACACCTTCATTTCCATTTTCCATTATTGGAACTGATTATTGTGGCCCTTTTTACATTAAATTCAAAAATCAAAGGAAAGGTACATATAATAAAGTGTATGTATGTATATTCGTTTGTCTCTGCACCAAAGCTATTCGTCTAGATTTCGTTTCAGATCTCACTTCTGCAGCCTTCATTGCTTGTTTTAAGCGCTTTGTTAGCAGAAGGGGAAAGTGTTCAAAAATATTTTCTGACAATGCAAAAAACTTTGTAGGGGCAAACTTAGAATTGAAAAGGCTTCACAATTTGGTTAGACACCCAGATGAAGCATTAGCTGATTATTTTGCAAGGGAAAATATCGAATGGAATTTTATTCCTCCGAAAGCGCCGAACTTCGGTGGTCTTTGGGAGGCAGGGGTTAAATCATTCAAATTCCATCTAAAACGTGTAATTGGTAACGCGCACCTCACTTTAGAGGAATTTCTGACAGTAATTCTAGAAATTGAAAGTGTTTTGAACTCAAGACCTCTGTCCCCATTGTCATCAGATTTCGACGATTTCGAGACTCTGTCACCGGGTCATTTTCTTATAGGTAGGCCCTTAACGTCTATTATTGAACCCCAGCTCACTGAAATTTCGGAAAACAAACTTAGCAACTGGCAAAAAATAACAAAATATAGCCAGCAAATATGGAAATTATAGAAGCGGGACTATCTGAACACCTTGCAGCAACGTAATAAATGGCAAATAAATAAAAACAATATAAATGTTGGTTCTCTCGTATTGATCAAAGATGAAAATATGCTCAGCACAAAATGGGCAACAGGTAGGATTTCCGAGATATTTCTCGGTAAGGACAAAAAAGTTCGAGTAGTGAACATTCGTCTGCCTAACGGTACAATAATAAAGAGAGATGTGAGAAGTATTTGTCCTCTTCCAATTAATGGAAACTAATTTCTTTAATGTATATATTTGGTATATTTTGAATATATTTTGTTGTTTAATTTCTATAGTATGTTTTATTGTATTCAAATGTAAAGTAATTTAGCCATTTTTCATTTGTTATTAATTATATCTTTGCATTGTTATATGTAGTATTATGTAATTTTATATTATATATTAGAGTAGTTTTGAAACCTGCAGGTTTCAACGGTCGGGAGTATGTTACTGATCGTAATTAAAATCTCCCGTACGAGGGCGCTGTGTCAGCGCCGTAATTTTATTTATTATTCCAATCGTCTGCGTGTTGACGATAGATTGTAATTTAGTTACAAGTGAGTGGAAACACTGAATTTTTGTTGTTGTTGTTATTGAGATAATGGAATGTTTGATTTGGAAACGGCCAGAGAGACTGTTTCACTCTTAACAATTATTGTTTTAAAATAAAGAAATATACAGTTCACTGCGAAGAGTTCGTTAAAAATGGTGTCATTGAGTAACTTATTGTTTTATTCTTAACAAAAATATGTTTGATTTGGAAACGGCCAGAGAGACTGTTTCACTCTTAACAATTATTGTTTTGAAATAAAGAAATATACAGTTCACTGCGAAGAGTTCCTTAAAAATGGTGTCATTGAGTAACTTAGTGTTTTATTCTTAACAAAGTTAATCTAGTGAGCGTATATTACTTTATTTATTTAACTCATGAACATCGTAGAGCGGATACCGCAGTAATCCAGTGTTGCCAGATTAGAAACTTTTTTGTCCCCAGATTGTTGATTGTCACCGCCTTTTTGAAATAGAAATATTCTGCCTATTTAAAAATAGATTAAAAATTCTGAAAATAAGGCGAATTATACTATTTAAAAAAAGTGGTGACTATCAAATAATCTGAATTAAAAATTTCTCCAATCTTGCAACACTGCAGTAATCCTACACGGTACTCTAGGATCATTTCTCAGCAGTCCCGATACCCAGTCTGTTCATAAAAGTAGTTAGCAGAAGACTGCCTGTAAGTTTTACAGTTTACTACGAGAATACCTTATGAGTGAGTACTTTATTGCAATTTATATCCGTATAGGGTCATTATGTTACACAGATGCTCAGATGTAAATCTTGGATAATTAGCTCCAATTGCATGTTATGCACCCATGCTCTCCTAGATTTAAAGATCATAAATAGGGCATTGCAGGCTACTTGATACTTTAATTTGGGCTTAAAGTAAAGAAGCAAGTTTAGCATGCGTTCGAGGCACCGTCCACATGTCTGCACTTAAGATTCTGAAACTGGAGTCAGACATATAGAAAATAGGCTATACTTGATAATGGCTACTTGTGCTTTCATTACTGTGACAAATATCTCTAATGGGTTTTAACTATTTGAAGTGCTACTTGAGGGAGATATAGATTTTGAGTTAGCGACTAAGGGAAAAATATATTAATTTAATGATTTCAGGAAAGGATGTAATAAAAGTAATAGAGTATCTTCTCAATTTTATAACATGTATATATAAATATATTTTGTAAAAGCTGTCTGTTTCTAGAGGATTGGATACAATCTTTAAATATTTCCATTTTCATATTTTATTTTTAATTTTAAAAGTTTTGTGTGAAATTACTTTAAAATGGTGACAATCAAGTTACTCTTATCGTTACAAAGACAAATGAAACATAATTGTGATTATTTATTCATTATATCTTTACTGATGCCATTTTCGCATTAAAATTAAAAAAGAAAAATGCTTTTAAGTTGATAGTTAGGGTTTAAGACCTCTAAGAGGCTTAAGTGTTCTAAAAGATAAGTGTTTAAAAACCTGACACTGCATCATTTTAATATAACTGAGTGAAAATTATTAATTTTCTCAGATTTTTCCTTCCACGAGCTCGGAGAGGCAGAATTTTCAAAAAGTAAACGCTTTAATATGTGAAAATGACATTTTAAAAAGGCATTTAAGTGAAAACGTGCATTTTCATACAGAAGACAAACATGTTTTTCGATGATCTGTATAAAGGAAGTACTTTATAATGCCTTCAATTACTCCTGACTGAGATTAGGCCAAAAATACTCTTAAGCAGTCCCCTTACATTGCAAAGGATTTTAATCGAAGAAAGAGGGTATGCTTCTATCAATGAAAATGACGTAATATTTAAGAGAAAATAGGTATTTTCTTTCTTAAAACTGTTGCATTTCAAAACGGTTCAGTGAAGATGACTTTCATAAATTTTTCATTCCTCTGATAGTGAATTTGAGGCCGTAGTGCCTTAAATCTGTACTGGCGAAATAACAAGTGACTGGTAAATGACTTCATTTTTTCGATTATAGTCATCTTTTTTAGTTTTATTTGCAAAATACATGCTTATGACGTCATTTTGTACAGTTAAATGCGTTCTGCCGTAATGTTTAAGTTCAGAGTGTTGCCTTCCAACAATCTGAGTCAGTATTTATTTAGTAGTTTTTTTTGTATTATAATTTGTCAAATATTAATAATTTTCAATCTGTAAAAATGAAATGTGATGATTTTCTGAATGATGTTAATACCACCTGAAGGTAGCGAATTTAGATCTTAATTTAAATCATTTTATATTTTTAAACTTGATTCCAAACGTTCTTTCAATTGCACAATTAATTAAACTGAGTGGTAGTTGAGCATGTATTGTCCGCAAACAAACCATCCTAGTGTATTTCTTTTTTGGGTTTTTGTTACGTGATTTTAGAAAGAAAAGCGATCGAGAAAGGAAAAGCATTTAAAATATACCCTGGATCTCTTTACAATATTGAAACAAACTGCAAGTAATGAATGCTTTCAAAAACTTTTAATCAGTACCTCTACTTATTTTTTACAAGTATAAATAATTTATTTTCCGCCAAATGGTATTTGCGGATGACAGAAAGGTATTGGTCCATTGCCGCAATTTTGTCTTTGTTGCTCTTCAGCGACGTCACTTTCCTGTAAATTCTCCGGAACTAAGATTCTCGCATTTTCAGCATCTGCTTCTGCTTCGTCCATGGAAGAACTTTGAAAAAAAAAATGCTCATATAAATATTTCTAGCAAAATGAATAATTCAAAATTTCATGTACAAAAAACGTCAGAATTAGCCTATATAAATACATTTCTACATAGGTTGTAAGTAGTTCACTATAAATGAAGATAAAATCTAATCTATAATTCAATATGCAAGGTGTTGCCGAAATCGGTGTTGCCAGATTCAGATGGGTAATAGTAAGCATCAAGAGGATGAAAACATACCATAGAACATGGGATCGCAAACCACTTATTTAGTCAGAAATACAGAGTGTTTCACCCCAACTAAACTATAGTTTGACAGTAAAAATTTTGAGGAAAATAAAAGTATGTCGATGAAAACGTAGCGATATGTATCTTATTTTGTATGAAATGTGATAACATCACGAAAAGTTCTGGGAAAACAGGGTGGTCACAGAATCGATGATAGTGTATGAACTAGTAATCGCAGTCCAAAATGTGTAGTGTAAACTGCATACTGCTAGCACGTATAATGGAAACTACTACAACTTGTTTTTAATCATATTTACTACAAAGGTGAGCATGTTTTTTAAAAGTTTAATTATAATATATTTCAAGTTTATGAAAATTATTACCACCAACCCAGTTGAGTTACGTTAGAACACCCTGTATTTTTATAGCTGGTTCGCAAACCCATGTCCCCTAATAATTTTTCATTATCTTGATACCTACACTGTAAAAAAAAATCTGTAAAGTTACTAAAGTTTTTCTAGGAAACTGGGATTCCAAGAACTTTTCATGTAACGGCAACAAGAGAAATTCCTGTAACAGACGCTGTTACAGGAATTTTTGTTGTTGCCGTTACATGAAAAGTTCTTGGAATCCCAGTTTCCTAGAAAAACTTTAGTAACTTTACAGATTTTTTTTTACAGTGTACTGTAACCCCTCTGAATTTGTCGGTCGAATTCGGCAACATCCTGCATATGAAAACTGCATTATAAGCTTAAATTTGTATGTACACTGTAAAAAAAAAATCTCTAGTTCTACAGATGTAAAGTTACATGCTTACTAAATTTTATTCTGTAACTGTACAAAAAAACCTGCAAATCTATAAAACTAGTTTCTGTAAAGCTACAGAAATCAGTAACTTTGCAAATGAATCTGCTAAAATTACAGTAATCTTACTAAAATTTTATCTGTAACCCTGGTTGCAGTTACATGAAAAGTTCTAGGCATTCCAGTTTCCTAAAAAATTCTTAGTAACCTTACAGATTTTTTGATTTTTGGCGCAAAAGTGCGTCTGTTACAGGAATTTTTGTTGTTGCAGTTACATAAAAAGTTCTAGGAATCCCAGTTTCCTAGAAAAGTTTAGTAACTTTACAGACTTCTTTTTTACAATGTACAAGAATAGCCCGTTTTCTTGTTCTTTTACAACAGAAAAACGACATTTTGTTTTAGAAATTTAAGAGACAAGATTAAATATATTATAAAGCAGAATAGGCAATATTCTAAAACAGAACAGTACAAAATTCACGTATTTAACAAAACCAACCTGGCAATTTCTTCGGCTACTTTTTCCAATGCTGCATTTTTCGCTTCATTTCTTTAAAGAAATAAAAGAACTATGAAATTAATTTTTTTTTTAATTTTTTGTCTTTTTTTTGTTTTAATTGGTTTTTTTTTTTTTCATTTACAATTATTGGCTTTGAAACATAAAAAACTGTGGTATGGACGCTTATCGCGAAGAACTTAACGCCTTAACTAATTAAAAAGTTACTAATTAAAAATACACTCAATGTAATTAAATTATCGATTTTAAAATATACTCTTTGAAACGAAATATAAAATTTATTTTTCGTTCGATCATAATCTGCACTTTATAATAAAATATACAGCTTTGGATTAAATTTAAATAATGATTTATTTATATAAAAATATACTGGGAACGTTCCGTTACAGACACAAACTTTATTTAAACAATTCCTTGTGACTTCAGAACAATAATATCAATGAAAATTGTTATTTTTAAAAATACTTACTCCACTAAATGGTCTTCTTCCATTTTCAATGCTTTCAAAAGAGAAAAGTAAATTAGAATTTTAAATTAATATTATGAAAATAAGTTATATGAATTGTAATTTATTTATTTATTTTGCTGTTTAAGGACTAGTATTTCCATGTAATCTTATAAGTATCAGTTTTATATTTTTTCATAAATGCATTTTCAAAATACAGTGAAACCTCCATGTGTGACCAACTCCATTAGGCGACCAACTCCCTTAACGACCATTTTTTCATGGAACGAAATTTATTCCCATAGGCTCAATACTAATTTTACCTCTATTCAGAGACCATCCCAGTTGAACTCCCTCCATGAAAGACCAATTTCTTTGAAGAAAATGAAATAAATTCCGTTTTTTCCTGGTCGCTTGAAGAAGGTTTTATTAAAAAAATAATTCCGGTGAGTGCATTATTCATCAAATTCTAAACTAAGTTTAGATTTTTTTATCCCGGTAACTTTTAAGTGTTTTTAAGAGTTTTTAAGTCCCTTTGTGCCTTTTTAGGCAATGAATTTAACTCTGATTACAAATTAAGACTGACGGTCAATAAACATGTCTGCCCTAATCAGTCAGAAAACTCTCAAAGAAATAGATAAAGTAATGAAATCGACATTATTTGTTCATGCCCACAAAAAATGCATTTATTTACTGAAGATCGAAAGGACTTGGAAATAAAAAATATAAAACTGTAAAATTAAAGCAAAGCCCAATGTATTCATTTTTAAAACTCTGCAGTAATTAACTTGGAACAATGGAACAATGTTAGCAGCTGAATGGATTACCTAGTTGCGTTGCAACTTTAGATCCAGTGGAAAGGTGATTGTGTTGCAAGGGCATTAGGGAGCCTTAAAAAATAATGTTTAGACGTGGCTGGTAGCCACAAAATAAAATTACTTTTAAGAAAAAAAGAAAAGAATAACAAAAGTAACAAAGTACATAAGTACTAGTATAACATGATTTTAAAAAGAAAAGAAGAAAGAAAAAGAAAAAAAAATTAATGTAATAAAAAAAAAATTTCCATTAGTTCCAAAAAAAGAAGGAAAAAGGCGAAAAGCTACCGGGGGGTGCCCCATAGAAAAAAGACTCTTTTCAGAGACCATACATTAGTATAAATAATATAATGCTAAAAAACTAGCAGAAAATCAATTTTTTTTTTTATTTATGTAACTTTTATTTTGATACTTAAATTTATATATTTTTTCCAAATGTGAAAAATAAATTTTAGTAACTTTGTTACCATTTTTAAACAATTAAAATCTAGATTTAAACATGACCTCCAATAAGAGAACACCTCTCGGAACGACCCAATTTTATTGGAACGGTACGTGGTCGCCTTAGAGAGGTTTTATTGTACAAAAAAAGAGATGTGGAAAAAAAGAAAAACTAAAGTTTGTTTATTTATTTGAAAACGTATAACGTTATTTTTAAATGAGAGAGAATAAGGCCAAAAACTGTTAGATTTTGAAGTTCTCCTCTTCTCTTCCCTGAGAAATTTTGTTACTTCTGTTATGTAAGAACAAGCAATGTGAAATCAGTACGCAATAAGTAGTCAAAATGAGAACTATAATTCAGAACACACGTCATGCAATAGAATAAAAAATTAAAAAGTGAAACTAGTAATTTTTTGAACATATCAAATTCGTTTTTAACGGTCTTGTTCGACAATGCTTCTCCAGATAGAAAATGCTATAGTATGAAAATATATTACAGTATGAATAAATGCAAATTTCTATTTCATCTGGCTATGTTAACGTAAATTTCCATATATAGTTCTTCAAGCAATTAAATCATATTCCTCTATGAAACAACATGTTAAAAAAGTGTTATGTTTGTTTTATTTTTGTATTGTCGTTGCTGTTGCAAATATATATTTGTGTATACTATAGAAGTTTAACAAAATTATTTAATAAATAACAAATAGATGTTATGTCTGGTGTTCGATTAATGCATAACGTAAATTAAAACATGAACTTATTACATGCGTAGTAAATTCCTACAAAATGCCGTAAAGTATCAGTAATTAAAAATTTACAAAGTTTAAGAAAAATATAAAGAAAATTATTTGCTACTGCATCAATTTCCTTTTAAATAATTCAGAGTTACAAAATTAATTTTTTTTTTCAGTTCTGTTTTTTCAATATGTCTGTATATTATAAGTCATAAAACTTGAACAAATGTGCTTCATTACTTTCTCCTTTTTTTTTTTTTTCCTTTTTTCATAAAATTATGGATAAAACTTCCTGTAGTATAAGTAGTTTTTTTATATAAAAATGGTTAAGTGAATTATTTATTAGTCGTATTTATTGTTTTTTACGTATGTAACTGCAGTTTTAAAAATATTTTCCTAAAACAATTTTCTTTTTTATAAATCTTGTCCTTGCAGTTACAGAGCTTACTAGTAAGAAAATTATAAAAAAGCAAAAATATGTTACAAAAAGCTAAAAAATATGGAAGAACTGTTGTATTAAAATTTTAATTTTTGAAAATTTTACTAAAATAATTGCTACTTTTTTCTTTGTCTTGGTTGTTTTTCTATCAAGAAACAATTTAATAATATTTTTTAAAAAATACTATAAAATACTCAAATGATACCAAATGTTAAAAGTGTATCGAAACCCTTTAAAGCAGTCCAAACATATGTTTTCACATTTTTTCAGTACTAACTTTAAGTATTTAACTTGACGGAGGGTGGGATGTTGTAGAACCAACTTAATTTTAATTCCGAAACGGCGTAGTAGAACCAGAATTTTAAAATAAAGTTTTGTTTTTATAATATACGCGAAGAGAAGCTTTTAATTATTTTTAAATAAATTTGTTAGTAAATCCTGGTGTAATTCAATCCTTTCAAAATTTTAGCAAAGGAAATATTTCTCCCTTGAAATGCTTAACTAATGTTTAAATTTGTAATTTAGTTTCTGTAAATATGTAATTAAATTTAATTACATATTGCGTATGCATACTAACATATGTTTTTTAAAATAAAACATCTAAATTTATATTATTTTCCCATTAAGTGGTTTTTATAACACAAAACATTTTACTATTTTCATTGTATATGCTATAAACTGTAATTAAATTTAACAAAATTTATATAAAACTATGTTTAAATCAATTAGCTTTTGGCTTGATAGCAGTGTTGCCAGATTGGGGACTTTTTAAATTCAGATTATTTGACTGTCACCACTTTTTTAAAATAGTACAATTCGCCTTATTTTTCAGAATTTTTAACCTATTTTTGAATAGACCGAATATTTCTATTTCAAAAAAGCGGTAACAATCAACAATCTGAGGACAAACAAGTAATATAAAAATTTTGTTTTTAAAGTCAATTCCTACTTAGGTCCTCAAAGAAAATTTTTATATAATCCCTTAAGCTATAATATTAGTTTTTGTTGCATTAAAATAGCTCAATTTGTTGATTTTCTATAAGCAAGTAGGTTTACAATGGAACTCTATGGGAATTTGGCGAAATATTAGAGATATCGCCAAGTTGGCGTCACTTTTGGCGACTCATTTTGGCCGCCAAATTTGGCGATATATCGCCAAGTTGGCGACAAATTTGGCGTTATTTGGCGACAGAACAGGGTCCCCCCTATGGTAACCCCCTTATAGATATGAAGATGCATTATATGCTTCAATAACCAATGGCCGCCATTTTGTCTCCCATGCAAAACTAAAATAATTAATTAAAATTTAGTTAATTAATTAGTATTTGAAAAAACTGTATTAACATCAATTGTCATCCAGTACAAGTTTAAAAAAATTTATAAAAATTTATTTTAACTTGATAGGATGAATAATGAGTATTTTATTAACGATTGAAAATTTGAACAAGATATACAAATAAATAAATAAATAAATAAATAAATGAATATAGGGAGAGTGTGAACTAATAGTAGGAATTGAAAAAAAAGTCCCCAATGTGACAACACTGCTTCATAGCATGAACACGGTAAAAAAGGAAAGAAAAAATGTCTTCCAATATTTAAAAACAAATTTGTATAACAAGGAGACATTTTAGTTAAGATTTATTATCCAATCATATCATATTTAGTAAATCATATTAAGTAACTTATAATTAGTTTTATTTACTTTAACAGATTTGTCTTACCGTTGTTAACAGGTTAAACGTATTTTTCTTTTTAATCAGTACAACTAATGACTGAACACCGTCTGTTTCCTATAAACCAAATCACTCATTTTTATAGTTACAAAAAAGAAGATAATATCTTGAAATAACTACAATGTAAAAAAAAAAAAAAAATTGTCAAATTACAGCGACCATTTGGAAAATGATTTTTTCGAAGACTAAAATTTAAGACATAAAAAATCGCACGGAGTTGATCATACAATACGTACGCCATGAATTAAACATTAATAGTGTTATTACACGTAAAAATTCCAAGCGACAAAAATCGCCTGCGACTCGTACATATTATCCACCTAAAACTTATGTATTATCCAAGCATTTCATTGGCTGTTCGGGAAAATGCTTTTCCATCGTCAGATTTCCAAGAAATTTGACGACACATTTTAAATGAAATTTCATTCTTAAACTTCTAAACATCCCACAATATTACTTTTTACACCGTCGTATAGAGAAAAAGAGGTACTTTTAAAGGCAATTTGTTTGAAAGCTATATCTCAATTTGTTTCTGAGTTATTAATTTTTTTTTGTAGTTTTTATTACTTTTTTGTCATAGTGGTAACAGAAAGTATCCATCTCTGTTGAAAGTAAAGGGAAATACAGAGTGCTGTATAGACTAATCAGAAAACGAATAAAATACGGATTAAACCAATAAAAACCTTCAGATATGCTTCTGATTTCCCATCCTGGCGAGAACAATAACCATTTTTCCAAATGATTAAAAAATGACAAAAAAAAAAAAAAAAAAAAAAAAAAAAACAGAAGAAAAAAACAGTACATTTTAAATATCATGAATTTCTTTACTCACCTGCAGGAACTGCAACACCTAGTTGTAGCACAACAAAGAAAATGCACAATGCAATGAAGACTTTCATGTTTCCTAATCACTCAACTGCAATTAAAATTTTTGAATAATTTTTTTTATTTCTTTACACCAACTTTACTTTCTAACATGTTGTAAATTACATTGTAAAAAATTTTAGAAATTTTACAGGATGCAGAATAAATGCTTTCGAAACAATGCACAATGCCATGATGAATTTCATGTTTCTTAATCACTCAACTGCAATTCAATTTTTGAGCAAATATTTTTATTTATTTACACTAACTTAACTTTCTAACATGTTGTAAATTAAACTGTAAACAATTTCAGAATTTATTTAGGATACAGAAGAAATGCTTTCGAAAAGTCCGTGTACGTTCTGACATTGAAAATCTTTTTCTTCTCTTCAAAAAGTTTTTGGAAAACAAACAATCGTAAAATCTGGTAAAATCATAAATTTCCGATATTAATATAATCGTTTCCTGTTTTTTAAGTTTTTTCCTAAAATAAGAATCTTTTTTTTTCTTTTTTTCTTTTTTCAGAATCGGTAAGACGTTGTTTCCAGATGTTTCTAATTTATTGTCCAAATTTTTGCTAAAGAGTAAGGAAGTCTTTCCTACTTGCAGATAACGTTGAGATTACCTTTAATTTACTAATTCTTTTTTTTTCTTTTTCTTTTTCTTTTCTTTTCTTTCTTTCTTTTTTTTTCTTTTTTGCTGTTATTTCCATTTGTTTTTCGATATTTTGCAGCGTATAATCCGGATGTTTCAAAATTCCGTATCAAAAATAAAACACGTTAAAAAAATATTTCTGTCATTAAATATATTACTTACAGTTTATAGATAACCACTAATATTAATACTAAAATTATGATCTATGATCGAAATAAATTTTTAGACAAAGAATTTTGCTTCATCGGCAACTATGTGTCTTTGCAGATCACTCTTTCTATTTGTTCACGAAATATGAAATTATTTATATGTTTACCGAGATACAGAAAATATTTATAAGTTTATTGATTTCGAAGCCGTAAAATATGTGAACATGATAACTAAAGTTTGAAAATATATACGGCAAACCCAGCCAAATAAAATTGCCTCAGAAGACATCATCATTAACTGGTAAAAAATTCGATTTAGAGGAATAAAGTAATATCTTTCGATGAAAAAATGATTCAATCTTGATGAACCTGAAGTAATGCATTACTACTGGTGCGATTTGGAGAATAATAGAAACGTTGCATGGAGCCGTCAAAATTAAGGTGGATCAGCACTGAGTTGAGATGCCTCGTCGGTTGAAAATAAGGCTAATTTACTTCTTGTTTCTAAGAAGAACTCAAAATTGTACACCCATGTTTTATAAATACACATGTTGGCATATATTTGCTTTTAGAACATAAAAGATTCATTTTTCCGACAATATTATTCGTCGTGCCATACCTTAAAACATAAAAAAATTTGGTTCAGTGAACAATAGCTCATAATTTTATTGGAAACTTCAATCGTATGATATGGACATTACAAAAAATAATGGAATGGAATGGTGAACTTTTTTATGCCATTGCAAGCCATTCATGCATGAGGGATTTCAAAGAACACAGTCGAATAAAAAGTTCTTTACTTCGAATCATTCATATTTCACATCAAATTAATAAATCAACAGAACGATTTTTACTCATTGAAAGTAAATCAGCACTCAAATAATTAAAAGCTCGATGAATTGAATTTTAATATATTTATTATTATTACCAGGCATTCCTGGTTCAGATCACATATAGCGGTGATCGCTCGCTTCAAACTTTAAATTACATCTATCTAATAAACAAACTGAAAAATTGTAAAGTAAAAAATAGGGTTACCATAATTCTTGGCGATGATTAATTTCCACCAAGTCAAACAGAAATAAAGGGGGGTTTTAACAATGCATTGCAGACCTTAAGAAAGCTATTTACAATATTTGATCAAATATGCCCACATCATAATTATTCAAACTTGTTCCATGCATGTCGAATTGTACGGCTGGGCATCTGCTGGATAAAGGTGGTTACATTTATAAAATCATGATACATGTGTAATAAAAGGTGCTCGAATTAAAATTTGAATTTACATGCTGCACCAAATATAAACATTAAAAAATGAAATAATTTTACTTTTTTTCATATTAAAAAAATATATATATAATAAAAACGAAAAAGTCTCTTTGCATTATATATACATTTTATATATTTTTAATATTTATAATTGTATAAATTTATGACATTTTACACGCGTTAGTATTCTTATAATTTTGGCGAAGGATCTAGATGTCTAGAACATTGTAGGTCTATCTAATACATTGTAATGCCTATAGCGTTTCATCTAGCCTTTCAGACACACTCTTCCCTTAATAGCTAATGAATCTTATCTATAAAACAGTTATTAAATTGCTAAAATTGATTAAAAATACTATCTACGTTTTAGACCTTTGAAAAACGGTGATGAATTTTAAATTTATTAAATTTTGCCCAGGATTTTCCAATCCAAATTTGTACAAGAATGACTTACTAAAATTTTGCTTTTAGAAAGTACATGAAAAAAATTGTATTTATTTATTTATTTATTTATTATCAGACTGCCTATAAATCTTCTTGATTTCAACATTGAATCAAAAGTATATTATAACAAGTATATACTAATAACAGTAAATTCAATTTAATCTGTCGAATGATTTAAAATAGAGGCTATGGGATGGGGGTTCTTCCTTTAACCGCTGCCTATAGAAATATACTTTCAATTACAAAGCGTATACAAATAAAGTACACTTTTTAGGTATGACAACCGTTTTACATGCATGTGTATGCATATTAAAATACTAACTATATATATATTTATACGGTCTTTGGGTACTATAAGTTTCATTTAGAAACTTTAAATTCTTGTTCTGATAAGTTAAACTGTACAATGTCCATTTTGTCTACGCCAAAAACACAAAGAAGTTTGAATTTTATGCAATTTAGCGGCTCTCTGGCAATAAAAATCACTAGTTCATTTTTACTGCAAGAAAGTTTGAAATTTCATAAAATTTATAGTATCGCGTACAGGTCGTATATCAAGTATAGGTTGGTATTTAAATTATAGGTTGGAATTTAAAGTATAGGTCGTAAAAGAATGGGATTTTTAGGATTATTTATTGCAGAATTAGTAGGTACTAGAACTGGGCGATGTAGAAATTTCTTAAATCGATTTATCATCCATCCAACATCGCGATTTAGTGCTAAATCGCGATTTAACACCGATTTTACATTTTAGAATATGGGAGCCTATTTTTTAATTTTTAGTAACAAAATACGATCTTTATGTGCCCCCCCTCCCCCCTCCTGTATTATTTAGTATACTTGGCTTTTAATTTGTCAAATAATTTTGAAAAGAGGTATATTTTACACATAAAAAAGCTTTGAATGTCCCAAAACACTAGGTTTTTTTTTTTCATTTTAATTAGTGACCTATTGTAATACATTTTATAAACTCATTCTATAAGAAGTAATAGACAAAAATCATTTTCTTTTATAACTTGTTATGCATGCTACAATCTAAATTCCTTAAGGGGCGGGAGCTTCCCCTAGCCCACTCAAATAGCACTTCATTGCTAACAGCCTACATACACTTTTTTTTTTTTTTTTTTTTTTTTTTTTTTACAGACACAGATTTAAAAAGTTACTGATGTAAAACAGAAGCATATTAAAAGACTTCAATGATGAATTTAACTATTCATTTACCATGATGAGAAAAGCAGTAAAAAAAGTGGGGGGGGGGGGGAGATATGAGAAATAAGGTGCAATTTTATATCTTTTTAACTTTTAGATTAAAATAAGATTTGATTAACATAAATGCTGACATTTATATAGCGGATGGAGAAGGATTGAAAGTGCGACCCTTGGAACACATCACGGAAATTGCTGATTTTTTTCATGGTTGTTGCCATCCTTTAAGATTAGTAATAAAATATAATCTTAAAATATATCTCTTTTTAATGATAACAAAATGTCAAAAAAGCAAAAAATCGCAGATCTGCAGAAAAATCTAATGAATGCCTCCTCCAGCCCTCCCTCATTCTGCTGTAAAAATAAAGTTACTTGACTCATTACAGAACTTTATTAAAGTATTTTTAATTAATTACAAAATAATAATAAATTAAAACTAAAATATTCCCATAATACCTAAACATATGAAAATTAATTTTTCATGAAAATAATGCATAAAAATATAAACTAAAAATGGATGAATTTGGATATAAATAGGGAATCAATTTCAGCAAGATACTCAATCCATGTGACTGGCATTGAAATCTGATGTCAAATCTGATGCATGACTATTTTAAAATATTTTAATTAATTACTGAATAATAAAAAATAAACAATATGTATTAAAATATTACCCAAACATGTGAAAAATGAATGTTTCATTAAAAGAATGCATAAAAATAAAAACTGAAATTCGATGAATTTGGATTTTAAATATGAAACTTTATTCTTTTTTTTCCAGCGATAAATACTCAATCAATTTCAGGAAAAAAATATTAGTAGTAAAAGAAAAATACTTCATGTGGATCACGGCCAAATAGTGATACACAAAACAATGCATGACTATACCTTTAAAATAATTTCATTAATTACAAAATAATAGTAAATAAAAAATAAATGTTAAAATATTACTAAAACATGTAAAAAATGAATTTTTCATCATAAGAATGCTTAAAAGTATAAACTGCAAGTCGATGAGTTTGGATTTTAAATATAAAACTTTATTATTATTATTTTTAATCATATAAATGCTGAATGAATTTCAGGAAAACAATCTTTTGAAACAATGCAGGATTCTACTTTAAAACATTTTAATTAATTACAGAATATTGGAAAATAAAAAATACATATTGCAATATTACTCAAATATGTGAAAACTTAATTTATCATCAAAAGATTGCATTAGCATATAAATTGAAATTCGATGAATTTGGATTTTAAGATTTAAACATTACTTTTTCCTTTCAACTTTCCACTATATAAGTTCTTAATTTCTGAAAAATACACATTCCAATCTCGTAAACTCTGAATCTTGTTTACAAAATGAATAAATAAATATCAATTCTTACTTAAATCATTGTTTTCTTAAATCGCCTTTTTCGTAAATTGGATCCTGCTAAATCGATTTAACACCAGCTTGCCTTGTTTTCATTAAATCATCTTTTTCTTAAATCGGAAAGCATGGAGGTTTGCGATGTTTGCTTAAATCGGATCGTCCTAAATCGATTTAACACCAGCTTGCCTTGTTTGTCTTAAATCGGAAAGCATTGAGGCTTGCGATGTTTGCTTAAATCGGATCCTCCTAAATCGATTTAACACCAGCTTGGCATGCAAGTGGTAGATACATCAAAGTAGATAAATCGATTTTCCGATGTTAGCTCAGAATCAGTATTTTGTTTTAAATCGATTTAAAGCCAATGGCTAAATCGCGATTTAAGACAATGGCTAAATCGCGATTTAAGATAATGGCTAAATCGCGATTTAAGATAATGGCTAAATCGCGATTTCCGATTTTAGCTTAAATCGATTTAAGACCAATGGTTCAATCGGATTTTCCGATGTAAGCTTTAAATCGATTTAAGAGTTAAATCGATTTAAGGCCCAGGCCTAGTACGTACACTCTTTTCTTTCCAGAACTGTACAACATTTCCTATTTATATGTTAACAACGAAATTCGGTTAGAAACAAATTGCAGTACTTCACAATTCTTTGATGAGAAATAATGTTTAACAATACATTATCATATTTCTAAACATATATAACATCTTTATTTATTCTATATGCTATCCTGTGTACTATTATATATGTTATATAATTATTACTTAAAATTTTATATAATTAATAACACAGAGAAACCTTTTCTTTTTCTCCGAGAACAACGAAATTATTTGGTAAACCATATTTACTGTTTATACTTTACTGAAATATTAAAAGAAATCAATATCATTTAAAGCACAACAAAGTTTAAAAAAAAATCAGTTTGTGTACGAGAGGAAAAATTATCAAGATATGAGTCAAAATATGATAGTAAACAAACTATTATACCTGTTAACTTCCAAGAACTTCTGTGTAGTCGATTACTCAAGCCTGTCTACAACTGCTCTTGTACCATTTATATAGTTTTTTAAATGTTCGCAGATGTTGTAGTATATTTGTTATTATTCTGAATTTGACAGACAGGTATATAACATATGCAATTAATATTCTTCAGACAGTAAACAGGTATATTGCAAGAAATATATTAAATTTTTAATAATAGATTCATCTGAACATTAAAAAAGATATTTATTGTTATTATTGTTTGGAAATACTGAAATATGACAAAATAATCCACATTGTTTTGACAGCTGCTTATCATGAAATTTTAATTTATCCCTTGTGAAATATTTTACATTCATTTTTGAAGACATTTTTGTTAATATTTTTTTTATATTTTTCTTCCATTACGCGAAGCAACACAAGCAGATGTTGGAAGTTTTTTGAGAGACATAATGGTACGCCGATGCACATGGTTACAGAAACGATTTTCACAGTCATGCGTTATGCGATATTCACAGGATGTTTTCAGTATGCATAGATGCTTGAAACTTTTTTACTTACACGGATCAAACTTGATTTTAGATATATTTTTTACTTGAAATTTCCATGAAAGTATATAAGGTTAGTTAACGACAACTGGGCCATGATTTTACAATGTGACACTGGAGCTTCTGACTATTCAGCTTCAAAAAGCTAATGTTCATTTGAATTAAAGTCTGAATTTCTGTAAATGTATTCAGTTAGGTTCCCTCTATCAGACAGAAATGATCAAAATTACATTTTAATATTTAAAAACATAAAAATATGCATATTTCATCTTTCTTTCCTCGTGGATCCAGTTGCCCCATAAAAATGGGTTAAGTGGACCAGGAGGGTCTATGTTCCACACGCGTTTATTTATTTATTTATTTATTTATTTGATTTGGGATATCAGGTCCTGTTTGAAAAAGTGCAAACAACTTAAAAAAAAATTAACCAGGCAAATCATGTAAATTATATGTCAATAAAGATCATTGTAAGAGAAACCTTTGCTGTCAATGTATCTAAAAAAGCATTAAAAGTGAAAACATTAGATTTATTAATACCATAAACATAAAAATTAAGTAAGTACTTATGTACTTTAGTATAGGTAATAAGTATAAAGGTCACATGAGTATTTTAAGGAAAATTAGCAACGTAAATCTATGAACAAACGGCTGCGTAAGTACTTAAGTACTTTATCTGTATCCAAGGGTCGCATTATACAGGGAAAATTTTATTCTTCACCAGAACCCTTAATGAGTTACCTTCATATTCTAAAGAAAGATGCGATGAAGATATTATTTTCAAAATAGTGGTTGGAACAATAAAAGTTTCCCTATAGAATGCGACCCCTGTATCGTACAATTTCAAGCTTTGGCTATCTCGCTTTCAGGGGCAAGGTACTTGCATTCGTAAAATGTTGAAATAACTTAATGACACCAGTATTCACAAGATAGTGTATTTGAAAACAAGCAAAAGTATATTTTCGCGTACTAATAAAGGTGATATAGTCGTTATAAAATTCCAGTGCCGATGTGGCAATTAGGAATTAAAATTATGTGATACCATAACGACATCACCGCCTCTCAAGGGGTGAAGAAATTTAATATCACCCAATATGCTTTTTTTTAAAATTTATTACGTAATTTTAATAAGATGTTCTATAACTGTCTTTATTGTCAGCAAAAAACAATGGAGGAATTTACTTCCCATTTTAAGAGAAACTCAAAAGTATTATTTATAACTATTGGGGTAACTGGATCCCCAGCATGATCCAGTTACCCCAGATACATGTCCCAGTTACCCCATTCTTTAAAAATTTATGAGGTAACTGGGACACCGGGCTTACATTTTAAACATGAAGTAAATATGTATAGAAACCTAATAATATTAACGTAGTTATATGTCTAATCTTTAAAAAAAAGAGATTTTTTAATAAAAGTACTTACAGTATTTTAATAAAAAGACGAGGAAGTTCAACCAAATCGATGTTGTTTTTAAAAAAAGAAACGTAAATTTTCAACAACCTATCACAGCAAAGAGAGAGTTATGATTGAGTTGACGCACATAGTTTTAGGAAGTAGAGGTTAAGGGGCATTGTTCACAAAAGCTAAAACTTAAAATACATCAACGGTTTTTTATAAAATAGCCTATGGCCCAGTTACCTCGTGGGTCCATTTACACCAACTAACCTTATATATATATATATATATATATATATTTTTTATTTTATTCCAAAATTAATGATAAATTACTGCATGAATGGCGCTACAGCAGCACATATCAAATGCAATAAAGCATATTATATCATTTCAAAATGCTAAAACAACATAACTTCAAAAGGAAGGTGTATATCTGCAGAAATTTTAAACTATAAAATATTTATAAAAACAAGAAAGACAGGTAAAAAAACAAAAACAGTCTGTTCTTCATCAGTGGGAGGACAGACAGAAAACTAACTCCACCCCCACTTCTTAAAATTTGCAGGTTTCTGAACACATGTTCACCCCGCATTCAATACTGAAAACTATTGTCATTTTATTAATCTAATTACATAAAAAACTAAAACAACTCAAATGAAAAACTAACAAACATAATATTAACCATACAAAAACAAAAAACTTAAATAAAAAAGGTCTTTTAGAGGAATGCTTAAATTATCATTAAACTGAAAACAAAAGAAAAAAATATAAGAAAACAAGCATGAATGCAGAATAAACATGCGCCCCCCCAAACCCGCAAAATGAAATTTCTCAAAACATGAATACCTGTATAATGTTTCCTACCCGTCAACTATAAACAAATAAATTTTTCTTCCAAATCCATTATCAAAAGCCAGAAATTCCAGGTCTGCAACTTTCTTTCGTTTCAATTCATCAATAGACACCCGTTCTTTTAACAAGACTTTAGGATGCCCATTTCATACAGAAAGATCCAGAAGGCTGCCATCACATGTTCACGCTGTCAGTCCGATGGCAACGATGTGGACTGACAGCGTGAACATGTGATGGCAGCCTTCTGGATCTTTCTGTATGAAATGGGCATCCTAAAGTCTTGTTAAAAGAACGGGTGTCTATTGATGAATTGAAACGAAAGAAAGTTGCAGACCTGGAATTTCTGGCTTTTGATAATGGATTTGGAAGAAAAATTTATTTGTTTATAGTTGACGGGTAGGAAACATTATACAGGTATTCATGTTTTGAGAAATTTCATTTTGCGGGTTTGGGGGGGCGCATGTTTATTCTGCATTCATGCTTGTTTTCTTATATTTTTTTCTTTTGTTTTCAGTTTAATGATAATTTAAGCATTCCTCTAAAAGACCTTTTTTATTTAAGTTTTTTGTTTTTGTATGGTTAATATTATGTTTGTTAGTTTTTAATTTGAGTTGTTTTAGTTTTTTATGTAATTAGATTAATAAAATGACGATAGTTTTCAGTATTGAATGCGGGGTGAACATGTGTTCAGAAACCTGCAAATTTTAAGAAGTGGGGGGTGGAGTTAGTTTTCTGTCTGTCCTCCCACTGATGAAGAACAGACTGTTTTTGTTTTTTTACCTGTCTTTCTTGTTTTTATAAATATTTTATAGTTTAAAATTTCTGCAGATATACACCTTCCTTTTGAAGTTATGTTGTTTTAGCATTTTGAAATGATATAATATATATATATATATTCTTAGCACAGTTATGTCAATTTCCTCTCACCACTCTTGGTCGACTTTTTTTAATTTTTTTCAATATTTATTAATTGTGCCTTCAGTACCCTTGCCATAACAAACCAAATGCAGTAAAGTTCATATAGAAAGTAAATTTTCAGTTATTTCTTCAAATGGGATATAATTTTTCCCTTTTTGCTTATGTTTTCATTAAATATGTGGCTGTTGATTTGAAACTGTGACTGGCGATTTTATTCATATGAAGTTTACGTTTTCGACATAAGACTGAAATTTCTTCTTCGAAGAAAGGTTCTAAAATATTTTGTTGATGACAGAGTGCGATTACTTCAGCTTTACTCGATACCTTTATTAGGTTATACTCTCAGAGCAAAATCAAGTAACGTTCATGAATTTATCCAGAAACTTTTCTTTGCATTCACGAACAATATATCGATGGGTTTTTTTCCTTCCATTGGTTGATTTTGCACTGTTTTTGTTTTAAATAAAGCCATGTTTTAATCAATGGTACCACAAATTTAATTTAGAATGAGCTAGGTGTTTGTTACAGTGATCGTTAGGATGACAACCTTCGTGAATATTGAAAAATCTCCGGAAGGCCGGCTAAGAGGTATGGGATAAAACTGGCATGACCGTACTAAGAAAAAAAGTATGCTGTCATGGAAATGTTGAGCGAGTGTCGAAGCAATTCATTCAAAGAGTCCTAATCAAAAACTATCAAATCAAGAAATACGGAAATTGTGCATAGAAATTAACTGTAAAAATTATTGACACAATATGTAAACGAACATATCTAGATTTTGAATATATCACTGTTTAATACTCTCTCTATGAATTTCCACTATTCAAACTATTTCCAATTTTTATGCAATTCAGACACGTTTTATAATAAAGATATTCAAAAGATGGAGAATATAAGTTCCTGTCAGTATTCTGAAGGAATTTGAGCTAATAAATAATATCTCATTAGTATAATGGGTTGTGCAAGTCTTTGTTAAAGAATTCGATTTTGGATTTAACCAGAAACGTTGGTACTAAAATAATCTCTGAATTAATTGATTATGTGTAAATATGCTACGAAATTGCAAGCTTTTATCACTTTTGCATGTTTTATTTGAGGTCCTTGAACTGTTTTCGATGAAAGTTTTTAGTTTCTACTGCTATCTATGCAGATATTTTACTGCATGCATGTGTATTAAGAAAGTTGACCCATTTAATTAAGGACTTTAAATTTATTATTTTTTACCTATTTAAATTTTTCTTCTTTCATAAACGAAAAATTCGTTAAACTGCAAGATTTTTGCAAAATCGCTTAAAATTTCGATTTTTTCCCTCTATAATTTTTTTTCAACATATGAAGTTAATGAAATGAATGTCACCAGTTTTGGAATTTAGATTTGAAACAAAATGGGTGACTTTTTGAAAATTGGAAAACAGTGTATCTGTCCATGTCCCAAATATCCTGCCGTAAATCAGATCTTAGGCTCAGATATATGGCACCAACCGCACATTCCGTATGGCTGGCATAGTAAACAGTAAAACTATTTTCTTCATTTGTAGTAAAAACGTTTTAATTTTCTTTTTGTAAGTTACGCCGCTCCCCTTACTCAACGAAAGAAATATTTATTTAAAATTGTAAACATTTCAAGCATTACATGAATTATACGTCCATGTGATTTGAAAGATGCATTATGCTAGCAGTTATCAATTATTTATTGTTTAGTGCATTTTCAGGTTTTGCCTTAATTAATTTCAAGTTTCTGCGATTAAATCAGCAAGAATGACGTTTCCCAAACAGCCGTGTCCAAAAGTAAGCGCACGTACGAGCTCTGATATTTTTAATTAAACATTTCCTTAAAAAGGGGTGTGAATTAGACGTAATTTCAGTTTCGAAGAACCATTTAACCGCTAGTCCTACAAATGTAAGTTTTCAATACAAAAATTTTTTGGGCTTTGATAACATTTCCCTGTTTTTGGTAAAGTGATTAAAAAATAGAAATAGATGTGATGTTGAGAATGGCAATTTAACAGAAGTTTACATATAAAAAATAAAAACTGCTCAAAACTGCCCAAGAGAGCAACTAAATGCTTGTTAAATGCTTGCTAAACTTATTCGCAAATAATAAAAATATACGTTACTGAAAGAAAGGTTAAGTTTAAGTTACATTATTTATACACACAAACATAACATTTTCTATTAATTTTACATTTTATTTGCCTAAAAATTGTATCATAATATTGTAATACTGTATTTTTTTTTTATAAAAAGAATTATTAGATATATTAAATTTTATTGATTATATATTTATTGTCTACAAATTTACAATACGCACAAAGGGAGGGTCTTAACTTTTTCTTCCGAGCTAAAAATTACTTAAAACATTAATGTTTAGTACGAATAGTCCGCGCATTTTACTCTACTTTTTCGCGATAACTTTCAACAATTATTTTCCAGGACTGTTAGAATTTCACTTACTCCTAGACGTGTCCGATTATAGATCTTATTTTTTTAAAAAGGGCATTTAGATGAGCGTAGATACAAAACTTGTTTAGGTTGTATAAATATTTTATCGTGTTTCTGCAGAAAAGTAGTGCCTAGCATAAGGGAGATGGAGGCACATGTGAACAGTTCGCATAAATATAACTTTTTCTCATAACTGGATTAATTTCTATAAACAAAAACTACTCAATATAGTAAACAAAACTTTCTTTTACACGTGGTAATTTTTTTAAATCATCTGTATAGTTTTCTTACATTTTTTAATACTTTTATAAATTCAAAAAATTGTTCACATGTGCCCCATCAACGGGGTAGTTGTGAACACATGGAAAAATACCCTTTGGCATGCTTTTTATTCTGTTATTCACTTGTCATCGTAATCATTAGTTATATTACCTGTTAAATTCACCATAAGGAAATATATATATGTATATAGTTTCTGGATTATAAAAGGAAAATAAGTAGATTTGGGAAGGGGAGGCTTAGATTATTTATTAAGTATTGTTGCAATAAAAAAAATAAAGAAGCAATTTAAAAAAAGAAATTAAAACCTTTACATTTTGCTTAGGGTTTTTGGTGTGGGGGAAATTTTTGGGAGGGAGCATTTACATACTATTTATTACTATTTATCGGAAATCTGCCGAAATACGAAAGATTCTCAGTCCTGTATTTACCTTATTTACTTGTAAATTATATATAAAGAAGGTTTTTTAATGATTGAAAAAAATCTCGACTATAATTCTCCCCCCCCCCCCCTAACTTCTTTTAATTTTGAAAGAGGGGGACAATCTGAATGTTACGGTCGTTATCAGTTTAAAAAATTTACTTTCTTAAAATATTACTGATATATATCTCTATTAAAAGCATCATATACATAACTGTTTTAGAGATGGAAGTAAGCCATCATTGCAAGTTCAGAACAAATGTAATAGAAAAACTTGCAAAGTTGTTCAAGGCATTACTTTTGTATTAACAATGCATAAAATAATGTTGTTGTAAACCGTTTAGTAAAATAATACACAACATTTATTGCATTTTAGAAAACATTAAATTTATTTAAAGTACAATTGAATGTAAACGAGCTTATTTTGCTTTATGTATTTGCTGAAAGATGTGCTTGTGGAAGTTTCAATACAAAATCAACTTCGTATGAGGAAAATATCTTCTATTTCAGGAAAATTGTAGATAATGGAACTGACAATATTTCTCATTAAGTTAATTGAAAGGAACAGAATCACAAAATGATTATTGGGGTACTTATGAACGGTTCATACCTGCCCCAACTAGTCTGTTCACAAGAGCCCCACATTGCTGCTTCTGTTAAATTGATAAATAATTAACATTTCTCAATTTTAAAAGAGAAAGAACTTTATCAGAAATACTTATTAGTATTCAGAGTATATGATAAAACACACAAATTCAAATAAATGAATAAATAAATATAGTTATTCGCTTATCAACTTGGAACAAAGATTTTACTTTTGAGATCTGAAAACAGTGTTTTGGCTACAGAAGGCAAACGAAATGTCAAAGAGCTTCAAAAAATTTTTACCGTATGTCTGGAAGTGATATCATCTTTAGTAATTTTTTTCAAATAAAAAAACTCATAATAACTATTGAATAACTATTGAATATTAATAATAGCTATTGAAAAATTGCGATTTTCACATCTGCCCCATATTCACGTGTACCTCCATCTGCCCTATATAAAAAAATAACTGTACTGTAATACAGAAAAGATCGTGTATATTTGATTTTTAGAATGTGAAATTTCAAAACGGTATACTACGTAGTAATAAACGGAATATTTACTTCTCAAAGTTTGTAACATTTTAAAGAAAGAACGTTTTCAATTAAACTATTTTAATTTAAGTGAAATTTTAAGTTTTCCTTTGTTAATCTATTTGTTAATCTATTTGTTATTTTAAATTGCTATTAGCCATTTGCGAGTTTTAGCGATTGCATATAATTACATCTGTAATAAATTGTAATGAGGGCTGTATTTGTAAAAATGGATTTGTGAGTTTAAATATAAGAAAAATTTGCATTTCAAACGAAACATACAGTGACTGCATCTGTAAATTATCTGTCAAGATCATCTTCGGTTTCCTTATCTTCCATTGTCTATCCATGTGGTCTATCCTGCTCACCCTATCTTCGAGTTTAATGAATTTGCTCATTTTTGTATGCTGAGTAAAACTGCGTATATCATATTTGTCTTTGCTGTGTTGTTAACTCGATATTCTGTTCTAAGTGTAAATAATCTGGTTTCGCTAGAAGTTGATCAACCACTGCTATAAGTTAACAAATTATGATATAGAAGCGGATCCTACAACGTCTAGAGGGTCTTGAAGGGAGGGGCGATATTACAAACTAGGAATTTCCACGAATAGATATGTATTTACAATTTTCCTTAACAAAAAGCATCTCCATAATACATATATGACCAACGCTCGATATAATAAACGTCCATCATAGCGACTTTCTGATTATAACGACCAATTGCAAAGGTTCGAAGTATGTAACCATTCAAGCATATTTACATTCAATAGAACGACTAATTAGACCGAACATTTCTATATAGCAAGCCTTTTCAACTTTTCTACCAATACTTTTTTTGAGATTGTTTGTCAGTTAAGCGAGAGAGAGGAAGCTTTATAGTTTTCAAAATGAGAAAAAAAAGCTAAAAAAACCCCATTTTATTGTCGTCTGTACCTGTTCTGAGGGCGATGAACTTATTGTGCCAAGAATAAATGCAAAGGGTATTTGAAAAACATTTAACGCACATGAAACTGCTTGTTTATATATTTATAAAGCAGTTCGCAAAACGTGCTTTGAAACATATCAAATTTACATTTATGCAATAGTCATGGATGCAATAGCTGATTGAGATCTTACGTTTTTAAAATCTACTCTCTAGCCGTCGTACTCCGTCACTTCTGCTAATTTATCAGTCATTATATTATCGGAAAAGTTGTAAAACAATGTCTTTTATAAAATGTCAGGTTTTTTTATATATTATATTGTATATGTTTTACATAACTTTTCTGGCAATAGTCGTATTTTAGAATTGCTGTGTAATGAAGAATAAGAAACAAGAATGTAGCTATTTTAAGCACTTAAGAGCCCACTTCAGCCACAGGAAAAAAAAGGAAAACGCTACTGCTAAGTCTATAGGTGTCTTATTTTGAAATTTTCCGAATGGATTTTGATATTTTTGAATGATTATTTTTGCATAGGTTAGCTGAGGACGATCTACAACCGAGCTAGTGTTTACTTTTTCGATTTTGTTTCCGATTAAAAAAAAAAAAATACTTTTACTTTCGGAACCGGTTGGAATCGGTTCTGAAATTCAAAATATCCTAATATAAAAAGATTTATAACCAAAATAAAAAAAGTAAAAACTAGCCAGGATGTAAATCGTCCTCAGCTATCCTATACAAAATAAATCATGTAAAAATATTAAAATCCAAACAAGATATTTGAAAATAACTTTCCCATAGAATTAACATTATCATCCGGGTGTGTTTGAGTGAGAAGTGTTAAGAGGTTAAAAATGGATAATGCTAGATTGGAGGCCTTTTACCATAAACGAGTCGACCGCCCTCTTTTATCTGTCATTGTGATCGTATATATCAAGTAATGTAAAACTACTTCAAGAAAGCATTAAAAAACCGAATGCTCAAAACTTTATTGGCTAGGATATAATATTAATTCATCAGCTACTGGAGATGAATCAACAATTGTTGTAGTCACCTTATATTACGATTTTAGAGAAATCTAGAGTATGAGTAATAAATATCACTTAACCCTCTCACTACGTAAGTAATTCTTCGCGATGAGCGTCTTTTACAGAATGTTTAATGTTTTATCACCGGTTCTTTAAAGCGGAAATTTTTGACTATCGTAATCGGGGAAAATGTCGTGATTAAATCAAAGTTTTCGCTAAAACATAAATAGTGGGAATAACCAAAGTATTAATTAAACGGGAAAATGCATGCCCGAGTATTTCTCGGGCAACGCAGTGAGAGGGTTAAGCGTAATTTCTAATAAATAATTGATAATTTTGTTTAATGGAGAAATGTACAGACCTTTAGAAATTGTTAGTCTGTTTACGAAATTCTTTCGTGAGTGCATTGTTTGGTCACGAAATTGAGTGGTAAAATTAAATAACACAGCGAAAAGGGTTTAAATTTATTCCTAAATATCATTACACGATAACATTACATGATACGGAAATTTTTTTTTATTTATAAGCAAATGACATATAACTGACAGAATAATCATCATAAATCAATCATACTCATAAATATACGTACAATGCAAAACAAATAAATAATTCTGAAAACATCTGCTATAGAAATTTATTTTCAATCATATACAGGAAAACTGTCTGACAGAAAAATTAATTTCATGTCACATCTGTCTGAGAAAAACATTTTTCTACAAATACAAGATTAACATGCATAACACAAAAAGTACATAAAAGCTAAAAGGCGTAATTGAATCAAGGTAACAGTAATAGACCTTACTGAATTATACAACAGTCATTAGGTAAACTAATTGTCACATATTTTATGAACATTTTGAAGTCTATTTTAAGTGGCTGCTCTTATTTTTTCGTAGAGAGAAAACGAAATAAATTGGCAGTAGACAACAATACTTTTAGCAAAATTATATTTCAAGAGTTACCTAAAATGACGATACATGAAATGTCGTTCAGTACCAAACTGTGAATAAATATATAATGAAATCAAAATTTTATATAAAGAAAAATATACATAAATTTAGGAAAGAGGCGTAAAATTAGTTTAAAGTTCTTTATCAAAATCCGTTTTTCCCTTTTTTAACAGCTTATGGTTTAAGTTATAATTAATTGTTTCTTATATACTTCATAGAAAAAATATTAATCAGATAAAAAACTTAACTTTTATTAAGGGGTCAGTGAGATTTTAAACCCCCGACGTTAATGTTAAAGTTACTACATTTTGAATTTTTATTGTGAAATCACGGCAGTTAAATAACTGAGCTTCTCTTCATGAATTATATTTAGAAAATAATGTTTTCCCTTTTAACATCTTCACAAAAAAGGAGAAAGATAAAATTGGCATGCTCCTACCTTTATTTTCAGCGTTGATCAAATCCGCGTAAGGTAATCCAACCTGCTATAAAAATCCAAAGTGAATCAGCACGAAAATATTCCACTCAGTAACAAAAGAGGGCACAGGATCACAGGACTACACTATTTAATTAAATTAACATAGATAAAGTTAAAATTAAATTTACATTCAAAGTTATATATTTAATTAACATATTATTTCTTTAAGATTTTTCAGAGCGCAGACACACTGCGTGTTTTGCTTAGGGCATATATTTAGAGACTGACTAAAAAAAGAAAGAAAAGTTTTCAGTTCATTAGTCTTTCTTATTGCATCTCGTTGTGCAACACTTTTATGTATACCAGATGTTGGAAATTCCTCTTTTTTTTTCTCTCTGCACGTGAAAAGAGGGAAAAATGGGTAGTTGCTTTCCACTCAGATAAAAACGATTTCATCTTTCAAATGCAATCTTGAAACACAGCTGTAATTATTTCACCATGTCTTGCAATTTCGGTAAATCATTATTCACTTTCTAACACCCCTGCTTGATTTCTGAAGTTGCAATAGTTCTTAAGTTCAAGTTGTCTCTGTGTTTGATAAAGTCATGTTTGGGAAGGGGCTTCGTAAAGATGTCTGCAGTCATTTCCTTACTGGGACAATATTCTAATTCGATGATTCCCTTCTCTCGTAAATCTTTAATTGAATTAAATTTGATATCCACGTGCTTTGTTTTTGAATGATGTTTATAATTTTGAGTCATCTTGATGCATGACACATTATCCTCATACAGAATAATTGGTAGGTTTTGGTTTAAATCTAGATCCTTTAATAGCTTTATCAACCATATGGTTTCTTGTGCTGATGTGGCTGCGGAAATATACTCAGCCTCAGCAGATGATAATGCAACTGAGTTTTGCTTTTTTGTTGACCAGGAAATCGCTGCATTTCCTAATTTACTTAAATTTCCTGTGGTTGATTTTCGATCACTTTTATCTCCTGCCCAATCTGAATCTGCAAATGTCGTCAGAATCGGATCATATTCGTTGCTTATAACTAATTTTAATTCTTGTGTTGTTTTTAAATATCTTATAACCCTCTTGACTGCCCTCCAGTCTTTTTCTCTTGGTTTCTCATTTCTGCGACTAAGGATGTTAATAGCCGCTGAAATATCTGGACGAGTTATCGTAGCTATGTATAGCAATGCCCCTATGGCTTGTCTATACTTATGATTATTAGGTAGTAAATTTTCATCGTCATCTAAGTTTAAGTAACCTGCCTCCATCGGAGTATCACAAGGTTTAGAGTCCTTTAAATTAAATTTTTCAATCAGTTCTTTTATTTTATTTTCCTGATCGAGTGCATAAGTTCCTTCTTTAATTCTTTTTATGTTTATGCCTAAGTAGTAATTTACCATACCTAAATTTTTCACTTCGTATTCTTTACTAAGTTGTTTCATTATTTCATTTATTTCCTTAGTATCTTCTGAAATTAACAGATCGTCGACATAAATGATGATATAAGTTTTATTTCCGTTAGTTTCTCGTGTGAAGAGACATGGATCAGCGGTGCTTTGCACAAAACCTAATTTGTTTAAACTTTCAGCTATTTTAATATTCCATGCTCTTGCTGCTTGTTTTAGGCCATATATAGCCTTTCTTAGCTTACATACTTTATTTTCTTCACCCGGTTTAATATGTCCTTCTGGTTGCGACATATAAACAACTTCTTCTAAATTTCCATGGAGAAACGCGGTTTTAATATCTAAATGGTTTACATTTAAGTTTTTGTGAGCTGCACCCGCTAGAAATGCTCTTAGCGTTGTATAGGCTACTACTGGTGCAAAGGTTTCATAATAGTCACTACCAAATTTTTGAGAATAGCCTTTCGCTACCAAACGCGCTTTGTATTTATTAATTTCTCCATTTGAATTATATTTAACCGTAAAAACCCACTTATTTCCAATTACTTTTACGCCTGGTGGAGGATCAACTAGATCCCAGGTGTTATTTTTTATTAATGAAGCAATTTCTTCACTAGTTGCTTCGTACCATTGGTTTTTCTCATGTGGATTGTTTAGATTTTTAATATCTTCGAAATTTTTCGGCTCTATAATTTTATTTTCTTTAGTAATGTATGCGAGTCTGTCTGGTGGAACACCTCTATTCGATCTTTGTGATCTTCTAGGTTCATTTGTTGTATTTTCCTCACTGTCTGTTTGTTTTTCTTCCTGCATACTTATTATAATTTCTGAGGAATTTTCCCCTGCTTTTTCGGGTTGTTTCTGAACTTCGCTATCATTTTTCAGATTTAAATTTGGTGCTGTGTTTGAATTAAAGTTTTCTAGAAATTTGACGGTTCTTGCTCGTATAATTTTATTATTACCAGTATAGATCCTATAACTTTTAGATCTATTGTCGTAACCGACAAAAATTCCTTCAATCGCTTTATCATCAAGTTTTCCTCTTTGGGATTTGTCGAGATAAGCGTAAGCTTTGCAGCCAACCATTCTAATGTTGCTTAAATCCGGTATTTTATTTGTCCATAATTGGTATGGAGTAGAATTGTGAGCTTTCGTGGGGAGTCGATTAGTTAAGTATACCGCTGTATTTAGAGCTTCACCCCAAAACTTCTGAGGTAGTTTCGCTTCCGATAACAGGCATCGCGTCATTTCAACTAGTGTACGATTCTTCCTCTCCGAAACACCGTTTTGAGCTGGAGAATTTGGCACGGTTAGCTGATGGTGTATACCTGCTTCTTTTAAGTAATTTTCTATCTCATCACTGGTATATTCCCCGCCGTTGTCAGTTCTTAATTCCTTTATATTGCGACCGAATTTATTTTTCGTTATGGCTACGTACTCTTTTAGTTTAGTGATGACTTCACTTTTCTTTGATAAAAGAAATACCATTGTAAATCTACTGAAATCATCAGTAAATGTGAGAAAGAATTTCTTTCCTCCCATACTTTCTGTTGGCATCGGGCCACATACATCAGAATGAACCAAATCGAGAATTTTACTAGCTTTGTTTGTAGCTTGTTTAGGATACGGAGCATTTGTTAATTTACATTTTATGCAACTTTCGCATATTACTTCATGTTTACAATTTTCCATATTAAAACCTGTTGCTAAACTTTTAGTTTGGAGTTGCTTTAAAGCATTTATATCTCTGTGTCCGAATCTCCTATGCATGAGTTCAATACAGTTTTTATTCTTGCATTGATGAGCTAAATTCGCATAGTTTACTTGTTTATGCTTGTAAAGGTCTACTTCATATAAATTACCTTTAATTTTCCCTTCTATAAAGGTTATGCCGTTTTGGATTAATTTACAGGTTTCGTTTTCAAAAATGAGTTTACACCCATGCTTCATTGCTTTATTAACAGACATTAAATTTGACTGTATTTCTGGCACGTACAAAACTTCATTTAAAGTAATGTCGTTTGATTGTGTTTGTAATTTTATTGTGCCTGTCCCGTGTGAAGCAAGAATTTTTCCGTTTGCAATCGTGACTGTGTTCTTATTATTTGTATCAATGTCACTGAATAGGTTTATGTCGTTACAAAGGTGTGAAGAGCTCCCTGAATCAATTATCCAGGTAGATTTATTTTCAATGTTCGCGTAAAAGGAACAATTGTTTTTAGACACCTTTGTATCTAAAGTGGTTTTGTTTTCTTTGCTACTATTCCCCAGAGTCTGTGTGTTTGTTTGTACTTCTACTTCCGGAGTGTTTTTGTTCGTTTCAGAACATAATGCAGCATTCTGTCTCCCTTTATTCATTGTTTGGTTTTTAGAATTTGAATTTTTATTCTTAAGGAACCAACAATTTAATTTTATGTGATTTCGTCTTTTACAATATGTACAAAACATATTTTGTTCTTGTTTGCGATATTGTGGTTTAGTATTATTTTTTTCTGCTTTGTACGCATTTTCGCGCGACGTATTATTCGAGCTATCTTGTCTCCTTTGATACTCATCGGTCAATTTTCCTTTTATAAATTCAGAGTTTAACTCCTCTTCATTTCTCGCTTCAAGTGCGATAATCAAAGTATCATAACTCGGTGGGAGGGAGCATAAAAGTAACGCGGATAAATGCGTGTCCTTAATTTCTTCCCCTATCGCCTTTAATCTGTCGGCTGTTTCTAGTATTTTTACGATATGACTTATCATATCTCCGTTTTCCCCGAGTTTTATACTGTATAACATTCTGAGTAAATATAATTTGCTCGAAAGGTTTGCGCGCTCGTGTATAGTTTTTAAAACATTCCAAGTTGTCTTGGCTGTCGTTTCATTTTTCACATAAATAAGTTGTGAGTCTTCTAAAGTTAATATAATTGTAGCCCTAGCACGATTATCTCGCTTAGTCCACTCAGTAGTTAGTGCTGTTGGGGGGTCATCCTGTGTATAATTAAATAAATCTTCCCTCATTAGGAGCATCTGGGTTTTAAAACTCCATTGGGCATAGTTATGCGGATTTAATTTTTCGATATTAAAGGTTTCTTTTAGGGAGGAGGCAATTGTTTTATCTTTAAAAGGTTTCTTTTATTTTAGTTTCTTAACTTTCAAGAGTTTTCGTTTATTTTCATTTATTGTCACAATAGTTTAAATAGAAGAGAGCGGTAACTTGCCGTGTTCACAGCCTTCAGTCTGTTCTCATAATCTTTTGAATTTTTATTGTGAAATCACGGCAGTTAAATAACTGAGCTTCTCTTCATGAATTATATTTAGAAAATAATGTTTTCCCTTTTAACATCTTCACAAAAAAGGAGAAAGATAAAATTGGCATGCTCCTACCTTTATTTTCAGCGTTGATCAAATCCGCGTAAGGTAATCCAACCTGCTATAAAAATCCAAAGTGAATCAGCACGAAAATATTCCACTCAGTAACAAAAGAGGGCACAGGATCACAGGACTACACTATTTAATTAAATTAACATAGATAAAGTTAAAATTAAATTTACATTCAAAGTTATATATTTAATTAACATATTATTTCTTTAAGATTTTTCAGAGCGCAGACACACTGCGTGTTTTGCTTAGGGCATATATTTAGAGACTGACTAAAAAAAGAAAGAAAAGTTTTCAGTTCATTAGTCTTTCTTATTGCATCTCGTTGTGCAACACTTTTATGTATACCAGATGTTGGAAATTCCTCTTTTTTTTTCTCTCTGCACGTGAAAAGAGGGAAAAATGGGTAGTTGCTTTCCACTCAGATAAAAACGATTTCATCTTTCAAATGCAATCTTGAAACACAGCTGTAATTATTTCACCATGTCTTGCAATTTCGGTAAATCATTATTCACTTTCTAACACCCCTGCTTGATTTCTGAAGTTGCAATAGTTCTTAAGTTCAAGTTGTCTCTGTGTTTGATAAAGTCATGTTTGGGAAGGGGCTTCGTAAAGATGTCTGCAGTCATTTCCTTACTGGGACAATATTCTAATTCGATGATTCCCTTCTCTCGTAAATCTTTAATTGAATTAAATTTGATATCCACGTGCTTTGTTTTTGAATGATGTTTATAATTTTGAGTCATCTTGATGCATGACACATTATCCTCATACAGAATAATTGGTAGGTTTTGGTTTAAATCTAGATCCTTTAATAGCTTTATCAACCATATGGTTTCTTGTGCTGATGTGGCTGCGGAAATATACTCAGCCTCAGCAGATGATAATGCAACTGAGTTTTGCTTTTTTGTTGACCAGGAAATCGCTGCATTTCCTAATTTACTTAAATTTCCTGTGGTTGATTTTCGATCACTTTTATCTCCTGCCCAATCTGAATCTGCAAATGTCGTCAGAATCGGATCATATTCGTTGCTTATAACTAATTTTAATTCTTG
Organism: Maratus speciosus; assembly: GCA_963932465.1. Taxonomy (NCBI): domain Eukaryota; kingdom Metazoa; phylum Arthropoda; class Arachnida; order Araneae; family Salticidae; genus Maratus; species Maratus speciosus. The sequence continues at coordinate 524,215,882 of OZ010786.1, forward strand.
TGTTGTTTTTAAATATCTTATAACCCTCTTGACTGCCCTCCAGTCTTTTTCTCTTGGTTTCTCATTTCTGCGACTAAGGATGTTAATAGCCGCTGAAATATCTGGACGAGTTATCGTAGCTATGTATAGCAATGCCCCTATGGCTTGTCTATACTTATGATTATTAGGTAGTAAATTTTCATCGTCATCTAAGTTTAAGTAACCTGCCTCCATCGGAGTATCACAAGGTTTAGAGTCCTTTAAATTAAATTTTTCAATCAGTTCTTTTATTTTATTTTCCTGATCGAGTGCATAAGTTCCTTCTTTAATTCTTTTTATGTTTATGCCTAAGTAGTAATTTACCATACCTAAATTTTTCACTTCGTATTCTTTACTAAGTTGTTTCATTATTTCATTTATTTCCTTAGTATCTTCTGAAATTAACAGATCGTCGACATAAATGATGATATAAGTTTTATTTCCGTTAGTTTCTCCTGTGAAGAGACATGGATCAGCGGTGCTTTGCACAAAACCTAATTTGTTTAAACTTTCAGCTATTTTAATATTCCATGCTCTTGCTGCTTGTTTTAGGTTTAAGTTATAATTAATTGTTTCTTATATACTTCATAGAAAAAATATTAATCAGATAAAAAACTTAACTTTTATTAAGGGGTCAGTGAGATTTTAAACCCCCGACGTTAATGTTAAAGTTACTACATTTTGAATTTTTATTGTGAAATCACGGCAGTTAAATAACTGAGCTTCTCTTCATGAATTATATTTAGAAAATAATGTTTTCCCTTTTAACATCTTCACAAAAAAGGAGAAAGATAAAATTGGCATGCTCCTACCTTTATTTTCAGCGTTGATCAAATCCGCGTAAGGTAATCCAACCTGCTATAAAAATCCAAAGTGAATCAGCACGAAAATATTCCACTCAGTAACAAAAGAGGGCACAGGATCACAGGACTACACTATTTAATTAAATTAACATAGATAAAGTTAAAATTAAATTTACATTCAAAGTTATATATTTAATTAACATATTATTTCTTTAAGATTTTTCAGAGCGCAGACACACTGCGTGTTTTGCTTAGGGCATATATTTAGAGACTGACTAAAAAAAGAAAGAAAAGTTTTCAGTTCATTAGTCTTTCTTATTGCATCTCGTTGTGCAACACTTTTATGTATACCAGATGTTGGAAATTCCTCTTTTTTTTTCTCTCTGCACGTGAAAAGAGGGAAAAATGGGTAGTTGCTTTCCACTCAGATAAAAACGATTTCATCTTTCAAATGCAATCTTGAAACACAGCTGTAATTATTTCACCATGTCTTGCAATTTCGGTAAATCATTATTCACTTTCTAACACTACAGACATGTGGTATGCATTCGATATTTTTAAAATATGCCCCCCGAGAACTGGATACTCGTCTTAAAGTAGGGGTGCACAACCTTTTTAAGAGAAGAGCCACTTACAAAACTGTCTCGGTTGTCGAGGGCCACATAAGTAAGAACAGAATTCTATTTCCAGGAGGTGATTTGAGGCCTATAATCAGTTAAAAATATGGTTTCAGAGGGTGAGGAGCTTTACCCCTCAAGGCTCCTCTACCCAGTCAACATATCCAATTCAGTTGATAAGAATATATCACGAAACTCGCGATATTTTCTCGCCCGATCGACGAAATTTGCGATATTTCCGTCCCTGATTTACAAAATTCACGAATTTTTCTACGTTCGATCAACGAAATTTGCGATTCTTAACTGACTTTGATGAAATTTGCATATTTTTCTCGCGGCAAATTAACTAAAATGCCCGATTTTTTCTAGCGATAATCTGACGAAATTCACGATTTTTCCATGCCCAATCAACGAAATTTGCGATTCTTAACTGACTCTGACGGAATTTGCAATTTTTTCTCACGGCAAATGGACTAAAATTCGCGATTTTTTCTCGCGATAAACAGATTCGTCGATCTGGGGGGGGGGGGGGGGGGGAGAGCGCGAGTTTTTTCGATCGGGCTCCGAAGACTCGCGCGTATCATCGAAACTCACGATTTTTCCATGTCCGATCAACGAAATGTGAGATATATCCGCTCCTGACAGACAAAATTTGCCATTTTTCCGCGCTGGATCAACAAAATTCGCGATTTGTTCTTGCGGTAAAAAGACGAAACAGGATATTTTTCCGCATCCAATGAACAATTTGCAAATTTTTTGCGCAATTTACAACAAAACTGACGATTTTTATTTTGCCGAATCAACGAAATTTTCAATTTTACCGTGCCCGATCGACAAAACTCGCGATTTGCAGTGCTCGAACGCCGAAATTTGCGATTTTTTCCTCGCCTCATCGACAAAATTCGCGATTTTTCTGTGTCCGATCAACGACATTCGCAATTTTTCTGAGCCTGATTGACAAAATTCGCTATTTTTCCGCACTCGATTAAAGAAATTCGCGATTCTTAAACGTCTGATGAAATTTTCCATTTTCCCGTAGCAAATTGTCGAAATTCGCGAATTTTTCCGTCGACCTATGAACAAAAATTGCAATTTTTTCCAGTTATAAATTGACGAAATTCGCGAGCCACAGGTTGTGCATCCCTATCTTAAAGGATGTCTCCTTTTTTTAGTTGTAAAAATATTTTTTAAACATATTTTTAATTTTATTTGAAGTGTTGAAGTCTTACTCTGTTTCGCGAAGATTTTAACACTTAAAATATTAAACCGAGTTTAAGAAATGTTTTGACATCTAAAACAAGTTCGAAATTGTACATCAAACGTGGCAAATGAGGTGCGTTCTTACAACATCTAGTTTTATAAATATTCAGATCTTGGTGCAATAGCTGTTGCATTCTTATGCAAAAATGCATGAACACAAAATTCATAACGATTGTATATATTAAATTCAGTTATACGGAAATAATAGGACTCCATCTTAAATAGCACCAGACGATGGCTATAGGTGCTACGTACTTATGTAATTACGAACGCACCTATAAAAGTGGCGTCCTTTAAGAAGAGCACACAGGAAAAGATAGTTAAAACATTATTTTCCCAAGGAGATATTAAAAAAAAAAAAAATCTCGGCCGGCTCGGTCCACAGGCACAGGTAGATTTCGAAGTTAAGTACTGTTTTCACAAACAGAAACTAGATAAAGATTAGAGATAAACCCAGTTTAACAAATTTATCTAGCTGATTCTGACGAATTTTTAATTTCCTTTTTCTGTATGAGCAGGTTTTATCAGAATGATGCTAAGGCTGTTGTCAAATGCATTGCTCAACAAGCCTTATACTTTCTGACACAATAACGTGCACATTTTTAATCGTAAAGGTATAAAATTGTTCAACACAATTGGTCGCATCACAAGGTGTTTTTCTCACTTCATTCATTGGTTTTTCAGCTTTCGTCGGGAAATTAGGTTCAAAACGCCAAATTTGACAGTATTTTTCAAAACATCTACTGTGTTTATAAAAAAAAACGGAAAACGTCTTTCAATTACATAGTTTCTGTATAACAACACCTTCCAGCTTCATGCGTTTCCGACAAAAATGAATTAAAACTTATGTCATAAAGTTGCACCGTTGGATTTGAGAACAGCATTAATACGATATTTTTTTCTTCAACCCCTAATATATATTTTTTTTCTTTTAAGAGTTGGTCTTATCAAAATCTTGTAAATATAAAAGTTGTAGATAATATTAAGAAGATTTATTATAAATTTAAGCGGATTTGATATCTTATTAATTGATGAAGCTATGATTTTTTTTCTCTTTCACCCCTCCCCCTTTATTATTATTATTATTATTATTATTTATTATTATTATTATTATTATCATTATTATTATTATTATTATTATTATTATTTTATTTATTTTATTTATTTATTTATTTATTTATTTATTGCTGTAAGAGTGGGTCTTATCAAGAACTTTTCAATGTAAAAGTTGTAGAAAAATTAAGCAGATTTATAATAAATTTAAGTGGATTTAACATCTTAAGAATTGATGAAGTTATGAATTTTTTCCTTCTTAAACCCTATTTTTTTCGCTCCTTGATACCATTTTTAATGATATCAAAAATCTGTCATACATAAATTTTTGGCCCTTTTTATAGAAGTAATAATAACTTTAAACTGATTTGATGTTTATTACAACTAAGAAGTTTAGGGTTTTCTCTGTATTTACAAAACCCCTCCCTATCCCCCCCACCCCCTGGTCCGATTTTGCCCATTAACGAACTTGACCGATATTTTCTGCCACTTGATTTTATGTATCAGTTTGGAAGAGATTTATGCAGAAATATGGAAGTTATCGTGTCCCCCCAAAAGTGGTATATACAGGGTGTTTCAGAAAAGATGGCCAAAACTTTAAGAGGTAATAGTACACATGTAAACAAACAACTTCCATCAAAGAATGCATGGTCGGAATTAAAACGCAAAGGTGCTAGAGGACGTCGAAGGTGATGTTGCTATATGAAACAAAAGCACACAAAGAACGATTAAGTGACAAAAGCAAGTTTAATGACATGTGATTACTACAAGTAATTAATCGTTGAGTATCGTTCGTATTCATTACGATCGATCATATTTGTATCATATCGTTAGTATTCACTCCAGAAAAAAAAAAGGGGGGGGTGGGGCAAGGTGCTAGTTCCCCAAAAGGCACTAGTTCAATAAAAAAAGAGCATTTCTTCATGAGTAAATCTATTAGTAATGTTATTAAGAAAAGAAAAAGCATAATTTGTTTTGATAAATAAAGTGACATTAATTTTTAAGGATTTTATGAATTAGGAAAGGAAAATACAATTTGAAAATACAATTAAATAACGACATGATTCAATAATATTCTGTTTTTTCTAAAGAAATTAAGTTCTATAATTTTTGAAAGGTCTTGAGCAAACAGATATAGAAATACTGTGGTATGAGGAAGTTTTTTACAAGAAATTTCTTCGGACAACCAAGGCCAATGCCAGACGGGCGTCTTTTTGCCTGCTTTTTTGCTTACGTACTATCCATTCACAATGCTATAGCATTGTGAATGGATAATACGTAACTAAAAAAGCAAACAAAAAGACGCCCGTCTGACATTGGCCTAAAGGTGAAAAAAAAGCAGGGTGCATTTTGCAAATTTTAAAAAGAGCAAGGTCCTGCGACCTTAAAAAGTGGCCTAGAGGAAACAGTAATTACAGAATTAATAAATCCTGCAAATAAGTATAATTTCCTTAGTTAGTAGCACAAATAACAAAACAAGCAAATATCATTTGCAACTCATTTTACATTTCAACTTGGAACAATTACTATTAATTGCATAATTCTAAACTCACATACGTATGTGTATTACAACCCAAAAAATTATTATGATGAGTCACATGCATTTATACACACAGAGTAAATATGATAATAGCAGCATTATCACCACTCAGTAGGAATTATTAGCATTCAGTGCTTCAAAAAAAAAAAAAAAGGTTTTGCTGCATTTATAATCCCTAACAAATTTCTTTATTTGGTGTACTATGAATTCAAAAGTAAAAAAAAAAAAAAATGTTTATTCAACCTCTACCAAAGAAGCTCTTTCAGAGCTTAACATTTCTATACCAATTAGTTTATTTTCTCTTATACATTCTTTTATAATAGTTCTTGAACAGACGTGATTCTTTCATTCTTCTTTAGCTCCAATTTGCTATAAATTTATTATTTCAAATTATAGAATGAGAAAATAAAATACTGGCTGCTTATTCTTGTACTTGCAGATATTTTATATATTTGTTATGCCTATTTTACATATAAGAATGAATAATTTGATTAGTTAAAGGAAATGATGATATTACAAATGATATTAAATTTAAATACAATCTAACTTTCCTTTAACGAAGTTTTCTGCTTAAAGAAATTTTTTGCTGAACCTTGACTTTGAACATCATTAACATGCAAATTAATTTCCATATTACGAAAATATATTCTAGTATATAACGAAGTTTATTCCACTTTCGTGCGTGTACACCATTCAAGCATTCATGTATATATTTATTTCAGCGGATTATATGAAAATGATTTTTTTTTATTTAATCATTTCCATTCAACAAAAAAAGAAATTATAAAAGTCTTCGGAACAATAAGAAGGGGATTCCAGTTTCACAAGAATGTTACAGATGGATTGTTCGGGTGCTTAAAAAAATGCGAAATATTTTATGAACAATGTATTTTTTATAAGAAACCTGTGCAAAGTAATATTACAGATATATTTAAGGAAATTGAAATACTGAGAAAAAAAGAACAGTAACGCTACGCTTCAGTTTTCGTTTACCTTTCTTTATTATGGGTTTCTATATTTTTCCAATTAATTTTGTTTCATGTGTCTACATTGTACAAAAAAAAAAAATACCCGAATTAAAATATATTTTTCCAATATTTTCATTTTATGTGTATTTTTAATTTTATGCGTGTGTATTTTATTATACAAATTTCATGGATTTGAGTCGATTTCTGTCTAGCGAATTTTCTTCATAGCGAAGTGTTGAAGTGTCACGATGAGACTTCGTTAAATGAAAGTTTCACTGTATATAAATGAAATGCTTTTAAAGACAGATAAAAACTTGCTTTTTACAAACTTACTGTACTTAAATTTTTACAAGTCTAAGGAATAGTTTAAACTTAGAAGCAATTATTTAAAGATTTGTTGTTGTTGTTGCTGTTGTTTGTTTAACCATAAGACAAAATACCTATAGAAACTTTCAAATTATGATCATCTTAGATTTTAATACTTTTTTTGTAATTTTAAGCATAAAATTTAAAAATAATAATCGAACATACTAATATGATCGAATGAATACAAAATCATTTCTATTCTCATCACGACTTTCAAGATTTGAAAATTTTCGTAAATTTTTCTCGCATTTCCAATTATATCTTAAACAATGCAAAAGATGACAGTTACTCTATAAAATGTGTATAATTTGTATTTAAAAATGTAAAAAATAAAATATGCTGTGGTCTCTTTCGTTAAAAAGGGGGGAACTTTAGAGGGAAGAATGCATAAAAGAAACCAAGCAATATTTTTTTCTCTAATAAACACAATTTCCAGTAAAGTAGAATTTAAAATGCTTCTTCATGTTATTGTTAAATTGCTACCCAGTCTGTGTACGTTAAGCATATATAAGTGTTTTATTTATAATTTTGTTTGGAAATTAAATATTCATTTTTATAATAGCTTGGAATATTAGACTTAGTTTTACAAACCAGACTGAAAATTTTACGATATCAATAGCAGATGGATAAATAAAATCTCAGCCTCTATAACTCTATAGTGTTCTTGATTTTATAAAACACATTAAAACTAGAATAGTAGAGAACTAATAGCAAAATGCTATATGTTTAAAATGCTTTATAAATGCTTTTATTATTCTTAATACTTTTAAAGTAATTAAAAATGTAAAGCCAATATTTACATATTTTATTCATACATTCAAAATTTAGTTACCTTAAAACTTTAACACGTGACAAAACAAATTTGAAAATTCTGCATTTTTATTTTAATACTATACATTTAAAATGGGTCATGTGTATTAACTTAGTAATCTAGCAATAGCTTAGTAGTCTATAAATATTTTCAAATAAGGTTTATAAATTTTTATATGAATATAATTTTACTTCAAATATGGTTAGTTATGACACGTTGCTCTAAACTTACCTCATGCTCGAAAGTATTAAAAAAATAGAGATTTTCTCTTGTTTCCAATATCAAACTTTTTTTTAATATATATATATATATATATATATAACTAATTCTCTAAAATAAATAACTGATGCATTTTTCCATATCCGTAACAGTTTCTGCAACGCGGGATAACCCGCCATCGGTATAGGCTTCCAGGTCCCGCGTTGCTAGTTTATTAAAAAAAAAAAATACCATATTATTTAACAATTGTTGATAGTTCTCCATTTACAGGATTATATAAGAGTTGTTAAACGCACATAAATTAAAGATAAGTAACAAAGATAAATAAGTTAAGAATGCTAAGGACATTTAAGAAAATTAAATATAATAAGTAAAAGTAATAAGTAAAATTATTACAAATATTTATAACATGAAAGAAATTTATTTTAACATGTGGAATTGAATCTTAATGCAACAAAAAATGATAGAGCCAAAGAGTACTTTATTAAATGTTCTCAAATAAAGATAAAAAATTATAAAAAAAATATTTTCTGTTACTTAAACAATAGATTTGTTAAAAGCTTTTATACTAAAGGATTTATCTTAAATGTAAAATCAACATACTAATTTAATTATCTATTATCTAAACAGCCCTGGTAAAAAAAAATAAATAAATAGCGTGTTTTAAAAATTCTTCATTGTATCTTATTTGTATGAATTTTTAACATATTTTAAAATATTTTCTCAGTTATATTGGCACTTATATATATTATCACTTTATTAGCAGCATTCATTAAAAAATGAATTAAAATTAATGATACCATGGAGCTGTGTTAAAGGTTAAACATATAATATTTATATTCAGCGATCATTTATTTGAAATATAATAACTACAAACTATAAACAAAATTTTAAAATTGAATTTTTATTTATTTAAACGAAAAGGTAATAATTATTTTTTATTTTTCTTAACTAAACAAGAGGGAAAAAGAAAAGACGGTGAATATTTTGAATGATTTTCTTGACATATTGAAAAATGCACTAAAAAGTCACATTAAAATGACTTTTTCAGAAGCCTTTTCTAATGTTTCTGTTTTATTCATTAGTTTTAGAGAATTTATTTACGTATTGAAAAATATAAATGAACTACACTGTAAAAAAAATCTGTAAAGTTACTAACATATTTCTCGGAAACTGGGATTCCAGGAACTTTTTATGTAACGGCAACAGCAAAAAATTCTGTAACAGCATCTGTTACAGGAATTTTTCTTGTTGCCGTTACATAAAAAGTTCCTGGAATCCCAGTTTCCTAGAAAAATTTTAGTAACTTTACAATTTTTTTTTTTACAGTGTAATGCTTTGGGAATAAGGGATACATAGGAAGATTTTTGAAAGAAACCTTTGCTACTCTTCCATATCATGCAATTAAATAAATATATATATATATTTAAACAACATAGTTCAACCTTAATTTTTTTTTTCTCATCTTGTCAATTTAATAACTATATACATTTGATTCTATAGAGCAGATGAAAAGGTATTTAAGCAAAACCCAAATTTTATATATAAGAAGTAACTCATTATAAACTCTGTGAGTGATCAAAATCTATACACTAGTTCCGGTATTCCTGGGAACTTGAAATTCGGTACAGAAAAGGAATTTTGCATGTAAAGTAACGAAAAGAAAAAAAAAATTATAGCACTTTAAAAATTAGAAAGCGAATTCCTTAACTGAGAAGAAAGTATGGTTCAGGCATCTAGAATCTAAATTGTGGCTCTAGAAAAAATAGTTCCATGTCATCCTTATAAATTCTAGTTCTCTTTGCTAGAGAGTTCTAGAGTCTCCTTCTAGAATTCAAGAGCGTTTTCCTATATTCTTGTGGTCAAACTTATTCAAAAATCTCTGCAAACAGATGCGACAACAAGAGGTTAGTTTTAGTAACTATAATTCTAATTTATGAAACCATTCCAGAAAACAAACGATAATTTCTCACTACTGAAACGATTCATTATCGTTTCGTCACCTAGAAAACAAGAGACTAGAAATTCTAGATAATTTCGTCTATTCAACTTAGTTGTTTTCGCTATTCGCATAGCTCGGAAACCTATATTTCTAGTTTTGGGATTCAGAAAATGACTATCTATTCATTCTAGGTGAAGGCGGTATATTTTTTTCGCAGTGTATTGTGTTATTAATCTAATATCGTTTTATTATCTTTGTAACTCATTTTAATGCAAACTTCAGACATTTGGCCAAAATCTTACTGGCATAAAAACATGTCTAAATGCACCCATAAGTTAAATTTGTTAAACTAAAATTGGCTCAGAAAACATACTTAAAATCTCAGCCGGGTTATCGGAAATGATACTCGACCGCCAATTGACGAATTTTGTGTTTTTATTTATATTAATTTTAAAGATGATAAAGTGGTTCATTTTGTACAAACAACGCGATATAGTTTGCAATGCGGATTAGTTTTTAGGATTAAGATCTACGACAAGGGAAATAAAGAAGGCACTATTCTTCTTTTGAACATTCTCGATATTGTGATAAAATTGTTAAAAATTACATGAACATTGACATTTTTGTGGAATTTTTACTACTTTTCCTCGTTTCCAAACCCTGAAGATAAAAAGCAACTCATAATATTTGTTCTCCTTTGGAAAATGTTGGATGAACATTTATGTTTGAGAATTTAACAGTAGATTACATTCAAGTGTATAGCTTTTTTAAAAATACTCTATTGTTTTTGTGTTATTAAGGAAAATGCGTATAAATTCTAAAGTGCTACTTGTCGCAATAAGCAGGAATTCAGTATAAGGAAGGTTTTTTTTAATGTGTATTAAGGCAGGTTGTCTGTAATTTCTGTTATCGATGAACGCGAGGATTTTTTTTTCTTTTTTTGAGGTAATTTTTTGAGGCACCCAAATTTCATCACATGTTATTACAGTCTTTAGAAAATCCGAATCATTTTGAAGCATCTGTTTACATTCACAATATTCTTGTATACATTTGTTCTTTAGTAAGGGGATGAGGGAACCATCTTGAACATGTCTTTTCAAGATGGCATGTCTTCGATAATGTCTTTTAAACAGACATGGCGAAGCTGTAAATTGTTGCGTAGAATGCAAAGTGTCGACGTTTTACAAATGTTAGTTTATGCCGATATCTCCTCATATATCATTCGCTGATTTTCTTGTAAGATTGCCTACGCAGTGTTAACATTTTGATCATTCACTACACTTTCTGGTCGGCCAGGCTTAGGAGACAGTTCTGCAGAAAAACATTATTTTTTGAAATCACCATGCCATCTAAAAATCGTAGATTTACAAAAATATTTGTGTTTGTAAGCTTCTTTCATTATCTTAACTGTTCCTGGAGCTGTTTTTCCCAAATGATAGCAAAATTCTATGGCACAGCACATTTCGTCTTTTAACTCTGAATCACTCACCTCCATTTCTGTAGGATAAATAAAAACAATTCTTTAAACAAGAACGCAACTAGGAAAATAAAATCGTCTGCTTCGTTTAGTATATTTATAAACGTACAGTTAATAGTTTGAAAAAATTGCCTGCAGTTTTATTTTTTAGTCTTGCGGTGTGGCCACTATATAAAAAAAACACGCTTAGTTTTTATGGAATGCCCTTTGTATAATTCAAATTAAACTAGCCTTAAAATGTTCAGATTGTCTATTTTTAAAGCAAATAAATTAAACGAGTTAAGTTAACTAATTTTCACTAATCAATAATGCACTTATCAGGAACGTCTGTCAGTTAATTTGCGTATTTTACGTTGAATTCTTATCTGCTCGACAGAGTTAGCAGCATTCTTCTATTTATTTCCAACAGGGTTATATTTGGCGATAGAATACTTATTTCTTTTTTTCTTTTCAGTCATTAAGTAAATTTTAAGACCACTCCATGATTATGAAAACATTTAAGACCACTTTCTATCTGCAATGTCAATCCAAATTCATTACTTAACTGTATAGATGCGGTCATCAGGATTATAGTTCTTCCTGCTACAAGCAAAGTTGCCTTTATTTTCTTACAGGAAATCCTAGGCGAACGCACAGCTATTCGCAATACAATATGGTTGTCTCGATATGTTGTTGCTCTTTGTCGGCCTGATAGTTTCCTTGTAATAAACATCCCATCTAAAGCTAAATGTAAGCAAGACTACTGTATATAATTCGATAGTGAAGTATGCAATACATAGAATGTTTACTGCAAGGGAACGATAAAGTCGACAAAGAACAACAACGTCTCAAAAGCGTCTGAACGTCGTGGCGAATAGCTGTACGTGTACATTCGTGGACAAAAAGAAGTAAACACCCCTTACTAACTCTGCAAAATTTATCGTAGAAGAAAGTGACTGGTACCAAACGATTGGTAATAAAGTCTTCTTTTAAATGATGTATATAAAATTTGCTTAGGGGGGCGTATTAAAAGGAACCATAACTTTTTTTTTCAATAGCAGTACACAATTCTGACAGCATAAGTAAACTCTACACCTTTCAATTAGCCAAAAAAGAAATTTTTATGTAATTCGTACGATAAGTTTCCGATAAATTTATTATTTTAAAAGGAATGTATTTTAGGGGCTGTATCGAAATCGAAGTTCGGTACACTATTGTTGACAGAGAGAGCTCCCTTCTTGATCACGGCATTTAAGCGTCACTCAAGCAGTCATTGAAGACTGCTAGATTACAGGATAGCATAAGAAATTTCAAAATATCTGGTCACTTCTATCATAGACGGCCCCTTAAACCATCATTTTGCCGTTTTTTAAGCATAATTTGAAAGCTACTTGGAAGAAAAATGCGAAATTTTGGATTTCCATAAAGCAGGACTAAATAAATCTAAATCCATCAAAAAAATTGTACGTTGCAATTCATAATTTTTTCGAGTATTAATTTCATAATTCATAATTCATATCATAAAATTATAAAAATTACAAATTCAACGTATTTATGTTTGGATACTTTAGAACTAATGCTACACAAAAATTAGCACATTCGTAGTATAAATTCAGGAGATATTAATGAAAATATGAAAATGTAATTTAACATTAGAAGCACTAAATTTTGAATGTTTATAATTCAAAAACATATCATTGAAATGTCTTGAAATTTGGTGTCTAGGCATAGTTTGTACCGACAAGTTGAAATAGATCGTTAAACGTGGGTATTGCCATTGAAAAAAAAAAAATTGGGTTCATTTTAATATGTAGATGGCCCCTAAGCAAATTTTATATACATCATTTAAAAGTAGGCTTTATTTCCAATCATTCGGTACCAGTAACTTTCTTCTACGATAATTTGTTGACGAGTTAGTTGGGAGTGTTTACTTTTTGTTTCCACGACTGTACATTTTCTGTAAGAAAATAAAGTCAGTTTTACTTGCGGCAGGAATAAATGTAAGCGTGAAGGCCTTATCTATGTGTTTAAGCAAGAAATTTGAATTATTATCACGAATAGCAAGTGGTCTTCAATCTTATCATAAACATCGAATGTGCTTAATGTTTTATCAATAACTGCATAACAATTTGGTAGACAGTGAGTATTTTGTATACATTAAAAAAATGAAGAAATAAAAATGAGAGAAATTGTTATTGGTTGCTTCACGGTTTAAATAAAAAGTATTTAAAAAAAAAAAAAAAGAAGAAGAAAAGACCCACGAAACAAAATGTATTGAATTCAAATTATTTTTTTTTGTTGTTACAGCTATGTTTTTAATGTTTCTGTGTTGAATATTAAATAATAAATTATGTAAAGTGATACCGAAGATATTCCTTTTACGTACATACATAAATAAAACAAGAAAAACATGTATAAAAAATAGTTATCAAAGTTCAGCTAACAGGTTATTATCAAGAAATTCGTTGACAAAAATGCTTTAATTAACAATCATAAAGTGTGTTTTCTCAATGAACACAATTTATTTCGACAGAATAATAATAATAAAAAAAACAAACAGATAATTTCAAAGAATCTACTTGTACTAACCATATTTTTTTATAATCTTTTAAAGAAAATGAAGATATATTTATTCCTGAATAATGACTTGAAATAAAGAAAATAAATCACAAAGCATAACATACACAATTAAAAAATCACAAAACTTTCTCATCTCCCGGAAACGGCCACTGATTTATTGGAATCTGAAAGTGCTCGCAGGAAAGAAAACCCGTTTTCATAAATAAAACTAGCTTCAATTATATAGGATTACGACGCAAGATAGAATTATGAAAATTTCCGGCTGGCCTGATCCCGGCAGCTGATTAAAAAGGGATTATAACGTCAAGGACGTTTTTGTTTATCACCAATACAACTCACTAGACAACTAATGAATGCCCTTAAATATTGGATGCGGCACAATTTTATTTTAAAAGAAGGTATATAAATAAAGAATAAACTATGACATTCCTTTTAAAGATTATGATTGTCGTAAAGAGATGCTCCATTAATACCCCTTCACCCATTGACAAAAAAAAAAAAAGCAATTGTAATTTTCATTGTTGCTTTGAATTATTGTACCTAGAATCAATTAAGAATTTGGAAATAAACAGATGAAAGCGCATATTAAGTTACGTATTACTGAATTTTTGTCTAGCCTGATGCTAGCAGCTGATTAAAAAAGGATTATAACGCCAAGGACGACTTAATTTATCATGAATACATCTCGCTAGATACCATAAAATAACTAATTTAAGTCCTTAAATATTGGATGATGGGGCACATTTTTATTTTAAAAGAAGATTTATGAACAAAGAGTAAATGATGACTTTTTTTTCAAAGCTTAGGATTTTCTGATGGAATTCTTAATGTCTTCAAGTAATATCCTCCTACCCCCACAAACGAAAGCTATTATAACCTCCATTTGCTGTCTTTAATTATTATACGAAATATCCATTGAAAATCAACAGATGAAGGTCATATTTGACGTATGAAAGTTGTTCTAGATAATAGTTAAAGAGGGAATCGTTTGATCCAGCTCAATGTCTCTATTTATTTAAAACAGTTTGTTCTATGGATCTTTGATCATAAAATAATACTTCGTTTCTTTATAATTTTTAATATGAACATGGAAATTGCTGTAAATATAATTAACATAATTATTTAAATATTTAAAACTATGGCTATTTTATACGTTATTTTAAAGTGTGTTCTTAACACCGTGAACAACGAATGTGAGAATGGGTGCAATGGAAATTTCTCTGCAAAACACTAAGGATAAGCAACCTGAATTGCAGTGTCTTTAGAGATATATTTCATCCTCCGTGCGACAGTTTATCACCAGTGCAATTAGTTAGACAATAACCGCCCTTATATATGAGGAGCCAAGAAGCCAAGGGATACAAGTGATAAAATTTAGATTTCGAGTAAATTTAATTCAAAGTTGAAACATCAATAATAATTGACTGAATTAAAATATGAAACTGTTGCTTATTTCACAGTGGTCTTTGAACTCTTATTTCAATAACTGTTAAAGAAAACTGGAGTACAATATATTTTTTTAATTTTAAGTAGAGATTAAAGAGTTGTGTAGCTAAGCAGTTTAAAGAGCTTAAGTAGTTGACCTCTAGAACGCAGCACATAATTAGAAAATCACTTATATTTCTTTCCCTCCAAACAAATAGCCTTATCTCCTGATAGTCTGTGCACTTAACTCAATTTTTTCACTTATATCCCTAGGAAGGTCTCCTTACAGGGCATACTCAGAATATGTTGAAAAAATGCTAGTGAAACTACTCATGTATGTAATAAGGAATCAGTCAAATTTAACGGCGGAATTTCAGTAGAAAGTCTGTAAAAAAATAAAATACTTTCGAATATTTGGCGCGAAAATACGAAAGTGAGACGCGATTTGGCGAGCAGGATTTTTCCTCACCAAAAGCAAACGATTTTAATGAATCTGAAAATTGTTTATTAATTGTTTTTTAGAATGCACGTTTTTTAATGAATTTAAACTTAATCAATGAAAGAGGTTATATATTTTTTATATTACATATATATGTTGCTTGTCGCTGTAGTTATTTAATTTTATCACTGTAAAAATATTTTCTATGCTTTGCAAGTTGCAAATATCTATTTTAAGTTATAGTCAGCTGACATTCGATTGCCATAATACAATTCCATATCGAAGAAGAAGTCGTATCCATAGCAACAAAATCAAATCGACAGTGTTCTACCTGCCTTATTTTTGAGCTTGAAATAATTTAAATCAATTTAAATTTTATTTTAAATGGTAAAATATGATATTTAAATTTTATTATAAATACATATAAATATATATGACAAACTATAGTTAAAACAAATTAAAAATGTCAAAACTAAAGTTATTTAAACTAGGACTTCCCTCAGAGGGATTAGTCTGAGCGATATTACTGAGAACATAGATTTAATAATAACATGTGGAAGCAAAGAAAATGAGATGTTATCTTTAATTGTCCATATACTGCGATAAACTGAAATGATGAAAATAATTCTTATTTATAAACAAAACAAACAAAATCTTAGATACAAAATCTTATATATAAATTCGTATACACCGTTTAAAAAAATGGGAAATCAAACTATTCAAGACAGCCATGCATGGATATAAAATTGAAAGTACGCAATATATTAAAAGTAAAATAGGAAATGAAACACTAAATTACTTATATTGGAATTTTAACTGTATTAAATGATGTCAAGAGCATAATCAGACGCTCCGCACCAATTTGAGTAACTTTAAATGACAAATATATGATGTTTAAAAAGAATGGACTATACTTTATATGGTGTGTGCTCCCCCGGAATAGTTAATATTGTACAATATCTGTTTTCCACGGATGCAACGAGGTTGTCGATAACATTTAAGGAATTCTCTCCTCAAAATCTAATATAGTATCAAAGTACCGAATACATCAACAGTGGCATGCAATGCTTCGTTAGAGTGTGTTTTAGATATGCTCGATCGGATTTAAATGATGAGTGTATGCTGGCCACTACATACGCTGTATTGTTTTGTTTTCGAACATATTCTGCACAAGTTGAGCTGTATTTAGCATGTATTAAATAAAAGAAATCGGCAAAGATTACAACATAAAGTATGACACAAGATCTGAATATATCTTCTGCATAACTTTTGAGATGTCAAAGTGTCATTTGAAGTAATTTACAAATCCATACATATTTATTCAGGAAATCATGCAAGCTAACATACGCCAATATGAACCCGATTATAAAATTTCACCAGAATAAGTTAATATATAAAAAAGCTACTAATGATAATTGAGAATATGACCTTATGATAAAATGTCTAGAAAAATGAATCGGATAAAAAATTCATATCACATTTAAAACGGCACTTCCCTCTGTTAGTGGCCTTGGCGAGAGAGAGAGAAAAGCCTACAGAAGGAACACTTTAACAAGTACTTTCGGTCAACCTACTCACTGTGTCATACAGGTCTTTATTCAATATTTACACAATTTATTTAATGCTAGGTGGGTATCTATGAGTTTTGTTGCATTTAAATCGCATGTTTTGCGCAGGAAATGCAGCATTATGAAATATTTAAAGTTGCTGTACCTAATAATTCCAAATTAATGGCAATTGAGATCGCTTTCCGTTAATTTCATCTTTTTAAATTTTAAATTTTTTAGAAACCATTCATAGACACAATTGCATATTTTAAAACTAACCCGAAGCAAAATTTCAAGATTTTGGGCTCAGCAGTAACACAGAAATAGAAAATTTTTGAAAGTTTTTTGTTTTTGCACTGTTTTATATACGACATTTTTAGAAATTGCTCTATTGCGAGAATTTACGTCATGATAAATACAGCCATGTCAATTTTCATGTTTATATTCCTAACAATTCCATGTACTTCGTTACTTAGATCATCTTTAGATCTTTTTCCGCTTTCTTTAGTCTTTCTATTGTTTAGAATTCGTTCTACAACGAGCATTTACATCTTATTAATTACTACCATGCCAAAGTTCTAGTTTCTAACCCCAACAGTATCCCAAAAATTTCAGTATTCCAAATAAATCATAGTTTAGAACCTTTTTAGAAATTTTTACGTTTATCCGTCAAATTGAACCTTTTAGGGAGCGTTCATTACGAGTATTTACATCTTAAAAGTAACTACCGCACCAAATTTAAAGTTTCTAACCCAATCAATATCAATAACACAGAAATCGCAATTTTAGAACTTTTTTGCTCCTGCGGCGATGTAGGTTCTTGATCTGATATAAAATAGTCTTTTTTTCGGAGCAGAGATGGCCACCAACATTTTTTTAAGTTGGGTATGTAGTTTCAGAGATAACTCCTCACAAACGTACAAGCATTAATAATATTATATACTTTATAATATTATAACGCTTTATAATATTAGCATTAGATGTACAGATACAAAAGCCATTTATCTGTTACAAACTAAAGTGCCGGCGTTGCCCAGAATTTGAAGGATGTTTGTTCTGAAAATCAATTTCAAAATTTAACATACAACACAAAACAAACATTAAAAAAAGCAGTCGAAATGTTGTATGAATGAATCATATGAAAACGCTATATAAAAATGTACAAATGTATATAACAGACGCAAAAGAATACAGCTATAAATGAACTTATTTCAATTTATAATTGGAGCAATAATGTTAAAATAGGCCAATATTTCCCTAATCGGGTTTTTATCATGCTTCAATACATTTTTCACACTCATATGACGTTATACTATATCCACCACGTCCTTTATATTTCCAATATGACGTAATATTTTCTTCTTTCACGTGGAAACCTTGAAATAGAAAAGTTATGAAGTTATATTCCCTTTCATTTAAATTCGTCAAACCATTTATTTCATTTTCATATTTCACGTGAATATCTTGCAATAGAAAAGTTATGACGTAATATTCACCTTTTTTAAAAATTCGTCAAACTATTTATTTCATTTTCATTTTTCACGTGGAAATCTTGCAGTAGAAAATTAATTGTTGTAGTAATGATTTTATTGTGTTTTTTTAATTGTTGGCAACTGCTATAACGAAAAATGTTTAATTTTGATAAGAAATTGTTGCCAAATTGGTGGTTTTTTATTAATTAAAAATTAACTATAAATTATTTCGATTCCGGATTACTTTAGTTGCTTCGGCCATGTTTTAATACACATGTACGTATCTTTTCACAATTTTGGCTTCCAAATTGTGGATTTTTATAGAATTACAAACAGACAGATAGACAAGTTTTCATTTTTATATACCTCTCTATTCTAAAAAAAGTAACTAACGCTGTCACCGCCGCCGCTGATTTTGAATTTTTTGTGACCGGAGGTCTTTCTTCGTTAATATTAAGAAAACTATTGCATACAAAAATATGAAAATCGGTGGTATTATAGCGAAATGTTTGATTAACACGCTAATGCATACAGTTTTCAAATCGAAGAATTATTTTAAGAGATATTTAATGCTAAAGTTGGACAAAATCGTTCCATTAAAAAAAAAATTTATAGGAGCAAAAGCTATACATGTGAATTTAATCCTTTTTAGATCATTTTATTCAATAGAAAATCCCGGTGTGCAGATTTCATTATTTTTTTTTTGAATTTGACTCATTTTTTGAGGTTTTATTTCTATTTTAAATTCAAATATTCAGCATCTTGACTGATATTTTTTACATATTTTAGAAAATGGTATTAATTTAAACTGTTGCCAACTGTATAAACAGCGCAAACAATAATGTTTGCTTCAAATAAAAAAAATTATTTACACGTTACTATTATAAACAGAAAAAAACCTTCCAATTAGAATTAAATAATTAGGTATAAAAAGCAGGCACTTATTGGAAATTACGCCATTAAATCTATATTTACATGTGAATTTTGAAAGAGAAGGGATATTGTAAAATAAATTCATTAACATGCGTTAGAAGTCTGAAATAGAAGAAATTGCGTCACATTACACCTATTATGCAAAATGAACAAAAAATAGTATTGCAAAACAGTTTAAATTTAAAAATTGCGCGAGACAAAATATTAGAGGTTAAATATTAGATTTTTTCAAAATTTTATTATTTGTCGTTTGATGTGAGGTGTTCAGCTATAAGTATGCAAATTTTCATGTCTCCAACATAATTAGGGGCTGAGTTAGAAAAATTGCTTAAAATACACAAGTTAGATCCCAGATGGTTAAATATTAGACTTTTTCAAAATTTTATTATTTGCCGTTTGATGTGAGGTGTTCAGCTATAAGTATGCAAAATTTCATGTCTCCAACTTAATTAGGGGCTGAGTTAGAAAAATTGCTTAAAATACAGAAGTTAGAGACCGGAAGGTTAAATATGACTTTTTCAAAATTTTATGATTTATCGTGTTGTCGCAAGTGTTCGGCTATAAGTATGCAAACTTTCATGTCTCCAGCTTAATTAGGAGCTGAGTTAGAAAAATTGCTTTAAATACACAAGTTAGAGCCCAGAGGGTTAAATATTAAACCTTTTTCAAAATTTTATTATTTGTCGTTTGATGTGAGATGTTCAGCTATAAGTATGCAAAATTTCATGTCTCCAACTTAATTAAATTAGGGGCTGAGTTAGAAAAATTGCTTAAAATACACAAGTTAGAGCACAGAGGGTTAAATATTAGACTTTTTCAAAATTTTATTATTTGCCGTTTGATGTGTGGTGTTCAGCTATAAGTATGCAAATTTTCAAGTCTCCGACATATATAGCTTCTGAGAACGGGCTCTGTGACAGATGGACAAACAGACAGACAAAGGAGTGAGACAGGTAGGGTTTCGTTATATGAACGAAACTCTAAAAACATGCTGCGGATGACTGTAACAACATCCTAAAATTACATTACCATCAGCGATCTACCAAACCCGAATTTAGTTTATATTCGTTTCATATATTCTTATTCTTTTGTGCGGCCCTGTAAAATAACTATCAATAATATATACAGTAAAACCTCTGAATAGCGGACACCTCGAGAATGCAGAATTTGTCCTCTATTTGGAGGTGTCCGCTACTGAGAGTAAAACATGTACAGTTACTTAAGAGTTGGTAATCGAAAAAATGCCCGCTAAATAGAGGTATCCGCTAATCGGGTGTGTCCGCTATGGAGGTTTTATCAGTAAAACCTCTGACTAGCGAACACATCGGGAGGACAGAATTTGTCCTCTATTTGGAGGTGTCCGCTACTGAGAGTAAAACATGTACAGTTATTTAAGGGTTGGTAATCGAAAAAATGCCCACTAAATAGAGGTGTCCACTAATCGGGTGTGTCCGTTATGGAGGTTTTACTGCATAATAATATCATCCTTTACGAGAAAATTGCATGCTGTATGATAGACAGACAGACATCCAGAGAAAGATAACCTCCCGGAGCAATAAACACTCATGTCTTTTGTTTTAATCATCCACAATTGTATGTCATACAACAGGCCAGATTTTATACAACAGGCTAAAAACGGTCACCGTGGTACGGAGTACTGTATTATTTTTTGTTTGCCCACCAAAACTGGTTGCCACGGGTTGTTGCAAGGTTTATGATCACGTGGTTGAAAGTGATCTATTCAATATTAATGCGTGCGTATTTTTTTTTTTTTTATTATTATTATTTGCTCCATGTGTTCAAACCAGTTGTCTACGAAAACATCAGCCGGTGAAAGTGACGCACACCAAATTTCTGTGACGTATGCAGATAAATTGTGCTTTTTTATCAGTTTTTTCTATATAATTTTTAAACGGTTTGGAACTTGTTTTTCATAGTAGGGGCATTCAGTAGGCGACCCTCATAGGTACCTTCTGGTGCAATCAGAAACGAAATCCGACAAATATTTTTTGAGTTATGCTTGACGAAAGGTTTTTATTAGGCTTTTTTTTTAGTAGGACATGGCGTTAATATCCATCGTAGTAGTAATGTGTCCGGACAGTAATATTTCGCTGAGTATTAGCCTTCGCTTCGCTCAGACAATTAAACTTATATAAACAAATTCAACATAAAAAATATTTCCTGCATAAAAGCTTTTTTTTTCATCGCCAAATAAATCGACAAATAAACGAAAATTTCGTTATTTGTTTACGGGCGCTGTATCGGGGTTCCGCCAAAAAAAATTATAAACATATATATCCATATGAGAAGAACATTCTGCAATTTTTTTCATGTTTTTCCGAGTATGCCCGTATGGAGACCTTCCTTGTCAGTTTTTTAATTTTGTCAATTATACCTCTTGGCTTTCGGGATCCTCATATTGGATGTAGTAGAACAGTTATGGTTTAGATGGTGGTTTATAACAAAGAGTAAATGAACATAATTTCCTTTTCTCTTTGTGATTTTTCTTCTCTTTGTGATTGAGAGGAGAGTTCGAATGTCTTCAAATAATCTTCCACTTCCTATATAAAATAAGTATGATAATATTTTATTTTCTGTCTTCAATTATCCTACAAGTATTCTGTCGAGCATTACCAAATAAGAGATCATAATGAATTATAAAGGTTAATCTAGAATATGCACAGACGGCAACTTTTGAATTAGCTCATCATACCTATTCTGAAACATTCAAATACAGATGTCTCCTAACAACTTCAAACTTTTATTACAAACATAAATTAACAGATTCCTGTACAGAAAGTACTACAATATTAGAACTAGATATTGAAGTTCAATTAATAAACCTTTAATTTACCATAACCATAATAAACTATTAAATAATTATTAAATAATCATTAAATAACCATAAAATTAACCCAAATCCTTCATCGGTTTTCAAAACACTGTGTATTGAGAGGTATATGATCTACAAAGACGGGTGATACCTGACATGACACACACACTCACCGAGTTTAAAAGCCCAGATCGTGGCTCGCGTGCAGGAACACATCACTGCTGCTGTGACGGACATTGTAGAAACATGCTATTGAACGTATGGACGGAACTGGATTACCGTTGGATGTGTGCCGGATGACTAAGGGCGCACATGTTAGACATTTGTAGTATGTACCAGAACCTTTGTGAGTGCATAATTCTTTTCATGTATCATCCGTCTTTGTACTTCGTATACCTGTAAATAAGCAGTCTTCTGAAACCCGATGAATGATTTAGGCTAACCGTGTGATATAAAGGTTACATATAAAGATTTATTAACTGAAAAATATACCTTCGGATGCACGAAGCACGTTACGGCGATAATTGTCGAGGTTTTCCTCCGGTATTCTTTTTCGTCCACTCCTTACTCTATTCAATACTGAGTCGTTCCATAAATTTCCTGTGTCCAATCTATAATGTGAGCAACATTTTGGGACATTTTGGATCAGACATCCAAATTGTGTTGAAATTTTATAGACTATTGATAAACTATTTTAATGACTATTGATAAACTATTTTAATGACATTTTCATTTGACTGTTTTATTTTTGCCATCTAAGCAGTGGTTTGAAATACAGGATTTTATAAGACTTCTTAGATTCTTCTTTAAAAGTGATTGATATTTATTGCAGTTTGAACTTATGCTCAGTCATTAAAACATCAATATTTGGAATGATTTTTCAGTTGAAGTGATTGGTTTTCACTTTGAATTATATTTTATAATATAACTAGTATTATTGGGACATTCGATATTCTTTTGTGGACTTTTCGTTTATGAATGCGGATCAGTTCAGTTAATATTTGTGCTGCATTTAGTGTATTAATTTGGCGTCAGTCACTTTGATTGACTTTTTCCCTGTTTATTTCCAGTGGTGCAGCCTTGACTGTAGGCTCGTCTGTCATATCGTTTGTTGTTTTTTTATTTGTTTTATTTTACACGAAATTGTACTTGTTTTTATATATTTTTCATTTTCAGGCGCAGTGGCGTCATAGTTTTTTGATCTTATTATAATGTAATTGCCGTTTGTGTTCAGGGACTTTTGCCTTGGCTGGGCCTTAGCGGGTGGTAGAGGGGACTTTTCCTCCAGGGCATTCAGCTTATGCCACATTTGGTGGGCGCCCCGGTTGGGTGATCCTTGTCCTTGACCAACCTATATATATATATATATATATATATAGACATATGTCGTAGGCTAATTGAGAAATCCGGCTCTTTGCAAACAGCCTAGGCTCTTTGCAAAGAGCCGGGCTAATTAGAGAATCCATCTCCCTTTTCCCAATTAGCCTGATATTTTTCAGGCTTATTGCAAAGAGCCTAGAAAGCGTTAGGCTAATTGAAAAATGACCACCTATTATCCGATCAGGGTGATATTTTTAGCTCACAGGCTATCAAAGCCTGAGAGTTTACGTTCCCGCCGATTCTGTATGTACGTGTGTACGTACGTACGTATGTACGTAACGCGATAACTCTTGATAGAAATATCCGATTTGCTTCAAAAAAAATTTCTAGGTTCATTCTGATGAGGTGCTTCCCTGATTAGTTTTTGGAGTTCATTGGTTAAGGATAAAGGGGGAAAACGGGGGGGGGGCTAGTCCACCCCCTTAATTTATATAAATGGGTTTTTCATGCAGAAATATTCGATTTGTTCAAATTTGGTATACCGGTTTATTGTGTTAAGGAGCTTCCCTGATTAGATTTGGAAGATCATTATTTAAGTATAAAGGGGGGGAAGGTGGCTACCCCCCTTAATTTAGATAAATCGGTTTTTCATGATGAATTATTCGATTTGCTTTAAATTTGGTATACCGGTTTATTAAGTTAAGGAGCTGCCTTGATTAGATTTGGAGGTTCATTAGTTACATATAAAGGGAGGAAAGGGGGGAGGGGCTATCCTACCCCGTAATTTAGATAAATGGGTTTTTCATGCAGAAATATGCGATTTGCAATAAATTTGGTATACCGGTGAATTATGTTAATCAGCTTCCCTGATTACATTTGGAAGATCATTATTATGTATAAAGGGGGAAAGGGGGGCGATTGCCTCTTTAGATAAATGCGTTTTTCATGCAGAATTAATTATTCGATTAGCTCGAATTTGGTATACTGGTTTATTATGTTAAGGAGATAGCTTGATTAGATTTGGAGGTTTATTAGTTAAGTATAAAGGGAGGAAAGGGGGGGGGGGGCTAGCCCCCCCCTATAATTTAGGTAAATGGGTTTTTAATTCAAATTTATTCGATTTTCTCCAAATTTGGTATACCGGTTTATTATGTTAAGGAGCTTCCCTGATTAGATTTGGAAGTTCATTAGTTAAGCATAAAGGTAGGAAAGGAGGGCTACCCCCCCCCCCTTAATTTAGATAAATGGGTTTTTCATGCAGAGTTATTCGATTCGCGCCAAATTTCGTATACCGGTTTATTGTGTTAAGGAGCTTCCCTGATTAGATTTGGAGGTTCATTAGTTAAGTATAAAGGGAGGAAAGGGGGGGGGGGGTTAGACCCCTCCCCCTTAATTTAGATAAATGGGTTTTTCATGCAGAGTTGTTCGATTTGCTCCAAATTTCGTATACCGGTTTATTATGTTAAGGAGCTGCCTTGATTAGATTTGGAGAGTTATTGGTTAAGTATAAAGGAGGGACAGGGGCTAGTATCCCCTTTATTTAGATAAATGGGTTTTTCATACAGAATTATTCGATTTACTTCAAATTTGATGTACCAGTTCATTACGATATGGCTTCCTTCATTTGATTTGGATGTTCATTGGTTAAGTATAAAAGGGGAAAGGGGGCAATTACCCCTCCCCTTAATTTAGATAAATGGGTTTTAATGCAGAATTATATAATTTAGTTTAATTTTTTTTCAACCGGATCCGAACTTGAAGGTTCCATTTGAAGTCAACCCGAAAACCGGCCACAACCAGTTTTTGGATTGAGTTCAATTAGAACTTTCAGGTTCGGATCGGGTTGCCGGTGGGCGGAGATTATTTTGTCTGGCTTGCATCGGGTTATAGTTCTTTGGAATATTTTTGTCGGTTAAGATTTGGTTCGGGACGGGTTTCAGGTTGACTTCGAATAGAATTTTTAGGTTCTGGTAGCGTTGCGTGTCCACGGAAACTAATTTGTCTTGTTCGGATCCGGTTATGGATCTTTGGAACATTTTTGTCGGTTATCACATTTGGTTCGGGATTTCGGGTTTCTTCAAATGGAACTGTCAGGTTTGGGTCGGGTTGCATGTAGACTGAAATTATTTTGTCTTGCTCGGATCGGGGTGCGGTCTGTTGTAATTTATTTTTCGGGTTTGGGTAGGGTTATGCGTTAATAAACCTAATAAAAAGAAAATTGTCCAGCTAAACTGATGGCATTGAGCTCACAGGCTATTCACACTAATTGTATATTATACTCTTATTTCAAAGAATAATGCCCCTCGAAAAATAAATGAAGGGATTAGTCCCCGTTGCCCCCCTTTCTAAATAACCAAAGAACCTCCAAATCTAATCAGGGAAGCTACTTAACATAATAAACTGGTATACCAAATTTGAAGCAAATCAGATAATTCTGCATGAAAAAACCATTTCACTAAATTAAGGGGGCGGGGTATTAGCTCCCCCATTTCTCCCTTTATGCTGAACCAATGAACTTTCAAATCTAATCAGAAAAGCTCCTTATTAGAATGAACCTAGAAAAATTTAAACTAAACTAGATAATTCTGCATGAAAACCCATTTATCTGAATTAAGGGGAGGGGCAGTTGATCCCCTTTCCCCCTTTTATACTTAACCAATGAACCTCCAAATCAAATGAGGGAAGCCATATCGTAATAAACTGGTATATCAAATTTGAAGCAAATCAAATAATTCTGTACGAAAAGCCCATTTATCTAAATTAAGGGGACACTAGCCCCTGTCCCTCCTTTATACTTAACCAATAAATCTCCAAATCTAATCAAGGCAGCTCCTTAACATAATAAACCGGTATACGAAATTTGGAGCAAATCGAATAACTCTGCATGAAAAACCCATTTATCTAAATTAAGGGGGGGGTCTAGCCCCCCTTTCCTCCCTTTATACTTAACTAATGAACCTCCAAATCTAATCAAGCCATCTCCTTAACATAATAAACCAGTATAGCAAATTTGAGCTAATCGAATAATTCTACATGAAAAACCCATTTACCTAAATTAAGGGATGGCTAGCCCCCCCCCCCCCCGTTTCCTCCCTTTATTCTTAACTAATGAACCTCCAAATCTAATCAAACCATCTCCTTAACATAATAAACCAGTATAGCAAATTTGAGCTAATCGAATAATTATACATGAAAAATGCATTTATCTAAATTAAAGGGAGAGGCAATTGCCCCCCTTTCCTCCCTTTATACATAATAATGATCTTCCAAATGTAATCAGGGAAGCTGCTTAACATAATTAACCGGTATACCAAATTTATAGCAAATCGCATATTTCTGCATGAAAAACCCATTTATCTAAATTACGGGGGGATAGCCCCCCTTTCCTCCCTCTATATGTAACTATTGAACTTCCAAATCTAATCAAGGCCGCTCCTTAACTTAATAAACCGGTATACCAAATTTGGAGCAAATCGAATAGTTCATCATGAAAAACAGATTTATCTAAATTAAGGGGGTAGCCCCCCTTTCCTCCCTTATACTTAAATAATGAGCTTCCAAATCTAATCAGGGAAGCTCCTTAACACAATAAACCGGTATACCAAATCTGGAGCAAATCGAATATTTCTGCATGAAAAACCCATTTATATAAATTAAGGGAGGGGACTAGCCCCATTTTCCCCCTTTATCCTTAACCAATGAACCCCAAAAACTAATCAGGGAAGCATCTTATCTGAATGAACCTAGAAAAAAAAATTGAAGCAAATCGGATATTTCTATCAAGAGTTATCGCGTTACGTACACACACGTACATAGAGAATCGGCGGGAACATAAGCTCTTAGGCTTTGACTGCCTGTGATCTAAAAATATCACCCTGATCGGATAATAAGTGGTCATTTTTCAATTAGCCTAACGTTTTCTAGTCTCTTTGCAATAAGCCTGAAAAATATCAGGCTAATTGGAAAAAGGGAGATGGATTCTCCAATTAGCCCGGCTCTTTGCAAAGAGCCTAGGCTGTTTGCAAAGAGCCGGATTTCTCAATTAGCCTACGACATATATATATACATATATCTACGCAAAAAATATTATTGATGTTCTATCTTTTTTAGATATAATCTTAATTCATTTTTTCAAAATGATTTTTTTCAAAATCAAATTTCGGAATGATTTTTTTTTATTTAAACAAATCAGCTACATCGTTATACGCAGGTATAATTTATGTGTTGAATTTCGATTTTGAAAAAGAAAAAAAGGGAGCAAACTTCGTGGAATTCCGAATAATGGACTTTAAAGATGCTTTTGATTTCAAGAAATAACGGAACTGGATAAAAGCTGAAGTATTGCGGCTAAAAATTTAAAAACAAAAGACCAAATATTAAAATAAATAATCATTATTTAACGTCTGATATACGATTTAAAAATTAAAAATATATTACAATTCATGAGACATACAAGTAAAAATTACATAAATACATTTAATACAATTAAAAAGCAAACGTTTCGAGCTAAATTTTAGTCCCTCATCAGTGCAATAAATAACATTCAAATGACAGAAAACTATATATCATGTTTACAGTTAAAATTTACTAGCAGTTAAAATTAAATAATGTATAAAAATTTCAAAACAATGCTGAGTATACAGGAGGAAGTGCACATGATTCATTTGTCGGCGACGTTTGCTTACGAATGAACACACCTTCCAGAAAAACTCTACTTTTAATATTATTGCAACAGGTTCTGATAACTTTCATATTTGCGAAATCTGGGATATGGTCGGTATCTAAAGAATGCTGTATAATTTTAGACTGTAGGCTTTCAGATTTGTAGGCTCGTTTATGTTCGGCAAGGCGAATGGTGCAAGTACGACCAGTTTCGCCGATATATACCGAGTCACAATCTTTACATGGGATACTGTAAATTGAACCGAATTTTATTTTTAATAGACCAAATAGTTTAAACGTAATTTTAAATCAATAAAACATTGTGTATTTTACAGTAATTATTGCTGTCTTGATTTTGTTGCCTCTTTCCTCTTTCGGAAAAGAAAAGTCAATAGAAACAACCTTCGTAATCGAGAACAACTTCTGTATTCAGTGGTGTTGAGAGATATGTTAATTTAATCGTGGTAGTAATATAGTTAAATTTTTGTTTCTAACATAAGTATGTAAGTATTCAATATAGTCCAAGAGCTGTTAAACATTTTAGGGAAGGTATTTGAGGCACCCTGAAAATTTGTGCGACACTTCTTTTGTAATGGCTGAATACAAAATCGAATGTCTGGCTGAAGGATCATGGCCCAAAAACTGTGCCAGACACGTGTCAAGTGCCATTTTTTGACTACCCCCAAAAAAGGTATTTGAGGCACGCTGAGATTGAGACAGAATAATATTTATACTTAGAAAAAAATATTTTGAAAACGACAGACACTTTAGTCGGCCCAAAAACTGTGCCAGACACGTGTCAAGTGCCATTTATTGACAACCCAAAAAAGTTATTTGAGGCACGCTGAGATTGAGGCAGAATAATATTTATGCTTAGAAAAAAATATTTTGAAAATGACAGACACTTTAGTCGGCACAAAAACTGTGCCAGACATTCGATTTTGTATTTAGGCATTACAAAAGAAGTGTTGCACAAATTTTCAGGGTGCCTCAAATCTCAAAAATGTTCAACAGCTCTCCTACTAATATGTAACTAAAGTATGTATATTAATTCAAGTTGATAATATATTAACTAAAAAACTATATTTTTTCGTATTTAATTTTTGAAAAAGAAATATGCATTTTTACGAAACAGTTTCTTAAGAGAAATTTATTTCTAGAAAATTCAAATATGCAAATACAAAATGCAGTTTATCCCGCCTTGAAGTAATTGAATTAGGGTTTAAAAACTACCTGCATTGCAAATTTCTAAATTTTAAACTTTCGTAGTTCCTAACCTACTTGACTAAATTATTTCCTGTTTAGTATCTGAAGGTAAAATGGATCGAAGAATCCAAATATGATGTAAAAATTAGGAGTTAATATTGAAAAATTTTAACCCTCTGAGATTTTTGGGCATATTTTTCCGTCTCCCAAAAACAAATTAAATCTGTTGTAGAAAAATAATATTTTAAACAGAATTGTATTTTAAAATGTATTTCAATTAAAGAGGCATGAAGTGTATTTTAGAAACAAACAGGGACAGAAAATTTAAATTAAGATTATTTTCATATGCAATTTTATGAGAATGAAGGAAAGCCCTCAAGACGCTCGGAGGTTAACCTTCCGATATTGCAGCAAAGCAAATTTTTCTTTGTTCTCCTTTGTAATTTGAATTTACAATGCAAGAATGTGGAAATACATGACATTTTTGGAAAAAGAAGGAATTCTCGCAATGAATTTGCAAAAAAATACTTTTATTTCATATATAAAGTAAAAAAAATAATATTTTTTTTTTCCAAAAGTAAAAAAAATATTGAAGTTCATAATACAATTATTATGCTTTGTGTTATTGTATGTCTTAAATAAGTATAAGTTTATCTAATCTAAATGCTAATACAGTTATCCTTTTATTTCTAGCACAAATATGCATTACTTAATTAGGCTTAACATTTCTTCATCTGCTGAGAAATTAAACCTAATCGAGGAGATACTGTACTACAATAACACAACTAATAATTTGTAGCTGTTATGTAAGTATGTGAAATAATACAGCACTTTTGGAAAGAGAAAAAATGTTAGCAATGAATTTGCAACCGTAGCTGGGTGCAATTGCTTCCACTTATTTAAATTATCGAAAACTGTTAGTTCACATAAGCGCCAAGCCTTCCCCCCTAAATAAAGCTGTTTCTAATTAGACTGGATTGCAGGGACAATTATTCATACATTTCTAGGGGCGTCATGTTTTCAAATGATTAAATATGGATTGTAGCCTTAGGGGCTTTCGCTTATTATCTATGCAACTGTCGAGACAAATTATGATAGTTGCACTAAACGGAATTGACGTACTTCAGTTTAGGAAAATAATAATATATATGTGTGACTGTAATCTGTTATTATTGTACGATAAATTAAACGAAAATAAATGTGTGTGTGGATAGATATATAATATTAAAAAGTAGTTCATAAAGTATATCATTCAGGCAAGAGGACTAAGAATAGATAAATTAAAGCTGAAAATGTTCTGTAATACTGAACTATTAACTTGATATGTTATAGTAAGAAGAAAACAATTACAATAATAATAAATGTATGTAGATATCTGTAATAAAATAAACTGTCAAGTGCGAGTATTACTCGCTCTCAGAGGGTTCCGTACAATAAATATATGAATTATTAACTGTGTTACTAAAAAAATTGTTACTAAAAGAAAAATAAGACTGTTAAAAACTACACAACGTAGGGTTTGGTATAGCTGTATATACACTAGAAAAGTATGAATGGGTATACCGTAAAAGTTCAAAGAGATATGAATCCTAAATAATATCAAATATTGCTATTCTGTAGAACTTTTATTTAAATCTTATCATAATCTGTTTATGATGAACTTAAATCGGCACTGACAATAAAAGTAGTGCATATTTGGATTTCATTTGGCATTTCATAAAACTAAATTCAGCATCGTAATAAACTTTTACAGTGCAGCTAAAACAAAATCCTTTTTTAAAGTTTAAAATATCATTTGGCTAAACGCGCTTCAAAAGGAAGTCGCAAATTAGCAACACCAAATTGGTCGGTGCCGCGTTTTTCCAGATAGGTTTTTAATTTACTTTTAAAGTCACGGGAGGCGTATTGAGAGATCTACTCAATGCAATCAAGTCGCGAATCCCATAGTATTTATGTGATTAATTCTAATTAAATGAGTCTGTTTTTAACAATTTGACGTTTATTGCTTTTATACTGTTACTGGCCATTGCATTACATATATATATATCATTAACTAGGCTTTAAAAGCCGATGGTACATAGAGTACGCCGCCCGTGGCATTATGTATGTCCAAACCGTCCATATATTTAAGGGTTAGGCAGCCTAAGAGAGACTGCTCAGGGCCGGCTAGGCCTGCCCCTTAGAGCTTAACGTCTCTCCCGGTATGTTCCCCGACACGTTGGGGCTCGTTAGTGAGTACAGCTCTGTCCGGCCGTATGCAGACGGACAAACACAAAATGCTCATGGGGCGACGCTCACCCGCTAAGGGCGTCTATGCACCACCGACCACAGAACCCAGAATTTATTTTAAAAAGAACAAAGTGGGATTACAAAAATTAGACGAATGCCTTCCCGCCAGGAAAACGCCTACTCGCGACAGAGGGCGGGAGTATGAGAACATTTAAATTAAAAATAAAATAAAATAAATAATAATAATAATAACAATAAACATCACTGATCCTGGCCGCCGGGGTAGGAACCCCTCTCGCGACAAGGGGCGGCAGGAAGGGAAAAGAATGGAATGCGTGGCACAAGTAAGATGGCACGAGCAAATACTCAAGCGTCCATTGGAGATGTAATGATTTGCGTGGCACAAATAAGATGGCACGAGTAAATACTCAGCGTCCATTGGAGATGTAATGCTTTGTGTGGCACAAGTAAGATGGCACGAGCAGATAAGCAGAACCAGGGCTTAAGTTAAGTTTGTTAAGTATGTAAGGAAATTGTGAATGTGTTTTAATTTGTTGAGTAGGAGGGTGCGGGAAAGGACGTTTTGGAGCCAGTTGACTGGCAGTATGTCTGGACGCCTCAAGTGCCAGCGTTGCGTGAGAGTACAACTGTAGTACTGGTGACTTATAGTGCCATCTTCACCGCAGACGCAAGTGGCAGTGGATATTATTTTGAAGCGGTCCAGATATGCCATGAAAGGCCAATGTCCTGTTAAGAAGCTAGTGGTGTAGGGTGTTAAGTTATATAGTGTGAGAGAAACTTTAGGAATTAGCTTATATGTGTGCCTGCCCTTTTTTGAAGTATCCCAGTGCTCCTGCCATCGCGTCAGTATCCTTGCTCTAAGGACCCCTTTGACGTATGACTGGGGCACTGGGAGGTGTGTGTCTATTGTTTCTTTCTGTGTGGCCTTCTTCGCTAGGTTGTCTGCTAGTTCATTGCCAAAGATACCTTTGTGAGCCGAGACGTGACCTAGTGAGATACGATGTAGGAGATTCTTAAGTTTTAGTTTGATTTGCAGTACCAGAGGATGTTTTGTCCTGTGTGCCTGTATTGCCTGCAGGCCAGAGAGGCAGTCACTGTAGATGATAATACTATTGCTAGAGTGGGATTCCACCCACTCTAATGCGTTTAGTATTGCGAACAGCTCCGCTTGGAATACGGAGTTATTATCATCTAGCCTTGCAGACCACTGATGGACCACCACCGTGCCCTCCGTGGCGCAGAAGGCTGCGCCCACGCCAGTCTCTGTGCCTGAACCATCAGTGAAGAGTGTGGTGCTAAGGGCAGGTGTGTAGCTGTTGCGTGTTGTGTTTACTTGAAAATGTGAAGTCTCCTCAGCGGGGTGGAGCTGCCAGCTCCTGACTTTGTATTGCAATGTTGTGTTTGGAAAAAGAGAATCTATTACTGTGTCACGTTTTAGCTGTAGGATTGAGGATTTGGCGTGTTCGTATTCTAGTTGAAGTGTGATGGGTGGAATACCTGTAAGTATATGTAGTGCATCTGTGGAGATTGTGCGGTAGCCTCTTGAAATTTGTAGGAGAAAAGTGCGTTGTATTGATTTTAGTTTAGGTTGTGCTATGGATGATAAATTACCCCCCCCCCCCCCCAGATACAGGCCCCGTAAAGTATTATACTTTCGATTATTGTTAGGTGCCAGATCTTCAGTGTTTTGTTGTCTACCCCTCCCAATTTAGAAGTTAGCTAAAAACGAACATTTTTTTCCTAATTGACTAATAACTTACTAACAACCATTTCACTTTAACCCTTTCAGGTGTAAGGTACTTCTATTCGCAAAATGCTGAAATGAGTGATTGACAACAGAATTGACAAACAAAGTTATTTCAAAATAAGCAAAAGCTTTTATTCGCGAACTTAATAAAAGGAAATATTTCACTGTAATATTCTGATGTGAATGTTGCATTTAGAAATTAAAATTAAATTGTCCAAAAATGAACCACCGTCCTTGAAAGGGTTAAAATATTCAGCGTTGTCCAGCCATGTTATGATTATTATATGAGACGTTCAGAAGAAAACCTGGCTAACTCCATTTTAAGTGGCGTTTTTTTTTTTAAACAAAGGAAAATTGAAAATTTTCTATATATTTATACAGTGATAAAAACCCTTGATTTAAAGAAAATTAATGAGCTCAATCAAAATATCACGCGAAAAAATATTATATAGATACAATGTTTTTTTAGTTACAATAACTTTAACTGTTTATACTGAACATTTTCATTTGATGGAGTTAATCGATTTCTGCAATTAACGGCTCATATATATATATATATATATATATTTTTTTTTGGGGGGGGGCTATATTAGGCAGTATTAATTTTCGAAATGATGAAGTTCAAATGCACTCCATAAAAAACAGATCAAATTGTTCAATTGGATATTTAAAATGACTAAAGTTTTATAAGGGTTTTTTAAAAAAAATGTATGTGCAATTTATTTGATAATCACTGGCATGGTCTTCTTTTTTTTTTCAGGTTCAAATAACTCGACATAATACCTGAAGTCAGACTTAACTTTGAGGAAAAGAAATTAATCCTAAAATGTTACTTGAAAGTTCGAAAAGCTACATGAAGTTCAGAGAAAATTTCGGAGAGAGTTCCAAACAAAATTAGTGTGCTGCATCGTCTCGGGTAACCCAATTTTACCCAAACCAGACCCGTAGCTCTTGTCGGGTTTGCTTGGCTTTAACTACTTCGGTTTCGAATAGAGTTTTGACACTTGCAGATCGGGTTCGGTTTGATGCTATTCTTCGAAAGAAACACTTGAATATCTTATCAGATGAAAAACTACATTGCAAACTCCCAACACACATTGAGAGCACACTTGGAACACTTTGATTAAAAAAAAGTGTTCCAGTTACCTTAGTGTACTGAAATATGTTCCAAATATGCTTCGCTATAAAGAAAGTGTTCCGAAAGTGTACCAAAAGTGTACCTAAAGTGTTCTGCTCAGGATATTTGTTAAATCTAAACTTGGGAACATATTTGAAAACAGATTGGGAATACATTTGGGCACACTTGTGAAATCACGCGTTCCCAAAAGTGTTCCACAAAGTGTGCTGAAAAACATTAGTGTTTTCAGAAGTATTCTATAAACTGTTCCAAAAGGTGCACTTCAAAGTGTTCTAAAAAATGTGACAAAATAAGTGTTCTAAAAAGAGTTCTGAAAAGTGTATAAACATTTGCAGTGTATACATTTGAATAGTGGGTACATGTATTCATTTTTCTACTTAAAACCAAAAATCGATATTAGATATATAATTGCGGTCTGCTTTTCCATAATTCAATTATAATATCGATTAATCATCTTTCATTTTGGGTTCGGGTTGAGGAGTGTCGTGTTTGGGATGAAGCGTGTCGTATTCAAGTTGGATCACGGGTTGACGAGATTTTTTTGTCGAGTTATTTTATATATTTACATATTTATTGAATAAATAATTATAGATTACTAACCGGAAACAAAATTTTAATTTCTTTTTATATTGCTGTAAGTGCAAATGGGCTAATCTTCTGGAATCGAGGTGCACACGATAGAGTGAGTTTGCGTTATTTATTTTTATTTTATTTATTTATTTATTTATTTATTTATGATAATTTTAATTTTGTTATAGAACATTAGCAAACCGAAGTTGTAGCACAAAACTTAAACGCGAGATTTTTTTTTCATGCCTGAAAATTATTTTAAAACCATAAAAATTATCAGTGAATTGAGATGCAGATTGAAGAAAAATTGCATTTGAAAGTAGATTCCTGCCCTATTCAACGGTGTAAAAATTTAAATTGTTTATTTTAAAATCATAAAAAATCAGTAAACTGAGATTCAGATTGAAGACAAATTGCATTTGAAAGTACATTTCTACCCTATTCTATCTTCTTTCATTTTGGGCTCGGATTCAGGAGTGTCGTGTTCGCGATAAAGTATGTCGTATTCGGGTTAGATCACGAGTTGATGCATTTTTTTTCGTCGAGTTATTTTATATATTTATATATTTATTGAATAAATAGTTATAGATTATTAACCGGAAACAAAATTTTAATTTCTTTTTATATTGCTGTAAGTGCAAATGGGCTAATCTTCTGGAATCGAGGTACACGCGATAGAGTTAATTTGTTTT
This sequence comes from Maratus speciosus, assembly GCA_963932465.1. Classification (NCBI taxonomy): domain Eukaryota; kingdom Metazoa; phylum Arthropoda; class Arachnida; order Araneae; family Salticidae; genus Maratus; species Maratus speciosus. The sequence continues at coordinate 524,251,749 of OZ010786.1, forward strand.
ATTTATTTTTATTTTATTTATTTACTTATGAGAATTTTAATTTCGTTATAGAATATTAGCAAACTAAAGTAGTATTAGAAAACTTAAACGATTGCGATTAAATAATTGAGATGCAGATTGGAGAAAATTTGCATATCAAAGTATATTTCTACCCTATTCAACGGATAAAAATTTTAATTGTTTATTTAAAAATCATAAAAAATCAGTGAATTGAAATGCAGATTGAAGACAAATTGCATTTGAAAGTATTTTTCTACCATATTCAATGGCGTAAAAATTTAAATTGTTTATTTTAAAATCATAAACAATCATTGAATTGAGATGCAGATGGAAGACAAATTGCATTTGAAAGTACATTTCTACCCTATTCAAGAGTGTAAACATTTAAATTGTTTATTTTAAAATCATAAAAAAGCAGTGAATTGAGATGCAGATTGAAAACAAATTGCATTTGAAAGTATTTTTCTACCCTATTCAACGGTGTAAAAAATTAAATTATGCGATGGCTAGAAGTTAATAAATTTTCAAAAAATGACAAACAGATTGAATCGATTGTTGTCACTTTTGATATGCCGTCAGCATTGCACACGGACAGGATTTTGCTTTGTAATATAAATAGCTTTACAAGTTTATGAAGGGCAATTGTGAAGGAATTATTGCCTCTGTTCCCGAAGCAAAATACAGCAACAAATAAAAAATTAAAACAGGAACGGAAAATGATGTGTCAAGCATAGATTTTGAAAAACTTTTCAACACTTCCAGAATACTGAAACTAAACTTCACCTTTAGATAAGATGAAAGATCGTGTCTAAGTAAATAATTTGGAAAATGCATAACATATTTGAAAATACGGTATCAGGAATTACTATCAATCGCGAAAAAATGTCAGAATTCTTTTGTGAAGTAATGTATGGGATCTATAGATTTGTATGTATTGATATATACTACATAATAGCATGCTACACTGTTAAAACTACAGGTTTCATATTTCACCTCCTAGGGGTAAAATGCTTGTCTCGCCAGCGACCCCTCTAGGGGAGCCCTAATTACACCCTTAACTAGGGTGAAAGGGTGGCACCCCAAAACCAGGGTGCCCCAGAGAGTGAAAGGATGTACCACGAGGGACAATAAAGGCAGTACTATAAGGTTGGCTAATATTTCTAATGTTCTAGAATAATATTTTTAAATGTTAAATTATAACTTTTTAGATATTAATTTTTTTTTAACTTCAATAACTGCGATTCGCAAATGTGTTGAACGTAAACTTCTCACTGAAACAGTGGAAGTTTTTGCTCAAGAGATTTCTAATCTTATTCAATGTAAAGCAGAGAAACTGGCTTTATTAAAGAATAATGAAAGTTACCCAGGGTAAATGTAGCAATAAGAAACTTTCAATAGAAATTGGTGGGAGCAGACTTTTCTGTTCGTGACGAAACAAATGTCTGACAAAATTATAATTTAATTATCTCATGCTCTTTCAATCACAATCGACTTCTTTTTTTTTTTCATTCTTTTAACAAAGATATATTTAAATATCACTTTTTATTACTATGTTTGTTAGAAATTTAAAAAGAAATTGTGTTGAAAACTAATGACCTACTTTTGCAATTAAACTTGTATTCTTTCAATAATAATAATAAAAAAATATATTTTTTGAAAGTCTGAAATTCGAGACCATTCTAAAAAGATAAACATAGTATTAGTACATAAAAAAGATAAAACGAGATTAGTACATAAGATAAGATAGACGTAAAGATAAACTTAGTAGTTTAAAACATAAACATAGTATAAACATTAAAAATACATAAATTGATCTCTTTTTTTTATGCAAAACATTACGTAATAAAAAAATCATCGATGTTTTTTTTTGTTATCATTAAAAAAATTTGATTTTCATCTTAAATTTCTGTTTCAGTCAATTAAACGGACTAAAAACGAGTTAATCTATATCATTATAGTTTTTCCTTATTCTATTATTATCAGCTGTTTGCAAATAGCTGGCTTAGCAGGAAGCGAGTTCCCGCCACTGCACGAGCCGCCGATGGACAATAGAACTACGAAGAATCAAGAACAGTATACAAAATCGTTATCACAGAGCCCCTTTACCCCGCAACATTTCCAAATTCAAAGAAGACCTGTCAAGCAAAGCCTAATATATGCACAAAAAAATTGGTTCAATTCTATGCATAATTTAATACCTTTTTCTGTGGTATAATAATGAAAATGGCACAGAGATCACAATTACAGCGCCCCCTTCTGGCGGAATTTTTCCAAATTCAGGGAGGACCTTCGTGCCATGACCAAAAACAAACACAAAAAATTTGGTTCAATTCTATGCATAACTTCATGCACTTCTCGATGGTACAATATTCAAAATGGCACAAAAATCGTTATTACAGTGCCACCTACCGGTGAATTTTTTCCAAATTAAGGAAGGACCTGCTTGCCATAACCAAGAACTTAAAAAAAATTTTTTTTGGTTCAATTCTATGCATAACTTCATACACATTTCGAAGGTACAATATTCAAAAACGCACAAAAATCGCTATTACAGCGCCCTCCTCCGGCGATTTTTTTCAAAATTCAAGAAGGACCTGTTTGTCATAGCCAAAAACTTAAAATAAAAATTTGGTTCAATTCTATGCATAACTTCATACACTTTTTGATGGTACAATATTCAAAATCGCACAAAAATCGCTATTACAACGCCTCCTACCGGCGAATTTTTTCCAATTTCAAGGAGGACATTCATAGCCAAAAACTTAAAATAAAAATTTGGTTCAATTCTAATGATATGAAATTAAAATTATCATATAAGTGTTTATGTTTTCGATATAAAAGATAAAATTGATATTGTAATTAGAAATTCACACAATACTTTCAAAATTGCATCAAAATACGAGGATGAAGAGCGTCGGGTTCGTATCTGATTCTGGGTTAATGGTATAACCCGAACCGAGGTGGACTTTAACATTGATAAGAATACAGGATTGTTTCAAAAACACCGAGAAACAATTCAATGAAATCGATGTCACCTTTTGTTAAAAAGTCACTTCTTTTATTTTACATATTTGTTTATTTTCAGACAATAATAAACAGAGATATCCAGTAAAATATTTTTCGTTGTGCTACTTACTCCATCAAATTTAACAACAAAGAGATTTGAGATATTTTTCTTTGTAAATTCCACAAAAAGAAAAAATAAATAAAAAAATTCTTCATACACTTTTTGATGGTACAATATTCAAAATCGGACAAAAATCGCTATTACAGCGCCCCGTACCGGCGATTTTTTTCTAAATTCAGGGAGGACCTACTTGCCATAGCCAAAAACTTAAAATGAAAATTTGGTTCAATTCTATGTATAACTACATCAGTGGCGTGGCTTGAAAATTTTCGGTGGTCATCGCAATTATTTAAGTTTGTGGTGAAAAATTATTAACTCTAAAATTCAATGGTTGAATGTTCAAAAAAGAAACTTTAAATCTTACCTTCACTTATACATGAACTCCAAATGTTCTGCTAAAACTGGATCGTAGAGTTTTAAAAGCTTATTAAGAGTTTTAAAATATTGCTTGGTCATCGCCGCATCCAGCGATGACCGAACGCCACTCCACTGAACTACATACACTTTTTGATAGTACAATGGCGACAGACACACGAACAGACGGACTGACACTCGGACAGGCACATGGACAAACAGACATTTTCTATAAACATGTTTTTTGGTATCTCTGACCCCTAAAACGTGTAAATCCGTCAAAAACCGGAAGTCGAAAAAAAATTCGATTAGAATACTTTCTTCTATTGAAGATAGAAGAAAGTAAAATGCATCTGTCGTTTTTTATAAAACTAACAATTGTTATATTTTAACATCGTTATAGGCACTACATTTTTTTTTAAATACAAATAGTTCTAATGAATTAATTGCAGATTTTCTTATTAAGTTTTTATATAGCACTATCAATAGATTTTAAAATGAAATGCTTTTCTTGAGAATTTTTTTTTATTGCAATCTCTAGAAATTTCTATATATATTGTACTACAGAAAATTTTCCATACCAATCTCAATAGATTTCTATGTAATTTTTTCAATTACACTCGCCATCCAACTCAACTGAGAAATCAAAGTCCTGCATTCGCAAAATCATGGCCAAGAGTGGAAGACCAGGCCGACGTCCTCCGGCAGTCTCCCGTAAATAACAATCAACCCTTATTCATCAAACCCTTACCAGATGATCATAAAAGGCACCAAACTCCACTAGCAAAATGCTACCCATGTTCGGGCCGTTGTTACGTCGTAAATAGAAACCACTAGATGTTAAATATTAGAACAGCATGACGAAGAAACAGTAAAAAAAGTTCTTCAGGTGACATGGATTATTTAAGCAAATCAATAATCGTAATATTCTCTGTCTCCCAGCCAATGCAACAGGTTAAATACAAGTACTTGCGAAAAAGACACGCGTACGAATACATTACAAGTGAAAAAACCAACCCCATAAAAATAGCCGGGAGGGCGCGACGAAGGCAGACTACGATTGGACTTAGCTCCGGGGGAAGGGGGAAGTACCCATGACGTCGAGGATGAACTCTTTAGTATCGGCGTCAGTTTTATAACGTAAACAAATGTTGGCGGGCTTGGCAAGGAATTATGGGATATCAAACAAATAGAATAAATGATATTAAATACATTCGAAACAAAAAGAATTTAGTTTCAGAATAAAATGAAAAAAGTAATTTAAGGGGTTTTATAAGATTAGACGAATGGATTTAAGGTTTTTAGAATAATAAAGGAATACGCATTTAAAGCATGGAAAAAGATAAAATATATTTAAGATAGTGTTAAAGCTAAGTAAAAAAAAGAAGAAATTATAATAATTTGCAATAGTTAATATAAAAGGGAGAAAATTTTTATTATTACATACATGTATATAAATAATTATAGATTTCTAAAGAAATTTTTTACAATGCGAATTTCATGGCAGGCGTCTCCATCAAATACTCTTCGATGAAAACGATAGAAATGGGCGGTCCTTCAGAACTTTTCGTTCACTTTGCTCAAGATTTCAAACTTCGTCAGATATGCTAAATGTCGACAGATGTCTTGAAATGTCTGAAAAATGATATTGTTTTTACGAATGTCGATAGGTATCTCTGAATGTCTGGATACTAATATTATTTTTACAACATTGGCCAATGTAAATAAAATATTAAAAATAAGGCATTAAAAAATCAAGTTTTCTAAAAATGACAAAATTGTTAAATTTTATTTCTTAGTATACTATTTACGTATTATAATGTTATAAGTAATGCAAAACACTCATTTGAGTGCTTTCTTTTAAAACCTTATTTTAAGTTACATCAGTGAATATCGGCAGATATTGTAAATTTGACGTCTGACATTCAATGACATTCGAGATATTGGCCAATATTGTTCGCGACATTGGCCGATATCTGTGTGCCACTTGGGTCTCACAGCTGTAGATTTCACTTGCCGACGAATAGATGGATACACGTCACAGCGCATGCGCAAAGGGCCAGTCCGCCAGTGGGGTGCCATATTTCTACCACACAGCACCTTAATTACTTCAATCACCCACTGAGAAACCAATCGGTACCCCAACCACACTTCGAAGCCTCTAAGTTCCAAATCATACCGTTTTTTCACCCTAATTTTCCAAACGGCACCGATAAGTCACCTTCAGTTTTAACAGTGTATAATTAGTTGAATTAAGGAACACATAGTGCAGTTGAAAACTTCTCTTCAGCAGTTTTCGTCAATATGTGGAATTCGAGATTTTTTGCTCTGCCGTGTATATGATCTGTTAAAGAATTTATACATATCAAGTAATATGCAAAAAATTCTTTTTAAACAGCATGCAACAACTAAAAACGTACTTCCAGCAATTATTGTCAATAGACAATACTGTAACCTAAATATTTGTGCTTCCCTGTAAATGAACGATCAATAACTATGCACACCATATTCTATAGTAAGTCTCTTGTAGTGCACCTCAGTAATTCATAACAATTTCAATACGTATGAAGTAGTACAACATCATTAAAATAAACCGCAAAAGATTTTTCCACATTGAACATAATGTAACGGAAGTCTTTTGAGTGTTCCTATAAAATAACTATAAATTCTACACACTTAATTTCAATACCAAAAATTCCATAGTAAACTTTCAGTACTATATATCAATTGCACGTCCATTCGACTATATTTACGCGAGTTAAAGCACAAACAGATAGAAAGACAAACCGGATTCAAAAATATTTTTCAACCATGATGGAAAGTGTAAAAATGATAAATGTATTTAGAAATACAAAAAAATGCAATAAAAGTTCATAAAAGTTAAATTCATATTCGGCTATTCCCACCGTCAAAATTGCGACAGCTGTACGTACGGACCTTTTGTCCTTTATGATATAGATAGATACTATTGTTACTTCGTTGCATCATTACTGCTGATAGACAGTACTGTAACCTAAATATTTGTGCTTACCTGTAAATGAACGATTAATGCTATGCACACCATATTCTATAGGAAGTCTCTTAAAGTGCATCTCATTGATTTATATCAAATGTACTCTTGATCTTTTGTTCTACCCTGAATATGATCTATTATAGAATTTCTAAATGCTAAGTAATAGGCAGAAAATTTGTTACATTTTAAAAACATAGAAATAAAAACGCGATTCCAGCAATTATTGTTAATAGACAGAATTTTAACCTAAATATTTGTGCTTACCTGTGAATGAACGATCAATGCTAAGCACGAGTATTCTATAGTCTCTCGAAGTGCATCTCGGTGATTCATATGAAATGTACTCGGGATCTTTTGTTCTGCCCTGTATATGATCTATTATAGAATTTCAACATGCCAAGTAGTATACAGAAAATGTGTTGCATTTTAAAAAGCATACCCCAAATAAAAACGCGATTCGATCAATTATTGTTAATAGACATTACTCTAACCTAAAAAGTTGTGCTTCCTTGTAAATGAACAATCAGTAACTATGCACACCATATTCTATAGTAAGTCTCTTGTAGTGCATCTCAGTGATTTATATCAATTTCGGTATAACTGAAATAATCATTAAAATACGCCGCAAACGATTTTTCCTTATTGAAAGTAATGTAACGGACATCTCTTGAATGTGCCTGTAAATGAACTATAATTGCTACACACTTTATTTTAAGTAACAAACAGTTCATAGTAAAACTCAGTAATATATATCATTTGCACGTCAATTCGACTATATTTACGCGAGTTAGAGCAACGCCACCTAGTTAAAGGAGAAAGCCGTGACACGCTTTGTTCTGACGTCACGAAACGTCATATGAAAGAAGGAAAACAAAGAAAAAATTTCTAAAAAATGCATGTTTCGATTTTGTTGGCAAGTGGAATTATTAATTATTATTAAATAGCTATTTAACCCTTTCTATGCACAGGAGTTCATGAATTTAATTCTAAAACCAAAATAAAAAATAACTATTCGATTTAGTAAAATATTTTTCTACTACTGCGGATTATTTTAATGAAATTTAATTTATCATGTTACTATGACAGCAGACGATAAAACGATATCATTGGAATAAGGGAATCAATGGAATAAAAAGTTTTGTTGATGTTTGTGATAAAATGTTTGCCTTTATTTAAAAAAAAAAGTTGTGATAATTAAGCGCAATTAAATCATCTCTAATTATTTGCATGTGAGGTAAAAGAATTATCGTACTACCCACTGGAGCTTTCTAGTATTGCAGCGTGGCGTACGTAATATGTATATCTCTAATTATTTGCATGTGGGGTAAAAGAATTATCGTAATACCCGCTGCAGCTTTTTAGTATTGCATCTAGGCGTACGCAATATGTATATCTCACATTGGCTAAAGAACTCGCGCGATTACGGGTTAAACTTTAAAAAAGCATTTTATTGTGAATTTTAATTGTTGGCAGCTGCTGTAAAAAAAAAACGTTTAAATTTGATTGAAAATTTCTGTTAAATGGGTGTTTTTTTATTAATTAAAAATTAACTATATATTATTTCGATTTCGGATTGCTTTAGTTGCATCGGCCGTGTTTTAATACACACGTACATAACATTTCACAATTCTGGCTTCCAAACTGTGGATTTTTATAGCATTACAGACAGACAAATTTTCACTTTTATATATTAGATAACGAAAATCGAAACATGTAAGTTGTTCGAATTTTTCCTCTTTGTTTTCACTGTCTATTATGCACAGACAGACAAACAAACCTACTCCATAAACATTTTTCAACTATGGTGAAAAGTGCAAAAATGATAAATGCTATGGTATTTTTTGTGTAAGAAATAATGGATTAAAATAATTGGCGTAAACAAGCTTATCTGAAATGGAATGCCTTTAAGAATTCTCTGTGAGCAAACCTGTGAGCCACGTTTTTAAAAATTCAAGCTATTTATTTAAAGGTTAAGCTTAACTTTATCGCATCTTAAAAGCATTTTAAATGAAATAGGTTAATTGAATTTCTTCACGAGATTAGATAGTTATTTCCTATGTCTTTCTTGAACTAGAATTTAAAGTGCTAACACGAATGTTACTTCAATGATTTCGGTTTGTAGATATGCAATAAACATTGGAAATTTAATGAAATTAAATAAAGAGATTTATTGCGTTTATTTCTTTTCTATTAACAAATGATCTACAGTAACAATCATTAAAGCAGTTTCTAAATTACACAGTTTTGGTTCTTTTGAATTATGAGACAGGATTTAAAGAACCCAAATGCAGAAAAGTTTAATTTTTATATCCAAGGTCGAGTTTAATTTTACCACGCCTGATTCTTTTTCTTTCAAGAAACAGGTTAATGGTATTCCTTCACAAGATAGTTATAGCCTATATCTTTTTTTCAACTAAAATTGAAAGATTTAGAAAGAATGATACAATGATCTTGGTTTTGTAGATATATCATAAACAGCGGACAATGAATCAAAATAGTTAAAGAAGATTTATTATATTAATTTATTTTATTTCATCAATTGATCTAGGTTTAGGAAATTTAAGCTAGTTTTTAAATGACACAATATTTTCCAATTTGTAACATATATTAATGATCTAAGCTGCCAAACTTTTAAATGAACATACCCATTTAAAGGGTCTCAGAACTCTTAAAATGGGGGAGGGGAGGACCATTTTCATAATTTAATATCTTAAAATGTATATGATTTTAAAGCACAATTTTTATTGGGATAAAAGATACATGGATGTTCTTTCATTTCATGTATTTTAAAAATTGCAAGATGCAGAATTAGAATTTATAGGGTGCTCCAAATTGTCAGATATCTGACGAGAAGAAAATTGGTATAACGTCTTAAGCACAGGATTACAAAATAAATATTGCAACTAGAATGAAAATTTTGGAGCCTACTTATACTTCAGATTATAATAATTACTCTGAACTGAAATAAATTTGTATTTAAAGAATTTTTATATTTCTAATACAATGTTGTAATAAGCTAATGCAAAATTTAGAAAATTTCAACAGTATAATCACATAAAAAATAGTTTTTTTAACAATAAAAAGGAACTTTAAGGTTCAGTTTATACAGACTAAAATGAAACATATGGGTTGAAAATTTCATGAAAAAATATTTAGAAGTTTTTGAAATACCCTGCACGAATTGCCCCAAAACGTCGTTTGGAGAAATATGGGTTGGGTTGGGTTGATTTTTGACGGCCAGTTATCAATTCGAGAGATATAGGCCCAGGGGGGGGGGGGAGTAATCTTAGGGGGGTCTTTCTAAGGGAATTTAACCCGTATTTACGCATGGAAATCCATGGTTCGAAGAAAACTATGAAAACTCCGAACGATTAGGCCGGCGGGCACGATTGGGTTCGAACCCAGCACCTCCCGTGTACCAGCTTCGAGAGCAGAACCTCTCGGCCACTGGTGGGGCTTGGAGAAATATGTCTTCAAAGATTCGGAAGCGCCGCAACAGCAATTGAGCGGGTATAATTCTAAAAGTCATAACTTCTGTTATAATGGGAATTTCAAATTAATAATTGTATCAAAATGTTCAGAAAAGATAGGAGTTTAGCACATAAAAATATTAAAATTTAGAAATTTTTGAAGCTTTAAGAGTCCTGAGATACCTTAAAGTGGAAGTTTCTAAAAAGAGTGAAAAAATATGCTTTCAGCATAGATTATGAAACACCTTGCAACACATTTAGAATACAGTATATCAATCGTTGAAAAAAAATCAGAATTTTTTTGTTCATCCCTCTATACGATCTATATATTGGTATTTATGTTACATCGTATGCTAAAATAGCATCATATGCTAGTTAATTCAATTAAACGCACAGCACAGGTTAAAATTCACATTCAGCAATTTTCGTCAATACGGAAATGTATTCTATATCCTTTGTGTATCCCTGTTTATGATCTAGAAAATTTATACACACCAAGTAACATGCACAAAACAGGTTAAATTTTAAAATGTGTACCACAACTGAACAAGTAATATAAAAATTTTGTTTTTAAAGTCAATTCCTACTTAGGTCATCAAAGAAAAATTTAATATAATCCCTTAAGCTAATATTCGTTTTTGTTGCATTTAAATATCTCAATTTGTTGATTTTCTGTAATCAAGTAGGTTTACAATGGAAGTCTATGGAAGTTTGGCGAAATATTAAAGATATCACCAAGTTGGCGTTACTTTAGGCGACTCATTTTGGTCGCCAAATTTGGCGATATTTCGCCAAGTTGGCGACAAACATGGCGGTATTTTGCGACAGAATAGGGTCCTCCCCTATGGTAACCCCCCTTATAGATATGATTAAATAAGCATTAAATGCTTCAATAACCAATGGCCGCCATTTTGTCTCCCATGTAAAACTAAAATTAATTAAAATTTAATGAATGAATTAATATTTGAAAAAAACTGTATTAACATCAATTGTCATCCAGTACAAGTTAAAAAAAATTATTTCATCTTGATAGGATGAATAGTAAATATTTTATTAACGATTGAAAATTTGAACAAGATATATAAATAAATAAATAAATAAATATAGGGAGAGTGTGAACTAATAATACTAAGGAATTGAAAAAGAACTGCCAGCATTTATTCTTCATAGGCAATACTGCAGAAATATACTTTTGCGTGTCCCTGTAAATGAACGATAAATTATATGCATACCAGAATCTGCAGCAACCGCTTGCAGAACAGCTCTGTAATATATATAATTATCAACATGTTTAAAATAGTGTAATATCATTAAAATACATCGCAAACGATTTTCCCCATTGGCTGTAATAGAATGGAATTATTGACTATAAATGAAGCGTAAGTGCTACACACTTCATTTTCAATACCGAACATACTACAGTGAAACCTCCCTGTGCGACCACCTCCCTGAACGACCATTTTCTCATGAACGAAATTTATTCCCACAGGCTGAATATTAATTTTACCTCCATTCAGAGACCATCCCAGTTGAACTTCCTCCATGAGCGACCAATTTCTTTGAAGAAAATTCCGTTTTTTTCCTGCTTGCTTGAAGAAGGTTTTATTAGAAAAATAATTCCGAAGATTGCATTATTCATCAAGCTTCTAATTTGTTTTTTTATCCCTTTAACTTTTAAGTGTTTTAACCCATTTGTGCCTTTTTAGGCAATTAATTTAACTCTGATGACAAATTATGAACGACGGTCGATAAACTCCTCTGCCCTATTCTGTCGGAAAACTCTCAAAGAAATAGATAAATTAAAGAAATCGTCATTATTTGTTCCCGTCCAAACAAATTTGCATTTATTTACCAGAGCTTTAAAAGGACTGGGAAAAATGTTATAAAAGATAAAACTGTAAAATCAAAGCAAAGGTCAATGAATTCATTTTTTAATTTCTGCAGTAATTAACTTACGTAATTAACTTTTGTTTTGATACTTAATTTTTTTTATTTTTTCCTAAAGTGAAAAATAAATTTTAGTAACATTGTTACTTTTTTCAACAATTAAAATCTTGATTTAAACATGACCTCTAATAAGAGACCACCTCTAGGAGCGACCAATTTTTAATGGAACGGAACGTGGTTGCTTTAGGGAGATTTTACTGTATAATAAACCGCAAAATCATATATCAATTTCATGGTAATCGCGTTATATTTACGAGCGTTAGAGTACGGGCAGACATACCCAATTCATAACAATTTCCGTACTAGTTGGAAAGTGCTAAAAAATGACTAAATAATGAAATTTTTAAACATTGAGGCATTTGGTCCTAATTTTGGTGTTCAATGTTCAAAATATGAGTGAAACATTATACCATTTTGAATCAATCTTAGAAAAAACTTACTATTTTCTGAAGTAAAATGCATTTTTATGTTCGGAAAAAAAAAAAAAAAAAAAAAAAAAGACATTACCTGAAAATAAGCGTTAATATGTCTCAAGGTGCAAAAATTAATATAACGGTCATTCTCATTAAAAGGCATTTTTACTGTTACAAATGGATAAATATTAAGAAATGCAGCAAATTTCGAACGTTTTTATTCATATGTATATTTAACTTTTAAGTAAGCTATTAAATACATTTCTGAGAAAATAATTTTAATATTTAACTTATATCTTTTAATGAATAAGCAAAAACTCCCCTCATAATTGTCAAGTTTATTTTTTCGTTAAAAAGTTTATAATTATGTATTATAAACAGAAACTTTTTCTTTTAAATGATTCATTCATTTAAAAGTATTTTAAAAAAATCTTCCTTTTTTTCCCACCACTCTCTCTTTTCTTTTTCTTTCTCTCAATTGCATCTTTTTCACCTCTCTAATTACTTTTTTTTCCAAGTTAAATATTACATGTTTTTTCTGTAAGTTAAAACTAATCTCTTTTTGAAACTGTATTGAGACAATAAAAGTAGTTTTAAGTATTTTACGTCGAAATTTCAATTGTGCGATAACCGCTAAATTTCAGGAAAAAAAAAAGATTATATTATAGTCTCTCCGGATTGTCGCAGACACTTCCTGCTTTCGTTTTTTATTGTTAACCAATAAATAGAATGAATGCCCAAGTATTGTTTGATGCAGTGCAGACGCACTTCTCGCATGGCTGAGCATTTAGAGAGTATTTTGTCTGAATATCGTGGCAAAAAATGAAAAAAAATAAAGATGACTTAATATTGTTGTCCAACTGCTTGACTGCTGATGCTGATTAATAAACTTTAAAAGTTAATAGTTATAAACAAAGATAGGAAAATCGGTTAACAAATTGTTTATGCTTGCTTTGTGTTTGAGCCATGCTATGAATCAAGTTATACAATGTAATTAATAGTAATATTGTTAACCATTTGGAAAAATGATTATTGTCCTCGAAAGGGTAGGAAATCAAAAGCATACCTGAAGCTTTTTATTGGTTTAATCATCCTTTTATTCGTTTTCAGATTGGTCTATACAATAATCTGTACTTTCCCTTTACTTTTAACAGAGATGGATACTTCTGTTGCCACTATGACAAAAAGTAATAAAAACTACAAAAAAAAAATTAATAACTCAGAAACAAATTGAGATACAGCTTTCAAACAAATTGCATTTAAAAGTACATTTTTTCTCTATACGACGGTGTAAAAAGTAATATTGTGGGATGTTTAGAAGCTTAAGAATGAAATTTCATTTAAAATGGGTCGTCAGATTCCTTGGAAATCTGACGATTGAAAAGCCTTTTCCCGAACAGCCAATGAAATGCTTGGATAATACGTAAGTTTCAGGAAATCTGACGAGTCGCAGGCGATTTTTGTCGCTTGCAATTTTTGCGTGTAATAACACTATTAATGTTTATAATTCATAGCGTACGTAATGTATGATCAACTCCGTACGAATTTTTATGTCTTAAATTTTAGTCTTTGAAAAAATCATTTTCCAAATGGTCGTTGTAATTTGTTAAATTGCTTTTTTTTTCAATTGTACGAAAAATTAAATCTATTTCAAAAAATATATTTTAACATTTACAGCCAGTGTTTTAACTTTAAATATAAAAGTAAATGTAACAAACGTAGAACTTTCTACATTTGCAGTGTTCTGCAAGTTCGTAAATATAATTATTTATTTTTTATAACTGTCTGCATCTTTTAAAGACGCAACTTTTTTTTCAAATAGATACATATACAAAAACATCAAAGTCCACTGAACAAACTCTGTAACTATATCACCACAATACAGCTAGTTCGATGTGCCAATCCTGAAAGTTTCTTCCACCTGATATATATTAATACTTCAAAATTCGCTATCACTGTATCAAAATTATATAACAATCTTTCCCCGTCATGAGAATTCTAAAGATATAGGTTCCATGAATTGTGTGCATTTAAAAAGGAGATATAAGCATCTCATCTTTTAAACAAATCATTGAATTTCGCATCCACCCTTTTAGTTGTCAGCAACCAAAATTTCCAAGCCAAAGAGCGAAAAAAACGACACCTGTCAAGCAGTATACAACCAAGTCTAGTTAGGCTATATTTATGTGAAAATGTGACAAAATATGAAGTTTGATTAAATTCCGTGCTTTGATTTTTGAAATAAGCTATCGCGAAAATTAGAGAAAATGCAGCATAGCAGAGCCACATGTTATATGATTTACGCGAACACGTAATTAGCACCAAATTTTATCTAGTTCTAACAAAATATGAAGTTTGATGAAATTCCGTGCATTAGCTCTTGGGATATGACTATCGCTAAAATCGTGTAAATCCTGAAAAATGCAGCATAGTAGCATCTCCTGTTGGGTGATTTACACCAAAACCTAATCAGAAATAATTTGTACCAATGTCTAACTGAATCTGAAGTTTGATTAAAATCCATGCATTAGTTCTTGAGATAGAGCTATTGCGGTAATCTTGAAGAATGCAGCATAGCAGCGCCACCTATTGCATAATTGACACCAAAACGTAAGCAACAACGACTTATATCAATGTCTAACAAAATCTGAAGTTTGTTGAAAATCCGAGCATTAGTTCTTGTGAAATAGTTATTGCAGAAATCGTGAAATACGCAGATTAGCAGCGCCCCATTTTAGGCGATTTACACCAAAAACTAATCAGCACCAAGTTATATACAAGTATAACTAAACCGAAAGTTTTAAATTCCATGCATTAGTTCTGGAGATAGAGTGCCCACAAAATTTGTGTCACATGAGCATTAAAAAAAGAGATATAAGCATAGCACTTTTTAAACAAATCATTGAATTTCGACCCCCACATCTTAGATGTCTGAAACCAAAATTACTAATCCAAAGAGCACAAAGCGACTTCTATTGGGCAATATACAACCAAGCCTATAATAAAGATCTATTTATGTGAAAATGTAAGAGAATATGGACACAGACAGACTCACTCACAGACACACAAAGACATTTTCTGAAAATAGTCAAACCGTATTCGGGACATTCTAAAACGTATAAATCCGTCGAAAACAGGTCAAATTTTTTTCACGAACCCAATAATATTCGCCTTGAAAAGTCAGAAGATAGTAAAAATGTAATGAATAGTATAATAAACAAAACGGATATGCCAATCCCAAAACTTTCTTCCATCTCACACTGATAACACTTCACAATTCACGGGGCTAAAATTAAAAGAAAATTTCTGCTCACCACAAGGATGCTAAAGGTATATGTTCCATTAATTGTGTGCATTAAAAAAAGAGATATAAGCATAGCACTCAGCACCGTGCGAAAGGGGGGGCGAAGGGGGCGGTCCCCCCGGGCGCGGAAATAGAGGGGGCGCCAAATGTTGACTATCAGCCTTGGTTTTATTATTTTTTATTTTGGCAGTCGATCATTTACTGTGACTTTCTTAGCAGAACGTTCTAATTCATTTATAAGTATCATTTTCTTATTGGATCTTCAGCTTGGATTACATTAGTATGTTACCATTTACTTTTCATTAAGTTCTTTAGATTTGATGTTTTATAATATACTTTTGAGATATCTTATTGCAGTGGTTCTCAAACATTTGCACTTTGCGCCCCCCCCCCCCTTTGCATCATCTACTAATGTCGCGCCCCCCCTCCCCCCCCTCCCCACAGCGATTATGAATTTTATCTGTTTGTGGGAGAAATTTTCTTTCGTTTGTTTAAGGAAATAAATTTTTTAGAAAATAAAATAAAAATTTCGTCAGAAATTTTGAACGGTCCACGATTTTTTTTCTTTTTTTTTTAGCTATGTCACTGCGCGCGAGCCATGGTATAGGGGAGACCGGGGGAATGGCGACACCTTAAGGGAATTTAAATTTTTTCACCTAAAAAAAATGTGTATTTTTTATTAGTAAAATTTCTAAAGCTGAATCATGATCTTTAGTATCTGTATAAATTTAACCGTAATCATAACTGTAAATTAAGCATATATAAAAAAATGTTTTTTGATTCTCTGCACAGTGGCGGGATTACCCAGGACACTGGGGTAATTCCGCCACTGTACCGGGGTAATGCCGCTACTCTTTAATGACCTAGTACATGCATCAAATGGATACTAGGAAACACACAACCTATTGAAAATAGTTAGAAAGTAATGTAAATGAGCAGAATAATGGTTAAGCTTACAATTTACTTCATATTGCAAAAGTCACTCTGCTGAATCGGCTCCACTACATTAAAATGAGGCCATTTCTCACCCGATTTGCATGACGGCGGCATTACCCCGAGAGGACAATATGGCGGAAATCCCCAAGCAAAGCCGAAAGAAGAACCGAACTTGTTCAACACATTGCATCAAAATTTCGGCGAATGCATGTAGATTACGGGTCATATTATCTTAAATACCTAATGTTACAATAAAAGGTGCTTATCTCTACTCATTTGAAGCTCCAAAATAATAAGCAACTAGATGAAAACTACATTTTTCACTAGAACAGACGAACGACGTACAGCAAAGTCACTCCCACTTTAGGCACTGTTTATATTGCTGGCCGCTATAGTGCAGGCACATTTACTATCTCAAACTGCCCTTAGTTTTTAAACTAGGTGGGGTGGCGGCATAACCCGGGTTGGCGGCATTCCCCCGGTCTCCCCTATCAATATGAAAAAGGGCTTTCAGCCCGATTGCGTTTAACACCTCTCAACTACGCTCTAGTTCAAGGGTAATAAGATTTAGCTTGTTAATGTCAAATAAAATAAGTTACTATACTTAGCAAGTTTTAAGATTTAAAAAATAATTTAATTGTTTAATCTAGTTTTGTAATGTCTCTTTTCCTATCTACTTTTTGCTTTTAGTGATCGTCTACTTAAGTTATAGTAAGTAACCATAAAAGTAACATGGCAAAAAAATCTTGGGCTTGTCTTAGTAAATTAGGAAAACAGCAAGAAGAAGAATTGGCAAAAATGGTAAATAACAACCCAAACACAAATCCCAGATATGCTTCTCCAACTTCAAAAGAAATAAACGGTCAAGCACGTGTATTACTCGCGCTCAGAGGGTTCCGTACAATAAATATATGAATTATTAACTGCATTATTAAAAAATCATTGCTAAAAGGAAAATAAGACTTTGTAGAAAAACTATAACATGTGGGATTTGGTATAGCTGTATATATGCTAGAAAAGTAGGAATGGGTATACCGTAGAAGTTCAAAGATATATGAAGCCTAAATATTATCAAATATTGCTATTCTATATAACTCTTATACAAATCTTATCCTAATCTGTTTATGATGAACTTAATTTGGCACTGACAATAAAAGTAGTGCATAATTAAACTTCATTTGGCATTTCATAAAACTAAATTCAGCATAGTAATAATCTTTTCTTTTTACAGTGTAGCTAAAACAAACCCTTGTTCGAAGTTTAAACTTGGCATTTTGCTAAGCGCGCTTCGAAAGGAGGTCGCAAAGAAGTAACGCCGCCTAGATCCATGACGCGTTTTTCCAGTTAAGTTTTTAATTAACTTTTAAAGACACGGCAGGCGTATTGAGATATCCACACAATGTTAACTAGTCGCGAATTCCATGGTATTTGATTAATTCTAATTAAATTAGTCTATTTTTAACAATTTGACGTTTATTGCTTTTATATTGCTACTGGACATTGTATTATACAAATGTATCATTAAAAGTTGTTATTTAGGCTTTAAAAGCTGATGGTACATAGAGTACGCCGCCATACTCATTATGTATGTCCAAACCGTCCGTGCCTTTAAGGGTTAATATCTCGGCTAATTACCAACGGTTTTTTTAAAATCATTATCAACAATGCCGTTATACTTCTGCTACGATAGGTACCTCCAGCGTTCCTCAACGCCTTTGCCTGAAAATCGAAATTTGTGTGTAACGGAAAAATGCACTTTTCTCAAAAACTAATGTGGCCTTGGATAATCACTATAATTTTCATGCAAGGTTTAAACTAACGTCTACTACCTCTAATTTTTTCATAATTTTAGTTTCAGTAGATTCGAAAATAGATGGGGGGAGTATATTTTTGAACTACATTTCCGACGATATAGCTGAAAATATAATATCTAAAATTGAAACAAATGTATTTTTGAGATCAGCGTTACAAAAGCTTTCACATGATACCCAGATGGTTTCAAGAAATCTATGGCCTAACGGTGAAACAATTAGACGTACTTGGCTTATATATAGCCGAATTAAGGGTGTTCTCGAATCCAAAAGGGCAACTTTCTGACATAAGTTTTAATTCATTTTTTTCGAAAATGCATGAAACTAGCTGGTGTTGTTGTTCAGAAACTATGTCATCGAGCTGTTTTTTCCATGTTTTTGCAAACGCAATAGATCTTTCAGAAAATAGTGTCAAAGTAGGCGTTTTGAACCGAGTTTCCGGGCGAAGGCAGAAAAAGCACCCAAGAGCGGGCGAAAAACGGGTTTGTCACGTGATTCAAAACGCTTCTAACTCAATAGGTAATGGATTTTTCAAAAAATGGAAAAAACAGTTCGATTCCAAATCGCTTCCATGGCCAGGCTTTCCAATTTTATATCTTTCGTTAAAAAATGAATTTGTAAATGGTTCAAAACGTTTTGCGCTTGTTCAGCAGAGCAGTTAAGAACAGCCTTAAGGATCGCTATTTTGTTTTCCCCGTTTATTATTCGGCATTTATCATTCAGTATTTATCATCCAAAGTTAGCCAATCCAGATTGTGCATTTTCCAAGCGGAAAAAAAAATTAAATCCTAAAATTCCTAAACATCAAAATGCTCTGGAACACAGGAATTTTCATACATTCGCTGGAAGGAACTTACGAGGGATGTGGGGTAAAATAAATTCATGTAATCGACAGCGAATTTGAAAAGATTATTCAGAATGAAGTTATTAACCTTCTTGCTAATGAATTAAGAAAAATGATTGTAGAAGAAATCCATAAAGCAAAATATTTTTCAATTTCATTCGATTGCAGTGTAGGTACACCCCCAAACAACAAATGATGCAAATTATAAGTGAAGACAACCGAAAGTAAGAAATTATTCAATCGAGGAAAGGTTTCTTGACGTCATTGAGTCAAAACAAACGAACAGGAAAAAGATTAGCTCAACAAATTTTCGATAAACTAATGGCCAACAACTCGACATTCACAACTGTAGAACTCAGTGCTGTTTTATGGTTTATAAGTTCACTTATTTTTTAGCATCTTCTGAACACTCTCTAAACAACTCTGCACGCTCTCTAATGCTTGAGTTCATGCTTCTGATGTTCCGAAAATTATGGCATTTTTCGGAACTGTACAAAATTTATTTTTTTTCTCTTCGTCTCCTGAAAAAATGAAGGAGTGTGTGTGTGTAGGGGGGGGGGCGCCAAATTTAAACTTTGCCCCGGGCGCAGTTTTCTCTTCGCACGGCCCTGATAGCACTTTTTAAACAAATCATTGAATTTCGACCCCCACCATCTTAGATGTCTGAAACCAAAATTACTAATCCAAAGAGCACAAAGCGACTTCTGTTGGGCAATATACAACCAAGCCTAATAAAGATCTACTTATGCGAAAATGTAAGAGAATATGGAATTTCATTACGTTCCGTGCATTAGTGTTTGAGATGTAGATATCGCGAAAAGCGTACAAAAAGCAACATAGCCAGGTGGCCTGTTACATGATTTACTCGAAAACCTAATCAGCAAAAACTTATGTCAAGGCCTAACAGAATATGGATTTTGATGAAATTCAGTACATTAGTTCTTGAGCTATGACTATTACTGAAATCTTGTAAATCTTCAAAAATAGAGTACAGCATCGACACTTGTTGGGCGATTTACACCAAAACGTAACAACTTATGTCAGTGTCTAACTGAATCTGAAGTTTGATGAAATGTCGTGCATTAGTTCTTGAAAAAAAAAAAAGAGAAAGAAAACTTTGGGGAAAAAATTGTAATTGTAAATTTCTCAAATATTAAAATGTGATGAAAATAATTGCTAACTAAATCTAGAAATAGCTCAAAACTTTCAAAAAGAAATCCTTATTTCCTCGAATATTAAATAATAACTCAAACAAATTGATTGAAATTTCTAAACCAAATCTTTCTTCATTAAAATGTACTGTTTTATTTATACTTATTTTTCTGAAAATTTATTGCATGCTTCTAGAAACCGTTCGCGATTTATTACTATTTTTTTATTTAAAAAAACACGCTTATGTTTTTTATTTTCTTATTCTTGTTTGTTTTACATACTATAATTACCAGAGATATTACAATCTTTTCCTAACTCAGATACCTGGGCTTTAGTGTACCTGAATGTTTCGTTTAATATCCTACACTAAAAAACGTTCGCAAAAAATTGTGTTTTTTCACTATGATTGCCTCTTCATGTAGCCAGACAACAATTTATAAACGAAAATTGCAGAAAAATATTTTATTTTACATCTTCGTTCATTTTTGTGGTATGCATTTTATTTTAAAAACACTATTTGCTTTTAAAAATAACTATTTATCTACAGAGAATTTCATACGTAATGATACGTTTCTGTATAAAGATTTTGAATTTTGAAGGTTTTTGTTGTTTTGATGTGTACTGTAATCAAACCATGGAGTATGTATGATATATGTATATTATCTTTAGGTATTTCAAGTTTCTTTATTCTGGTTACATTTAGAAAGTTTTAAAGATTTATTTTAAATTATGAAATTTATACACATATGTTTTGTATCTATAGATTTGGAAATAATGTTCGTGGTAAGAATTTTTTTTTCTGTTAACGAAAAAAAAAAAAAAAAAAAAAAAAAAAAAAAAAATTGTTCCCAATCTCAGTTTTTTCTATAATTATCAATTAACATTATTTTTATGACAATATTAATATTAGTATTTCCGTTTATATTATTTTATTTTTTAAATAAATAAAGGCAGATTTCTGTCGAATTTATATTACTAGATATTATTTATATATATGATTTATTTTATATAAGGTATCTCTACGATAGATGGCCATAGAGGACAGATGGCCAGTCTAAATATCTCCAAAACTTGATCATAGATTGCAATATAAACATTGTCCGTATGAAATAGTTCAACGAGATTATTTATTGTGACGTGTAGTTGTGTTCTTCGATTATAAAAATTAAGTGTAATTTTAATGTCAATTAAATAGGTGGTTGAATATTTTTTTTTTTTTTTTTTTTTTTTGACTTAGGTATCTGAATGTTTTGCAGTACGTGCATTATATATATATTTTACTATATGGACTTTTAAGGCACGTATATAATCTAAACTTTACTTCTAAGACTAAAACAAATACGTACAATGGCTATTGATGATTTAAATTGGGCGACCATCAGTTCTTCAATTTCAGGACACATGGCCACATGAAATCGAGGTAATCAATATTTCAAAATTAAATTTAGTGATGATTTTAACTAAATATAATTAAATTTAAAATAAATACATAAATATAGTTTACGTTTATAAATATATTAATTGATATTATTATTTAATTTTTAACTAATATAATTTTTTTAAAAATAATAATGATAATATAATAAGACCTAACGATTTATATGTTTCAGAAAATACTGAAAAATGTCGGAAACTTTCATAACAGAAACTGATAAAGTTGATAAATAAACTAAATTAACGTAATAACCTACAATTAACGCGAGGAAAAAAAAACACGACAATTCCAGTAGCGAGGAAAACAAATTACATTTAAATTATCGGATTCTACAAATTCCGAGTAAATAGAATTGGATTAGGATCACTGTTCTGGTTGTGCAAAACAATACAGTATCACATCCAAAAAGAATGTCTGGATACAATGCACAAGGTACCTGAAGTGGTTTCATGAAATGTGTACAAATTATCAAGATCTTTGCCAAGCATGTGGTAAGATTTTATGAAAAGTGAAGTATTGAAATTACACTTCAAATTTTGTTTATTCGAGTTTTCTTCACTCATTTTCCATCATATAACTGCATCTTTACAAATTTCTATATGTTTTTTCATGATTAACTATATGAAATGTGTTATGTTTTTGCTATTTAAATTAACTTCTTCTTTATATTGGATGGCCATCTCTCCACGGCTTTAAGGAGAGATGGCAATCTGCCATTTAAATTTCAATTTTGTTTAACACTTTTTGTTTTCAATGTTAATTTTTTTTTCATAAAATATTATGAGTACATGTATGAGAAATTTAAATATTCATCAATATTTCTTGTATTGGCATTCTAAGAATTTTTATTTCAATCTTTAAAAACTATGGCCATCTATCCTAGAGTTCCCTAAGCTTGAATGTATAATAACGATTTCAGATTTTTTTAAAACTTTAATATCATACTTTTCCTAGTGGAAAACAGGGAAGACTTTGAGGACTTTCTCGAAGTTTTCGTCTGTTCCTGTGCTCTTTTTCTTTCTGTGCCAAACGTCGCCTCTTTTCTTCGCATAGATGGAGAAGGTAGCAACCTTACACTCACCAGAGAGGACTAGCGAGGTGTTAGAACTTTCGGCAATGATCGTTAGGTGACGTGGTACACCGTACTAGGAGGTGGCACCGTTGTTTACTTTCTTTCCATCGTGGTCAGGACAGGAAATCTGAAATACGAAAACTAGATCATGTGTGACAAAGTAATCCCATCTTATGGTATTTATATATACCGGGTGTCCCAAAAAGGACTGACTGATTTTAAAATTCAATAACTTCCAAACGGTGACAGATATTAAACAAAATTCTTGCAGGAGGGTTATGCATAAAGTCAAAAGTTTTATTACAGTGATTTTCGATTTTAGTTCGAATTACCAACAACAGATGGCGCTGTAAGCAATAGTCGCTAAATACAGGCTCGATTTTTGGTCCTTTCTGTTGTTCCATGCAGAAAAAGGAGATGAAAATGTATTATCCGGGCCACGAAGTACCAAAAACAGAGCCTGAATTTAGCCTCTATTGATCGCAGCGCCATCTATTGTTTGTAATTCGAACTAAAATCGAAAATCACTGTAAAAAAACTTTTGCCTTTATGCATAACACTCCTGCAAGAATTTTTTTAATATCTGTCACCGTTTGGAAGTTATTGAATTTTAAAATCAGTCAGTCCTTTTTGGGACACCCGGTATATACATATGTGTGTGTGTGTGTTAAATACAAATCGACAGTTGATATTATTTTGAGTCGAATAACAATATTCTTTTTTTGTAAGATATATAATGTGAACTTTAAAAATGTTTTACTTAAAAGGCGACTAAAGTAATGAAAAAGATGTTCGCGGCAAATAGAGGCGTCTTAAATTAAGACACATATGTGACTGAAAAGGTATTTCAGACACTTAAGTATCTGAATCTGAAAATTCAGTCATGATAGATGTCTTAATTTAAAACATATAAGTGTCTTACTATGATCATGGTGTAAACGAACTGAGAAAGGCGTCTAAAAAATCTGCAAGTGTCTACTTTTAAGACACTTTGTAACTCCGTTCCGCATTAACCACCAGGGGGCACTCTAGTTGCGCATGCGTTTTAGATGCCTTTCGTTCGAATTGGATGTTCGTTTGTAATTCAAACTGAGCGTTTGTTTTATCTACGCGTACATTTTAACTAATAATTTATTTTGACTTGATTCGGTTTTTGCGGAATGTGAAGTTCCAGGATTTAATCCGTATCGACATAGTGATATTCCATATTAATGGAAGGTGTCAAGCAATAACAATAATATAGTGTTCTTCGTCTCGTCAAAGCAGGTAAAGAGAACTGTTGTCTGGCGGGTGCTGGGCAACATATAACTATGATATGTTCCCGCACCATGTTGGTTAAATCAAAGTAAAATTGCGTAATTTGTTATTTCTGTTTGTATAAATATTTTTTATAAAATATAATTATGAGTGTAAAATTATAATGTTTATATATTTAAGTAAAATAAGAGTGTAAGTTCATACAAAAATTATTAAGTTGATTTTAAATAGTAAATATATATTTTAAAAAAATTGTTGTATTGTAAAATGAATGTATAACGTTGAATGGAGTTCGGATCTCAGACAACAACTAGCCAGACGCCATGGTGTCGTTTTATGACAAGCCAATGGAAAGTGGTGTATAATTAGAAGTCGTAAAATCATAAAAACGTTGGAATCAATTTATGGCCTCAATAAAAGTGTTGGGATAAATTTATGACTTTTCAGACCACCCAAACTTTAAGGCAGATAATAATATTAAAGTATATGTTAGGGGCCATTTGCAGACTGCTAGCTAATAGGCCTATCGAAGTATAATAAAAAATCTTCTCACATCCAATAACAGTGGACTAGACAAAAATAGTTCCTCCCACTGCAGGAGCTGGTGTGCAAGAAGAATAAGTTTTGAAAAAGGATAGTCTGAAAAAAGATGTAGAGGATGCAAGAGCTCTCCTGAAAGCCCGTGCAATGAGTCCCGTAAGCCCTTGTAAAGCCCAGGCGAGATGGACATGTTGGAGCGAGCCTAATCCAGCCTAGTCAAGCCTAATTGAGGTTGTCTTCCTGAGGTACCTGTCGGAGTGAGCCAAATCAAGCCAAATTGAGGATGTCTTCCTGATGTACATATCGGAGTGATCCTAATCAAGCCAAATTGAGGATGCGTTCCTGATGACACATTGCCATGATCCTAAGCAACGCAACAACTCGGAATTTGACGAATAAAGGCCACCATCCCGTATATTAAAAGAAGGTACTATTTTAAACATTTTCTTTTACCACTTAAGATCATATGAAAAACCTTAAAAATACTTTTCTGATATTTTACGGTAGAGAGTTATCTGAGATCCGACCAAACCAATAATTAAATAAGATTAAGGTAATTTTAAAAATGAAAGAGAGTATTTCTTTTAGCAAAAAGAAACAATTATAATAATTAGAGTACGTGAAAATATTGTCTTTTTTTTTTTAAAAGATTAAACATACTTAAAATAATGAGAAGCAAACAAAAGTGTTGCTTTCTATTTTTTGAATTAATATTATGTTTTTCTGTATATAGATATGTTTAATGTAAATAAAATATATAATCAAGTTTTAAAAAGTTTCTGTAATTATTTAATTAATAATATTTAAAGTGTGTCAATTCTTTTTTTTACAGCTTAAATTTTAGTTTAATTCATAAGTGGAAGAGTTCGTCTAAATAATTCACAACGCAAACTCTTAATTTTATTCGTAATTATTCAAATTTAATAATTACCTTTTGACGCGAATTATAATTTAATTTTATTAATGCTTCGCGTTGCTCTTCTACTAGAATGTAGGTAAATACGATCACTTATATTATTTAAATTTATCTAAGGTATATAAAACTATATACCAATTTGCTATGAGGTTGCTTGGATGATTTGGACCAATTAACAATTTTGAATATATTTAATAAAAAATAAACAGGTGTAATTATCTGTCCAGCAGCGGGCTATGTTTTTAGGATGGAAATATTCCATTCTTTTAACAGAGCTAGCCGGATGTGCAAAGGGAAATTCTTTTTTAAATATCAAAGTCTGCTGAACTCACGGATACTAACGTAGCCTCCAATCCGGACGTCGCCCGGGTGGATGTGATTTTGGAATAATCACACCTTTTTCACGTAAGTGGACCCTTCACTATGCATTGAAAACTCTCTGCGAATGTTTTCTCTTTAAATAGAGACCTCACACGAGTCTATAGCTTTATTAGTTCCTGAGTTATGCCAAAATTTGTTTAAAGCCTTTTGCCTATGGGATTTCCATGTTAAAATTTTATCTTGCTAATATTTAAATTTCTACTATTCAAATCATCTGCAATCATGTTTCTGTATTATTTTACATCCGATGTTATCCTTAAAATAAGTTTTGGCAAGTCTGCATGGTGTATTAGCTGTTACTGAATCTATTGAGATACACCATCCTAAGCCTTCTTTTTCTGTCTACTCGCACGCCATTACTTTAAAAATAGCAGTGACAGCACCTGTTGATCGGCTCATAATTTCTTAATTACCATCAAGGCTATCTTAACATCGTTTTCTTAGAGTAATTATTACACAGGAGTAGTATACCTTTTATATGGGTTTTATTTATGTATACAATATTTTTATAAGCATTTAATGCGACAGCATTTGTAACGTTCACATCGGTTTTACATTTCCCATAGGTTTAATATGTGATATGTACTGAAATTCCCAACTCTTTATAGTAAACATCCTTATTTAATTTTTATTTATTATGTATGCTTTTCATGTCTGATGACGTTTTCTTGCGTCTCAGATTTTATACACCGTGATAAATTTTAAGTTATTTAAAAGAATATAGTTCGAAAATCCTTCCATTTACCCATATCATTAATTCCCCCATACATACAGCGAATTACTTGTCTTCATTTATCATTTATTAGATTAAACTGTTTTGACTGATAAAACTCAAATCCGGTCATGAAATCTGTTTTTTCCTTCTGCTATATACTTTTGTTGTTTCCGAGCATTTTAGAAATATTCTACTTCCTATACTGAAAGTAGTCAACTTCAGATGTTTTCATTTTCAAGCCCGGTGATTCACACCACAATTTGAAGACTCATCAGAAATCGTCTGAAATCTGTAGACGTAAAGCGGAGAAAATTTTGTTGGCGTCTTCAATAAATTTTCATATTTAACGATTAAGAAAATGTTCTCGCCTTATCTCTGTATTAGTCATAATGATTATTTGTAAATTCTTAAATTCATGTAATTATGTGCTGTTAACATAATTGTAAAAATACGGTAAATATATACAGCTATATTTCATTTGAAATCAATTATAATATTGGTTTTTTGATTATTTTTAGTAAAAAAGAAATCTGAAATTTAAAATGAATATCAGTAAAAAGATAAAATTTTATACTATATGTACTTAAGCATAACTAGATTTTGTACTTAAAGCTGAATTATTCTATATTTACTGAATCACAATGCAGAGTTGGAATTTTTCTAGAAGGACTTGATTAAAGCAAGGGTAAACTTTGACATGTCCCCCGCCCCCCGCCCCCCACCACCTACGATTTTTGTTGCCCCAAATTCGATATGCAATTTTTTTAAAGCTTATACGTTAAACGGGTTTCGACATTGTATATTGGTTATAATCAGTATTTTGAACTAAAAAGTAGAATAAGATTAAAAGTTAAGTACAAAAAATTTTAAATACAGTAAAAACACTTAATCACGGGCACCTTCAGAACGCTGAATCTGTCTGCTATTCGATTGTGTTAGCTTTTATGAGGTAAATATATATACAGTGAAACCTCCCTGTGCGACCATTAAGCGACCACCCCCTGAACGACCATTTTTTCATGGTACGAAATTTATTCCCATAAGCTCAATATTAATTTTACCTCTATTCAGAGACCACCCCAGTTGAACTCCCTCCATAAGGGACCCATTTCTTTGAAGAAAATGAAACAAATTCCGTTTTTTCCGGGTCGCTTGAAAAGGTTTTATTAGAATAATAATTCCGGAGAGCGCATTATTTATCAAACTTCTAAACTAAGTTTAGAATTTTTATTTATTCCGGTAACTTTTAAGTGTTTAAACCCCTTTGTTCCATTTTAGGCAATGAATTTAACTCTGATGACACATTAAGGATGACGGTCCATAAACTCCCCTGCCCTATTCTGTCAGGAAACTCTCAAAGGAATAGATAAAGTAATGAAATCGTCAAAATTCGTTCCAGACAAAAAAAAAAAAAAAAAAAAAAAAGAAAAAAAAATGAAATGCATTTATTTATTGAATTTCGAAAGGACGTGGGAATAAAATTTATAGTATATAAACCATAAAAGCAAAGCAAACATCAATGTATTCATTTTTTAAACTCTGCAGTAATTAACTTATGTAATTAACTTTTGTTTTGATACTTAAATTTTCATATGTTTTCTTAATTTGAAAAATATAATTTTAGTAACATTAATTGTTACATTTTTTCAACAATTAAATTCTAGATTTTAACATGACCTCCATTAAGAGACCACCTTTCGGAGCGACCAATTTTTATTGGAACGGAAGTGGTCGCTTTAGGGAGGTTTTACTGTATATTGATAAAGGTGAGTTTTCGCTAAAGACAACTGTTCGTATGAAGGCTTTGCAGTAAAATCTCCATAACGGACAATCCTAAATAAAGGACACCACTATTTAGGAAACACATTTTTTATTGAAAATATGCAAAATTTTTATACACTTATACCTCAGAAAAGCAGACACCTCCGAACGTCGGACAAATTCCACGGTTCCGAGGTGCCCGCTATTGAGAGGATTTACTGTATTAAGAAAAATATATTTTGTTTTTAACCTTATTCTACTCTAGAAATTCATAATATTGGTTAATAATAAATATTGATTAATAAATATTGCAATATAATACTCATATACTGTAAATTTGGGGGAATCCAGTGTTAGATTTTATTTAACACAGAAATAAAAATGCTTAAACTAATTTACTGGGAATATCTTATTTAAATGGGAAAAAATTGCACAACATAGCAGGGATGGGATTCTTTCTGAAGGAGTGAATCATTTTTTATATTTGGGAGTAATTTGTTACCATAAAGCAGAGCTGATTGCAGCATGGGCAAACTGGGCTGTTTCTATGGGCCTTTAACTTTACGGGCCCCTAAATTTGGTACGAAATTTCCATAAAGCTGATATTTTAAATTCGTTTTGATGTTACACTTATTTTAATAAATATTTTGCACTTTTAGAACATGATTAGGCTAAAGAAAATGATATATTTATCCAAATATGTATTTGACGGCATCGAATAGGCTTTTTTTTTTTTTTTTTTTTTTTTTTTTTGTAACAGTATATGAATGCAATGGGGGGAGGGGGTGAATGAATACTAGGTCTTTGGACTAGAAGCAATTTGAAGTTCTCACTAAAAGTAATAAACATTTTTGATGCCGTAGGGCATATATGGTAACACATAAATACATATTTAGGTGAATATATATATATATATATATATATATATTATCCTATTCTAAAACTACAAAATACTGATTACAATCCTCATAAGGTCAAAACTGATTTAAAATATCAGCTTTATGAAAATTTTGTACCCAATTTGGGGTACCCTAAAATCAGGGGGCAGAGAAGCATCCCAGTTTTCCCACGCTGCAATCAGCTCTGCTGTATGGTAACAAATTATTCCCATTTATACAAAAAATGATTCAATGTGGTCAAACATGGCTGCGTATATGGTTTAGAAAGAAAATGGTCAAAGATGGCTTCATATTGGCTAAAAAAAAAGGCTCAAAGATGCCGCAATTAAGACATTTGAAATGTCTGAAATTCAGACGTAAGAAGTGTCTGAAAAATTTAAGACACTTTAAAACGTCTTAAAATTGAACACTCGTGTTTCAGACACTTAAATGTCTGAAATTCAGACGCAAGAAGTGTCTGAAAATTTTAAGACATTTTAAAACGTCTGAAAATTGAACACTGCGTTTCAGACACTTAAATGCCTGAATTTCAGACATTTCAGTTTACAGTGTTACAAGATGTAACAAATACATTTTATTTTAAACTTCTTAGTACTTTCAAGCTTTCCAAGCTCATCATCAGAGAATATTTTAGTAACTAATTGTTGTTTATTTATACAAATACGTCACTTTCTTTTGAAAATGAGAGAGAGAATAATTACTACAGTTAAAAGTAGAAGTAGCAGTAGCAGTTTCTTGGAGTGAATTTAATTAGAGGAAATACGTATTATTATTATTAATTCCAGTTTCATTTATTTTTTATGACATCACTCTGTACTCATACGTTACTTTTCATGGCTAAAAGAAAATATTTAACTGCCGTACTTTATATTTTAATACGTCACTTTGCTCAAGTTTTCAGAATTTATTTTCAGGATAGTGAACCATAAACTGGGGATATTGTACGATAGGGTGTCGTTACATACTTGATTGTTTTTACAGAGGATTTCAATGGATTCTCTTATAGTGGATGCGTAATAATTGGATTCTGGGAATATGATTTTTGCATAATCAAAATCTATAGCGATATTGTGAGTGAAATTTAATCGATAGAGAGCTGTGGATTGAAGACAAAATTTTATATCTGCTGTTTCATTATTTTAGTCACCTTTTAAATAAAACTGTGGACTTTTTAAAGTTCACATTATATATTTTATGTTGAATCAAGGTGAAAAATTGCGTTTCGTCTTATGATTTCATATCTTTTTTTTTTTTTTTTTTTTTTTTTAAGAATTTGGTGATTAAAATGCATGGGGTGTTTTCTTTTTTTTCCTTTTCGGCCAAATGTACATATTGTAAGGTGCGTATAAGTACGTAAAATACTTTTGCATGTAAAATGTCTGTATGTATGCACACTCTAAAAAAATCTGTATATTACAACAGAAGGTGTTGGACTCGGCTGCCAACACAGTTATTGTAAAAATTACAAGCTGTTATCTTTAATAGTACCGTAAAATTTCACAAGTCTGAGAAAAGTTGCGTTGCTATTGTCTGCGTGGTGCACGTGAAAGAAAAATTGGATTTTTACCTCACTTGTAGCTTGAATTCGATTTCACAACATCGGAGCTCGAAAAATTACAACTGAAAGTGAAGGAAAAATCCCTGTTTTCTACAGCAAAATATACTGGCATTCCGGCTGCCAACAAAATTGCTGTAAAAGTTACAAGCTGCTCTCTTTAAGAGATCTGTAAATTTTCTCAAGTTTGGGGAATGTCGCGTTGCTATTGGCTTCGTGATGCATGTGACAGAAAGAATTTAACTTTTATTTTACTAATTGCTTAAATTCACTTTCACAGCATGTGTGCTTGAATTCGATTTCACAGCAACTCTGCTTCAAAAATTACAACATAAAGTGCAAGAAAAATCACTGTGTTTTACAACAAAAGATGCTGGCACCTCAGCTGCCAACACAGTTGCTGGAAAATTTACAAACTGTTGTCTTTAATAGTGCTGTAAAATTTCTCAAGTCTGGGGAAAGTCGCTTTGCTATTAGCTACGTGGTGCACGTGACAGAAAAAATTCGATTTTTACTTCCTTTGCTGCCGGCATTCAATTTCACAGCATCGGTGTTATGAAAAATTACAACGTAAAGTGCAGGTAAAATCACAACAGTTTTTTACAGTGTACGCATGTAAGTAGATATGTATATAAGGATATGCATAAATAAATAAGCAACGCGTTAAGTTTGGCTATAAGAAGCATTACAATATTAGAAGTGATTTAAAACTATAAAAAAATAATGTTAGCCACTCGTACGAATAAAAAAAATTACCAATAAAGCAGTTTTTTTTTTGTTTTATCAAATTTAATTTTATTTTTATTTTTTGTTTGACTCTAAAATTCCATACTGTTTATTTTTCTTTGTGTTTTTCCTAAAGACAAAAAGAAAAATGAAAAACAAATCACTCAAAATTTTACCGAAAGAAAGAAAAAAAAACTTTATTTGAAAACATTGAAGTGAAAACAATGCAATTGCAATAGATTTTCAACTTATTTATCTTTATAAACTGTCCACCGAAGAAAAATGTATTTGGAAAAAAACATAAGGCTCGTACAACAAAGTTTCACAATCCAGTGCACTCTTGGATAAAATCCAGATATTCCAGAAGAGTGCATTAGATAATGTTATTTACGAAAGACTATAATATTTATATCAATGTTGATTTTCTCAAAATTAAATGTTGAGAAACTAAACAAAATATTTGAGTAAATATTTTGTTTGGGTTCTTTCTGAAATGATTGAAATATTTTCTATCCTTGAAGGAAAATATTCTTATGGAATAAATTTTTAGAAATATTTTATACTTTTATTATGTGTACACAGATTTTTATTGTTTTTAAATATTTCGTGACATTTTATTTGCACAAATAATACCAAAAAGTTTCAAACAAAAACGATTCTTATATGCTGTATGTATTATCTAAAAATGGCATAAAATTTTTATTATATTTGAATTTCTAGTTTGTGTTCTTTACAGATCATATTGCCGACACAGAGAAACAATGAGGCAAGTCAAAATTGCCTGAATTTCATGTATGTTACTATTTTATGCCATGGGGATGAATTATCGAAAGTTACAATAAAGGTTAATAAGGACTACAATAAAGGTTAATTTGTAGAACTTTCGTGTTATAATGCTAGCATATTTTTCACTGTACATTCAAATTATTTCACTGTGACAGATGATGCAGAAATAATAGGAATATAGACAACACAATCTTTGAGAATATTTTCCGAATTTCACATACATTATATTAATTATACACAATTATTGAAATATATATCTGCAAGGGATGAAATTTTTATACACCTAAACCTCATCGTAAACTATACCATCGTAATATAAAAAGCTATTTCTGTTAAATCATAAAAATAATGATCGAACTTAATGAAAATGTTTTGCGTCGTACATAAGACTATCTCCCACTACACCAGCTGGAAAACCCTGCATTAAATAATCGTTATAAAACTGTTCCTTTTTTGTTTGGGCAGCTGTTAGAGATGTCTGGGAGTGTTCAAGGTTTAATTATAACATCATATTATTAGCTATACTAATAAAATAATATTTCGCTCTGTCTATATGTATATGTGTCTTTCGGCGGGGGCTAGCGAAACCTACCGCAGATACAAGTCTGAACATTAGGATGAAGGTAGTCCAAGGCAGGTCCTGATGCACATGAGACTCAGATTTTTAATTTTTTGATAATTATCCATACTATAATCGAAAACGCCTTCTTTTTTCTGAAAAGAGTGCTCGTGCATGTTCGGTCCCTGCTTTCTGTCGCTCATAGAACGAAAGAAGCACGTGTTTTTTTTTTTCTGTCGAATATTTTAATGATCATTGACCGAACTGTTCGGTACACCGAAAAAAGAAAGACGTGTTACATTCTTAAATTTCGCTTTTTTTTTGTTTTAAACGCTGCAAATATTTTGAAAAAGATTGTTGTTAACACTTAAAAAAAATCATAAATGTTCTATTTCGCGGTTGAATTTTTCTAGCTTTCGGCAATGTTTCTCTAGGGATCGATTCAATAAGTACCTTTATAAAAAATATATATTTAAAGATGAGACCTTCTTCTCTTTGATGGTGCAATCCGTTTTGAAAAATACGAACTTTAAATCTTTCGATAAAATTCGCAACCGCAGGTCACTTCGCGCTTCCCAAAGACGATCATTTTTTCTACGCTAAATGTAACTAAACGTCTGTATTTTGATACAATCTTTTAACAGCATCTCAGCAGGACGGATTTCTATCACCTACAAAAATTTCGAAATGTTAGGAGGAGTAGAAGTGTTTAAAGAAATAATAAAATCTGAGAAATTTTCGATAAAAGCCTAAACGATAAAAGCTGTTTCGATGCGGCTTCGGTTCAGGTTTTCGCGACAAAATATGTATATTTATACGAAAAATTTTAACCCTTTGAGGTTTGAGGTACTTCACTGTATATCTCCCTGTGGACTGAGGGTATTTGGTACTTTTCACGATTAATAATAAAAAAAAAAAAAAAAAAAAAAAAAAAAGGAAGACATTTATTTTAATAATTTTTTTTGTTATAAATTTCAAACTGTTCTTATTCATAATCAAGGAACTATTTAAATGTACTACAAATTAATACTTAATGAGAAATTATTGAAAAAGCATGTGTTATATTTAAAAAGAAAGTTCCGCATAAAAAAACCTCTTTTTTAAAATAAAATTTTACATAGACTTGAATAGAAACTTACCCAAATATCTGAAAATAGGTTTTTTTGTCTATACTAGGGGGCTCGGCCCCCTACGAGCTACGCTCGCCAACCCCCGTCCAGACACCGCAGACTCTAAATGCACGCTAATTTGATCGGCTTTAAAAAGATTTCGAAAGATTGAATTATAATTTAAAAAACAGTGGCGATCTCCCTATAAACAAATTTCTATTCATTTCTCTTTGATTGGGGAATTTTAACGCCAAATCCGCTGCGGTACTACTTGATTATCCTGTCGCCCAATTTCGCCAAATTATACAAATTGATATAATTTTTATTTTAAATAACGAAAGAACAAATAAATTCGTACAACATTAATAAAGACACAAATAAAACGTCAAAATAAAAATAACTTGATGACGTATACACGTGTAACAACATTTCAAAATAAGCTAATATAAAAGGAATTAAGTAAAGAGAGTCTTTGTCTCCTGGTATTTTTTAACAAAGCGAAAAGAAAGTTCTTTTAAATGAGACATATTAAATTAATTCTCAAAATATCAAATAAATGTCTAGCGCAATTTCTAAATTTAAACTTTTTTGCACTATTATTTTGTGTTCATTTTATGTAATAACTATAATGTGACGTAAATATGACGTAATTTCTCCTAAGACTTCTAACGCATGTTAATGAATTTATTATTTTACAATATCCTTTCTCTTTTAAAATTCACGTGTATACTTTTTATGACGTAATTTTTAATAAGTTCCTGCTTTTTATACGTAATTATTTAATTCTAATTTGAAAGTTTTTTTCCTGTTTATAATAGTCACGTGTAAATAAATTTTTAATTTGAAGCAAACATTATTGCTTGCGCTTTTTATACAGTTGGCAACAGTTTAAATTAGTACAATTTTCTGAAATCTGTAAAAAATATCTCTAGAAATGCTGAAAATTTGAATTTAAAATAGAAATAAAACCTGAAAAAATGCTTCAAAATAAAAAAATTAATGCAATCTGCACTCCGGCAAATTCTAACGCATAAAATGATCTAAAAATGATTACACTGCCATGTATAGTTTTTGCTGCTATAAAACTTTTTTAGTGGAACGATTTTGTCCAACTTCAGCATTAAATAACTCTTAAACTAATTCTTCGATTTGAAAACTGTCTGCATGAGCCTGTTTATCAAACATTTCTGTATAAAACCACCGATTTGCATATTTTTGTATGCATTATTTTTGTTAATATTAACGAAGAAAGGCCTCCGGTCACAAAAAAATCAAAACCGGCGGCGGCGGCGGCGGCGGCGGCGGCGGTGACAGCGGTAGTTACTTTTTTTTAGAATAGAGAGAAACATTATTTAGTAAAATTTGCTTTTGTATGGTACATTTCAAAGCACAAAGAGCAACACCACAAGGTTCACAATAAGTTCGAATTAAGCTCTGATTCTAGATATTTTCATATACTTACTTCTGTTTAATACTCCCAACTATATATTTTTTTCAAAATAAAAGGTTCGTAGATAATATCTGAAAAAACAGCGAACGTATATAGTAGGTACTTTTATAGCTCAGAGAGTTAAATGCTGGCCCCGAGAGACTTCTGGGCTTAGTTCGCTTCACCAAAAACGGCAACCTGAGTGACAACCGAGCTTAGACCTCAAAGTGTTAAAGAGTGCTTAGATAAAGTTATATTTATAACCGATTACAATTTCAGAGAGTTGGAACGACAAAAGCTATTTTCTTTTTCGGCGTAAAAACAAAACAGGATGAGAAGAAAATATATTTATTTTTCAACTAGACATTAAAATTTTTGTTTCATGAAATTTTGATATTGGCTGCAAAACCGTTATATTTATAACCGATACAAATTTCAAAGATTTCGGACAACAAGGACTATTTTTTTAAAACTGTGAAATGACCCTACTTGTAAGAACAATAAAATGTCTCCTTACGAGCACCTTTTTTTACTAAGTATCCATATGTTTTCACCAATTTTTCATTTGAAAATACAAATTAATACAAAATGAGATGAAAGATATAAAATCAACAAATTCGAAGTTTATTTAAGGCTATTATGACGGGTCGGGCAACGTCAACGGTCTAGCAAGATAATAAAATAGACGCAAGTATAGTATGTTTTTGCATTGAATGGGCTTGGGTCATTTCCATCCGTCTTTCAATCTACATTCAAATTCTTGTATTGTGTTATAATACACGTATGTGATAAAGAAAATGCCCAATATTATCTTTACTATGATTAAACAATAACAAATAACAGTGGTTAGTAATGATTGCAGTGGCTAATTTGATTCTACTTTAGTGGCAATAAAAATAATTTAAGAGGAACTTTAAGTTCAGTGATGTAGAACGAATTGCCTCTGCCTTAATAAAGCAATATCCTTATTGCTTATTTTGAATATTTTGATGAGCGTAAATTTAAAGCTTTTTAACAGTCAAGCCGTGTTATTGGTCTTCTGTTATAACATTTTTTTTTTTCTGCTGCGAAAGATGCTTCAAATTCATTTGTTATCAAGGGAATAAATGGGTCAATAAGCATTCAGGTTCGGCTCATAACATTGCACTATAATGATGTCGACATTTGTGTTTGGGATTTAAACGAAATTGGATTTTTATTACTTTAGTCAACGCAATTTACAAAGGATTTTTTTTTTTATGGTTGCCTTCCTAAGCATTCAAAATCAATTACTAATCTTTGACATTCATAAATTTATCTATATAGTGATAAAAATAACGTGTGTGTAATGTGAAGTGATTTTCCGTTATTACAGGTTAAAATGACAAAAAATAAAGAAAGATTATTTCCTTTTTATCTATTTCACGTAGTCAATACAATGCATTGAACGTATTAAACTTTAACAGTTTTACTATGTTTAAAGCGGATTGTACTCGATTATATGCTGATTTGTAATTCTGACTGAATATAATACTTTAAACACTTTAGATCGTATTCATCTTTACAAAATTTATAAAAATTTCATGTTAATGTTATTCACGAAAACTTTTCTTTCTTTTGACTTCCCCTTTCAATATTTGATAATTGACTCTTATGAAGACTACAAAAGGAAAGCGAAAATAAGACGCAAAATATATTAATGTATGTAATCTTATGTTCAATATATGCGCTCGGGCAGGGTGATTAATTACAATACTGGCATTTCTCCGAATCTATACTCCTATTATAAAGCGGAAAAAATTGTTTATTTGTAGGAGGTAAGCTCTGGAACTACCGAACCGATTCCAAAAGTAATGGTATCAAAATGATGGTGTTAGTCCAACTTAGAACATAGGCTATATCTTATGTCGGTGCCACTACCCCAAAGGGGGTGTAGGAGCAAAAAACGTTCTAAAAATGCGATTTTAGCGTTACTGAAGGGCCTAGAAATATGAAATTTTGAATATTAGTTACTTATAAGATATAAATGATGTATAAGAACCGTTCTTAAACAATTCGAAATATAAAAGGGTTGAAAATGCACAAAAAGCGTTCTAAAAAACGTTCTAAATGGTAGTTTCTACACAATCTCAGGAAATACCAAACCGATTTAAAAAATATTGGTGTCATAATGATGGTGACAACGCTTGCTCCAAGATAGGCTATGTTTTATGTCGGTGTCACTACCCCAAAGGGGGTGCAGGAGCAAAAAACGTTCTAAAAAGCGATTTTAGCGTTACAGAAGGGCCTAGAAATATGAAATTTGGAATATTAGTTATTTATAAGACATAAATGATGTCTAAGAACAGTTCTTAAACAATTCGAAATTTAAAAGGGGTGAAAATGCACAAAAAGCGTTCTAAAAACGTTCTAAATGGTAGTTTCTACACAATCTCAGGAAATACCAAACCGATTTAAAAAATATTGGTGTCATAATGATGGTGACAACGCTTGCTCCAAGATAGGCTATGTTTTATGTCGGTGTCACTACCCGAAAGGGGGTGCAGGAGCAAAAAACGTTCTAAAAATGCGATTTATGTGTTACAGAAGCGCCTAGAAATATGAAAATTGAAATATTAGCTACTTATTAGATATAAAGGATTTCTAAGAACAGTTCTTAAACAATTCGAAATTTGAAAGGGATGAAAATGCGCGAAAATCGTTCTAAAAAACGTTCTAAATGGTGGTTTCTACACAATCTCAGGAAATACCAAACCGATTTAAAAAATAATGTTGTCAAAATGACTGTGACAACCCTTGCTCCAACATAGGCTATGTTTTATGTCGGTGCCACAACCCGAAAGGGGGTGCAGGAGCAATAAACATTCTAAAAATGCGATTTTTGCGTTACCGAAGGGCCTAGAAATATGAAATTTGAAATATTAGCTACATATTAGATATAAAGGATTTCTAAGAACAGTTCTTAAACAATTCGAAATTTAAAAGGGATGAAAATGAGCGAAAAGCGTTCTAAAAAACGTTCTAATGGTGGTTTCTACACAATCTCAGGAAATACCAAACCGATCTAAAAAATAATGCGTCAAAATGATAGTGACAACCCTTGCTCCAACATAGGCGATGTTTTATGTCGGTGCCACTAACCCCAAAGGGGGTACAGGAGAAAAACGTTCTAAATTGCGGCTTTTGCGTTACGGAAGGGCCTAGAATCGTGAAATGTGGAATGGTAGTTAGTTATAAGATATCAATGATCTCTAAGGACATTTCCTAAAAAAATCGAAATTTAAAAGGGGGTCAAAATGCGCAAAAAGCGTTGTAAAAAACCTTCTAAATTGCGATTTCTATGCAATCTCAGGAAGTACTGAACCGATTTCAAATATAATGGTGTAAAAATGATGGTGACAGATCTTGCTCCAAGATAGGCTATATTTTATATCTGTTTCCATTACCCCAGAGGAGATGCAGAAGCAAAATGCGCGAAAAGCGTTCTAAAAACGTTCTAAATGCCGATTTGTCGGCAATAGCTCAGGAAGAATTACTCTGATTTCAAACGTTATGGTAGGAAATTGATGCTGACAGCCTATGCTCTAATATAGGCGCTATTTTATGTAGGTATCACTATCACCAAGACGTTGCAGGAGAAAAAAGCGTTCTAAATTTCGATTTTTGTGATCGGTAGGGGCTAGCAACTTAAAATTAGGCAAGGTACATATTTATTAGATATAAATGATCTTTAAGAACAGTTTCGAAAAAATTCGAAATTTAAAAAGGGGTGAAAATGCGCGAAAAGCGTCCTAAAAACGTTCTAAATTGCGATTTCTACTCAATCTAAGGAAATACCAAAGCTATTTCAAATGTAATGGTTGCAAATCAATGGTGACAGTCCCTGCTATAACATAGGTTATAGTTTATGATGCTGTCACTACCATCTGAGGGTTGCAAAAGCAAAACATGTTCTAATTTGCGTTTCTTACACAACTGAGGGGTCTAACACTTTGAAGTATGGCATGGTATTTACCATGGTATTGGTCTTGTAACAAGATGCAACTGCTTTCTAGGAACAGTTGAAAGAAAATTCCAAATTTAAAAAAATGAAGTGAGTGAAAAGCGTTTAAATTACAATTTTTAAGCAAACTTAAGAATTACCAAACCGATAAAAAAAATAATGATGACAAATTTTGGTGATAGAACCTGCTCAAACATAAGCTATATTTTATGTCTGTTCCACTACCACCAGAGGGTTGCAGGAGCTAAAAACTTTCTAAATTGCGATTTCTGTGATACTGAAAAGGCTAGAAACTTTAAATATGACATGACTTATAAAATATAAATGCCCTCGAAGGAAAGTCGAAAATAAATTCGAATTAAAAAGGGGTGAAGCGAAGGGGAGGTGCGAAAAGCATTCTAAAAAAGTTCTAAATTACGATTCTATGCAATTTCAGGGAATATAAACCGATTATAAAAGTAATAGTTGCGAATCAATGGTAACAGTCTCTGATCCTACACAGGCTATATTTTATGCCGGTGATTCTAGCACCTGGGGTTCAAAGGAACAACAAACGTTCTAAAAAAGGGCTTTAAAAGCTTTTTAAATTACGTTTCTGTGGAATATTAGGAAATGACAAACCGATTTCAAAATTAATGTTGGCAAATTAATGGTGACAATTCCTGTTTCAACATAGCCCTTTATGTTGAGAGAGGTGGTAGGACTTGGAATTTGACATGATGGTTAATTTTAAGATGTAAGAAGATGGTTTCTAAAAAATTCAAATCTTCAAATGAATACTAAAATGAGCGTATTAATTGAGCATAAAAGTTTCAAAATATTTTCTAAATTATCATTTATTTAGTTTTATTTCATTTTATTAATTTAAGTCTCATTTCTGACAGTGCAGTGTATTAATGATGTTTAATCAAACTGTGTTTTAAATAGTAATTTTTAAATTATTCCTAAAAGTAATAAGTACCTTTTAATAGAAAAAACTTTTAATAAAATAAAATATTACCTTTTAATAAAATAAAAATTTAGTTAGTACCTTTTAATAAAAATTAGACATATAAATATCACTTGGCATATTTCAAATATTACGCGAGCAAAGCCGCGGGGTTTGCTAGTATTTAGATAAAATGCAAGGTCTTTCTGACAAGTAGTTTAAAATACATTATAACTTAAAACATTTTACGCAATATGAGCTTGCATTTCACCTGAATTTGAAGCTATAATTGCAAGTAATAGAAGCAAAATACATTGGCGTATGTAATTTTATGTTCAATATATGCGCTTGGGCAGGGTGATTAATTACAGTACTGGGATTTCACCAAATATTTAGATGAAATGCAAGGTCCTTCTGAGAAGTAGTTTAAAATACATTGTAACTTAAAACATTTTACGCAATATGAGCTTGCATTTAACCTGCATTGAAGCTATAACTTTTTTTGGCAAAGTAAAAAAAAAAAAAAAAGATTCAAAACGTACCGATAGATAGCGCTGTGCTGAAACACGCATGTGTTTGCCAGATCTTGCTCGAATGGAAGTAGATAATGGATGACATTGTATTTGTTTCATGGACAGACGAAGCCCATTTCCACATGAAATTTGGTAACCCGCAAAATTTCAGAATATGGGTGAATTTGAATCCGATTCCACAGCAACCAGCATCTGTTTATTTTGTAGAAATAAGACATCAGATTGGTTATATGGCAACGTTAATCGTGTACAAATTCTTTTTCGAACGGGTCTTTAGTTATTCTGTGGTAATGAGAGTTTCGTTACCTGTACAGCCACTGAAAAGTGGTATGGTTTACTTTTGCGCAACCACGTCGTTCCGGCATTTCAGCAGGATCATTCTGAGTCTTTATATGTAAGATTGCGCATCTCATAAACGATGAAGCTTTTCTTTAACATCATATCGGAAATGACATTATATTTAGCCACCATTTCTCAACTGCCCCGCAGTTACATTCACCTGGCATTTGCAACTTCTGGCTTTGGGGCTCGAAAACTCTACATACAGTTCTAAGACAGGCAACTGTGCTACATTATAAGGAAACAGCATACAACACATCTACGTCATCACTACTTATACAGATTTATTTTTTGTTAAATATGCTGTTTTTCTCAATTCGTAGCAGAAAATGGAGGACGGCCTACTTAACATTTCGCGCATTAGTCGTAAGTATTTCTTTTCTCTGTTCAGATTTTCATGAAATTTTTTTTTCTAAAATTATATCGCTATTCTCTCTTTGCCGATAGTTGTTTCGCTTTGACTAAAATAATAATTGAGCATCATTTCTGCATTTTGTTTTTAATGACTCACACAGTGCCATATATAGATATATTTTTTAAAAAATTCTGCGCCAATCAAAATTCCATCGCTTTACGAATATTCAGGTAAAATGCCAGGTCATTCTGACCAATAGTTTTTAAGTTTCATTGTTTTGTAAATCAGAAATATAATTATATTTTCCCTATATTTTGGTGACTAAGAGCTTTAAAAAAATCTTCAAGCAAAGAAAAATGATAACAATATTAGTGCTTCGAATAAAGTGGCTTCACTAGGGATATGCATAATCAAATTATAAAACTATGTTTACTTAACTATTCTACTTAGGTTTTGGCTATTTTAAATAAAAATAGATGATTAAGCTACGGCACGGGATACATAGATATATTAAATGCTGCTTTAAAAAAGCACAAAGAAGCTTTCCTTTCGGTTCAGTAAGATTAAGATTCATTCGCTATCCTCACATAACTATAACTTGGAAATGGACCAAAGAAATAAGCTGATATTTTATTTTATTTTTAAATATCGTCTTTACATTCTCTTCCTTGCAAAATAAGCAAGTTTCCTGATCAGTAAATTAAATTTTCCTCGTTAAAGTTTAGCTTTTATCTATTTGTTTATCTGTCATTAGCGTCTCTAAGTTATTTACTTTATGAAGGAAACGAATATTTTGATATAACTTAATAGCAAGATGGCGTATCTGATAACACCAGGGTTACTAAGTTATTCTACTGAATGTTATGCAAATGGAAAAAGTAGAGAATTTGATAT
This sequence comes from Maratus speciosus, assembly GCA_963932465.1. Lineage (NCBI taxonomy): Eukaryota > Metazoa > Arthropoda > Arachnida > Araneae > Salticidae > Maratus > Maratus speciosus. Next base: position 524,294,291 of record OZ010786.1, read on the forward strand.
AATAATGCATTGTGTACAAAAGATACTTTTGGATGTACAAAAGGATATTGCGAAAAAATTCTGAAACCTTTATTAGTATGAGTCTGTTTAAATAGCAGGGATCTGCTGAAAAATTGAGTTTTAAATTCCTAAATAGACGTTTAATTTTTTCAATTAAAATATGCAGTTCATTTTCTTTCTTTGGGAAGAATGAAAGAAGCAAATATAAAATTTCACTTTCCAAGGTAGGGTAAGATGGTGCAGGAGTGCGCACTTTAGCTGTTTCATTAAATAATAATAATTCAAGAGATTTAAGTGATGATGTTATACTTTATTTATAATCTTAGATTGTTAAACCAACAAAAATAACTGCTTTCATCAACATATAAAAAACACTTTCGGTATTATTTCAATAAAGATTATCCTCCTGTATGCGCACTCTTGTACAACAATTGAGTGCAGGATTGCGCAGTCAAGTATGCAAGAGTGCGCAATATACAAAAAAAGAAACGACTCGATTTAATACTGTACAATTGGTTCTCTATTGGTTTCTGAGTAGCCTGGACATATCCACAGTTTTTTCTTATGTGTAGTTTTTGGCTTCTTGAGTTTACTTTAATTCTTTTTTTTGGCTTTTTTCCGCCGCGTCATCTTAAAGCTTCCTTTTGTGTGATGAACTGCTTAAATTTTAAGGCTTTCAGATCCCCTTACATTATAGTACTGCAGTAAAAATGATTCTGGATACGGTGATAACTCTGTTAATTTGAGGTAAGATGAACTTGTTGAAGTCGAAGCTATTACCTTGCGAAACAGAAGTTGGGTTTATTTAACATTGAGCGTGCTGCTTTTCTTTACATAGCTTTCCTGTCTTTTCTAAAAAAATCATTTTCTATTGAAAACAATTCTTTTTCTTCCTCATTTTTAGAGATCTGTGGTTCAACTGACGTATGTAATCCAAATTCAAAATTAATGATCTTCCAGTGACGCTGCTCTCCAAAATAATAATATATAAAAAGGTAGTTTTTGTAAGGCTATAGAATCGTTACTTTGAATTCTGCTTTAGCAACGGTAGCCATATTTCCAAAAACAGGTGCGCACTCTTGCACACTTTGTCACTGCACACACTTGCACTATCGTCACTAAATAGCTTTGAAACGTCAGTAATTTGTAAATAAATCCAAATTATATAGGTGATAGCTAGTCCAATAATAACCTAATCCATAAAAACAAAACAAGTAAATTAGCTTTGTGATGATCCTGTTTTCAAAAACCGTAAATATTATAGCGAGAAGGCCAAAAACACCTTTTCACTTCTAAATTATTAAAAATTTCACCAAAATACGCAATTTTTTCACCTTAAACTTATCATCCCATTACATCGTTTGCAGCTGTAGCGAAATGCAAAACTCTGTTTTGGGATTAGATAATCGCTCTGCGTACTCTTGCACCACTTTACCCTATTAAGTTTTTGAAAAAATCGTCGCTATTAATTGCTTACTTTTCGTGATTAAATACTCTAAAATAATTAGAAAGTAATTCAACCCAAAACGTACCGTTTATATAAAGTAAAATACACACATATGCAATCACAAACACATATTAGGCGCCTAAAAACATACAATAAACTTATACTAATGATAATACTGGTCATATTGATTCATGAATGGACAGGTCGCTAGATATTCATTCAATCAGTATCAGATTCCATCTCTAGGTATTTATCAAAACAAAGTACTAATAATTTTTATATATTTTTCTCTCTTTATTCCTTTCTTTGTAGTTATCACGGTATAATTGAAGTTTATCTTAGTTCAATCTGAAAAAGCCGTAGAAAAATAATTAATTTGCATATGGAGTATATGAAGTTCAAAAAAGTAAACAAAACATTTTTGCTGTTGAAAACGTAATGTCATGAGTCATGTCATCTCAATGTCTTCAGAAAACACCAGTACTTAATAAGCCTTTTGATAGAAGTGTTTTTTCTGCGAACTAGAAACTGATTAAATTGAGAATCAATAAAAATTTTATTTTCTTTAGTTATTTAGTGAGTTATTAGTTTGAGTTATTTAGTTATTGATATATATGTATATGTCGTAGGCTAATTGAGAAATCCGGCTCTTTGCAAACAGCCTAGGCTGTTTGTAAAGAGCCGGGCTAATTGGAGAATCATCTCTCTTTTTCCAATTAGCCTGATATTTTTCAGGCTTATTGCAAACAGCCTAGACACTTTTAGGCTAATTGAAAAATGACCACTTATTTCCCAATCAGAATGCTTTTTTTAGGCTTAATTACTGATAACCCGACCCGAACCCGAAAAATAAATTACAACAGACCGTACTCCGATCCGAGCAAAACAAAATAATTTCAGTCTACAAGCAACCCGACCCGAACCTAAAAATTCCATTTAAAAAAACCGGAATCTGAACCGAACCAAATCTGAACCCGATAAAAATATTCCAATGAACCATAACCGATCCGAGCAAGTCAAAATAATTTCTGAGGACATACAAGCCGACCCGAACCTAAAAATTCTATTTGAAAAAAAGCCGGAATCTGAACCCGACAAAAATATTCCAATGAACCATAACCATTCCGTTCAAGACAAAATAATTTCTGAAGACATGCGACCCAACCAGAACCTAAAAATTTAATTTGAGAAAAACTCCGAAATCTGACGCGAACCAAATCTGAACCCGACAAAATTATTCCAATGAACCATAACCGATCCGAGCAAGAGAAAATAATTTCTGAGGACATGCAACCCGACCCGAACCTAAAAATTCCAATTGAAAACCCGGAATCTGAACCCGACAAAAATATCCCAATGAACCATAACCGATCCGAGGAAGAAAAAATAATTTCTGAGGACATACAACCAAACCAGAACTTAAAAATTCAATTTGAAAAAACCCCTAAATCTGACTTGAACCAAATCTGAACCCGATAAAATTATTCCAAAGAAACATAAACAAATCCGAGCAAAACAAAATAATTTCCATGGACATGTTACCTAAAAATTCCATTTGAAAATAAATCGAAATCTGACCCGAACCAGATCTGGACCCGCTAAAAATTTTCCAATGAACCATAACCCGATCCGAGCAAGACAAAATATTTTCTAGCAATCCGAGCAAGACAAAACTATGTCCATGGACATGCACCCTTACCGGAACCTAAAATTTCATTTGAAAAAAAAACGACATTTGAACTCGTCAAAAATATTTCAAAGATCAATAATCCTATACGAGCAAGACAAAATAATTTCCGTGAACGCGCACCCCGAGCCGAACTAAAAATTCCATTTGAAAAAACCCGAATCAAATCTGAACCCGACAAAAATATTCCAAAGAACCATAACCGGATCGGAGCAAGGCAAATTAATTTCCGTGGACAGGCAACACGACCAGAATCTAAAAATTCCATTTGAAGTCAACCTGCAACCCGACCCGAACCAAATTTTAACCCGACAAAAATATTCCAAAGAACCATAACTCGATCCGAGCAAGACAAAATAATTTCTGTCGACAGGCAACCCGATTCGAACCTGAAAGTTCTAGTTAAGCTCAATCCGAAATTTGACCCGAACGCGGGTTATGGAAGGTTTTCGGGTTGACTTCAAATGAAACTTTTAGGTTCGAATCCGGTTGTATGTCGAAGAAAATTATATTGTCTTTCTCAGATCGGGTTACGGTTCTTTGAAATATGTTTGTCGTGTTCCGATCGGGTTCGTGTCGGGTTTCAGGTTGACGTCCAGTGGAATTTTTAAATTCTGATCGTACTGCGTGTCCGCGAAAAATAATTTGCATTGCTCGGATCGGGGTATACGGCCTGATGTATTTTAATTTCGGGTTCTGGTCAGGTTTCGGGTTAACTTCAAGTAGAACTTTCAGGTTCGGATCGGGTTTCATGCCGACTGAAATTATTTTGTCTTGCTCGGATTCGGTTATGGTTTTTTGGAATATTTTTGACGGATTCAGATTTGGTTCGGTTCAGATTTCGGGGTTTTCTAATGGGATTTTTAGGTTCGGGTCGGGTTGCGTGTCCACGAAAATTATTTTTTCTTTCTCGGATCTGGTTATGGTTTTGGGGGATATTTTTGTCGGATTCAGATTTGGTTCGGGTCAGATTTCAGGGTTTTTTCAAATGGAATTTTTAGGTTCGGGTCCGGTTGCGTGTCCACGGAAATTACTGTCTTGCTCGGATCGGGTTATGGTTCATTAGAATATTTTTGTCGGTTATCATATTTGGTTCGGGTAATATTTCGCGTTTTTTTAAACAAAATTTTTAGGTTCGGATAGGGTTGCTTGTCCATGGAAGTTATTTTGTCTTTCTCCGATCGGACTATGGTTCTTTGGATTATTTTTCTCGGGTTCAGATTTGATTCGCGTCAGATTTCGGGGTTTTTTTTCAAATAGAATTTTTAGGTTCGAGTCGGGTTGCGTGACCACGGAAATTATTTTGCCGTACTCGGATCTGTTTATGGTTCTTTGGAATAATTTTGTTGGGTTCAAATTTGGTTCGCGTCAGATTTCGGTTTTTTTTTAAATTGAATTTTTAGGTTCGAGTCAGGTGCGTGTCCACGGAAATAATTCTGCCTTGCTCGAATCCGGTAATGGTTCTTTGGAATAATTTTGTCGGAATCAGATTTGGTTCGTGACAGATTTCGTTTTTTTTTAAACTGAATTTTTAGGTTCTGGTTGTGTTGCATGTCCTCAGAAATTATTTTGTCTTGCTCGGATCGGTTATGGTTCATTGGTATATTTTTGTCGGGTTCAGATTCCGTTTTTTTTTTTTAAATAGAATTTTTAGGTTCGGATCGGGTTGCATGTCCTCAGAAATCAATTTGTCTTGCTCGGATCGGTTACATTGGAATATTGTTGTCTTGTTCAGATCTGGTTCGGTTCAGATTCCGGGTTTTTTTTTTTAATGGAATTTTTAGGTTCGGGTCGGGTTGCGTGCAGACTGAAATTATTATGTCTTGCTCAGATCGAGATACGGTCTGTTGTAATTTATTTTTCGGGTTCGGGCCGGGTTATGGGTTAATAAGCGTAAAAAATCATCGTGACTGGGATATAAGTGGTCATTTTTCAATTAGCCTAACGGTGTATAGGCTCTTTGCAATAAGCCTGAAAAATATCAGGCTAATTGGAAAAAGAAAGACGATTCTCCAATTATCCCGGCTCTTTGCAAACAGCCTAGGCTCTTTGCAAAGAGCCTGATTTCTCAATTAGCCTACAAATATATCAATACATATCATCAATATATATATTGATATATATATTGATATATATATATTGATGATATGTTATAAGGCTTGTGAAAAATAATTAAATTTTACATGAAACGCCTTTCTTTAAAAATTCATAACATTTCACTGAGACTCACACGTATCCCGTTCCAAAACTAAAATAAGCATTTTTTTTTTTTTTTTTTTTTTTTTTTTTGTGAAAAACGTATTTTTTAATAACGCTAGTCTGCATGATATCAGATGATTAAAAACCAATGACTGCCCTTAATGCATTTTTTGACGCTGATTACAAAACTGTTCTTAGTTTTCTTGTATCACGTATAGTTTGCAATCGACCCGAGTTGATTGCGAAGATTCATCGCTGAGAACAAGCATTATGTGGTAGTCACACATAACGTAAATTTTCCGTCATCACACACGAAAAATCAAAAGCTGGAATTTTCTTTGGTTCTCAAATCAAAAACTGATGAAGGACAAGGATTTTGAGAAAAAGGTGAATGAGACAGAAAAAGACGCATGGACCGCTTTTAAATGTGTTATCGGAAACTTTCTAAGGAATAAGAAAAATACAAATTACAGGAATATTGTTGAAACAATGCTGGAAATTTTCAAGAAGTTGGGCTGTAATATGAGTGTAAAAATGCATTTCTGCATTCCCATATCGACTACTTTCCAGAAAATCTGGGACATTACATTGAAGAGCATAAAGGAAGATGGCATGTAAATATGATAGCACACTACTGTTGGATGTTGAAGAGGGACATAAACGATGAAGGAGGATCTGCAAGAAAGTCAAAAGAAAGAAAGTTTGTTTAATTGAAAACGGTTTGCTTTTCGTTTTATTAAAGAAATTTCATGAACTTATAAGGACGTTTTTTACAGTGTTTTTAACGTTTTTAATGAAATACTTTGTATGAAATTGTGCTAAATTTTTTATTGCATTAATTAAAATATTGAAAACACAACTTCTCATTTTTTGTAAAATCCTGACGTGATAGACAAAAATGGAGGTTATTTCCAGAATCAGCTTCAAAAATTTGATTCAGAAAAACTTGTTCATAAGAAATCATCTGGCAAAAAGTTTAAAAATGAAGGCTAGTGTAATCTAAAACCATTAGGAGGAGAATTTTGAATCAAAATGCTTTGTTTGGAAATTAAAGCTTTATTTATTTAAAAATATGTATATAAAAATTTTTCGAAGTATTTCGTAATCAAAACAAATGCATAAAAATCTTCATAACTTTTCTCTCTTTACTTTTTTTTAATTCTTATTACCGTTCAAATGAAGCTTATTTACTCTCCATTCAATATAATTATTATTCTTCGAAGTATTTAGCTATCAAAATAAATCTATACAAATTTTCAAATCTTTTCTCTCTTTACTTCTTTTTATACTTACTACCGTTCAAATGAACCTTATTTTTGTTCGATCTAAAAAAAATTAGCGAAAATAATTTAATTTCAACTGATAACGCTTTTTGTTAAAAATTTATATTATTTCATTGACATATACACCACATTTTAAAAGTATAATAAACATGTTTTGCAGTGGAAAGCATAATTTTAAGGCTTTTAAAAACATCAGTTGATGGAAAGCATTTTTAATGAAAATTCTTTGTCTGCAAATTAATCAGCCATTCATACTCGAATCAATATAATTTGTTTTAAGGTATTTAGTTGTCAAAATAATAAAAAAAAATCCCAAACAAAAGTATTCTGCTCTTTATCTTCGTAATTAAATATTCTAAAATAATTATAAAGCAATACAGCAAAAAACATGCCACGGATTTAAAGTAAGATAAATTATTTTTAATATGAATATGTCATTTTTAAAGCTTATAAAAGATTAATATTTGAAAAGAATTTTAATGAAATTGTTTTTCTTAGAAATAACTAAGTGTTTCAACTGCGAATCAATGTATAACAATCGTGTTTGCATAATTAACTACTCTTATTTTTTATAATTAAATATTTTAAAATTATTAAAATTCAACGATAAATATTCCGCGTTTCTAAAATAAACAGATAGGTTTTGATGTAAAAAATTCATTTTTAGGGTTTTTTTTTTTTTTTTCAAATCAACAATACTTAACCCTTTTAACCCTTTAAGACCGGGAGAATTTTGGTAGAAATTAAAAGTCTGGGTTTTTAACCCTAAATAACAGGTTCATATTTAATTGAAAAAAATTATTTAAACAAAATTCCGATGTCAGGTTACGTCAAGGGCGGACCATACCATTGTGTGGTGCAAGCTCGGCTTTAAATCACAGATAAAGTGGAAATTGTTTTTGCTTTTTCCTTAGGATGACCTACACAATTGTGTAGGTTAGGTCTTAAAGAATTAAAATACATTTTAATGAAATAGTTTTTCCTGAAAACTTAGGAGTGATTGAATCACGATTCAATATAAACTTCTTTTTTTATAATTATTAACGTAAATAATAAATCAATTGTGAATCAATTTATAACTGTGTTAATATAATTAAAAACTGTTATTTTTTATAATTAACTATTTTAAAATATTAAAAAGTAATTCAACGATAAATTATCTGCGTTTCTAAAATAAACAGATAGATTCTCATGTTAAAAAACTCATTTTTAGAGCTTCTAAAATCATCAATACTTAAAAAACATCTTAATGAAATAGTTTTTTTCCTGAAAACTTTGTTGTGATTGAATCACGATTCAATTGAAAATTCTTTTTTATAATTATTACTATATAAATAAAGTTTATTCTGTGTCGATCTAATATGACTGGCGTAAAATAATCGATGTTTGCTTCGAAAGACTTTTTTACGAATTTATATTATTTCATTGAAAAACCTATCACGTACTAAAACTAAAATAAACAATTTCTGATATGAAAAACTTTATATTTAAGGCTTCTAAAAACTTTAATAACTGAAAAGAGTTTTAATGAGATAGGTTTGTCTGAAAACTAACAAGTGAAACAATCGCGAATGAACAAAACCTTTTATTTTCTCAAGTTATTTAGCTATCAAAGCAAAAGCTATAAAAATTTCTAATGTCTTCTCACTATGCTTCTTTTATAGTTATTGCCGAATAAATGATTATTTTTATTTCATCTAATAAGACTGAAGAAAAATTATTTAATTTTAACTGTAAAGCATTTTGTTAAGAATTTGTAGTATATTATCGAAAATATATCAACTTCTAAAGGTCAAATAATTATGTTTGGCTGTGAGAAATGCACTTTTAAAACTTGCGAAAACATTAAAACTTGAAAAGCATTTTTAATGAAATTGCATTGTGTAAGAACTATTCATTAGAGAATGAATATAGAGAATTCATTAGAGAATGAATAAGACAAAGCACTAAAATTTATCTTTAAATATTTTCTTTATTTCTTCTTATTTAAAGGTATTACTTTATAAATGCTGTTTGTGTTTCTTCAATCTAATAAGGCTGACGAAAAATATTTCACTGTTTGTTAGTTTTTCTGGCACGCCAGTTGTTATGAATTTGTACATTAAAAAACATATCACGTTCTAACTATAAAATAAAGAACTATTCTAATAATAAAGTAATCTTGAAAAGTTGTAAAGTTATCAATACTTGAAAAAAATTTTAATGAAATAATTTGTACTACACACTAACAAGTGAATAAATTGAGAATCAGCATAATCTTTTATTTTCTTGTGATATTTAGCTATCAAAGCAAAACACTAATAATTTACAATTTTTTTTTCCTTTCTTTACTTTGTTATATAGTTATTTTCATAAAAATAAGATTTATTTTTGTTTTATCTAATAAGACTGACGAACAAACAAAATTCAGTTTTATTTCAAACGCCTTTTGTTAACTTTTATATTATTTCATTGAGAAACGTAACAACTTTCCAAAGTTAAAATAATAAATTTTCCCTTTGAAAGGCATGGAAGGGCATTATTAAAGTTTATAATAACATCAATCTTTTTTAAATGAAATTATTTTTTCCGGGAGCTAATGAGTAATTCATTCTCTAATCCATACAAACTTCAATTTTTCGAAGTATTTAGGTATCAAACAGTCAAAGTACTAACAGTCTCCAAATCTTGTATCTCCACATTTTTTGTTTATAGTTATTACCACAGAAAGATATTTTTTATTGTTCAGTCTAATAAGAATCATAAAAAATAATTCAATTTTAAGAAGAACTTACTTTGTGCACTAGACTTACGTAGGTTACGTTCTCATATACTGAAAAAAAAAAAAAAAAAAAAAAAAAAAAAAAAAAAAAAAACTTGAAACAGAACTTAATAAAATAAGCAGGAAAAAGCTAACCAATTAGCAATTTGAGAGTAAGTTGGGAAGTAAAATCTGCTTTATTGTCAGACTTCATGTTTTTCCAAGAATGTGCTCAGATTATTAAATACTTTTTAATTCTTAAATTGCTTCCATATTTAATCTAATATTTCCATATTTCAAACATCTTTAGTACTTACATCCATATATCTCGGACCACATGCAAGACATGAGCTGTACATAAAGAACGTTATCACTTTTTGGCAATTTTGGACCCTTCCCCTCTTATGATATCATACGTTATCATTCCTCGAACACTATAGGTGCAGATTCACGGTCGCCAGTCGCCACATGGGGACTAAATTTTTTACTTTGGCAACTAACTTTCGGCATCTAAGTCGCAATGCTTCGTATAAGGATGCCCCTTTTTCGTCGAATGATTTTCGGATTATTATTATTATTATTTTTTTTTTTTTTTTTTTTTTTTTTTTTTTACCAATCGCAGGATTATTTCTCCTCCCTAAAATTTACAGCTTTTCTTTTCCTCTTATTGTCCATAATTAAAACATATGATTAAACATGGACGCCACATTTCCGCAGAATCGTTAATTTATTGTTTTCTTCTAAAAAACTGCGATGTCCGCGGTATAAAAAAAAGGACGTTTGATGTGCGCCGCGAATTAATTCAACAGCAGTGAGCCGAGAAAAACTACGTTTGGGCCCTACTCATTAAATATGTAGTTCTGGGATTATTCAGATATGTTCTTAAAGGTAGACACTAGATATCGGCATGCGATTCTTCTATGAATTAGCTGAATTCCTCGAATTATTATTTATTTAGCAGATTTCTGCAAAATCAATCCGTCAATCAGTCATGAAAAGAAATCGGGAATTTCCTTAATCGGTCATGAATTTTGTAAAAACCGTCATGGAAAAATCTGACATTTCGTCGATCACTAGCTAAATAAAACCAAGAATTTCATCAATCGTTCACGAAATAAAACCGCAAATATCGTCAATCTGTCGTGAAATAAACCGTGATTTTCGTCAATCGGTCGATAGAAAAAAAATATGTACAAATTTTGTCAATCGGCCAAGGAAAAAAAAAAAAAGTCAAATTACATCATTCCGTCCCAAAAAACTCATTAATATCAACTATTGAAAGAATTAAATTTTGTCAACCGGTAGGAAAAACAATTGGAATTACAGCTCATTTTTTTCGCGATCATTGTTGGAGATCTCGCGAAATTGTTGGAGGTTTTTTACGATTCTTTGATAAAATTCACGATTTTTCTACAATCTTTCGACGAAATTCGCGTTATTTTTGCGATCCTTTGACAAAATCAGCGTTTTTTCCGCGTTTTTTGATGAAACACGCGGTTTATTTTTGTGATCACTTGACGGTTTTTTTTTTTTTTTTTTTTGGGGGGGGGTGGAGTATTTGGTGAAATTCACATTTTTTCCGCGATTCTCTGACAAAATTCCCGTTTTTCGCGATTCATTGACGAAATTTGCGTTTTCCACAATTTTTGACGAAGTTCACGTATTTTTTGCGATTATTTGTCGAAATTTGCTTTTTTGCGATCCTTTGATGAAATTCGCGTTTTTTTCTCGATCCTTTAGCGAAACTGACGATTTCTTTCTGAGAAAGATTGTTGAAATTGATTTTTTGGCCGACGATTTGTCGAAATTCGCGATAATTTTTTATGCACGAATTTTCCGGACCGAATGCCTTAAATTTTCGAAAGATTCGGAACAGATTCACCCCTGTGATAAAGTTTTTTTTTTTTTTTTTTTTTTTTTTGTGTGTGTGTGTGGTTTTTCAAATACAAGTGTTTGAATTGTAGTTTGATTTTTGTAGTGCAAAATAATAAACTCACGCATTCTCAATTTTTTTCATATGTTCTCTTGTAGAGAAAATGAAAATCAGAAATATTGTTTACCTAATATACTCCACTACCGTGATTGCCTAGTTTATGCATATTTTTTAAAAGGTATCTTGCCCAACATTATATTCTGAACTGTACATAATTTAAAATTTATATTACACTTAATTTATACCCAAATTAAAAGAGTTTTGTGATTAAATTAAATGTACACATTTGATATATTTAGTCTATGTTTTATTGTACCATATATATAAATTAAATTAATTATTTTTTTCTTTGAATTCCTGAGTTTTTTCCCATGTGAACGTTATTGCTTTTATGCAATTTTTTCACAATGTGACGACTGGATTCTTTGGGTTCAGAAATCACTGGCTCCTTAAAAATTTTGGGAATATGCACCTATATTTATAACCTATATAATATATATAACATCCCCTTCCCCTAATGGTATCGTTATCAGTATCTAAAAATTCTTTTAATTTTTACATCTTTTTTTGTGTGTTTTTCTTTGTATAGTGCGACTGCGATTGCATCAAGATCTGAATATTTATTAAACTAATTATAGTACGAATGCACTTCATTTGCCACGTTTGACGCACAATTTCCGACTTGTTATATTTAAAAAAAAAATAAAACTTACTTAAAAAAACAAACTCAACATTAAATTCTCTCTTTTCTCTACATTATACAGATAAAGGAAATAATCTCATACACTTTAGAAATAAAGATGAAAGGGTTTACTTCGTTGAAGAATGTCTCAGTTCTTAATTACACCTTGCGAACTTCATTTAAGTTTTCTCTTAGAGAAAAATAATAAAATATGTTACATAAATACATAGAGTTCCTGGTAATTGATACTCACCTCAAGAAAATTAATTTACCTTTCTTGGAATTTCCTTGTGAAGCATACCTTACGAAACAAAGGACGACGTATTGGTTTGGAACTTGAATTATCACAATATATCATTAGACTCCGTGAACCAAAACTTCTAGACAGCGAAATGTGTATCATTAAATACTAAACAAAAGGCGTTCTCGGTAAAATTGAATTATTTTTCGTTATCCATATTAGATCAAACAAAAAAAGCATAATTTGTTCATTAATAAGTATAAAATGAAGTAATGAGACAAAAGATTTGAAGATAGTGTTTTGTCTGTTTTCATAGATAAATACATCGTTTATATTCATTCGTGAATGAATAGCTTGCTAGTTTAAAAAGAAATAATTTCCTTTATAAATATTTTTAACGAATTCATGCTTTGGAAGGCTTCAAAATAAGGTTTTCACACTAAAAATAATTTATTTTCCTTTTAGAACGGGATACGATTCTTATACATCGTCTAACGATACAGTGAAATTTGTATCATTAAATTCTTAACAAAAGGACTTCCAGGTAAAACTTCTTTACTTTTCGTCCATTTTATTAGAACGAATAAACAGAAACTTCATTTGTACGGGAATAACTATAAAAAAGAAGTAAAGAGAGAAAATAGTTGAAGATTGTTGGAGTTTTTATTTTTGTTTGTTTGGAATTAGGGGAGGGGGTGGGGGTATTTGCTATAAACGAGATACATAGCTATCAAACTATATCTCGTTTTATCAATTAGTTATTGTTCAGATCACTACACAGTAAAAAAAATCCGTCAATACACACAAACTTTTCCGCAAAATTTTACGGAATAGTTTAATTTTTCTAAGAAAACCGTACAATTTTTGTAATTGACACTATAAGATTATAAATCCATATAAATCCAGTTTTCCTTAAATTTCACGGAATAGTTCTGTATTGCTTTCAAAACAGTACAAATTCCGTAAATGATGTTAAAAAATAAGTGACGTGTTTGGAAACCGAAGTAATTAATTGTTGTATGTACAGTCGTGGAAAAAAAAGTGAACAACACCAAATAAGTTTAATCACAAAACAATTTCGTCGAAAACGTTTTTAAAGCGTTGGTGTTTTGGAAGCCTGAAAAATAAAAATATTAAGGCAAAATTTGTTTAATATATTTTAGAATGTGGTATGTTTTTCTCGATGGTTTTTAAAAAGAAGTAAAGAGAGAAAATAGTTGAAGATTGTTGGAGTTTTTATTTTTGTTTGTTTGTAATTTGAGGGGGGGGGGGGGGATTTGTTATAAACGAGATACGTAGCTATCAAACTATATCTCATTTATATCAATTAGTTATTGTTCAGATCACTAGTTTAATCACAAAAAAATTTCGTCGAAAACATTTTTAAAGCATTGGTGTTTTGGAAGCCTGAAAAATAGAATTATTAAAACAAAATTTGTTTATTATATTTTAGAATGTAGTATCTTTTTCTCAATGTTTTTTTAAAAAGAAGTAAAGCGAGTTAATAGTTGAAGATTGAAGATTGTTGGAGTTTTTGTTTTTGTTTGTTTGGAATTTGGGGCGGGAGGGGGTATTTGTTATAAACGAGATACGTAGTTATCAAAAGATATATCGTTTATATCAATTAGTTCTTGGTCAAATCATTAATTTAATCACAAAACAATTTAATCGAAAACCGTTTTAAAACGTTGGTGTTTTGAAAGAGTGAAAATTAAAATTATTAAAAGAAATTTTGTTTATTATACTTTAGAATATGGTATGTTTATCTCAATGGTTTTTAAAAAGAAGTAAAGAGAGTTAATGGTTGAAAATTATTGGAGTTTTGTTTTTCATTTATTTGGAGTTTTTTATAAACGAGGTATGAAACTATCAAAAGATATCTCGCTTATATCAATTAGTTATTGATTAGATCACTAGTTTAATCACAAAACAATTTCATCGAAAACCTTTTTAAAACGTTGGTGTTTTAGAAGCCCTTAAAATAAAATTATTAAAACAAAATTTTTTTATTATATTTTAGAATGTGGTATGTATTTCTGTTAAAACATGGAGCTATTATAAACTATATTTTATTTTAAGTATCTATATTAATATTACAAACAAATGAAGGCATATGAATAATTAGATAGCCGATTTTTTGTCGAGTTTCTTGAAGGACAACATCTCTTTTTTGGATGTGTGTATTATTCATCGATAGTGACGTCATATGCATACTTTACAGTTGATATTGCTTAAGACTGGGCCGTAAATGTGAAATTCTTCAGCGGATGCGAATGACGTCATTTTATACAAAATAAAAGCGTGTGTTTTAAATCTTAAAACTGAAATATGTTTTGTACTCTCTATATTTATATACATTTTTTTCTCCATCAGGAGCGACACTAAATAATGAAACAACAGAATTTCTGTTTGCTAGTTTATTTATTTTTTCAACCAGGTATATTCCTTACTGAGCTATTTTATACCTTTTTTAGGGTATTTAATCATATAAAATAAATAAAAAAATAAAAATAAATTCAGGCCATTTTAATCGTTAGTCAATCATTTTAATTATTAATCAAAATAAAGGGCATTTTCTTGGGTTGGAACTTAAATTATCACAATATGCCATTCGACTTAATAAACAAAAAATTTTTATTTAGTGGAACGTCTACCATTAAATTTTTAATTAAAGGACTTCCAGGTAAAATGAAAGTGTTTTTCGTCAGTTAAAGAAAAGAAATGTCATTTGTACGCAATAATATAAAGTAGATAAACTAAAAAATTGAGAATTGCTAGAGTTTTATTTCTTTCGATAGATAAATACCCGTTTATATTAGCTTGTTATTGAATAGCTCATTAGCTTAAAAACAAACCAGTTTTATGAAAAGTATCTTTTAAAAACTTATGCTTTCTAAGCATTAAAAACGAGAAATTTACAGAAAAAATATTTGCATTACTTTAAAAATATAGTATGTTTCCCAATGATATTCTAATGATACAGTGAAATGGAATCATTAAGGGAACTCTTAAGTAATCAAATCGCAAAATCTTATGTTTACATATGGGAAAACTTAAATAAGTCATTACTCATTATATAATAACAGAATATAGTTTTCTGCAGGGCAGATGAAAGTAGACATTCAGACGGGCTTTTTTTAAAAAAAAAAGACACAATGTTTTTAAATCCTTTATTACTGAATTATTAATTCATGAAAATTTTATCTTCTGAAGCATTTTTCGTGAATCGTTTAAACTACATTAGAAGATTTACATAATCATTTAATAAATTTTAGAAGGATTTTAGAAGGATTGAATGATTTAGAAGGATTAATTAAATTTGAATTTATAGGAATTTTGTGCAATATTTATAACCCCACTCAAATCTTTTATTTGAAATATTTTTCTTAATATTTTGTAGAATTAGGAAATGTACAAATATGATGTTCTTACAATAGAAATATAGAAATATTTCAGAATTGAAAATCCCCCAACGCCAAGAAAGCTGAAAAGATTCAAAGGCAAAAGAAATCGTCCTATTACAATTATTTTTGTTTTGTGTAACCAAAAATGCTTTTGGAACAAGATAAAGTAATGTATCTGTTATAACTCTTTATAAACTGCACTACAACTAATCGATGTATTAAATGAATTTTAAACAACTTATTTTAATGGTACTTATAAGTACCGTCAGTAGAGTTAGTCATAGAGTAGCCCTTAATAGTAGTCGTTATATCCCCATAGAGTAGTCGTTACCCCCATAGAGTAGTCATTAAGTTGTCTCTTTTAAATTAAATTATTTTTAATAAGATAATAAAATTCGAAAACTTTTATCAAGTGGAAATTTCAAGATTTATAAAATGTTTGCAAAATACTTAAGATTCAAAGAGACATTTTTTAATGTACTACGTCGGCATCTGAAAATTATTTTTTAATTGTGAATACTGTATTTTGATAATTATATTCAGTAATGAGTAATCACTTGTTTAGATTTTTCTATACGTTAACATGAGATTTCGAAATCGGCGACGGGAAAATCTGTAAACGGACTTTCAGGAAAAAGAGAATTATGTTTCCTCAGAGTTATTAGATCGAACAAAACAAGCGCATTTTATAACGTATTATTCACACTGTAAGAAAAAAAATAATTTTTTCAAAAATAATGAGAAATTTCTAATCTAGTTTACGGAAATCTGGAGCAACATCTTCCGGATTACACTTAATCGGAAAAGCGTTCCTTTACTGTCCGAAACTTCAGAAATCGATTTTTAAAATTCAAAGAAGCATTTCTAAATCAAAATTATATATATATATAAAATTTAATTACAGACATGACATTACACTAAATTAAAAAGATAAAAGCAGTAAAAACAATTTAAAAGGACGTCTCAGATTCATTCTAAATCCCTCATGAGCTAATTCCTAACATAAAAGTAATACTAAGGTGTTAAAGTTCAACAAACAAAAAAACATTACATCAAGTTGCCAAAGTGAAAATTTTAGTTAAAAAACTATACTTTTCACCTTTAACTGTACACATTTTAACTATACACATTTTAACTATAATTTTTACTTTGGCAACTTGACGTAATGTTTTTCTATTTGTTGAACTTTAACACCTTAGTATGACTTTTACGTTAGGAATTAGCTGATGAGGTATTCAGAATGAATTCGAAACGTCCTTTTAAATTGTTTTTACTGCTTTTATCTTTTAATTTTAGTGTAATGTAATGTCTGTAATTATTTTTTTAATGATTATGTATATATTCAGACGTAGCCCTTTTGTTTATGTATAAAAAAACCTAAATAAAAAGTTTATTTTGCGGCTTGTAATTTTCGGAAACATTTCCGAGTACTTTTTACAGTGTACAGCCAGTTTTCTCCAGACGAAATATCGATTTTTCAGATGCTAACAATTCTCAAAAAAACATTTCCATGTTCAACAGGCAAGCATGCTAAATTAAAAGCATTAACAATAACATTAACTTTATTTTTAGTACTCATGCATAATAAAATTATATTAAGAAAGTGAATATGTTTACTTGAGATTTGATGGGATCTGAAAACCGATATTTCATGTTGAAAAAACTGATTAAAATGCTGTACAAACTATTCAGAAATGAGCAACGAAGTAGTTTTTTTAATTGTTTCTTTAAATCTTTTCTTTTCTAAGGTTTCGCAAGATAAATAAATGCTTTTTGGATTCGTGGGTAAGTCGGAAAGACCTTTGTATTATATTTCCGAAAATCGTGATAAATTTTGTAATATTTTCGGGAAATCTTGTCTTTTTCCCGCAGTGTATCAAAGCAAATCACGCCCGAAGAGATATTTGACAATTGTTAGAGTTTCCTCTATTTTTAAGGAATAAATACCTTCTTTATATAAATTTGTAATTAAATTGCGTGCAAGATTAAGGACAAAACAATATCACGAAAATTTGCTTTTCAAGAATCGATGTTTTAAAACACTTAAAAATGCGATTTTTACAATTTTAAAAAAGTGGTATGTTTCGCAATGTTCTGCAAGTGATTAAGCGAAATGTGTATCATTTAGGAATTTACGTGTGGAGTTCCAAATAATATTAAAATATTTTTCGTCGGCCTTTATCATCTGAAATATTATTTTAACACAATGAAATTGGTAGTAAAATTAACATACGAATTGAATATTTCCAACTGAGCAAAAAAATGCCCAGCTTGGGAATCGAACCCAGATCCTTGGTTTACAAGGCCAAAGCTCTACCGCCACGGTCGGCAACTGGCGGACCGCGGTCCACATGTGGACCGCAGAAAGTCGAAGCCTGGAGCGCCAAAATTTTTTTAATTTGAATAAATAATTTATTAATATTTACGTATAATAGATATGTTTGAGCAGTAGCCATATATCTTATATTTTACAAGTAATAGTGCGCAATTTTATTAGATTGCGATCTTGTGAGGAGCTTTCGTTCATTTGCGTTGTTATTGTCATGTGCTAAAATAAAGTTTTGTGAATCAATATGTATCCTAAAAAGCTTAAAGTTATCAGTGAAAATAGAAAGTTTCTGGCTGGGAGGACAGAAAGTATGAAATTGTTTGAGAAAAGTATAAAAATTGCAAGAAACTAGCTATTAACCTGGCTACTATGTTTGACTCCACCTATGTATGTGAAACAACATTCACCAAAAGGAATTTTTTGAAGAACAAATATCTTTCGCGATTAACGGACGCCACACCGCCCCCTGAATATTAGGCCTGAGCGCTGACACAAAAATGGCGGCTGCCGAAGGCGGATTTTTTTTCAGCGTGTGTACGGTCCTTTAAATATTCGTACCAATAATTTTTTAAAAGTTTTTCTCGCTTTATTTTCCTGAGATTAAACAAGTCAGAGAAATCTTTTATAAAATACTGGTGTCTACATTTAAGGGACCATACCTACGTTAAAAAAAATCCGCCTTCGGCAGCCGCCATTTTTGTGTCAGCGCTCAGGCCTAATATTCAGGGGGCGGTAGACGCCACCTTGAAGACGCTCCTCCCATTAACTGTGCACCACGTGAACCAAACTATAAAAAAACTACCTAAGGATCACGAGTGTAATTTTTCGCATTATTTTTTCAACGAAAACCTGCCTTTTCTATTTTATTATGTGTATGTAAAAATTTTCAGAACTTATACCTGACTTTTCTATTTTCTATTTTATGTATGTGTATGTAAAAACAATTTAAAAGTAATAAGTACTTATATTACTTATGTGTGTTTCTTCTCTGGACCACGATCAAATTTTTCAAAATTATTCGGACCCCACTTAAAATTACTTGCCGACGCCTGCACTAAGCTAACTGGTCTGACAACCGGCAGGCATATTTCGCTCAGATAACCATGTTGGTAATAACATCTGGTCTGTCATGTAGACAGCTCAACAGAATAAACCGTAGGTAAAGGAAATCCATATAAACGATGGAGACGTAGGTAAAGTATTATTTTAACACAATCAAACTGATTGGTAAAGTTATTATACGCATTGAGTATTTCCAACTGAGCAAAAAAATGCCTAGCCCGGGAATCGAACCCAGATCAACGTTTGATTGTCTTAAAATAGAATCCTCTACTAGGTTACACAAATTACATTTTGTCGTACACTTTACAAAAAAACTATTCAGTATTTTGACTTGAAATTAAACATAAAAACAAATTATGATCTATTACTGTTAGTTGTAATTAAAATTATCTCTTTACCTGCATAATATAGAGAAAAGAGAGAATTTAGTGTTGAGTTTATTTTTTTATGTAAGATTTTTTAAATTTTTCCGTTCTTTTAAAATATAAAAAAAACTTTTAAAATATTAATTTATTTAGATCTTATTTATTAACAAAGTTATAGTTTAATTAGATGAGTTTTTAACTCCAACTTAACCTCTTGATACATATTTCCTTATACTTACTTATCAAAAAATACGATATTTCACTTTATATTAATAGAGATTTCAGTTCATTCATTTCTTGCTTTGTCTTTAAAAACTAATAATAATATCAATTAATTTATTTTTATTCACTATTTTTATTGATGTTTGTATTATTACTAGCACTTTTATTAACATTTACAATTCAATTTGAATCTCAAACGAAATCTATATTAATTTAAAATTCAAGCTATCATTACAAATATAAAAAAAATATTGAAGTTTGGATAAAAAGTATTCGAAAATACTGTGCTTCAAAATTGAATATAAATCCCAATCAAATAAGACGGGGAAATTCCAGAGAATAAATTTTTTCTCCGAATTTAAGTTTTCCGCTAAAGAAATCCAGGGGAACTTTTAACGCTTTTTATCGCTTGCGTAATTACACATAAATTAAAGTCACTATTTACTTCCAAGTAATGCTAAATCATTATATGTAACAAACTTAGGTAATGAAAAAGTAAAGAACAAACATCTTGAAAATGAAATGACTTACTTATATAAAATTAGTTTTCTACAATAAAAGCTAAGATAAAAGCTATTTATAAATTTTATTTTGTATTAGATGCACAGTCAGTTTATTTGAAATCAACAGCTTAATA
Organism: Maratus speciosus; assembly: GCA_963932465.1. NCBI lineage: Eukaryota > Metazoa > Arthropoda > Arachnida > Araneae > Salticidae > Maratus > Maratus speciosus. The sequence goes on from OZ010786.1 coordinate 524,314,522, forward strand.
ATTATTGTTCATTTCACTGTCGCAGTTTCACAAAATAATTTTAGAGTTCTGCTTAATTGAAAATTTTGTATAATAAATTCATGATAGTTTCTCTAAACTTCATAAATACATAAAAAAAATAGAATTATTTAAGATATAAACGTAAGAAGAAGCCTTAGATATGCACTAGATTAATCTTAACACAATTATTGTAATTTGTAAATAAATAATATAAGTTGCAATTTTCCATATGGGCGAAAAATGTCCAGGCCAAGATTCGAACGAGGGATCTCTTGGCGGAAGCTGCCAATGCTCTACCAACTGAACTATCCCGGACGCATTTGGATTACCTAATTCACTCAGTTAACCTTATTGATCACAATACTATTGATCCTCATATAGTTTTTATTGATTATAAACTTATTGATCCTTAGATATGGTCTGTATCTACTCAACATATATATAGATCAACGTTTAAAATGCACAAATAATATATGAAAAGCAGCAAACAGCTGTTTCGAATCTACTAGAGAGATTCTTCTTCAGTGCAAAAGGAACAGCGTGCTAGAAAAAGCAAGGCTGAGCAAAATCATAGACAGAGACGAGCTGGCTTTTATACCCTATGCGGGTGGCGAAGGCGCCGAAACAACCAATGAGAGAGAAGCAGTGGAAACGACTGGGTGGACAAGTAGCGACATCTACCGGAGAAGTAGAGAAAAGAAACCAAAAAAGGGGAATTAAATTAACGCTTTCCAAATACTTGGAAAATCTGGAGTACTAGATAAGTCATTGACTAAAGAGTGAGAATTTTTAATGATATGGTAAGCTTCCCAAAAATCAAGATCAAGGTTAGAAGAACATTTTTGGATAATGATGGCTGAGGAAAAATCGAACCTATGTTGAGAAGACCAAGAATGTTGAGCAATAGAAGAACGTTTGAGCTCCTGATTTTTAACATAACCTTCATGCTCTTTTAAACAAAATCTAAGAGCACGTTTAGTCTGACCAATATAAGAAAGACCACACTGACAAGAGATCTGGTAAATGAATTCGGATATTAATCATATTCTCTCTATTATGAATTCCATTGATCCCTGCATTCAATTTACCTCTGAAATTGAGACCAATAACTGTCTTTCTTTCCTGGATGCCCTTGTTATTCGTTGTGAAAATGGATTTCAGACTACCGTCTTTCGTAAACCTTTTGCTGTCAGTTTCCCACCTCACAGGTATTCTTCTCATCCCCCTAACCAGAAATTCGCTGCTTTCAATAATTTTTTTTTCGGGCTACTAATATTTGTTCCACTCCTCAGTTACTTAGTGCTGAACTTAATTACCTCAAAGCTATTGCTGTCGATCGTGGTTATTCCTCTAATATTATCGATTCTATTTATAAGAAATTGACGAAATCCGACCATTCTGAAAAGCATTCTAATTCCGACTCTAATACTTCAGTTGTATTACCATTTTTTCCTAAAATCAGTCAGCAAGTTGCTAAAATCCTAAGAAGGTTTGATTTTAAAGTTATTTTTTCTCCTGTTAATAAAATCCCTTTTTCAAATCTCAAACACCCCGTTGATCGCCTAGATAATTGGGGCATTTACCAAATCTCTTGTCAGTGTGGTCTTTCTTATATTGGTCAGACTAAACGTGCTCTTAGATTTCGTTTAAAAGAGCATGAAGGTTATGTTAAAAATCAGGATCTCAAACGTTCTTCTATTGCTCAACATTCTTGGTCTTCTCAACATAGGTTCGATTTTTCCTCAGCCATCATTATCCAAAAATGTTCTTCTAACCTTGATCTTGATTTTTGGGAAGCTTACCATATCATTAAAAATTCTCACTCTTTAGTCAATGACTTATCTAGTACTGCAGATTTTCCAAGTATTTGGAAAGCTTTAATTTAATTCCCCTTTTTTGGTTTCTTTCCTCTACTTCTCCGGTAGATGTCGCTACTTGTCCACACAGTCGTTTCCACTGCTTCTCTCTCATTGGTTGTTTCGGCGCCTTCGCCACCCGCATAGGGTATAAAAGCCAGCGCGTCTCTGTCTATGATTTTGCTCAGCCTTGCTTTTTCTAGCACGCTGTTCCTTTTGCACTGAAGAAGAATCTCGCTAGTAGATTCGAAACAGCTGTTTGCTGCTTTCATATATTATTTGTGCATTTTAAACGTTGGTTTTTCTGCTTTTTAATATTGTTGCACAAAGGCTTTATTTGCTATTTTTATGTATTTGGCGTTAACGGGCCTTTATTCTTCTGTAATTTTTTTCCCGCAATGTCTCAAATCAATAGGTTTTGTAATTTACGATTAAATAAAAAAGAAAAGTGCCCAGCTAAACTGATGGCATTCAGCTCACAGACTATTCACACTAATTGTATATTATACTCTTATTTTAAAGAATAATGCCCCTCAAAAAAAATAAGTGAAGGGGAATTATCCCCCGTTTCCCCCTTTATACTTAACCAGTGAACCTCCAAATCTAATCAGGGAAGCTCCTTATCATAATAAACCGGTATACAAAACTTGGAGCAAATCGAATAACCTTGCAAAAAAAAAACATTTATCTAATTTAAGGGGGTGGACTAACCCCCCTTTATCCTTAACCAATTAATCGCCAAAACGAATCAGGGAAGCTCCTTAACATAATAAACCGGTCTACCAACTTCGGAGCAAATCGAATCATTCTGCATGAAAAACCCATTTATCTAAATTAAGAGGGGCGGGCTAACCTCCCTTTTCCCCCTTTACCCTTAACCAATGAACCCCAAAACTAATCAGGGAAGTTCCTTAACATAATAAACCGGTATACCAAATTCGGAGCAAATCGAATCATTCTGCATGAAAAACACATTTATCTGAATTAAGGGGGGGGGCGGTGAACTGACCCTGTTTTCCCCCCCTTTATCCATAACCAATGAACCCCCAAAACTAATCAGGGAAGTTCCTTAACATAATAAACCGATATACCAAATTCGGAGCAAATCGAATGATTCTGCATGAAAAACACATTTATCTGAATTAAGGGGGGTGGACTAACCCCGTTTTTCCTCCTTTATCCTTAACCAATGAACCCCCAAAACTAATCAGGGAAGTTCCTTAACATAATAAACCGGTATACCAAATTCGGAGCAAATCGAATCATTCTGCATGAAAAACACATTTATCTGAATTATGGGGGGTGGACTAACCCCGTTTTTCCCCCTTTATCCTTAACCAATGAACTCCCAAAACTAATCAGGGAAGTTCCTTAACATAATAAACCGGTATACCAAATTCGGAGCAAATCGAATGATTCTGCATGAAAAACCCATTTATCTGAATTAAGGGGGGTGGACTAACCCCCCTTTTCCCCCTTTATCCTTAACCAATGAACCCCCAAAACTAATCAGGGAGGTTCCTTAACATAATAAACCGGTATACCAAATTCGGAGCAAATTGAATGATTCTGCATGAAAAACCCATTTATCTGAATTAAGGGGTGTGGACTAACCCCGTTTTTCCCCCTTTACCCTTAACCAATGAACCTCCAAAACTAATCAGGAAAGTTCCTTAACATAATAAACCGCTATGCCAAATTGGGAGCAAATCGAATCATTCTGCATGAAAAACACATTTATCTGAATTAAGGGGGGTGGACTAACCCCGTTTTTCCCCCTTTATCCTTAACCAATGAACTCCCAAAACTAATCAGGGAAGTTCCTTAACATAATAAACCGGTATACCAAATTCGGAGCAAATTGAATGATTCTGCATGAAAAACCCATTTATCTGAATTAAGGGGGGTGGACTAACCCCCCTTTTCCCCTTTATCCTTAACCAATGAACCCCCAAAACTAATCAGGGAAGTTCCTTAACATAATGAACCGGTATACCGAATTCGGAGCAAATTGAATGATTCTGCATGAAAAACCCATTTATCTGAATTAAGGGGTGTGGACTAACCCCGTTTTTCCCCCTTTACCCTTAACCAATGAACCCCCAAAACTAATCAGGAAAGTTCCTTAAGATAATAAACCGCTATACCAAATTGGGAGCAAATCGAATCATTCTGCATGAAAAACACATTTATCTGAATTAAGGGGGGTGGACTAACCCCGTTTTTCCCCCTTTATCCTTAACCAATGAACTCCCAAAACTAATCAGGGAAGTTCCTTAACATAATAAACCGGTATACCAAATTCGGAGCAGATCGAATCATTCTGCATGAAAAACCCATTTATCTGAATTAAGGGGGTGGGGTGTGGACTAACCCCGTTTTTCCCCCTTTATCCTTAACCAATGAACTCCAAAAACTAATCAGGGAAGCGCCTTATCACAGTGAACCTAGGAAAAAATTTTGAAGCAAATCGGATGTTTCTATCAAGAGTTATCGCGTTACGTACATACGTACGTACGTACATACATACATACATACATACATACATGCATACATACAGAACGGGCGGGCACATTAGCTCTCAGGCTTTGATAGCCTGTGAGCTAAAAAGTACAGGTTTTTGGAACACTTACATTTCCTACTTGATTGTAGGCGTAAGAAGGTTATTCCTAAATTCATTTCCATTCGTTGTAATTTATTTTCTTCAAATAGGATTGAGAAGGTCTTATTTTGTTCTAAATTAGCTCTTTTAAGAGCTTTGATTCAAGAGACTCGCCACAAAATTGCTCATATAGAGCGCGAGTTATATTCTTTACATATCAGCCTCGCTAATTCTACTCCTGATTTTCAGTCCATTGACAGAAGGTCATGGAGCAGAGTTCTCACAGCTTCTTCTGTTCATTGTTCGGTTTTAAAGAAGAAATTTAATGCGCTTTGTGGAAGTTCTGTCGCTAATAACTGCAGTAACTTGCCTCTTGTTAACCAAAATGCTGTTGTCAATCTTTCTAGTGTTCCATTAAGTAACAATCAGCTCGATGCTCTCAAATTGAATAACAATTTTTCTGTCTCTGCTATTCCTTCTTTACCTAATCTTATTGCTCCTATTGAAAGAGCCTTTAAGCATAGCGCTCTATCTTCTTCTCAAAAAGAGTCTATTAGGCATCTCATTGCCAATACTGTTGATTTCAATTCTAATGTTTATAAACCCAATCTTAAACATTTTGTTAAACAATGTCTGAAAAATTTGCGTTCTGATCCAAACTTAATTATTACTAAGGCCGACAAAGGTGGTCAGATTGTTCTTCTCGACAAATCTACATATTTGGTAAAAACCCATAAATTAATTAATGATGGTCCGTGTGTGGATATCCGCAAAGACCCTTCCACTAGTGAAATTAACTCTATTAAGTCTGCCATTAAGTCTTCTTCCATTATTCCTGCTAACTTTAAGAAGTCCCTTATTCCGTGTATTGCGCATTGTGCCAGGTTTTATGCTTTACCTAAGGTCCATAAACCTGACATTCCTTTTAGACCTATTGTCTCTAGTATCGGTACAGCTTCTTATAAGCTTGCCAAATATTTAGTTTCTGTTTTTTCCCCACTTTTGAGCAGTAACTGTTTCACTGTTAAGAATTCTTTTGATTTTGTTAAAAAACTTCATAATTTTAAGCCGCAGGGTCACATGATGGTTTCTTTTGATGTTAAATCATTATTTACAAACGTTCCGTTTGAGGGGGCTTTAGATTGCCTCAAGAAAAGGCTTTGTGAATTCCATTTCTCTTATTTTGAAATCGAGGAACTTATACTTCTCACTCGCGCTTGCTTGTCGCAAAATACTTTTGTTTTCAATGGTAATTTCTTCCGTATGATTGTCGGTTTGGCTATGGGTAATCCTCTTAGTCCAATTTTATGCGATATTTATATGCACTATTTTAAGGTCAAGCTTTTTGAAACCTTAAAATTTCCGTTCTATGTTCGTTATGTTGATGATGTTTATGTCCTGATTGAAATGAATACGGATATTAATCATATTCTCTCTATTACGAATTCCATTGATCCCTGCATTCAATTTACCTCTGAAATTGAGACCAATAACTGTCTTTCTTTCCTGGATGTCCTTGTTATTCGTTGTGAAAATGGCTTTCAGACTACCGTCTTTCGTAAAGCTTTTGCTGTCAGTCTCCCACCTCACAGGTATTCTTCTCATCCCCCTAACCAGAAATTCGCTGCTTTCAATACTTTTGTTTTTCGGGCTACTAATTTTTTTTCCACTCCTCAGTTACTTAGTGCTGAACTTAATTACCTCAAAGCTATTGCTGTCGATCGTGGTTATTCCTCTAATATTATCGATTCTATTTATAAGAAATTGACGAAATCCGACCATTCTGAAAAGCATTCTAATTCCAACTCTAATACTTCAGTTGTATTACCATTTTTTTCTAAAATCAGTCAGCAAGTTGCTAAAATCCTAAGAAGGTTTGATTTTAAAGTTATTTTTTCTCCTGTTAATAAAATCCCTTTTTCAAATCTCAAACACCCCGTTGATCGCCTAGATAATTGGGGCATTTACCAGATCTCTTGTCAGTGTGGTCTTTCTTATATTGGTCAGACTAAACGTGCTCTTAGATTTCGTTTAAAAGAGCATGAAGGTTATGTTAAAAATCAGGAGCTCAAACGTTCTTCTATTGCTCAACATTCTTGGTCTTCTCAACATAGGTTCGATTTTTCCTCAGCCATCATTATCCAAAAATGTTCTTCTAACCTTGATCTTGATTTTTGGGAAGCTTACCATATCATTAAAAATTCTCACTCTTTAGTCAATGACTTATCTAGTACTCCAGATTTTCCAAGTATTTGGAAAGCGTTAATTTAATTCCCCTTTTTTGGTTTCTTTTCTCTACTTCTCCGGTAGATGTCGCTACTTGTCCACCCAGTCGTTTCCACTGCTTCTCTCTCATTGGTTGTTCCGGCGCCTTCGCCACCCGCATAGGGTATAAAAGCCAGCGCGTCTCTGTCTATGATTTTGCTCAGCCTTGCTTTTTCTAGCACGCTGTTCCTTTTGCACTGAAGAAGAATCTCGCTAGTAGATTCGAAACAGCTGTTTGCTGCTTTCATATATTATTTGTGCATTTTAAACGTTGGTTTTTCTGCTTTTTAATATTGTTGCACAAAGGCTTTATTTGCTATTTTTATATATACAGATCATTCAAAATATCAAATGAAATCTATTAACTTTTTTAAAAATTATTAAGAAATCAAACTCACTGTAAGAATTTTATTTAATTGCTTTAAACAAATATGAGACTTCAATTCCTTTCAGAATTTCAAATTAATTCATTCATTTCTTTGTCCTGAAAACAAGTTTAAGACAGTCACAAGTACTTTATTGTTTTTACTGCTATTATACGCAGCGTTATTATATTTACAGTATAATTTGAGATTGAAATTCATATGAAATTTATATTAATTTAAAATTTGCGCTATCTCTTTGGAAACGTAAAAAATGCTCCGTTAAGCGTAGAAAAAATATTCGAAAGTACCGTGCTTGAAAATTTAATATAAATATCAATCAAATATGACGGAGTAATACCAGAGAATAAATTATTTCTTCGAAATAAAATTCTTTCGCTAAAGAAAGCCTGGGGCAATTTTTACGCTTGAGTATGATACATAAATTAAAGTGAAGATGTATTTCCAAGTAATGCATAAGAATTCTGTTTAAGAAAGTTAAATAATGAAAACGTAAAGTAAAAATACGAGAAAAATGAAATTATTTCTTTAAATAAAATTAGTTAATTCTTATAAAGGTTACATTTAAATTTCATTAAAAACCTTTTATAAATTTTATTTTATATTAGCTGCACGGTTATTTTATTGAAAATAAAACAATGAGACAATTTGTGTTTGTTTGATACCTTTAACAAAACTGTTTTGGTTCAGTGTTTTAGAGTTCTAATTAATTGAAAATTTTGTTCAATAAAATTGATGATAAAAGTTTCTCAAAACTTTATAGATACATGAATGAAATAAAATTCTTTAAAACATAAACCTAAGCCGTTTATATGCTTTGTATCTGCTCAGTATATATACAGATCATTCAAAATGCCAATTGAATTTTATTAACGCTTTAAAACATATTAGGAAATCAAACTTCAGTAATTATTTTACTTAATTGCTTAAAAAATATATTAGACTTCATTTCTCTTCATAGTTTTAAATTCATTCATTTATTTCTTGTCCTGAAAACAAGTTTAAGAAATTCATACGTACTTTACTGTTTGTTACTAATATTATGCGCAGCGTTATTATATTTACAGTTGAATTTGAAATTGTAATTTATGTGAGATTTATACTAATTAAAAAAATATTTATTTTTTGAAAATACCTTTTTTGAAAATTGAATATAAAAATCAATCAAATATGACGGAGTAATACTATAGAATAAATTATTTCTCCGAAATAAAATTCCACCGCTAAAGAAAGCCTAGGGCAATTTTTACGCTTGAGTATGATAAATAAATTAAAGTGAAGATGCACTTTCAAGTAATGCGCAAGAATTATGTTTAAGAAAGTTAAAGAATGAAAACATAAAGTACAAATATGAGGAAAACTAAATGATTTACTTCAATAAAATTAATTAATTCTTATAAAGATTACAGTTTGTAGGAAATTTCAATCAAAACCTTTAATAAATTTTATTTTATATTAGCTGCACAGCTTTTTTTATTTGAAATAAAACAGTGCAACAATTTTGTTTGTTTGATTGTCTTAGTTTAACAAAACAGTTTTGGTACAATGTTTCAGATTTCTGATTAATTGTTCCAGTAATGCGTAAGAATTATTTTTAAGAAAGTTAAATAATGAAAACGTAATGCAAAAATATGAGGAAAATGAAATTATTTATTTTTATATAATTAATTATTTCTTATAAAGATTTACAGTTTTCAGCAAATTTCAATACAAACCTTTTATAAATTTTATTTTAAATTATCTGCGCAGTTTTTTTTTTTATTTGAAATGAAACAGTGGAACAATTTTCGCTTGTTTGATTGTCTTAGTTTAACAAAAAAGATTTGGTAAAAAGTTTTAGATTTCTGATTAATTGAAAGATTTCTGTAATAATGTATCATCGAATGTCAGATAAAAATTTCTTAACCCTCCTAGTACCAGGTTATAGTTTTTGATTTGAGCTCTCAGTTTTTCATGGTTTGAACAAGAAACATAATTTAACTAAATGCAAGATCTATTTACAAAATGTCTATTGCATTTCATTTTTTAAGTTAATATTATTTTTTTTTTCTGGTTAAAAACATTAAATATCTTCAAAACAAAAAATAATGGGGTGAAATAAGACCCCAATGGTACCAAGAGGGTTACAACTTAATAAAAATACACAATTCTTTAAGATATAAACGAAAAGAGAAATGTCCTGTATCTGTTCAAAAATGTATATTGGCACATAGCTGCACAATTTTGCACTTTTTTCTTATCTGTTTTTTCGAATATTAATCTTCTCTTTATTTAAACACAAAAATTATCCGATTAAATAAGACAGACAATAAGATTTCTATTTGAAACTGTGTTAACAAAAAGTGTGTTAACACGTAAGCAGCTATGCAAATCATACAAAATAAGTATTCAATTTTATTTTTGCTGTAAAGGTACATTAAGACAATAACCTCGCTGTATGCATTTTCCTTTATTGGCACTAAGAAAATATTATATTTCCTTTTTTTACATGTTTTTAAATTCATTCATTCATTTTTTCTCCTAAATACAAAGGGAAAAAAATAAGTTCAATATTTTTACTGTTGTTACTATTCTTAATCTCATTATAACATTAATAATTGAATTTGAAATTATATACAGTTGAAGTAAAATCTATATTAAGTTAACATCTATGCCATCGCTCTTTTTTGAAACATAAAAAAATTGTCCCTTTCACTATAAAAAGTGTTTGAAAATATCGTGCTTAAAAACTGAATGTAAATCTTAATCATATAGGATGGAATAAAGTTTTTTCTGAACTCAATTTTTTTTTTGTAAAAAAAAAAAAAAAAAAAAAAAAAAAAAAAAAAAAAAAAAATCCTGGGACACTTTTTAAGCTTGCGTTGTTCAAAAAATAAATAAATGAAGAACCTAAAGTTTCTATTCCTAAAAGATATGTGCATTTACAGAATGCAAATTATCAATAATTAGTCAGAAGAATATATTTAATTTCTTTTCTCGATTCCTTTTTTTTTTTTAGATTAAATTGTTTTGAAATATGCGATTTTTTTTTCCTTCTTACATTGTTAAATACATTTATTCGTGTTTTGTTTACTTCACTGAAATAAAAAGAAGATAAAAAAAATTACATATTTTATTTCTGATTGCTATTTTTACTGCTGTTGGTAATATTACTGGCGATGTTATTAAAATTTACAGACAAATTTGAAATTGAAATAAAATCTATATTAATTTTAACTTGAAATGTATACTCAAATAATGTTATGCTATATGGAAGAAAGTATTTGAAAATTTACTATAAATTTCAATCAAATGTGACGAAGTAATACCAGAGATTTCCTTGAAATTAATTTCTTCTGAACAGCTTTGATAAAAGGCTTTCGTAAACTAAATTTGATATAATTTTTATTTGTATTATTACAATGTTGGAAATAAAACAATTAATATATTTTTTATCGATTTCAGTGTCTTAGAATGTATTCAAAACATATTTTGAAATTCTAATTGTCTGAAATTTTTGTACAATATTGTAACATAAAACATTTGTATTTTTGACTGCATAAATTAAAATGACTTTTATTTCGTATAGAATTTTTTTTTTGTCTTAACCTGTGTTTTCACGGATCTTTCGGTGCAGGAAAACGCAATGATAAGCCTACCGGCCAACCACTAAAATCGGGTCTGTGTTTTCACAGATGTGTTTTCGGTGCTGTGTTTTCACAGATCTTTCGGTGCAGGAAAACGCAATGATAAGCCTACCGGCCAACCACTAAAATCGGGTCTGCAGGTGGTATCTACTGAGATATGACTTGGTACGCCAGTTACATTTTAATATGCTAATAGAGTTCTGTTTAATTCTGGAATTTCGGCATCCAACCCGATGAATTAATGGTCTGTGTAGGTTCTTCCCGGTTTATTTAATTTAGAAATAATGAAAAAAAGAGTCTTGCTACATTATTTTTAAGTTATTGTCCTTAAAAATAGGATATTTTTCAAAATTTTAATGCCTTTCATTAATTTATTTTGCTCCTTTCACCGTCCCGAAAAACAAATTATAAAAAAAAATCACAAGTAATTTGTTTTTTGTTCGCTTTTTTTTTATATAATAGTATTATTTCTTCAATATTATTAATATTTACATTTGAATTTGAAACAAGATCTATATAATTTTAAATTTCAGCTATCTCTTTGGAAACATAAAAAAAATTTCTCTTTTGCAGAATTCTGGGCTTGAAAATTGAATATAAACCTCAATCAAATTTGACAGAGTAATTCCAGACACTAAATTATTTACCTGAAATTAATTTCGTTCGCAAAAGAAATAAGAGGCTTCTTTATGCCATTCAGTATGATATATAAATTAAAGTGAAGATTTATTATAAAAAGAATACTGAATATTTAAGAAAGTTAGGTAATGAAAAGTGAAGGACAAATATTTGTAAAACGTAGTGATTCATTTATTCAAAATTAGCTTTGCTGAATAATATATTCCTTTAAAATTAAGTGAGTTTGGGGCTAGTTGTCATTTATTTTCTAACTTGATATAAAAAATGAAATGATTTATGTGAGGAAAATCAGGTTTGATGAATTATTTCGTTTATTTCTTAAAAACAAAGTGAGTTTTCTATTTGTATTTTTTTTTTTTTTTTAGTTTAAATATAAAAAATTAAATGATTCATTTAAAGAAAATTAGCTTTGATGAAGGGTACATTTAAAAAAAAAGTGATTTTAATACTATTTGTCATTTTTGTAAAAGTTTAAGTACAATAATTTAATTTTCTTTTTATTGATTTCATTGCTTTATTCTAAGAATGTTTTGAAGAAACGTTTTAGAATTGTAAATTAATTGGGAATTTTCATAAAATGTTATACCATAAAATTAATATTTACTTTTGAATTTGAAACAAAATCTAATATCATTTTAAACTTACTCTACCTCTTTGAAAACATAAAAAAAATGTTCTCTTATGCAGAATACAGTGCTCGAAAATTGAATATAAATCTCAGACAAACATGATGGAGTAATTTTAGACACTACATTATTTCGCTGAAATCAATTTCTTTCGATAAAGAAATACTGTGACTCTTTTTATTCTTAAGTATGATATGTAAATTATTATGAGTATTTACTTTAAAGAGATTCTGAATCTTAAAGAAAAATAAGTAATGAAAAGGAAGGCCAAATCTCTGGAAAATGAAATGAATAATTTATTCCAAATTAGCTTTCATGAAGAATACATATTTTAAAAACAAAGTGAGTTTTATAATGTTTGTCAATTTTTATGAGTTTAGATATAAAAAATGAAATGCTATATTTAAACAAAATTAGCTTTGATGAAGAATACTTTCCTTAAAAATAAAGTGAGTTTTATATTTGTCATTTTTTAGTTTAGATGTGAAAAAAGAAATGGTTTATTTAAACAAAATTATTTTTCTTGAAAATACATATCTTAAAAAGAAAGCGAGTTTTATGCTATTTCTTATTTTCATTTTCAGTTTAAATATTAAAAAATGAAATGATTATAAAAAATGAAATGATTTATGTAAACACAATTGTCTTTGATGAGAAACGTATTTTTGGAAAACAAAGCGAGTTTTATGTTTGTCATTTTTTAGTTTAAATATAAAAAATGAAATGATTTATTTAAACAAAATTATATTTCTTGAAGAATACATATCTTAAAAACAAAGTGAGTTATATAATACTATTTGTCATTTTTCTGTGAGTTTAGATATAAAACATGAAATGATGAATTTAAACAAAATTATTTTTGATGAGAAATGTATTTCTTAAAAATAAAGCGAGTTTCATGTTTGTCGTTTCTTAGTTTAGATATGAAAAATGAAATGATTTACTTAAGCAAAATTATATTTTTTGAAGAATACATATCTTAAAAACAAAGTAAATTTTATAATATCTGTCATTTTTTTTTTCAGTTGAGAGATACAAAATGAAATAATTTATTGAAACAAAATTAGCTTTGATGAGGAATATATTTCTTAAAAACAAAGCAAGTTTTATATTTGTCATTTTTAGCTTAAATATAAAAAATGAAATTATTTATTTAAACAAAATTAGCTCTCATGTTGAATACATACTTTAAAAACAAAGTGTGTTTTATACTATTCGTCATAATTTTATGAGTTCAGATTTTTTTTTTTTTTTAAATGAAACGATTTATTTAAACACAATTAGCTTTGATGAGAAATATATTTCTTAAAAATAAAGTGAGTTTTACATTTGTCATTTTTTAGTTTAGATATAAAAATTGAAATGGTTTATCTAAACAAAATTAGCTTTCTTGAAAATGCATATCTTAAAAACAAAGTGAGTTTTATAATATTTGTCATTTTCCTTTTCAGTTTAAATATTAAAAAAAAATGAAATGATTTATTTAAACAAAATTAGATTTGATAAAGGATATATTTATTAAAAACAAAGTGAATTTTATATTTATCGTTTTTTTAGTTTAAATATAAAAAATGAAATTATTTATTTAAATAAAATTAGCTGTCATGAAGAATACATATATTAAAAACAAAGTGAGCTTTATATTATTTGTCCTTTTTTTTCAGTACAAAAGATACAAAATAAAATAATAGAGATACAAAATAAAATTATTTATTTAAACAAAATTAGCTTTGATGAGGAATATATTTCTTAAAAACAAACAAAGTGAGTTTTATATTTGTCGTTTTTTTTATTTTAAATATAAAAAACGGAGTGATTTATTTAAACAAAATCAATTTTGATGAAGAATACATATCTTAAAAATAAAATGAGTTTTGTACTATTTGTCATTTTTTTTCAGTTTGGATATAAAAAATCAAAGGATTTATTTTAAAGAAATTAGCTTTGATGAAGAATGTATTTCTTAAAAACAAAGTGAGTTTCATAGTTCTCAATTTTTTAGTTTAAATATAAAAAATGAAATGATTTATTTAAACAAAATTAACTGTCATGAAGAATACATGTTTAAATATAATATGAGTTTTATACGATTTGTCATTTTTTTCAGTTTAGAGATGAGAAATGAAATAATTTATTTAAAAAAAATTAGCTTTGATGACGAATATATTTCTTTAAAACAAAGCGAGTTTTATATTTGTCATTTTTTATTTTAAATATAAAAAATGAAGGGATTTATTTAAACAACATCAATTTTGATGAAGAATAGATATCTTAAAAATAAAATGAGTTTTGTACTATTTGTCATTTTTTTCAGTTTAGATATAAAATATCAAAGGATATGTTTAAAACAAATTAGCTTTGATAAATAATATATTTCGTAAAAACAAAGTGAGTTTTATATTTGTCATTTTTTAGTTTTGATATAACAAACGAAATAATTTATTTAAACAAAATTAGCTTTCATGAAGAATACATATATTAAAAACAAAGTGAGTTTTATACAATTTGTCATTTTTTTCAATTTAGAGATACAAAATTAAATAATTTATTCAAACAAAATTAGCTTTGATGAGGAAAATAGTTTTTAAAAACAAAGTGAGTTTCATATTTGTCATTTTTTTTAGTTTAAATATAAAAAATGAAATGATTTATTTAAACAAAATTAGCTTTGATGAGGAATGTATTTCTTTAAAACAAAGTAAGTTTTATATTTGTCATTTTTTATTTTAAATATAAAAAATGAAGTGATTTATTTAAACAAAATCAATTTTGATGAAGAATACATATCTTAAAAATAAAATGTGTTTTCTACAATTTGTCATTTTTTTTTTCAGTTTAGAAATAAAAAAAAAAAGGATTAATTTTAAAGCAAATTAGCTTTGATAAAGAATTAATTTCTTTAAAACAAAGTGAGTTTTATATTTTTCCTTTGTTAGTTTAAATATAAAAAATGAAATGATTTATTTAAGCAAAATTAACTTTCATGATGAATACATATTTTAAAATCAAAGAAAGTTTTATACTATTTGTCTTTTTTTATCAGTTTAGATACAAAAAAATGAAATGGTTTATTTAAACAAAATTAGCTTTGAGGAGGAATATATTTATTAAAAAGAAAGCGAGTTTTATATTTATCATTGTTTTAGTTTAAATATAAAAAATAAAATTAGCTGTCATGCAGAATACATATATTAAATATAAAATGAGTTTTATACTATTTGCCATTTTTTTTTCCAGCTTAGAGATGCAAAATAAAATAATTTATTTAAACAAAATTAGCTTTGATGAGGAATATATTTCTTTACAACAAAGTGAGTTTTATATTTCTCATTTTTTGTTTTAAATATATAAAATGTAGTGATTTATTTAAACAAAATCAATTTTCATGAAGAATACATATCTTTAAAAAAATGAGTTTTGTACTATTTGTCATTTTTTCAGTTTAGATATAAAAAATCAAAGGGTTTATTTAAAACAAATTAGCTTTGGTTGATAATACATTTCGTAAAAACAAAGTGAGCTTAATATTTGTCATTTTTTTTTACTTTAAATATAAAAAATGAAGTGATTTATTTAAACAAAATTAACTGTCATGCAGAATAAATATTTTAAAAGCAAAGAAAGTTTTATACAATTTTTTATTAGTTTAGATATAAAAAAAAAAATAGAATGATTTATTGAAACAAAATTAGATTTGATAAAGAATGTATTTATTAAAAACAAAGTGAGTTTTATATTTATCATTGTTTTAGTTTAAATATAAAAAAGAAATTTTTTGTTTAAATAAAATTAGCTGTCATGAAGAATACATAAATTAAAAGTCAAAGTGAGTTTTATACTAATTGTCATTTTTTTTTTTTTTTTTTTTTTTTAGTTTTAGTTTAGAGACACAAAATAAAATTATTTATTTAAACAAAATTAACTTTGATGAGGAATATATTTCTTAAAAACAAAGAGAGTTTTCCATTTGTCATTTTTTAGTTTAAATTAAAAAAAAATAATTTGATTTAGTTAAACGAAATTAGTTGTCATGAAGATGCATATTTTCAAAACAATGTGAGTTTTACACTATTTGTCATTATTTTTCAGTTTAGAGATAAAAAATGAAATAATTTATTTAAACAAAATTAGCTATGACGAGGAAGATATTTCATTAAAACAAAGTGAGTTTTATATTTGTCATTTGTTAGTTTAAATATAAAAAATTAAAGGATTTATTTTAGCAAAATTAATTTGATGAAGAATAAATATCTTAATAAAATGAGTTTTCTACAATTTGTCTTTTTTTTTTTTTTTTTTTTTTTTTTTTTTTTTTTTTTTAGTTTAGATATAAAAAATTCAAAGGATTTATTTAAAACAAATTAGCTTTGATAAAGAATATATTTCTTTAAAACAAAGTGAGTTTTATATTTTTCATTTGTTAGTTTAAATATAAAAAATTAAGTGATTTATTTAAGCAAAATTAACTGTCATGATGAATACATATTTTAATAACAAAGAAAGTTTTATACTATTTGTTATTTTTTTTTATCAGTTTAGATATAATAAAAATTAAATGATTTATTTAAACAAAATTAGCTTTGAGGAGGAATATATTTATTAAAAAGAAAGCGAGTTTTATATTTATCATTGTTTTAGTTTAAATATAAAAAATAAAATTATTTATTTAAATAAAATTAGCTGTCATCCAGAATACATATATTAAAAATAAAGTGAGTTTTATACTATTTGCCACATTTTTTTTTTATTTAGAGAAACAAAATAAAATAATTTATATAAACAAAATTAGCTTTGATGAGGAATATATTTCTTTAAAACAAAGTGAGTTTTATATTTGTCATTTTTTATTTTAAATATAAAAAATGAATTGATTTATTTAAACAAAATCATTTTTGATGAAGAATAGATATCTTAAAAATAAAATGAGTTTTGTACTATTTGTCATTTTTTCAGTTTAGATATAAAAAATTAAAGGATTTATTTAAAACAAATTAGCTTTGATAAATAATATATTTCGTAAAAACAAAGTGAGTTTTATATTTGTCATTTTTTAGTTTAGATATAAAAAACGAAATGATTTATTGAAACAAAATTAGCTTTCATGAAGAACACATATATTAAAAACAAAGTGGGTTTTATACAATTTGTCATTTTTTTTTTCAATTTAGAGATACAAAATTAAATAATTTATTTAAACAAAATTAGCTTTGATGAAGAAAATAGTTCTTAAAAACAAAGTGAGTTTCATATTTGTCAGTTTTTTAGTTTAAATATAAAAAAGGAAATGATTTATTTAAAAATTAACTGCCATGAAGAATACATATTTTAAAAACAAAGAGAGTTTTATACTATTTGTCATTTTTTTTATCAATTTAGATATTAAAAAAAAATGAAATGATTTATTTAAACAAAATTAGCTTTGAGGAGGAATATATCTCTTAAAAACAAAATGAGTTTTATATTTGTCA
Source organism: Maratus speciosus (assembly GCA_963932465.1). Taxonomy (NCBI): domain Eukaryota; kingdom Metazoa; phylum Arthropoda; class Arachnida; order Araneae; family Salticidae; genus Maratus; species Maratus speciosus. Next base: position 524,331,987 of record OZ010786.1, read on the forward strand.
TTTTTTAGTTTAGATATAAAAAACGAAATGATTTATTTAAACAAAATTAGCTTTCATTAAGGATACATATATTAAAAACAAAGTTAGTTTTATACAATTTGTCATTGTTTTTCAATTTAGAGATACAGAATTAAATAATTTATTTAAGCATAATTAGCTTTGATGAGGAAAATAGTTCTTAAAAACAAAGTGAGTTTCATATTTGTCATTTTTTTTTAGTTTAAATATAAAAAATGAAATGATTTTTTAAACAAAATTAGCTTTGATGAAGAATACATTTTTAAAAATCAAAATGAATTTTTAAAAATCAAAATGAATTTTAAACTACTTGACTTTTTTTGTAGTTTGAATATGATAATTTTAATTTTCGTTTTATTAATTTGTGGCTAAGAATGTTTTGGAGAAATGTTTTAGAGTCTGATTAATCGAAATTTTCGTAAAATATAATACCATAAAATCTTTAATAAATTGTCATACAATTTAAAAATTAAAAGAAAATGGTATTTTTTAAGGTCTAATCAAAGGGGAGAATTGTGTATATATATGTATATATATATATTACTTAAATATATATATATATAAATATATATCACGATACACTTATTTAAGATATTTTATCACTGATCATCTAAAAGAGGAGTAACAAATTATATAAATTGCTTCCCATTTAATGCGTTCTCATGTGCAGAAGAAAAATATGAAAGCTACAAATCTACAAATCACCATATATGTTAGTAAACGATGATTCGTTAAAATAGTGTTAGAAAAAATGAGGAAATTGAAAACGTGCTACGAAAAGTATCGTCAATTTTTATCGTGTCAACTTCTAAAAAAGTGCTATTTCTTAGATCAACCTTCCATGTCTTACTCTGATTCGATGTTTAATCTCAGAGGATTCGTTTTGGGAAGTTTAACCAAACAAATAAATGAAATAATATTTCAAAGTAAACAGCTCTTCCAAGCGTAGATAAATAAAGTCGAAACATACGCAATAAAATGTTTCGAAATGTTGAAACAATTTTTCTTTTCCTTCTTTCAATAGAATATATATAATATATAAATTTACTGGAGCAACAAAATTCTAAGAAATGATACTTGACTTAGCTTTTGTTAATAAATGCAAGACTAAACTTTCCGAACTCTCAAAAAGAAAACAAGTCAAAATTGTACGTCAAACTTGGAAAATGAGGTGCGTTCGTACTAAAACACAGTTTTATAAATGCTGGGGGCAATAGCTGTTGCACTCTTATGCAAAAATGCATCAATACAAAATTTATATCGATTATGTATATTAAATTCAGTAATACGGAAATAATAGGACTCCATCTTAAACAGGACATAATCATCATTGCAACCTAGAATCATTACCCGTCAAGGGATATCATTTAATTAATTATGCATGATAAGATTTAATATAATTAAGAAAACCTTCATTAATATATTTTTAAGTTCTGATTCAATTTTCATAAAATTTGAAATGACTCGACAGAATTCTGCAACGATTTTTTAGATTAAATTTCAAATAATTCAGTTGAGTAGTTTTTGCTCTGTTATATGCGGACTGGCGGATATACAAGCGGACGGACCAGAAGATGACTATAGGTGCTAGTTATTTATATAATTACGAACGCACCTAAAAAGAAGGCTTACAACTTTTTCCGTCAATCAGACAGTTAGGAAAATTCTAATTTTATTGATGTAAAATATTATAAATGTGAGTATATAATAAAAAAAAAAAATTCTATTTATAGTTTCGCGTTACAAACATGAAGGGTATTTTTTTTTTAAATTATTATATTAACAAAATTTCAATGATCAGTTAATTACCTGCAGTACTGCTGTATTAAATTTCAGAGTTGTCATGAGTGACGCTTTTAATTTCAAGAGAGTTTGTCAATTCAAGTACTCGTATTTGGATATTCGGTGAGCGAATGTTTTAAAACGCTATTTTTATTTTTAACGCTCCTTTTTGCAAAGTGAGTGTTGTATGACATTTTTCAGTATAATTTTAAAATGGTAGTTTCAATATTCATAAAGAATATTTATAAGGAGCGGATATAAAATCCCATGTAACATGAATGACTTTGTATAAATTGCAAATGCTTATTGCAATATTTTTTGTTGCATTTCGTTATATTCGCCATTTTCAATACTTTTTCAAATGTTAGTTACGTTATTTTTATTTTTAACGTTCCTTATTACAAAGTGAGCGTTGTATGACATTTTCCCCTATAATTTTAAAATGGTAGTTGCAATATTCATAAAGAATGTTTATAAGGAGCGGTCATAAAATCCCATGTAACTTGAATGATTTTGTATAAATTGCAAAGGCTAATTACAATATTTTTCGTTGCATTTCGTTATGTTCGCCATTTTCAATACATTTTTCAAATGTTAGTTACAATATTTATAAGGAATATACATAAGGAATATGAATAAGGAACGGATATAAAAACTCATTTAACTTCACTTATTTAACTTGCTCAAATTACAAGTGTTAGTTGCAATATTTATAAAGGATATGTATAAGGAACGGGTATAAAAGCCCATGTAAGTTGAATGATTTTACTGTTAAAAACACAGAACTTGCAGATCTTTATTTTGTCTTTCTTATACGTATTCAAAGTGCAGAATATCCCATTAAAATGTAGAATAGTCTACTTCTTAAAAATAAATAAATAAATAAGAATATAGTAATTGTGCATAAAGTAGAATGTGGAAAAGTTAAGGGTTAATTTTTTATACTTCGTACACATGCGTAGAAAACTTTATAAGGTGAGTGAACACCCCTGCCAGAGAAGCAAACTTTACAGCTTATAAAAGTTACTGTTCTCCTTCCATTCTCACAATTAAGGGGATACTTCACTCACGCGAAAACACAGCCTTGCTATTGCTAATCCCATGGAAGAATTTTTTAAATATCTCGTTTGCATTTCGATATTTTTAATTGATTTCTTTTGCATTGGGTAGCTGAGGTCAATCTCTACAATTGCCGATTTTTACTTTTTTTTAATTTTTGTTGCAGGTTTTTTTTTTTTTTTTTTTTTTTTTTTTTTTTTTTTTTTTTATGTTGACACTTTCACTTTCGAAACCGAATCCGAAAGTGAAAACATCTTCATATAAAAACCTTCAAACAAAATCGAAAAAGTAAAAAAGGGTAGCAGACGTCAGCAATCCAAATCATTTAAAATTATTGAAATGCAAACGAGATATTTATATACAAGTTTCTCACAGGCCATCATATGCCATAATAACGAAAACTATGTTTTAATCTAGGAAAATACACTATAATCTCTTCCCAGATCCCAACGATTCCGAAAAGCATTCACTATCTTCAGAAACCTCAGAAATCAATATCTTTGGAGGATTTAAAGAAGAATTTACAAAAACAATGTTTCCTTTGCTGCCATTGTTTTTCGGAAACGTCTCTGAATACTTTTACAGTGTATTAATCTGTTTCTTTAAACCAAAATATCAATGATTTTTAGGGTGCTATCAATTGATAAAGACTCAATTAGATATCTTCAACTGCTAAACTGAATTTATACATGCAAGAACAACAAAAGTCTATTAATTTTTATGTTACTTTTACTGTTAATGCTGTAATTTATCATATTTGTCCGTAAAATATGATTGTTGAGCATGAAAATGTTTACTTGATAATTGCTAGCATCTGAAAAACCTAGATTTTAGGTTGAGAAAACTGATTAATACACAATAAAAACTACTCGAACGTATACTACTCGAAATGCGAAAAAATTAGTATCAGTAAAGAAACTTAGTCTTTATAAATGTTTCTTTAACTAAAATTTGACAAAGATTGAAAAAATATTTTTTTTGTCCAAAATTTATTGTTTAGGTTCACAAAGAAACAAGAATAAACGTAAAATTGAAAAGCTTGCCAAAATTTTATTATCTTTAAATTTACAGGGTATCCTACACCGGCTGTACTATTGTCAAATCCACTGCTATGACAGTATTTTTTTTTTTCGTTTTTCGTACTCAAACATCTTCTTTCAAAAGAAAGATTAAGAAACAGTTCAAACAGTCCATCATCACATTTTTTCCAGGTAGTTGTTCGATATTTTTTGTACAATAATATAGTTGTCAACGACTTTGTCACCCATTCTCTCAAAATTGGCATATTTTGAAAATTAATTATAAATAAATTTAAAAAAATTAAAAATTGCGCCAATATAATGAATGATTCTTCATAATATTGTAGTACTGAAAAAAAAAAAAGCAATAGCACAAATATTTTATGATTATGTGCTAAAAATGTACGCTGTCCTCTTTAGAGGACGATGGCCAAATAGGGGTTTAATCTAGAAAATATATTAGTTTCTGAGGAATATAAAGATAAAGAACGTTTTTAGGAACCGTAGGTCGCTCGGAAGTGGTTATTGTATATTTCAGATTGTGGTTAAATAACATTTTCTAGATTTAGAGATATTTGTCTTTTTTTTTTCATAATGTGTTCCACCTTCAGAAAGCGAAAATTTATCGAACTTGCATATTTCAGTGCAGCAGAAGTAAATACAATTGTGTTACGCGATAACTTTAGTCTTGAGCTAGCAACCTACTACCTTTGGCCTTCATTTAATAGAATTAGAACAACCTTTTTATTACATTCCAACATAGCTGAAAAGCTCTTATAAATACAGTTTTTATGCCTGCCGTCTACCCCTGCTCTAACTCTCGTAATTACACTGAGATTGCCAGAAATTTTGTATATGTTATTGAAGTTTAGTATAGATGGTTTGGTGTCGAAAGTGAAGTGTGTAGTATTTATTGTTCATTTAAAGGGTCACACAAAAGTAGGGCTCAATTAATCTCTGAAGGTATGGGAAACACATTTCTATTTTGGAACCCTCTTTCATTTGAGAAGAGTTTCCTAAATTCGACATACCGGAAACTCACCAATGCTACAAATATTATATAAATTACTACAAATATGATATTATTGGATTGCCTCGATTTTGATTAGTTGGGCGATAATATTACCTGATAAATTGACGACCTTGGTTGGACAAACTGAGAAATTGTGATCATTGAATCTGATCTACCATATGAAAAGTTAATTTGTTATGAAAGGTATTTTTATGAAACACTTTTTAATAAATATAAATGTTTAATAATTTGAAAAGAAATCAGAACTTTTGAATGGAATTAATTATTAAATTTGGGCCCCCTATTTTCTCAACTTCCGGCCCGTTCTAAATTTTCGAAAGGAAGCACGTGCTTGTCGTGACTATTCGGTTATCAGGACCACACAAAAAGAATTCTTTTACATTATGGTCTATTGGTGGAAAAATCGTCTATTGCGGTTTATTGATGTTATGATATTTCAAACATAATGAAATTGACTTGTATCACTTATAAATGGACTGCAATATGCTTTCTCACGAGTAAAGAATAATCATGGTTCATATCAAGAGCGCTGAAAATAATTCTATTACGTTATGATATATGAGAAAAAATCATTTGCCTTGCATTATTATGTTGTTATGATACTTTAAACGTAATGAAACTACTGCAGTGCACTACAAAAGATTTTCTGTAGATTATGGAGCGAATAGGATTTACAGTTTATTACAGAGACACACAAAATAATTCCTTTATTTGGCTGACTAAGATCGATAATTGCTAGAAGTGCGCTTTCTACTGTGGTTTATACTTTTAAACCGATCTAACTTTGAATGCATTAGGTAGTGTGTATAAATTCTACAGATATCATGCATGTCTATCGTCGTCCAAGCGTTTATGCCATCCTGGTCCGCTTATCTTAGGGTCGAATTAGTACTAGTTGCTTGGAGCAACTAAAGTATAAGGCCTCTAAAGTTGGTATTTCCGGTGTCAAGGGTAAAAAATAATTTTCGATTTTTTTTTGTTTTTTTTATAGTAACGAAGAGGTGTTTTCTGTAAAATGCGTGAATTATATTTAAAGCTGTTTTTAATACTTTCCAACATAATTTAAAAGTACTTATGAATTCGATTTGTCGGTTTGCCATCTGTCTGCGTGTCTATGCTCTAACTCAGGTAAATAAATTCGGATTGCCATGAAATTTTTATATATTGTTGTGGTTTACTTTAGAATGTTCGGTATTAAAACCGAAATATGTACCATTTATACTTTCTTTTACAAGGACACACATAATAATTCTGTTACACTATGCTCTGTTGAAAAAATTCGGGCGCGGTGCATTTTATTGATATTGTGATATTTTAGCCATAATGAGGTTTATACACATCACTGAGAGGGACTGAAACAGTCTTTTTGAGAAGTATAGAATAAGTAGAAATTATATTTTGCTTACAGAGACGCACAAAATTGTTATATACTTATGATTTATGGAGGGGGGGGGGTGGATGGGTGGATCGTTCGCATTGCATTTTAATGATGTTGTGATACTTCAAAAATAATGAAGTACACTGCATCATGTTTTCTACTCATTATGGTGTACATAGCATTTATCGTTCATTTACTGAGATACTCAAAAGAATTCAGTTACTTGAGTGACTAAAATCGATAATTGCTGGAAGTGCGCTTTCCACTGTAGTATGTATTTTAAAACTTATGTAACTTTGAATGTTCATGAGTATAAATTCTTTAGATGTCATACAGGAAGATGTCATACACGAAAGAACCTGCACATAGGGGTATAGACAGTAACTACTGAAAATGGATTTTTATTGAGTTGTGTGTTTTTTAAGTTTCTTAATTAGATATTTCATTTCATTCTAGGGAAAAATATATTTTTCATAATATTTTATTAACGTTATATGGTGTATCATAATTATACCTGATGCACGATATTTCGTTCTTAATATAGTTCTTTTAATTTTTCCTCTTAGTGCTCTAAAAGTGGTTTCTTCCTAACAATCCGCTGAAAAAGAAAAAACAATTTTTTTCATTAGTTTTTATATCTGATTTCTTTTTTTTCTCTCGGTTTTCTCATTCAAGATGAGTAACTGATTTCCACTTTGCTGCTATTTTTCTTGTTTGTTTGGATGACGCAAACGTGGCGTCCATTATACAACTAAAGCCATCTATCGATGTCCTCTTGTGACAAACGGACTACCATTATCTTTCACACGTGCCTCTGTTGATAATCACAGTTTCTCTATGAAGTGTAACATAATGGATAGGTATCACGCGATCTTTTTCTTTATTTTCTTTTTAAGAAGGTAGGATGATTTACTTCAGTCCAATGGAATATGGTTTTAAAAAATGAGGTTGTTTAAAAGTGTTATCATATGTTTAAAATTGAACTAGAATGAACTGGAATAATTTTCACAAAATAAAAATTAATGGTTAGCTTGTGCGTTTTGAATCTTTCGCTTTTAAAACAATTAAAATATTTGTAACAAATTATTCATATTCACATTGATGAACTTGTAGAAAAACTGTGTTGTAGCTTCCCTAATCGCACAAAGCGTTTTAAAATTTTTGGAAATCCTGATATTTCGTTTTAATTTTTTTTAACCGCTTCCCTGATTATCCCGAGTTATCTCGGACTCGTATATAGGACAATTAACTATTATCCTGTGAAAACTCGTTCGTGGCATAATTTGTCACTATGATTTGTTTTAGCACGTTTTTACTCGGCCTGAAGCTTAAAAAGAAAGAAAATGCTCTTATATAATAAATTATATATAATATTTGATTGGCAGTTTTCCAAGTTTTGTTATATGAAATGCAAATGGTGAAATGCAATGATGTGCAAAAAAAATGTGATGATTGTTTGCATTTTTTTTTTTTTTTCAAAAAAATTGGTAAGGGAAGCGGTTAAGACGTTTTACTCACGTTGTGTGCTGTTAAGTTTCGGTTGATTTAATTTAAATTATGGCAATAACTTCTTAATGATTCATAATTTAGGCTATACACATACAGGATGATCCAAAAGTCACAGAAGAAATAAAAATTAAATAATTTAAAAAGTGTAGACAACAGCATGATACGGTTCCGATAAAAAAGTCCCCCCTTTAAATAACGAAACAATTCATTACAAAAGTAATTACGTTTACCATCGATAGGCAGCGCTTCTGTTCTCTTGTTGTTTAGTTGTGTTCAATTTTACAGATGTGCTCTCAAAATAACTTAATTCAATACCGGTTGCAGAAGAATATTAAAAGGAACTAGGAATACACAGACACAACATGTGACGATTGTTATTTGTGAGAATTGTTATCGAACGCGGCACGACACTCACTAAGAATTGAAGATGGTTTAGCTACCACTTAGCTACCATATTAACCTGGACTGAGAGAAACCACAAAAAATTCGCTTAAAAATTATATTTAACATGGAAAATATTGATGAATTCGGTGCGAACGCATCAACAGAAATATTTGATAAAATTTATTTATTTTCAGTGGTAATGTAGAAGAAATTGCTGTCAAATGTTTCATATTTAAAATAACCGGTCAAGTGTGAGAATTACTCTCGCACAGAGGGTTTCGTACAACAAATATATTAATTGGTACTTGGGCATTGCAGTACATAAATATACACTGTAAAAAAGGGACTAAAATACGGAAATACTACTGGCAATCGGGACGCCAGTACTATTTCCGTTTTTTAACTGAACTTTTTCCCGGTAAATTACAGAAATTTTCCGTTTTTTTTTTTTTTGCATTTACGGGGGAAAACTTAAGTTAAAATACGGAAATAGAACTGGCGTCTCGATTGTCAGTCAGTAGTATTTCCGTATTTTAGTCCTTTTTTTTTTTTTTTTTTTTTTTTTTTTACTATCAAATTTTTTATTAAACGTCGATTTGGTATAGAGCACGCTGCACATGTCATTATATATGTCCAAACCCTCTGTGTCTTTAAAGGTTAATACGTCGTATATTCACTTTTTTTTCGAAAACCATTATCAGCAATCCTTTTATGCTTATGACGGTCGGTACTTCGAGCACCTCTCAATACACATGCCCGAAAAGTGAGAGTTCTATGTAACTGAAAAAATGCGATTTTCTGAAAAAACTATGTGACCATAGGTAATCGCTACAGTTTTCCGGCATGATTTAAATACATTTCTACTACCTCTAATTTTTTCATAATTTTAGCTTCTGTAGAGAGCGGGGACATATTTTTTCTTTACATTTTCAACGATATCTATACAATTATAATACTAACTTCTACCAAATGTGAACATTCCACGTTTCGTTGTTTACGAGAAATACGGCTGTGACAGACGAGTAGACAGACGGACAGGCACACGGGTGACCTTATAATGGTTCCGTTTTTCCTTTTTAACTACGGAATCCTAAAAGAAATAATTGAAAATAATTGAAAGTCGTGCAAAATCAATGTAGTGAATAGAAATTCTACGAAATTAACTGAATAAGAAATGAAACAGCACTTAAAATATATACCTGAATTAATGGGGGGAATAAATGGGAATATCTCTCCAAAAATGGGACTCTGTCGTCATTCGTTAGTCTTCATTACACTAATTGTAAACAATTAACTGTTCTTAACAAAAGAAATTGAACATTTAGAATCAAAATAAAATTATCTGTTTATTACATATACAAAAATTTGATTCGTTTTTTTTCATACTTTATTCTATGAAAGCATAAAATGTGTTCAAAATTTGATTTGATTTATAAAGAAACATGTGTATCAAAAAATTTTCAAAACACAATTAAATAATCTCGTGAAATGTAGCTTTCTTCTTCCATAAAATTTAGTAACTGAATTTATGTCTATCAGAACTTTAATTATGAGTTAATATGTTAGTTACGGAAATTTCCTTCCATTACTTATATATTTTCAAAAGAAATTTTCTTGAGTCCTAACTAATGAGCTTCTGCATCAATAATTCATTTAAAGAAAATACTGGAAAAACTTGAGCAGTAGTTTCAGCTGAATTAATAATCTCATTTTCCGATTTTTTGTCAAATTAGATTTATTGTGATAATACCGAAATTGGAGATTACATGTGTTTATATTTAGAACATAATTTACCTTGAAGAAACATGAATCTGCTAATAATGAGGCCTCATTAGCTGGAGAATAGCGGGTAATCGTTAGTCTTATTAGTTCTTGTTTTGTAATAATGTTGAAAATCCTGATCAAACTATTAAACAGTTTGAAGAATAGCAAATGATTTTATATTTTAAAAAAAATGTTTTATCTTTTAATGAAACATTGTATGAGTTATATAGCATGTTTTTACAATACAAAAAAAAAAATAATAATGTTGTACCATCAGTCACATAAAAATTTATGCGGACGTGAGCTTCAAAATTCTCTTTATCCAAAATTTTAAAAAATGAGTTTTCTCTATCAATCTACTCTGTTGGTGAACCCGCATCAAAAAACACAACAATCTGCAAAAAATAGTTTTATCGTGTATTTTTGACATTGTAAAATCTTGGTTTACAATAAAAACCAATGTATGCAGTCAGAGGCTTTTCACGATTTCCCAAAATTTGACTTTCTGGATAAAGTGAGTCTTGAAACTCACGTCCTTATATATACATAGTCTTTCATAAAAGATGGGCAAAAACTAAGGAGGTGATAGTACACATCAAAACAACTTTCATCAACGAATGCATGGTCGGAATTAAAACGCAAAGGTGCTAGAGGGCGCCGGAGAAGATGTTGCTATACGAGGAAAAAAACACACAAAGAACGATTAAGTGTCAAAAGCAAAGTGGGAAACCGATCTCCGCAGGGGTTTAGTGGAGGGTATACTCAGGCATACGCCGTATACCTTCTGGATTTTTTATGAAGCACCGTATACCCTTTCTTTCTCAAACATATCTACAGCGTATACCCTAGGCATGACGATCATGACTTTAGCGTATACCCTCTGTTTTTTTTTACAATTACATCACTGGCTCTCCGTACAATCGTTGATCCTCTGAGTCATTTTTATTTGCAGTTCCTTAGATAAAATGTATATCAACATTTTCTCTATTAGTGAAGAGCAACGTCTTCCGATATACGTTCCTACAGCGATTGACAGTTGCACACTTGGATCAGCGGCTTTTATGTATGAATCCAGACGAAATTTTGTATATGCGTTCTTCTTCTTCCCATATCACATTTGCATGCTATTTGTATCGTTCTTCTCCCGATAACTCGCAGCAGAAATGGAGCTTTAACGTTTGCATGAACCAAATTTGCAAATGCGCCAGCACCTTTGTATTTTATTTCTGACCATGCTATCTTTGATGAAAGTTGTTTGTTTGGATGTGTACTATAAACCTCTTAAAGTTTTGTCCATCTTTTATGAAACACCTTGTATACATTTGGTCATTAATATGTATAAATTTGTGTAATATTTAGGGGCTAGTTTCTACATGATTGAAGTGGTCCCTGAAGCTATTAAATTGGTGTAAAATTATAAGAACAGCCGTCGAAAGTGAAAGGTCCAGACACCTCAATCAATTTCGGTTGTCACGTGATAAACATAGGTCAGTTTACAGAAATTTTCGAACTGCTTTTCAGCCTACCTTGTTCATGTGACAGAAGAGATGGGTAGAAAGACCTGTCCCTCTTGTTAGCTATAAAGTTTGAACACTCTTTACAAAATTATACATTCTATATAAATCTACACTAGTATTTATTTAACTATAATTAGACATTCAATTTACGTTCCAGCCGAATACATATTCCCCGCTTTTTATGTCACTTTTTTCGAATTCCAAAATTTTCCAGGTTTTAATAAGAAAAATTTGCTTTTGGTGCATTTTACGAGAATTTTTTTCTTGCTCCGTACAACTTTTTAGAGGCTATCACACCATAACAATTCTTTGATTACTGTTTTTGTCACCTTTTCTTAAAACTTTTGATTCCGTACTTCAGTGCTTTTTTAGAAAGACTTTACATGACAAAGTACACTCAAACTTTGCACTTACTGAAAGGAGAAAATAATTACCTAAGAAGTGTAAAACGATGTATACTGTCTTAAGATACATCATAGTCATAAAGTTGGTCCACTAGAAAAGCATTGTCAGATCATTTTAAAATTTTGCATAAAGCAAAAGCAGTGCTTCCTAACGTTTTTTTGCCTACGCCCCCTACTAAACACCCGTAAATTTATGATAACCCGTCCCTCTGCCACATATAATTCTTAATATTTGATAAAGGAATGATTATTCTCATGTAGGATGTCTATGAAAATATTAAAAAACGTAAAATCACTTCAAAATTTGTTAGCGGAACAAACACGTAAAATGTTTTCTTAAACATTTTCTTAAAACTCTATAAATGCAATGAAGTCATACAACTTCATCTTTATATTTAGAAGAATTTTGATGTTTTTTGCCATATTACCCCGATGTCGAACCAAAGTGGTATATAGTCTCCATTTTTATTTTCGCAAAATTTGTTAGACTCCCACATTTAACATTAAATTTACAAGCATTGGTGCACTTTAATAATTAATTTTCATACTTATAAACAGGTGGAAAGATTTTTGTCCACTAGGTTATCTCTATAAATAACACAATACAAAAGAAGCTGTTCTGTTTTTCATCTTTTCCAATTTTAAGTAGCCATTTTTACCCATCATATTATACTCCTCTGTCAGTGGACATTCTTTTTCCCGTTATCACCAGGTGACCACCATATATAAGCTAATTTTAAAGTTTGAAATGTATATTTATGTACAGTGTATGAGGCCTACTCCAAAGCCTTAAGAAATTTTCTAGTCTTCCATTTCATTCTGTGATGCTCGTCGTTTGGGAGTTTACGAGTTTTATTAGGTTTCAGTACTTGATTTAGATAAAATATATCGCCGAATGTCACTGGACACTTTTGACTTTAGACGTTTTGAAGAATATTTAGAGGAATACTTTCCTGGACTTCGTGAATATACAGAATATGTTTGACCTAATATTTTTCAGTGAATGTTTCATCACCTTGTAAAATAAAATGCTCGACATGATCTGTAGCTGTAGCACATGAGCATGTGAATTATGTGCAACATGTGTAAGAATAGCACGTTTATATTCATCATATATAAAATTTATATAAAAAATTCAAGTAATTTCCACATGTTTTTAGTTTATAGTAAGCAGTGTTTTCGACGTAGTTTAACCTTTACACGGAGTCTCGGACAGCATCTGTCCGAGAATACATGCTAGGCCGAATAGATGCTGTCCTAGCCTCCGTGTAAAGGTTAACTCTACTTTTAAAAAACTTGACAAAGTACAGTAATTTCAACGTACTATAACAAGATTATGAATATGGCATTCTTTTGTTGCCATATACAATTACTGATGTTAGGAGTAGTCACAATCAAATACTATAAGGTATATTTATGCCGTGCATCATAAGTACAAAGACGTTGCACATGAAACAGTATTTTATTTCGGATTGCAACACCAGGATCTATTTAAATAATCATCGAGCGAGCCCTCGTCGGCAAGCTCACGATTGCTAGACAGGAGACAAAAAGTTCTGCATAAACAGATGGACAATCAAGAGCAGAATAACATCCTTACATTCTCTCGCAGCGTTGAGTTTTGGCGAAAATGCATAGATCCATAAAAAGAGCCAATAATCTAACACATGGTAAGATTGGGTTGAGAAGAGACGGTGTTATTTTTCCGTTAATGAAAAGTCAATGGGATTGACAAAGGGCAAATATCAAATTTTCGACGCCAAACGATAAAAGGAGAAATAAGTATACTGTAAAAAACACAGTACCACATTTTACAACGGGTTATCAAATGACTTGGGTGGAGTCCAGTAAAAACGGATAATAATTAAAAAATAAAAGGCTAGAGACAACATTCGCTCTGAATTATTTTTATACTTTGCAAACAAAATATGGACAGCTGTGAAGTTAACGGTCAAAAGGATAGATGTAGTATATCTGGGTAAATTTGCATGACAACCAGATTAGCTTGGTAGTGAAAATTACAAACTGTTACTATGCGACAGAATATTTCTTTTTTTTTTCTTTTAATAAAGTGCGATGCGGTTACAGAATTACTGAGGGAAAATTAAAACGGAACCTTAATTTTATAAAAGGAAAAGACCGTTGCTAAATAAACTGAAACTAGATAAAAACTGACATTTAAAGTTAAGAATTTAGTAATAGCATTATTTTGAGGGTTGGGGGGAGAAGAAGAAAAACAAACAACAGTGAACTATTATTTTTTAACACAACCAAACTGATTGGTAAAGTTATCATACGAATTTGAATATTTCCAACTGAGCGAAAAAATGCCCAGGCTGGGAATCGAACCCAGATCCTTGGCTTACAAGGCCAATGCTTTTCCGTTTAAGCTAACTGGGCCGACAACCAGCCAGCATATTTCGCTCAGAAAACCTTATTGGTAGAACATCTGGTCTGTCATGTAGACAGCTCAACAGAATAAACCGCAGGTAATTTTTCGCTCAGTTGGAAATATTCAAATTCGTATGATAACTTTACCAATCAGTTTGATTGTGTTAAAAAATAATAGTTCATCTACGTGTCCATCGTTTATATGGAGTTCCTTTACCTGCGGTTTATTCTGTTGAGCTGTCTACATGACAGACCAGATGTTCTACTAATAAGGTTTTCTGAGCGAAATATGCTGGCTGGTTGTCGGCCCAGTTAGCTTAAACGGAAAAGCATTGGCCTTGTAAGCCAAGGATCTGGGTTCGATTCCCAGCCTGGGCATTTTTTCGCTCAGTTGGAAATATTCAAATTCATAAAAAAACAACAATGACATTGAATATGTGAAGGTAACATACTTCACAATAAATACATAAAATATTTAAGGAAATATGGGCATTTGTATGAAATAATTTTTACCGATGAAGGCATGAACAGTAATAAAAAAATATTTTGCATAATTTAGTAGTCAAAATACAAGGAATCCCATTATAAAAAGCCCATTTGATTATCGTGAAAATTCAGAAGGCTATCGGATATATAGCAAGCTGAATTTCAGGTGTGATTCAAAAATAGATGGATGATAAGGGATTTTCCATAAATGGACATTTTTCATTAATTGTCTATAGTTAGCATTTAACATACCTCCACACATAGCTTTCGAACGGAGGCTTTGATTTTGATAATTATTTTCTTAATGGAGTTGCTCGTTTTTTGGAAATTTTCTCAAAGACTACAAAAGCAGCAGCAGTAAAAAATAAAATAAAATAAAATAAAATAAATAGAAAACGAAAAATTTTCGAAAAACTCTTTATCACTTGGCTACTTTTAGAAACTAACTAAAATTCAGCTCTTAATATTACTGGTATTTTATAAATTTTCAGGATATTCGATAGGTCTTTTATATCAGTTGTCCTATAAAATTTGACTACTAAGTTATCCAAATAAATAAATAAATAAATAAATAACCATTTGCGCGTACACAGATGAAAATTATTTTATAAAAAAGCCAATGTGTCATCAAATATTTAATATATTTCTAATCTAATAGCTTTATAATCTTTATGCTGCATTTTGTTATTTTTTCTAAAGGTGTCGTTAAATTTCGTTGAAATCCCAGCGTGCAATAAACAAAAAAACCTGCGGAATTGAATTGCGTTCCTGATTTTTTTAAAGAAAGCTTTATATCTACCTTTAAACATACGTGCTATGTTTAACAAAATAAATGCAAATTAGATATTAGATCCAAATAGTCATGTACTGTAGTTACAGATCATTTCAAGCATTTCGCATTACACGGTGATCCCCAAAACTATCCTTCTATATATAAAAAAAAGTAACGATTTAGAAATGGACCAATGAAAATCTGCGTAGATACCACAAAATGCATCTGATTGGTCAGAGCTTTCTGACGCTATAAGCGGGGTCACCAAGGAGGGGATGGGGGCTATATCGTCAAATTTGGCGACCAAAATTAGTCGCCCAAAGTGACGCCAACTTGGCGCTATTTCCAGTATTTCGCCAAATTTCCGTAGACTCCCATTGGGTTTACTTGCTTGCAGAAAATCAACAAATTGAGATATTCCAATGCAACAAAAACTAATGTTAGCTTATGAATAGAACTTAATTGAACTATTTACATTATTTTTACACACAAACACTAACTACTTACAATATTCGTAACACGTTATATATAATTTTATATTTAATAATTCTTATAATTATGAAACTCTATAAGCTCTAATGATTATGCTCTTGGAGATAAGAAAATAAAATTATCAGGAGTTGGGAAGGAGAATGTTTTTACCAGGTGGAATCCAAAAATTGAATTTATAGAAAATAATGGATCGCGAAGAGATCCAGAATGGTAACGCGAAACAATTACGTCTAAGGTGGGCTAGAATATAGGGATTGCTTTGCGATACCGAATGGAATCGAGAAGCGATTACGCGGGGGGTTCGTGAGAGTAGCGAGCCCCCCTAGTTTTCTATATTACATTTGTTGTTGGTCTCTACAGCATTACAACCTCCCAGATATACCCCAGCCACTATGTATTGCCTGTCGTTCATAGATTCCATGCATAGATTCCATGAGGTATTTCCAACAGCATATTGTTGGTCCACATACGGAAAAAAAAATCGCAAGACTTCCTCCGGCACGTTGCCATATTTATCTAGTCCGCAGTCAGCAACAAGTAATTAAATTTGAAAAATCAAAAAACCCGACTGAATAAAAGCCAACTGTACGCGCAGATACGCGTGAAACACATTAACCCTTCTTTTCAGTCGGGTAATAATAAAATCTAATCGTTTTATATTTTGTTTTATTCGCTAGATATGAAATATTACATCCTGTGCAATCGAGGTATGGTGGCCGAGCGGTCTAAGGCGCTGGTTTTGAGCACCAGTCTCTATGAGGCGTGGGTTCGAATTCCGCCGCTGCCGAAGTGACGATTTTGCTAATAATGTTCTTTTTTCCCGTAAAAGCCAATAAATTAAGCAGTTTCCATTTAAAGATTTCTTTTCGAGATATGCAAAATATTTTGGCGGTAATTAAAATTCATTTCAGAAGAATAATTTTATTCTGCGTTCAAAGTGGCTGAATGAGGAAATTTAATTTTTAAATTATCATTTATTAAAATATTCAGAATCATAGGTTATTTTGAAACCCATGTTACAATAACAGTAGATTCTAATGGACATTTTTAAGGTAAAATAAAATCACGTGTTCTCAAATTGTGCATGCATTACCATAATCACGGTCTGAACAGGTCCCGTGTTGCAGTTCCGCGGCAAAAAATACTTATAAAAACACAGATACACCAGATAATTGTATAAGTAAATAAGTTTTTTTTAAATGTTTAATTTTAATTTCCTGAAATAATATATTAAATTTAAAAAATCAAAAAACCTGACTGC
Source organism: Maratus speciosus (assembly GCA_963932465.1). Classification (NCBI taxonomy): domain Eukaryota; kingdom Metazoa; phylum Arthropoda; class Arachnida; order Araneae; family Salticidae; genus Maratus; species Maratus speciosus. The sequence goes on from OZ010786.1 coordinate 524,349,256, forward strand.
GTAAAAAGCGAACTAATTAATTATTTCTCATCAGTATGAAACTATTTTTATATTACTTACCTTTTTTTTTATTTACTTGTATTGATGACTTTTAAGTTGTGTTTAATTATTAGTTCCTATCTACAAACACTCTTTTGATGAGGCCTATAGATGTCTATTATGAAGGTTAGAGTTACAGTAAAGGTAGCGATCCAAAGTACACAACTTCCAGGTTGTGTAATATTTAAACGGAGCTTCGGACTACAAAATGGTCAATGAAACATCGCCTTCATTTTGAAAGACCTATCCAATGATATGCAACTCAATATTGTGCGTAATTTTTTTTTTGTCTCTTTCGCCATTTTTTTATTTTACGGCCGCCATTTTGAATTTATAAAAACAAAGCCTATCCTATAACCATCCGAAGATTAAGACGAATCGATAGAGACATCATTCATAAAAATCCATCCAGCCGTTGCGATGTTTCGAGGGTATAAAGAAATCCACATACACAGATACGCGTGAAACACATAACCCTTCTTTTCAGTCAGGTAAAAAAGGCAGACCACGATACTTCACCAATCTTGTTTCTTTTTTAACTTACCTTGATCAAATAGCAGTTCAGCAATTGGTGGAAAGGAGCGTATATTGATCACGTGAAAGCTAAGAGATCTAGAATTATCTTGGCCTGCCTCTTTACTTATCTATACGATCTGACCTTTTATGGTCGTCGCCCATATTTCTTACCAATCAAGAATTCATGAAGGATGATCTAGGATAGCGAGTTGGGCAGTCTCTCTGATATAAATAAAAGAGCCCTTCAGAAGATCAGAAATGAGATGCGCGGGACATCATATGGAAGGTATATGTCATACCCAATCAAGTGATTTCGTTAGAAGTGGTCAAACCAAGCATTAGAATCCCTTTTAATTTCTAGTTTTTCTCTCTGGTGTAAACAATAATTTTCGAAACTTTATTTATACCAACTTTGAAATCACATATGTAAAATTCCGTTTGATTATAAAATGTTCTGTAGTGTGTTCTTTGTTACTACAATGAATGCATAGGGTGAGCCAAAAGTATTGCCCTTATTGTAAAAATGTATTACAAAATAACAGTTCAATGTAGTAATGTAATTTTTGTATCAGTGGATAGTTCAGTTTTAACAGTTCGTCCAGTTCTAGGTGGAGGACCAAATCACGACTTCCTTGCTGTCTCCTGACATTATTGCTCTTGATTTTTTCTTTTGGACATAAATTCCTGACATTGAAGAACTGAAGGCTAGGATAAAGGGTGCTGTGTAGCCTGCTAGATAAGACAGGTTAGTCAACACTTGGTGAGAACTAGAATGCCACGTTGACTTTCTCCGAGCTACCAGGACGAAAGCATTCAAAATTCATGCTGTATACGGTCTTCTTAAAAAAACATTATAACAGTATTTACAATGTATCTAAACAAACATGCGTCTAAATATGAGAGTTTTCGCACAATCAATATTTACAATCAAACCTAGAAATTGTAATTATCCTGTATTTCAAAATTTTACATACATTAATAAAGTGACAAAGAGAAATAAATTAGATGAAATTAGAAAATAATTTCAACATAAAATTATATTAATTAAAATATTATTTTCTAGAAAAATTTATAAGGAAAACAAGATGCATTTATGTATGGGCCATCTAATTTCTTAGATGAAAATTAGAAAATTAAGACCATTATTTAAGTTTTCTAAACAATATCATTTTCAGAAATATTTTAATATATTGCTTTATATATATCGCCTAGTAATTTCCATACCACTTTAATATGGGTAAAATTTGTTGTTTTTATCCATTTTTTGTTGCAATTTTTTTTTCAAAAACATTGATTGATAATTAGCTATAACTAGAAAAAAAATAATTCAATATTTCAGAAATAGTTCTTGGACAAAGTTTTATCTTAATTCCTGTAATTGACATTTACATTTAGATAAAAAGAAAAATACAGCAGTAAAATTTCATGTTTCGTTTACAACACAACGTCGAATGTACTATATCCGAATTCATCGGCGTTAAATCATCTGTCATCTTTAAATATTCTGTAAACAGTAAATTAAAGACAATTTTTCTTGCATTGAATGGGATTTCAAATTACTGGCGTTCTTTCATCAAGATGAAACCGTACCCCAAAATTTTAAATTCAATAAAGAGAGTTCAATTTTATTTGTATCCAATTTCCACAAAAGCTCCAAGTTAAACGAGCGAAAGCGTAATTTTCTTTAACCAAGCGGAAATCAACGGCTATAAAATTCTAAAATGGGCTTGAAAGCGATAGCATGCCTTTTACGAAATCGTTAAAGGAAAATGGTTATCTGATTTCGGATTTTACTGCGAGAAGAAGCGATTCTAAAAGCTACAAGTGAAAAAATTTTCACAGCAGTTAAAATTTTATTTTATTTTCTTCGTATAGTTCTAGAAGATAAATTAGGCATAAAATTTCCCGTGTGATTAAGCAATTATTATATAGTGTGTATAAAAGGAAATTACCAAGGCAAAAATTAAAGCGAATTATTTTCATAGGGTAGACATTGATAATCCGTAAGAGGGGTTTTTTCTTTTTTTCTCATATTAAGTTAAAAAAATTTTATTGGCCATTTAAATAACGAAATATGAACTATGTGAAAGAATATAGAGATTTTCATCAATATAGAAAAAGCATTTACTCTACGTAGCCAAAAGACAAATTGTATGCAATTGATGATAGTCAACGAAGTTTCACGAAAGTCAAATGACTTCAAATGTACAAATGTACAATGTCAATACTTATTTGGATCCTGTGGTTCTATTTGAACCTAAAACGTAATCAGCGTCTATTTTTGCAATGTCTAACGTAGTATGCAGTTTCATGAAATCTGTACATTAGTTCTTGAGCTATCGCGGAAATTGCAAAAAGCACAACAACATCAGCGCCATTTGATGCGGTATACACCCAAAACCTATTTCGTATCTATTTAAGACAATGCCTAACAGAATATGAGGCTTAGTGAAATTCTGTGCATTTGTTCTTCAGACATAGCTATTAATGGAAATGTAAAAAAGTAGCATAGCAGTGCCTTTTGTTGGACGGTATACACCTATATCTAATCAAAATCTATTTATGTCAAGGTCTAACAGAAGAAGTTGTATGAATTTCCGTGGATTATTTCTTGAGATATATAGCTATAATGGATATCGTTAAAAATGCAGCATAGCCTGTTAGGCGATATACAGCGAAGTCTTCGCCAAGGAAGCACCAAATGCATACAATTTGTCAAGGTGTAACTGAATCTTATGCTTGATTGATTTTAGCTTGGTTCTTGAGACAGAGGGTTCTCAAAATTTGTGTAACACACTGACAGACAGACAGGCGTTTTACAAAGGCCGTCAAATCGTGTAAAGGACATCTTAAAACGTGTAAATTCATCTAAAAACGGATGTCAAAACTCTTCGAGATTCTCAAATTTTCTTCTCCTGTGTATAGAAAAAAGTTAAAAAATGTTTTAAATCAGTGATTGATCAACAGTTGTGAGAGTATTGATGAGATTCTCCAACACTCTGTAAGGATTACACAGTACACCCAGAACTGATTTAAAATAGTTTTATTTGTATCGAAATCGAACTTCTTTAAGTGAAAGTAAACTTAAATTACTGTAGAATGAAATTTTAAATGAACATAACGGATAATCGATGAAGTATAAGCATTTATAGATAGTAATTTTTAAATGTTCATACGCGAAAGTTAGCTATTTTTCTGTTTGCAATATCCCATTCAACTCTCCTATCATTGCTCTAAGTTAAAGTATACTTTCCCCGATTAGTCATGTTTGGTACCAAAGCTTTTCCTCTGCTTATTGTTAGCTTTGATAGGGTTCTCAAACTGAAATAGTTTTGGCTTCTGAGAAAATAATTGGAAGAAAATGTATCTTTAAGAAAATATTTCTAAATAATTTTGGAACACCTCCCACCTCCTCCTTCCTCCAATAATCAGCAGTAGGCACAAGGCGGAGAGTTAGTCGGCCTGCGCGATAATCAGGCCCCCGTACCATAGACAGTGCTAGTAATAATATTTTGAATGAGTTAGTCGCATAAAATGAGCACGTGAAACACAGCGGATTATTTTAAGATCATTATCATCACTGGCATTTAAACCCTTTTTTGCTATAATCTCTAATTTCATAAATAACTGCAACTTCTCCAAAGAAATTTGTTTTAATTGATTATTCTCTAAAATGTACTCATAGAAAACAAGTAATTCGAAAATATACACATTATGTGCTAAACTAAGTAATTTTGTAGCCCCCTTCCTCCAATCATCAGCAGTGAGCGCAAGGCCGCGACTTAGTCGGTCAGTGCTGTAATCATGCGCTGGAACAATAGACAGTGCTCCTAATAAAATTTTGAATGGGTAAGTTGCATAAAAGAAGCTCATGAAACACAACGGATAATCATTTGCAGATAATTATAACCACTGGCATTTAAACCTTTTTTGCCATAATCACTAATTTTTATAAATAATTCCAACTTCTTCAACGAATTTTGTTTTAATTGATTATTCTCTAAATGTTCTTATACAGAAAATAAGTAATTCGAAAAAATGCACATTGTATGCAAAACTAAAAGTTAGGTGCTTAGAGTTCTGTTATAGAAATCCTACTGAGCTATGCTCAACAAAATTTCTGCAGTTTAAAGGATGGAAAGACTTGTTATAAACATAAAAAATTAGTATTGTTTTTCGCTACTTTGGGGTCAAGTGTGGCACGTGAAGCTGAACTTGGTCAGTAATATTTTAACATTTTATGGAAGCTATAGAAACTAAAAAGGGAACAATTCACACGATTGTCTTACATTTTATGAATATTTTAGATAACTTTAACCCTTTATGTACTGAATTATGAATTCATGAAAATTTTATCTTATAAAGCATTTTTCGTGAATTTTTTAAACTAGGTTGGAAGTTTTACATAATCATTTAATAAATTTTAGAAAGATTTTAGAAGGATTGAAGGATTTGGAAGGAATAATTAAATTTGAATTTATAGAAATTTTGTGCAATATTCATAACACCACACAAATTTTTTATTTTAAATATTTTTCTTAATATTATGTAGAATTAGGAAACATACAAATATAATGTTCTTACAATAGAAATGTAGAAATATTTTCCGAATTGGAAATCCCCCCCCCCCCCTCCAACGCCAAGAAAGCTGAAAAGATGCAACGGCAAAAGAAATCACCCTTTTAAAAATATTTTTGTTTTGTGTAACCCATAATGCTTTTGGAACAAGATAAAGTGATGCATTACTCATTCTAAACTGAATTAGTACTAATCGATGTATTAAATGAATTTTATAACAAGTTATTTTAATGGTACTTATAAGTACCGTCAGTAGATAAATGGTTAAACTAAATTTCCAAAATTTAGATTTGATTTATTTTTAATTTAAGCAATTTATCTCTTGCAATCCTTTTCTATGCCTATATTACTGTCCAGTTCAACCGAAACCCAACTTTTGCACCTGGTGTTGATCTTAAGAAATTTCTTTGTTATTAAATCTATTTCCTGACGTTTAACGAGTAGTTACCCCAAGTTTATTTCTGTTTGGACCAATGCATTTTCCTGATCGAGACTTAAGCATCTTTAATTATCGACACATTGCATTATAGCTTTTCTCTACATAATATTTAATCCTTTGAGAAATCGTGAAATAATTATTATTCAACTGCCTCCATACATTTAAAAAAACTACTGCCTGAGAGTTTTTCGCTGTTTAAATTATGGATGAATTTTATCTCTCACGCGAGTTTTGTTTGTAAATTATCAATTTATTTTTTTCTTTTTATCTGCAACGGTGAAATCACCTGTCCTTGAATCGCAAAAAAGTCTACAATGATTATCTTTAAGTTACTTTCGATGCATAATTGAGTTCTACACGCAAAAGATGTGGCAGAACAAAGAAACACTCTATAATCATAACTATTGTTGATGATTTAAACAACAGTTTTCAAAATGATAACCACATGTTTTCCTAATATTGTTATCCTTGGCATTTAGTTTTTGCGACTTTCAATGCTGAAATTTAATGTAGCGTTTTTTTTAATTTAAATATTTTTTAATTCTCGTTTTCAAAGAATGGATTGGAATTGTAAATTATAGTTAATGCATTTACCTTGTAATTTCTATATGCATAGATTCCTTCCATTCATCTAGCCTAAAAGCACTTTTAGAATGTACATGCTAAATCTTCGGTTTGAAACATGCTTCATGATTTATTTCAATTTTGATGATTGCTTTTTACTTGACATAACTTTATGTCCTTTCTTTAATCTTTATAACACGTCGTTTAAAAATTTGCAATATATATATATATATATATATATATATATATATATATATATATATATATATATATATATATATATATATATCCATTCAGTCTAAAAAGATATTAATTTGTTCTGATTTTGATTGCGAAAATTTATATTATTATTATTTTAATTGTTATTACATCTTAGATTGTAATTTATAACTGACTTATCAAATTCATTTCCCCCTGTTCATTGTACCAAATTTGGTCTTTTTTTATTTTTATTTTTTTATAAGCACACACACACACAAACAAAAACTCATTTAACTACTTGGAATCGGGGTATATGATTTATATACTTATCTATCAAAATAAATAAATAATTTATGCATGATATTTTTGTTATTAAGGCTGAATTCTGTACTAGTATTTTAATTTATAGCTAACTTATAAAAATTTTATTTCCCATCTTCATTGTACCAAATTTAGTCTTTTTTTAAGGTAATTTTTATAAGCAAAGAAAAAAAAAATCTCAATTTAATTCATTGGAATTTGGGCATATAATTTCAGGGTTCGCACGCTTCAAGTACCCTTTTCCACCTTTCAGAAATCACCTTTTTCCAGAATTTTTGTAAAGAAATATTTGCCTTATTTAATGAAAAAAATTCTATCTTCAGATGGAGCGACAAGTACTTTACAAAATCTCTGGTATTAAAACAGATAAAATTCCCTGAATTCCTTGATGTGTTCGAACCCTGAATTTATATGAACCATATGAAAATATAGTATATACCATATGAAAATATATAAATAATTTATGTATCATTATTTTTTTGTTAAGGCTGAATTCTGTACAAGTACCAAATTCTGTTTTTAACGGGACGGAAAAATCCTGTGTCAGACATACATTATGAAACATTTTCCAACACTAGCAGAATATTATTAAGAAATTTAATTTTTCCCGAGAATGAAAATTATCAAAATCAGCAACTTAAAAACAAAGAAATAACTCAGTAAAAATCAATTTTCAGCAATTGCTGTCCATATTCGAAAATCTGTTCAAATTCGTGCGTGTAATCTTATATGCGATCTACAGAATTTATACACACCAAAGCCAGGGTTCGAACCTTAACCCTTTATGTACTGAATTATGAATCCATGAAAATTTTATCTTCTAAAGCATTTTTCGTGAATTGTTTAAAAGCATTTTTCGTGAATTGTTTAACACTAGAACGGCGGCGAGGGGTCATTTTGACCCTTGCCGAATGAAAACATTTCGATTCGAACCAGAACTTTTTTTTATAATATAAGATTAATATATGTTGCCCCAAAATAACTTAAATAAATAAGTTAAATAGTTCTAAATAAAAATTCTGATGTGAAATATTTTGATAAAACTTGAGCAAAATTTCCCCCCGTTCTAGTGTTAAACTACATTAGAATATTTACATAATCATTTAATTAAATTTAGAAGGATTTTAGAAGGATTAACGGATTTAGTAAGATTCATTAAATTTGCATTAATAGGGATTTTGTGCAATATTTATAACCCACTCAAATCTTTTATTTTAAATATTTTTCTTAGTATTTTGCAGAATTAGGAAATGTACAAATATAGTGTTCTTACAATAGAAATATAGAAATATTTCCGAATTGAAAAATTCCTTTCCTCCCCAACTCAAAGAAAGCTGAAAAGATGCAAAGACAAAAAAAGTCATCCTTTTAAAAATATTTTTGTTCTGTCTAACCAATAATGCTTTTGGAACAAGATAAAGTAATGTCTGTATAACTCATTCTAAACTGTATTACAACTGATCGATGTATTAAATGAATTTTATAACTTTCTTATTTTAATGGTACTTATAAGTACCGCCAGTAGATAAAGAGTTAGTGCACTCAAAATTTGCTAAGTTTAAAAATGCATGTCACATCGGAAAACGCTTTTCCAGCAAATATCTATATTAGTCAGTCCTGTGACTGAATTCTTTTGTGTTTCTCTGCGCACACCATAATTTATAGAAACATGATGCTGCGCATTTAATTATGTTTGAAGTATCGTGGCATCCAAGTATATAATTTTTTTTAACTTTTTCGTAGGAAATTGTGGACATCTTTTTAATAATTTAAACTGCTGAAACTTGCTTAAAAAGATGTGCAGCCAATAGAGGGAAAAAGTGTCAAGGTCTGTGATCGAACCACATTACGCGCCAATACTCTACCACTATGCTACCTGGACAACACCAGAGCTCAGCTTTTCTCGCCCTTATCTGTTCGCAAGGCTGCAACCGCAGCAGACGAATGAAATATTTTTCGTGAGCAAACATCTCTGCGGCAAACGCGAAAGGAAAGCGAATTCGGCTACGAATTGTAGTTTGTTTGGCACAGATGTCATATACGCACTACATTGGCGTGATTTTTTTTTCGGACGCCAATTTGGCGAAAACCTCGTTTTCGAATACTAGTTACATATATATTTTTACAAAGGGACTATCAATAAATGGAAACAAGTTTAATTAATAACTGTAGAACAAAACAATTTATATAATTTTAAAAAGAAAATAAAAGTAAATAAACGTAAATTTATTAATAAATAAACAACAACATCCGGGTTACTATATCAAGCAAAATAACAACACTTTCGTGCCACTAAAGTACCATAAGCGTGCATGACATTGGCGTCAGAAAAAATCGTGCCAATGTGGTGCGTATATGACATCTGTGTTATTTGTTTTCTCCTACGAAAAAATCCCCCCTCCCTAATACATACATATATATATATATATATATATATATAACCATTATATAATTACAAATCATCATCTATTTCCAATTACTATAATTAAATTAATAAATTAATAAATTTAGCTACAATTCATAACTCTGACATTATACAAAATAAAGATGGGACTTTTAACTAGTAATACAAAATCAAGCACAGTACCACTAGCACATTGCGGACGATTAATCCATATAAAACATAGGAAAAGCCACCAAATTTTGATAAAATAATCTATTAAAGACAAAAGAAACAAATAGCCAGCGAAATATTGTTGAATCATTAAAAGACGTATCGTAAACAAATAATAGAACAAATGGATGGATGTAGCCGGAAGCTTATATAGTATTTCACTTTTTCAAGGGTACATGAAATACTAATATAAGAAAAGCATAGTCGATTTCTGTAATAGAATCCAGCAATAAGCTAAAAATTGAATTCCATATGTACCCGATCGGCCACACACCAAAAAGCATAAATTTACCATGCCATATAAATTGAATTAAAAAAATTATTATAGATTTTAATAAAATTGATGCCGGATTTACTCTTGTTTCGTGTTTACTCCTCAGTTGGTGGCTCACGAAAAATATTCCATCGTGTACTGCGGTTGCAGCCTTGCCAACAGATAATATTGATAAATGTGTGCCTTTGATATCGTCCAGGTAGCTCTGTGGTAGAGCATTGGCATGTAATGTCAATGACCCTGGTTCGATCCCAGGCCTAGGAAACTTTTTCACTCTGTTGTACACCTCTTAAGAAAGTTTCAGCAATTTAAAGAATCATAACATCATTAAAATGTATGGCAAAGGATTTTTTCCGATAAAACGTAATGTAATGGAATTATTTTGTGCTTCCCTGTAAACGAACTGTAAACTTTACTTATTCTATACTCCTGAAAAGGCTTATTTTTCTCCCTCTCAGTGATGCATGTCAATCTCATTATGTTTGAAACATCGTAACATCAATAAGATGTAATACAAGCGATTTTTTTCCATAGACCATATGTCACAGACCTATTTTGTGATTCCTTGTAAACAAACTAGAAATGTTACACTTTTCGTTTTCAATACCGTACATTCTATACTAAAACACAATAATATATAAAAATTTTATGGTAATCCGATTACATTTACCTGAGTTAGAGAGAGCATACATACAGACAACTCGAATTCACAAGTACATTTCAATTATGTTGGAAAGTATTAAACTAGTCGGAAACTGTGCGTCAAACATGGTAAATGAGGTGCATTCGTAATATATCTAGTTTTATAAATATTCAAATCGTGGTGCAATAGCTGTTGTACCCTTATGCAAAAATGCACGAATACAAAATTTATTACGATTATATATATTAAATTGAGTAATACGGAAATAATAGGAGTTCATCTTAAATAGGACGTCATCATTGTGGCAGCCTAGAATCATTACCTATTATGGGAAATCATTGAAATAATGGCGTATGATAAGATTAAAGAGAATGAAGAAAACTTTTATTAATAACTTTTTAAGTTTTGATTAGATTTTCACAAAGTCTGAAATGGCGCGACAAAATTCTGCAACGATTATACATGTTAAATTTCAAAACATTTCGTTGGGTAGTTTTTAGAATGCAATGGCGTGACGTCCGGTCATCGCTGGATGCGGCGATGACCATGCAATATTTTAAAACTCTTAATAAGCTTTTAAAACTCTACGATCCAGTTTTAGCAGAACATTTGGAGTTCATGTATAAGTGAAGGTAAGATTTAAAGTTTCTTTTTTGAACATTCCACCATTGAATTTTAGAGTTAATAATTTTTCACCACAAACTTAAATAATTGCGATGACCACCGAAAATTTTCACGCCACGCCACTGTTAGAATGTTATATGCGGACAGACGGACGGACCAGAAGACGATTATAAGTACTTCCTATTTATATAATTACGAACGTACGCTGTTAAAAATATCCCTGTAAAATTACGGGCAGAATCCGGAAGCAAAGATTCCAGCCATACCCTGTAAAAAAAAAAAAATCCACTCCCGTCATTTTGTGCAGTCCGTAATTTTACGGGGCAAAGATATTATGCACTTCAAAACACTTGTATACTTACTTACTGTTCCGTAGCACCTTAGATAATCATTACAGAATCGCTTTTTTTTTTTTTTTTTTTTTTTTATTAAAAAATATGTTACGGTTGCGGCTATGCAGGGCCGGCCCAAGGCGTGTGCGAAGTGTGCCAGCGCACGGGGCGCCAACCCAATGAAAGGGCGCCTACAAGAGCACTGATAAAATTTATTTTATATTCTTCGTGCTTTTTTTATTTTACATTTTCTGTAGCTAGGTTGGAGTCGGTTCGAGAAAGATTTCTTCGTTGTGTTTTAAAAAGTATTCAAGGGCGCTGAATTTCCGCATGCAGACAGCGGCTGCTTTCCTTTTCTATTATGCTCAAATTACCTAGACATACTGAGAAAAGAAACAAAATTAAGAACCCCCATTCAAATCTGCTTCACTTCCGGGATGCTAATTAATTTCGATTTTTTTAACAGTTTTATGGTGAACCCTACCACTTCTGGCTATTTAGGCGCATTATTCTAGAGCCCTTTTATCTCACAGGGAATCTGAGACCGGCCCCAGATGACCGGGAAAAATTTAAAAATGAAAAACAGACGTCTTTGAAAAAGCTTTTTTCTAGCAATGTCTTCTGGATATGAGCTCATCTTCTACCAATAGTCAATAAGTGTTACTGTCAGAAATTTTGCCGAAAATGAAAAACGAAAAAAGGGCATGTAACCAAAGATATGTATCTAAACAATTCTTATTAAAATGACCGCAGTATCGAGACAATACGATTCGGTCGTTCACTAATTATTTTATAAAACTGCTGTAAGTGGAATATTTTAATAGGTAGAAATGAATCAAATCAAAAATTTTTCAAGTAGCTTCATTCATTTATTTATTTCGTTTAAATGAGTGATTTTCATGGGAATGTGAAACATAGTAGAATATTTAAAGTTTCAATGCTCGTAGTATTTGAAAGTTGTCAGTTCTTGAAATTACGAAGGACGTTGCGTCCTAAACTCAGAATGGCGGAACTAGGACCCGACTAGCCCTATATGGCTTCCTGGTAAGTGGAGCAAAGATTCAGATGGGACCCCCTTTAACATGCTTTTAGCCAGAATTTCTATTTATCGAAGGGGGGGGGGGTGGGGGGGGGGAGGGGAGATGCGAGTAGAAGGCCGAAAAAAGAGTGTTTTTTAGTTTTTTTTTTTTTTTTTTGTAATAGAAATGAAGATTTTCGCCACGGGTTTTTTGCATGTTATTTGTTATCATTTGAAGAACATTTAAATTTTTTTTTAATAGAAAATGTGGCTCCAGTTTCGTGAGTGGAATGGGATGGCCTAGCATGCGGCATATATAAAAAATAATTCTTTTTTATGAAATTGGCAGAAAGTGGTCAAAGTTTCAATAAATTATATCTCTTTTAATTAAAAAAAATAGCAAGATCGATTTAATAGTTTGTGCGTTCTGATCCCGCCCAATTTGAAAAAAGTCATGTTGTGTTTAAAATGCTCCAAAACAGTCTAAGTCTACGGACGCGTTGCGCTAAAACACTAAATAACTACGAAAGGTCTTCGGCAAAATTGCTGTACACGGATGATCTACAGACTATAAGGGATAGAAAAATGTAAAAAAAAAAAAAAAAAAAAAAATCGATTTTTATAACAGAAAAAAGCAAATCCCCTTAAAAAACGATTTTGGTGTTGTTGTCCCTTTTTTTAGGGGGGGGGGGGGTGATTTTAGAGTTAAGAACCTGGGCAGCTGCCACGTTTGTTCTTGCAATAATCGGGCTGATTGAAAAAAGTGTTTTTTTTTCAGGCACATATCGTGGCCCGGCCCAGCCCCCCCCCCCCACCCCCCCTCCCACCCCCCGTCTCTCTACCTGGGAAAATTTTCGAGCAACAGAACAATTACTGAACTGCCTTCCAAATCATTAGTTCTTGTTTTCTTTTAATGTTTAATTATTCCAATAGTTATCCTCTTAAACGAAGTAGCGGAGTGTCGGAGCTCCCCTGACGTAAAAGAGATTAAACTATTTTTTTTCTTATTACAGACACACATTTGTTCAAAATCTCCCCCCTAGAGGGATTTCTTTCAGACGGCGCCCATGCTATATTCTTTGAATTTATGTACTACTCCAGTTTTCCGAAACATATGGTCTGAAAGAAACACTGAGCGAAAAGCCAGTAAAATATAACGTCATAAAATATGTAATTCCGTTATAACGACGCACTGTTTCATTCATCATTAAGGATTATTTATTAGTGGAATATAGTCTTTGGTCCATTATAAAATAAATTTTTCGCAATACTCGAATTTAAATAAATGAAATTTTATTAATTTAAAAATAAAAATTGCTAGAAATTTGATTAAATTGGGGGGAAAAAAGACTTTTTTGGAATCAGATTATGTATTTGATATTGAATCAAACTTTGTCTAAACCGAAAGAGAATTCTATTCAATATTACAGAGAATAGTCATTATTTTGTGAAATAATTTGCATCTTAAGTATCTGATGAACGAAATCTACTTAGGGGTAAAGTTTCTTTGAGATAGTATTGTGCTAAAGCCTTTTTATAATACAGAAAAACCTCGATTATCCGAAGGAATTGGGACCGACCCTCTTTCGGAAAATCGAAATTTTCGGATAATCGAGAATTCTTCGATTAAGGAGAAATATATGCGCTATTTCTTATTATATTGACAAGTGCTTAATAAAAATAAAGCAATGGCGAAATGGAAACAAGAATAAATTACCATAATTTCACTATGAAATTAAGTACCTTTTACATATTTCGCAAGGGTTAGAAACAATGTTTTGTTTGTCGCAGTTTCGATTGTCTTTGCTTTGAAGCTCTAGGACAAATTTTTTAAATATTATTAGTTCACCAGTATCACAGTTTTTCTGCTTCTTCAGCCATTCAGAATGGATAATTTGTTCGTTTTAATCGTTCATTTTGTTCGTTCCACCTCGCAGCTTAAGGGAGCTCAAGTTAAATTCAAAGGAATTCTAAGAAAGGAGATCGTAAGTATATATATGTATCGCTCGGAAAGGACCGCTTGCACACAAGGAATATGATAGTTAGGGGGGGGGGAATGCTTTCAAAATGAATTTTGCACACAAAGAATGTGATAGTTAAAAAAAAAATCTAAAATTGGATTTCGGTTAAAAGAGGTTCGGTTTATACAGCGCACAAGCGCAATTTTCTCTTTGGTGATTTATTATTTAAAATTAAGCGAAAAAGGACATTTTACTCCACCACCACCACCTTTTTTAAAAATCACCCAAGATAACGAATTTCAAAATAGTGAGTCAAAATCTCTTCCTTGACCACCCTCTACCCGTACACAGGCCCAATGACATGCACTTTGTTATTTGCAAATCAAAAAACAGAAATTGAGTAAAATTACTTTATTTTGATTTCTCATTAATAGGAGCCAAGAGAAGGTTTTTATTTTAATTAACTTATTATTGTTATTTTCGTCCAACACCATATGTTGAGTCTTTCTTGTGTTTTAGTTTTGGATCATAATGTTACACATTAAGAGTGATAATTACTGTAAAATTGAAATTTCCCTTATGAGACTTAATTTTTCAATTTACCAAATACTGTTGCTGTAGGTGCTGTAGGCTGTACTATTGCTGTAATTAATTTCGAAACTTTTATCTGTTTTTGAAACACTTTACATTAATATTTTAGATAATCAATTGTAGTATGCATAAAAATTACGAATATTAAAAAAAAATTACGTAACATAAGTCAAGAAATTTTTTGCGGGAGATGGGCGGGGGGGCGCCCCGATGGTTGCTCGCACGGCCGCCAAAATGTCCTTGGGCCGGCCCTGCGGTTATGTGACATTATTTTTCGAAACACGACTAAAATGAAGGGTTACCAGTGCTGTAGCTGGTTGGGAACGCGTGTGAACGCCATTTCCAGAAAAATTTGCTTTGTTACCGTAAAATAATAACAATAATAATATGCGAACGAGCACATTTTTTTTTTTTTTTTTTTTTTTTTTTTTTTAAAGCGAAACGGTAATTTATGCTAATTTTAAGAAGATACGTTTCACTTATATTCATTAACCGCTTTATCCGAGTTATTTTCTTCTGATGGACTGATGGCCTCTATTATTATGAAACAGTTATTACAAATGAAGCGTTTGGTGAAGATGAAAGAGCAGCCGTAAAAAGTTAGAACTCTGATTTTCTGGTCAGAATGGGGAAAAAAAATGGCCATATTTTTTTATGACTGCTCTTTCATCTTCACCTAACACTTCATTTATAATGGCTTTTTCATAATAATAGAAGCCATTACTCCATCAGAAGAAAATGATCCATTCAAAAGTATAAGTTCGATAAAAAAAAAACTATTTAATACTTTCAGCAGAAAGAAGAGGCTACACCTGCAATTTTCATGACACTAATAGAATCACGTAGCTGCCAATTTTTATGGTTTTATTACCTCTAAAATTTAATAAAAATTTTTGCCCTGTTTAATCGTTGACAATTGTTAGATTTCGGCGATTGAATTAGGCAAAATTTACTAGTAAGATTTAGTGGTAAAAAAAAAAAAAAAAATCTTAGAAATTGGTTGCAGTAGCGTAATACCGCAGCAAAAAACCTGCAGCAAAATTGACACTCAACAAACAAAAAGCTATCAAGGATTTTTCCAAATAAACAATTTCATCCCCCGTTTTTCTTAAAAGTAACGGAAATGTACATCAAAGAAATGTTACCAGCACCATAAAAATGAATGAATTAAGTGAAATTTTATATTTCATCTCCTTAGTGGGTGGCGATTTATGTAAATCCGGTTTATCCGAGTTTCTTTGCTTATCCGAGATGAGCTTGGTCCATATTAACATGGATAATCGGAAGTCTACTGTAATAATTATAACTGTTAATTGAAAAAAGTTGCCTTTTGGGTAAATGTTTTAAATTGGATGTTGGCTTAGCAAATATCCGGTAGCATGAACATCTACTCTATGAAAAGGTCAGTTCCCACAAATATTGTTTTCCAACAACAACACTGAGGGTTACACCATAGCGGAGGAAAATATATGGAGTCGTACAGTATTTTTTTAGTGGATCAGATCGTTTTTCGTCAAATAAGGCTGTTGATCGTGAAAATTGAGGAGAAAACGCTCATAAATTTACAGCTTTTTCTGAGAGTGTACTTAAAAACGGCTTTTACTATAATTCATGCATTTTACAGAAAACACCTCTTTGTTACTATAAATAATGTTTCAATTTTAATTATTTTTTACCCTTGACACCGGAAATACTATCTTTAGAGGCCTTATACTTTAGTTGCTCCACCCAACCAGTAATTTAACCCTAAGGTGAATGTGCGCAGCATGACATAAACGCTTGGACGACGATAGAAGGAATTTATTTTTAATCCATTTATTTCCTCCTTATGTGTCATTCATTCCCTTTTTGACTGCACACTCCTTATACACGTCTAAACAAAGGTGGTGACAGACAGAGGGATATTGTAATGCGGTCAGGCATAGTTAAAAATAATTTATATTATCAGTTGCATTATTTGACAGTTTGGAAGCTTATGTTGATTTCTTTCAATACATGAAATCTAATATCAGGTCTTTACCCTTTCATTCACAAAGATGCAATACGCTTTAATCAAACATTTTTACTTTAAACTTTAAATTGAAAATTTTCGCTGCATGAGTTTTAATATAAAAGTATATTTTGATGACAGTCAACGGATGCAATGCGCCAGATCTGTGTCATTTAATTTTGTTTAATTTCTAGTTTTTATAAATAATACCTCTGCACAATGGAGAAAAAAAATCCTTGAAAAAACGGAAAAAGCGCTGTAAAAATTTTATGTAACGTTACTCTATAAAATTGGTGCAACATGTTGCCTTCAATTTTATGGAGTAATTTAACTTATATTTAAACTAATGTAACTGGTGTAATTTAAACTAATGTAACTGGTGTAATATTGCACATTAGTGCAACACCAGTTATATTGGTTAACTTACTCAATAAAATGGAGTCAGCAAGGCTGCAACCAATTTCATTGAGTAATGTTACATAAAATTTTTACAGTGCATACTGGTCTCAAAATTACCGACTATTCTCCATTTTTTCACAAAACTTCCATTTTTTTAATTTCTCCGTTTTCAAGAGGGAATTTTTCCGCTATTCAAAACGAAAAATTTTTGTTTGTAAAAATTAAATATGAGCGTTATGTAGTATTAGATAATAATCTATATAATAATTATATATACTGATGTACCGTTATACGGAACAATTGTTTGTAGCGCGTATTATCACACTAACTTTTTATCGCCTTATCTTCATCAGGATATGAAGCTTGGCATTTGCCATTAGAGTGTGAATATAGCATTATCGATACACCTCAATAACGTACATAAATTATTTGGCAATCGTAGTATATTTTCACGAGCTAGAACCCGGGTAGACAAACCTGATACATAAACAATTTTGACCTATGTTAGAATGTGTTAAAATATACAGATGTCCTTTTTTTCAGCATTTATCTGCACATTTTTTATTATAAATCCTTTGACCTATGCTAGGAATGTGTTAAATATATATCGATGTCCTTTCTTTTCAGGATTTATGTACAAATTTTTAACATAAATATATTTCCATTGAGTGATTTCGTCAAATGATTTCCTTTTTTGCAAATCATATCCCTAAACAAACAAATCTCCATTTGTATACTTTTCAAGATAAAAAATTTAAAAGAAATTTAACTTTTATTTATTTTGATAAAATTGAGACGCAATATTATGATATTATAACACAAATTTAAAGAGATAATAGTGTCTTTTTAAATATCATTCCTGTCATTAAAATTCCAGATAAAGAGATGTTTTACTTTTCAACACTCTAAAAAAAAACAGTCTCTATTTAGTATACTAGGAGACTCTGCCCCCTACGCCTACGAGCTACGCCCGACAACCCCCATGTTCAGACACCGCAAACTCTAAAAGCACGCTAATTTGATCGGCTTTAAAAATATTTCGGAAGGCTGAATTATAATTAAAAAAAAAAAAACAAACAGTGGCGATCTAACTGTTAACGGGCTGTTTTCGTCTTTGATTAAATCAGATGAGTGAAAAATTTGAAAATAAGCTATTATATAATTATTTAAGTAAACAGAGTCTTTGCCTCCCGGTATTTTTTAACAACGCCCTACGAGAGTTCTTTTATATAAGACATTTTAAATGAATCGTGTTAAAACTGACGTAATTTTCTTCAAAGTTTTGGTTTCTTTTTAATATTTACGTGAAAATACTTTTGTTGTTAGAAAGGAAATATTATTTGCGCTGTCTTGGAATTCACAACAATAGTTTAAAGATTGTCTCAAAATATGAAATAAACGTCTCGCGCAAATATATTTTTAAATTTAAACTGTTTGCTATATTATTTTTTGGCCATTATTAATATAACGCAATTTCCTCCTTTTACGACTTTTAACGCATATTAATGAATTTATTGTTTTATAATTTTCTTTCTCTTTTAAAATTCACGCGTAAATATAGTTTTTATGACTCTATATTTCCTGCTTTTAAAATGTAATCATTTAATTCTCCTTTTGAAAGTCTTTTTTTTTTTCTGTTTATAATAGTCACGTATAAATAATTTTTAATTTGAAGGAAATATTATTCTTTGTGCTGTGTTAAAAATTGGCAACAATTTAAAATAATACCCTTTTCTAAAAGATGTAAAAAATATTTCTCGAAAAGATGAAATTTTGAATATAAAATGGAAATAAATCCTCAAAAAATGAATCAAATTGAAAAAATAAGTGCAGTCTTCGCACCGCGAACTTCTAATGTATAAAATGATCTAAAAATGATTAAATTCCTATGTATAGCGTTTGCTTCTATAAAACTTTTTTAATGGAATGATTTTGACCAATTTTAACATTAAATATCTCTTAAAATAAATATTCGATTTGAAAACAGCCTGTATCAGCGTGTTTATCAGACATTTCTCTATAATACCATTTCATATTTTCATATTTTATTCTATAATACCATTTCATATTTTTGTATGCAGTAGTGTTATTAATATAAACGATCAAAAAAAATTCAAAAACGGCGGCGGTGGCAGCGTTAGTTTATTTCTTTATTTATTTTTTAGAATAGAGAGATTTGCGTATCTAAAACGTCACAGTACACTTGGCTAAGAGACTACAGTCAAACTATTTGGCCAGCAAAGCAACTTCGGTGCGCCCGCGATGCGAGTTTCCTGTTCATAAAAAAACTGTTGCGAATCTCTTTAGCTTTATTAGCTTTTGAAGTGAAATAATAAAATTAATTGTGTCTGTTTTCCTTAAATGATATAAAGCAAGAAAGACAGAAAAAGAAGAAGAAGGGAGGAAAATATACGCTTACAGATGAGTAAAACTGTTGTTGACTTATTAAGTATTCAAATGTACATAGCTGCTCTAAATTAAATGTTTGGTCTTTCTTTTGTGCGTTTTGGCTTTTCTTTTGAATGATTTGGCATTTCTCACGAAATTTTGTTATAAATATTTACATGTCATTTAATTTTTTTAAGGCTTTTTTTCAGATTAACAGCATATTAACGGGTATTTTTTACGAAAAGGGGCACTTTCAATACATGTTTATGAAAGATTTTCTTTGAATTAAACCTGCATCGTTTTTAGTTTTAAAGTTTTGCCGTACCGGAAGATTTTTTTGGTGTCTTCCTATCTTTTAGTGTCAAATTATTTTTAGTCATCAGGGAAAAATTATCAATAGTAAAAAAAATTAGTTTAAACGGAAGTACATGGACATTTTGAAAAACTTAGAAAATTTAGGACTTCAAAATTATTCTCTTTTGAATGAATTTTTTCTAGTAGAATTCGATTTCAAATTCTTATGTCAGGGAAGATTCTTTATTTGTCCGCAAAAGCTTTCTTGTCCCTAAAATCAGATACAGTATAAAAATTTTAGAATGATTTTCTTTTCAATATTAGATACAATTTTTCAATTCTGAAATGTTTATTTTTTGCTTGCAAATAATAGTGAAAATTATATGTACTTTCATTTATTATTTTGGATGTGAATTATAAAAAAAAAAAAAATCTGCCTATAGAATGATAATTGATAGTCTTTGAAATTTTAAAATTCTAGATTATACACAACACTATGTGTTTGAATGCCGTATAATATAATCAAGGCATTATTAGACAAATGAAATGGCAAGCTGTTTAATGAAATCTCATTTTATATATTTATTTATCGATGTACTTTAAAATTTCTACATTGCACAAAATATAGGTATTGGTTCTAAAAGAAGTCAAAATCACCACATGCCATGTATCACACATACCAATGCAGTCTACGTATAAAGAAAAACAATCTGAAATTAATGACAAAATATTTTTATTCAGCTAATTATATTGCAATTTTTCTATTTCAGCTTCGGCACTCTAAAAACAGTGTTTGAGACGCTTATAATTCTTGGACGGTGATATTGAAAACTATTGACATCATCGAGCTTATGTACTAGTAAACACGAGTTTGCGTAAGGATTCTCTGTTTGATATTCATTCTTGAAGGCTGTGCTTCATACTGCGTCCAGATTTAGATAGTCGAGTCACTGAACTTCAAATTTTTGAAGTGCGCGTACCCGGATTCAAGATTTAAACTTGAGCAATTTTCTGAAACTCACTTAACTAACTTTCGATGCTCTCTTAATAAGTGGAGCTCTGCCTTTTTTCTAATTATTATATATTTTCTATCTATTAATATATTTTCTAAACTATTTTTCTAATTTGAAATTGTTCTTAAATTTCGAATTTCTACAAATAAATAATCAACTTTTTAGAATTATCCTTTGAATGGTTTATTTATTTAACAAACCGCAAATAATAAAAATAATTATAAACTATCTATGGTTAGGAGTTGTAGTTAAAAATTTAACATTAGTCAAGTCTCTTAAAACTTTTGCCAATGTGAATAGGTGAAGCCTAATTCCGGGTTGCCCGGTTCAAAAAAGTGAAGATAAATGACTCAGCTTTCATTGTGTGAACGTAGTATAGACGCTTTCAGTGTGACGTCAGCCGTGACGTTTCCTTGGAAACTGACTAAAAACAAACGGTTGCTATGCTTCATTTTTTATTAAGTATCAATCGTAGAAAATGTTACCAGTGCATATAAAGTATTAAAATACGTATCTGTGAGATACAGCTGTAAAATACAGCTATAATATATAAGAAAAGTAGAAAATACAGCATAGCAACTGTTTGTTTGGAGTCAGAATCCAAGGAAAACGTCATATCTGACGTCAAGGCATAATGCGTCTATTAGACCCGTGGAACAAGATGGGTAATGGAACATGGACGTTTGAGATCTGATAGTTGTCATTACTTCAACAAGTAAAAATTAAATTTAAAAAAATCAAAAAACCCGACTGCGTAAAAAGCGAACTAATTAATCATTTCTCATCAATGCGAAACTATTTTTTATATTACTTACCTATTTTTTTATTTACTTGTATTGGTGACTTTTAAGTTGTGTTTAATTGTTAGTTCCTATCTATAAACACTGTTTTTATGAGACCTATAGATGTCTATGAAGGTTAGAGTTGCAGGAAAGCTAGAGATTCTACCTACACATCTTCCAGGTTGTGTAATGTTTAAGCGGAGCTTCTGACTGTAAAATAGTCAATGAAACATCCTCTTCATTTTAAAAGACCTATCCAATGATATGCCACTCAATAGGGTGCGTAAAAAATTTTTTTCGTCTCTACCGCCATTTTGTATTTTAAGGCCGCCATTTTAAATTTATAAAAAAAACGTAGCCTATAACCATCGGATGGTTAAGACGAATCGATAGAGGCCTCATTCATTAAAATCCAACCAGCCGTTGGGATGTTTCGAGGGTATAAAGAAATCCATATACCCAGATGCGTGAAACACATAACCCTTCTTGGCAGTCGAGTAAAAAATTAAATAAATAGATAAATAAATAAAATAAACCATTGGTGGATTCAAAAATATTTGTTTGCCATCAATAAAAGATAAAGAATAAGATTTATTAAACAGAGTATAAAAAATCCGATAAACGTAGATTTATAAATCTGATTCGAGATATAATTTTAAATTCGTAAAATATGTTTTTAGATGTTTTTTGTTCTCAATTAAACATTTTCATCTGAGTACTAATTGAATTTATAAATGCAAGAGTAACAAAATAATGTTAATGTTAATGTTAATGTTAATGTTAATTTGTCATATTTGTCTTTATAACGTGTCTGTTGAACCTGAAAATGTTTTACTTCGGAATCCGAAAAACCTATATACCGGGTAGAGAAAACTCATTAATAATACATAATAATAGAATAAAATTTATTAAACAGAGTATAAAAAATCCGATAAACGTAAATCTATAAATCTGATTCGAGATACAATTTTAAATTCGTAAAATAAGTTTTTAGATGCTTTTTGTTCTCAGTTAAAAATTTTCCTCTGAGTACTAATTGTATTTATAAATGCAAGAGTAACAAAATAATATTAATGTTAATGTTAATTTGTCATATGTGTCTTTAAAACGTATCCGTTGAACCTGAAAATGTTTTACTTGGGAATCCGAAAAGCCTATTATACCGGGTTGAGAAAACACAATAATACATAAGAATAGAATAAAATTTATTAAACAATGTATAAAAAATCCGATAAACATAAATCTATAAATTTGATTTGAGATACCATTTTAAATTCGTAAAATATATTTTTAGATGCTCTTTGTTCTCAATTAAACATTTTCATCTGAGTACTAATTGAATTTATAAATGCAAGAGTAACAAAACAATATTAATGTTAATGTTAATGTTAATTTGTCATATGTATCTTTAAAACGTATCCGTTGAACCTGAAAATGTTTTACTTGGGAATCCGAAAAACCTATTATACCGGGTTGAGAAAACACATTAATAATACATAAGAATAGAATAAAATTTATTAAACAATGTATAAAAAATCCGATAAACATAAATCTATAAATTTGATTTGAGATACCATTTTAAATTCGTAAAATATGTTTTTAGATGCTCTTTGTTCTCAATTAAACATTTTCATCTGAGTACTAATTGAATTTATAAATGCAAGAGTAACAAAACAATATTAATGTTAATGTTAATGTTAATTTGTCATATGTGTCTTTAAAACGTATCCGTTGAACCTGAAAATGTTTTACTTGGGAATCCGAAAAACCTATTATACCGGGTTGAGAAAACACATTAATAATACATAAGAATAGAATAAAATTTATTAAACAAAGCATAAAAAATCCGATAAACATAAATCTATAAATTTGATTTGAGATACCATATTAAATTCGTAAAATATGTTTTTAGATGCTCTTTGTTCTCAATTAAACATTTTCATCTGAGTACTAATAGAATTTATAAATGCAAGAGTAACAAAATAATATTAATGTTAATGTTAATTTGTCATATGTGTCTTTAAAACGTATCCGTTGAACCTGAAAATGTTTTACTTGGGAATCCGAAAAACCTATTATACCGGGTTGAGAAAACACATTAATAATACATAAGAATATAATAAAATTTATTAAACAAAGTATAAAAAAACCGATAAACATAAATCTATAAATTTGATTTGAAATACCATTTTAAATTCGTAAAATATGTTTTTAGATGCTCTTTGTTCTCAATTAAACATTTTCATCTTTCATTTTCATCTCACATTTTCATTACTGAAATCCCAGACCATTTCCACTGTTATATCTAGTTGTTCAATCAAAAAAAGATGTCTGCGACTTTGGTTGTCAAATTCCGCCTCAAAAAGATATTTCCTTATTTGACAGGCGTATACTACAATCAAGTGGATTTGGTGTCAACAAGAAAAGAAGCTCGAAAGTGTTCAGATTGTTTGAAAAATAAAATAAATAAATGTATATGTATATAATTCCCTGCGGATTTTTATGCTTTTATCCCAAAATTGCAAAGGGAGATACGCTTGGCTAGCTGCATTTTGTTTTTTCTACATCCTTGACAACCTTTATCTCCTTAGCTTGAAGTGTGAGACGATTTTGGTGTAGAAAAGAAAGAAAAAAGGAAAATATCTATATATCTTTACATTTTATGGTTTTGAGGAATATTTCTGGCAATTATGGAATATACATTTCAGGACATAATTTTGTAAAGATGACTTAATTAATTTTTTTTTTTCTACTCCAATTCAAAAAAGACAACAAAAATAAGAACTAACGAATAGTTATAACTAATAAAGAGCTATTTATATAACTTTTTTTCTAGTTAAGGGAGCAATTTACCTCAAAATTGGTCAAAATGTCGATTTTTTTATATTAAATGAAATCCCGTTTAATTGTGAATATTTCGACGTCTCATTTTTACCCATACAGTAATTATATCGCGAGATATTGTACATTTTGTTTATACAACTAGCGGAATTCACCACACAAATGAAAACTTTAAACGTTTTTTTTCTCATTTTCATATTTACTTCACTTTCATATTTTTAAAATGCTAAGGCCTTTTTTTTTTTGTATTTGAGATAGAGATTTAATTTTTTTTTATGCGTGTTCTTTATTATATATATAATAAATCTGCGTATGGAATTGGTTTTCAGGTTTATTATTATTATTATTATTATTTTTAAGTATATGAAGATTTGTTAGATTTCATCATTTTATACTATATGTATCAGTAAAAAAATTATATGAAATGTAATATTAGATATATCTGAAAATCCATACGCGGTCTTGTGTAATATATATTTGAAAATCTCTCTATTCTAAAAAAAAAGTAACTACCGCTGTCACCGCCGCCGCCGCCGGTTTTGAATTTTTTGTGACCGGAGGTCTTTCTTCGTTAATATTAAGAAAAATAATGCATACAAAAATATGAAAATCGGTAGTATTATACACAAATATTTGATAAACACGCTGATGCAGACAGTTTTCAAATCGAAGAATTATTTTAAGAGATATTTAATGCTAAAGTTGGACAAAATCATTCCACTAAAAAAGTTTTATAGGGGCAAAAACTATACATCGGAATTTAATAATTTTTAGATCATTTTATACGTTATAATTTCCCATATTACGTCATATTTACGTCACATTACAGTTGTTCGAGGCTAACGAGAAAGACAGGCTACCGCGGTGGGTCCGATTCTTCTTTTTTTACAGACCGCTGGAGTCACGTGATGCTCGAATGCACCAATGAAGGTGTGCGAAAAGCGCATCACGTGACTCCAGCGGTCTGTAAAAAAAGAAGAATCGGACCCACCGCGGTAGCCTGTCTTTCTCGTTAGCCTCGACAGTTGTTATATAAAATGAACACAAAATAATATTGCAAAACAGTTTAAATTTAGAAATTGTGCTAGACATTTGTTTGATATTTTAAGAGGATCTTTCAACTATTTTTGTTAGGAAAGCGCAAATAATATTTCATTTCTAACAAAAGAATTTTCACGTGAATATTTAAAAGAGAAAGAATAGCTTGGTCAAAATTACGTCAGATTAAAAACGATTAATTTAAAATGTCTCATTTAAAAGAACTTTCTTTTCGCTTTGTTAAAAAATAGCAGGAGACAAAGACTCTGTTTACTTAATTCCTTTTATATTAGCTTATTTTGAAATGTTGTTACACGTGTCTACGTCATCAAGCAGTGGCGTAGCTACATATTCAGCGCCCTGGAGCAACTAAAGTTTGTGCGCCCTCTTGTCACTCGAAAAAGTTCTGCACAATTTTATTTTGAAGTTTAAAATTTATATACTATTTTTAATTTGATTTAAAACCTTACTTTTATTTGAAAGTCAAAGTATTTTAACAACTTATTAAGTACAAATAAATAAAAATAAATAATGAAATGAATTATAAATCTTTAAGTACAGAATACCTACCAACATTTTCTGCGAATTGAGCGGGATTTTCGTTTTAAATGCGCCAATGGACTATTTAAAACGTTGCGCCCTCTTGTCACCAATATAATCTGCCGCCCTTAGTATATGTTTTTCTTTTCAAGTGTTTTGAAGCATTGATGAATACTAATAAAAAACACACAAAAGTCAATATTTTTTTAATTTTTTTTTCTTTTTTACTTTTTGCATATGTATGAAACATGTTCTTCTCCTTTTAGTGCCAGAAAATAGTAAAATTCCACAAAATTCAAAGTATCATAATTCGGTAAGTTTTAGTCGCACAAAAAATGAATTTTTATTTGCTTCTGTTAAAGTACGGAGAAGATTTTTCTAAATGTTACTTGTAGAACCCCGGGAACGAATAAAAATTTAAACCTCGTAACTTTTAAAAAATAACTATTTTGACATAAATTACTTTTAAGAGGATGAAGAACAACTTTGAAACATTTTTACTATTAAAACTATATCTCTACAGCTAATGGTTTAGAAAATTTGCCAACTGACAACGATAATAGTTAACACCGGGGTTCTCACTGGCTTTTGATTATCTGAGCAGTTTGGGTAACCGCTAAAGAAAAACTAACCAAATTCAAATAACAGTAATAATAGATTCGTCGTGAAACACTTAAGATTATCAAAACGGAAATTATGAGTTACACAGAAAATGTTTAATGGTACAGCATCATTTAGATTGTCGCCGAAAGAAAAAAAACTCCCTTGCAATTTGGCGATTTCAATCTTTACTTTTCTTGCCAAATGAAACATTCTGGCGGCGCGGTGGCGATCGGCAGTGAGAACCTCGATTGAAACGCTTACATTTTACTCAAGATTGTAATTTTTATTTTCTATATACATACAATGTAAGGAAGGAAATTGGAAAGCGTTGTAATCACAATAAAAAGTAATTAAAATAATTGAAACAATGGCATATTTTTACATTTTCAAATACTCTGAATCCGTTCTCACATTTTTTTTTTTTTTTTTTTTTTTTTTTTACAATAATTCAATATGTATGTGTGCGTTTTTGTTAGGTATTAATTTTCGAAGAAATCGGCCGACGGGCTTGGTATCTAAACAATTTTTCAACCAGCGATTCTGTGACGAACGATAACTGATGAAGATTTTCTCTTATATCTCAATTAAATAATTTTTATTGCTCACGCTCATCTTATTATACAACAACGTTTCACCACGCAGACAGTGGCGGCACGACAAGGGGTTCACAATAACTTTGCTACCAGTATTTTAATTTAAAAAAAATTCTCCGCGTTTAATCGCAGAAAATCCCACAATTGAAACAAGTAAAATTTTATATACCATTATTCTTGTGGAAAAGTAATTGTGAAACCCTGAAGAGCCGCCACTGGATGTAGGGATAACTGTCAAATAACGCAGATTTTGGATGCAACATTTTAGAAACTCATTATTTTACCACCTTTCTAGTACAAATCTATAATATCCATTACCATTCCAGTTTATCTTTCTGGGGATGCTTTCAATTTCGGAATTGGATTTGAAAGTATCCTTATATATATAAAAAAATCGAAATAGTATAAAAATAACGTTTAGCTATCGACCATTTATTCTACGCAATTAAAAAATATCATTTTAAAATATTGAAATGTAAATGCGAAATTTGTGAAGAATGTATGATTAATTAAACCTACTTTAAACTTTTTTTTTTTTTTTGCCGCGGGAGGATAAATTTTTTTTTTAATGCTGGTAGTAATATAAGAAACGTGTAAATGTCATTAATTTGATTCGAAAGCAAAGTATCTTTAAAATAGATTTTTATATAATGAACTCTTTCTAAAGCTCTATGTAAGACAAATTTCCATCTTATGCAGAATGTACTGTATTTAAAAATACTCTATCAACAGGGTATAATCGAAGAAGCGCAAAAAAGAACATTCAAAGGGCGCCGAGTGAATAGTCCTGTTT
This sequence comes from Maratus speciosus, assembly GCA_963932465.1. Classification (NCBI taxonomy): domain Eukaryota; kingdom Metazoa; phylum Arthropoda; class Arachnida; order Araneae; family Salticidae; genus Maratus; species Maratus speciosus. Next base: position 524,377,245 of record OZ010786.1, read on the forward strand.
TAACGTATATACAAAATAGCTGACAATCGTTCTGATTGTCACATTTATAGACAATATTGAAACAGTCTCATTTTCATATTAAGAGCCTACTTCAGTCAACTGAAAAGACGCGTTCGCTAATGCTAATCTTATGGTAGAAATTTATAAAACTATCTCGGTCGCATTTCAATATTTTTAAATGATTTTTCTTTTTCTTTTTTTTTTTTTTTAATTTTTTTTTATCGGATAACTGAGATCGATCAAAATGCAGACCGTTTTTTACTTTTTCGATTTTGGTTGCAGATTTTTTTTATAAGGATGCTTTTACTTTCGAAACCGGTTCCGAAAATGAAAGTGTCCTCATAAAAAATACCTGTAAAGGAAATCGAAAAGGTAAACAACGGCCTGCATTCAGATCGATCTCAGTTATCCAATGCAAAAAAAAAAAAAAAAAAAAAATTAAAAATATTGAAATGCGACCGAGATATCCCAGCAAAGAAAGAGACAGTGGGCCATCAGCTGGAAAAAAGATGGCAGCCAGCAGTGCCATCAGCAGTAAAGTGCAAGGATGCCATTACTTAAACCTGTCGAAAAGTGTCCAAGCCGAATGCAGCTGGCCCATCAGTGATGGCCAACAGCAGGCCAGCATTAGTATGCCATCACATTACTTAAATCCGGCACTTTTCCTGCAGTGCTAGCACCTATCTCACTGCTATTCCTTTGCTAGCCTAGCACTTTCCCTTACAAAAATTTCTTGTAGAATTCTATAAAAAAAACAAAGTATTATATAATTATGGATCTTTTTTCTATAAGCTAGTTTCACCAAGAGCTATAGAAATATCTGTAGAAGTGTCTATAATAGAAATGTCTATAGAAATATTTGAACTTTCAGCGGTTTCCATGTGGTTAACCTCCCAAGTACTAACTGTGCTCGACGCTGCTTGGGCTTCGTGATCGGACATGAACAAGAGCTTTCAGCGTACGCTACGACTGCTCGTAGTTTTCAAGCTCTCATTACACTGTTTCAAGTTTGTTTCTTTTGTGATTTACGTTCCCAATCATTAAACTGGTATAGAAATCCTATGTATTTTATGCGCTTTTTTTTAAATTAATGATTCTGAACTGCGTAAATTATGAAAACCGAAATCGTTTGTAACCTACTAAAACTAGATTTAAGGAGAAAAAAAAAAGCGCGTTGAAATAAAGAATTTATTCATTTACTTATTTATTTTGTTGGTGGCAGTGGTGCTATATTTTTAACAGTTAAAAAAAATTAGCTTCACAGCTGAAATTGTGTTTAATCATTTCAGATTTGTGTTCAAATACTCAATGTCTTCGATATTCGCAGCGCCATCTAGCGTAAGGCTCCCAGCACTAATACGGCAAAAGTTCGTGCACTTCCATGTAGTGGTGGGCCAGCGTATGAGATAAAATGGATGCCCACCAGAATTTTATCTGATGATTTCCAACAGCAAAGTTGACTGAAGCTGTCCAGCAGTGGTCATGCAGTGGTAGACCATCAGCCAGCACGTCTCCATCATTGCCAGCACCTATCTTGCTGCTGGCCAGCAATTTCCTCTTTGCTGGGATCTTTATAAATTTCTTTCATAGGATTAGCATTAGCGAACGCGTCTTTTCATTTGACTGAAGTAGGCTCTTAAAATGTAATTTTTAAGAAAATACTCTTTATAAATATTTTTGTGCACAAGCCCAAAAATCCATATAATAAACATTTATATAGGGGAAATTAAAATCACAGCATTGTACGAATACACGAAGCCTACACATTTAAAACAAATAATAAATGATTTTACAAAAAAACTTTAAAAAAATACTTATATATATTTTAAAATATAGGCGACGCTCTTTTGTGCCAGACAGGCTGAACATTCTTGGAGCAGATCATGTCGCCTTACGTAACAGAAAGAATTATAGAACATACGTACATTAGGTTTTAAACGATTTAAAAGTTCTCTGAAACAAAAAAACAAATTCATTTCTTCGCTTTGCAAAGAGAGAAAAAAACAAGTGGGTAAGTGTAATCACAGATCGCATAGAGGGTTTCGTTTAATATTTCTTTCAAAACACTATCCTTTTGCAAAATCTGTTAGCTCCACAATTCGGAACTAGGGAGTGCACTCTATTCAAAACAAACATCTGCCCGACAAAACTCCATTTTAGAACCTATTCGCACTTATATTAGTCGAGGAAATTGAACCTATAAAACTTAAAATAGGAAAGCCCTCCTGGCCAAGTGGAAATAAAATATGAAAGGCTATTGTGCATAAAATGAAAGAGTGGCTGAAGGGTCGTCAAATGATATATCAGATGAGGGGTTTGGGGAAAAATTGACCCCCCCCCCCCTCCCGGAGCTTTCAAGTGAAACTAGTTTGCTGTAGCTTAATTAGCGGCTAAGTTGGAAAAAATGCTTGAAAAACACAAGTTAGAGCCCAGAGGAGTCAATAATATAAGACTTTTTGAAAAAATTATCATTTGTCGTGTGATCACAAGTGTTCAGCTATAAGTACGCAAAATTTCATATCCCCAGCTTAATTAGGGCTCAGTTAGAAATAATTGCTTATAATACAGAAGTTGAAGCCCAAAGGGTTAATTATAAGACTTTTTCAAAAATTCATATTTTGTCTTATAATCTTACTGACGCTTTCAGCTATAAGTATGCAAAATTTCATGTCTCCAATTTAATTAGGGGCTCAGTTAGAAAGAATTGATTAAAAAACACAAGCTGGAGTCCAAAGGGTTAAATATAAAACTTTTTCGAAAAAAAAATTATTTGTCGAGTGGTCTCAGGTGTTCTGCTATAAGTATGCAAATTTTCATGTCTCCAACTTAATTATGGGTCTCATTTAGAAAGAATTGCTTAAAATATATGTGTGGGAGATCAAAGGATTAAATGTAAGACTTTTTCAAGATTTTATAATTTGTCGCCGGGCCTCAGGTGTTCTCCTATAAATATGCAAAATTTCAAATCTCCGATTTAAATATGGTCTCAGTTAGAAAGAATTCCTTAAAATACACAAGCTGGAGTTCAAAGGGTTAAATATAAAACGTTTTTCGAAGTTTATTATTTGTCGTGTGATCTGAAGTGTTCAGCTATAAGTATTCAAAATTTCATGTCTCCAACTTAATTATGGGGCTCATTTAGAAAGAATTGCTTAAAATACATATGTCGGAGCTCGAAGGGTTAAATGTAAGACTTTTTCACGATTTTATGATATGTCGCCTGGCCTCAGGTGTTCTGCTATAAGTATGCGAAATTTCAAATCTCCAATTTAATTATGGGCTCAGTTAGAAAGAATTGCTTAAAATACACAAGCTGGAGTCCAAAGGGTTAAATATGAAACTTTTTTTGAAATTTATTATTTGTCGTGTGATCTGAGGTGTTTAGCTATCGGAATACAAAATTGCATGCCTCCAATTTGATTAGGAATTCTGTTATAAAGGATTGCTGAAAATACACAAATTGGAGCCCAAAGGGTTAAATATAACACTTTTTCAAAGTTTTATGGTTTGTTGTGTGGGCTCATGTGTTTAACTATAATAATTCAAAATTCCATGTCTCTAACTTAATTAGGGGCTATGTTAGAAAAAATTGCTCAAAATACACACGTTGGAGCACAAAGGGTTAAATATAAAACTTTTTTCAAAATTTTATGATTTGTCTTGTTGTCTCAGGTATTCAGCTATAAGTATGCGGAATTTCGTGGCTCCAACCTTATTAGAGACTAACTTAGAAAGAATTGTTTGAAATACACATGTGGGAGCCCAAAGGGTTAAATTTAAGACTTTTTCCAAATTTTAGGATTTGTGGTTTCATGTGAGGTATTCAGCTATAAGTACTGAAAATTTCAAGTCTCCAACATGTATAGTTTCTGAGAACGGGCTCTGTGACGGACAGACAGACAAAGGAGTGAGACGAATAGGGTTTTGTCAGATGAACGAAACCCTAAAAAGATTAATAATAAAAAAAAAATGCATAAAAAAGAATTTTTTAAAAATTATTAAATAATTTAAGACTTTCCATATCTAATGCTTGTTGCAAATTTTGTAAAATTTGTCTTGTTGCTCTACGTGAGGGAGGGCGCAGCTTTACCTGGTTTAGGGCACATCAACCCGCAGGTCGGTTACCCTTCGAGCCAGTCTGGAGCCTGCCAGAATGGGACTTAATTTAGTAAAGCACTATTTTTTCTTTTCTTTTTTTTTTAATTTATAGACATTGTTTCAGCATGGGTGGAATGAAAGTTTTTTGAAAATTATTTCTTTAGAAAAATGTTTAATCTTTATAAATGAAAATGCACGTTTTCTTTAAAACAGGAGGTCTATATCACCAGTGGAAATATTTCACCCTTGTATAAAATTGGGATCTAACTTTTTATTCATTGTTATACTGTTTTGAAATCAACGAGTTTCTTTAAACTATTTGGAAAGTTGAGTGAAGTAACTGGAGATTTTGTTTTCTTTATATAATTCAAAAATTTATTGACTATTAATATGTGATATCAGATGGTAGTGTGGGTGGAGGGGCAGTGCCTGATTACGATCTAAGCAAACTCCCATTACTGCTTTTGAAAAATATGTTTTGCCTTATTTAATCCTAAAATTCTGCTATTAAATATGGTTTAATGCGGAAAAATAGTTTTCGAAAAAAAATGGTGTAAATTTGCATAGGCGATAAGCAACACCTAAGGAACACTGAATTTGATACTTAAGGGAATACTTCAGTCACGTGAAAAGACCCGCTCGATAATGCTAATCCTATGGAAGAACTTTATAAAGTATATCTCGGTTGCATTTCAATATTTTTAAATGATTTTTTTTTCGGTTACTTGAGTCTGCAATATGGTATGAATTGAAATTAAAACTTCGCGAATAGAAGTAATTTCTTTTAACCGTGTATAAAAACAAGTTTTAAACCGAAATAGTTGAGGTTAAACACAAGGTAAAATATTATAGGAGCATGGGCATGCAAGATTATACATGAAAAAGGTTAATCTATAATATTTGATAAAGAATGAAAAAAAATATGTAAATATTATTACAAATCTTTATTTAGCTCTTTCTAATTTTGCGCCCTTAGGATTCGTGCGCCTGGAGCAGTTTGCTCCAACTGCTCCACGGTAGCTACGCCCTTGTCATCAAGTTATTTTGATTTCGACGTTTTATTTGTATTTTTATTAATGCTGTACTAATTTGTTTGTTCTTTCGTTATTTAAAATAAAAATTATGTCAATTTGTATAATTTGGTGAAATTGGTCGACTGGATAATCAAGTAAGTACCGCAGCGGATTTGGCGTTAAAATTCCCCAATCAAAGAGAAATGAATAGAAATCCGTTTATAGGGAGATCGCCACTGTTTTTTAAATTATAATTCAATCTTTCGAAATCTTTTTAAAGCCGATCAAATTAGCGTGCATTTAGAGTCTGCTGTGTCTGGACGGGGGTTGCCAAGCCCCCTAGTCTGTAAAAAAAAAAAAAAAAAAAAAAAAAAAAAAAAAAAAGAGAGAGAGACAAAAATATTAATATTTAAAAATCTAGTAGGGATTTTAAGAAATTCAAAAATTTTTAACTTAAAAAAATTATTAAATATGCAGCGTAGTTTTTTTTTTCAAAGTGTACTTTTAGTTGAGCATTGAAATGCAGTGACTTCACCATTTGAACCATATTTTTTAAAATAAAAAAAATTGTTGAAATGGTAAACTGTTCACTTAAAAAAAATTACAATGAATGTATTTATAATTAGAAGTGTCGCGATTTTGATTACCTAAATTCCTTCATTTTAGATTTCTTTTATAATGGGGGTGTATAAAAATTCCATAATAACAACAAGTAAATTTTAGAGATAGTTCAGATGAAAATTTTTGTAACTGGGTATTTAATTTAATATTTCAAAGTACAAATAAGGGAAACGTCAGTCTATTCTATTTTAGCGTAAGACAATTATATTTTTCACATTTATCCACTGCACATATTTGTATCTCGGTGCAACAAGAAAACATAAAACTGAATAATATTTATACCTGTATATATTCGTTTTAAACCCAATTTCATCCTAATTATAGCTCAGTTTCCTTCTTTATCTTCCTGTGTACTTCTTTATCTTTAACACCACACGGAATTTTCAAAATTCTTACAAAACACGACATTTTGTTATGTTAGGATTCGGGTTTTTGAAAAATTTGTTAAAATTTTATTATATATTGTTTCGTGATCGCTCCTTCCCTCCTAAAATAATTTTTCAAGTGACATTTATATACATTTATAAACATTCTGTATACCTGAAATATCAGACCACTTCATTTCTATTTTTCTCATTTCAGCAAACCTTTGAAAAAAAGTTTATTTTAATATATATATATATATATATATATATATATACATATATAATAAATTTGAAATCACAAATATATGAAGAAATTGATAAAGTTCCAAAGATGATTTAGAAATGAACATATGAAACCAGTATGTAAAATAAGAAACTATGAATGACTCACAGAATCATCAGAGGAGCTTGTGAGTTCATTCATAGAAGATGCGTTATTTCATCCAATTTTGTCGGCATTAAGCCTAAAATGACAAAATTTAGCTCCGTATAACGCAAACATTACAGAAAATAGATTGAATCTGGATTAATAAATTGGAACTGGATTAATAACAATAATGTTTAGAGTTGCCATCTTAAGTCCAAAAAAAATAATAATAATAATAATAATAAATAAAAGGAATGAAAATGATTGAAGAAGTCAAGAAAATACTTAGATTAACTTTTAGTTAAACTAGAATGAAAAAATAAGAATAAACTTAATAAGTACTGAATGAATACAAAATAAAATAAAGAAAAGGAATAAATTAACACAAATAAAGAAATAAAGAATTATATAAAAATAAAATAAAAGGGCAATTGATTAAATTAATGTTTTAAAAACAAAAAAATATAATATAAAAAAATGCGAATATAAATAACATTTAAAAAGATAGGAATATTTGAGATAGTAAAATTTAGCCTTGTATTATGTAAATAAATGTGAGAATTTAAAAAGCAAAGAAGAATAATACGATAGTAAAATATATCCTTAAATGATGATTACGTATTCGTTTCTTTTTAAATTAATAAATACAACTAACACACATGAAATTGATTGTAGCAATTATAAATGAACTTGCAATATGTATCACGATCTTTTCATAATGTGCCTTGCTCCTTAATTTCTTATATTTCAACCGCACGAAAACAAAGTAGTTCAAAAGACTTACAAAAAGAGAGCAATAACTGTTAGCTCTTGATACATTATGCATACTTCATATTTATGCTTGAAAACCCGCTGAATAAATACGTAGAAGTGCTTTACTCCTCGTTTTAATGACCGCATAACCTCTTTTCTTCATAGGCAAACTGTCTTAAATCGTGACGTCTAGCAAACAACATAAAGAATCGAGCCATCTAACTGAAAGATCCCCTTTTTCCTCACGTGAAAGAACCTTTTATGCAAAGAAATTCTCTTTATGTTTGGAAGGGCAGGTCAAGTTCAGGAGGGAAATGAAGTGTGGAGATAGTTGCCTTCCTGGTGGCAACTTGTTTCTTTAATGTAGCACCTGCTTGTATGGGGGCCCTCGTTCGTTACACAGCATCAGTTCGTCTACAAACGACAGATGGTGTGTAAACTGCTTTTTTTCGAAAAATATACGGATTATAGTTTGTCAGCGGGAAAACTTCGCAGTTCATTTACATGAATATTCAAGAGAATATAATATGTTGTTGCTTACAAAGATATCTGTGTAGCAGGGCCGAAACTAGCGTTGTGTAGAGGGGGCATGTGCCCCGGGCGCCAGAACGAAAGGCGAAGAGGGGCGCCAAATAAAGATTTTGTTTGTCGCTTCATACAAAAAAATATATATATGAAATACAAAGAATCTCGCAAGCTAATGTTATACCTATGGGAGCGTTCTTTTCAAATTGGTGAAAGTGAAAGTAACTTTATATAAAATAAAAAATCTGCAACCAAAATCGAAAAAGTAAACACTATCCCGGTTAGAATTCAATCTCAGCTATTCTAAGCAAGAAAAAAAAATTATTTGAAACAATTAATATGAGAGTGAGAAATTTTAAAAAGAACGCTCCCATAGGTTTAACATTAGCGATCCAGTTTCTTCCCGTGACTAGTGTAGGCTCTTAACGCTCAAGCTAATGTTAACCCTATGGGTGCGTTGTTTACATATTTCTTGCTAGCGTTTTAATTATTATGAAATTATTTTTATTTTTTAAGGATTTATTTTATTTTATTTTATTTATTTGCATAGGATACCTGCGGTCGATAAGTTTTATGGTGTGCCAGGAGGGGGAGGGGCGCCAAAATCCATGTTTACCCCGTGCGCAAAAAAGGCTAGTTCCGGCCGTGCTGTGTAGTTTCCAGAACCGAAACTACAATTTTTACACCCCGGGCAAGCATGAATTTTGCCCCTACCCCTTACATAATAAAAAGAAATAAAAAGAAATTTTCTATCCTTTGCTTTTATTTTTTTATATAAATAAACTGCTAGAAAGTACATTAACCTTAGTATTTTTGGTCTGATTTTTTTTTAGAAGATCTTTTGCAATCACTTCGTTTAGATATACATACATACTTATATATATTTAGATATACATAACTATCAATGATTTCGGGTTTTTTTTTTTTTTTTTTTTTTTTTTTTGTTAAAATGTTTTAATGTCATAAAGTTTGACTATATCTGTCAAATATTTCTATTTTCCAGTGTTTTTTTATCCATTCAACTTCCTGTTCATATTAATCTTTTTTTATAAATTTAAAATTTATAATGTTTGAGTCTTATTTAAAACATTATTTATAAATGTTTGGATCTTGTCTTAAATCTTCATTTATAATTACTTCATTTAATAATTTGTTGTTCGAAATTTAAAGTTTATAGTGTTTGAATCTTATCTTAAAACTTAATTTATGATTTATATATTTGAAATAGATGACAATTTGTAATATTTTATAAAGGTCATACATATATATATATATTCAGGGGTCGATCCAGGCAAAATTTGGAGTTTATTTGTGGTCCCTTCACAAAATTCTTTTTAATAAAACTGGCTCCTTCCAAAATTCCTTTTAATAAAACAAACACCTTCACAAAATTCCTTTTATTAAAATGGGCCCCTTCGCAAAATTCCATTTCATGAATTGTTTTCATTTTGTTAAGTTTTAAAATGTGTAAATTGCAAACAAAACAACTTCACCAGAAAGGAAAACTTTAGCAGAAGGACTCAGTCAGTTAGTTTGGCAAGTTATTAATAAATGCTTGATTAAAATTTGAGTAAGTGGATTTCATCTTTCATTACAAAATGTTATTTTTCGCAAAAATTTAATAAATTTTACGAAAATAATTTTTAGTTGTCATAAAATGGTCCGTAAGGGAAAAAAAAAAAAAAAAAACCTGTATCGACTCTTGAACATATTACAAAGTATTAGGTCTAACGGAAAATTCTGTCGCATAATGTTCTTTCACGCCTACTTTTTTAGAATTCAGATTTCTTCATTGGCACCACTTTGTGAATTGGTAAAATTCCTATTGTTTTATCCTTAATGTGAAATGTGAAAACTATGTGAATTTTACCATTTCAAAAAAGTGGTGCTAAAGAAGAAATCAGAATTTTTTAAAAGTAGGCGGGAAAGAACATTATGCGACAGAATTTTCCGGTCGACCTAATATATACACACATTTATGCACAATACAGGCAGCAAACAATGTTGCCAAATCTAGCAATATTTTAATTCAGAGATTTCAATTTCACGCCAGAAACTTTTCAAAGCTAATTTTCGTATAATTTATTCACGAAATATTTGTTGTTTTACAAACAAAACTACCTATTTAAACTTCCTGGCGAAGAATTTAGAATTTCGGATATAGTATATATTTCGGATTTTTAATTTTTGCTTATTTAATTAGTGTTAAACTATTGAAAGATAAAAAAAAAAAATATATAAAAAATAAAGCAATTTATCAAATTACAACGACCATTTGGAAAACGATTTTTTTGAAGACTAAAATTTAAGACATAAAAAATCGCACGGAGTTTATCATGCATTACGTACACCATGAATTAAACATTAATAGTGTTATTACACGTAAAAATTGCAAGCCAAAAATATCGCCTGCGACCCGTCAGATTTCATGAAACTTAAGTATTATCCACCTGAAACTTACGTAAATATCCAAGCATTTCATTGGCTGTTCGGGAAAAGGCTTTTCCATCGTCAGATTTCCAAGAAATCTGACGGCCCATTTTAAATGAAATTTCATTCTTAAACTTCTAAACATCCGACAATATTACTTTTTACACCATCGGATAGAGTAAAAAATGTACTTTTAAATGCAATTTGTTTGAAAGCTGTATCCCAATTTATTTCTGAGTTATTAATTTTTTTTTTTGTAGTTTTTATTACTTTTTTGTCATAGTGGCAACAGAAAGTATCCATCGTTGTTGAAATTAAAGGAAAATACAGATTACTCTATAAACCAATCAGAAAACGAATAAATTGCGGATTAAACCAATGAAAACCTTCAGATATGCTTGTCATTTCCCATCCTGACGGGAACAATAACCATTTTTCCAAATGGTTAAAAAACCATTACACTCCTTATTTGTTATTTATATTTTCTACATTTTAGTGTTTAAACTGTTTCACTGTTGCAGATTCACAGCCAGTTAATTTTGGCGGGAGTAGCTTGGTGCATAAATAACTCCATTGTTTTTTGGTTTTGTTTTGTAACTCTTAAATAGTTGCAATCATAAAGAACATTTGACGATTTATCGCCCACTTCCAGCAAACGGAAAAATTCCTTTAAATTAATTAATTTATTTATAATTAAATCATAAAAAATAAAAAAATGTATTTTCATCGGAAGCACACCTGCTAAAATAAGTTTTGAATGATTTTATATTTTTAACCGACTGTCAAGAAGGGTTATGTGTTTCACGTGTATCTGGGTATGTGGATTTCTTTATACACTCGAAACATCCGAACGGCTGGATGGATTTTAATGAATGAAGTCTCTATCGATTTGTCTTAACCGTCCGATGGTTATAGGCTAAGTTCTGTTTTTATAAATTCAGAATGGCGGTAGAGACGAATTTTTTTTACGCTCCCTATTGAGTGGCATATCATTGGATAGGTCTTTCAAAATGAAGACGATGTTTCATGGACTATTTTACAGTCAGAAGCTCCATTTAAATATTATACAACCTGGAAGTTGTGTAGGTAGAATCTCTAGCTTTACTGCAACTCTAACCATCATAGACATCTATAGGCCTCATCAAAACTGTATTTATAGACAGGAACTAACAATTAAACACAATTTAAAAGTCATCAATACAAGTAAATAAAAAAAATAGGTAAGTAATATAAAAAATAGTGTCACATTGATGAGAAATAATTAATTAGTTCACTTTTTACGTAGTCGGTTTTTTTGATTTTTTAAATTTAATTTTTACTTGTTAAATGAAAATTTTTGCTAACAAGCCTAATGTTGGAATATAATAAATCTAGTGAGTTGCCATAGAAACATTATTAAAAATTCCATCTAGTAGTTCGTCACATAATTGCTTCCTTTCTTCAAAATCTTATAATTGAAACAAAATTTATGATTAAAATTATCTATGAATAAATTTGTATACGCATAGTTTTTATACAATTAATATGTGCATAGTTGACATTTAACTGTTGATTAACTGGTTATTTAATTATATAACATTAATTTTATGCTATATACAGAGTCATAATTTACCCATTTAATGCACAATTTCCAATCACCTAATCATTTGCTTAGACATTTTTATTCACAGTTGTAAACGTATTATCATAAGAATAAACAGAAAACTCTCCAAAATCAAATTGTAAGTTTCCTTTATTGTTACTTTATTTAATAAGCCAAAATGTCATAACATTTCCTGTAACTTTATCTTCCCAAATAACCCTAATATAGAATGTGTAATTTTAAGTTACTTACGATAACTTTCAGTTAATGAATAAATAAATTCTGAGAAATTCGAGTTTCGAGTAAAGAATGCCATAGATTATTTCGCCTGTGGGCGATGGAAATGAATGACTTTCGGGATTTGAAATTACTAGCCTGAACCCCTTTGGCTGGCAAGAGATGGATTCTTATTTCCATTAAAAGCATTTGTAATGATGGTAATAACGAATTAACGGAATGTCTTGTGAAACTAAAAAGAATTTTACCAGGGATTGGGCGGTAACATATATGGGTTACTACACATTACTTTCAATTCTTACTAAATTATAGACGAGAAATAACTCAGATATTGCAACTCCACCATTGTTCAAGTGTAACATAATATTTTGATATTTTATTTAATAAGCCAATACGTCATAACATTTCCTGTAACTTTATCCTCCCAAAATAACCCTAATATAGAATGTGTAATTTTAAGTTACTTACGATAACTTTCAGTTAACGAATAAATAAATTCTGAGAAATTCGAGTTTCGAGTAAAGAATGCCATAGATTATTTCGCCTGTGGGCGATGGAAATGAATGACTTTCGGGATTTGAAATTACTAGCCTGAACTCCTTTGGCTGGCAAGAGATGGATTCTTATTTTCATTAAAAGCATTTGTAATGATGGTAATAATGAATTAACGGAATGTCTTGTGAAACTAAAAAGAATTTACAATGTCACCAGGGATTGGGCGGTAACGTATATGGGTTACTACACATTACTTTCAATTCTTACTAAATTATAGACGAGAAATAACTCAGATATTGCAACTCCACCATTGTTCAAGTGTAACATAATCATTTTTGATATTTTATTTAATAAGCCAATATGTCATAACATTTCATGTAACTTTATCTTCCCAAAATAACCCTAGTATAGAATATATAATTATAAGTTACTTACGATAACTTTCAGTTAATGAATAAACAAAGTCTAAGAAATTTGAGTTTCGAGTAAAGAATGTCATAGATTATTTCGCCTGTGGGCGATGCAAATGAATGAGTTTCTGGATATGAAATTACTATCCTCAACTCCTTTGGCTGGCAAGAGATGGATTCTTATTTCCATTAAAAGGATTTGTAATGATGGCAATAATGAATAAATGGAATGTCTTGTGGAACTACAACTAATTTACAATTTCACCAGGGACTGGGCGGTAACGTATATGGATTTACTACACATTACTTTCAATTCTTACTAAATTATAGACGGAAAATAACTAAGATATTACAACTCCACCATAGTTCAAGTGTAACATAATATTTTTTGGTACCTTGTTTAATGTGCCAAAATATCATAACATTTCCTATAACTTTATCTTCACAAAATAACCGTAATATATAATATGTAATTCTAAGTACTTACGAAAACTTTCCGTTAATAAATAATTAAACTTAGAAATTCGAGTTTCGAGTAAAGAATGTCATAGATCATTTCGCTTGTAGGCAATGCAAATGAATGACTTTCGGGATTTGAAATTACTAGTCTGAACGCCTTTGGCTCTCACGAAATGTATTTGGGGCATTCTCACAATCTTTTGATTTTTGGGGGAAAAATCTGGAGAGATTAAACTTGCTAAAATAACATCTTAATCTGATAAACGAATGCCTTAATAATTCAAAATAAAGAAAAAATGGTCACCACCGAAACTTCTTTTATTTAACTGAGGTTTAAGTTAAACTTGCAAGTTTAATTTTCCTTACCATTTTACCCCTATAACTTTTTATTTTCTTCTAAATTTTTACTTATAATGAATTTGCATAGTACCCACAGGACATTCAAATAAGAAATAATAAAAATGTAGTACTTTTAATACAGAATTTTTCTATAACACTGTCTTAAAGGGGTGTTAAAGAGGGGACGGTAAGGTAAAAAAATGGGATGGTATAGGAAAAAAGGGACGAAATGGTAAAAAAAAAAGGATGGTAAGGATGGAAAGGTAAGGAAAATTACCACCTATTTTTAGGAAAATCATGTTAAGACTAAGTGATAGCCACAATGTTCATTAATTTTTAGAAACAGTTGTTAACATTGGATTAAATTATTATTATTATTATTTTAATTTACCTCGAAAAGTGCAGGAATAAACCTTGGGGACGGTAAGACTACCAATAAAGGCACGATCTTGAAATTGATATTTAAATGCTGATTTAAATTCTGCAGTAAATTTCCTGTCAAAGAATTTTAGAGATTCTTTCTCTAGCATACTTCTGCGTGAGAAAAAACTTGAAAAAAAAATCTGTGGCTGCATCTGAAGTGATTTTCTGTATAAGTTTAGCAAGAGGGACGGTAAGGATGAAAAACCCAAGGACAGAGTTCAAAAAATAATATCAATCGTAAAAATATGTGCAAATTACTTTTTTGCTACATATTTATATAAAACCATTGTCCCAGTTTCGGAAAAAAATTACATCGAATTACTTTTATTGAAACAATTTTATACAGACAGCTCCAAACTTAAAAATCAGCATCAGAGACACGGGACGGTAGAGGAGTTTTCCTGGTATTTGGACCCCCAACATCGTCCAAAACTTATTTATCTCGTTAATATTGTTATGTAATCATGCAATGGGATGTTCCCCAGTATATGAAATGAAATAAAAAAACCCACAAAAAAGTGTATTAAAATAAAAATTATTATTCAGGGACATGAAAGTCAAAAGACTGTGATAATGCCCCATTTGTATATCGTTTATAGTATGGAACGTACATATTATACTAATGTACAGCACTTTTATGTACGCTTAACATGTAAAAGTGTTGCCTTTTCATTTAATTAATTAAAAGCTCTTTTTCTTTAAAAATAGTTTTTCTCCCATTTTCAGCATACATATAGTAATTAATTAAAGTAGACCTTTTTTCGGAAAAATCCAATTATCCGAATTTTTGATTATCCGAATGAGGTCCAGTCCCAATTGATTCGGATAACTGGGGTTCGACTGTATCTTATTTTAAATGGATTTTTTTTTATAATTCTGTTTTGAATTTGTTAGCTATAACTCGGTGTATTTTGAAAAATACCGTAAAAGACTCCATATTTAAGAAGTTCATTATAAAAAACCGCATTAATTCAGTTTTGGATTTGATCAAACAACAGAAGTTACTTATGTGCTACGATTGAAGAAGGTTCCATATACAATAGCTAGCCATACTTTAGTGAGGGTAGTTTGGCTTATGATCATCTTCATTTTTATAACCGTTGTTGTAACTCCCATACACTTGCAGCTTGCAGTAGAATTGTTGTCCGGATTTCTCATGTTTTTCTTTAACCTTGCATGCGGACAAGACTGAGGAATATTGATCTTACTCAACAAAGAAAGAAACGGTGGGCCATCAGCTGGAAAAAAGATGGCAACCAGCAGTGCTATCAGCGGTAAAGTGCAAGGTTGCCATTACTTAAACCTGTCGAAAAGTGTCCAAGCCGAATGCAGCTGGCCCATCAGTGATGGCCAACAGCAGGCCAGCATTGGTATGCCATCACATTACTTCAATCTGGCACTTTTCCTGCAGTGCTAGCACATATCCCACTGCTATTCCTTTGCTGGCCCAGCACTTTCCCTTACAAAAATTTCTTATAGAATTCTATAAAAAAAACAAAGTATTATGGCTCTATTTTCACCAAGAGCTACACAAACATCTGTAGAAGTCATTTGCAGAATGTCTATATAAATATTTGAACTGCATGTGGCCATCCTCCCAAGTACTGTTCGCGCTCGATGCTGCTTGGCTTTCGTGATCGGACATGAACAAGAGCTTTCAGTGTATGCTACGATTGCTCGTAGTTGCCAAGCTCTCATTACACTATTTCAAGTTTGTTTCTTTTGTGATTTACGTTCCCAATCATTAAACTGGTATAGAAATTATTCTATTGTACAGAAATCTTATCTATTTTATACGCTTTTTTTATTATTGATTCTGAACTGCGTAAATTATGAAAACCGAAATCCTTTTTAACCTAGTAAAACGAGATTTAAGGAGAAAAAATGTGCGTTGAAATAAGGAATTTATTTATTTATTCATTTACTTATTTATTTTGTTGTTGGCAGTGGTGCTATATTTTTTACAGTTACAAAAAAAATTAGCTTCACAGCTTAAATTGCGTTAAGATATTCATTTCAGATTTGTGTTCAAATACTCAATGTCTTCGATATTCGCAGCGCCACCTAGCGTAAGGGTTCCCACCAATAATACTGCAAAAGTTCGTGCACTACCATGTAGTGGTGGGCCAGCGCATGAGATAAAATGGATGCCCACGAGAATTTTATCTGATGATTTCCAGCAGCAAAGTTGACTGAAGCTGTCCAGTAGTGGTCATGCAGCGGTAGACCATCAGCCACCACTTCTCCATCATTGCCAGCACCTATCTTGCTGCTGGCCAGCAATTTCCTCTTTGCTGGGTATGCAGTTACAAATAGCGGTGTTGTTCAGTACTTTTTTTATTATGCTGCAACTTCGTGTTAAATTCACAGAAATGCATTATACTTCATATTGAAAAATGTTGGTGTATAACTACTACGTTATTTAAAAAACTATATTATGCTAATATATAAAAGACAGTTTTGTGATGACCACCCACTGTATCTAATAAATACAATTATAGTTTAAAAAAACTCCACGGATCAAAATTCAAGTGTAATTATATTTGTTCGTTTAAATGTTAAACGGAATAATAATTCCTAAAATTTTTATCTATTAAAATGGCTTTGAAAAACGGTTTTTTGTTGCGACTACTTCTGAAAACTTTTCATTCTTGAAATTTATATACTTTAAGAAATTCTAGAAAAGCATTTCGGAGATCATTCCACCATGGGACTCACTTATCAACAAAATTTCCTTCTACCCTTTTTTAGATACATTCAGTTACTTAACCGTAATTTAAATCAATTCCGACAAACAAAAACGCTTCATAATATGGTCAAGTAACCTTTATTTTCAAAAACGATTGAATGTCTGAGCATTTTGCTGCAGTTGTTTAAAGGTGTAGGGTAGACCTGGGCACATTTACGTGGTTTTTTTTTCAATGAATTTTCTAATTTTTATGTTTTAACTTAGGAAATTTTAGACATTGTGGATTTATAAAGCAGTTAATAAAGTCAAAATTTGTGTATTTTATATAAATTTGTGTATCAAGTGGAGCACGTTTACGCATATTATAAGTGATACCAAGGAGTATGTGAAATAAATATTTAATCAAATTGAAGTGTTATATTTATACTTAAAACACTGTTAAAAAAAAAAAAAAACATTAAAGATAATTAATTAAAGAATCTTTTATAGGCTAAACTGAAAACATAGGGCTTATTGCTAATTAAACACAGAAACTATTTAGCCATCGTCATTATCAATGTTACAGTTTTTACAAACAAAAAATAAAGTATTTCCTTTTGCACACTTGTCATGGGACCACCTTTTGCATCTAAGATTTTGAACCCAGTCTTGTCCTTTTTTGGATTGTTTGTATGATTTCAAACACTAAATACTCACACAGTTTTTTCATCTTCGTCATCAGATTCATTCACTATTTTCTTTATTCCAGAGTGTACAAACTTTTTCCCTTTTGTAGTTTTTGGTTTCATACTTTTTCCTGTGCTGTCTTCTTGTTCTGCTTCCAAAGAAACTTGTAAATTTTTACGTAATTTCTTCTTTTTGAACGTGCGTAAAGGTTCCCCGTCGCTATGTTTGGATTTATATTTAGCGTGCAACAAAAATTAATAACATTTCTGTTCATACAAATACAGTTCTCATAAAAAGATAAAATTCTGCTAATGTTCATATATGTGTTTATCCTTAACTAAATATTATTAGTTCACAATAACTTTCAATAAGTTCAACACAAAATTTACTCATCTGGACAGAAAATAGATTATCCTTTCCTCATGCTAGACCGAAGCTCGACTGACGCTCAAAAACCTGTGAGAATACCCACTAGGGAGCAGCATCAATCTGTCATGACTGGTGGCTCGCCAGCTGCAACTCGTTTCGAGAAAAGTGCACTGCGTAAACGTGCCCCGGTCTACCCTACTTCATATTCATAATTGTTGGTGGATAACTATGTTATTTAAAAATATATATTATAATGATACAGAAGAAAGTTTTTTGGTGACAAAAAATTGTTTCTGATAAATAAAATTATAGTTTAAAAAAATCCATGCATTAAAGTTTAATAGTGAAGTGATTATATTTGTTAAATTAAAGACAAAGCGGAATAATAATTCCTTTAATTTTAGTTCATTAAAATAGCTTTGAAATAGGGTTTGTAATTGCAGATTCTTTTGAAAACTTTTCATTCACAAAATGAATATACTTTAAGAAATTCTAGAAAAGAATTTCGGAGCTCATTTCGCCTGTGGAACCACAAATAAATGGCTTTCAAGATTTGTAATTACAATTCTGAACACATTTGACTAGCACGAAATAGATTCCCATTTCCATTAAGAGCATTTGTTATGCTAGCAATAATGATCTAATGGAATGTTTTGTGAAAAAAAAAAAAACAGCAGTTCCAATTTCACAACGGAATTAACGGTAAAATAAAGGCTATTTTAATTTTTGCTAAAATAATGATAAAATGGAAAATTTAGGAATTATTTCATTGTAAAAGATTACAATACCAATATTTTATGAATATTAGTTATGATGTATAGAGGAAAAATATCAATTCTGTCATAATTATAGCTCAATTCTTGTTTACGTAAAATTTCCATATTTCATGGGATATCCTTACAAATTAAATCATACAGTAATATTTATTTGCATATTAAATTACATTTCATATCAAAATAATGAAATTAACAAAAATAACTGAATAACACCAGTCGGAATTTGACATTTTGATACATTTTTTGGGATATAAAAATTAACACAGATGTGAAAAAAAAGGAAAAAATAGGAATGTATATGACTGATTTGAAGATTTTAAAAGCTGTTGTTATACTTCTTTGTTCATTAAATTCATATAATTTCATATTGCAGAAATTTTCATACATTTCGCAGTCTTTTAAAAAGTCAGAAGTTATTTTAACAATGTGGGTCTTTGTGGATCAAAAGCAGCAAAGTTTTATACTGGTGATTTTTTATCATGACAAAAATTTTTAACCGTTAATTTATTTTTCGTTCATTTTGGAAAATAGGGTGTAACCGCGTACCTTTTTATTGGTTGCTTATTGAAACCAGAATATTCAATATAATTTAATGTAATTTTGCGTACATATTCTGCACTTATGTTTGTACTATAATATCATTTTAAATATATGATTAGTTTTACACATTTTTATTAATAAACAATTATTTGTAAAAAGTCAAATCATCCGGTCCTTGTTCCAACGTGAGACATGTTAAATCTTATAGGACATTAAAAAGTTTAGGCTTTTTTAAATAAAAGGAATAATATATTTTATTTTGAGAGTAATGATTTGACATAGCAAGTCAAACCAATAAATATCTTAATTGCAATTTCAGAAATTTACATTGCAGAAAGGGAATTCATCTCTTTATTAGCTTAATAAAAATATGAATCTCTCTTGTTCACTTAAATTTGACTGCATTTTCTTCGACCATTCGGTACGGCTCTTCAATAATTCTTTTCTCTTAATATATATATATATATATATATATATATATATATATATATATATATATCCCATGTTTGGTATCTGGCTTTACTCGAAGAGAATGATAATCGCGAGGCAACTGTACCTATAAATGTTTGAAACAGTTTCATTGAGAGATGGAAATAAATTGTTATTAAGTAATACAAAAAGTTTGGATAACTTTAAATGTGTTTGTATAGGGTGTCTCAAAAATGTAGCGACAAACTTATAGGGGAGGTAGGGTATATCATAAGGATTGAGAATCGCATAGCAACCCATAACCGGAAACGCCATCGTACGCCCCTAGGTGGTGTTGTTCACGAAAGAACCGGAGGGGTTGAATATCAGCTTTATCGTAGTTATTGGCGTAGTCGCCTTGAAAAGAACATGCGACATTTTACGGACAGCGAGCTGGCAGACATTCTCTTCGTGTACGGATTGATTGGTGGTAATTCACCACCAGCTCAAGGACTGTATAAAGAACGGTTTCCAAAGAGAGATGTACCAGACCACCGGATGTTTTTGAATGGGCATCACAATTCGTGTTAATAACTTACACTATTGCCTCTTAAAGACCCATATTCACACAAATTGTAATGCACATTCGAAAAGATCCAGCGATCTGGTACATCTCTCTGTGGGAGCCGTTCTGGATACAATCCTTGAGCCGTTGGTGCATTGCCAACAGCCAATCCGTACACGAAAGGAATGCTTGCCAGCTCCCTGTTCGTAAAATGTTATATGTTCTTCTCAAGGCGACTACTGCTCGAATGACTGCGATAAAGCAGATATCCCCCCCCCCCCCAGTACTCTCGTGAACAGCACCACCTAGCGGCGTCCGATGAAGTTTCCGGTCATGAGTTGCTATGCAATTCTCCATCCTTATGATATACCCTATCTTCCCTAAAAGTTTGTCGCTACATTTTTTGAGATAAAATAAACTTTATAATACAGAAACTACAGAAATCCCACTATGGCAATACGTAATAGCTTGCTTCTTTTCCTTGCCTAGAGCTAACTATATTTCAACCATTAGCTGCTTGAAGGCAGATCAATATTGAGTTAAATTGAGATATTCTGTTTTCTCTGGAGTATACGGTTTTACTCTACTTTCCCATACTTTAAAATTTTTAGAAATAATTATAAATATCCAAGAAGTACAATTCGATTTTCGGATTCTTCCGGCAATTTTTCATTAGGGAAATGAATATTTTTTAAGAAATTCGAGAAAAGTATTGCGGGAATGATTTAACTTATGGTAACTGAAATGAATGATATTTTAAATTATAAATTACAAGTCTGATCACATTTGGCTCACATGGAATGGATTCTTATTTCGATTGAGAACATTTGTTATTGTAGCAGTAATGAATTAATAGAATGTTTTGTAAAACTAAAAAGTAATTCCAATTTTTCCGTGGAATGGGTGGTAAAAATAGATTATTTGTAATTCTCGCTGAAATATGGCTGGACGATTGATATTTTTAGAATAATTCCCCGTTCAAAGATTTAATATGAATATTTTATTAATTTTGATTGATACTGTAACATTGAAGAAAAACACCTCTATTAGAATAATAGTGTAACTAGTCTGTAATGTCCTCAATAATAATATTATATTGTTATTATTATATAAATATTACTATAATTGATACCAGTATACAATTATATACCGTTTGGGATGCTCTTTGAAATTCAACTAAAGCTTTGATACTAAGTAATACTAACTTTGAAGTAAATTTTCAATAAAAAAATATTTCTTTTTTTTATTATTAAATTTTAATATAAAAATAATCCAAGAAAGTGAATTGACATAGATAAACTTTGTAAATAGTTAATATTTTGTTACATTAGCAGTATTCTATACAGAATAAAATTACAGTAACATTAATCCAAACATTCATATATTTTGCGATCATTTACCTGGGAAATTACTGAAAATATATATGATTTTGAAAATTATTGATTTTTGACCGTCAGAAACAGCGAGTTCTGTATTGATAAGCTTATACTATGAAATGCCATAATTTTTTTAACAAGTATTTTCCCCTCTTTTGCTTTTGTTCTTAGAAATAATTATGGGAATAAAAAAAAAAAAAAAAACTCCTGCATCTTGCAAATTTAATTTCTTTTGTTATTTTATTTAATAAGCGAAAACGGCATAAAGTTTCCTAAAATAATGTTTAAAAATATCCCATTTAAGATAACTTAGAAAGACGACTTTTAATTACAGATTCTTTCAAAACTTTTCATTACGGAAACAAATGAATGCTAAGAAATTCGAGAAAGAGAAATCCGGAGAATATTTCGTTTACAAATGAATGACTTTTGAAAATGCAGGTCGGTCATTTTTGGCTTTCATGCAACTGATTTCAACTTCCAATGAGATTATTTGCTTATCTGGCAATAGAAATTTAATGGAATGCTTTATAAAGTAAACAGAAATACCAATTTCACAAGGAAATATACTTTAAGATGTGTGGCCAGTTACTAATTTTTTCTTACATTCTTAATGAATGAAAGATAAAACTTTTCACAAATATGTTGAGTTGAAATATTTTATATTCATGAATATTTGATTGAGAACATTTGTTATGCTGGCAATAAAGAATTTATGGAATGTTTTGTAAAACTAAAAAGTAAGTCTAATTTCTCAGCAGAATGGATGGTAAAAATAGATTATTTTTAATTATCGCTAAAATATCGCTGGAAGATTGATATTTTCGGAATAATTCTCCATTAAAAGATTTGAATTGAATATTTTATTAATTATGATTGATACTATAACATTGAAGAAAGACACCTCTATCAGAATAATAGTGCAACTAGTCTTTTTTTCTGTAATGTCGTCAATAATAATATTTTATTATTATTATTATATAAATATTACTATAATTAATAGCAGTAAACAACTATATACCGTTTGGGATGCTCTTTCAAATTCAACTAAAGCTTTGACACTATGTAATACTAAATTTGAAGTAAAATTTCAATAAAAAATTACTTTTCTTAATTAAATTTTAACATAAAATAATCCAAAAAATGAATTGACATAGATCAACTTTATAAATGGTTAATATTTTATTACATCAGCAGTATTCTATACAGAATAAAATTATAGTATCATCAAAACAAACATTTATATATTTTGCAATCATTTACCTGGGAAATTATTGAGAATATATATTATTTGGAAAATTATTGGATTTTGACTATCAGAAACAGCAAGTTTTGTATTGATAAGCTTATACTGTGAAATGCCATCATTATTTAACAAGTGGTTTTTCCTCTTCAACTTTTAGCTCTTAGAAATACTTTGTGCCATGACTTTTTTGGTTCGAAAATAGACCCAATTACTTAGATTAGCCTTTTATACAACCAAATATGTTAAAACATGTTTTAAGTAACATTTTTTCAAATGTTAGGGTAGACCGGGGCTAGTAGACACAGTTTTTAGTTATTGATTTTTATTAATTTTTTGTTTAAGTTTTTTATGAAACATTAACTGTACTTTTAAAGAACAGGCATTGGGCTATAAGTGCCCGGAGTTTTGAGTTTGTAGCTTTTGTAGTTTATGTTTAACGGAAGCCTAAAGTAAAAGGAAAATTGTGCGCCAACTTACCCCGTCACGGGGCAAATTGCCTATACCTATGGCTATGGGGTAAGTTGGCAGACGCTTTATAAAAATTTAAATAAGACACGCAGTTAAGAGAAATCAATTTCCTTATTACCAGTAGGTTTAATCGAAGGCGTTATCGCCGTACAATGTAAATTCTAAATTATACAGACATAAAAGTAATTAATAAAACATTAACATTGAGTAACTTCCATCCTACTTGATAACATCATCAGAGTCACAGTTGTCACAAATAAAAAATCGAGTGTCTCCGTTTGGGCAAGCCCCGTGTGCCCAAAATCTTGCATTGCTACCACTTTTTTCGGTGTTTGCTGTTTTTCAAGCTACCAGCATACGCCAGAAACCGAGCCAACTTGCCCCGTGTTCAATGCGCCTACTATCGCCATAATAAATTTCTTCACAAAAGGGACACGTAACCATCTAAGCATAAATAATCCAAGTAAATCACATATGGGGTAGGTACAGTTAATCATACACTAAGAAAAATTGCACAAGTTAAAACGCAATTATTAAGATAAGTATTAGAAATTAGAAAAAGAATGAAGCAACAAAAAAATTACTTATGAGCGCAAAAAATAGAAAACTCATAATAAATGTCCACTTCACGTAGGTAACGTTGCAAAACTACAATAAGGATTGTAAAATGCAGGAAGAAATGTACTCTGTGACTGGTTGCACAATCTATCCACAAACAGGCGATTTATGGGGACTGCGCCTACTTACCCCTGTAGTCAACTAGCCCCGGTCTCCCTTACTGTAGCAAAATGTTACATTAATTGTTTTTGTTCCAGTTGCTGAGGATAACATGACGAAAACTGTTTCTCGTTTCTTTAATATTAACAATTGTTTTATTGTGTTTAAATAATAAATAAATAAATAAATAAATAAATAAACATTTGTTTATTGAGTTTGCAGCGTTAATTTATTACAAAATGCTATTGCAAGGGAGTTTCAATAAAAAATGTATTCATTTACATATGAAATGTATTAATTTTACATAAAACTAAGTGAATGGACTAAAGAAGCTCCCAGCTACTTTTTTCCAAAATTTTAAAAATAGTTAAAAAATAAAAAAATTAAAAATTTCCTGTTTAAAACCATACAGTTTGCTTCATTGTTTCATGTTAAGTGTTTACAACTCCATTTCGAAGTTGAAAAATCACATATAATATTTTTTAATAATGGAAATGGGATTGGAACCAGGAAAGAGTGGTCCTAAGCACCAGCTGGCAGTACATGTTTTGCTGAGAAATATATTGGTATAATAATTGCATATATTTATAAAATTAACACAGTTTGGATATTTAAAAAATCATATAAAAATATTGAGTATTAGTATTAGTTTTTCATTGTTGAGAAATCGGAAAGAGGATTACGTTAAATCGCGAAAGATATAAAGCCGACGA
The DNA here is from genome assembly GCA_963932465.1 of Maratus speciosus. NCBI lineage: Eukaryota > Metazoa > Arthropoda > Arachnida > Araneae > Salticidae > Maratus > Maratus speciosus. Next base: position 524,401,895 of record OZ010786.1, read on the forward strand.
CATAGAAGCTCTTTAAAATATTAAGCGTTAGTATTAGTGTATCGTTGTTAAGAAATCGCAAAGAAGATTACTTTACATATGGAAGATACAAAGCCGACGTAGATACTCTTTTAGCCATAAAATTTCCTTTTGCTTATGCTTATGAAGTCTTGGAAATAAATGCATGATTTAAAAAGAAATTCTATCACAATTTATGCGTAACATATTCTTTCTTGTTACTTCATTTAGTAAGCCAAAATAGCATAATATTTCCTGAAATATTAGCCCTTTAAAGTTGTTTTGAAAGACGATTTGTAATTAGATGCATTTCCGAAAACATTTCATTAGCGGGAGGAATAAATCTTAAGAAATTCGAGAAAAGAATCCTAGTTTATTTCGCTTCTGGCATTACAAATGGATGACTTTCGAGATTTGTAATTAGAAGCTTGAACACCTTTGGTTATCTCGAAATGGGTTCTTACATCTATTAAGAACATATGTTGTGCTGGTTTTAATAAATAAAACGGAAGTTTAATAAATAGAAATAAAAATTTCACAGGGAATTGAGCAGGAAGATACAAAGGTAACCTTTTAATTAAGGTAATGTACAAAGGTAAAAAACAAAGTATAAGATATAAAGATTATACGTTATATAGATATCAGATGATTTACATTTTATATAACTTATAACTTTAATAATTTGATAATAAATAATAATATTATAATATTATTGCATACATAATATTAATATTATATATCAATATACGTATAATAGTTGATAATTAATAATTAATAATAATTAAAACAAACATTCCACATGGGAATGGGGTTAAGATACAAAGGTATACTTTTAATTAATGTAATGTACTAAGGTAAAAAACAAAGTATAAGATATAAAGATTATACTTTGCATATCTATCAGATAATTTACATTTTATGTAACTTATAACTTTAATAAATTAATAATAAATAATAATATTATTATTTATAAAATAGTTATATTATATATCTAATATATTTATAATAACTGATAATTAATAATGATTAAAATAAATATTTCACTTTGGAATGGGGGTGAAGATACATAGGTATGCTTTTAATTAAGATATTGTACAAAGGTAAAAAAACAAAATGTGAGATATTGAGATTATACTTTATATAACTATCAGATAATTTAAATTTTATATAACTTATAACGTTAATAATGTAATAATTAATAACAATCTTGTAATATTATTATTTATATAATATTTATATTATATATCTAATATACTTATAATGATTGACATTTAATAATAATTAAAATAATAAAGTTAATAGTAAATAACATAACATTATATAACTATGATATAAAGACGTCAAAATACATAGTAATATATAAAATGTTTGCTAAATTAGTAACGAAAGGTTGATAGTTTTAGAAAAACCTCTCCGACACAGACTGAAACGTGTATTAAAGTTTTGCAAATATGATTGATGATGTATGATAAAAATAAGAGAAAGAATGGAGAAAATTACCACATTCTAAGCATAAATACTCTTTGTTGGCAATATTTTTTTCTTTCTAAAGCCGTCAGAGTAAAATTATAACGTTTGTGATGAATGCTAAATAAAACTATGATTTTAATGTTTATATATTTTCAATTAAACATTATTTAAAAAAAAATAGTTTATTTTTAAAAATGAGAGTATCTTAAAAAATGGAATTTATATAGATAATAACACGTTCTGGAATTTAGAAGTTTTATTACAATGATAAAAATCTAAAAAAAAATTCCCTTCAAAATACAATCATTAAGAGAGAATGGGATGTTTAAATATTTAAAAAAAGCTGATTTTTCGAAAAAATAATATATGAAAGAGTAACACTGAACATTTTAAACATCTGAACATTTTCTGAAAATTTTAAACAAATTTCTGTACTTGAACTAGTTATGATTTAAAAAATGTCAGGAGTCCTGTATGCAAATAATGAATAGAAGATGCTTTAAATGAGATTTTCTCAAAACAACGTTCTTTAAAATAGGTATCGGAAATATTTTGGCAACGGATGCGTTTTTGTTTAATGAAACTTACATATTTACCTAGTTATTGAGTGATGTTTTATTATGATTATTATTTATTATTCGCTCATTCTTTATAAACAAAACAAAATCAGATTTTTTGTTCAAAATTGAATCCGCCCTTGTGTTGAAAATTCAAAATTTCAAAAAATCGTGTGTCAAAGGATAGATAGTTATACATATGTGTTAATGTGCTTTTTATTTTATTGGTTTCAATTGAAAGTCTCAGAGCAATATCTTGTTCTGCAAAACGCCTTGTGTAGCGCAACAACAAGAAAAAACGAGACTAAAAGACTTTTTTTGTATAAAAATTTGCCTTTTCAAAGTTCAAAATATGGGTCTTTCTATCAAAAAAGGCACACTTTCTTATTATACCGGTCTCCACAATAAGATAATGTGAAGATCACATTTATAGTTTCGCCAAGAAATTATAACTGAGCCAAGAACAGTTTGTCGCCTAAAACATATAATACACTGAAAAAAAAGACAAATGTTTCTTAATCTACGATAATATAATGTAACAATGAGCGAAAATATTCGCCAAGCACATGTAATACACTGTAAAACAAGTTGGAAATTGCTCGTCAAACGTGGCAAATGAGGTGCGTTCGTACTATAACTAGTTTTATAATTATTTTTTGCACCCCATATTGTACTGAATGTATAATTTTTTGCACTTCATAAAGTGCATAGTCTGATACATCATTAAAATGCACTTGCAATAATTTTTCCCATTGTAAAGAAAAACTTTTGACTGTCCCTGTAATTAAACTATACATCCGATTTTCCTAAAATTTGAAATGGCTCGACAAAATTTTGCAACAATTATATCTTTAAAATTTCAGATCATTCGGAAGGCTCTAATATCATTAAAATGCACTTGCAATAATTTTTCCCATTGGCCGTAATGTAAAGAAAAACTTTTGACTGTCCCTGTAATTAAACTATACATCCGATTTTCCTAAAATTTGAAATGGCTCGACAAAATTTTGCAACAATTATATCTTTAAAATTTCAGATCATTCGGAAGGCTCATATCATTAAAATGCACTTGCAATAATTTTTCCCATTGGCCGTAATGTAAAGAAAAACTTTTGACTGTCCCTGTAATTAAACTATACATTCGATTTTCCTAAAATTTGAAATGGCTCGACAAAATTTTGCAACAATTATACCTTTAAAATTTCAGATCATTCGGAAGGCTCTAATATCATTAAAATGCACTTGCAATAATTTTTCCCATTGGCCGTAATGTAAAGAAAAACTTTTGACTGTCCCTGTAATTAAACTATACATCCGATTTTCATAAAATTTGAAATGGCTCGACAAAATTTTGCAACAATCATATATTTGAAATTTCAGACCATTCGGTTGGGTAGTTTTTGCTCTGTTACATGCGGACAGACGGACAGACGGACGGACTGAACGACGACTATAGGTGCTACGTATTTATATAATTACGAACGCACCTAAAAAGACAAATTTTTCTTAATCTACGATTATATAATATAACTATGAACGAAACTATTCGCCAAGCACATGGAATATACTGCAAAAATGACAAATGTTTCTTAATCTACGATAATATAATATAAACATGAACAAAAATAATCGCCAAGCGCAAGTGTTCTTTGTCGCCAAGAACATATAATATATTGTTAAAAAAAATTCTAATGTACAGAATTATAATATAACCACGAACGAAAATATGCAATAACCGCTTTTGAGTTACGTATGATTTCAAAAAGGGATTTTTATCACTGGAAATCTCAGAAATCAATATATCTTTAAGATTTAAAGAATCATTTATAAAAACAACACTCTAAAAAAATGTTATGATTCTTCCTGCCCTTTCTGATGTAATTTTTCAAGCAACGATACTGCATAATCGAATTCACGCACCGATGCTGTGAAATTAAATTCAAGCAACAAGTAATTAAAAATCGAATTTTTTCTGTCATGTGCATTGCGCAGCCAACAGCAACGCTACTTTCCCTAGACATGAGAAAAATTTCAACACTCTTAAATGTAGCAGCTTGCAAATTTTACAGCAAGTGTGTTGGCAGCCGGGGTGCCAGCACCTTTTCTTGTAAAATACAATGATTTTTCAGGCGCTTTATTTTGTCATTTTTCAAGCACTGGTGCTGTGTAATCGAATTCAAGCGTTTATGCTGTGAAAGCGAATTCAAGCAAAAATTGCAGTAAAAATCGAATTATTTCTGGCACGTGCACAACACAGCCAATAGCAATGTGATTTTTCCTTGGCATGAGAAATTTTACAGCACTTTTAGAGACAGCAGTTTGTAAATTTTACAGCAACTATGTTGGCAACTTGGTGCCAGCACATTTTGTTGTTAAATACAGATTTTTTATTTTACAGTGAAAATTTCTTTTGCTGCCACTGTTTTTCGAAAATGTTTTTAACATTGTATACAAAGTAATATATATAAAGTAATTTTAATAATGTATTAATCAATTTTCTCAAATCAGAATGTCTTTTTTTGGATACTATGAATTTCCATTTACATCTCATTTTCCCGTTTTTCAGCTGAGTAATTGAACTTGTATATGCAAAAATATAACAAATAATATTAAATTCGATTTTGATGTGAATGCTGTCAATTTACCATGTGTGTCTATACATGCTATCTATCTACCTATTTAGATGCAACAACTCAGATACATACAATTTTCTTATTTGCACAGCGATACATATATTGCATATAAAATATTCAGCAATAGTTTATTAACAAATAAAAGTAATAGCAACCATTATGTTGCAGATGAAAAATCTTCCGTTTAAATGCTCTTCGATAATTCATATGCAGTTAAAACTTAAATATATATTTTAATTCATGAATCGTCTATAAGCATAATGTTCTATAATCATTTTATAACAAATCTTTTCAAAAACGGCAAAAAAAAAAAAAAAAAAAAAAAAAAAAAAAAAAAAAAAACCTGTAATGCCCCTGAAAATGAAATTTCCTATAATTAAGCTTTAATATTATTATTTGTTATTTTATTTTATTATAGAAGCTAAAAAAAACCCACGATATTTCCTTAAATATTATGCTTTCACAATAGCGTCTAGATCAGATTTGTAAATACAGACACTTCAGGATACTTTTCATATCCGGAGCAAATAAATTTTCAAAAAATTCGAGAAAATAAATCTTCAGTTTATTTCCTTTCTGGCTTTACAAATAGATAACTTTCAAGATTAGCAATTTAAAAGTGTGAACACCTTTAGCTCTCTTGAAATTAGTCCAGTAAAATTAGCTCAAAAAAGGGGCCGTTTTATGCAAAAATTCGCAGAAAGCTGGAAATCGTTTTAATCACTTTGTTTTTATCCAAATGAAGGGATTTGAAGTTTGTCCCATTTTTCCTAGTGCACTTCAGATGTGGCACAACAAGAACATAAAAAATTTAGGACTTTTTTCAGTATTTTGCAAATAACTCAAAAACCGTTCACTCTACAGAAACAGTTCTTGTTTATAAATTGTAGACCATAAAATTCTGCGTCGATTGAGTGCCGTAGACTAAAATTTTCATCAAAAATAAGTGAGATATGATAGATCAAAAAGTGCATTTTTCCAATTTTTTCTAAAAAATCTCAGAAAATTGGTTTTTTGAAGTGCTCATGTAACCAAACGAAATGTACTCACAAATATATTTGCGCTTATGATTACAATTTTGAAACTTTAACCCAATGCAGATACTAGCATCGAGATGGAAGCCATCCAACTTGATCAGAACGTGTCATCATAGTTGGGAAAGATATTGATCTGCTTGTGCTTTTGACTACATTTATTCCCAACTCATTCACCACATACTTCTTGAAACCTGGGAAAGGACAGTCGGGCAATGTTTTATATTCACCATCAAGTTTCAAGTACTCGCCGATTGTGAAGAAAAACGTGTATTTCCTACATGCTTTTAGTGGCTGTGATTCTACATCGGCCTTCTTTCTGAATTTCGTCAAGCTTTTGGAAAATCATGCTCACCTACAGGATGTTCCAACTGTCTTTAATAACCAATATGCTACGCCTGAAGAAGTAAGAAATTTATTGCCACCATATACAATCCCTAGTATGACGAATACACAACACTACACAAATTGCGATACAACAAATTTGCAAAACTGATTGGGGTTGGAAGTCATTCAAACATGGTGTACTTCCAATCACCACGAACGATATAGGTGCAACATCAGAGCTTCTAAACACTCTGTCATGCAAATGTGCAAATGGATGCAAAGGTGGTTTATGTTCTTGTAGGAAGAACGGTGTTAAATGCTCAATTATATGTTACCACTGTAAAGGTGCATCGTGCACAAATACCGCAGAAGAAGAAGACTCACAAACCGGATACGACGGAAAAGTAGATGTGGACAAGAATGTCTTCCATGTGCAAGAGGAAGAAGAATGGGCAGATCAAAGTCCAGCAAAAAAACGCTCCAATATCGATTTCCCTGTATTTCCCTCAAGTAACTTAAGTTGATTTTATCACCATTGCTTATATAATATTTTTTTTAAATAAATAAATTTTCTTTATTTTCTGTTATTATTATATTGTTCTTTAACATTTTATACATGAGAACTTCAAAAAACCAATTTTATCAGATTTTTTTTTTTTTTTTTAATTGGAAAAAAGTACTTTTTTGATCTATCATATCTCGCTTATTTTTGGCGGAATTTTTAGTCTGCGGTACTCAAACGACGCAGAATTTTATGGTCTACAATTTATAAATTAGAACTGTTTCTGTAGAGGGGAACGGATTTTGTGTTATTTGCGAAATACTTAAAAAAGTCCGAAAATTTTGAGGTTTTTGTGGTGCCACGTCTAAAGCTCAACAGAAAAAATGGGACAAACTACAAATCCCTTCATTTGGATGTAAAACAAAGTGATTGAAACAATTTCTAGCTTTCCGCGAATTTTTGGTTAGAAAAATCCTATTTTTACTGGCCTAAATGGTTTCTTGTTATTTTTAAGATACAACAACTTACGACACGTACAATGCTCTTGTAACACAATGCAATACATATATTCCATACAATAATTTTCAACAAATGAAAGGAATAGCGACCATTATGTTGCTAATGAAAAATCTTCTGTATGAATGCTCTTCCATAATCCTTATGCGGATAAAACTTAAGTATATATGCAATTTAATTCATGAATCGTCTGTAAAAAGATTTAACAATTAAGAATATTAGAGAAACAATTCTTTTCAAAAAATGAAAAATACCTAGAATGCCGCTGAAAATGAAATTTTCCACAATTAAGCATTAGCCTTTTTTTTACTTTATTTTATTTTACAAGCTAAATCACCAAGATATATCCATAAATATTATCTTTTTAGAATCACTTCTAAACAAGATTTATCATTACAGACACTTCAGAACAGTTTTCATAAACGGAGCAAATCGATTTTCAAAACATTCGAGAAAAGAATTTCAGTTTATTTCGCTCCTGGCATTACAAATCGATGAATTTCAAAATTAGCAATTAAAAGTTAGAACCTATTTGACGCTCTTGAAATAGATTCTTGTTTCCGTTAACATACAACAATTTACGATAGATAAAACTTTCTTATAACACATGCAATGCATATATTCCACACAATACATTCAACATTACTTTTCAACAAATAGAAGTAATAGCGACGAGTATTTTGCTGATGAAAAATCTTCCGTTTAAATGCTCTTTCATAATTCCTTACGCAGCTAAAACTCAAATATACGACTATATTTTAATTGAAGGATCGTCTATAATCAGAAGTCCTATAAATTTTTTATAACAAATATTTTCAAAAACAGAAAAAATACCTGTAATGCCGCTGAAAATGAAACTTTTTCCATAATCAAACGTTAATAGTCTTTTTTGTTACTTTATTTTATTTTACAAGCTAAAAAAACACGATATTTCCTTAAATATTATCCTTTCACAATAACTTCTAAACAAGATTTGTAATTACAGACAATTCAGGAAACTTTTCATAACTGGAGCAAATAAATTTTCAAAAAATTTGGGAAAAGAATTCTACAGTTTATTTCGCTTCTGGCATTACAAATGATAAATTTTGCGATTTGCTATTAGAATCTTGAACGGCTTCGGCTCTCTCGAAATGGAATCTCATTTCCATTAAGGACGTTTGTTATGCTGGTAATAATGATTCAATGGAATGTTTTGTAAAAGTAAATAGAAATTCCCATTGCATAAGGTAATAGACGGTAAGATATAATGTTTGATAGTTACAAGGGAAACACTTTTGGTGCTGCTCGCACCTAGCATTGAGACCTAGTGCATTTTAAAGCCCTATATTATGAAGTTTGAGAATCGATAAAATTTTTCTGTTAAAATAATATTTCTTTTCTGAAAATGCAATTTTCTAGACCACTTACCAGACTATTAACAGTGAAGTTTTTTAAAGAAAAGCATTTAAAAGTAAAAATTAGTTAAGAATAAGTATAAAATATTGAAGAAAAGTTTAATAATTCCTTCAAAAACCCACAAATTTGATTTTGAAAAATTGCAACATTATATTCACATTTTTGGCGGGGGAAAAAGTTGGCGTTTTCTTTTCGAAAGTAGATCTTTCCGACAACCCTAGACAAATGTCATAGCTGTTAATCTTTTGTGAGGTGTGGTTTGGAGTTCAGTAGAAATTGTAATGGCCGACCTAATTAGCCACAGTAATTTTTCTAAATTGTGTAAAAATATTCATTTACTTTATGATTACTTTTACCAAAGGACCATTTAATACAGCAACATTTCATTTTAAACATTCGAAACTTTATTCCATTCGATATTAAAAGAAAATAGTTTGCTTATTTTGTATTTCACTAAATTTACTATTTATATATTTTTTTATCGTCTGGATAGAAAAAAAAGAAAAAAATCTAATATCTTGTCTCTTATAATATCAATTATCAAACAAATCGCAAGCTGATATAATTCTAATATGTACTGTACATTTACTCCCCGGATAAAGCGAGCGGAAAAATTGTAGCACCATATTTGGCGACTTGACTAGTGAGTCAAGCCGCCAAATATGGTAAAAAAAAGTACGAAATAAAATAAAATATGGTAAATAAAAGTACGAAAAAGTATATAAAATATGATTTTAACAGAGAAATTTTATCTATTCTTTTATCTATTCTAACTTTTATGTATAGGGCTACAAAATGCACCAGGTCTCGATGGTAGGTGTGAGCAGCACCAAACGTGGTTCCCTTGTTAGTCTACTTTTACTATATATGTAAAATGCAAAAGGTAATTTCGTTCCTGTTGCTTTGAACTTGAGTTCTGCTGAATGGATTTCGATAAGACTTACACTCTTAGTTAGATAAATTTACAGGAAAGATTTTAGTACGAGTACATAACGTATCTTTCCACAATGCTTTGTTATAGAGCCATAGGGGGAGTCCTATACTCAAGTGAAACCGATTATGAAAGGTTAGCCTTATTAAAAAGTTTTATTCGGCGGATTTTAATGGGACTTGCATTGTTGCGTAGATAATTTTTCGGGAATGATTTTAGTATATTGCATGTCATTTACATTGTTAATTTTATATAATTATGGGTAAAGTTCTACAATCAGATGAATTCTATTATGGTTAGCCTTTTGAAAAAGTGTTACTGTACGGATTTTGATGGGAATTGCATTGCTAGTTAGAAAAACTTATGGACGATTACCATTGCATATTATGTTACGTTGGTTAGTCATAGAGTTATAAGAGAAAGTTCAATAATCAAGTGAAGCCAATTATAAAAAATTAGCCTTTTTAGAAAGTCCTACTGGGCAGATTTGGATGAGACTTGCCTTAATAGTAGTATAATTTTTTTGAAATTGTTTTAGTACATTGCATATTATTCTGCGTTGCTTAGTTATAGAGTTATTGGAGAAAGGTCTATAATCAGGTAAATCCGGTAACGAAAGATTAGCATTTTTAAAAAGTTCTACTGGATGGATTTTGTCGGTTAGTTTGTTTGCATTGTTAGTTAAATCATTTTTCAGGAGTAGTTTTAATATATTGCCTATCGTTCTATTGTTCTTTACCAAATGTTACTGTAAATGATCAACTAATAGAGTTGGTCCTTAACAGCTCAGATTTTGTCTGCACATTAGAAAGTATAATACATAATGCCGAGCATGTCTTTTTTCAGCAATACGGGAGGACATTCCAGATAAATGTCCATATTGCTTTATAACACAAGATTGAATTCGTTGAAATATTTCATTTGATTCAAGTTTCGTTTGGAGAAACTGACCATCGTAGTGGACAAAATCTGCCAGTTCTTGAAAAAATAGTGATGATAAGTCTATTTTCAGAATAATGTTCGGTCTAAATTTGTAAAATATATCAACGTATGTAGAGTAAACTTCCGTTTATCCGCCACTATATCAACCGCCACCCTTGGTTAACCGCCACCCCCCTCTCCTATTAAAAAAATATCAGAAACGAACAACGAAAATTCAAATGCACATAATACCGAGTGAGACGGCGCTATTTTAAGTAAAATGCTTGTCTAACGTCAGGAATGAAATCTAGAAAATATTTCTCTGGATGAAATCGCAGACTGGCTTAATTGTGACAAGAATGATGCTGGTTATGAATAATTAACGGATGATGAAATTATTCAAAATGTTTTGAATCCAGAGAAACCTGAAGCGGATGAATATGATGAATCGTTGAATGGTCATCCAGGAATCAGTCATACAGACAATGCTCTCTAAATGCATTAATTGGTTTGAGATGGAATACGTATCAGATGCAATCCAAGTACCTTTATTACGCAGAATTAGTAATACTGCTACAGTAAAATCACAAGCAAAACGCAAAAAGAAAAAGTATAATAGATTACTTTGGATAAAGACAGGTACTACATATTTATTCTGTAAAATTTTAATTTGTCTGACGAATAGATTTCTCATTATCAGTTATAATTTTTATAAACGAAAGCGCACAACAAATAAAACAAATCTTTTAATCATTCTTATTTCTAAATTAATATATAGAAATGTAATTTTAGTAACGGGGTATTGTCTTTCGATTTCCACCACACCGTCGGTTCCGTGACTGACGGATAATCGGAAGTTTACTGTATTTTATAACTATTATTGATAATGTATGCAAATAAAAGAAGTAAAGAAAATACTATACTCAAAGCATAAATATCCTATATGACGTCGTATAACGCGCAGTTCAAACAATCACATTTAGAGCCAGGAATTTTATTTAATAAATAAAGTGAAACAACTATGACGAAGCAAACAGTAACATTTCTTTGAATAAAATTTCTGGGTCTAAACATGTTTGTTTGAGCTGCTCTGGAATATACGGTATAAATTTTTAAGAAGGTCGTAAATAAAAGTACACTAATTGTATATTTTCACTGTTTCCAATATTGTTTAAAATAATGAAGCAAAGTATTATGCATAGTAATATATGAAACAATGAACATATACAATTATTATATTTTTATTGACGACTTTCTTAAAAAAAATCTATAATACTGCTGTTTACATATTTTGAATTTAAAAACATATGTTTTGTTTTACTTTATATGTTTTGAGAAAATAAATTTTGGAAAATTGGATTAAATAGCTAACTTAATAGCAGGCGATTGAAGTTACGAATATTTTATTAGAATATCGAGGACTAAAAATATAATTTAGTTATTTTAAAAGTTGTTAACAAAAAAGATATTCTTGGCATGAACTAATAATTACATTGGCCTTTTCAGCGGCGAATTATTCTGAAAATATTGGTATTTTTTTTATCGGTATAAAAAAAAGAAAATTTTATTTCATCAAAACTTACTGTTTTAGCAATAAAATGTATTTTTGTCTAAGCTTTTTAAATCTTGAAAGTAATGCATGATTTGAAAGAAAATTGTGCTGAAATTTAATTATAACATATCCTTTATTGCTTTATTAACATTTTAAATTTATTTTAAACTAGAGCTTGGAATTACAGATATTTCCTGAAACTTTTCATTAGCAGAATAAATGAATTTTAAAGAAATTCGAGAAAATAATTCTAAATTTATTTCGCTTCTGGCATTGCAAATGGATAACTTTTGAGATTTGTTATTAGTACCCTGAACGGTTTAAGTTCTTTCGAAATGAAATTTCATTAAGGGCGTTTGTTCTGCTGGTAATAATGAATCTATGGAATGCTTTCTAAAATAGTAATTCCAATTGCATAAGGTAATGGACGGTGTGATACAAAGTTTTCTACTTAGTTCAGATTTAGATCCAGAAATTTTATTTAATAATAAAGTGAAATATTTACGACGCAGAAATAAGTAGCGTTTCATTCAAAAAAGTTTATGGGTCTAAATATGTTTGATTGAATTGCGCGTATTTTAATACTTTTTTTTTTTTTGAAAGTCAATGAAGATATTCAGTTTCATTTTACTATATATTTTTTTATAAAATTAATTTAAAGGGGTTTGATTTAAATAGCTAACTAAATAGAAAATGATTGAAGCTACATATTTTATTGCAATATCAATGTTTAAGGAAATAATTTACTCATTTAAAAAAGTATTTAATGTAAGAAGATATACTTAACTGGATAAGAAACTGAATTAAAAATTACACTGGTTTATGTTTAATGGCAAATCATTCTGAAAATATCCGTATTTCTTTACCTTACGGAACAATAAAAAAGGAAAATTTAATGTCATGGAAAATTAGCTTTTCAGCCTTAAATATTTTTGCTTAATGGGACAGTTTACTTCAAAATTGGTCAAAATGTCGATTTTTAGCCATACAGGAATTATATCGCGAGATATAGTAAATTTTGTTAATACAACTAGCGTAATTCACCACACAAATGAAAACCTTAAACGGCTTTTTCTGCATGTTCATGTTTTCAAAATGCTAAGGCTATTTTTTTTGTGTTTGAGATAGAAATTTAAAATGTTTTGTATATGTTCTTTATTATATATGTAATAAAAAAGCGTATGGAATTAGCCTTTAGGTGTTTTCTTTTCTTTTTTTTATAATAAAAGTATATGAAGATGTGTTAGATTTCATCATTTCATCATGATATAATTTCTATATGTATCAGTAAAAGAAATTATATTAAATGTAATATTAAGTAACATTATGGGCTATGTGATATTAATTAACATTATGGTCATGGTAATGTAATATTATCGTCTAACATTCCATACACAGTCTTGTGTAATATACATTTAAAAATCTTTTTAAAAAGTGCACAAAAATGTTAATATTTAAAAATCTAGTAGGTATTTTAAAAAACTATATTTTTTAAAACTTTTTAAAAAATTTAATTAAACATGCAGTTATTTTTTTTTCAAAATGTACATTTTTTTAACCCTCCGACCATCTTAAGGGCTTTCCTGCATTTTCATAAAAATACTTATAAAAATAATCTTAATTTATTTTTTTTCCCTGTTTGTTTCTAAAATACACTTCATACCACTTTAATTGAAATACATTTTAAAATACAATTCTATTTAAAGTATTTTTTCTACAACAGATTTAAGTTGTTTTGGGGAGACTAAAAAAAAGTCCTTCCGGCCAGTGCCGGGAGGAAGAGGTAGCTTTCAAATTCCTTATTTTAAAAAAGCCAACTTATATTATTCAAACACACGAAGTTCAATTTAGTGGAAACCGAATATAGGAGATTCAATACTAATTTTTATCAATACTAAGTCATTATGAATGAGAATTTCACGAAATTAGTCCGCTTTATCCAAGCTGCTTTTATTTAAAGTAACTTATATTTGGCTGAGATGTTGATGTATACTATCTACATGCCTTCTTACATGGAAATAGGGGAATACGTGTGTTATCGCGTGACAAATACAAAATCGTTTCAAAATGTTAGCCATACTAAAAATTCAAAGTGCTATAATTCAACCATTTTTTAAGATATAAACAAAAGAACAAATTTTCAGAAACAAAATCTGCTCCGGAATCTTTGTATCAAGGCCAAACACATAAAAAAATCTTTTTCATTTTCCAATTTTTTAATACCTCATTTTAAATTTTAAATTTAATATTTTTTAAATGGCAACCCTTTTGAAACAAGATGGCGAATGAAGCTGGCCAACGAACTCAGTCGAGACATTGGTATGTACTATGTACCGACCAAGTAACATCCAAATCGGTTCATAAATACGCTTGTTATCGCGTGACAAAAATCAGGTCGTTTTAAAATGTCAGCCACGCTAGAAATTCAAAATGCTATAACTCAGCCATTTTTTAAGATATAGACGAAACAAAAACTGCTCCCGAATCTTTGTATCAAGGTCAAATACATAAGGAAAAAATATTTTTTCAATTTTCAATTTTTTGGTACCACATTTCAAATTTAAATTTTTCTTAAAAATTTAAATGGCTGCCATTTTTAAACAAGATGGCGGATGAAGCTGGCCAACGAACTCGGTCGAGACATTGATATGTACTATGTACAAACGAAGTTACATCCAAATCGGTTCATAAATACGCCTTTTATCGTGTGACAAAGTTCAGGACGTTTCAAAATGTCAGCCACGCTAAAAATTCAAAATGCTATAACTCAGCCATTTTTTAAGATATAGACGAAACAAAAACTACTTCGGAATCTTTGTATAAAGGTCAAATACATAAGAAAAAAATATTTTACCTTTTTCAATTCTTTGGTACCACATTTCAAATTTAAAATTTTTAAAAAATTTTTAAATGGCCGCCATTTTGAAACAAAATGGCGGATGAAGCTGGCCAACGAACTCGGTCGAGACATTGGTATGTACTATGTACATACCGAATTACATCCAAATCGGTTCATAAATTCGAGAGTTACAGTATGACAAAGGTCATATATATATATATATATATATCAATTTTGAACAGTGGGTGGTTTCGGGGTCTGGGGGTCATAATCGATGAAAATATACCAAAATTTTTTGAAATCGCTTTCCTCCGAACGGCTGCAATAGGTAGCTTTTTGTAATGAAAGCTACCTAATATGCCCAGGCCACTCAGAGGGTTTTAAACATTGAAATGGAGTGAGTTCACCATTTGTACCATATTTTAAAAAAAAAACAAAATTGTTGAAAATGCAAAACGTCCCCTTAAGCTTTATAAATAAATGTATATTATGTAAGATTAATTCCGCAGTACTAAAATTATGATACATCTATTATTGTTATACCAGTACTTTAAATTAACTTTAAACTAGGACTTGGAATTACAGATACTTCCAAAAACTTTTCATTAGTGGAGTAAATAAATTTTTAAGAGATTCGAGAAAAGAATTCTAGAATATATTTCGCTACAGGCATTGTAAATGGATAACTTTCGAGATTTGAAATTAGAAGACAGAACACCTTTGGCTCTCTTGAATTGGATTTTTCTTTCATTAAGGATGTTTGTTGTGGTAATAATGAATCAATGGAAAGCATTGTAAACTAAAGAGAAATTCCAACTCAGCTTCAAATGGGCAGAAAGATATATAAATTGCTACAACATAGTTCAAGTTATGCTTCTGTTTCTTAATTTTTGTTATTTTATAAAATTTTCAATAAAAATATAATGTTAGCAATGTTTTATTTATTTATTTATTTTACACTTTTTGGAGAAAATATATATATACAGGGTATCCTAAAAGTTCCTGACACATTTTAAAAGTCAATAAAAAATCAAGTAATGGTCATACAGGAGTGAGATTTGGACTAAAATCTTCTCACGATGAAAAGTTTTTTTCAAGCACATAAAAAAATTATTTCCTATGATATCCCGAAGATGGCGCTGTACTTTAAATTAATCTGGAAGAAGCACAAAAAAAAGTCAAGACAATCAGTTGCAGATCATTTCATGTTGTCAAAATTAGTTAAAGATTAATAATTTGTGCAATCCCTAGTTTAATGAGTGCACTTTCTGTAGCTCGAGTCACATTCATACGGAGCTCCAGTCCAATCCACGTGTTCGCTAGCATTGCTTGTGGAATTTACCAGATCACATGCCAGATTTGGTCTTCTGTAGTTCAATTTCAGTCACACCAAAAGCATACACTTTGATTTCTTTTCGCTGGGAGTCGTTATTTATGTGCTACAGCGTCAAATTTAATTTGAAAATCAGAAAAAAATGCATGTTTGAAAACATTAAAACCAAACATACGGACAAGTTGTGCCAGTTGAAATCAAAATTTGGAACTAATTATTTCCTTTCGCTTAAAAAAAAATTTTTCATTCTGGGAAGCATTTTAGTCCAAACCGAGCTCCTGTAAGACGATTACTTGATTTTACGTTGAATTTTAAAATGTGTCAAGGTCTTTTGAGATTGAGACACACCTGTATAAGGGGGAGAATAGCCATATTTGGACCGCCTCTTTAATTGGACCGTTGCCATTCTGCCGTTAATTACCGGAAGAGACTTCATTTACCGCTGAAATCTTACTCATCAGAATGACGTCACTCATGATTAGAAGAAGCAGCCGCCTACCACGTGCTGTTTTCAGACAATTTTAAAAAAACCTGAAGTTAGCTGTTTTGATCTAATTTTTTCCTACTAAACGTAAGATAATATTTTAAAACTAAGGTAAGTTGTTATGTTTTCATATACATATATGAATTCATCGGTTTATTGCGCATATTTTTCACGCGGAATCGTTTGATTTCGTTTTTGTTCTTAGTCTTGAAATTAACTGTTTTAAAAAATGGCGCAGTTGCCGTAATTGGGCCAATTTAAGTTGCTTAAATTGGAGCAGATATGCGATCATAAATTTGAAAAGTAAGTAATGAATTTCGAGCACGGTACGCTTTGCACACTATTTTTTTTATATTTTATAATGGATTACTATCTCCATGCAAGTATTTTTTTTTTTTTGCATATCTGGATTAATTTTTTTATACAGTTTAGGCCTATATAAACATAAAAATATTTTTACACGTCTATGCAATAAATTTTGTTTGCAATGTCTTTTATCTTGTATGTAATTGTATTTATTTCCTTTGAATTCTTTATTCCTACGGCATATTTGATTTACAGAGTTGAATTCAAACATTTTCCTCCTGCAGGGTATTTGTGATGGAAGACTTTCTACAGTTCTGGAGGGTGGAAATATACTTTTTTACCATTAAAACGCATACAATCTCAAACCTTGATGAAAATATTGAAAAAGACGTAGACAAACTGTCTGGGAGAAAAACACCCGTGACAGCAAAAGCTGTTAAAGATATAGAAAACAAAAAGCAGACAGTAAGTTGTGAAGAAATTTGCCTGCAACAAGGCTGCAGCTATAAATCCTCCCCAAAAGCAAAAAAAAAAAAAAAAAACCATTAGAAATACTGTTTCCCTTGCTAAATTCTGTTAAATCAAAGTACAGAGGGAGCAAACAAACAGTTGTGTTAACATCATCGCCATATAAACTAAACCTTGAAATGAAAAAAGAAAAAAAAAGACAAAAAGGAAGCTTTCACAGCACAAAAGCAATTGGAACATCGAGTTTTAAAAAAAAAGGCGTAATGCAATTAGCAAGCTAATGATGGAAGAGAAGAACTACAATCATAATGTAAAGAAAACTTCTGTTGCAAAAAAAAAAAAAAAAAAAAAAAAAAAAAAAATCCGATAATTCAGAATATAAAAAGAAAAATCTAGACAGTGATGACTGGATTTGCCTAATCTGTAAGAAAATTAAAGTAGCAGAAATGATTCAGTATTCAGAGTATTCAGCTTGCCATATACGGTTCCATGTTGTGTGCGCTGAAAAACAAAAACAATAAATAAAATTCATGTATAAGCTTTGTATCACTCCTTACATGATATTCAAGTAACTGACAATTAGTTGCATGATTTCTATTCTTAATTACTGATAACTTTGATTTATATTTTGAATACATTTTGATTTAAAACAATTACTCTTATTTTCAGATATTTCATATTATATTTCATTGCTGTTATTTTGTTTGATTGTTTCATTAATCGCAAACTTTGCTTTTAATAAAATTAGTTATATTCCCTAGTCATTAAAAGAACATGATATTATTTGGTCCAATTTAGGAGACTGGGGGTCCAACTTAGGGGACCAGTTGCTGAATTTGGACCACTTTTGACAAATTTTTCAAATTAAAATAAAATTTAAGATTTTCAAAAAGAAATTGATCTAAATATTTATTTAGTTAGTAGATGAATAGATTTACCCCGTGTAATGATCTATTGCAGATATTCAAAAAATTAAGTGAGTTACACCTGAAAATAAGTGAAGTGGTCCAAATTCGGCTACTCTCCCTTATAAATTGAAGCCGTACCAATTACTTGACCACGATGGAATCTTCAAATGGAAGTAATCAGCTTTAAATAATTACTCAACTATGCTCAAAAAGGATATTTTATTAAAATTTGCCACATTTTGATCAAAATGTTTAATTGTAAAGCGAAATTTCGACGTTCCTGAACTTACATTTAAGGAATTTCAGTAGTTTTTGGTCATATATATTAGTTTCTTATCTGTATACGTATACAAAGAAGAGAAATTATTTACGGTTTTTAAAATACGATGACAAATTAGAATGCTATAGCTTTCATATTAAACAGAAAAAAAATTAAACAATTAAAACTTTCTTATGGCTTCTTACAAAAGGTTACCTATATTGAAACCCACCAAATTTAATGTATTTTCAAAATAAACTGACGCTTTACAAGTTTTTAAATAAATTAATATTTTCTCATGAAACTAGTGGGCTCTGCCCCCTACGAGCTACGCTCGCCAACCGCCGCTCAGACACCGCAAAATCTAAAAGCACGCTAATATGATCGACTTTAAAAAAATTTCGGAAGAGTGAATTATAATTAAAATAACAGTGCTTAATTTCTTCTAAGTGGCGATCTCCCTGCTAACGGGTTGTTTTTGCTTTGATTAAATAAGATCAGTGAAACATGTAAAAATAAGCTAATAACTATAAAATGAATTAAGTAAACAGAGTCTTTGTCGCTCGGTATTTTTATAAGTTTTTTAAATAAGACATTTTAAATGTATCGCTTTAAATCTGACGTAATTTTCACCAAATTTTTCTTGCTCATTTTATTAATCACGTGGAAATGCTTTTGTTGTTAGAAAGGAAGTATTATTTGCGCTATACAACCGTTTAAAAAGATTATCTCAAAATATCAAATAAATGTCTAGTGCAAATATATTTTTAGATTTAAACTGTTTGGCAATACTACGAATTGACAATTTTAAATATGACGTAATCTTCCACATGTACACTTTTAACACATATTAATGGATTTATTATTTTACAATTTTCTCTCTCTTTTAAAATTCACGTGTAAATATTGTTTTTATGACGTAATTATAAATATCTTCCTCCTTTTAATGCGTAATCATTTAGTTCTCATTTGACAGTTTTATTCTGTTTACAATAGTCACGTGTAAACAATTTTTAATTTGAAGGAAATATTATTCATTGCGCTGATTTTAAATTTGGGAAACATTTAAAATAATATCCTTTTCTAAAAGTTGTAAAAAATACCTCTCTAGAGGCTGAAAATTTGAATTTAAAATAGAAATAAAACCTCAAAAAATGAGTCAAATAAAAAAAAATAAATGCAGTCTGCACACCGGGCATTTTTAATGTATAAAATGATATAAAAATTATTAAATTCCCATGTATAGCTTTTGCTCCTATTAAACTTTTTTAATGGAACGATTTTGACCAACTTTAACATTAAATATCTCTTAAAATATGTCTTCGAGTGGGAAACTGTCTGCATCAACGCATTTATCAAACATATCTCTATGACACCACTGATTTTATGTTTTTGTATGCAATATTTTTCTTAATATTAACGAAGAAAGACCTTTGGTCACAAAAAATTCAAAACCGGCGGCGGTGACAGCGTTAGTTACTTTTTTAGAATAGAGAGCTGCATATCATTATATTTATTCGTAATTTAGAAACGTTATGACACGTTTATGCTTCTGTTCAAACTATACTGAATGATTGTAGATATTTTTTTTTAAAGAAAAGAAGTAACAAAATCCGCCTATTGGTCGATTTTATTTATATACCAGAGAACATTATTAATAATTTTTTTAAATTTTTTTAAATTTTTTAAATTACCTTTATGTTAAATAATCAATGCTTGATACCTTATATGGCATACATTCAGAAATTCATAGAATAGTTTAACAAACTTTATACTATTCAATATTTTCCAAGCTTTTTTGAGAAATTAAAATACAATCGTAAGCATTTAAATATCTGCTTAGTAGTAAAACAAACTTCGAAAATAAAGAATATCATTTGCACTAAAATTGATCCAATTAATTTTGAAAATTAGTCTGGAGTTTATGAAATATTATTTATTAGAGCTGACGGATCAAAGAATTACTAAAACGGTATGACTAAGAGGAAATTTAAGTATAAAAAAATGAACATGTAGCTGATACTAAATATAATAGAAAAGACATAGCCCTAGCAAGGTTAGATCAAGAAACCATTCAAATGAATTTCAATGAACGTAAGAAAATTTTTCCCTGGAGTCTATAGGAGAGAGTAGTGGAATTAGGACCACTTCACTTATTTTCAGGTGTAACTCACTTCATTTTTGGAACATCAGCAAATTATCACTACACTTTATCAATCTCTCCACCTACTTAGTAAATAAATCTTTAAAACAATTTCTTTTTGGAAATCTTAAGTTTAATTTTAATTTGAAAACTTCGTCAAAAGTGCACAAATTTAGCGACTGGGCGCATAAGTTGGACGCCCAGTCTCCTAAATTGAACCAAATAATATAGGGCTGTTTTAATGATTAAGGAGTATAATTAATTTTATTAAAAGCAAAGTTTAGGATTAATGAAACAATCAAACAAAACCACAGCAATGAAATATAATGAAATCAAATCTCCCAAAGTAAGAGTAATTGTTTTAAATCAAAATGTATTCAAAATATAAATCAAAGTTATAAGCAATCAAGAATAGAAATTATGGAACTAATTCCCAGTTACTTGAATATAATGTAAGAAGTGATGCAAGGCTTACGCATGAATTTATTTTGTCCATATGTTATTCCAGCGCACACAACATGGAACCATATTTGTCAATCTGAACACCGAATCATTTATCCTATTTTATTTTCTCACGAATTAGGCAAAAGCAGTCATCACTGTCTAGATTTTTCTTTTTAAATACTGAATCATTGGACTTTTTTTTTTTTTTGGAACAGAAGTTTTTTTTTTACCCTATGTCTGTAGTTCTTCCCTTCCATAATTTTCTTTCCAATTGAATTACGCCCATTTTTTTTAAAATTTGATGTTCTAATTTCTTTTGTGTTTTGAAAGCTTCCTTTTTGTCGTTTTTTCGTTTTTCCATTTCAAGGTTTACTTTATGTGGCGAAGATGTTATCACAGCTGTTGTTCTGCCTCCCTATGTATATTGACTTAACTCATTTTGGTAAGGGAGATAATATTTCTAACAATTCTTTCATTTTTTCTCTTTTTTGGGGGAGGGGGTTGTAGCTGCAGCCTTCATGTTGACCAGTCTCTTCATAACTTACTCTTTTCTATTCGTTTCCTATATCGTTAAAATCTTTTGCTGTCACTGATGTTTTTCTTCCAGATTATTTGTCTGTGTAGTTTCATCATTTTGTTTACTCTCTTAGTTTTAGCAGGTTTCATGATTACTGACTCTTACTTCAAAATATCACTAGCAAGAGAATCAACGGATCTATCTGCAGTGACTATGTGCTCGTCAGGAATAAGTGCAGAAGCAGCTGCAAAATGGTGACTTTTACTTTTAAAAACATGCCTGTTAGGAGGCCAGTTACCAAAACATATTTTTTATGTTTATACAGGCCTAAACTGTATAAAGAAATTGATCAACATGTATATATATATAAATTTAATTAAATTATTCAAAAAATTGCATGGAGATAGTAAACGATTATAAAATATTAAAAAATAGCGCCCAAAGCGGACAGCCTTCGAAATTCATTAGTTACTTTTCTAATTCATGATCGTATATCTGGTCAAATTTAAGCAACTCAATCTGCTCCAAATAAGGCAACTGCGCCATTTTTTTAAAACAGATAATCTCAAGACTAAGAACAAAAATGAAAGCAAACAAATCAGTTTGAAAAGTATGCGCAATAAAGGCATGAATTTAGATATGTATATGAAAACATAGCAACTTACCATAGTTAAGTATTCTCTTACGTTTAGGAGGAAAAAATTAGATCAAAACAGCTAATTTTAGGTTTTTTAAAAAATTGTCTGAAAACAGATATTATCAGGCGGGTGCTTCTTTTAATCATAAATGACGTCATTCTGATGAGTAGGATTTCTGCAGTAGCTGACATCTCTTTCTATAATTAACGGCAGAATTGCTGCGGTCTATTTAAAGAGGCGCGGTCCAATTATGGCTAATCTCCCCTACTATCCGTCGATTATAAGTGGAACCAAAAATTCTAATAAGTAAAAATTCAATACGTAACATTGCAGTATCATTTAACTTACCAAAATTATAACTCCAGTTATTCAGTGGTTGTGAAAATAAAAATAAACATCCAAGTAAAATGAAAAAATAACGTGCATAATATGAAAGAGTACATGAAAAATTGTATGATGGCGTTTCATAGAGTGTGCAATTTTAGAATATTTTAATTTATTTGTTTTGGAAATGACTCGGGTAGTGTAGAATCATGTAGACACTCAAATAAACCTGTTTTTGTTTTAAATGCTTTAATTGACACTTTTTTAGTAATTAAAATTAGTTCATTAGTACAGATTCCTTTTGTAGACTTTATAATAAAATCAAATAATCTATCTGAGTAAATTCTACGCCTCATGCTTTAATATATTCGTGTATTAGATGTCTACGATACAGAGGCGGATCCAGAGAATCGTTTTTTTTTGGGGGGGGGGGGGGCGATACCGAGTGACATATAATCAACGTAGTCATACTTTCTGTTGCTCAAATCCTTCCTTGCAGTTAATTATTAAATGAATATGAAATTAATGCGATTTAAAAATATTACAGACTCTAGATTATCCGACATCCGATTAACCGAAACACTCGGTTATCCAGCACTCTTATTTTATAATCCGCCCTCTCCGCAAAATATCGTTTATTGTTACTTATTAGGTCGTAAAATTAAAAACGTTATAACAGAATTTATTTATTAAATGTCTTTTTTTTTCTTTTTCTGTTTACTCTTATACTATGGTAATTATTTATCTTATTTTTTGTTCTTTTAGTTATGGTAAACAACGTTAATAACACAACCCTGCGATGATTATCTTTTTAAACTTTTGATAATTGATTTTGATGTAAGACTTTTTTTAAATTTGCGATTTATGGAAAATCCTAACGTCACCTGTACGTTAGGATACGTTAGGGTGACGTATGGAAAATCCTAACACATGGTAAAAAATGAAGATCATTTTTGGATTCAGCACTAAAAAATACATAAGAACCAATTATCGAAAGCTGAAAAACATAACCATCACATCCATTTTTTAATATCAGATTTCTGAAAGAGGATAATCTCTGAAAAAGGATCCCCTTCAGAAATCTGACGAACCGTTAACATACTAGAAAGTCAAAATGTGTCATCTAAGTGGTGTGTATACCTCTTCACTGGCGCGGATCCAAGGAAGGGGGGGAGAGATCCCCCTTTGGATAAAAAAATATAAAGCCACCGATTATCGCGAATTTCGACAAATGGTCGCCGAAAAAAATCAATTTCGTCAATCGTTCGTAAATAAAAGAAATGCGAATTTCGTCAAAGGATCACGCAAAAAAACGCGAATTTCGTCAAAGGATCGAGCATAAACGTGAATTTCATTAAAGAAGCGCGGAAAAAACGTGAATTTCGCAAAAAAATCGGACATTTCATCAAAGGACCACAAAAAAACGTGAATTTCGTAAAGGACCACGAAAGAAAACGCGAATTTCGTCAAAGGATCGCAGAAAAAAACGTTAATTTCGTCAAAGGATCGCAGAAAAAACGCAAATTTCGCCAAAGGAACGCAGAAAATTACGCTAATTTCGCCAAACAATTGCGAAAAAAACGCTAATTTCGCGAAAGAATCGCACAAAAAATGCGAATTTCGTCAAAGAATCGTGAAAAAAATACACTAATTTCGTCATAGATCCGCGGACAAAACACACAAGTAGCACCAGGAGGAGATTCCCCTAGGTGCGCATCCAGGGGGGGGGGGGGTCGATCGGGGCGGTCGCTCCCCCAAGATATAAATTCAATGTTTTTATCGGCAGTTTTCCCGGATCAGACAGACAAGCAAACGAAAATACTTTTCAGGTGTCAATGGTAAACCTCACTGACGTTTCGGCAGTTAGTGAACAAAATAGGATTATATCCTGTCAAAAGGAATATGGCGCCATAATTTTTTACACTAATGGGTTGAGGTGGGGACGATGCCATTTCGTGTACCTTTTGTTGAATCTCTACAACAGAAATTGACAACGTTATGCGGATCCCTTTAAAGTGTTGAAATTCTTTCGTTCTTTCAAAGAAGCTGCAATTCTAATTTCTGTATAACGATATTTTTGAGGAGTGCTTTATTGTTTGAGAAAAGAATGGGATTCATAGCAATTTCCAAAGAAAGAAAGAAACAAGAAAAAGAAAGGTCCTTTGAAAAATTCAAGCATCTTAATGTTTTCTGAAGAAAACCAATAATATCTCTGTTCTAAAAAAAAGTAACTACCGCTGTCACCGCCGCCGCCGCCGCCGCCGCCGGTTTTGATTTTTTTGTGACCGGAGGCCTTTCTTCGTTAATATTAACAAAAATAATGCATACAAAAATATGAAAATCGGTGGTTTTATACAGAAATGTTTGATAAACACGCTGATGCAGACAGTTTTCAAATCGAAGAATTATTTTAAGAGTTATTTAATGCTAAAGTTGGACATAATCGTTCCACTAAAAAAGTTTTATAGCAGCAAAAAAATACATGACAGTGTAATCATTTTTAGATCATTTTATGCGTTAGAATTTGCCGGAGTGCAGATTGCATTAATTTTTTTTATTTTGACTCATTTTTTCAGGTTTTATTTCTATTTTAAATTCAAATTTTCAGCATTTCTAGAGATATTTTTTACAGATTTCAGAAAATTGTACTAATTTAAACTGTTGCCAACTGTATAAAAAGCGCAAGCAATAATGTTTGCTTCAAATTAAAAATTTATTTACACGTGACTATTATACACAGGAAAAAAACTTTCAAATTAGAATTAAATAATTACGTATAGAAAGCAGGAACTTATTAAAAATTACGTCATAAAAAGTATACACATGAATTTTAAAAGAGAAAGGATATTGTAAAATAATAAATTCATTAACATGCGTTAGAAGTCTTAGGAGAAATTACGTCATATTTACGTCACAATATAGTTATTACATAAAATGAACACAAAATAATATTGCAAAAAAGTTTAAATTTAGAAATTGCGCTAGACATTTATTTGATATTTTGAGAATTAATTTAAAATGTCTCATTTAAAAGAACTTCCTTTTCGCTTTGTTAAAAAATACCAGGAGACAAAGACTCTCTTTACTTAATTCCTTTTATATTAGCTTATTTTGAAATGTTGTTACACGTGTATACGTCATCAAGTTATTTTTATTTCGACGTTTTATTTGTGTTTTTATTAATGTTGTACGAATTTATTTGTTCTTTCGTTATTTAAAATAAAAATTATATCAATTTGTACAATTTGGCGAGTGGTTTGGCGATTTATATAATTTGGCGAAATTGGTCGATAGGATAATCAAGTAGTACCGCAGCGGATTTGGCGTTAAAATTCCACAATCAAAGAGAAATGAATAGAAATTCGTTTATAGGGAGATCGCCACTGTTTTTTAAATTATAATTCAATCTTTCGAAATCTTTTTAAAGCCGATCAAATTAGCGTGCATTTAGAGTTTGCGGTGTCTGGACGGGGGTTGGCGAGCGTAGCTCGTAGGGGGCCGAGCCCCCTAGTGTGTTAAAAATATACTGTAATTTCCACCCACATTGGTAAATTTCAAGGGTATTTCATGAATGAAAAAAAAATTATTATGTCCTAATCCTAGTCAGTTAAAAGCTAAAATGAGTATGGTGTATTGATTTCTTAAAAACCAACTAGGTAATTTAAATTAAAATAATAAAACTTTGTAAAAAATCACCATAAAATAAAAGCAAAACATAGGACGCGTTTCGAGCTAAAATATAACAGCCCGTCATCAGCTACAGTAAACACGTGTCCGTAAGCGGACAAGGTCAAAAATGAACTGAAAGGGAGAGAATGTTGCAAAGAATGCGACAGATGGCGATAGCTGAAAGGGGTCCCTGCAGAAGAGAAAAGCGTTGCCAAAAAGATAGAAGAGAAATTCATAGGAAAAAAATGGAAATAAATAAAATAAAAGACGTAAATTAAAAAATATAAATAATAATAATAAATAAATAAATATAAAAGAATAAGACAAGAAAAAACCAAAAGATCCTTTTTTGTTGTTTTTTAAACAAAATAAAAAGAAAAGAAACAAGAGAAGAGGGAAAAGAATTACAAAAGTAATTTCCACGCTGGAGATAGGAAAGGAGATGATGGGAGATCATTGACAAGATTAGCAGAATTTTTAGAAATAAAATATGCTTTATGAAAATCCAAGTGAGAGGGAGAGGTAGGGGAAGAAATAATTTTGGCCATGGAGAAATTGAAACAATGACCGGAAAACCAACAGTGAGAAGCAATCGAAGATTTAGAGATTTCTTGATTTGCAATATACCTCTGATGCTCGCCTAATCTGAATTTTAAAGCTCTCTTTGTTTGACCAATATAACCTAAATTGCAAGAGCAAGGAATAAAATAAACACCCTACCGGTTCTCAGTAGGAATGGGATCTTTTAGAGAAGAGAATTTAATTTTATTCATAGGTTTGAAGATAACTTTAAAATTAAAACGAGAAAGGATTTTAGCAATTTTAAAACTGAGAAGAGAACTATTATAGAGTTAAAATTAGGAGGATTATTTGAATCAGAAAAAAGACGTTTAGGCTTATTAAATTTATACAAAGCTTTATCAATCAAAGAGGGATTATAACCACGAGCAAGGGCAAGAGATTTGAGATAATTAATTTCATTATTCCGAGTAGAAGAGTCAGAACAAATGCGTAACGCCCTAAAAACAAAAGTATAAAAGGACACCACTTTTTGTTGAGGAGGATGATTTGAAAAATCATGAGGAGGAAGAGATACAGCGAAAGGTTTTCTGTAAACGGAGGTAGAAAACCGATCTGGGTGTTTCGAAACCAAGACGTCAAGAAAAGGAAGAGAATTGTTCTCTTCGACTTCGAGAGTAAATGGAATTCAAGGATCAACAGAATTAACAAGAGAAAGGAGATTAGAAAGATCCAGGTCAGAGGGAATTAAAATGAAAATATCATCAACATACCTAAACCAAAGGAAATTTATATAAACTGAAGAGTTTTTCTTCAATAAAATGCATATAAATTATCACATAAAAGAAGAGACAGTGGATTACCCATGGCCAAACCCTCAGTTTGAGAATAGAAAGAATTATTAAACTGAAAAGCAGTTTGCCTGACACAAATACTAACTAAATGCAGGATTTCATCAATCTCCATGGAAGAGTAATGAAATTCGCGCAACCTTCTTTCCAAACAATCAATTGCCCCTTGAACAGGCACGTTAGTGAAAAGGGATTTAACATCTAAGGAAACCATTATATAATTGCAAGGAGAAAGGCGTTTAATTTTATCAACAAAGTGAAAAGAGTTTTTCACAGTGTGAAAGTTAGTGGAAGATAAAGGAGCGAGTAACTTAGAAAGGAACTTCGCAAGTTTATAAGAAGCAGTACCAATATTGGAAACGATAGAGCGAAAGGAAAGAGTAGGTTTATGGACCTTAGGAAGAGCATAGAAACGAGCACAATTAGCGATAGAAGGGGTGACCAAACGTTTGGTGTTATCATTAAGAATGACAGAATTTTTAATGACATGCTTGATATCAGATAAATGCTTAGTAGAAGGATCCTTCTTTAATTTGGAATATGGACCAGAGTTTAACATAGATTCAACGTGGGAAATATAATCAAATTTATTGAGAAGAACTGTTTGACCGCCTTTATCAGCCTTACTAATAAGAAGGTTAGGAACGGAATTATGTTCCTCATGCTTTTTTAAATCATCCTCCTCAACAAAAAGTGGCGTCCTTTTATACTTTTGTTTTTAGGGCGTTACGCATTTGTTCTGACTCTTCTACTCTGAATAATGAAATTAATTATCTCAAATCTCTTGCCCTTGCTCGTGGTTATAATCCCTCTTTGATTGATAAAGCTTTGTATAAATTTAATAAGGCTAAACGTCCTTT
This sequence comes from Maratus speciosus, assembly GCA_963932465.1. Lineage (NCBI taxonomy): Eukaryota > Metazoa > Arthropoda > Arachnida > Araneae > Salticidae > Maratus > Maratus speciosus. The sequence continues at coordinate 524,430,295 of OZ010786.1, forward strand.
TTCTGATTCAAATAATCCTCCTAATTTCAACTCTATAATAGTTCTGCCCTTTTATTCTCTTCTCTGTTTTAAAATTGCTAAAATCCTTTCTCGTTTTAATTTTAAAGTTATCTTCAAACTTATGAATAAAATTAAATTCTCTTCTCTAAAAGATCCTATTCCTACTGAGAACCGGTGGGGTGTTTATTTTATTCCTTGCTCTTGCAATTTAGGTTATATTGGTCAAACAAAGAGAGCTTTAAAATTCAGATTAGGTGAGCATGAGAGGTATATTGCAAATCAAGAAATCTCTAAATCTTCGATTGCTTCTCACTGTTGGTATTCCAGTCATTGTTTCAATTTCCCCATGGCCAAAATTATTTCTTCCCCTGCCTCTCCCTCTCACTTGGATTTTCATGAAGCATATTTTATTTCTAAAAATTCTGCTAATCTTGTCAATGATCTCCCATCATCTCCTTTCCTATCTCCAGCGTGGAAATTACTTTTGTAATTCTTTTCCATCTTCTCTTGTTTCTTTTCTTTTTATTTTGTAAAAAAAAAGGATCGTTTGGTTTTTTCTTGTTTTATTCTTTTATATTTCTTTATTTATTATTATTATTTATATTTTTTAATTTACTTCTTTTATTTTATTTTAATTTTGTTTATTTCTTTTATTTCCATTTTTTCCCTATCAATTTCTCTTCTATTTTTTTGGCAACACTTTTCTCTTCTGTATATTCCCCTTTCAGCTAGCGCCATCTGTCGCATTCTTTGCAACATTCTCTCCCTTTCAGTTCATTTTTGACCTTGTCCGCTTACGGACACGTGTTTACTGTAGCTGATGACGAACTGTTATATTTTTAGCTCGAAACGCGTCCTATGTTTTGCTTTTATTTTATGATGATTTTGTACAAAGTTTTATTATTTTAATTGCTTCATATCGCCAGTTTTCGTTGCTGTTTCGCTATCAACTTGGTAATTTGTTCTTCCCTTCTTTGCCCCGATCTAACCCCCCCCCCCCCCCAGGTGGATGCGCGCCTAGGGGAATCTCTTCCCAATGCTAATTGTGCGTTAATTTTGGCGACCCTTTGACGAAGTTCGCGTTTTTTCAGCGATTCTTTCGCGAAATTCGCGCATTTTTTTCGCAATTCTTTGAAGAAATTCGCATTTTTTTAGAGATCTGTTGACAAAATTAGCGTTTTTTGCGCGATTCTTTGACGAAATTTGCGTTCCTTTTGCAATTTTTTGACCTGCGAACGATTGACGAAATTGATTTTTTTCGGCGACCATTTGTCGAAATTCTTGACAATCGGTGGATTTTTTTTTTTTTGGGGGGGGGGGGACGATCGCCCCCCCCCCGTGTATCCGCGCCTGCTACGATACATACTTGAACAGACTTTCCCTGTATTCCTTTAGGAATTTGCGTTCAGTGAATTATAAAAGCTCAGTCGAAATACACAAATTTCGGTAATTTCATTCAGGACTAGGTTTACGTTGTGATTTCTCAGTTCTTCACACTGACTTATTTTATTAGTATATTTGGATTTTTGTTTTATTTTCTTAACAATTTGGCGCCATTTGGATGTCAAAATGGGATGATTCAGTTCGTGGTTTTGCGCACTAATAAAAAATTTCTTTCTGATTAATCGAGAAACCGTTTTAAAAAAAAATACTGCATTTAAGGAGAACAGCGCTAACTGAAACCGAAGAAATCGAGAGAAACCTGCAATGTTAAAAAAGAAAAAAAATCAAAAGTTTATTTTTCTTCCTCTTTTCTTTTCTTCTCTCTCTCTTTTTCTTAAATTATAGATTAATTCTTAAATAAGAGATTTATAAATACTATTTTTGATATTCTTTCTTAATAAATTTCTTATTACTAATGAATCACTGGCCTGTCAGTGACTTAATGAAAAATATTAAAGCCGAATCCATCTCCAGTACGCAATTAATTCTTTTATTTCTTCCGGAGAATTCAAATTTATTCATTAACTTTGATTTTTAATTAACTTTTAAATTAGTCTGATTCAATGAATCAAATTTTTTGAAAACTATGTAAGTTTCGCTAATGAATTTTGTGAATATTTCCTTCAATCTAAATTTAAAAAGAATAAATTAATTTCAGAGTCATGTTTTTTTTATTTTTTTATTTTTCGAAATTTTTGCGGGTATTGGTTCATTCTCTGTACAGATTCCTTTTGTAGACTTTATAATAAAATCATATAATCTATCTGACTAAATTCCACACCTCATTATTTAATATATTTGCTTATTAGAAGTCTGAGATACATACTTGAACAGACTTTCCCTATATTCCTTTAGGAAATTTGTTCTGTGAATTATAAAATCTCAGTCGAAAGTCACAAAGATCGATAATTTCATTCAAGACTAGGTTTATTGTTGTGATTTTTCAGTTCTCCGCACTGACTTATTTTATTAAATTGAGTTTTTATTTGGCAAGCTACATAAAATGCTGAAAATCTTAGGGATTCTCACTGATGTTTAAGCAAATCATTCTGCAAATCTTGCAAACAAAACCCTCCTTACTGCATAACATCTTATTTCTAATGAAACTTGTCTTCTTCTTTCTAAAGAAATACAAATAAAGAGGCTCTGTGAAGATAGAAGGAAAGATATACATTTTAAAAGCAAGAGTAAAGTCTTTTAATTACACAAGATTTTTAAAGCGAATGGAATTATAAAAGCTCAATCGAAATACACAAAGTTTGGTAATTTCATTCAAGACTAGGTTTACGTTTTGATTTCTTAGTTCTTCACACTGACTTATTTTATTAAATTTAATTTCTATTTGGCAAGCTGCATAAAATGCTGAAAATCTTAGAGACCGGTCCTCACTGACGTTTTGGCAAATCGTTCTACAAATCTTCCAGACAAAACCCTCCTTACTGCATAACATTGTATTTCTAGTGAACAATTGTCTTCTTCTTTCTAATGAAATGCAAATAAAGACGCTTTGTGAAGACAGGAGGAAAGATATACTTTTGAAAAGCAAGAGTAGAGTCTTTTAATTACACAACATTTTTAAAGTGAATGGAATTATAAAAACTTAGTCGAAATACACAAAGTTCGGTAATTTCATTCAAGACTATGTTTACGTTTTGATTTCTTAGTTCTTCACATTGACTTATTTTATTAAATTTAATTTCTATTTGGTAAGCTGCATAAAATGCTGAAAATCTTAGAGACCAGTCCTCACTGACGTTTTGGCAAATCATTCTACAAATCTTACAGACAAAACCCTCCTTTCTGCATAACATCGTATTTCTAGTGAACAATTGTCTTCTTCTTTCTAACGGAATGCAAATAAAGAGGTTCTGTGAAGACAGGAGGGAGATATACTTTTGAAAAGCAAGAGTAAAGTCTTTTAATTACACAACATTTTTAAAGCGAATGGAATTATAAAAACTCAGTCGAAATACACAAAGTTCCGTAATTTCATTCAAGACTTTGTTTATGTTTTGATTTCTTAGTTCTTTACACTGTCTTATTTTATTAAATTTAGTTTCTATTAGGCAAGCTACATAAAATTCTGAAACCTTAAATATCTCACTGGCGTTTTGCAAATCCTTCTACAAATCTTGCAGATAGCACCCTCCTTACTGCATAACATCCTCTTTCTAGTACACACTAATCTTTCCTTTGGCAACGGCGGTTTTGTGAAGATAAGAGAAAGGTATAATTTTGAAACGCAAGAGCAAAATCTTTTAATTACACAATATTTTTATAGGGAACGGACAAAGTCCATACGTACCATCGTTTGGTACAAATTTTTAACATCTCCTGTAAGTATGTCTGCTGACATTCTGCCTTATCTCAGTCATATTTCTATTTTTAGCGTATTAACAATTCTGAGTAACTAGTGGTATACTTCTAGCTGTAGTAACTTTACACCCATTCTATTCTTTGAATGTCTTGCAATATTACGAGTCATTGGGAATTGAAAAAATGTAGTTTTAAAACTACTTAAGACGAAAATGATTATAAATCAAATATATAAAGAATTATTTAATTTTTTTTTAATTTTAAGAAATAAAAATTAAAAGTTATTAAACTAAAGTCAAAGAATGGTTAGTATGTAAGATGGTAAAACTTAAGATAGATAAATTAAGTTAGAGTATAGCTGTAGCTATGAAAACTACTAAATTTAAAGTATAAAAGGTTAAAAAAAATTAAAGTTAGTACTTGTTCAAAAATGACACTCACCAAGGAATGGCAGAAAAGCTGTAAAGGAGTTGGCAAAAGCCACATTACAAAAAAGGCACTAATCAGGGCAATATATATACATCTATATTGAGGGGGGGGGGGTACATTTTATAGATCTTTTTTCTTTTTTGAATTTTTAAAATAGACAGAATGGTGAACTCAAAGTTCACTGTGTGTCCATAATTGTGGAATATTCCGGACGTTTACGATGATGGAGTTCGAAGGCATCATAGACAGGTAGCTCCACTAATATTTCATTTGGTAAGTCAAAAATTTTGCAGTAAAAATTCTTTGCAAGATCATTAATGCGTTTGCGTAAAGTTATAGTTTGAGGTCTCTACGGATTGTAGAGTTGCGTAGGTAGCATGAAACGTTACGTACTGCACGAAGATTGTCCATGGAGATGATTTGCAGGTAAAGCATCAGGCCGGACAAGCGTAAGTAATAATAAGAAGGATACAAGAGTTGTAGAGAAGGAGTTTGGTATAGATCGAGTCTTTGAAAACAGGTGCAAGAGAAATATATTACAAAATTTATTTATTTTTTTAAATAGTGGTGCGAATATGAAAACAAAAATAGTCGTCAGTGGCAACTCTTCAGTACCACTTACAGTCTCTCTCGCTGGATAAAACTTTTCTACTATTTAAAGTTATTATTATTATTATTATTATTATTATAGCAAAAAATCTTTGCCCTTTTAAAGGAAGAATGTACGTTCAGGATTTTATTAAATCAATTCAAGAATATTTTGGATGATAGCCAACTTTAACAACAATTTCTGAAAGGATTTACGTATAAAGGATGTTTTACGCAATCATTATTTTGGGTGGTGATAATTATATCTTCTTTTACTTCATTTGCATAAATTTATTGAAAATTACATTCTACGTGATGTGGAAATTTTTATTAAAGTACGCAATTAGTTGTGAATAAACTAATCGAATTTTGCACGCTCAATTCTTATTTCTTCACTGTTAAGTTAACCTTTAACTTAATTAGTTAAAACTTTTATTTCACTTTTGTCTTGAGATTTACATATTAACTCTGTAGTTTTTATTTCCTTACCATTTGCTAGCTTCATTAAATGTCCTGAATATATTCGCCATTATTACTTTTGTAACAATACTTCCCTTTCGCCTTTCAATATTTAAAAAGAATCATCAAACTCGATATTAAATTTCTGAGACTAAATAATAATAATAATAATATTTTTGTTGCATTTATTTAAAAAAATTAAATCAATGATTATTTACTAATTAATTAATTAATTAATTTAATTGATTAAATTTAAGTTTTGTTTTACAAGTAGTGAAAAAAAAAACATAATTCCCTATTAAATAAGAAAACATTATATGATTCATAATAAAACAAAAGAACACATAGGACGCATTTCGGGTTGGAAATTTTAACAACCTGTCCTCAACCAAAGTAAACACGTGCCGTAAGGGGACAAGATCACAAGTGAGCAGTAAGACTGCGTTTAGAAAGAAAAAGTGCCTCCCGTCATTCTAAAGCAGTGGTTCCCAACCTTTTATTGGCCACGTCCCACAGAAGCATCTGCAATATCATGATGCCTCCCCCCCCCAACTTCATCACATACATACTGCTAAGTAATTTTACGTGTAAAAGTTTCTTCATGTTACCAGAGAGAATAGATAAAAATAGCTCATTCAATGAAAAATTGAGAAAAATCGCATAAAACCTTAATAACCAGAAAAATTATAAAAAATTTTAAAAATAAAAATGGGAAGAGGCATTGTTAAAAAAAATGTAAAGATTGGTCATATAATTCTGGTGTGTTTTCGATTTTAACATTTTGATTTGGAACTTTATTAAAATTTAACAAAAAAAAAAAAAAAAAAAAAAAAACTCATTTTTAAATTTTGAATGTAACTTTTATTCTTAGTCTAAAACATTGCTTTTCCAAAAAAAGGACAGTAAATAAATTAGTTAAAAATTTGAAATTGCCTCTCCCCCCCCCCCCCCTAAAGAGTCAAATTGCCGCCTGGTGGGGCGTGGGAACCACTGTTCTAAAGCAATAAAACGTGGTTTTTAACAAAAGGGAGGGGAAATCAACAATGGTTTCAACAATGAAAAGCAGATAAGGAGATTAGATCGAACTGGAAGGAAACTTCTCTCTCCTGCAGGACGTCTTGCACTTTCCTTGTAAAGCCATTAATGATGAAAAACGACGCGTGACCATAAGAAAAAACACCGACACTGAATTAAGTCCAATGATACACTTCTCTGGACCTTAAGGGTAGAAAGCAAAGCTTACAAAAAACGCAACAGGTGGCGCTAGCTGAAAGGTAAACACCCATCGCAGAGGAGCAAATGCAGCAGGCATGCTCGCAATACCTACTCGGTTCAGATTCGACACTGGTATTTCTCAGTATATTTTTCTGGTATGAAATGTTGAATATTTTAAAATACTTAGTTTTGTTATTATCATAATGCAGTAATAAAAATATCCTAATCCTAATGATATTATAAAACGGAAAGTGTAAATATGCTTGGTTAAAATCAGAATCAAAACGAATAACCAATTGTTTTTGTATTCATTATCAATTATATTATTATTTTTTTCCAATACTTAAATTTTCCTTTGAGTTAATAAAATTTGCATAGTTTATTTGCGTGTAATACATAAAATAAAAGTTATAAAAATAAAACCAACTTTCAATTGAATGTAGTTGAAGAATATTCTTTTGAGTTTGTAATATTGTATAGCAATTCAAAGAAAAAAATAGGAAAACTGATTTGACATAAAAGAAATAACAGGCACACTAATGTTAAACTTTATAAAAATGCACCTGATGCGAAAATTCATGAGTGATTGTGTTTCTGCACTTTTTATAACCACTATTTCTTTCTAATAGTAATATTCGCCTTATAAATTACGAGATTAAAAGATTCGACGATTACTATAGGAAATAGCGATATAAAAAAGTCCTTCCGGCCAGTGCCGGGAGGAAGAGGTAGCTTTCATATTCCTTATTTTAAAAAAGCCAAATTATATTATTCAAACACACGAAGCTCAATTTAATGGAAACCGAATATAGGAGATTCAATACTAATTTTTATCAATAAAATGAATGAGAATTTCGCGAAATTAGTCAGCTTTATCCCAGTTGCTTTTCTTTAAAGTAACTTATATTTGGCTGCCAAATTCGGCGATTTTTTAAAGTGCCTGCCATTTTAAGACAACATGGTGGATGTGGCTAACCAGTGAACTTGGTCGAGACCTTAGTAATTGCTGTGCACATGCTCACTCACATCGGAATCGGTTGATATATACAAGTGCTGTCGCAGGCAAAAAAACAGATTTTTCAAAATGTCACCCATATTAGAAATTGAAACTGCTATATCTGAGCCATTTTTTAAGATAAAGACAAACAAAAAATGCTCCTGAATCCTTATATCAAGGTCAAATACTTAAGAAATAAACCTTTTTCAATTTCTAATATTTTTGCAGCTCACTTTAAATATAATTTTTTTTTTAATTTAATGGCCGCCATTTTGAAACAAAATGGCTGATGAAGCTGGCCAGCGAACTTGCCCGAGATATTGATGTATACTATACACATGCCCTCTTACATCGAAATAGGCGAGTACGTGTGTTATTGCGTAACAAATACAAGATCGTTTCAAAATGTTAGCCATGTTAGAAATTCAAAGTGCTATAATTCAACCATTTTTTAAGATATAAACAAAAGAACAAATTTTCATAAACAAAAACTGCTCCGGAATCTTTGTATCAAGGCCAAACACATAAAAAAATCTTTTTCATTTTCCAATTTTTTAATACCTCATTTTAAATTTTAAATTTAATTTTTTTAATGGCAAACCTTTTGAAACAAGATGGCGAATTAAGCTGGCCAACGAACTCGGTCGAGACATTGGTATGTACTATGTACAGACCAAGTTACATCCAAATCGGTTCATAAATACGCCTGTTATCGCGTGACAAAAATCAGGTAGTTTTAAAATGTCAGCCACAAGAGAAATTCAAAATGCTATAACTCAGCCATTTTTTTAGATATAGACAAAACAAAAACTATTCCGGAATCTTTCTATTAAGGTCAAACACATACGAAAAAAATCTTTTTCATTTTCCAATTTTTTGGTACCTCATTTTAAATTTAAAATTAAATTTTTTTTTTAAATGGCCGCCATTTTGAAACAAGATGGCGGATGAAGCTGGCCAACGAACTCGGTCGAGATATTTGTATGTACTATGTACACACCAAGGTACATCCAAATCGGTTCATAAATACGCCTGTTATCACGTGACAAAAATCAGGACGTTTCAAAATGTCAGCCACGCTAGAAATTCAAAATGCTATAACTCAGCCATTTTTTAAGATATAGACGAAACAAAAACTGCTCCCGAATTTTTTTATCAAGGTCAAACACATAAGAAAAAAATAATTTTTCAATTTTCAATTTTTTGGTACCACATTTCAAATTTAAATTTTTCTTAAAAATTTAAATGGCCGCCATTTTGAAACAAAATGGCGGATGAAGCTGGCCAACGAACTCGGTCGAGACATTGATATGTACTATGTACACACCGAATTACATCGAAATCGATTCATAAATACGCCTTTTATAGCGTGACAAATTTCAGGACGTTTCAAAATGTCAGCCATGCTAGAAATTCAAAATGCTATAACTCAGCCATTTTTTAAGATATAGACAAAACAAAAACTGCTCTCGAATCTTTGTATAAAGGTCAAATACATAAGAAAAAAATATTTTTCCATTTTCAATTTTTTGGTACTACATTTCCAATTTTAAATTTTTTTTAAAATTTTAAATGGTTGCCATTTTGAAACAAAATGGCGGATGAAGCTGGCCAACGAACTCGGTCGAGACATTGGTATGTACTATGTACACACCGAATTACATCGAAATCGGATCATAAATACGAGAGTTACAGTGTGACATAGGTCAGATATATATATATATAGCCCGGCTCTTTGCAAAGAGCCTAGGCTGTTTGCAAAGAGCCGGATTTCTCAATTAGCCTACGACATATATATGTATATGGATATATATATATATATATATATATATATATATATCAATTTTGAACGGAGGGTGGTTTCGGGGTCTCGGGGTCATGATCGATGAAAATATACCAAAATTTTTTGAAATCGCTTTCCTCCGAACGGCTGCAATAGGTAGCTTTTTGTAATGAAAGCTACCTAAAATTCGAAAACACAATTACCCTGAAAACCAGTGTTATGTTGGTTATATTGGGCTAATATCTGCATTCGTCGCTAACAGTGTTGACAATTTAGTGGAATTCTGAATTCAAAATTTCTATCAGTCTTTTTAAAAAGATTTTTCACTTTATTTAATTGACGAATTCAGACTTTTCACTTTATTCATTCGACGAAAATTAAGTAAAGCGAAAATTAGTATTAAAATTTCTTTTTCTATGCGTAGTCCAGAGGAAATGTACATTTTATTTTGCAAAAGATCGGGTAGACGATTTTTTTCTGACTTTTTTATAATGATGCCAACATGGAAAAACCAAGTTTTCTAACACCATTTCTTAAGGCTAAATTTTCTGTGGCCAAAAAACAACAAAATTTTGGGACTTTTTTTTTTATATATATCTCGAGATCCGTTGCCGTAGCATGTTATTTGTTAAATACAATATTAAAGAGGATAAAATTCTCTACAACTTTCATATTTACAACTTTATTATACACTCACAATGGCGTAGTACGCCATTTCAAAAATAAGACAATTTTTTCAATGTTGTTAAAAACCGTGAAAAACATAGTTTTACTCTAATTATTCAAATTGTTCCCCGCGGATTTAATCGCGTATGTCGACTTCTAAAAATTGATAGCAATAAATTATCTGTTATTTGCACACTCACGTCTTTGTTTTCATCTCAACAGACATTTTATATTCAATAAATTTATATGATTTTAAAAGTAGGGCAGAGTGTAGATGAATGAGACAATTCTCATATTTAAGACAGTAATTTTAAGTGTATACAGTGCTAACTTCAAGCATTGTTTAAAAGAAATACTTCAATATTTAGTAACTCATTTGCAAGATAGTTTCAATTAAGAAAGAATTCTTGTTTAATTTTAATAATTTTACTAATTTTTATAATACATACATATTTTTCCAGGCATCGATGGGATAGGTATGAAAATTTACGAAAAACGTATTCTATTCTACACTACAGTGGTATATTTTATTTACCAATTTTTGATAACATATATTTTAATGTTTTACTGGTTTAAAGATAGAAAAATATTTTAGATAGATTTTGCAATGTTACCTCCTTTTTTCGGTACATTTCCCCTGAACTAGTATTTTGAATACAAAAATACGTTTAATTTTAACCCATTAACGCCCGAATTATTTTCTTCGTTAAAAATTAAAATTTCGGATTTCCCAACCCTTCTAAAAGAAGAGTAATTTTTATTTAATTTTGTCAAGGAATCTCCCTCGTGAAAGAAATTTACGACAAATAAGAAGATATTTATATTGATATTTGCTGCTGTGAAAAGCTCTTTCTTGCCACTAAGCCTAGCGATATAAAAATAAGCCACTGGGCGTTACTGGGTTACTGGGTTACAATGATCGCTATCATTGGTACTTGAACTATAATACCAATATTGAAAAATATTCGATTTACATTGGAAATATTTATAATGAAATATCAAAACTTTAAATTGTAGCTATTTCGAACAGAATGTCAATATTGCGAAAGTATTTACTTTATGTTAGTAATATTAATAGTGAAATTACAAAATATTTTTTGCCAATTTATATACTTGTGCATTATTGCAAAAAAAAATATTTTGCAATTTCACTATTAATATTTCTGTTATAAAGTAAATATATTTTTTTTATTTGCTTCTAACTTTTATTTGATGTATTGCAAACAAATAAAATATGTAAATGTTATTAACTTAAGTGAAATTTCTAAACATTGGGAAAAAAATTAATATGGTGCATAATGAATACAAAGTCATTTAATTGTCTGTTTTGACACTGAATTCAGTCAAACATTTTTGCACTTTCACATTTATAATATTATTAGAATTGAGATAGTATCATTATTACACTGAGATAATACCAAAACTAAGTGTTTCAAAATATTCAAAATTTCATACCAGAAAAATATACTGAGAAATACCAGTGTCGAATCTGAACCGAGTAGGTATTGTGAACATGCATGCAGCAGAGGAAAATGTTGTACAGGAAAGAGGAAAATCAATACTACACTATATACATAAAAAAATTTCTTTGAAAATACAGCAGGTTTTGTACATCAGGCTGTTTTATACATAAAAGTTTTTCTAAATGTATAATAAAAAATATATATTTATAGTCTTAAGTTTAAATGAGAGAATATTTTTGTATGTAGTTTAATTTCATATTCAAAAACTTCACGAACCATCAATCATATGACCTACATTTGATATCTGTTGTTTGATTTCGTATATTTAAATTTACATGCACGTACATTTCTCTTAGCGAAGTCAATATAATAAACTGAATATATCATTAAAGGGAAATAAGAATAATAACATGTACAATTTAATGTTTAAATATTTAGTAAAACAACTATATTTTAAAGACTTTTATAATGGCAACCAGTAAAGGTCACCATAAATATTATATTGCACAATATTTTACAGTATTTCTCGTCGGATACAATTTCTCTAAAAAATGAATAAAGAAAAAATTCAATTTTAGGAAAAATTTCCAGATTTTTTTTTTTTTTTTTTTTTTTTTTTTTTTTGTTTAAACATAAAAAATTATGAACGATATAGTGCACGCTTTCATACAAGAAATCATAATTTAATGCCTTTTTTTAAGGATTTTAACAACACCAAAAACTAATTTTACCTCTAGAGTTTGAAATTCGATTAAAAAGAGTTTTCCACGGTTGTAACAGTACAATGATAATTTTAACATAGTCTCCAGAAATGTGGATCCATGTTAAATGGACCGTCCATGTTAAATGGACGAAATATGCCAGCGTAAAATTTCCCATATCAAAAGAAGCAATCATTGCAGAAAAATAAAATCAACACCAGAAGGACCTAATAAAGAAGATCTTCAATTTGAGATCAAATGCATCCTCATAAATTAATTATAAACAGAGATATAGATTTTTTAAAATAACGTCGAGATACTGAAAATGACAGAATTTTTTTCTTCGTCACAACTTATGTTTAAATCGAGGTAGGGACTTAAATAATGGACAGAAAAACGTAAGGATTGAATTTTTGGATAGATATTTACTCAATCTACGTGCTTTTATAAAATTCAGCTTTAAAAACATTAATTTTCTATTCATAATTAGCAATAAACTGTTAATTAGTTCTAAAGTTTACAAATTATGCCAAATAGCGATAAACCCGCCAAAATATTTTAGAAATCTTATACTTTTCTTTTATATTATCCTTTTGCATTGATTTCATCGAAGATAACTATGGCTGAGATTCAGATAGATTTTTCGCTGTTAGCGAAATGAGTTTGACCAATCAGAAGCCTGCATGTTTGAGAATATTTGCTATATCTGGATCCCGGCCTATGTCATGAAAGTTTTGAGTCATTTTTTTAGTGCCGTGGATGAAGTGCAATGTTTGTAGAAATGTAGGCTAGGATCCAGATAGATTTTTCGCTGTTAGTGAAACGAGAATCGCCAATCAATAGCCTGCATTTCTGCAAACAGCGAAAAGTTCACAAAAATGCAGGCTTCTGATTGATGAGTCTCGTTTCTCTAACAGCCAAAAATCTATCTAGATTGCACCCAATGGAGGATATTCCAAATATGGGTTCGAGGCTGAAATAAGTCACGTGATACCGGTAATTTATCCAAAGATCTTCTAACTGATAAGAAGGGAAGTTACTACTACTTTGCCTCATATGAACCGTTTCATTGGCTAGCGGGGATTTACATTACACGTCTACGGAGCCTCCACTTCTTTACGATAGAAGTTTTTACCTTGACCACGTGATCAAAATGTAGATGGAATATCCTCCATTATGATGAACACAATTTTGCATTTCCACATCCAGGAAGGTTATTGATTGTCATAACAACATTACATATTCGAAACTATTTAAGGCACTGATTCTGAACTCCTTTGCTATACATTTTGATATTAAAGACGTTGTTGTTTCCATAGTAACAGTACTTTTCTGTATTGCTTTCTCTAAAACACAAATATAGAAATTTAACAAAGAGCGCTCAGAATCAACACCATAACAGAGAGCCTTTATACATAAGAATGGTGATATATGCACAGGAAGCATGCTCATTTCAAGTTTTTGCCGAAAGTATGGCTACAGCGTCTAGAATACCTTGTGTGGAAATATGCTATCCAAACAACGCTAAAAATTTGTATCCCTTAAATGTGCGACGATACTGCTAAAATCCCAAGTATCGATCACAGCTACATCTGCGTGATTTAGTATTACATTGTATAGACTAGCAATATCTTGCAGTTTGACAAAATATCCTGCAGATCTCGCTGTGATCTGTATATTTCAGCAGCATCGTTGCACAGTTAAGGGATACAATATTTTAGCACTTTTTTAAGTATTACAGGGAATGCCAATTTCCACACTATATATTCTAGGTGCTATAGTACGGCAATCCACTTTCTTGAATAGAGGCTATTCTATCTACGTTATTATCACGTAGTCAAGGCAAAAACGTCTAACGTAAAGAAGGGAAGGCTCCGTCGACGTAATGTAAATCCCCGCTAGCCAATAAAACAGTTCACCGGAGAAAGCAGTAGTAGTTTCCTGTTTCCCTTCTCATCAGTTAGAAGTTCTTTAGGTAAATTGCCGGTACCACGTGACTTTTTCAGCCTTGAACCCGTATTTTGAATATCCTCCGTTAGACGATACGCGCATGGACGAGCTTTATCAGACTGGAATTCAATATGCATTAGCCTGACGATAATGACACGCTCGCAAAGACCTTTAACGATTTGTTTTTATCACTTCTACCAATAAAACTTTATTGGCCATATGTCGCTACTTCGTTATAGCGACACACTTGTTCCTAATTGGATCCCGGCCTTAATGTATCAAAATACGGAGTTTGCTTTCTGTACTATTCCTGAGGTCAGTTATAACGTCTAGAAATATAGGCCGAGATCCAGATACATTTTTGCAAACAGTGAAAAGTTAGCAATAATTCTGGCTTCTGATTGGTCAATCTCGTTGCGATAACAAAGAAAAATCTACCTAGATCATGGTCATGGTGTGGAAACCGGCTATTCCAGTAATACTTTAAAAATTGCTAAAAATTGAATCCCATAAATATTGAAAAATACTGAATGACAAATGTCGATAGCAGCAACATTTTCCAGATCTTCTCTGAGCGAAACGTTTTCTCATTTGATGTCTTTTGAAATAGTTACGTTGGAATTACCATGTGTCGCTGTGATCGACATTCATCGTTCAGCCTCGTTCAACATTTATGGGATACAATTTTTTAGCACCTTTTTAATAAGCCGATTTTTAAACTATATCTTCTAGATACTATAGCTCCGTTATAGGCCTAGATTATATGTTGTAGAAATCGACTATCCCAGCAATACTTAAAAAAAGCGCGGAAATAGTGAATCCCTTAAATGTACAACGATGTTGAATTCCAAACAGTCATTTGCAGCGACATCTGCAGGATATTTTTTAAAGAAGAAAGAGACACGTGTAATGCACCGCTATAGTACAGCTCCTAGAAGATACAGTATGGAAAACGGCTATTCCTATAGTGCTTTAAAAAGTGCTAAAAACTTGTATCCCATAAATCTCCAACAATGCTCAGCGGCAATATGCTGATACGAGCGCCATCTCGTAACTCTTTTCAATATAAACCCTGTGTTTTCAAAAATTATAGAATGTTAAATATCGGAAAATATAAATATAAGATATTTTAGTCTTTTATAAGCTAATTTAGTTAAGGAATGACGTGGAATAGGTTAAAGAGTCGCTATTAGAATGACTATCGTTTTTAAATCACTATGATGGCGCTACGATCGACATCTTGTTATTCAGCATCGTTGTACATTTATGGGATTCAATTTTTAGCACTATTTTGTAGCCGTTTTCCACACTGTATCTTCTAGGCGCTGTAGCTATAGCGTCTAGAATACATAATGTGGAAATTTGCTATCCAAGCAGCGCTAAAAAGTTGTATCCCTTAAATGTGCACTGATGCTGAAATCCAGGGAACTGATCGCAGCGACATCTGTGATATACTTCCAAAGTAAACATCGTATTATTACACTGTTAAAAATATCGTGACAAATTACCTCTGTTTTTAAAGGCTATCTATTTTCTGACCAATGAGAACGCTACATAAGTACATATGGAGCGTTCTCATTGGTCAAAAAATAGATAGCCTTTAAAAACAGAGGTAATTTTTCACGGTATTTTTAACGGTGTACAACGGGCTTGACGCCAAGCACACGGGTCAGATAAATGTCAATAAAATGTAAAAAAAAAAAAAATGCTACAGCATCTAGACCAAATTATAGCGCCTAGAATATATGGTGTGGAAATTGGCTATCCCTGTAATACTTAAAAAAGTGCTAAAATATTGTATCCTTAAATGTGCAACGATGCTGCTGAAATATACAGATCGCAGCGAAATCTGCAGGATATTTTCTATAACTGCAAGATATTGCTAGTCTATACAATGTAATACGAAAATCCCGCAGATTTCGCTGCGATCGACACTTGGGATTTTAGCAGTATCGTCGATCATTTATGGGATACAAATTTTTAGCGTTGTTAAATATTTCGACACTAGGTATTCTAGACGCTGTTACCAAATCGTCATGAAGTTTTAGGAAATATCCTGCAGATATCGCTGTGATCGACTCATTGGATTTCAGCATCATTTGAAATTTAAGAGATCCAATATTTTAGCACTTTTTAAAGTATTACTTTGATAGCCGATTTCCACACTATATATTCTAGGCGCTGTAGCACCGCGGTAGCCTGTCTTTTTCGTTTACCTCGGAGTAGATATAGATGAAGTCTTTTGCAGCTGTTCCTAAACTGTGGCCAACAACATATAAGGCCAGTTAATAACGTCACACGGAGTTGATTATCTGTACACGGCAATGGACACAAAAAAAAATCGGCGCGCAGCTTTGTACTAATCATCGTGTAAAGATGATCCAACTCTGAGGCTAACGAAAAAGACAGGCTACCGCGGTGGGTCCGATTCTTCTTTTTTTACAGACCGCTGGAGTCACGTGATGCTCGAATGCACCAAAGAAGGTGCGTGAAAAGAGCATCACGTGACTCCAGCGATTTGAAAAAAAAGAAGAATCGGACCCACCGCGGTAGCCTGTCTTTTTCGTTAGCCTCGATCCAACTCCGTGTGACTTTTAAACATCATGAACTGGCCTATTATGTCATTGGTCGCGCTAACACCCTCCCTCCTGCGTCCACCGTATATAGCGGCATCTTGTACTGGAGACTGCTAAATGGGCTGCTATCGGTCAAAATCAAGAGAGAAAAGCGCAGAAGAGAGGGAAAGAACTCGTTTTTTTTAACTAGTTTTTCACATGGGAAGATTGACATGTCTGTTCCTCTCATTTCATAACTTCATGGTGGTGAAATAAGCCAAAGCCTCCTAAATATTTGAGAAAGTCTTGACTCGAGTCACGAAAACATCACACAAAGCAGGCAAAGCAAAGAAACAAAATCATTCATTGGCTCGTGAATATGAACGAGCCAATGAATGATTTTTCTTCTTTGTTTTGCCTGCTTTGTGTGACGTTTTCCTGACACGTGTCAAGGCTTTCTCCAATATTTAAAGGGTGTTGAATAGGCTGGGATCAAGATAGATTTTTCGCTATTAGCGGGATGAGATTGATCAATCAGACGTCTGCATTTTTCCGAACTTTTTGTTGTTTGCATTAAACACCGAAAAGCCTGCAAGGATGGAGGCTACTGATTGGTCAATGTAATTTTACTAACAGAGAAAAATTTATCTGGATCCCGGACATTAACTTTGGTTGGTTAAAACAATTTTGAATAAAATCAAATCAGGAAGTCAATGTTTGTTAACTTTTCTGGTTAGTTTAATTGAAATCTTCCTCGTCTATTACTGAAAACTGAGTTACAGTACTTTGGACAAAAAATTGAATATGAGTACACGACTTGTGCATATGTCACCACTCTAACACAGTGTTGCCAGTTGGGCTACTTTTTTTAATTCAGATACTTGATTGGCACCACTTTTTTGAAATTCTAAAATGCGCCTTATTTAATGACATTAATTAAGGCGAAAACAAAGAGAATTTTACCTTTTATAATAAGTGTTGGCAATCAAGAAATCTGAATTTAAAAAAGTAGCCCACTGGCAACACTGCTCTAACATATAAATGTTCTCTGTTATGACCATGATTCTAAGCGCAGTTGGTTAAATTTGAGTATCTGGGCATTAGAGAAAGCAATAGTGGCCCACCGTGGCTGAGTGGATACGACACCATGCCGCTAATCGCTTGAGTGCGTAGGTGGAAGCAGATTCGAATCCCGCCGTGATCCGCATGTGATATGATGTATGTGTTCAATAAATCAAACAAACAAACAAGCAAGCAATATGTCGCCCAGTGGCGTGGTCGGTAGCGACAGCTACTGCCACGGCTCGGGCATGGGTTCGAATCCTCGGGTAAGACATGGATGTAATTGTGAATGTCCCATTGTAGTAATATAATATATGTAATGGAAAATAAAAATTGTTGTGACTTGTTGTTGTTTCTGTATAATAAGGATCATTCCAGGCGACAGCCATAGTAGCTATAGGCCCCAAAGCATTGCACTTCGGTGGACTTCAAATGTCAAAGCAAGCAATAGTGAAAGGTACAGTTGTCATGGAAACAACGACTTCTTTAATTCGTATAGAAATTTAATGAATAGTAGTAAATGACTCAAGTTTAAAATGTAGGCAAATGGTCTGGAAATATCAATGTCTCCCATCTAGTATTTCACAAAATTAATTTAATAGATTCACATGATGTATAACTTGATGCAACTCTTAGCTAATGAAAATTCTGCAACAAGACTTATGTAGGTAGATCTTTTGAATGAATAATTCAGAATTCTGAGAACAAAACGAAGTTCTTAAGGGCTCTTCCTCACACCCCCCTCAAAAAAGGAAATACAATAGAAAGATATAAGAATTTGGATAGCTTCAATATGTCTGTGATCTTTTGTCAGAGTTCAGAAAAAGAGTCTGGGCATAAAAAACAACAACAACAACAACAAAAAATTGACGAACGATAAGACTATAGATTTCAGGCAATTTTTAACCGAAAAATATTTAATTCTAATGTATATGCGGCTTTAATAATAGACTATTAAAGATAATCAATTTAGGGGAAATTTTATAGTAAATTAATATCCTCACATTTATGCAAATAGCTATGGATAAACAGACTTGAGTAAAATTACATATTTATTCTTTCTTCTCTATAACACGATCTAAATGAAGATGAAGTTATATGTACAGTTTATATCTTTAAATTTTTAGATTTTTTTTTATCAAAAATGTTCCTTTATTATGTCTAAAATTGCTAGATTTACAGATATTTGATTCTTTAGATGCCTGCGGGGTTTCATTCTCGGATTAACCGTAGGTATTTGTAAAGGTAAATTTATTTTGCAAAACCGCCAGCAAAAAAAAGTTAGAAAAAACAATTAACTGACAGACTAACTGTAAATATATATTTTATTTCGACTCTGTTTTTTACTAAATTTTCATCTTTCGTAGAAAATTTTAAGGAGATATAAATTGAGAAAGACTGATACTTTGAAAGGAGAAATTGACTTTCCTTACTTTTAAATTATTAGTCACTATAAAAAATGAATGCTAGGTAAACAAAATGTATAATATTGTGTTTGCTCCCTGCTTATAAAGGCTATACAAGGACTAAATTTAATTTGAGCTAGTAGAATTATTTCAATTATATATCATTTGTTTTAGAAAAAGAACTGATATCTACTAAAAAACAACTTTTCAAAAGTAAAAAAAAGCCAAGCGAAAAAAAAAAAAAGGTGAAAGTTGTGGCTAAAAAATAGTGTGATATCAAATTTCCAAGCTTATATTACGGTACTTATTTAACATTTTTTGAGAAAAATTTACCATATGTAAGTCGAGTACCTAAGTATGCGTTGATAGAAAACCTTTTCTCCTTTACTAAATACATCATAACGTGTTTCTGAAAATTAAATTTTTTTTAATTATGCATGATGGGCTTGGCGGCCATCTTTCCATATTTTACACAAATTTCTAAGCACAAGAAGCTCGTAACATATTTGCATTATTAAGAATTTCGAACTTCTAGTTTTAGCTACAGACAGATAAATTAAGAAAGTTTTTTATTTCGAAAAAACAAATTGATTTTTACTGCTTTAACTAATTAATTAACTCCACTCCGAAAAAAGAGAATCATAAGATGAAACCTGAAGTTACTTCAGCTTTATTTTTAGACACAAATTTTTAGGAACTCATTTCCATAAATTAAAAGAATAAAATGTTTGGTTTAGTAACAATTTCGAACTTCCAATCTTAACAATGAACTTGTGTGCTTAGAAATTTGTGTAAAATATGGAAAGATGGCCGCCAAGCCCATCATGCATAATTAAAAAAAATTTAATTTTCAGAAACACGTTATGATGTATTTAGTAAAGGAGAAAAGGCTTTCTATCAACGCATACTTAGGTACTCGACTTACATATGGTAAATTTTTATCAAAAAATGTTAAATAAGTACCGTAATATAAGCTTGGAAATTTGATATCACACTATTTTTTAGCCACAACTTTCACCTTTTTTTTTTTTTTTTGCTTGGCTTTTTTTTTACTTTTGAAAAGTTGTTTTTTAGTAGATTGAATATCCTTTCAACACTTTTGTAACGATGTTTCCTTTTCTGTTTTTAACTTTCTTAATATTTAAAAAGAATAATTAGATGAATTATTGAAAAATCTCGTTTTTTGGATTTTAAATTATATCAAAAGTATCGTTTTTGTCAAATTTACTTAAAATTTAGTTTATGTCCCTGCTGCATCTTTTTGAGAAGTAAAAGAAATATGTATTATACTTTAATTTAAAATATTTTTCTTTCAAAATAAAGCTATTTTTATTTCAGTCTGCTACATTAATAAAAAAAAATTCATAATATCTAACAATAAGTTATTTTTTCTTTCTACATTTTCTGTAAATAAAACATATTTCTAGATTATAGTTTCAATTGTATACCTAAAAGTTTGGGAAAACATTAAAAATAAAGCTTTAATCATATCTCCATCATTAACTATGATATGTTTAAATTAATATTCATGATGATTATGATCACAATGATCATAGGACTAATTCACCCTCAGCAAATTAGATATAATTTTAAGAAAAAAAACAATAATAACAGTAACATAAAAAATATTATAATAAATATATAACAACTTTCCTTTTAATTGGATTATTATTTTTACCAAAAATTGTCACTCTATACGTCTGCATATTACAAAATAAATTACAATTGCAAAGTACGGGTTAACTACGTCGGTAAAAACTTCTCTAAAATATAAAAATTTATGAGAAGGTAAAACTAAATTTTATTAAAAACAGCCTATACGTTGGCTTTCGAACCATTTAAACGTAATTTTGGCACAAAGTAACATAATTCATTTTGATTTCCTTTTAATGAAACAAACTACACACATACATTAAATTTTTAACATAAAATTGTTTTGATGATATTCAATTTCAAAGTAATTTCTTAAATGAACGAATTAGGGGTAAATGATAATGCATTACCGAGTCAATATGTTGAGTGGTGATAATTTGTTTTGCCTCACCTTCTAAATTATATTTACATAAAAGTTTTCAAAATTAGATTAGAAATTGTGCATTGCCTGTCAAAAATGTTATTAAAATACGAAATTACTTCTGAATAAACTAATGAAAATTTCCAATGTGCATTCTCATTTCTTCACTGTAAAGCAAAGTTTTAATTTCTCTTGAAATGTACATATTATATTTTAAGCATTTATTTTCATTCAACATACTTTCTTTATTAAATATCTTGAATATGTTTGCCACGAAGAACACTTTTCTAATGATATTTCCGTGTTTCCTCCTTTTTAAGATTTTTTTTGCTATTTAGAAAAAAAAGAACTTTATATTAATATTCTCTTTTTCGCAAAATTAATTTTTTCAATAAATAACATTTTACCAAATGTATTAAATATTTAATTTTCTTACTTATTTTTTAAAGAGGTAAACGAAAAAAAACTGTAATTTAATTTAAAATGTTTTTCTTTGAAGTGTAATTCCTGCTGTTTTTTAATTAAAAAAATCTGTTTCAACATATAAAATTTAAAAAACTATTAATGTCTCCTACTCTTTATTGTGAATGAGAATATTCTCTGGAATAAATTGTTAGTTGTGTTACAAATCTGAAAAAAATATTAAAGGTTAGATCTTCATTTATTTATTGTTGCTTGCTTTGATTTATTTAAATTTATATTAAAGTTAACACTAGATTAATTTTAACACAATTACTCTAATTGGTAAATAAATCATACTAGATGTAAATTTCAAATTGGTCGAAAAATGTGCGGACCAGGATTCGAACCAGGGATCTCCTGGCTAAAGCCGCCAGTGCTCTACCATCTGAGCTATCCCAGACGAATCTGGTGGAACTGAAGCCTGGTGAGCTGAACCAGATTTCAGACCAGATGCTATAATCTTCAAGGTTAGTTGGATGAGAAAGTTCCACCAGATTCGTCTGGGATAGCTCAGGTTAACATGTAAATATTACTATTCTAAGAGGAAATATATTTTCTTTTCTTTCCTTTTAATACTGAATTCACAAATTTAAAAGAACAAATTAAAGATACTATTCAACTTTCAGGAGGCCAATTTTTTATATTGCATTGAGTAAATGCTTAACTAGAAAGTTTATTATTAATGTTATTGTTGGTGTTTGTTAAACATGATTAAGGTTTTTATTATTTTTTCAAAGGAAAAATTTGTGAACTGCATGAAATTTTGTGAACTGCATCTTTCCTATATGCTAACTATGCTGAATAAGAATTTCAAAACACTAACAAAAAACTTGCTGATGAACCTCAGCACACATATAAAGAAAATAATTCCATATCCTGTTTTTTTTCCCAAGCCCCCCCTTTTTTTGTGATAAATGTTTCAATGTGGTTGTTGCGATCTTCAGCATTTGGGGTTGCTTTTTTTATTACTTGAATGCTGCTGATGGACAAGTAATAATTTTTGCATATTTTCTGGAGTTTTTTTTTTTTCATATTTTTCTGTGCAGTATTATGTAAATTAACTTTTGTGCATTTTTATATGTTTTAAGATGTATATATTTTTAATGTTTATAATATAATGTTATGTTTTAATTTCAAATGCATAATAAATACATAAATATGAGATATATAATGT
Source organism: Maratus speciosus (assembly GCA_963932465.1). Lineage (NCBI taxonomy): Eukaryota > Metazoa > Arthropoda > Arachnida > Araneae > Salticidae > Maratus > Maratus speciosus. The sequence goes on from OZ010786.1 coordinate 524,452,978, forward strand.
GTATTTATATGTGTATATTATATAATTACATATATAATTTGCATAAAATAATACATACATATTACAATATAAAAATTTATGTTTATAAAAATTTAAAAATCATGTTTTTCCGCCTTCTTGAAAAAATTTGTAAGATACTAAAACAACCTCTTGGCGCCATTTTCGATTTTTTTGCCAATCGCTCCAACCAGAACAGGATATGGAACTTTTCCCCATATAAGTTCTTATTCCTCATATGCAGTTAAACATGAAAACGTGTATATGCGGCTACGAGAATGCTGTTTAAGTTGCATAAAGAACTTTATGCAGTGAACTCCTGCTATTCCGAACTTCTAAGACTTGTATAGAAGTATCCTCCAGAACTTGTATAGAATGTATTTTAATTCTTCATCATCCACTTTGTCAAACATCATTGGGGAAAGACCTCATGGGGCACTCTTTAATTTTTTAAAGTATGCAGACTTTTATTTTGAGATATAGGGTTTTATATGCTTCATAATTTTAACAATTTGTTTGACACATGGAAGGGGTTCCCATCCAGATAGCATTTTTTTAATTGAAATATTTTTATTTTTATTCTTTACTGGTTTAATAATTTTCATCATTGTTTTATACTCCTCAGTCCTGAAGTATCACATGTGATAGTTCCAAACCGAGGAGGATATAAACTAAACTATTTGATTTTTTTTCATTTTTAATTTACTTCAATATAGCTGAATATATTTGGCTTTGGATAAAAACCAATAAATGGCATCACTTAAGTTTATTTCGTCATAAAATAAGTGTTATTTTAAATTGATATTTTAAGATTGTTAGTAATTTTAAATTCGTATTTGTGAACCTAAATTACTAGCATCCTTAAGTAGCAATTTCATAAAAAAAGGCTCCTTCTGCCAGCTATGCTGTCTTTTTGTTTGTGCAAAATCATTGAATACGTATGAAGTGTTATTTTATCTTTGGGTTTGATACACTTTTATGACTACATCTGTTTGAGATAGCCCATCCAGATAACATTTCACATAGCTTTTTCTATTTTTTTTTAACTTAATTATATTTTAATGTAAATATCTTAACTTCACATTGTATGTGTTTTTAGAGTTCCTTTTTTTTGGAGCAGCATGCCCCTAAAGGGATTTTGCGACATAAAACACCAACCAACCAACCAACCAACCGAATTTTTAAGAGAGGTCATTTTTTTTTGTCCGCACTAAACGAAGTCTACACTAAACTTGTAAACAGATGAATGGTACGAAGTAATCTCGTTTGTTGAAGAAATTGAATCCCGTTTTTGACAGGAATTAAATGGGTTAGAAACTTAATGCCAAAACAAACAATTTTCTCTTTAATGTAATATTGTTAAAAAGCAAGTTAGTGACAATTTGTTTATACAAAGGAATAAATTTCCCAGGGCAAACAAAATATACACAGAAATTACCGTACATACATGATTCGACTTTAATTAAAGTAGGGGAAGGCTGGGAAAGATGACCAAGTTAAAATTCTACAAATTTTCCTAGGCACTGTGAATCGATTTATGAACTGATATTTGCACGAGAACTTTTTTCATATCTTGCCTACTCGCATGAATAATTTCAGTTGCCTCGTTTAACTTTACAGATGAAAACAATGGAGTTTTCTAAAAAAAGGTAACTTTCGTCATTTTACCCCAGCCATGGAATAAGATGAAGAAAATATATATATATATATTTTTTTTTTTTTTTTTTTTAACCAGTAACCAAGACTATTGCCGTCGAATTTGTAGGTCTTATGTACCACTTACAAAAACTTTTAGTAAAAACGTTAAAAAAGTTAGCCCAGAATGGTGATTCCTTACATTTGAGATGGTCAAACATTCTAGGTAAAAAAACACTGAAAATGAACTAATGCCGATAACTTCCGCCAAAGACGGAATGCGCATGTTTATTCTAGTGATGCGCATATCCCGCCTCCAAGAGATTTTTTTTATGGCAGCTACGTGCAAGCGTTTGTCATTAACTGTGAGAAATACTGATTTCGTTATCTTTCCCCATTCCTCATCTTAACCCGCCTTCCGATAATCTCTTACTTTTCTTTGCATCACTTGAACAAATGATCGTTTTACCACATAATTTTACAGTTTTACAACGCACACGAAAATGGACAACTTCCGCCTGACGTCACACTTCTCCATCATGTGATTTACAGGATATATTATCAGATGTAACTAAAAATAACTGTACTTGCGATACATGTTACTTGTTTTTTTACCCTTTCAATTCAATTTTTATCGCTAAACAATGTGATTTAACGCCAAAATGTATAATATTACGATGTTCGTAATAATGTTGTTTCAAGTGTATGAGAGCAGTTATGGGGTAAATCTTTATATTCAAGTGTAAATTATATTTTTGCCTTGGGTATCCGCATAAAATTATGAAAAGAAATAATTTTTGGCTATAAACGAATTAAATGAACTGTTGTAACAGCTATAAGCAGCACAATACTTAGGCATATTCTGAAATAATTTACTTTCAGACAGTTAAAAAAAAAAAAATAAATCACCATACTTCACCACGGAAACATGCCTGTTTGTTTTTACCAAATCATGTGATTTTTGTAGCCTGGAATTCAGATAAGCGGATAGTGCTCATTTTTGTCTGTTGTATCATATTTTTATACGTAATATCGGCGAAGAGCAACTAGACTTACCACGTGAACGTTATGAACGCTTCACGTTTTCGGTGGTTGGAAGTTCTCTTCCCCTTCATTATTGGCACTGACAATGTGTTAAAGAACCAATAATCAAACTTACATCAAAGTTTCTTTGGAAATAATAATGTATAAAAGCAGTTTCAATATTGCTCGGTTAATTTGTGAAAAATTTGTTCGCACTATCCGGTGAGTAGTACATTTTAAAGGATGGCTTTAACATTAATTACCATTAGGATATAATTGGAAAAACAAAACTTTTCTAATTAATCGGAGATACGCCTTAAGTGGTGACGCATTTACGAGGGAACACTGTATATACCGATGTATAACTAAAAATATCAATAAGAGTTTGGATGACAGCTAATTTTAACATCATTTGCTGAAATGATTGATTTACGCATAAATAATGATATTTTTGTTGTTCCTTAAGCTGGGATGTAATAATTGGTTCTGCCTTTAATTTACCATCACATTTGCATAAATTTATTGAAAGTTTAATTTCTGACTGAAACATTGTCTGTAATTTTTTTTGTATTAAAATACGAAATTAATTCTGAATAAACTAATGAAATTTTGTAAGATACATTCTTTTGTATTCACTGTAAAGCTTTTCTTTCTCTCGAGACGTATATATTTGGTTTCAAGACTTTCTTTCTTTTAACTTGCTTGCTTTGTGAAATAACTTGGATATGCTTTCTATTAACACTTTTTTGCCTTTGAATCTTTTTTGTTTCCTTTCTGAATTCTTCCTTGTATTCTAAAGAAATTATTAGACCTGTTATTAAAAGTTCTCGTGCATTTCTAATTAAAGTATAAAAAGAATATTTTACACCATTGTTTTAAGATTTAATTTATTCTTTAACTTTATTATATATATAGTTTAATTAAAAAAAAATTGTTTTTCTTTGAATGAAAACCAAGTTTTATATTCCAGGCTGTTTCATTTATAATTTTTTTTATATAAAATCTAATTAAAAGGATGTTATAAAAACATGTATAAAAATCACTTATAAACAGATTAAATAAAATAATGCTATAAAAGTGATAAAATATCTTTATTAAGATTGACTATCGTTTCGTCGCACCAACGGCGACATTTTCAAAATCATTTATGATAGAAAATATTTTCACATAATTTAAAAACAATAAACATAGTAAACAATGTCACGAGACATGATGCATAATGACAAACATTGCAAACATAAAATTAAATTAAAATTAAATTAGCTATTCAGAATTAATTTCGTATTTTAATAAAAAAAAATTATATACAATGTTTCACTTAGAAATTAAACTTTCAATAAATTTATGCACTGAATGCGAGAAGTTGAAGAAGAAGTGAATCGACATGCTAAAGCAGAATGAATAAAAGCTCCATATGTCAAACTTCTGTTTACAATGCAAGAAAACGCTGATTACAGAAGATTCAATGTCCCTATGACCAATGATGTACTTTATCTAAAAGGATGTTTTTTGTTTCCATTCTATATTGTAAATAATATCATATTTTTGGACTATAGCTTTACATATTTAAAAGTTTATGAAATTATTAAGAATAAAATCTCTATCTATTCTCTGTATTTTGCTTTGATATATCTAAATTATAATTAATGTTGGTTATGCCTAACGCAATCAACACAGTAAACTGAATGCTTTTAGAAAAATAAAATACATAATATCATGTATAATTTTAATTAATTTTTAGCAATGAGATTACGCTCGAAATTATTGAATATTAATACATGATTTGTCACACTAAGCGTAGCACCAACTGAGTGAAAAATGTCTAAGCCGGAGATGTGATTGAGAGATACTAAGCTGGGTATCGTCTTAGTAGCTTAAATGGTAGAGCACGTGGGGCGCAATTCCAAGGGTTCGGGGTTCGATTCCCGGCTTGAACATTTTTCACTCAGTTGGTTCTACACTTAGTTAGCAATGTGATAAATCACTTATTAATTATTACATAACATTAGTTAAAGCTTAATATTGTACTAATTTAATAATTTAAAAAATCTATTTTAAACTTATTTATAGTTTTGTTGAACAAAGGTCACTCTTTATGTTTAGATATGGTGAATTTTGTAAACCCGCCAGTTGAGAAAGACGGTATTTGCATTCAATTGATAGTCTCCCAAGATACAAATTTTCTAAGTTAGCGGAGTTACGAAAAGTCAAATCTAACATTTTTATAAAAGTCAGCTCTTTTATCATATATCCAGGATTTTGTATCATACAAATATGCATTTCAACAAGAAAAGTAATTTAATTTCTGTTTCTTTAAATTATTTTCCTTCTACAAAATGAATTAGAATCGTTGTTCAAAAATCAATTATAAATATTTTAAATAACACTCAATTTCATAATTTTCTGAAAGGAATCATTTAGTTATAAAGGTTAAAAGTTTTACCCAATCAGTATGCTCAGCGGTGATATTTTGTTCTTCTTTTACTTCGTTATTACAAATTAGGTTAAAAGTATTGGATTTTCTATAAAAATTTTTTATTTAATTAAGAAATTAGTGAAATGCAGAATTTGTGAATACAGTAATGAAATTTTGTACTTCTTTACGTTCTTATTTCTTTACAGTAAAGTAATTTTTTTTATTTATCTTGAAAAGTACAAATTATGTTTCAAGCATTTCTTTTCTTTCAGGTTGCTTGTTTTGTTAAAAATATTAAATATGCTTACCATTAACGTTTTTAACTTTGTTTCACTTTTTTATTGTTTCTAGATGTTCTTGGTATTCAAAAGGAATCACGAGATTCAAAATTAAAAGTTATTGACTCTTCGAGATTAAATAAAAAAAAAATATTTTCCTTAAGGGCAGTTGGGAGGCAAATTCGTGAATTCGTTTTTAATTATTATTTTTAATATTTGAAAACCTTTATGATTCCTTTTTTCGAATGGTATATTAATTTTGTTTCCACGATAACTAGAAGTTAAATTTTTTTAAGTAAGTCTGTTTGTTTACATTATACATCTCAATATACCCAAAATGTTACTTTTTGAAATTCCATACACCTTTTATAGAAACTACTACATATTATTCTCTGTAATCTTGCCTGAATATTTTACTCATATCACTGATCAATCTGTGTCCTGATCAAAGTGAACTTTTGTTACTAATATATACGCAAGTTTTTTGTTATTTAAGAGGTCTCAGAACTTTTAAAGCTTCAAAATTTTCGAAATTGTAATTTTCTTAGATACTAAACTTCTATGTTTTCTGAACATTTTGATATGATTGTTTCCTTGAAATTCCCATTAGAACAGAAGTTATGGCTATTAGAATTATACCCGTTCAATAGCTGAAGCGGCGTTTCCGAAACTTTGAAGTCATTTTTCTCAAAATGACGTTTTATGGCATAACGCGCAAGATATCTTAAAAACAACTGAATATTTTTTCATAAAATTTTCAAAACATATGTTTCTTGTTAGTCTGTATAAACTGAACCTAAAATTTCATTTTTATTGTTCAAAAAAATATTTTTTCAGGTGATTATTTTGTTAAAATTTTCAAAATTTTGTTTTAGCTAAATAGAACTTTGTATTAAAAATATAAAAATGCTTTAAATACAAATTTATTTAGGTTCAGGGTAATTATTATAAAATGAAGTATAATTTGGTACATGAAATTTCATTCTAGCTGCAAAATGTATTTTGTAATCCTGCGCGTAAGCTGTTATACTAATTTTCTGCTCGAAAAGTGTCTGACAGTTAGGAGCCCCCTATAAATATTAATTTTGTATCTTGCAATTTTTTAAAAGCATGAAATGAAAGACTATATATCTTTTAATCGCAATAAAAATTGTGTTTTTAAATCAGACACGTTTTAAGATATTAAATGTTAAAAATTGTCTTTTTTGTTCATTTCTTCCAACTATAAGAGTCCTGAGACCCCTTAAAATAGGTTTTTATTCCAGATTTTTAAAAAAATAATTGAATGATATCTGTTTACAAATTTGACATCACTTTATTAGGATTTATTTATATTATGTAAATTAAAAAATTCAAATGAATATATTTGGTAATTTTTGAGAAGAGGTACGCTAATTTAACGTTGCTGGTATAAAACCTTCTAATTCCTATTAAGTTTTTCAAGATTTAAAATAATTGAACTTTCTAATATAGCATGTTCTTTATTTTATGTTATTTCATTTATAAAACTTTATCTTAGAATCTACTTTTAAAGTCGTTATTTATTGATATTATATACTGTAAATAAAAATATCTTTCTGAAATATAGTTGTAAATGCACGTTAAAAAATAAGAAAATATAAAAAAAAGAGATCTACATTTATTCTCTGTTGCTTGCTTTGATGCATTTAAATCTATATTCATTTTAATCAAGATTTACAGAATCCGCATAGTAAACTGGATTTATTTCCAGAAAAAATAATAATAAATCAGTTATAATTTAAAAACAACATTTCAATAATTTAATAACTAATAAAACAAATCTACTTTTACATATAGTTTTGATAACAGTGATATTTGCATACTGTCAATCATGCACGGATCCACAGGGGGAGGTGGGGTCGAGGCGATCCTCCCCCCATCCCGTGGATTGCGAACCGCTTTGAATGAACCGATAAGATAAATAATTACTATACCAAAGGAGTTACTATTGACACTAATCGATTACTATCGATACTATTGTTATGCAGATAAAAATCTTAGATTTGAAAAAGTTAAAGTGTGCTGAAAATGTGAACGAAGAAGCACTGCAACAATGTATTAACGACGATTCGAAATTGGAATATTGCGAAATTTTAAGTGACGATGATATTGCGTCGCTTGTCGCTTGTGGTTCAGAAGAAACAAGGAATTTAGAAAAATGTCCTGAAAGTGATGAAGAAATCTTTTAACTCATCAAACATTAGTTCAAACTGACACAATAGTGCACACTGAAGAGCTACTTAGTTACTTGGAGCAAGAAGTTGAAAACACATCTGCTGAAAAAATGATGTTGAGAAATTTACGCAGTACAATTCGTCGAAGAGTGAATGAAAAACGAAAACGGACTTATGTCAATCAATTCTTCACAAATCAGTAAGTAAATTACATTTCTATTTTTTATATAGTTATTTATAAAACTTTATCTTAGAATCTAATTGTAAATTTTGATAGTATTAAAATTTACGTTCATTCTCTTTTCTTTGTACTAATTAAATTATTAATGTCATATTGTATGATAAATTGACTTTATCTATCCTTTTCCCAAAATTTTCATCAAAATTTGCACAAATTCGATTATCCGGGTCGAGTCATTTTCCGACCATTCTGGTTTATCGATATATATAGACATATACCATCATTGAGAGTCTACTGAATAAATTTCGATGAGTTTGAAATTGTGAAACCTTTTTAAAAAGAAAGAAAGAAATCATGCGTTAAGCATAGAATGCGTTAAGCATAGAAAAAAAAAATTCAACACATTCCGAATAATGTAACAAAACTGCACCAGAATAATGAAATCATGAATTCTTATGAATTCTGAATTCTGAAATGAATTAATGAATTCAGAATAATGTAATAAGTTAAAACGCTATGTCCATTTCAACCATATGGAAACGCATAATACATTTGAAAACCCAATTTCAGCTGTTTCTATCTACAATCGGAAAATTATCCGAATTTTTTCAGTAGACCTATATATGATCTATAGATTTGTATCTATTAACTACAGGCAGGACAAAATTTAGTTCACTTAAGAAATACATATACCTCAGTTGAAAATTCCCCTTCAGCATCTTCTCTAATGAGGAGAATGGTACGTGAATACTTTTGTGCAGCCCTGTATATGAGTTTATAGAATTTATATATAACTAGTAACATACAAAAATTAGTTAAATTGATAAGCGCATACCGAATTTTAAAAACGCACACTCCAGCAATTATTACTCAAAGACAGTACTGAAACCGATTTCTTTTGTGTGTAATAATTGAGAAAAAAAATGCTATGAATGCCCTGTTTTAACGTAATCGTAGTGAAATTGAGTGATTTATATCTGTTTCATAACATTTGCCATAGCATAATCTCATAAAATACTCTGCAAACGATTTCTCTACATATAGGGTAAGGTGCCCTATTATCGTCCCCCAGTCACTTTTAGGCTCTTAGAAGTTGTAATTTTCAGTGAAAATCTACCAAATTTGGTTTTTATATAGACTAACTACCCACGCACATAGAAATATAGGCAAATATCGTGCAAAAAATTTTCAACAATGCGAAAAATTGTTTTTTCAAAAGTATCTAAAAAATGCAAAAGAAAAATAATGGTCCCAATTTCGTCCCCCCCCCCCCAAAAAAAAAAAAAAATCCAATGCGCCGAGGCGTAACTTATAACTAAATCAAAATTTATTTCTAAGTGAGTAAGTAATTTAATTTACATTAAATTTAGGCACAAAGAAATGTACTAATTATCAGTGGAAGAATAACATAACGAAACATTAGCCATCCAAACATAAGGAAAAATTTGAAAAAAATGTCATGAAAAAGCATTCCTAATTTTGTCCCTGGGACGAAAATAAGAACTGCGAGGGGGGCGAAATTGGGACCACGCTACTTCCCAATATGGCAGAGCTTCAGTTCCCGTAAGATGAACTGAGCGTCCTAAAACTCACTGTTTGCTACTGTCAACATCTTACCAACGTAAAATACATGCAATGAATAAGAAATAAATACTTACAGTACAGTAAATAACGTTCTACAAACGACGTAATAAGAACTCAGGTCTTCTAAAAATTGGAAATTCGCCGTCTTAAATTTATGTATGCGTCTTGGCGAACGAAATTTTCAACACTGACCCCTTTTACCTCCCGTTCCCTGCGCCTTGCGTCATAAGTGGCGCCACTTTCGCAGAAGCGGAGAAGTTAAGGGGGACGAAATTAGGAGAGGGGACGAAATATGGGCACTTTACCCTACCATAATATAAAGGAATACTTTTGACTGCCCCTGTGAATGAACTGTAAATGAACTATTAATCCTACATACTTCATATACAATACCAAACAAGCTTTGGTAACCCTAAATAACCTTTATCAATCGCATGAAAATCCAAGAATATTTACGGGAGTTAGAGCGTGGACAGACGGACAGACAAATTGAAGGCATAAACACTTTTCAACTTTGTCGGAAAGTGTTAAAAATCTCCGCAAACGATTTTTCTTCATAGGCCGTAATTTATCGGAATTCTTTTGAATGTCGCTTCATTTTCAATACCAAACATGCCGCAGTGAACAGTCATAAACACTTTTCAACAATGTTCAGAAATGTTAAAAAGGAATCTTAAATATTTCCGATAATATTAGTTAATTTCAGCAACATTTTCTGAGGTGAATGAAAAATTAAATAAAACTATTTCGGATAATATTAGTTAATTTCAGCATCATATTCTAAAAGGATTGATTTACGTATAAAGGATAATATTTTATCCAATCTGCATGTTTGGTGGTGGTAATTATTCCTTGATTTACTTACTTATTACTTTGCATAAATTTACTGAAAATTATATTCAAAGTGATGCAATCAATGTAGAAAATTGCATTAAAATACCAAATTAGTTCTGAAAAGAAAAAACTAATTAAATTTTGCACACCGTATTTTTATTTACTTAGTTTAAAGTAAAATTGTATTTCTGTTGAGATGTACATAGTAGATTAGAGCATTTCTTCTATATCAATTTGCTTGCTTTATAAATTATGTTGAATACATTTAGAACTAATATTTTTGTAACGATGCTTTCAATTTTTTTCTTTCCAGATTTATTATGGTGCGTAAATATAATTATGAGGCTGAATAATAAAGTTTTTCGCTTTTTTAATGTTAAGCAATATATGAATAACATTTTATCGAATTTATGAATGATTTAAATTTTTTACTGTTTTTTATAAAGTAAAATAAAAAAAGACCATAATTTAATTAAAGGTGATTTCATTTTAAATAAAAACAACCTGTTTAAATCTAACTCTGTTTCATAAAAAAGTGTTCCATCATATCAAATTGAAAAAGGGATTTTTGTTTGTGTTTCCATTCTTTAAAAAAATATAATTTTTAAATAAAAATTTCATTGCTTGTATAATTTCAGAAAATATTAAAAATAGTCCTTCATTGATTTTGTTTTAATATTATTGATCTCAGCGAACAAATTTTATGCTACCAATACAATGTTTTCTTTGTGATGGTTCACTTCATAAACTGTTTGGCCGATAACCATTAAAATTAGCACAGTAATAGCTGTCAAGGTAGGTACGTTGAGCATTAGAAAAAAAAATTCTGATATAAATCATATTCTTCAGTAACAATTACAGACCATAATTGCCATATAAACTGAATGTTAAAAGCTTAAATTTTCAATGTCTGCTTGACAAAATCAAATCAATTTTTACCCGACTGAAAAGAAGGGTTATGTGTTTCACGCGTATCTGTGTAAGTGGATTTCTTTATACCCTCGAAACATCCCAACGGCTGGATGGATTTTAATGAATGAGGTCTCTATCAATTCGTCTTGACAGCCCGATGGTTATAGGCTAGGTTTTGTTTTTATAAATTCAAAATGCCGGCCGTAAATTACAAAATGGCGGTAGAGACGAAAAAATAATACTCACCCTATTGAGTGGCATATGATTGGATGGGTATTTCAAAATGAGGACGATGTTTCATTGACTATTTTACAGTCAGAAGCTCCGTTAAAATATTATACAATCTGGAAGTTGTGTATGTAGTATCTCTAGCTTTACTGCAATTCTAACCATCATACACATCTATACACCTCATCAAAACAGTGTTTATAGATAGGAACTAACAATTAAACACAACTTAAAAGTCATCAATACAAGTAAATAAAAAAAAAAAATAGGTATGTAATATAAACAAGTAATATAAAAAAATATATTTTCAGTCAATTCCTACTTAGGTTAATAAGGGAAATTTTTTTCTCCCATTCTTCATACCTCTTGAGTGGCGCCTAAAATGCCTTGATCAAGAAGAGGGCTCTCTCGGTCTTAAAATACCTAGATCAAGAAGAGGGCTCTCTCGATTATTGAAAATTAATTAATTTAATTTAATTAATTAATTAATATTTGAAAAAACTGGATTAACATCAAGTTTCATCCTCTACAACTTAAAAAAAATATTTGAGCTTGATTGGATGAATAATATGTATTTTATTGAACATTGAAAATTTGAACAAGATATAATTAATAGCGAGAGTGTGAGCTAATAGTGGAAAATGAAAAAAGAAATAGTTTCACATTGATGAGAAATAATTAATTAGTTCGCTTTTTACGCAGTGGGGTTTTTTGATTTTTTAAATTTAATTGTTTATTGTATGCTTAGATCAAAATTGTGTATGTGACGGATGCTACTCTCTAGTAATTACACCTTTACTTAGTGATGGGCAGAATAAATGATTTTATTATTTCAATGAATCATTCGGGCATGCGCAAAAAGGTAGTTTCCAACGTTTGTATATATATTTTTTTATTAATTACCACCACAAATTTAGTTAAAAAAAATTCATACTTGCCAAGTTACGTGATTTTTTATAATCAATTATCTTGAAAAAATTTGAAGATAAAAAGAATTTTTACAAATTTCTTAAATTAATTCTAATTAAAACTAGTCGTTACGGGCCATCGTAATACTTACCCATAATGGACATCCATAATAAAAAAAAATATGAAAATAAAACATGTGTAAACTATTTATAAAATGCATTGTAATTCTAAAATAAAATTTAAACGTATTTGTTGTCTATTTGTTCGGTAGATAAAGTGTCTAAAATCGTGGCTTCATGACGTCATAAACTTTAAATGCTCTATACAGAATTGCGTAAAAGGAACAATCTTATAACTTCTAAAATGATAATCATATTAAATAACAGTTTACAGCGTTGGATTAAGCGTCTCATTTCCAAATAAAATATATCTTTGAATTGAAATTTGAATAAATTACAGTGCCATGAAAAATCGAAGAGTTTGGAAAACACGATTACAAATATCTCGGTAACTAATTATCAGATCGACTTCATTCTTTATGCAAAATTTATGTTTTTTATTGTCTTTTATATTCCCTCTTTAAAATAAGCAATTTCGAAAAAATGTTTATACCTTTTATCAGAATGAACATTTCGAGAGTCCGAAAAAAATAGTTCTGCATAATCGAGGTTACTGAAATTCAACACGCTTCTTCTCATTATTACACACTAAGTACACACCAAATTTCAAGTCTCTATATCAATTTGTTCGGGCGATAGAGCGTTTACAGACACACAGACAGACACACATGCTGACAGACGGACGGTATATATATATATATATATATATATATATATATTCAAATATATATATATATATATATATATATATATATATTCAAAAAATATGCTTTTCGGGATCTCCAATGTCTGAAACGTGTAAATCCGTCATTTTTTTCGATTTTTAAAAAGATTACAAGATTTACCCCCATACTACGTATGGTGGGTAAGTAATAAGAAACTTTTTTTTTCCATACAAAATTTCTGGTAGATATTACATTTTACATTAAAAAAAAAGGATGGCAGCTATGCTTTTGTCCAAATGATTCATTCGTATAGTAAAATCATCCATTCTGTCCATCATTATCTGAATTTACATAAATTCAGATAATGACACCCTAGCACAATCATCATAGCAAAGTGGATATATTTACTGAAACAAGTTAATAATAACATCTAGAATTTAACATTATCTAGACTTATTAATCTATATATATGTTACGCTATGGTACGCGGCACAGAAATCGCAATTATTAGTTAATTGTTTAATAGCAACGCCCGAATGAAGCGCATCTAATTGGTTATTGAACAGCATTTCATGTATCTTCATACCTATAAGGCTAATGTCAGACGGACGTCTTTTTGCACGTTTTTTTACTTACGTATTATCCCTACATAATGCCGCTAGCAGTGTGTAGGGATAACACGTAAGTAAAAAAGCGTGAAAAAAGACGCCCGTCTGACATTAGCCTTAGGAGGTGTTACCGTAGGGGGACGCTGTTCTGTCGCCAAATGAGCAAAGTTTTTCGCCAACTTGGCGATATATCGTCAAATGTGGCGACCAAAATTTGTCGCAAAAAGTGACCCAACTTGGTGATATCTATAATATATCGTCAAATTCCCACAGACTTCCATCGTAAACCAATATGTTTTACTTGCTTACAGAAAATCAACAAATTGAGATATTTTAATGCAACATAAAGTAATATTAGCTTAAGGGATTATATTAATTATATTTAAGGGAGTCTAAGTAAATTAAATTATGAATAAAAGTAACAAGATACAATGTTTAGCATGCTTTCCCAAACATAAATTTTAAGGGAGACCAAACTGGTTACCAAGGGCGGCTAGTACTATCATATTACTTAATAAAAATAGCTCTGTATTTAACTTCTTTAAAATTTTTAGCAATAACAACCATTAGCAAAAATAACCAGGAAGATCTCCATGGCTGTACAACCTACGTTCAGATTACACCTGGAATTTCACATCATGGAAATATACCTTTTTAAAAGGAAACATAAATCATCTTCCATTTCTATATTTTTTTCTCTTTTCAATTAGAAAAATGTTACAGACAATTTAAAAATTCAATTAACTTATTTTTTGGATTATATTAAATTTTAACGTCATTTTCTGAAATGAAAAATTTGCGTATAAAGAATAACACTTCAGCAGGTCGTCATGTAGGGAGGTGAGAATTAGTTCTCCCTATCCTTTTACTTCATTTACATAAATTTACCGGAAATTTGATTCGAAGTTATACGGTGTCTTTAGAAAATTCTATTAAATTTCGAAATTAGTTCTGAATAAATAATGAAATTTTGCCCGCTTCATACATGTTCCTTTTCTGTCTTTTATTTCTCTTCGCAAAAAAATTATTTTTTCTTCGAACATACTTTCTTTTTAAAATATCTCAAATATATTTAAGAATAACATTTTTGTTAAGTTACATTTTTTTTCTTTTTTAGATTTTTCTTGGTGTTAAAAAAATCATTAGACTAAAAATTAAATGTCCACCTTTCTCAGAGATTAAATTATAAAATTAACTTTATTTTGCTAAACGTACAATACAACGTTTACGTAATTATCGCTTTTTTAAACTTAAAGCAAAAGAGATACGATTTACAGGCTAATTAAAAACGGTTTTCTTTGAATGTTTTCACCATTTATAACTAAATACCTCTCTTAATATTTTCGATGTTTCTCTTCGTTATTGCAAATAAAACGTTATTTTTTCGAGACGACATTTTAATAGCTGGGAGAAAGAAATAGCATTCCGGGGCTAATAGTATTTACAATTTAACAATAACAATTTATTAATATATTATTGATTAAAAATAATTCTATATTAAATTTACTTAAAATTTTCAAGATAACAATGTATTGGCAAAAAATAGTCTGCATGGCTGTAAAACCTACATGTGTATATCTCTCTATTCTAAAAAGAAGTAACTACCGCTGTCACCACCGCCGCCGCCGCCGCCGGTTTCGAATTTTTTGTGACCGGAGGTCTTTCTTCGTTAATATTGAGAAAAATAATGCATACAAAAATATGAAAATCAGTGGTTTTATACAGAAATGTTTGATGAACACGCGGATGCAGACACTTTTCAAATAGAAGAATTATTTTAAGAGATATTTAATGCTAAAGTTGGACAAAATCGTTTCACTAAAAAAGTTTTATAGCAGCAAAAACTATACATGGCACTGTAATCATTTTTAGATCATTTTATGCGTTAGAATTTGCCGGAGTGCAGATTGCATTAATTTTTTTATTTTGACTCATTTTTTTAGGTTTTATCTCTATTTTAAATTCAAATTTTCAGCATTTCTAGAGATATTTTTTACAGATTTCAGAAAATTGTACTAATTTAAACTGTTGCCAACTGTATAAAAAGCGCAAGCAATAATGTTTGCTTCAAATTAAAAATTTATTTACACGTGACTATTATAAACAGGAAAAAAACTTTCAAATTAGAATTAAATAATTATGTATAAAAAGCAGGAACTTATTAAAAATTACGTCATAAAATGTATACACGTGAATTTTAAAAGAGAAAGGATATTGTAAAATAATAAATTCATTAACATGCGTTAGAAGTCTTAGGAGAAATTACGTCATATTTACGTCACATTATAGTTATTACATAAAATGAACACAAAATAATATTGCAAAAAAGTTTAAATTTGGAAATTGCGCTAGACATTTATTTAATATTTTGAGAGGATATTTTCAACTATTTTTGTTTGGAAAGCGCAAATAATATTTCATTGCTAACAAAAGTACTTTCACGCGATTATTTAAAAGAGAAAGAATAGCTTGGTAAAAATTACGTCACATTAAAAACGATTAATTTAAATTGTCTCATCTAAAAGAACTTTCTTTTCGCTTTGTTAAAAAATACCAAGAGACAAAGACTCTGTTTACTTAATTCCTTTTATATTAGCTTATTTCGAAATGTTGTTACACGTGTCTACGTCATCAAGTTATTTTTATTTCGACGTTTTATTTGTATTTTTATTAATGTTGTACGAATTTATTTGTTCTTTCGTTATTTAAAATAAAAATTATGTCAATTTGCATAATTTGGCGAGTGGTTTGGCGATTTATATAATTTGGCGAAATGGGTCGACGGGATAATCAAGTAGTACCGCAGCGGATTTGGCGTTAAAATTCCCCAATCAAAGAGAAATGAATAGAAATTCGTTTATAGGGAGATCGCCACTGTTTTTTTAAAATTATAATTCAATCTTTCGAAATCTTTTTAAAGCCGATCAAATTAGCGTGCATTTAGAGCCTGCTGTGTCTGGACGGGGGTTGGCGAGCGTAGCTCGTCGGGGGTCGAGCCCCCTAGTCTTTTTAAAAGGAAACATTATTCATCTCCCATTTCTATGTTTTTTTCTCTTTTCAATTACAAAAATTTGCACCCGCAATTTAAAAATTCAATTAACTTATTCTTTGGATTATATTAAATTTTAACGTCACTTTCTAAAATAAAAGATTTGCGTATAAAAAAAAAAAAAACACTTTAGCAGGTCGTCATTTAGGGAGGTGAAAATTAGTTCTCCCTATCCTTTTACTTCATTTACATAAATTTGCCGGAAATTTGATTCGAAGTTATACAATGTCTTTAGAAAATTTTATTAAATTTCGAAATTAGTTCTGAATAAATAATGAAATTTTGCCCGCTTCATGCATGTTCCATTTCTGTCTTTTATTTCTCTTAACACATAAATTATTTTTTCTTCGAACATACTTTCTTTTTAAAATATCTTAAATATATTTAAGATTAACATATTTGTTAAGTTACATTTTTTTTTCTTTTTTAGATTTTCTTGGTGTTAAAAAAATCATTAGACTAAAAATTAAAGGTCCACCTTTCTCAGATATTAAATTATAAAATTAACTTTATTTTGCCAAACGTACAATACAACGTTTACGTAATTATCGCTTTTTTAAACTTAAAGCAAAAGAGGTACGATTTACAGGCTAATTAAAAACGGTTTTCTTTGAAAGTTTTCACCGTATGTAACTAAATAGCTCTCTTAATATTTTCTATGTTTCTCTTCGTTATTGGAAATAAAAATAGTTTTAAAATAAAGCTTTAATTGCGTATTTAAAAATGTCACAAAAGGTTAAAAATAAAATCATCATTTATTTGCTGGTGTTTGATTTTATTTACTTAAATTTATGTTCATTTTAACAATATATTCCGTAATTACTGCAGTTAAATAGATATGATTGAAAGAAAAATAATTTTAGAAAATTACTTTTTCTCAACAATAGTAAATTTTCTAATAATTTAATAATCATAAAAAAGACTCAACTTTTAATGTGTTTTTAATTTTCACAAACAAAGTTAATCATATGTATATTGCATTGAACTTACAATACCTCTCGTCGTATACAACTTCTCGATAAGCGGAAGAAATTATTCAAATATATCACTTAATATCAATAAAGACTTTTCTTTTTATATGCTTAGAATTTCACATTATGTAAATATATTTTCCTTTTTTTCTTTTTTCTTTTTTCTTTTTTCAGAGCCATTATTTTGAAAATTAGACAAAGTGCGATAGTTGTATTTTTTGATTTGCTTGATTTATTTTCTGTGTTGAAGTAGATCATATTTAATAAATAATAAGCAATTTTGAAGCCCTGAAAAGATTTCCTGTTTCCTGTGGAAAATGTCAAAGTTTAAGATCACAAATCCTATTTTTCATGAAAATTGAAATGCCAGTATGTTTGAATTGCTATATCTGTGGAAAGCAACAACATCCCAAAATTCTTTCGTCATAAATTGCTAGTATAACACTACCTGCTTAGTAAAATTTACTTGGTTCCACGGGGTATTGTTAATTTTCATTGTTATGTTGCCACAAAACGCAATTAAAATGACGTTTTCGTCCGTTTTCTGCACTTATTAACTTATTTAAGCAATAGTACTCCAAAATTTTTCTTATAGAATATGAAAGTTTACTATTAGGACAAGTTAAGTAATATAGCACTTTATAGGGATATCGATGCTGTTAGCAGATACAATCTGTTAAATATTCAAAAGTTTCAAAATCTGCAACATTTGAATTAGTCCTATCCCAAAAAAGCATCAGAGATGAATGAAACAAAATATATTAGGTAGTAGTTGAACATATGTACAAAAACATGGAAAAGAAAAAGGAGTGGGGCTAATGAATGCTATTTAAAAAAAAAATGACAAAAGTTACAAAAAGGCAGTGTCAATATCAGGCTTTTTCCCTATCAGAAAATGAAACATCCTATTTATCTCTCCTTTTTCTATGTTTTTTCCCTATGAGGAAATGGAACATCCTTTTCTCTTTCTCCTTCTAAGGGAAAAGCCTGATCATTGCACTGCCTTTTTGTAACTTTTGTCATTTTTTTCTTCTGAAAATAGCGTGAGACCCCACTTCTTTTTCGTTTCCATATTCTTGCACATATGTTCAACTGCTACCTGATACATTTTGATTTATTCAACTCTGATGCTTTTTTGAGATAGGACTAATTTAAAAGTTGCAGATTTTGAAACTTTTGAATATTTAATAGATTATATCTGCTAACAGCATCGCTATCCCGGTAAACTTCTGTATTACTTAGCTTGTCCTAAGCGTAAACTTTCACACTGTATAAGAAAAAGTTTGGGGGTACTATTGCTTAAATGAGATAATAAGTACAGAAAACGGACAAAAACATCATTTTGATTGCATTTTTTGGCAACATAACAATTGAAATTAACAATGCCCCATGGAGCCAAGTAAATTTTACAAAGCGGGCAGTGTTATACTAACAGTTTATGACAAAATAATTTTTTAATGCTGTTGCTTTCCAGAGATATAGCAATCCAAACATACTGGCATTTCACTTATCATGAAAAATGGGATTCATGATCTTGGACTTTGGCATTTTATACAGGAAACAGGAAATTTTTTCAGGCTTTCGAAATTGCACATTATTCATCAAATAAGATCTACTTCAACATAAAAAAAAATCAAGCCAATAAAAAAAAACAACTATCAAAATATTACTTTTTTTTGTCTGAATTTCAAAATAATGGCTCTTAATCTTTGGTTCGGCGCACCAACGCTCTGCCAACTACAGAGCATTGCAGCCCTGAACCAAAGACACAGGTAATCAAATTCCGATATCTCTATTAGAGTTTTCAATATAAAAAAAGCCTTTTTTAATTATATTCTGCAATCCAAAAATTCGAATTGGATCTCTTAGTTTATATATCAGAGCTATTTTGACAGATGAAAAAAAATATTACTTTTTGACTAATAATAAGGATATCAAGCAAAAATCATATGAACCTAAACCTATTTTTTAAATAACTTGCTGGTTTATAAATTCTGAGTCGAACAACGTGAATAAAACTTTTTTGTTTCAATTTCCAGAAAATATTCAATTTCTTATTTCTTCCACTTATTTAGCTTTATTTCTGCCAACTAATGTCCAATTACTATGTTTACCAATGTGATTAGGGAAAGTTAATTTAATTGCGGCAGAACACGACTATGAAATTGAACTTGCTAATCTTCTTTTTTTCTAAAAAAGAAGGGTAAATATGTTTTCCGCTTGTTTTTACTTACAGTGATTTTTTACTTTTCCTATTCAATCAGTTCTTTTTGCGTGTCAAGAGCATAGGAAATAAGTCAGAAATTGCATGTCAAACGTGGCAAATGAGGTGCGTACAAAATTTATTACGATTATATATATTAAATTCAGTAATACGGAAATAATATGACTCCGTCTTCAATAGGTCGTCATCACCACAGAAATCTGGGATCATTACGTATCATGGGATATCATTGAAATTATTATGTATGCTAGGATTTAATGGAATGACGAAAACGTTTATTAATACCTTTTGAGTTTTGATTCGATTTTGATAAAATTTGAAATGACTCGTCAAAATTCAACGATTATATATATTAAATTTCAAACCATTCCGTTGGGTAGTTTTTTCTCTGTTATATGCGGACAGATGGACGGACCATACGACGACTATAGGTGCAACGTATTTATATAATTACGAACGCACCTTAAAAAAATGGTTTACAACGATGTTCTTTAACCCGGAAAATTCGAATTTGATTTCCTAGTTTATATCCCGGAGCTATTTCGACACATGAAAAAAAACGTTACTTTGTGACTATAATAATAGTGATATGAAGCCAAAATCACATGAGCCCAAACGTATTTTTTAAATAACTTGTTGGTTTACGAATTCTGAATAGAACAAGATGAATAAAACTTCTTTGTTTCAATTTCCAGAAAATGTTCAATTTCTTATTTTTTCCATTTGTTTAGCTTTATTTCTGCCAATTAATGTCCTATTACCATGTTTACAAATGTGATTTAGGGAAAGTTAATTTAATTGCGGCAGAATACGACCATGAATGAACGACCATAACTTGCTAATCGTCTTTTTTTCTAAAAATGAAGGATAAGTATTTTTTCGCTGTCTTGTACTTGCATTGATTTTCTACTTTTCCTACTGAATCAGTCCACTTTGTTTGATAAGAATATAGGAAAAAAATCCGGAAAACTCGAATTCGATCTCCTAGTTGATATATCAGAGCTCTTTTGACAAATGAAAAAAAAAAAAAAGTTACTTTTTTTCTAATAATAGTGATATGAAACGAAAATCACATGAGCGAAAACTTGTTTTTTAAATAACTTGTTGGTTTATATATTCTGAATGGAACAATGTAAATAATATTTCTTTTTTTTCAATTTCCAGAAAATATTCATTTTATATTTCTTCCACATGTTTAGCTGTATTTCTGCCAATTAATGTCCCATTACCATGTTTACAAATGTGATTAGGGACAGTTAATTTAATTGCGGCAGAGAACACGGCCGCGAAATTGAACTTGCTAATCTTCTTTTTTCTAAAAAAGAAGGTTAAGTAATTTTTCCGCTGGTTTGTTATTACATTGATTTTCTACTTTTCCTGTTCAATCGGTTCGCTTTGTGTGATATGAATATAAGGAAAAAAACCGGAAAACTCGAATTCGATCTCCTAGTTTATATGGGCGATTCTCAAAAGGTGGGCACTGGACACACGTCATAACTTTAAGCCTTTTAAACATAACTTTAATTATCATTGACTTTATTTATTTATTTATTTATTTATTTTTTTATTTTTTTTTTTTTTTATTTTTTTTTTTTTTTACACTGAGTTTTTAATTCTATTCAGAGACAGAAAATGACATAATTTATTGTAAAAGCTTTGTATAAATATCTTAAAATTTTATTATTTTATGCTAAAGAGGCCAATTTCGGACATTCATAACGTTAACTGCTCCAATGTACCACCAAGAAAAAAAGAGTTTTAACTTTTTTCCAGGTGGTTCTAATGGTAAACAACGAATGCATAAAGGAAACGGATGATTTTTTGATAATTTCGTTAAGAGATGGCAGGCTGATTTATTGCTTTTTTGAAGATAGAAGGACTTTTCTATAAAGAATTTTTTTGTATTTTGTTATGTCCGAAAGTAACGTACGCGACAAAGCATTTGATTTTATTATTATTATTACTGGATAACAAAAAGTTAATTATACATATATATATGTAAACACATAAAATTATAGGACACATTTACTACATTCTTAATCTTAAGAATTTTTTAAATACTAAGCGCAACGTCCAAAATCTGTAACGTACGTGCGAAAAAATGTCCAAAATTTGTAACGTACACAACTACTAATTAAATGCTTTAATAATTAATTTTCCAGAATAGTTGCTTTCATTTAATGCTTGTGTATAATTTTGTAGACATACTATTAAAAATATTAATATATTATAATTATACAAAAAATACTATACTATTAAAGGAAAATTGGCCTTAAATTTGAAAATTTTAAAAATTACATATTGTTAACGTTTAATATTCCATCCTTTTGAGAATCTCCCATATATCAGAGCTATTTTGACAAATGAAAAAAAATTACTTTTGGACTAATAACAGTGATATGAAGCAAAAATCCAATGAACCAAAACGTATTTTTTAAATAACTTGTTGATTTACAAATTCCGAATAGAACAAAACGATTAAAACTTCCAGAAAATGTTCAATTTCTTATTTCTTCCACTTGTTTAGCTCTATTTTTGAAAATTAATGTCCTATTACTATGTTTACAAATGTGATTAGGGAAAGTTAATTTAATTGCGGCAGAACTCGACATGAAACTGAACTTACTAATTTTCTTTTTTCTAAAGAAGAAGGATAAAATATTTTTTCCGCTTGTTTTTACTTACATGGTTTTTTACTTTTCCTATTCACTCAGTTCGCTTTGTATGATAAGAATATAGGGAAAAAAAACCCGTAAAACTCGAATTTGATCTTTTAGTTTATATCTCAGAGCAATTTCGATTCATGAGAAAAAAAAGTTACTTTGTGACTATAATAATATTGATATGAAACTAAAATCACATGAGCAAAAACGTATTTTTTAAATAACTTGTTGGTTTACAAATTCTGAATGGAACAATGTGAATAAAACTTCTTTGTTTCAATTTTCAGAAAATATACAATTTCTTATTTTTTCCACTTGTTTAGCTTTATTTCTGACAATTAATGTCCTATTACCATGTTTGCAAATGTGATTAGGGAGAGTTAATTTAATTGCGGCAGAACACGATCATGAAATTGAACTTGCTAATCTTCTATTTTCTAAAAAAGACGGATAAGTATATTTCCGCTAGTTTGTACGTACATTGATTTTCTACATTTCCTATTCAGTCAGTTCGCTTTGTGTAATAATAATATAGGAAAAGCCCAGGAAAACTCGAATTCGATCTCCTAGTTTCTCAGACCAATTTCGACACATGTGAAAAACAGTTACTTTGTGACTATAATAATAGTTATATGAAACAAAAATCACATGAGACAAAACGTATTTTAGGTAGCTTTCATTATAAAAAGCTACCTATTGCAGCCGTTTGGAGGAAAACGATTTGAAAAAATTTTGGTATAATTTCATCGATCATGACCCCCAGACCCCGAAACCACACTCCGTTCAAAAGTTGATATATATATATATATATATATATATATATATATATATATCTGATCTTTGTCACACTGTAACTCTCGTATTTATAAACTGATTTGGATGAAACTTCTTGTATACATAGTACATACCAATGTCTCGACCGAGATCGTTGGCCAGCTTCATCGCCATCTTGTTTCAAAATCGCGGCCATTTAAATTTTTAAGAAAAAAATTAAAATTTGAAATGTGGTACCAAAAAATTTAAAATTAAAAAATATTTTTTCTTATGTATTTGACCTTGATACAAAGTTTCCGGAGCAGTTCTTGTTTCGTTTATATCTTAAAAAATGGCTGAGTTATAGCACTTTGAATTTCTAGCGTGGCTGACATTTTGAAACGACCTGATTTTAGTCACGCGATAACAGGCGTATTTATGAACCGATTTGGATGTACCTTGGTGTATACATAGTACATACCAATGTCTCGACCGAGTTTGTTGGCCAGCTTCATTCGCAATCTTGTTTCAAAATGGCGGCCATTTAAATTTTTTTTTAATTAAAATTTGAAATGTGGTACCAAAAAAATGAAAAATAAAAAATATTTTTTTCTTATATGTTTAACCTTGATACAAAGATTCCGGAGCAGTTTTTGTTTCGTTTGTATCTTAAAAAATGGCTGAGTTATAGCACTTTGAATTTTTAACGTGGCTGACATTTTGAAACGTCCTGATTTTTGTCACGTGATAACAGGCGTATTTATGAACCGATTTGGATGTACCTTGGTGTGTACATAGTACATACAAATATCTCGACCGAGTTCGTTGTCCAGCTTCCTCCGCCATCTTGTTTCAAAATGGCGACCATTTAAAAAAATTTTTAATTTAAAACTTAAATTGAGGTACCAAAAAATTGAAAAATAAAAAATATTTTTTTTGTATGTGTTTGACCTTAATACAAAGATTTCGGAGCAGTGTTTGTTTCGTCTATATCTAAAAAAATGGCTGAGTTATAGCATTTTGAATTTCTATTGTGGCTGATATTTTGAAATGACCTGATTTTTCTGACGCAATAACAGGCGTATTTATGAACCGATTTGGATGTAACTTGGTGTGTACATAGTACATACCAATGTCTAGCCTGAGTTCGTTCGCCAGCTTCATTTGCGATCTTGTTTCAAAAGGGCTTCCATTAAAAAAAATTAAAATGAGGTATTAAAAAACTGGAAAATGAAAAAGATTTTTTTTTTATGTGTTTTACCTTGATACAAAGATTCCGGAGCAGTTTTTGTTTCGCCTATATCTTAAAAAAATGGTTGAATTATAGGACTTTGAATTTCTAGCATGCCTGACATTTTGAAACGATCTGTCACGCGATAAAACGTGTATTTATTAACCTATTTCGATGTAAGAAGGCATTTGGATAGTATATAGCAGTGTCTTGCCCAAGTTCGCTGGCCACCTTTATCAGCCATCTTGTTTAAATATGGCGGCCAGTAAATTAAAAAAAATTATGTTTAAAGTAAGGTGCAAAAAAATTAGAAATTGAAAAAGGTTTCTTTTTTGGGCGACATTTAAAAAAATCTGATATTTGCCTGCGACAGCACTTGTATATATCAACCGATTCCGATGTGAGTGAGCATGTGCACTGGAATTACTAATGTCTCGACCAAGTTCACTGGTTAGCCTCATCCACCATGTTGTCTTAAAATGGCAGGCACTTCCAATATCGCCGAATTTGGCAACCAAATATAAGTTACTTTAAATAAAAACAGCTTGGATAAAGCTGAGTAATTTCACGAAATTCTCATTCATACTGATTTAGCATTAATGAAATTTAGTATTGAATCTCCTATACTCGGTTTCCTCTAAATTGAGCTTTGTTTGTTTGAATAATATAAGCTAGCTTTTTTAAAATAAGGAATATGAAAGCTACCTCTTCCTCCCGGCACTGGCCGGATGGACTTTTTAAAATAATTTTTTGGTTTACAAATTTTGAATAGAAAAACGTAAATAAAACTTCTTTGTTTCAATTTCCAGAAGAGATTAATTTCTTCTTTCTTCCACTTATTTAGCTTTATTTCTGACAATTAATGTCCTATTACCGTGTTTACAAATGTGATTAGGGAGAGTTAATTTAATTTTGGCAGAACACGACCATGAAATTGAACTTGCTAATCTTCTTTTTTTTCTGTAAAAGAAGAATAAGTATTTTTTTACGCTAGTTTGTACTTACATTGATTTTCTACATTTCCTATTCAATCAGTTTGCTTTGTGTGATAAGAATATAGGAAAAAAACCGGAAAACTCGAATTAGATCTCCTAGTTCATATCTCAGATCAATTTCGACACATGAGAAAAAAAATTTACTTTGTACTATAAAAATAGTGATATGAAACAAAAATCACATGAGCCAAAACGTATTTTGTAAACAACTTGTTGGTTTACAAATTTTGAATGGAAAAACGTGAATAAAACGTCTTTGTTTTAATTTCCAGAAAATATTCAATTTCTTATTTCTTCCACTTGTTTAGCTTTATTTCTGAAAATTAATATTATATTACCATGTTTACAAATGCAATTAGGGAAAGTTAATTTAATTGCGGCAGACCTCGAACATTAAATTTAACTTGCTAATCTTCTTTTTTCTAAAGATAAGGGTGAATATTTTTTCCGCCTTTTTGTACTTGCATTGATTTTCTGCTTTTTCCTTTTCAATCGGATTTGCTTGTGTAATAAGAAGATAAAATATAGGAAAAATGGAAATTGTGAGAAAATATGAGAAATTAAGATACTGAGTGTCCTAAAATAAAATTAACATTTTAAAATTATATAACATGTAAACAGTTTCAGTAATCGAAGTTATTCTCGCAGGAGATAAATGTGCGTATACAGTATAATACAGTACACAATAAAGTATGTTATTGTGCTTCCTTTTTAAATTTCCAAATATCATCAGTAAGTGGCACGCTCTTTGTCAATCTATAAGAACCTTTTTTAAACATTCATTACTCTAAAGTAGTGGTTTACATAATTTTTTTTTAATCGAGTGCACCACTTAAGCATATTTAAAAGATATACTTTTATTGATCTTCTGATTAATATGATCTTGTAATGTACTCCTATTATTCTTATTAGTAAAAATATGAACACTTATTTACATCGAAGAAATCTAAAAAAGTATTAACAATGATAAGTGCTGCAACGTCTTACACCAAACATTTTTTTCACCTTTTAAACAGGCCAAAGTTTTATCACGAATACATTTTTGAAATAACTTAATAAACGAAACAAAGTCATATCTTCGAATATGCACCAAGATTTTTTTTTCTTTGTGCCCTTCCCGAAATACCTGAATGTGAAAAAAAAAATTTATATTCCGTCATTTTTTTAACCATGTATTCACTTTAAACATATCTAAAACATATCTAAAACATATCTTGCAATATATGTAATTCTTATTATTTAAAAATTGATCTGTTATTTGTTTAGAAGAAGTCTCAAAAGCTTTAACAAGGCAAATCGCAGCAACATCTTTCACTAAACATTTTTTAAACTGTTTAGTGCGCAGTTTTGAATGTATGCAAACAACAGTGTTTTGAATTTAATAGATTTTTTTTATATTCGTATATACCTAATTCACATCAGAAAATTAAAATAGCAATATTTGATTTAATTAATAACGGACATTCCGTATTTAAATAATAGTGAAATTAACCATTGAAACTTTATTGTGTAAAGTCAGATTCTCTGAACTACATAATTTCTAGAATGTATTCTATCATGGGAATTAAAGGGTTCAAAGTTAACTTTTATAAAATAAATAATTATATAAAATAAGGTATTTGGAAACATATTTATTAAAATATTTACTAATTTGCAATATTTTTGCGTAAAACAGTCACAGGACAGCAGTTTTTACTTGTATTGCAGATGCGCAACAGAAGAAAAGATTGACGTGTTATATAAAAAATATATCTCTGATTTTTTTTTCATTATATTTCCTGTGTGATAAAGCTTTCAGAGAATCATACATAATTTTTTGAAACAAAATAAAAAATAGCGCATTTGAAGGTTAACCTATAAAACAGGTTAACGTTTTATCACAAATATATATTTCAAATAATCCAATAAACCGAACAAAGTCATATCTGCGTCTTTGTTCTAGATAGGATTTTTTTTTCTTTGAACCTTTCCGAATTAACTCCATGTGAAATTAAAATTTTATATCTTATCATTCTGTTTAACCATACGTCACTTAAGAATATCTAAGATTACGTTCTTGTATTATATAATTCTTATTATCTAAACATTGAACTTTTATTTATAAAGAAGTCTAAAAAGCGTTAACAAGGAAAAGTGCATCAACATCATTCACGAAACATTTTTTAAACTTTTGAAACAGGTTAACGTTTTATCATAAATATATTTTTCAAATAACCCATTAAACGAAACAAAGTCATATCTTCGTCTATGTTCTAAGAATAGGTTTTCTTTTTTCCCTTGAACCTTCCCATATTACCTCAATATGAAACAAAAATTTTATATCCCACCATTTTTTTAAACCAGGCATCACTTAAGCATATCTAAAATTATGATCTTGTAATATATTTCTTATTATTTAAAATTTGAACTTTTATTTGTATAGAATAAGCCTTAAAAGCATTAACAAGGAAAGGTGCAGCAACATCTTACACTAAACTTTTTTTTTAACCAATGAAATAGATCAACTTTTTATCACAAATACATATTATTCAAATAACCCGATAAACGAAACAAAGTCATATCATCGTCCCTGTTCTATGAAAACCTTTCCGAATTCCCTCATTGTGAAATAAAAATTATATATCCCATTATTTTTTTAAGCATGCATCACTTAACCCATTTTCGGCCAAAGGTGCGTAAACGCACCATTTCAATAAATATTTTTTATTAACACTATGACGAATATTTTTCACTAATTTTAATTTTTTTGCTATTTTTAAGGGTTCTGGAGACATCTATAAAATATCAGTAATTCAATTGGAGTAAACACTTTCTGTTGAGAAATTTTCAAAATACGCTAGTTTTTTAAAAATGGAAACGGTTATTGACAAATCGACTTTTTGAAAATGTATAATTATTCCACATGAGATTAATCATATGTTTTTAAAACGGATTAAAGTTGCAAGTTCTGTAAATAAAATAATAATAAAACAAATGTCATAAAATTAAATATATATATATATATATATATGGTGTGTTAGCGCACCATTGATCGAATGCATAAAAATGCCGAATGCATTTTATTTTTCAAATAAAATATTATTTTTCATGCACGAAACTTTTTTTTTGCCTTAATGAATGCAATTTAAGCATATTTCAATTAAAATAATATCACATTTTATAAAATTTCTATGCTTGGCCTAAAATGGGTTAAGCATATTTAAAATTATGGCCTTGTAATATATATAATCCTTATTAGTTAAAAATTGAACTTTTATTCATATAGAATAAGCCTAAAAGCATTTACAAGGAAAACTGAAGCAACATCTTTCACTAAACAGTTTTTTAACCTATGAAAAAGGTTAAAGTTTTATCACAAATATACAGTGTAAGTCAAAATGAATATAGCGATTACAAACGGCTATAACTATTTAATGGAAAATAATTTATCAATAAGATTAACACAGAATGTAGACGAAACTTCAAAATTTTTTTACGTAAGGCAAGTGCAGCGAAGCAGAAGCCTACGCATGCGCGATTTGAAACTTTGCAACAACAAGAAACCTGTTCATTGCGGCCGTCTCAATAGAAAAAAATGGCCAATTATGACGGTAAAAATTGCCGATTATTTTCTGTGGGGTTGCGTGAAAGACAGGGTGCCTCCCATGCCCAAAACAATTGAAGAGCTCAAAGTACACATTTGTAATGCTCTCGCGTCGGTGACTGAATAAATGCTTCAGAATGTTTGGCGTGAAATGGACTACCGCCTAGATGTTGTTCGCGTGACCAAGGGAAGTCACATAGAACATCTATGACGTATGTATACAAAATTTTGAAGCTCCGTCTACATTCTGTGTTAATCTTATCGATAAATTCTTGTCCATTAAATAGTTATAGCCGTTTGTAATCGCTATATTCATTTTGACTTACCCTGTATTTCTCGAATATCCCAATAAAGGAAACGAAATCATATCTTCGTCTTTGTTCTAAAAACATTTTTTTTTCCCCATTGAACCTTTCCAAATTACCTCAATGAGAAACATAAATTTTATATGGTCTGCTTTTCTTGAAATGACACTCATATTAGGCATTGGTTCAGATAGCATGAATACATTTTCTATCTAATTTTAGTTCCTAGACAATAAGGTCTTTCTCTATGAATAGCACAACCCAGAAAAAGCATTTCTGAATTCATATCTATATCAAATGTAAAGTAGGCATTTTCTTTTCCCTTCATAACCTTATTTTCTGTTAGAGAGCTCTCCATTTTGCAAGTTGATCTCCAAGAATGTTCCAATTTTAAATTTTAAAATACATGTATCGCAATATATATTTATCTAAATTGAGTGAGAATAGAAGCAAAACCACGAGAAACTTAAATTTAGCCTTTTATCTACTGCATTATGATCCAGTGCAATTTTTTTCATGTAATTTTCCTTTTCAGTTACTACAATGAAAATTAAATGATATACATAAAAAATTATACTCACCCGTAAGAAATCTAATTTGTTAGAGTTATTAATTAAAGTGGTACTGTAAAGTACCGTCAGCACAATAGGCGTAAAATATTCTCGTAACAGAAAACCCACATGATATTTCAAATAAAATTTAAACTCTTAAAAATGCTAAATAACAAGAAGACACTCGCAGGTTAACAATAAAAAATATTAGACTGACATAGTTTTTTGACACTTTAGACATGAAATAAAAATTCTAATTTGATGGTATTAAAAAAACAATGATTTTAGGGTACGATTTTTTTAGCAGTTCTTTAGCATTAGTTACGCAACACCTGTATTCCAAGGGCAACATGTTCTCTCGCATCTCCAGATATGCAACATATGGATTTACATATGCCATTTCTGGCATAGCAAAAATGAGTCGGTATCACTTTTTCAATTTCCTATAAAAAATAATAATAAAACAAAAAAGAAATACCAGAAAAAGCATTACTACATTATAATTTCATTATAACATTATAAATCAGATAAAAACGAGGGATAACTACACAGACGTAAAGTAAACAAGACGTTTTTCTCCAACACCCAGTGTACTAGAGGTACTTTTAAGTATCGCCGAGTAATTCAACTGTTAAATCAAATACCTGCACAGTTTACTTAAAACAACTAGTCAAATTGTATTCTAAGATCATAATGAATACATAAAAAAATCCAACACTTATCTTACGTCCTTTACTATGTTTGCAGCAATAAAAATTTAAGCGTGACAATCTGTACAAAATGTCGGCACAAAACACATCAGCTGTTTCAAAGACAACCTACTTCGACGCTAAAATAACAAACCTAGAGCTATTGCTACCATGTACCATGAAAAAGTACAGTTAAAAGAGTGTTTTTGCAGAGAACCATTAGAATATTGCTAATATTCACTGTCAGATGATAGTTGAAAGTGAGTGGTACTTATAAGTACCGTCAGTAGCAGCGACCCGGAGCTGGAGCTGGAGCCCGGAGCCGGAGCGCTTCGGAGCTGTGTTTTCCCTGGAGCTGGAGCTCTAAATTTTCCCCAGCTCCAGGGCTCCTTTAGTTTTTAATATTCTTTTAAATCTTTTTTTTCAGTCTTTTAAATTTCTAGGCTTAAAATATTTTAATTACAGTAGAAGATCTTTATAACGCGATTCTATATAACGCAATTCTCCATATAACGCACAACTTCTCAGATGTAAACAATGAATTTTGCAGGTAAGAAGCACCTGAAATCCCACATCGTAAAAATTGCTACTCTCTAGAAAACTACATTTGATACATTAATTCAACTTTATCTCCTTAATTCAAAACTTTTTAATGAAAAAAAATTGCTATTATTACAATAAATATTATATTTTTGGAAATGAGTAATATAATGAATGATTGGGTCCAGGTATAGTTGGACCATGTTTATAAAATAAACAATATAAAATGATCATATAATGCAAAAATTTATAATTTGGATAATTCCTGGTGACAAGAAGTGCAGTATAAAGATACTCTAATGTATTTTGGTATGTTTCAGATTTATATGGTCGTGTTTATAAGGTAAATTTAATGATGTGTGAAATGTGATCCATATAATGCAAAATTCTATATAACGCACAACCTTGCATTTTTAGGTTTGCGTTATAAAGATCTTCTACGGTACATCATTATTCAGTATTTTAATTATATCATTTTTTAGGTTTTTATTATTATTATTAGAGAAGGAAACCTTCTCGAAACATGGTAACACTACTTTACTTCTACTTTCTACTTGAATTAAGCGACAACACTTTCGAAAACAAATATGGCCGCCTGTTGTTTGCATGTGTAGTTGTACAATTTTGGCTGTTTGAAAAGTGTAGAAGAAATTTAAGATTTTTATGTTTAAAATTCCACCAAACTTTCTATTTTAAAAGCAAAAGCTAAAAGATGTCGTACTTTCTGAACAAGCATTTGAAGTTTGATGAGAAGAAAAATGCATTTTGTCATATCTTTAATGAAGGTAGAAAGTATTTGTGAGCAAAAAATTAAACGTGTAAATTAAAATCTGCAACTCAAAAGCGCGAAGTCGGAGCCGAGTTGGAGCCTGAGCCGGAGCCGGAGCTGGAGCCACAGTATTTTCTCTAGGAGCGGAGCTGGAGCTGGAGCATCAAAAATTGTTCGGCTCCGGGTCACTGCAGTAGATTAAGGGTTAACTAACGTCTTCCTGCGTTCCACATTCTGGTATTTATTAATTTTCTAAAGTTAGCAGTTTTTAGTGTACATATTTTTGGTAATTTTGAAGTGAAATATTTCAAACAGTCAATTTTGGATATACCTCGAAGTAGTTTCATTGGTAAATGTTTTTTCTTGAGAGATAATTACTTATAATAGAAGCTCTCGACTCATTTAATAAACAAACGAAAAATCTGTGTAATATCCGAAAATACAGTAATAACAAGAAATACTAAGGAAATAAAGCCACCGTAATTATGTGCCGTAACTGGACACGAAACAAACAAATAAGAACGAAACAAATATATTAAGAAATTCTATATAAAAAAATATATTTACAAGGGGTAACTCACTCCCTGCCCTACCTGGGCAGGAGAAAAGGATGAATGTGTAAAAAAAAAGAGGGGGAAAAGTGTTCCGCCGAAATAAAGCCACTACCAATATTAGTATTTATTGGTAAATACCGACCGTCGAGCTGCTGCAGTTCAACATGTTTATGCATCAGGAAGTTGTCAAATACCTGTTCTGTGAAAGTCGAACTTTGTTCGGACTTTAGAAGGTTGTATTTTGTATTGCTCCAGCAGTATTAAAATGAAAACGAAAACCCAGCTATCAAAGATCGAGAAAGGACAGATAACAGATTTAAGGAACAAGGTCTTTCACATAGATCAATATCTAAGCAAATCAAACGATCTAAAACCGTAATATACAATTTCTTAAATCAGGACAATGCGTACAGGCATAAAAAAAGACGTGTAGATGCATAAAAATGATTTCCAGGCAGGAAAGAGAAGTTTTGCCTCGTCTTTTCACAAGGTGGCATTTCCCTAAAACAGTTGGCCAAAGAGGATAACATATCTGTGAGAAAATCAACCCTGTTAAAAATTTAAAAACGTACAAGTAACTTGTAACATAAGGAAAGGAAACAGCAGCCCATGTTGAAAGCTATCCACATGCAAAGGAAAGTCGATTGAGCCAAATATCATCAAACCTGGAAGGACCGGTGTCATCGTGTTATAGTCTCAGATGAGAAAAAATTAATTTGGATGGGCCGGACGGCCTTGTTTTCTATTGGTATGACATGAGGAAAGAAGAGGAAATTTTCTCCAAAAGACAGCAAAGTGGAGGCTCATTAATGATGTGGGGACGCTTCTACTATGGAGGTAAACACGACCTGCTTTTCTCTCAGGCCGCATGAAGGCTACCAATTACCAAGAAATGCTAGAAACCATTTACTGCCATTTTCAAAAAGCATTGGTTTACGAAGTTGGATTTTCCAGCAGGACAAGACCTCCATTTACGTTGCAAAATCCTCCTGGGAATGTTTCTTTGGATAATCGGGTGCATGCCATGGAATGGTCTGCCCTTTCCTCTTAATTTCAATATTCAAGAAAATGTGTGAGGTATCCTCAGTAGGGCTGTACACGCCAATGACAGACAGTTTCAGTCTGTGGCAAAATTCAAGGTCGTCATATTGAAGCGTGGGAGAATATTGATGTTACTGTCCTCCAAGGATTGGTAAATGGTATACTACAGCGTATGTTCCAATTCATATATAAATAACTGTGGCTGATATATTGTCTATTAAAAAAAGTGGCTTTATTTCGGCGGGACATTTTCTCCCTCTCTTTGTTTACAAATTCATGTTTTTCTTTACCAGTTAAGGCAGGGGGTGAGCTACTCCTTGTAAATATGTATTTGTATAGAGACTTTTTTAATATATTTATTTCGTTCTTATTGGTTTGTTTCGTGTCCAATTACAGCACATTATCACGGTGGATTTATTTCGGTAGGACACACCTTAAATCAAAATTTTAAGTGCATGAAATGTGCAAAATATTTTAATATTTTAGTTATATAATTCTTCTGGTTTTATTTGTGGATTAAAAAAAACATTAGCTTTTCCATGTTTTTTTTATATTACACTTTTCCAAAAATATCCAAATTAATTGGCAAAATACTGGTTTATGAAAATTCTCAAATTGCCTCTCTGTGGGGCGTACAGCCTGCGTTAGAAGCCATTGTTCTAAAGAGACTTTCTTGTCTCCTTAGATTAAATAATTCTTTAATAGCTACATTTAAATGCTGATTTAATTGGCAAAAAGTAGCATTATAGAACAGACCAATTATTTTTACAATTAATTATCATCATTATAATTATAATTGATTCAATTAAAATATAGTAAGAGCAACATATGTGCATATTGCGATACACATAATATTTATCTAGGAAATGTCTGAATAATATGCTGGGATTACTTCAAATAATCATGCCAAATAAATTATAATTTAGGATCTTTAATAAAACTTTCTTTCATTGCATTGCATTAAATTTGCCAATTATTCATTCTTTTTCTACTGGGTATATAAAATCAGACTCATATGTTTAAATATAAAGCGAAATAAATAATTTACGAGACTCCGTAATATTTATAAACCCAATATTTTAGACCTTCTACTCATTTTAATTAATTTCTTTTGCCAGAGTCATCCATGCATCTAGTTTGTTTCCTTTCCGCAAAAGTTCACCAATTAATGCACTATCGGTACCTTTTGTAAATCGAATTATTGGAAGGTTGATTTAATTGCTACACAAGAAAAGGCAACTTCGTTTTGGAAATGCGAATTGTTCTTTTGAGCATTAACAGAAAAGTAATCTTTTATGCACACCGCAATTGATTATGCATTATCTTCATTGATATCTCCATTCTAGTAGACTTCTGTACTAATGATTACATGCCATAATAACATCAGCGCAATACTTATAGGTAATTTGGCGTGATGTTTCATTTTGAGAATGTTGTTAGCTTAGGTAATAAATATTTGGAAATTGGGATTAAATGTTCTAGATTCAATTAAAACATTGACATTTCCAATATCATACAGATAAATATAATTATCACTGAATGAGTTTGAAAATTGTTACAAAAACTTGAGACAGTGCTGATATTACACTGGTCCTCAAAATTAAAGGATAATGAAAATAAATATGCTCACCAAGTTAATGTTGCAAAAAATGCCCAACACTGCAATTATTTATGTTAATTAAATAATATTGAACATAAAATTACACTTCCGCGCGTACGTTATGGTCGGAAATATGCAAATTAGATGATTCACAATGAGTTGCCCAACGGACGTATGTTGGAATTCGGGTCCGTAGTGTTGTTTAAAGTGAATGTAGTGTCTGAGTGCGATCGATATTCATTAGTTATGGCTGAAAGGTATCATTTAAGTTAAGGTCAAAAGTGGCGAATAATTGGTAGAATGGAAGAAGGCCAAACACAAATGGAGGTTGCCCAAGGATTGACTATCCCTCAAAGCATCATATCAAGAGCTTCGAACCACTTTTTTAAGCACTGGATCCGTTGATAGACAGCCTGGTCAAGGGAGATCAAGAGCAAGAACTTCATCCGAAGACAATTTTCTGTCAATGTGGCTCGAAGAAACCGCGAAGCGACTACAAGTGATTTGGTTTGAGACCTTCAGGCTGCCACAGAAAATCGAATCAGCCGTTCTACTGCTGCACGAAGACTTAAAGAGGGCGAACTGTATGCGAGAAAACCAATAGTTTGTGTCCCCCTCACTCCAGCTACCAAAGGGGCCCGTTTAAACTGTTGCCGTCATCATTTTCAATGGAGCCAAAAATACTGCGCTCGAATGGGATATTCCACGAACAAGGGAAGGCAAGTTGCGTCTTCTTTCCTCTCTCCAGATCAAAACACGTCTAGAAACAGTGTTCAGACTATATCTGGAGTCGCCAGTAGACAATACTTGAACCCAGTCTTCTTAGCTCCATTGAACATGACGAGGGCAACGTTTAAACGGGCCCCTTTGAAAGCTGGAATGAGTGGGACACAAACTATTGGTTTTCTCGCATAGAGTTCGCCCTCGTTAAGTCTTCGTACAGCAGTAGAATGGCTGATTCGAGTTTCTGTGGCAGCCTGAAGATCTGAAACCAAATCTCTTGTAGTCGCTTCGCAGTT
Source organism: Maratus speciosus (assembly GCA_963932465.1). Classification (NCBI taxonomy): domain Eukaryota; kingdom Metazoa; phylum Arthropoda; class Arachnida; order Araneae; family Salticidae; genus Maratus; species Maratus speciosus. Next base: position 524,489,099 of record OZ010786.1, read on the forward strand.
TCTTCGAGCCACATTGACAGAAAATGGTCTTCGTATGAAGTTCTTGCTCTTGATCTCCTTTGACCAGGCTGTCTATCAACGGATCGTGTGATTAACCTTCTCACCGCCGCAAACTGATATATCCGTTCACTAAGCTGTAGGTTTCATTGCAATTGAAGCATTATTTGAATTAATATAATTATACAGATATAATCCAGTTTTAAAAATAAGGTTGTGATTATTACTGACAAGGCTTATATACCTATTTTTAATTTTAAAAAATTATATCATGTTGGAAAAAACATCTTTTTTTATCATTAAATACAAAATTTCAGAGAAAACAACATTACAGTTTTGCCCTTTTGCTCGGAGGTCAGAGGGTTAAAAAGCGATTCGAAGTTCTTGATATCACACTTTGAGTGATATTCAAACCTTGGGCAACCTCCATTTGTGTTGACCTTCTTCGATTCTACCTATTATTCTCCATATTTTGCCTTAAATTAAATGATGCCTTTGAACCATAACTAATGAATACCGATCACACTCAGATACCACATTCACTTTAAACAACACTACAGACCATAATTCCATCATATGTCCATTGGGCACCACATTGTCAATCATCTAATTTGCATATTTCCGACGCTAACGTATGCACGGAAATGCAGTTTTGAATTCAGTAGTATATAATTAACATAAATAATTGCAGCACTGGGCATTGGTTGCAACATTAACTTGGTGAGCATATTTTATTTCACTATCCTTTAATTTTGATGACCAGTGTATATCAATCATTAAAATATGTGAAGGATCAAGGGGAAAAGTGATGTCTGTGATATTTCAGGTGGCATCTTATACGTACTATCGTTGGGTAAACTTGGGTTGATTCAAAAATGAAGATAGTCCTTTGAAAAAAAATTGAAAATATACAAATGAAGACAGGTTTTCTACGTGTGCAAAGGGTTGTTGATTTGTCTCGGTTTTGAAATGAGAATTATTTTTTTTTAACATTAACAAAAAAGTAATCTTTTATGCCCACCTCAATTGATTATGCATTATATTCATTGAAATCTCCATTCGGTACTTGTTAGATATACCGTCGACCAAATTACTGTCACCAAATTATAAGATTAAATGCCAATAATGGTTGATCGTAAGTGTCACATTCAAATGACAACACGTATTTACGGCATCAAGTGATTTTAATTTCGACGTTTTATTTCTATTTTTATTAATTTTATACTAATTTATTTGTTCTTTCGTTATTTAAAATAAAAATTATGTCAATTTGTATAATTTGGCGATTTATATAATTCGGCGAAATTCGTCGACGGGATAACAAACAAGTACCCTCCGTTCTACTAGACTTCTGTACTAAAGATTACATGCCAAAACATCATCAGCGCAATAACATTTTTGCGCAATATTTATAGGTAATTTGGCATGATATTTCATTCTGAGGGTCTTTATTATTCGTTTAGGAAACAAATATTTTGAAACTTGGATTAAATGTTTTAGATTCAATTAACACATTACCATTTTCAATACAGTACAGATATATAGAAATATTTATGAATGCCTTTGAAAATTTCTGCCAAAAATTGAAACAGTGCTGATATTATATTAATCATTAAAATATTTGAAGAATCAAGGGCAAAAAAAATAACAGTTATTTTTTGTTAGATATCATTTGACAGTGATATCTTTTAACTGGAGAGATATACTATCGTCGGGTAAACACTGGTCGAGGTAAAAATTAAGATAGTTTTGAAAAAGAAAATTTAAATATACTAATGAAGAGAGGTTTACCACCGTGCAAAGGGTTGTTGATTGTTTTTTATTGCCACAATATCCCCAATACGACATGCTCTATCAAATACCACATGGGCAAAAATGAAGAATGAAAACTAATTTTTCACTATCATTATTTTCCCGCCTGACGCTTCATATTATATGTATAAACATTATAAAATTTATTTTAATTTAACTTTTAAAGAATCGGATAGCGTATTGTAGCACACAGTGAAAAGAGAATTACGAATTCCAAAGTATTTACATGATTATCAGCTGCGCATTACTTACTCTATTCCCAAAGACCCTTCAATGTTCAACTAATGTTTAAAATTGAGCACCCCAGAAGCCAAGGGGTATAAGTGACAAAATTGAAAAAATTAAACTAAGAGCACAGATGACCTGGAAATATGCCTTTCTTCTTTTCAGGTAAAGAAATGTGATTTTCTAATTATGTGTAGTGTTTTAGAGATGAACCACTTTTGCCGAATAATGATCAATATGGATTAATTATAAATTTAAAGAAAATTGTACTCTACTTTTTTCCCATTTATTGAAATAAGTGTTCAAAGACCACTGTGAAACAAGCAGCAGTTTCCTATTTCAATTCAGTCAATTATTATTGATGTTCAACTTTAACGTCAATTACCTTTGAACTCAATTTACTCCAAATCGAAATTTTGTCACTTGTATCCCTTGGCTTCTGATGTCCTAAAGTGTAGTTCGCTTTTTTTCTGCTGTCTACATTACTTTTATTGGTAACTCACCGTTGGCGTATGAAATACATCGCCTGTGTATTTATGCAATTTATTCTACTTTCATTCTTATTTTTATATATACAACGGGTAAACCCGAGCTTTCCGGGTTACAAAATATAAGTGAAAACCATTTTTTTAATTGATAACTATAATATATTTTTTACATTTAATTTATATTTTTAAAATGCGCAATAACGATACGAAAAATCATATTTATATGATAAATAGTAACTATGTGTTTAAAAAAAACTTTTGAAATTTATTAAAAGCAATAGTTTTGCATAGGCCTCGCGCCAGAAATGAACAGTTGGGAATATCGCCAAAGATTACTATATGCAATATGCCTATTGGATTCTGATCATTTCAGCCATTTACGAACATAGTTTGATCACATGTCTTAAATTTGCGTTTTACTTATTGATTGATGAAAGTTTTAATTTCATTATGGAATATAAGCTGGAAACAAGTGCTGAGTTTTCTATGTTAATTTAAGAACAAGTGGATTTGTCTTTCGTAATCGCCTGCGGGCGATAGAGATATATTTTTAAAAATTTCCTTCTTGAAAATTATTTTAAAAACAAAATAAATTGAGTCAATACCAATACAGTTTTTAAACAAATTTAATTTGAAAATACATTTTTTTCCATTTGACAATGCAAAAATAAAAAATGTGAGATTTTTAGAAACTTAAAAAATTGCAGTAAAAGTTAAATTTAATTGTCTGCTGCTGCTACACTGTTAAAAATTTGCAGCATTCTGGCAGGTCATTTGATCGTTTTTTCCGAAAACGGTTACACAGCCGTAATTTTAACACTATTCTGATCATATTATTGGCCATTTTATGGTCAGAATACAGTTAAATTATGGTTATGAAACCGTTTTTTCAAAAAACGGTCGAATGACCTGCCAGAATGCTGCAAAATTTTTAACAGTGTACCGTCAAAATGACGTCTGCGTTACCCGCAGAACGTTTGTCTTTTATAATATTGATATATAAATGATATGTGTACAACATTTAAAGTATCAGAAGTTATTCTTCTTTAGCTACAAAACTTGTTATTTTGATTTTAAAAGCATTGAAGTACGACATCCGTTCTTTACTATTATTACAAACCGGCAGTACTATATCAACTCTACTTAAATTAGTTTTCTTTCAACAACTTGATGTTTATTACTTTTATAACTGTGGAGACCTGGCATCGCAGCAAAATCAAAACTGTTCCAGGTAGCTCAGACCACACTGTTAAAAATTTGCAGCATTCTGGCAGGTCATTTGACCGTTTTTTCCGAAAACGGTTACACAACCGTAATTCTAACACTATTCTGACCATATTATTGGTCATTTTATAGTCAGAATATGGTTAAATTACGGTTATGAAACCGTTTTTTCAAAAAAAAAAAAAAAAAAAAAACCGGTCGAATGACCTGCCAGAATGCTGCAAAATGTTTAACAGTGCATGGTGTTCTTCATCCATGGTGTGGTGCCTTGGATGTTAGGGATGAAGTGGTAGCGTGTTAACTTCAATAAGGCGGGGGCTCAAGTTGAAATCAAGTCAATTATACTGTATAGTGCTTAAAAATCATTTTGTGTTTTAACCAGCTGTAATTATTGAGAGAGATATAACAAAGAAAAACATACATTTAAACTTGACAGTTATTTAACTTTTAATTCTATAAAATATAAGCCATCTCTTCAGACAAATAGTAAAGTAAAAAAATCATTCAGAAAAGGCGACAAGTATTTAAAGTTTAAAACTTTGTTGATATCACCACAAACAAATATTACAATAGACAAAACAACGCCGTTTCGGTTCGTATGAAACTGATCATTCTTCTGGTGTAGAGGCTTCACTATAACTGGGCATCGTTAGCTTTACAACTGATGAAGGAGCAATTTTACATGATCCGATGTGCGGCGTTGGTGTTCCCCTTATGAACATTACTCACGAATGGAACAGCCAAGCTTTTGCGGGTATTTTGCGGGTACCCTCAGGAAAAGACTGTTTATTGCACAACAAAAAACAGAATTGAAATTTCCTTTACGCCTACTGATGTTTATTTCAAAATACCCGCAACTGACGTGAAATGAGTTAAATCCATTGCGTTATTTGCTTTGGGTGATACCCAGAAAGTTTTCAACATTATCATCTTTTTGGATATAAAAAGAAAAATATTATTAATTAGGATTCATAATTCAGAGTGTCCTTAAAATAATGTGCCAGTTTGAATGGCATGTATAACAGTTTTATTTAGAATATTTACAAAAAATCATACTTCAAATTCAAGGTTAACAAACTTAGTTTTTCTTAAAAATGCTCAATATGTGCACCTTTAGATATACGGCACACATCCAACCTACAGTTCAATTCTTCCCACACTTCGGTTAACAAGTCCAGAGTAATAGAAACAATAGCCTTTTTAATTATGTGTCACATTTCTTGCAAATAATTAGGTTGCGGCGGAACGTAGACTTGATCTTTTATAAAGCCTCGAAGGAAAAAATCGCTTGGCTCTAACAGCTTTTAAATCTTCAGCCCAACGATAACGTTTTACGCCCAGTTGTCGCCATTTCGCGTATGTAGCATTGCAAGTGTGTAAATAACAAAGCAGTACTCGCGCATGCGCTTTTCTAAAGCTGTTTGAGTTACTTTTTATTTGTGACCTTGAATCAACACTCTGCATCGCTTATAGTTGATAGCATTAAAATTTATAACTGGGCATTCTTTTATGAATACACTGTATTTATAAATCTATGGTTTTTATCCTCTTTACATAGTTTAATTAATTTCTTTCTCCATAGTCTTCATCCATCTAGCTGGGTTTTTTCCCCAAGAAGTGCCTCAATTAGTGCGCTATAGATATCTTTTGAAATCAAATTTTTGGAAGGCTGGTTTAATTGCGGTTAGACAAAGCTGTTTCCATCTGATGTGAGAATTATTATTTTCAGCATCAGCGTGAATGTAATCAAGTTGTTTACACTACAATTTATTCTGCACTATATTAAATAATATCTCCATTCGATTCGATTTCTTTACTAATAGTTATACAGCAAATTGACGCCAGCGTCATAACAATTCAACGAAAAAAGTAAAACTAATTTGTCATGGCATCTTATTGTTTAAATAATAAATATTTATAAATCAAATTTAAATGTTGTAAATTCAATTAACACAGTGACATTTTCAATATAGTACTGCAAAATACAAATATCATGGAGTACTTTTAAAAATTACTGATAATTTTTTGAATGTATGGTAAAACCAAAAGAGAATTTAAAATTTATATACAAGAACAGCAATCGACACTAAAAAAACTGAATACAATAACTATTAGAAAAAATTACAATTAATTTCTTTCTGTATAATATTTTTAAATGTATAGTAAAACAGAAAGAGAAATTAAAATATATGTACATTAACAACAATCAAAACTATAAAACTGAATACAACAACTATTAGTAAAAATATAATTAATTTATTTCTGTATATTCACCCATGCATCTAGTTTGTTTCCTTTCCGCAAATTGCACCAATTAATGCGCCCTCGATAACTTTTCAAATCAAATTATTGAAAGACTGATTTAATTTCTGCCGAAAAGAGACAACTGTGACCCTTAATATGCGGATTGTTTCTTTGAGCATTAGCAAAAATGTAATCTATTTATTTGCACTGCATTTGATTATGCATTTTTTTATTAATATCTTCATTCGGTTGGCTTTATGTATTAATGGTTGATTACATGCTAAAATGACGGTAGCGTAATAACATCTGCACAAAGCGTTTAAAAATAATTTAGTAGGATATTTCATTAACTTAACACAAATTACCAATTATTCTAATTGGTAAATAAATCACAGGAGTTGTAATTTTCCAAATGAGTGTAAAAGACGTTCTTGGAGTTCCATTGCCTGTGATTTATTCTGTTGCGTTGTTTCGGGTAACAGACAATATGTCATTATCAAAAGGTTGTCTCGGTGAATTGTTTCCACCAGGTTTATCCAGAATAACTCAGTTGGCATAGTGTTGGCATAATCCAAAGTCTCCTTGTTCAAACCCTGGCCTAGCCATGTTTTAACTTATAAAATTAAAACTCGTATAATTTTGTAGGCTATTTTATTGACAGAACCTTGTTTGTTTTCAGGATAAGTATTTTCACAATGGATTTAAATGTTGTAGGTTCTATTAAACATTGATGTTTCTACTTGGATACAGTAAAACACGATTTTTTTTTAAATCTCTTTGAAAATTGCAGGTAAAAATTCGCTTTCTACCATACTTTTGAAAAGCATGTTATGTAATGGGAAAAATAAAAAACAATAAAGATATTTGAATTACATTATAAACTTATATATAATTTCTTTAAAAAAGTGAAAAACTAAATAATTACGATACCTAGAATAAATACCTCTGTATTATTTTGTATTTTATTATTTGCAAATATTCAAATATAATAACGAATATATAAAAAATACATTATATTTAAATTTGATGATTAATATTTAATTTTTACATGATAAATAAAAAAAAACAAATCTAAAAATAAGATTATTTATGATAATTTACAACATTTATAAATCCACATAATTCATCTTCTCCCGCATAAATCAATTAATTTCTTTCGTCATAGTCATCCATGCATCTAGTTCGTTTTCTTTCCGCAAAATGCATTAATTAATACGCTATCGATAGCATTTGAAATCGATTTATTGGAAAACTGATTTAATAGCTGCCAAGAAGTGGGTGTTTTGATCTGGAAATGTGGATTGTTCTCTAGACAATTAACAAAAAAGTAATCTACATATATCACGCATTAATTGATTATGTCTAAGAGATATTAATGTATTCATTAAATCTCCATACGATTCTAATTCTGTACCAACGATTACATGCCAAAATGATACCAGCGTAAAAATATTTGAACGTATTATATATACTTTTTTGTAAAACATTTATTTAAGTAATGAATATTTAAAAAATTCTGTTTAAATGTTACAAATTCCATTAACACTGATATTTTCAATATAGTGCAGAGAAATATAATTATCATAGAATCTTAAACTAAATCACATAAATCTATCATCATTGAATCCATTTAAAAATCGCTATGAAAAATGATATAATATGGTTAAAAGAAAGAGGAAAGAACGTTTTAATCGATATAAGTTAATTATATTGAAAATCCAAAAACAGACTACTAAAATTTAAAACTAAGGTAAAAATAAAAAATAAATTATTATAAATGTATTAAAAATTAAAATAAATCATTTCTTAAGTTCTGCCCTGTACTCGATATAGAACATAGCAGTCATTTTCCTTTTTCAATTTATGTTTATATTTATTTGTAATGTTAGAAGATAAAATAGTACTTCAACCGTATAAGGCCATGCTCTAGTAAGGTTTTCTCTCATGCTGTAGTAGTATGCTAATTCTACTTTTTAAGGTAATATGTATAAAAATAAATTTTCAATTTATTAAAACTGAAATTTTTTTTATTTAAACTAAATGCATTAAAAATTAAAATAAATCATTTCTTAAGTTCTGCCCTGTACTCGATATAGAACATAGCAGTCATTTTCCTTTTTCAATTTATGTTTATATTTATTTGTAATGTTAGAAGATAAAATAGTACTTCAACCGTATAAGGCCATGCTCTAGTAAGGTTTTCTCTCATGCTGTAGTAGTATGCTAATTCTACTTTTTAAGGTAATATGTATAAAAATAAATTTTCAATTTATTAAAACTGAAATTTTTTTTATTTAAACTAAATGCAACTTGCTAAATGGTACATACAACATATACGTGTTACTACAAAAGTATTAGATATAATTAAGAAAGTAAAAAGCATTGTATTCATATTAATGTTTTTGTAATATCACCTATATGTTGTGTGTACTATTTAGCAAGTTGTATTTTGTTTAAATACAAAATTTTCGGTTTTAATACAATGAAAACTTATTTTTATACATATTAAGTTTAAAAATATGTAGAATAAACATACATTAAAACTTTAATAGGTGGTAATTTGCAGCGGAAGGTTTTGTTAAAGATTTTATTTTGAAATTCAATATCAAAGAATTTATTACCCAATTAAACAAGATCATCGCTAAAGTATATCAATTCTTTTCGAAACTTACTGCTCAAATAATCTTTAATATCCACATATTTATAACCTATTTAAGCCAGGTCGTCCGTACTGCAAAACGTAAACAGTAATGATTTTCTTACTAAAAATCTTTTTTTCCTTTTGAGTTTTGAAAAGTGCGTTGTGTATTATAGTTTAAAATCAAACGAAAACAGGTGTTTTTTTTAATTATATTTTACATTCATATTTAATTGCGTTTTAAACAAAAATCTAAATAGCCCCTCAATCATTCGAAAAAGATTTCTGTGTTTTTAATTTGAATTACAGAATTAAGAATTTGATTACATGTATAATTGAAGTGTTCGGGTGATATTCGGCTGAATATTCAGTTAACTTATGTACAATATTTTTTGTCTGATAGTTTTAATTTTATTGGATTTATGAGAAAAGTGTTTTTTATTACAATTCATATACAAAATTTATGTGTGATAATTATCGCATATATTGATTAAAGATATAAACCTTGTTCTTTTAAAAATTTACATGATGTCGTTACAAACTTTTAGATGAAAATCAGAAAAATATTAATAAATACCAATTACAATGTTTTATACCAGATATCTTCAATCATTCGGATATAATTGAGAAAATAAAAAAATCCCTGCCGGCCCGGCCTACAGGCAGAGGCAAATTTCGAAGTTAAGTATACTAATTTCACCAACAAAAACTAAATCATTATTAGATATAAATACACTTTAACAGTTTTATCTGTCTGCTTTTGACGAGTTTTTATTTCCTTTTATAAAATAGCTGATTTTATCAGAATCATGTTAAGGGGATATTAAAAAAAATATTTTTTCCATTCTCAACAACTCGAAATTTTCTGGCACATATTCAGATTCATTTTTAATAAAAAAAAAAATATGAAACATGCTGACGTAATTTTTGTAAAGATTTATAAGCGACCTGTGTTTTTATTTTTCTTTCAATTAATTAAAACTTGATTAATAAACAATTATTTTCTCAGTAGGGCAATATTTTTCGTTTTTAACAGAATCGCTTCGGGAAATTCTGTTCAAAATGCACACTTTGACATAAATTTTTGAAATAAATTCTGCCTCTATCAAAAAATCGATCAACACGGTACATTATATAGTTTCTGAATAAGAGAATCTAGCAATTGGATGCGTTTGAGCGCAAAAATGAATTTAAAAATGAGTAAGAAAATAGACAGTTTGGATTTGAATGCACCCTTAATAAGATGATTTTTTTCTTCAATCGCTATGTATTTTTAATTTGTTTTTGCTGTAAGAACTGGCCCTATCAAAAACTTGTCTATATAAATGTTGAAGACAATATTAAGAAGATATATGATAAATTCATGGAGATTTTATATCTTGTGAATTGACGGAGTTATGAAAATTTTTCTTCTTCAACCCCTCCTTTTTTGTTTTTGTTTTCGTTTTTATTATTTTTTTTTTGCGTTACGAATTGGCCCTATCAAAAACTTGTGAATATAAAAGTTGTAGATAATATTAAGGAGATGTATAATAAAATTATTGGATTTGATATCTTGAGAATTGACGAAGTAAGGAATTTTTTTCTCCCAAAAACCCTATTTTTTGCGCCCCTTGAGCCTATTTTAAATTTTATACAAAATCTGCGATGCATGAATTTTTGGCACCATTTTTAGAAGTAATAAAAACTTTAAACTGATTTGATATGTACAAAAATTAAGAAGTTATGGGCTTTTTTCGGTTTTCAAAAAACCCCTCCCTATTCCCATCCCCTTCGTCCGCTTTTGCCCATTAACGAACATGACCAAGATTTTATGTCCCTTGATTTTATGTATCAGTTTGGAAGAGATTTGTGCAGAACTGCGGAAGTTATCATGTCCAGAAGAAAGTGATTGCTTCGGGAAATTCCGTTCAAAATGCTCACTTTGACATCATTTTTTGAAATATATTCTGCCTCTATCAAAAAATCGATCATTGCGGTGCAATATATAGTTTCTGAATAAGCGAATCTACCAATTAAATGCGTTTGAAAGCAAAAATGAATTTAAAAATGAGTCAGAAAATAAGCAGTTTGGATTTGAGTGCATCCTTAATGCAATGATTTTTCAAACACAGTCCGCTTCGGGAAATTCGGTTCAAAATGCCCGCTTTAACAGCATTTTTTTTAAATATATTCTGCCTCTATCAAAAAATCGACCATTACGGTACATTATATAGTTTCTGAGTAAGAAAACGTACCAATTGGAAGCCTTTGAGAGCAAAAATGAATTGTAAAATTAATCAGAAAATACGCAGTTTGGATATGTATTTTTAATTTGTTTTTGCTGTAAGAACTGGCCCTATCAAAAACTTGTCTATATTAATGTTGAAGACAATATTACGAAGATATATGATAAATTCATGGGGATTTTATATCTTTTGAATTGACGGAGTTATGGATTTTTTACTTCTTCAAACCCCGTTTTTGTTTTCGTTTTTATTTTTATTTTTTTTTTTATTTTTTTTTTTTCGGTACGAATTGGTCCTATCAAATAAAAGTTGCAGATAATATTAAGGAGATTTATAATAAAATTAATTGGAATTGATATCTTGAGAATTGACGAAGTTATATTTTTTTTCTCCCAAAAACCCTATCTTTTGCGCCCCTTGAGCCCATTTTTAACTTTATCAAAAATCTGTGATACATAAAATTTTCGCCCTATTTTTAGAATTAATAAAAACTTTAAACTGATTTGATATGTACAAAAATTAAGAAGTTATGAGGGGTTTTCGGTTTTCACAAAACCCCTCCCTATTTCCATCCCCTGGGTCCGATTTTGCCCATTAACGAACTTGACCGAGATTTTATGCCCTTTGATTTTATGTATCAGTTTGGAAGAGATTGGTGCTGAATTACGAAAGTTATCGTGTCCAGAAGAAAGTGATATAGATTGATAGATAGATAGATAGATAGATAGATAGATAGATAGATGGATAGATAGATAGATAGATAGATAGATGTATAAAGTTTTTTACTTAGGGTGGTTTTGGGTTCTAGGGGTCATGATCGGTGTAGATCTGCAAAAAGTTTTCGGAAATTCCAACATAGGAACGATCCCAATAAGTAGTATTTCATACGAAATCTACCTAAAATGCATTGTAATGGATTGAGGAATAATTCATGTTTTTTTTTTCCTGATATAAAATTCGCGCAGAATTCAAATGCATTGACAAAATGTTTTTTACTTTAAATAAAATGTTTTGCTCTATCAGATAGTGCGTGTTTAATTTTTTCTTTTGTATTAAAAAATGTGTATTTTCAGATCATTATAATTCAGCTGCAAGCTGAGAAAGTGAAACATTTTTGACACTTTGCGTTTTAGCTTTTATTTCGAGATGTAAAGGGCGTCAAATTGCTGGTGAAATTCGTTGAGTGCTTGGAGAAGGAGCAATTCATCAAGGTAATGCCCGCCGCTCATCAAAGCTGGGAATTTTGACCTCGATAGTATACATATTATATACATATATTATTTTTTTCATGTAGGGCGACACTAAATTCTGAAAAAGCAGAATTCCTGTTTTCTAGTTTTAATTTTTTACATTGATTTTTATGTATTTTGAGATCATTAAAATTCCGCTGCAAGCTGATAAAATGGAACAACTGCGACACTTTGCCTTTTTGCATTCGAGATGTAAAAGCCGTCGAAGTTGCTGGTAAAATTTGTTCTGCGATTGGAGAAGGAATAATGCGTCAAAAAACTGCCCGCCGCACATCAAAAATGGGAATTTTGACCTCTATGACAGATCACCCACTGGTCGACTAGTTGAATTCGATGAAGAGCAATTGAATACCTTCTTCACGAAAATCAACCTCGAACGAGCGGAGCAGAAAAATTGAGACAAAACAAAAAAAGAAAGAAAGAAAGAAAAAACCGCTCAGAATTATTCCTCAACTCGATATTTCATATTGAAGATAATTTTTTATTTCTAATTGCCATAAACAAAATTAAAGAAACCTCTTTATATGCAAAACACTATACATTTCAAATAGTAATGCATAATATTTACGAAGCCACTGGTTTCATCCCTTTCATGCAGCCTATTTAATTTCTTTGCTACAGTCATCCATGCATCCAGTTTGTTTTATTTCCACAAAGTGCTCCAATTAATGTGCATTCGATGGCTGTTGTATTTCCAATTATTAGAAAACTGATGTAATTGCGGCCAAGAAGAGACTGCTTCAATTTGGAAATGCGAATTGTTCTTTTGAGCATTAACAGAAAAGCAATCTATTTATTCACAGTGAAATTGATTATGCCTTACTTTCGTTAATATCCCTATTAGATTCAATTTCTGTATTAACACTAGAACGGCGGTAGGGGTCATTTTGACACCTGAGTACTTTCGTCCGTTGATTACTTTTGTTTGCTTGGATGAAATCGTTTGAAATTTTTTGACTTTTCCTAAATAGATAACATATATTTCTAAAGAAAAATTCAGCTTTCTAGATTTGTTAGTTTTTGAAATATGGGCTTGTATTCCTAGAACGGCGGACGGGGGTCATTTTGACCCCTTTAATAAAATACTCTTTGTACTCGAAGCTGCTTTTGTTGCTATACTATATGTTCGAGGAGCAATAAAAAAAAGGGTTTAGATTTATATTCATTGTCGTCCAAGGCATGAGGAATACTATTTTGCAAAGAAACTATCTCAAGAGATAGATTCAAAGAAAGAAAAAGATTTTTTAGGTTTGATGAAAAGACAACAAGATCTAGCAGACTACAGACTGTTAAATTTGCTCTTGCATCTAAAATGTGGAATAAATTTATTGAAAATTGCAAAACATGCTACCGACCAGGACAAAATATTACAGTTGATGAACAATTGTTCCCATCTCAGGATAGATATAAATTTACGCAATATATGCCAAATAAATCGGATAAATTTGGAATAAAATTTTGGTGATCTGTTGACGTTGATACTAAATACCTCTTGAATGAATTTATTTATCTAGAAAAGGATGAAGCAGCCAATCCTTAATTAATTTTATCGGAAAATGTTGTCATGAAATTAACAGATCCTCATCTAAACGAAGGGAGGAATATTACGACAAATAGCTATTTTACTAATATCAAATTAGCAGAAATGTTAAAAGCTAAAAATACAACTTTGGTTGCACAATCAAAAAGAACAGAAGAGAAATTCCTATATCATTGAAAAATATGCGCAGTGCTCTTTATTCATCGAAGATAGGGGAATGTGATAATATGGCACTTACCATCTATCAAGCCAAAAGAAAAAAAGTGTTTTTCTACTTAGCTCATTATATTCTACTGTAAAAACTGAAGACGGTCTCAAGAAGTTGCCCGATTCAATAGAATATTACAACGCAACGAAGTATGGTGTGGATATCCATGATCAGATGTGCCGAAAATGCTCCGTGAAATCGGCTTCTAGACGATGGCCTGTACATATATTTTTCAATATTTTGGATCATGCAGCTTTAAACACCTGGATAATTTATAAAAGTGTAACAGGCAAGCCTATCAGTAGAAGAGATTTTCTGTTAAATTTAGGAGATGTGTTCAGAATGGATCTTATGGTTTCAAATCTCCCAAAGATCTTTCCTGAGTCTTCAGAAAAAAAAAAAAAAAAAAAAAAAAAAAAAAAAAAAAAACACGAAAATAAAATAGATATCAAGAGAAAAAAATGTCACATACAAACATGCAATGGAAACAAATCTCAAGAATTTTGCGCACCATGTTTCAAAGTTGTGTGCGGAAAATGTACTGGAAAAATTGCTATTTTTTTTTTTTTTTTTTATACAACTGAATTAATTCCTAATACGTGCGTACAATTTGGAGTATTATAAGCATTAAATAAAATTGAAACAGAATGCTTAACATATTAACCATTCAGCTACACTTATAATTAAATAACGGAAACAATAGAACATATTTCTCATTTATGGATTTAGAGAGTGAATCATTCGGCGAGTAAGTAGATGAAAATATAAATATATATTATTTTATAAATTGTGTTTTATTTTAGTTAACATTAGTTTTAATTTGTGAAAACATTAATTTTAAATCGATTTTTATATCAAATTAATGAGTTTTTTGAGTAGTCGTAGTATGATCCAATTAATCGCCCTGTAGGCGTTACATATACAGTACTTTAAAAATTCAATAAATTATCGAATAATATTAAATATAAATTATGAAATACACGTAAATTACATATTTTTGCCAATGTATGGCTTTTTAAATTATTTTAGCGTTGTTATTTCAATAGTTTCATCGAGGGGTCAAAATGACCCCTTCCCGCCGTTCCAGTAGGTAAGATTTTCCCGCCGTTCTAGTGTTAACAAATGCAGGTCAAAATGAGATCAGAGTAGTAGAATTTTGACGCAATAATTAAAGATCATTTGGTATGATATTTCATTCCGAGGATCATCTTTGTTTAGATAATAAATATTTTGAAATTGGATTTAAATGTTCTAGAATTAAATAACAAATTAACATTTTCAATATAATACAGCATAATATAAATATTATCGAAAAATTCTGGAAAAATGCTTCGCGAAATATTATTGGATTTATCGATTAAAAAGTAAACTTTGCACTTTAAAAATATTCACAGGAGGCAGTTAAACACTTTTCGATGAAAATCAGAAAAATAATGAAAAATGTCGGTTACCATGTTTTATACCCGATTCCTTGAATCTTTCAGATATAATTGAGAAAATAAAATTCATTGTATTGGGTAAAGGGAGAATTTATGCTTTTTTCCCCTTTCTAACTGTAAAATTTGCGCAGAAATGGAACGCATTGCCAAAATGTTTTATATTACTTTAAAGTGAATGTCGTTTTGCTTCATTAGGTAGTTCGTTTTAATTTTTTACATTGATTTATGTGTATTTTCATAGCATTAAAATTCAGCTGCAAGCTGACAAAATGGGATATTTTCGACACTTTGCGTTTTCGCATTTCATCGAGATAAAAAAGCCGCAGGAGTTGCTGGTGACATTTGTCCTGTGTTTGGAGACGGAGCGTTGCGTCTAAGTATTGACCGCTGTCCATCAATAATGGGAATTTTGATATCAATGACAGATAACACAGTGGTCGACCAGATGAGTTCGATAAAGAGCGATTGGATACCTTCTTCACGAAAACCAACCTCAAACGAGCGGAGCAGATATATTGAAATTATGATTAAAAAAAATAAACTATGACGAACAATGACGACTATCCCTCAATCAGTAAGGTTCAGAAAATGAGAAAGGCGCTCAGGAATTATTCCTCAACATATTATTTAATATTGAAGACAATCTTTTATTTCTAATTGCTATATAAAAAAAAAATTAAATCGGCTCTTTATGAGAAAAACAATATAGATTTCAAATAGTAATACATAATATTTATAAAGTGACTGGTTTCATCCTTTTCATGTAGTTTAATTAATTTCTTCACCACAGTCATCCATGCATCCAGTTTGTTTTCCTTCCACCAATTGCACCAATTAATGTGCAGTCGATGACTTTTGTAAATCCAATTATTAGAAGCCTGATACAATTGCGGACACGAGGAGCCTGCTGTGATTTGGAAATGCGAATTGTTCTTTCGACCATTAACAGACAAATAATCTATTTATTCACAGCGAAATTGATTATGCATTATCTTCATTAATATCTCTATTCGAATCGATTCTCTGTATTAGTGATTACAGGCCAATTTAATTCCAGAATAGTAACATTCTGACGCAATATTGAAAGATAATTTGGTATGATATTACATTACGAGGAACATCTTTGTTTAAGTAATAAATATTTTGGAATTGTGTTTAAATGTTCTAGTCTGAAGTAACAAATTAACAAACTAACCCCCATAAATGTATAGAGTAATTCAGGAGTTACATGATCTTTTTTTGTCATTTGAAGCTTTCTATGGGTCTTTTTGTGAACTATTACTTGTTACTTATGTGTGATAACATGCATTAAATGTCGTGAAGTATACTTTTGTTCAGATTTGTTATCACTGGGAGATTATAAGATCTTTTGTTGATACTGCTTGCAATGTGCTCGGCTGGCGTTTTTTCTCTATCTTTATAAGGTAGAAATTGTTAATTCTGCAAACTATTAAAAGCATGATAAAAATTATTATATCATTGAATAGCTGATATTGTTCAGTGTAAAAACTTTAAAGCAGGTATAAAATTTAAAATTATCATTTTTGGAGCACTTTTTGTTATTTAACTCAAGAGTGACATTATGACATTATGTCCAACAGAAATAAAAATTAATTTTTCAACTATTTTTCTAATGGATAATTAACAAAAATAGACTCAAGTATAATGTTTTCCGAACAAAATTAAAAATGGTGCATGGTTTAATATTTTCGATATAATACAGCAAAATATAAATATCATCAAATAATTTTGAAAAATGCTTCAAAAGAATTGCTAATTTTAGGTAAAATAAAAAGTGATTATAATTTCTGTATGAATTTGTATTTAACTGTTTTGAAATTGAAAAAAATAAATAGGTTCCATTAGTGATTACACGCCAATTTGATTCAGAATAGTAACATTCTGACGCATTATTGAAAGATAATTTGGTATGATATTACATTACGGGGAACATCTTTGTTTAAGTAATATATATTTTGGAATTGTGTTTAAATGTTCTAATCTGAATTCACAAATTAACAAATTAACCAGCATAAATGTATAGTGTAACTCAGGAGTTGCATGACCTTTTTTTGTCATTTGAAACTTTCTATGGGTCTTTTTGTGAACTATTATTTGTTACTTATATGTGATAACATGCATTAAATGTCGTGAAGCCTGCTTTTGTTCAGATTTGTTATCACAGGGAGATTATAAGATCTTTTGTTGATACTGCTTGCAATGTCATTGACTGGTGTTTTTTTTCTCTATCTTTATAAGGTAGAAATTGTTAATTCTGCAAACTATTAAAAGCATGATAAAAATTATTATATCTTTGAATAGCTGATATTGTTCAGTGTAAAAATTTAAAGCAGGCATAAAATTTAAAATTATCATTTTTGGAGCACTTTTTGTTATGTAACTCAAGAGTGACATTATGACATTATGTCCAACAGAAATAAAAATTAATTTCAACTATTTTTCTAATGGATAATTAACAAAAATACACTCAAGTATAATGTTTTCCGAACAAAATTAAAAATGGTGCATGGTTTAATATTTTCAATATAATACAGCAAAATATAAACATAATCGAATAATTTTGAAAAATGCTTCAAAAGAATTGCTAATTTTAGGTAAAATAAAAAGTGATTATAATTTCTGTATGAATTTGTATTTAACTGTTTTGAAATTGAAAAAAAATAAATAGGTTCCATTATTTTAGAATAAGGATCTCTGTGTTAGAGTATTCTTTACTATCAATTTTGTTGCCTAGATATCGTGTCGAAAAGAAAAATAGAGAGAAATCACCGTATAAAAAAAAAATAAAAAAAAAAAAAAAAAAACGTTAAAAGTCTTGCGTAAAGCCAAGTTATTCGCCATAATCAGCACACGCTGATTTGCACTCCAAGTATGTAATATACACTGTTGTGCAAAAATTAAGGACGAAATGACGAAATTAACATAGCAGCGGCACAAAAGTGCAGAACAGATTTGTATCCTTTTGAGGAAATTCTGTTCACTTTTCCCATATTCTTATTTCTCTAGGATATTATGATACAATTTTTATCGATTTGCAGAACTTCTGTACGACGTTAAAAAAAAAAAGTCCCATCCTTAATTTTTGCACTGCAGTGTTTTTTAAATTTTCTAACTAAACATTTTTAGTTGCAATATATATAGTTAATTTTGTTAATTAACAATGTTCAATTTTTTCTGTTTTTTTTTTATTATTATTATTATTTATGTTTTGAAAATAAAAATATGCCTGAAAATAACTCAAAGAAATTTAAAAAAATTCTATTTTATTTTTATGTACAATATAACACGTTCTATATACAATCTTTTATTTCTTTCTCAGATAAAATAATTTTTATATCGTATATTATTTCATTATATCAGTTTGTTATAATTTTAAGATAGTATTATATTCCAAATTCTTTCATTGTTTAGGAATACAGAAAAAAATAAAGTGTGTTTCTCTTCCTCTCTTATAAATTTACCTGTTTTTCATATAGCTTTAAATAATGAAATTTTCTGACTGCTAGATTGGACTTACCCCCTTAAACAAGATATTTGATTTGAATTATTTTTGAATAATTTGCCAAATATGAAAAAACACCTTTAAAAAGTTGAGGTGATTTCAAGGGATTAAGCAGAGAGAACGAAAGGTTGAAAATCTTCTTGTATTAGTATTGATTTACTAGTACTCTGTAGTAATCTAATAACCAGAAAAAAATTATTTAATTATAGCGGGATTTACAAATGGATTTCATCAATTAGCCAAAGATGAAAAACTCCTTTTAAAAAGTTCTGGTTATTTCAAGAGATTAAACAGAGAAAACGAAAGATTTTCAAAATCTTCTTGTACTAGTATTGACTTAGTTGTGCTCTGCAGTAATCTGATAAACAGAAAAAAAAAATGTTTGATTATAGCGGGTTTGACAAATGGATTTCCTCAATTAGCCAACGAAAAAAAAACTTCTTTTAAAGAGTTCTGATGATTTCAAGAGATTAAACAGAGAAAACGAAAGGTTTTGAAAGTCTTCTTGTATAAGTATTTACTTACTGCTACTGTGTAGTAATTTGATAGTCAGGAAAAAAAATTGTTTGTTTGATTATACCGGGCTTTACAAATGGATTTCATCAATTAGCCAAAGATGAAAACCCCTTTTAAAAAGTTCTTGTGATTCCAAGAGATTAAACAGAGAAAACGAAAGGTTCTGAAAATCTTCTTATTGACTTACTTTTGACTTACTCGAATTGACTTACTGCTACTGTGTGCTAATCTGATTGTCATAAAAAAAAAAAAAAATGTTTGATTATAGCGAGCTTTTAAATGGATTTCATCAAAAGTAGAACATTTCCTCAATAGATATTACATTTCGGCAATTACAATTGAACTTCTTACAATACACAAAGAGTAAAATAAGTAGGATAAAGTGCCCATATTTTCGTCACCTTTCCTAATTTCGTCCCCCTTAACTTCTCCACTTCTGCGAAAGAGGCGCCACTTGTGACGCAAGACACAGGGGACGGAAGGTAAAAGGGGTGAGTATTAAAAGTTTCTTTCGCCAAGACGCATACATAAATTAAAAACGCCGAATTTCCTTTTTTAGAACACCTGAGTTCTTATTAGGTCGTTTGTAGAACGTTATTTATTGTACTGTAAGTATTTATTTCTTATTTATTGCATGTATTTTACGCAGGTAAGATGCTGACAGTAACATACAGTGAGTTTTAGGACGCTCAGTTCATCTTACGCGAACTGAAGCTCTGGCACATTGGGAAGTAGCGTGGTCCCAATTTCGCCCCCCTTGCAGTTCTTATTTTCGTCCCGGGGACGAAATTGGGAATGCAATTTCATGACATTTTTTTTCAATTTTTTCTTCATGTTTGGATGGCTAATGTTTCGTTATGTTATTCTTCCACTGATAATTAGTACATTTCTTTGTGCCTTACTTTAATGTAAATTAAATTACTTACTCATTTAAAAACAAATTTTGATTTAGTTAGAAGTTAAGCCTCGGTGTATTGGACTTTTTGGGGGGACGAAATTGGGACTATTTTTTTCTTTTGCATTTTTTAAGATACTTTTGAAAAAACAATTTTTCGCATTGTTGAAAATTTTTTGCACGATATTTGCCTATATTTCTATGTGCGTCGGTAGTTAGTCCATGTAAAATCCAAATTTGGTAGATTTTCACTGAAAATTACAACATGCAGAGCCTAAAAGTGACTGGGGGTGGGGGGGCGAAATATGGGCACTTTACCCTACTGAAATTTCAAACGAAAAAATATTATAAACTATTTACGTATCGAAGACAATTATACATTGAATATTTTGTAAGTCATTTTAAAAAATCATTAATTTAATTAATTAAATATACAATATACACGATGAACAAATCTAGAAAAAAACACAGTATATATTTTTTTCACTGTAGTCTTAGCTAACAGTATTTACCATAATAAAACGTTAAGAAATCATGAAAAAAAATTTATAGGTATTTATTTACTGCTCTTAAAACCCATTCAAGAAAATAAAATGCCGAATCTTATTTATTTGTTATCACTGTGAATGTAGGTAAATAAACAATCTAAACTATTAAAATTTATTCGGTTTCATTTTTATGATCAACAATAAAATTGTAATAGAGAATAAAATTTAGATCAATATTTTATTTTTATTATAATATATCTTTCAGGCGAATGGTTACATTTTCTGCACTTTTTTACTTTTACCTACACTATGAACTGAACTAAAATGTCTGTAAAAAATAAATGAATTTCCAAAGGAATTTTATATTGGGAACAAAAGATAACCAATCATATTTTTTTGTCTTCACTATGAATGTACGTAAATAAACTATTAAAATTTATTTGATTCTAAACTATTAAAATTTATTCGATTTCATTTTTGTGATCAATAAAATTGCAATAGAGTATAAAATTTAGTTCAATATTTGATTTTTATTATAAAATATCTTTCACGCAAATGGTTACATTTTCTGCACTTTTTTTACTTTTATCTACACTTTGAACTGAACTAAAATGTCTGTAAAAAATAAATGAACTTCCAAAGGAATTTTATATTGGGAACAAAAGATAACCATTCATATTTTTTTGTCTTCACTATGAATGTACGTAAATAAACTATTAAAATTTATTCGATTTCATTTTTATGATCAATAAAATTGTAATAGAGTATAAGATTTAGTTCAATATTTGATTTTTATTATAAAACTAGAAAGGTAGCCCGTCAAAAATGACGGAAATTTAGATATAAAGATATATACAACTCATGTGCAAGAATATGAGTTTTCTTGCTTGTTCCGCAGTGATAGATGAAAATAACACATTTTAAGAACGAAACACTTTTATGAAAAACTGTGTACAGTAGAAGAAGTCTAATCTGCACAGTTTGGTTCCAAGTGTTATGCAGATTTGAGGCTTTTTGCGGTCATGTCTATTCAATCTTTGTTTACATTTTTTTAAATTTATATATTGGACAATTTAGATTGTTGAGCCTTAAAAATAAATAAATAACACACTTGAAGTAAGGTTAAAAACTATTAAATTATCGTATGCGATTTCATGAAATGGTATTATTTGGTATTATATGTGTGTGCTTCACGATCTTGGTTACGACGTTGGCGAAATTGGCTGCAACTTGCTATAATCCTAATAGTGTGGGCCGCTATAACAAAAAAGTAACCAGTTTTTAGTAAAATTTCTGATATAAAGTAGCTTTCAAAAATTTGTGTAAAATTGCAGGCTGTTCTCGTGTTATGTCAGTCCTGGGAATAATATTTCTAACACTGAAGATTTTCCATGTATATATGGAATTTAGAAAAGCTTCTCCAAAAGGAAGGTCCTGAAATGACATTGTAATTCTTCTAACTTCAAAGTTTAATCGGGCCCTGATGTTGAGTACTGAAATCTAATAAATACAGTTATTTTGAATATTACAACAGAATTAAACAGTTAAACTTATTTAACTTAAACCCGCTTTTACTTCCCGATGTTATTTTTTAGTATTAAGAAAGAAAATTATTTAAAATTTTCAAATCATGCATTTATGATTTTTTTCCGTCTTTAATAACTAAATAATGAAAAAATAGGCTTTTGTTCTGAGCTCATAAATATGACAATAAAATAATGTAACTAAGAGACATTGCAATATTAAATCTTTGTGTTTACAAACCATAAACAAACGATACCGCCACCATTTTACCTACTATGACGTCATTAGAATATTACCCATTGATTGTTGGAGAACTTACTTTGTGAATGATTACCTCAATGATTTAATATTTTTTGACGTTTCACGATGAATGAATCACTTGTGTTTGTTTAGGTTTATGGAATGAGATATTAAGCTGTGAACCTGGTATGGCTATGGATCATTCGGGACAACAGCCGTGCTGCTTATAGGTCCCAAAGCCCCCCCCACTACCTACCTACCTAAGCTGTGAACCTAATTTCAATTGAAGTTATCCAAGGATATATGTATTTTTAATCGAAATTAAAAACAATGCTTTGATCTCGAAATAAAAAATTTTAGTTTGTATAATTTGTTATTTCTGTTAATTAATTATTTAAGTACTTTTCGATTATAGCGCATTTTTAAAAAAAGCTTGGCTCGATTCGGGCATCAGAAAGTGAGATATGTTGCGAAAATATATAAACAGCTATGAAAACAAATCTAATGAACTTTTATCTTTGTTTATATATGCACTTATATACATAAAAAAATCGTTTCTAAATATATATAATTTTTTTTACATACAAATTACGGCACAGATTTCAGATATGAACCGGGATACCTAACTGGCGCCAAAATGGTGTTATTTTGCCTGCTACGGTAACCCGGCTATTGTTTTTTATTTACTAATAAATTGTTTATTTACTTTTATTTTCTGTTTTTTAATTATATAAACTGCTTTGTTCTATAGTTATTATTCAAACTTTTATTTATTTATAGTTATTTCCTTTTCAAAATGATAGCAAATAATTGAAAAAATAAATAAGTAACTGGTATTCGAAAGCGAGATTTCCGCCAAATTGGCGTCATAGAAAAAGTACGCCAACCCTCATGCGTATATGACATCTGTGCAAAAATTACTTCTGTTTCTGGCACAGATGTCATATTCGCCCCATATTGGCGCGATTTTGGTACAGATGTCATATTCGCCCCATATTGGCAGGATTTTTTTCTGTCGCCAATATCATATAGTCAACAGGTACTTAACTTACGCCAAAGTGTCGTTATTTTGCTTGATGTGGTAACCCGGATTATGTTGTTTATGCTGTTGATGTTTTCGCCAAATTAGCAACCGAAAAAAATCGCGCCAATATGGGGCGAATATGACATCTGTGCCGCGATTTTTTTCAGTCGCCAATATCATATAGGCAACGGGTACTTAACTTGCGCCAAAGTGTCGCTATTTTGCTTGATGTGGTAACCCGGATTATGTTGTTTATGCTGTTGATGTTTTCGCCAAATTGGCAACCGAAAAAATTCGCGCCAATATGGGGCGAATATGACATCTGTGCCCTGTTTCTTTATAAAAATGGGTAAATAGCTTTTTTTATATTAAATTGTCGGCACAGATGTCATATACGCCCATATTGGCGCGATTTTCTTTTTGACGCCGATGTCATATATGCACCGGGTACTTAACTGGCGCCAAAATGTCGTTATTTTGTTTGTAATGGTAACCCGAATGTTGTTTATGCTGTTGATGTTTTCGACAAATTGGCGTCGGAAAAAAATCGCGCCAATATGGGGCATATATGATATCTGTGCCAAATTGTATACATATGGAAAAAATTGCTTGTGAGTATGAAGCAGTAAATAGGTTGCCAGAAAATAGGTTGGCAAACTTCTTTCTCGCCAAGAAACTTTTCTCCGAAGTATTATACATAAGCAATGATTGCTAGAAATGCATCTTTAATTATGATATGCGCTTTTATGTTTCACTACATTTATGCATACTATACTGTGTGTATAAACGCTACAGTTCATATGCAGGGCTACACAAAAGAATTCGTAAGGGTTACTGAGTATGAGAGTAAATTGCTTAAAGATTGTTTTTAAAGGAGTTATGCATTTTTACGCTGAACTGCATTTAGTTTCCTAAGAAATGTTTGTAGAATATAGATAAAATGATATACATGGTCACGCAAAGAATTGGATACATAACCGTCTATGGATGATAATATCTGGAAATGTGATTTCAGTAGTTTTAAGAGTAGTTTAAATTAAATTTTAGCTAAATAGTGGCATGTAATAACGGTACTATTGACTATAGACGGTAACTGCTGAAATCAATTTTTAAATTTTTTTATGCGTTTTCTAAAATGTTCACTTAGTTATCTTGGTACTTCTTAGTTATCCCGTCGACCAAATTACTGTCGCCAAATTGTAAGATTAATTGCCAATAATGGTTGCCATTAATTAATTAATTGTAAGATTAAATGCCAATAATGGCCAATAAAACCATTAATTCGACGTTTTATTTGTATTTTTGTTAATGTTTTACTATTGATTTGGCGATTTATATAATTTGGCAAAATTGGTCGACGGGATATCTAAGAAGTAACGTTATCTTATTTACCTTATTTCCCTAAATAACGAAGTTTTGTTAAAGCATTCAGGATGTGTTGGAAAGTGTTTCATATTCTATGCTTAACGCATGATTTTTCTTTCTAATTTAGTCTTATTTTGCATTTATTTATTCTTAATTTTTTGGTCTTATACTGCTTTATAGAAACTTTGGCACATTGTCATATACGTTATCATATATTGGCGCGATTTTTTTCCGGCGCAAATTTGGCGAAAACATCAACAGCATAAACAACATCCGGATTACCATATCAAGCAAAATTACGACACTTTGGCGCCAATTAAGTACCCGTTGTGTATATGGCATTGGCGTCAGAAAAAAAATCGCGCCAATTTGGGGCGTATATGACATCTGTGCCGAAACTTTAATATTTAATGTTTAAACTCTTCGCTCCACTCCCCTTGCATATAGTACAAACTATAACACGGATAGCGCAAAATAATAGACAGTTTGGTACTTTTCCACTGTAGGGGCTTTGGCATTTTTTTAAAAAAGCTTGGTGTAATTTGGGCATCAAAAAGTGAGATTTGGGTACTTTTCCGTTATGCGGACACCATTGTCGCCAAGCGTAATAGTTGGCGCAAAATCGTGAATTGAAGCATTTGAAAAATAAAAGAAAAACCATTGTCGATACTAAAGTGATCATTTAAAAAATATAACATTTGAAAATTCCAGACTTTTAGGACCTATTTCATCAAATCACAAATATATACTTAAAATAAGTGAACAAATAACTGCTATAAAATAAAGCAATAAAATAAAACTCATATTAAACTGCTGGCATAAAATTACAAATATCTTTTAGCATTTTGAAATAATTGGCGCATTAGCATACATTTTGGCTTGGTGTCCGTATAACGGAAAAATATCGATATTTGTTGTCAAATCATATAAACAGCTATGAAAACAAATTTGATGAGCGTTTTGGATTGTTTTATATGTATATTATTGATTTTTTATGTACAAATTACATCTGTTTCTGTATAAAATTAGAGAAACGGCTTTTTTATGTTAAATAAATCGTATAAATATCGAAAAAAATGCGTGTGTATATAAAATGAAACAGTGAATAGGTTCCCGGAAAATATGTTACTAAATTTCCTTTTTCGCCAAGGCACCTACCTATACTGGAAAAGTACCTAAAGCACATTAAAATCGCGCAGTTAGGAGCCCACACAGTACACCGTTGTCTATTGGCGGTTATTTTATTAGTAGCATCGGAAGGAAGATGTAAAGATGTACTTTAAATTCTCACCCATCGATTTCGAAAAAATATCTTAAAAGAGTGGAGTTTAAATTAAATTTCGGTGACCTCCATTATGAAAGATTAATGGTTTTAAATGAGAACTTCGCCAAATTATCCAGCTATCGCCAAGTTGGCTAACATTTGGCGCTACTGTGGTAACCCTGCATTAATATTTTTCAACAATTACTCATTTCAATGAGGCGGTCCTACCGGAATAGTGAGGGACACACAGATACTTGGATTTTATATAAATAGATATCTTTCACGCGAATGGTTACATTTACTGCACTTTTTTACTTTTATCTACACTGTGAACTGAACTAAAGTGTCTGTAAAAAATAAATGAATTTCCAAAGGAATTTTATATTGGGAACAAAAGATAACCAATCATATTTTTTTGTCTTCACTATGAATGTACGTAAATAAACTATTAAAATTTATTTGATTCTAAACTATTAAAATTTATTCGATTTCATTTTTGTGATCAATGAAATTGTAATAGAGTAAAAAATTTAGATCAATATTTGATTTTTATTATAAAATATCTTTCACGCGAATAGTTACATTTTCTGCACTTTTTTACTTTTATCTACACTATGAACTGAACTAAAATGTCTGTAAAAAATAAAGGAATTTCCAAAGGAATATTATATTGAGACCAAAAGATAACCAATCATATTTTTTTGTCTTCACCATGAATGTACGTAAATAAACTATTAAAAATTATTCGATTTCATTTCCATGATCAATAAAATTGTAATAGAGTATAAAATTTAGATCAATGTTTAATTTTTTATTATAAAAAATCTTTCATATGAATTCTTACATTTTCTGTAGTTTTTTACTTTCATCTACACTATGAACTGAACTAAAATGTCTGTCAAAAAATAAATCAACTTCCAAACGAATTTTTAATTTTAAACAAAAGCTAAAAAAATCCACAAACAAACACAAAACGAGAAATACTGATGATTTCATGAGAATAACAGAGTAAACAGTAAAAAAAAAAGTTATGAAAATCCTCTGGTATCCGATTACACTGACTGTTCGTCTGTAGAAACCCGATAGTCAGACTAAAAATTGTTTCTCAATGGTAGGCTTTACAAATGGATTTCAACAAATCCCGGAAACTAAATTCCCAGATGTAATTTAATTCTTCTGTTTCCACCCATAGCGTTGGTGACACATAGTTTGCATGCGTTTCAGTGACTACTAAATATTCATATAGCAATAAGTCATTGTGCTATCTATTTTAGAGGTTTCGAAAATATATCGTATCCTGTGCGATCATGTAAATTTTGTTCAAACTAAATGATATCTTTGAGAAAGCACATTATATTTAGTGGTGCATAAAACATATTTACGTGCTAGTGAAAAAAAAAATGTGATGCTTTTATTTCATTTTAAACAATTTTGCATAAGTTATAAAGTTTGAAAATTTTAATGACACTGTAGTTTTTTTTTATTTTATTTCCTTTTTGTGCCTTTATTTACAATTTGTTTATAAATATATTTCGAACTTTTCTAAATTTTTACACGTGCTATTTTGCACACCCATGAAGTTGATTTAAAGTTTATATATTTTTTTTCGAGAAAATATCTTATTCTATATTTATTGATAATATAAAGAGAAGACTAGATTAAACAACGGAATGCATCAACAATTTGAATTTTATGCCGTTTATAATTACAAATTTTCTATCAAAAATTTTCTATTTAATGAGTCGAAAAGCTAGAATCCAATTATATATTAACGTTTTAACATATTATACTCAAATACTGTCAAACATTTTTTATATCTAATTTACTCAATACCTTTCTAAAAGCCTAAAACATATTTCATCAATTTGGCTTTTATGCTATTTATTATTCGAAATTTTTTCTCAAAATTTTTGTAGTTAATGACTCGAAAAGCTAAAATCCAGTTATTCATTAACGTATTAACATATTATACTCAAACACTGTCAAATAATTGTTATGTCTGAATTACTCTTTGCGTTTAACTTTTCAATATCATTCAAATAAATCCTAAAACTTTTTTTTTTATTTTATATTTCTTCAACATTTCAATTTGCCTTTTACAATCCCAGAGATTTTTTTTCTGACAAAAACGTCCTAGTTAATGATTTGAAAAAAATCGAAAGAGTCTTGATGCAATGCAAATGGACTGATTACTTCGCCGATAAAAAATGATCGAAAGAATTTTCAATTACCATGCGTACCATTTTCTTTCATTTCTTTAGTCAATGGAAAGCCAAAATTTTCTTTGTCCTCTCTTTTTAACAAAAAGCCAGTGTATTAAAAGAAATCTAATCAAAAAGACATTTTCCTTAAATGGAGTGGAAGTACGAAATTCATTAAACATTTATAAATCTTTAGCATCGTTTATAATTGAAAAGAAAAAGAGAACAAAGAAAAAAAAAGAAAAAGGTTTTTAATATCTATTCACAAAAGAATTCTATCAGGATCTTGCAATTAGCAAAGAGGTATTTTTTTAAATGCATTTAAACACCTTTTATTTTATGTATACATAACCGTGAGGGATAATATACCTCAATTAGTTTCCCATTGTAAAGATTTTTTAATGGGCATCCTTTTATTTTATGTATAAATAACCATGATGGGTAATATATCTCAATTAGTTTCCTATTGTTTTTAATTATACATATCTTTCTGTAATAAAACGCGAATTAATTAATAAAAATTTAACAAAACTCACTGAAGGGCAGTTGGAAGTCTCTATAAATGTACCATTTCTCAGAAACGACCACTTACCATATTCACTTGAAATTTCTTATAAGGTCATTGTGCCTAAATGCGAAGATCTCTAAATGTAACAATGCTCTTGTGCTTAATATCTTAATGAGAGAATCGTAAATAAATGCTATATAAAGAAACATCCGAACTTCAGGTACAAAACCCAAAACATTTCGCTGCATTTAAAACGTTTTCTTTAAAAAGATTTCCCATTAAAATAGACATCGTTCATTATAAAGCGCCCCCATCTTCCCTAAATGGGGCAAAATATAGCGAAAGTGGTTCACGGCTTTTCTTTCTTAACTTTGAAGATCAAATAACTTTATGGGTGTGAAGGGCTACGACATAGGTTTCATTTACCTAAAGTGTTATCTTAAGAAAAGGCAAACAATTTTAAAATTGGAATTATAAAATATTCTACGCATTTTGATGATTTTGTTTTCTTCAGATACCTATTAGCGACAAACTAAAAATTCTTTTCATTTTTGGATTTTTTTCTTTTATTTGGAGTGATATACAAACATGGTTATATTTTTTTTTTGCATACTTCATTGATTCAAATGAAGAGAAATCAATAAAATATCACTTTATATATGAAATAACTTTATACCAAGCAACCCTTAAACGAAATTTTTACTATTTAAACGTATTTAACAATAGCTTTATGTTGCATAATGCATTCAACAGTAATAATGTCTTGTTGCACTTTCCCCGAATCGGGGGGGGGGGGGGACAGGGTAGGCAGAACTTCTTATCAACAAAACAGTTTGAAAACATTCTTTCTCTTTTATTTACTAGAAACACAAGTATCATTTCAAACATACTTCGCATATGGTTTCTCGAGCAGCAGATATATATGCATACACATATGGCAGAAGAAATAAGAATTGGGGTATTCGACATTTTGGAATTAAGTAATTTTATAATCATTTAATGATTTTAATAATAACGTTTTATTTTCATAAAAATAGATAACAGACTCAAAAAAGATAAGATATTATTTTGATGTAAAGGCCAAATTACAAACAAAAAGAGAAAATTTTGGATGGATCAAAAATGTTAACGATATCAAAAGACAACCCCCCTCCTCCCTCTAGAGATATCTTACAATATCATGTGTCAGACCCACCTCTTCCCTAAAATTATAACGTTATATATGCACAGTCCCTTAGCTAGGTGAATTAATTAATTAATTCTCCCAGATTTGTACGGTGTAGCTCAGTTGGCATAGCATTGGAAGCTTCAGCCAAGAGATCCTTGGTTCGAATCCTGGTAGGGACATTTTTCGCCCAACTGGAAAATTACAACTCATATGAATTATTTACCAATTAGAATATATGTGATAAAATTAATCTAGTGCAAAAGTCATTGTTACTTGTACCGTGGCCTTCAAAAGACGATTTTATTTATTGCTACTATCTCACAACAGAGAAGTTAATGGTATGATCCATGTCAATTCAGGCAGCCAAAGAAAAAATCTTACCTTCATAGTCTCAGAAGTTTTTGAATTGAACATATGTTAAAATTCAATAAAAAATAAGATACTTGTATATTTTGGTTTTGCCCAAAAAAATTCCTGGCCCGAGATACAGGCCGCCAAAGATGGCATCCCGGGCACCATTTCCAATTCGCCATTTTCGATAAAAATTTTAAAGTGCTCTATCTCTAGAATGGTACAAGATATTTTGTTGCGGTTTTTTTTATTTTAAAGATAATATTCTTCTGTTTAAAATGATATACCCAATTTTGAAAAATGTATTCAACTTTTCTTGTGGCAACCTTTTGAAAAAAAAATTTTTTTTTCAAAAAAATTTTTTTTTTCGAAAAGGCCAATCCCAAAAATTTTGATTTTTTTGCTGTTGATCAATACCATTGGGAACTATCTTCACTGTAAAGGAGAACTTCCACTTTTGAGTTTAACAAATTTTAGAAACATTTAAAAAATTCAGAGAATTTTACAGGAACTGTATATATACAGTTCCAGTAAAAGTCACTGAATTTTTGCTTATTTGTATCATATTTGTAAGGATAAGCCTACTATATATCCTAAACAAGTTAGAAATTGCAATATCAAATGTGGCAAATGAGGTGCGTGCATAGTATTAACTAGTTTTATAAATATTCAGATCTTGGGGCAATAAGTGTTACACTCTTGGGCGAAAAGGCATGAATACAAAATTTACTATAATTCCATATATTAAATTCAGTAATACGGAAGTAATATGAATGCATCTTAGAAGGACTTAATTGCCATGCAACCTAGAATCATTGCCTATCATGGTATATCATTGAATCAATTATGTATTATAGGATTTTTATATAGAATGAAGAAAACTTTTATTAATGTCTTTTATGTTTTAATTTGAATTTCATAGCATTTGAAGTGATACATACTTTATTGCAGAGGTTTACAAAAAATTACTTCCTGTGTCATAGAAAGTGCATAGTGTTTACAGGGACGCACAAAAGATTTCGGATACTTTACCTTATTGGAAATACTGTACATTAGCGATGATTGCTAGAGGTGCATTTTTAGTTGCGATATAAGTTTTCAAGTTTAATTAAATATTTCCATATTACGTTGTGTGTATAAAGGCTGTAGATCATATACAGGGCTACACAAAAGAAATCGTAAGGGTATTGCTGTAAGTGCATTTTTAGTTGTGTTTGAGTTTTTAAGTTTAACTAAATTTTTCCATGTTACTTTGTGTGCATAAATGCTGTAGATCATATACAGGGCTACACAAAAGAAATCGTAAGGGTTTACTGAGTATGAATGAAAGTAGCTTAAAGGTGATTTTTAAATGAGTTATGCATTTTTACACTGAACTACATTTAGTATACTAAGATATGTTTGGAGAATATAGATAAAATGATATACAGGTCCACACAAAGAATTAGATACATGGCCGTCTATGGATGATAATCTCTGGAAGTGTGATTTCACTGGTTTTAAGGATGTTTTAATCTTAATTAAATATTAGCTAAATAGTGGCATGTATATAAAGATAGTAGGTAAAATACAGGGTTGTATGAAAGCATTCAAGTATGCTTCCGTCTATTGACATAAATTTCTAAAAGTCAAATTCCAACCTATTTATGTGTTTTTAACAATTTCCAACATAGTTGAAAGTCTTTATGGATTCGATTTGTCTGCCCATCTGTCTGAACTCTAACTTGTATTAATATAATTTGTATTGCTGTGTAATTGATATATGTTATTGAGATTGCTTTACTATGTTCGGTATTGAAAATAAAGTATGTATCACTTCAAATGCTATGAAAATCAAATTAAAACATAAAAGACATTAATAAAAGTTTTCTTCATTCTATTTAAAAATCCTATAATACATAACTGATTCAATGATATACCATGATAGGTAATGATTCTAGGTTGCCATGGCGATTAAGTCCTTTTAAGATGAATTCATATTACTTCCGTATTACTGAATTTAATATGTAGAATCATAATAAATTTTGTATTCATGCCCTTTTTGCCCAAGAGTGTAACTTATTGCACCAAGACCTGAATATTTATAAAACTAGTTATAGTACGCATGCACCTCATTTGCCACATTTGATATTGCAATATCTAACTTGTTTAGGATATATAGTAGGCTTATCCTTACAAATATGATACAAATAAGCAAAAATTCAGTGACTTTTACTGGAACTGTATATATACAGTTCCTGTAAACTTCTCTGAATTTTTAAAATGTTTCTAAAATTTGTTAAACTCAAAAGTGGAAGTTCTCCTTTACAGTGAAGGTAGTTCCCAATGGTATTGATCAACGGCAAAAAAATCAAAATTTTTGGAATTGGCATTTCCAAAAAAAAAAATTTTTTTTGAAAAAAAATTTTTTTTTTCAAAAGGCTGCCACAAGAAAAGTTGAATACATTTTTCAAAATTGGGTATATAATTTTAAACAGAAGAATATTATCTTTAAAATAAAATAAACCGCAACAAAATATCTTGCACCGTTCTAGAGATACAGCACTTGAAAATTTTTATCGAAAATCGCGAATGAGAAAGGATGCCGGGGATGTCATCTTAGGCGGCCTGTATCTCGGGCCAGGAATTTTTTGGGGCAAAATGAAAATATACAAGTATCTTACTTTTTCTTACATTTTAACATATGTTCAATTCAAAAACTTCTGAGACTATGAAGGTAACCCCCCTGCCTGAGTTGATATGGATTCAGCCTAATATAAATTGTTCGTAGAATTCTAAACAGGCGGCGATACTGAGTTAATTTTTCATTTGAAAGTTTTTATTATTATTTGAGCAGTTTCTCGTCGTTATTGCTAAAATGAAGTTCGTAAATTTTCTATAATTAAGAATGCTGGAGCTGCCCAAAAATATATTTTAACAAAGGTAAGTTCGTATACTTCATAAATGTGCATTAGAAAACTGACAATATTTATGAAAAGTGTGTAATTTGCAGATGCGAGAAAAGATATTGCACATGTAAAAGTTATTGCAGGTGTGAAAAAAGTACCTTCTACTCAATATATTTTTATTTTTACGTCCTAAATATTTTAATTATTTTTTATGTTTAAAATGTTGTATTCTAAATTCTGAGTAAATATTTTTGAAATCAGAGTTGTTGAGTTATAAAAGGTTAAAAATACGAATACATTCCACGTGCTTACGTTTATATAAATCAAAAACTAATTAATATTTTTACATGGAATTTAAAGATTTGAACCACTCATAAAACAATTCAAATGCAGCAAATCGATTAAAAATCGGATAATTACACTACTGTTTAGCCTTATCTGAAGATCTTTTGAGCGATCCTGTAAACGAAGCGTAAATTCTACAATTCTGTTTTACAATGGGAAACCTACTTGGATCGACTGTAGTAACATATTTCAATATCATGTGCATACGAGCATTTTGAGAAGAGCTAGGTTAATATATTTTTTTTCATTTAATATTTATTTATTTATTTATTTATTTATTTATTTATTGCTCTATGTTAACTATAGGAATCAATTATTTCGAACTCGAATAAATCAAAAACTAATCGATATTTTTAAACGAAACTTTCAAAGGTTTGAACTACTCATAAAAATAATTCCAATGCAGCAAACCGTGTAAAAATCCAATAATTACACATCGCTGTAGCCCTGTCAATAGTTTTTGGTTTGAACAAGAATCCAAAAAGTGCGAAAAAAAAAACCAGCACGTTTAAAATCATATTTACTAAAAACCTATTCATCGGATTTTTTTTTACATGTATTTCCTGAGCCACGTGGCACGCCCCATTCTAGAATTTTGTTTATATGGTAAATAGAACTCGAGCTATAGAGGTGTCAAAATCCTGTTTGGGTCAGTTCGCCAGATACAAACTAGACAGAGTACTAAATAAAAATTGTAAAATCTTTGGCATCATTTGTCGGAAATTCCTTTTATTTAAGGTTCATTGCATATTTTTCATCTAATTGAGCATATAAAATATCAATTTATTCGGTATCTTTATCTTCATCATTTAATTTGTTCACAAGTAAATTAGAAATTCGTTCTTAATGGAGTGCGTAATTTTTTAATTTGTTCCATTATCTTATTTTACTTTCTTAAATAATATAATATCCCAGCAGTTTGGATGCCAAATAATATTGATTCTAGTCCCTGTTTATAAAATTTTATGTTCAATATTATTATACTGATATTAAGTTATCAATATTCATTTCACAGTTAAAAATATAAGTATTTAATTATGCAAATGGATTAGGCTTACCTAAGTTCACCTTATCCGGAGATAAAAGGCTGGC
Organism: Maratus speciosus; assembly: GCA_963932465.1. Classification (NCBI taxonomy): domain Eukaryota; kingdom Metazoa; phylum Arthropoda; class Arachnida; order Araneae; family Salticidae; genus Maratus; species Maratus speciosus. The sequence goes on from OZ010786.1 coordinate 524,523,784, forward strand.
TAATTTAAATTTCTTCGGAATAAAGGTTCGTTCTGTGTAAGGAGTAATAGCAGAGACAAATTGTAGACATAACAACAATATATTTTAACATCACAAACACACACAAAAAAAAAAAACACATAACTTTTCGCAAACATACTTTCGTTTCAATAAATCTTACATCATAAAATTTCGTAACTAGAGTTCAGTTCATAAAGTTCTTTAAACATTCTGTTTGTCAACAAAAAAATATCGTCTGCGCGAGGCGCAAAATAAAAACGATTAAACGAAGACCATGGGAGCAGCGATAAAACGCAACAGCATTGTTGTTTCTTTGGCTAGATATCCGAGGAAAATTTAAAATCACCCTGATCAACAACCTTAGTGCCATGCAGGTAATAAAGCTATTTATGAGAGAAAAAATTATTGTTTTGAGAGATTCCATTTGTTTCAAGACATTAAAAACACGTGATAAAAGAGGAGATATTATAGGAGATATTATAGAGGAGATAAGTATTTCTTCAAATGGGTCTTAGATTGCCAGAAATTGGGGGCGAAGTTCAGCATACGTTTCAAATACTGATTAGTTTGCAACTTTCACCGAGTATTACGTGGAGAACAACCTCTACTCAGAGTGTTCGCCTGCCAGCCAGAGGAACCGAGTTTGATGCTCCCTCCTGACTGTTTATTTTTTATATTAATTTCATATTTTTGACACTTTACAAATTTTAATCAAAGTTATGAATTTTTACAGCTTCGAAATTTTGATATTTTCAAAATCGATTTATATTTTTTATTTTCCACGAAAACTTCTATTTTTTCTGTAATTTTTAAACTAACCTTTTATTGACGGAAATAGATATTAATATGTGCAGAAAGTTTGTTTCCATAATATTATTATTATTTACCATTTTGTATTTTAAATAAAAGTCTCAAATAATGCACAATATTTTATTAGAAAAAAAAATAACAAAATTAATATCTTTTTAATGTTTGGTTTGTTCAATATATTAATATGACAAATGCTGAAATACAAAATTGTTTGCTATTACTGACTTTGACATTTAAGTTTAGTAAATATACAATTAATCGAGTGACATATGTCGTAGAAATATTCAAAACGGAATATTTATACGAAAAATTTTTCTATAATAGAGCTTAACTTCTTACCTATTACTTGTATTAAAAAAAACATGAAATATATCAATATATATATATATATTTAATTTATTCTGATATTATTATAAAATGCTATCTAACGATTTCTTAAAAAATATATATCATAAGTTATATTTCATGCGGGATCCGCAGACGATTTTTACATTTCCAGTTGACAATTTTTCCTTTAATATCATTATTTGTTAGAATGAAGAAATATTTTGAAATATAATTTGTCTATTTTTATTCATTTAAAGATAAACACATCTGGACATTTGACATCAAAATTATTATTTATAATTTACACGAAAAAATAAATTTTCAGTTAAAATTCAATAAATATATATGATATATTGTTTCTGAACTTTGCTTAAAATATTAAAATATATAAATGTAAATAACAATAAAAAAAAAAAATCTAGGCATAAAACATTTTGAATTTTCATCAATAAAGATGTTAGTTTACAAGTAAGATAAAATACATATAAATTTTCATGAAAAAAAAAATCCTAAAAGTAATTGATATTTTTTACGAAAAAAAAAAAAAAAATCAAATTTGCAGCAATTCATAGCCGTACTTAAAACTTGTAAAGTGCCAAAATATAAAATTAATTAAAGAAAAAAAAAAGTCAAGAGGTAGCATCGAACTCGGGCCGTCCGGGTGGCGTGCGAGCCCTCTGCATCCACACCACGAAAAACACGTTGAAAACTGCAAACTACTGGGTATTTGAAACGTATGCTAAACTTCGGCACCCAATTTCTGAAAAACTAAGGCCCACTTGAAGAAATCCTTTCACGAAAATAATTAGGGATAAGAACTCTAAAACATATCTTAAATTAATCAAAATCTGCGAGCATCATGTTTGGTGGTTCCCTGGTTAATGAAAATCCAAATGATAGGTGTATTTTTTTTACATGTGCTGCTCGTTAAACATTCCACAGACAGGTACGAGGTGCGAGCATCATGTTTGGTGGTTCCCTGGTTAATGAAAATCCAAATGATAGGTGTATTTTTTTTACATGTGCTGCTCGTTAAACATTCCACAGACAGGTACGAGGGATAATTTCTTAGCGGTGTCACAGAGATATTGCATTTTCATCTGAATGGTCTTGGCAATAGAGACATAAAGGCTTATGTCGTCTATTAATTTATTCCCATTCCATAATGATTTTTTGACATTCATATAAAGAATTTGTTTTCGACACTCACGCGCGAGCAACGGATACACCAACAAAATAATAAAATGGCGGCCGCAGCGTTTTCCTGTTTCCAACTTTTGTTCAGGAACGTTTCAGATATGAAAACCAGAAATTCACAGGAAAGAACTAAATTATTCTGAAAACTTGAGAAAAGGCGTAACGTTCCTGGATTTTACATGGAACATTACCATTTTTTTTTTACAGTGTAAGAAAGCTCTCCTTATACAATTCGATATTGAATAAGTCGTTGTTTCCATGTCAACAATACCATTCTGTTGTTGTCTGCGACACTTAACAATATCGAAATGAGATTGACAGTGCTCAGAATCGGACTTTAATTGTGAGTTTGAAGGAAATTTAACCAATTTAAATTTTGTTCTACCCGTCGTTAAACGATCGTTAAATTTCGATACATATAAATGCATAAGAAAAATCCGTAGTCATAAATGTGTATTTATTTAAGGAAAAGTTACTTAAACTAGTTTAATATGGAAGAGTAGAAGTGTTTCCTTAAAGAGTATATGTATCATCAAAGCTTATTATTATTTTTTAAAATTTCATTGTGTCGCCAGTCAGCGATAAATCGCCAAGAAAACGAAATGTTCATTATTTTTCCACGGAAGCTATATCGAGGCTCCTCCTTAATTTTTTTAATAAGCATATATATCTTCATGAGAAGAACATTCTGTAACTTAAAAAAAAAAAAAAAAAAATCTGAGTACATGCTTATGGAAACCTTCCTTGTAAGATTTTTCTAATAAAGATGACATTATTTGCATATCAATTGATATGTTTTCAAAATACTTTTTTAAATGGATTGTTTTTAAAATACTTTCTTAAACATAACTAAAAATGAACCTAATTTATATGATTAATATACAGATATAGTTTATTATTCAGTGTCGTTATTACGTTCCTGCTATATAAAAATGGCATTTTTACTCAACCTCTACTGTTAGTTTTTATTTGTCTTAATGGAACCTCTCGCACTATTGCAACTCGAAGTAATTCACCGGACTTCAACGCTCGTTTTCATAAAAAAATAAATAAATAATCTGATTGACTATTTAAGTAATTTTTGCCAAGTAATAGAATAGGTGACCTTATTACATAAAGTTATTCCATATTACAGATATTGACAGTCTCAGAATAAGTATGATTGTCCCAAAGCTTTTTGTTTATTGTTTTCTACAATCCATTTATTGTGAAATTTTCTTTAGGGGGTCTTCTATGCACTGAAATTATATCAAACTTTAAAATTTCTAATACCAACGTCTACTTTGACGTCATATTTGGATTCTCCGAAGCATTTCATTTCCGGATACTGAACGAGAAGTCATTTGATAAATAAATTTACGAATTAGGAATATATAAAGTTTGAAAACTTCTAAAATTAAATTGATTTGTAATCATTGCAAAACAGCTCTTTACGTGGGTAGATTTAACACCATAACTAAAAAACTTCGTTGCAGAATAAGCTGTAATTTTGGATTCGTATATTTCAAACTTCTAGAAATCGATTTCTGTAATATATATATATATATATATATATATATATATGTAACTTTCTGTTATATATAGTATATATATTACAAAATTAAATTTTTTTTTGCCAAGTTTAAAAGTATTTTATATAAATTTTCCTTTTTTAGTAATATCCCGTATATTATACCAGCTTATTAAATTAAAACCCTAGTCTAATAATCTCTATGAGATCCTAGTTCATATAATAATATTTATTCCAAATTGCGTAAATCTAAAAATGGCTCTAACTATTTATATTTCTTTAATAAAACCTTTTATTATTTAAATTCCCATTAAAATCCGCTATTAAATCCCGGTTTATCATATTCCCCTAAAATCTTTATTTAGCTGTTAAAATATTATTATCCCGTCTAAAAAACCTACTTATTTCAATTCATTCTTTTATTTAAAATATCCAGGTGCCAACTAGAATATTTCAATGCTTTAAAATTTACGCAGAAATAAATTCATTTCTCTTTTTATTAAAATTCGTCTGTCGGGTGAGAGAAAAGTGATTTTTAGCGCTGTCCAGGTGTAAACAGAGACTAAAGCTTGTTTACACCTGGCGCGTCTAGGCGCAAGAGTATGGAATATTCTGGAACAATCGTTGGACGAGGTAGTATAAATGCAGTCAGTTAGCCGGACTTTGGGCAGTTCATACAAAAAGATTCTTTGGAGAGATTTGCTGTGATTTTGTTGAGATGTTGTTGTTTTCTTGGAGCTTTTAAGAACTTCGTGAGATATTGTGAGATGCTCAGTATGGAAAATGACCGTACATTTAAGACAGTTATTTAGTGAATTTACGAGTGTAATAAGACTCTGGTAGCATAATAAAGCGAAAAGGATTTCGAACCGAGAGATGGAAAAGCTTTTAAGCTAATTTTGATGTGAGCGAACTTTGTCCTTTTTTTTTTATCGTCGGTGGAGTGGAGCATTTCTCCCCTAAAGTCAAATTATGCGAACGTCAATAAAGTTGGATTACTTTCAATCGACTTTTTATGTTTTTCGAGTCTTTTATTCTCAACAACCATATCGGCCTGAGCACCTTGTGCTGTTTATTACAGGAAACCTTCATAATTTCGATAATGCCTACTGCTTGCCATCAAATCGTCACATATATATCTATCTATATTATAAAGGAAAAACATATCTGTGCGTAACGCATACGTCATTTTGCGAATGGCAACACTTTGAAATTTGAAATAAAATTTTGGTTTTGCAATTTCTCTACTACAAATTTTTATACTTCTAAACATCGCACATTTTAAATTTTTACACCGCCGTATAAGGAAAAAAAATGCTCTTTTAAATGCAATTTGTTTGAAAGTTGTATCTCAATGCAATTTTAAGATATTAATTTTTTTGTAGTTTTTATTACTTTTTTTTGTAATCGTGGCATTTTCCATTTTCCTTTTCCTCCATTTCTGTTGAAAGTAAAGGGGGAAAAATGAAAATAGTAGATTGCTGCCATTTTCTCATAAAAACCGAAAACAATTGAAATTAAAATACGTGCTATGTCAAGAATATCGTCTGTTATAAAACCCAGTGAGTTTTGGCTTTATTTCGTTTTTATTTATCAATTAAATGATTTTGCCGTGCCGGCTCCATTGCGAAATATTAATAAGCAATTTGCACATAAAAAAAGTTCAGAATTTCACTCCCGTTAATTTTCTACAACGAAATTAAATCTTCATCAATAAATGAATAAAAGAATAATATATTAAAAAACATGAATTTAACATATATGTAATCGAACAATTTAAATTTTTAGAGCCGAATTGGGAAAAATATGTGCTTTTAAATGTAATTTGTATGAAATAGAGTTGCTAGGCAACTGTTAAAGTAAAAGAGAAAAAATAATCTATATATTGAAAACACAAGATAGCTTTTTTAGACATCTTTCCTGAACTTTCTAATGTACCAATTTTGCTAATAATTCTTTTTTTAAATGAAAGCTGTTCATTTGTAGATGTCTTCGCACTAGCTATTTTTCTAAATATTTCCACTTTTATATTTTTAATTTAATTTGAAAAGATTTTTTTTTATTTCATCAAAATGGTAGCAATCGTATTATTTTCACTGTTGCAGAAAAAAAAAGAAATATTGGGGTTTATTTATACGTATTGATACCATTTACTCATTACAATTAAAAATAACTTTATTTTAAGTCTGAACAGAAAATGACGTCACTATTTAAAAAACATTTTCGCTCATAAAGCTAATGTTACAATATATTTTCATTCGGCAGATACCGAATTTGAGACACATGGCGTAATGCTTCAGTAAGTGCCATATTTAACAGAAAACAATTCTTTACTTTGACAAAACTATATATTTTACCACGAATACATCTAAAAGACATCAGTTTCTGGAATTTGTAATTCGCGGTACAGAAATTAGAACCTCAAGCCAAAATAATACATTTTCACATGCAAAGTTTTAGCTGACAAACGGAACTTCACCTTTGAAAATCTATCTGTATTATAAAGAAAAATATGTCCATGCGTAAGGCTAATGTCATTTTGAGAAATGGCAACGCTTGACGATTAAATGTCGGTTTTGGAGTCTTTGCTACAGCAATTTTTTGAATTTCTAAACATCGCTCATCTTCAATTTTTACACCCATTATATAGGGAAATAATATCTACTTTCAAATGCAATTTGCTTGAAAACTTTATCTTAATTGATTTATTTATTATGTTTTTTTAAATAATTTTCAAGCATAATGTTTTTAATCTATATCCATTGAGTACAGGCTCATTTACGAAATAAGCCATTTGCACTTAATATAAATAATTCAGTATTTGTTCCTGACTTATTTTTTATAGCGAAATTAAAACTTCATCAATCTATCATATTAAAAAGTGACTGTCCATTTGTATTTCACAGCTGTTCCTCCTAGAATAGGGAATGTTGGGTGATAAAATTAACTCCAGTTATCCGCATGGGTACGAGGATGTTAAAAGTGGTCGTAGAATTTTAAAATTTGATTAATTTTCGAGATATAAATTTTTACGTTATTTTTAATGACATTTCTGTAATGATGGAAACTAAAATTGCTCCATTTTTCTGGATAAAAGAGAACAAAGGGAAAATTACAAAGATTATTATATATCATTGTTTGAAATAATTTTTAAATTGAAATTAACGTTTATTTGAATAAATAGTGAAAAAATTATTGTAGTTTTCAAGAAAATTTCACGAAATACACACACATATTCAAGCTTCAGGAATCCGTTTATTTTAGAAAAACAAATTCGACTCTCGACTGGAACATTGAGAGAAATTCTGTTGACGTCAAAAAAAAAAAAAAAAAAAAAAAAAACATCGTACGCTATTTCCATTTAATTTAATGTCGAAAAGTAGATTTGCATTCAGATGGCTAATAAAACATTTCAGAAGCGGACATTAAAAACTAAATGTTACAGCGAGAAAAATAATAATTCTCTAAATATTTATTTTAATTCATAAATATAAAATGCTTCTGAATAAATTCGTCCAAACAAATTCATTTTTATATAAGTTGACCCAAATGACATCATTTGTGCCAACTCCGAAATTCGAAGCAAAATCTTGGAAGAACGAAAAGCTCTAGGCAAATAAAGTTATAGAATATGTGCATTTTTTATTGGAAAAGCTTTTGAATTAAATTGTAAATATAACTTATTATTTGAAATATTGTATTTAATAAAATTAATATTGTAATGGCTTTCTAAATTTACAATAAAGTTAAGATTTCATTTTTCGCAAAAAGATCGATTGTCTCATGCAATTCGAAAGCAACACAACGGGTTGCTATGCAACTAGTTAATAATAATAATGAAATCTTAGGGAAACAACTGATGATTTTTTTAAAACAAAAATTAATTTTTAGAAGCTTAAAATACAAGTATGCAAAGTTACAGTTTAATCCTCATGGCATGTTTTGAGTTTAAATTTGGTATTTTGAATTTGCTAGTCACATCATCACAAGTAAATGAAAATATAAAATGTTGAAATTTGTGTGATATGAATTCAGCCTTCATAATAAACAAAAAAAAAATGTACCTAACTATAAATTTTACGTCAAAGTGTGATTTCTTTTAATAGAATAAACTCACAGAAACTTATATATATATATATATATATATATATATATATATATAATAAAGATGAAATCACAAATATATGATCAAATTTGTAAAATTCTAAAGATAAACAAGATATGAACAAAGGAAACCAGTATGTAAAATAAGAAGCTACGAATAACTCACAGAATCATCAGAGGAGCTTGCAGGTTTAATTCATAGTGAAGATGCGTTATTTCATCCAATTTTGTCGATATTAAGACTAAAATGACAAAATTTAGCTCCTAGCAGCGCATCAAAAAACAAAATAGATGATGAAAAACCAAGAGATCTAAAGAAAGATATACCTCACACAAGATATTAAAAATTGAAAAATGATTACAGCACAATACCTCAATTATGGACAAAAATCCAAAACTCCAGAAATTTGACCCACAAAATTATAACATGTGAGGATGCAATCAGATTTAAGACTATTAAAACATGGTGCCAGCCATGCGGTTAATCAATGAAAACAAAAACACTGCTGCCATCTGGTGCAAAAAAGGAAAACTATATTGTAACAATTGTAACAAGATTTTTAACAAAAATGTTTAGTGTTGCCAACTATACCCATAGCCAAGAGTGAAATCAATTGAAGGAATCAAGAAATGAGTTAAATTAACATTTATTTAAAGTAGAATGAAAAAATAGGAATAAACTTAATAAGTACTGAGTAAATATATATATTAAAAAAATAAATAAATAAAAGGGAGTATTGTGCATTGATTAACTTAAACATTTCAAAACAAATATTCTAAAATAAAAAAATGAGTACATAAATAAGATTTAAAAGACAATGAGGGTTATTTTCAGTAGTAAAATATAGTTTTGTATTATGTGCCAATATGTGAAATATTAACATCAAATATTATATATATATATATATATATATTGAAAAGTTCCAAAGTTTCTGTTTGCTTTTTTACTGAAATAATAATACTAGAGGTGACATTTTCGTTGAAAAAACTTGGAATTTATCAATCGAAAACAAAATGTAAAAAAATCTAATAGCAAAGCAAATGAACAAAGTAGTTTCTCGTTAAAAAAAAAAAAAAAAAAAAAGAAAAAGAAAAAAAGAAAAAAAGAAAGAATTTGCAATTACTGTACAACTTTAATGAATGCAAAGCTAATATTTTCTTTCTACTTTTTTCAAAACAACGAACTGGAATGTAAAAGAAAAAAAAGGTTCAATCAGAAAAAAGTTGCTTCTAAATGGTCTGCAAGTATGGAATTTCTTAATTGTTGTAAAGATTTATTAATGTTAAAACAAAATATTAATAATATCTATTCAAAACAAATGTAATTAGTATTTTTCGATAAGCAAAAATAATTTTTTTAAATGTGCTTACAAACTGCTTATAAACTGATTTTATCTGTAAAAATGTAACATATTTATCACTTTTTCTGGCGCTTTTATTTTTACATCATTTTTTGCAATGCGAATTAATTATTATATAAAAGTATTACTGAACATTATTTATGCCACGATACTGAACATTATTAAGATGCCACGAGCTGTAATGTAATCATCAGTGCCCTAAACTTTCTTAATTTGCTTCAATGTTGCAAATAAAATTATGTCAACCATTTCTATAATTTCTTAATTTGCTGGTATTTAAAATAGAGATAATAGTGTGAATAGTTTTTTAAAAAGAAATGCGCTCAGTTAAACTGCTGGCATTGAGCTCACAGAGTACACATACTAATTGTATATTGTACTCTTCTTTCAAAAAATAATGCCCCTCGAAAAATAAAGAAATCGATTTTCAACAGTCATAAATATGATTGTTATGTATCCCGTAAGAAAAAAAACATGAAAAAAAATATCGATATATTATTGAAAAAAGAATACATTTTCTTCTGCCTTTTTTTCTTGTTTTTGGCTCGGTTCCGTTAACATAACAAACAAAAAAAGTTGTTATCGAGTGATTTCTCTAATATTTTAATCTATCATAAATATATCTACTACATCCAATCTTTTTTTAAAGTTTTGTAAAAAAAAAAAAAAAAAAAAAAAAAAAAGGTATGCATATTTAGTCGTGAAAACTTGAGCCGAAGTCGAGTGAAACCGCGCCGAAAGCCGTTGGTTTTTATTGTTTGCGCCCAAATTTTCACGCAATTTATTTTATAAAAAAGTAATATAAAAATTTTGTTTTTAAAGTCAATTCCTACTTAGGTCATCAAAGAAAAATTTTATATAATCCATTAACCCTCTCGCTGCGTAAGTAATTCTTACCGATGAGCGTCTTTTACAGCATTTTTCATCTTTTATCACCAGTTCTTTAAAGCAGGAATTTTTGACTATGGTAATCGGAGAAAATGTCCTGATTAAATCAGACAAAGGTTTCACTAAAAAATAACTGGTGGGAATGACCAAATAGTATTAATTAGACGGAAAATGCATGCCCGAGTATATCTCGGGTTGCGCAGCGAGAGGGTTAAACTAATATTATTTTTTGTTGCATTAAAATATCTGAATTTGTTGATTTTCTATAAGCAAGTAGGTTTACAATGGAAGTCTATGGGAATTCGGCGAAATATTAGAGATATCGCCAAGTTGACGTCACATTTGGCGACTCATTTTGGTTGCCAAATTTGGCGATATATCGCCAAGTTGACAGAACAGGGCCCCCCCTATTGTAACTCCCCTTATAGAAATGAAGATGCATTAAATGCTGTTCAATAACCAGTGGCCGCCATTTTGTCTCCCATATAAAACTAAAATTAATTAATTAAAATTTAATTAATGAATTAATATTTGAAAAATCTGTATTAACATCAATTGTCATCCAGTACAAGTTAAAAAAAATTATTTCAACTTGATAGGATCAATAATAAGTATTTTATTAACGATTGAAAATTTGAACAAGATATATACATGGTTCGTACGGATACCGTTATGTCTCCAGGAAACTACCAGTATATTTTTATAGAAAAAGAAATCTAGGTTAAACGCGAAAAAATTTAGCCTTCTTTTAAGAGGAGATTTTCCATAAGATATACGGGTGCCGAAAAATTTTCTCGTCTACAAAATTCAAGGAGGCGTACGAACCATGATATAAATAAATAAATATAGGGAGAGTGTGAACTAATAGTAGGAATTGAATGAAAAATACTTCTACTCGTCCGAAAGTTCCAAAGTTTTAGTAGGTGATGTAAATCCGATCTCCAGAGATGCTCTGAAAAGTTGTGTCGAAATACGAACTTTCAGGCACTTTAACGTAGAAAAAAGATCATCGAAGAGAACGTCTCAGCTAATTGAGTCCTAGGGAAGGGATGTCATATGAGAGAAAAAGAGAACTACGAAAACGACATATTTTGCAAGTTTTTTTTTTCAAATGGTTAACTTTGCTGTTTTTTCAAGCGACATTTAAGACATAAATGTTCGTTCCTTCAGAATATGTCTTCAGTTTTTAACTATAATAAATAGTTTGGCCGTTCCAAGTTAAAAAAGAACAACAATAAATCGCTCAAAGTTGATTCTTCATCTTTGTTCAGCTCTGTAAAAGGTTTTTGGGCATGCGCCATGACGCGCCGACGACGCGAAATAAAATAGATGATTTTTTGATGAGATTGCGTTGCAAATTTTAATTAATACCTGAGCTACTAATCATAAAATTAAAATTCTGAGTCTCGGGTGCACTATTTGAGACTTTGCAGTAACCTCACAACAATTTTCACCTTTGTACGTACGGTAGATTTCGGTAGGCATCGCAGATAGACATACACACAGAGAGCGAAACTTTCTTCTATTTGTATAGATTAATAAATAATCGTGATAAGTTATGTATCCTTTTATAAGCAACAGATTTTACTTATTGCTTTTAAAAGAAAAAAAGTCTAGTTATTAAGAAACTTTCCGAATCATGAAAAGTAACCGATGTTATAAAACCGCTATAAAGAATCCATTACTGATTCATTTTCGTATGCTATTCCTTTGTAATAAAAATTAAAATGTTGTCTTCTTATGTATCGACCTAATTTATTTATAAAAAAATTAATTGAATCAGGAAGATTCCTTATTAGTCACTACCACTTTCATCTGTTGAAAATAGGTTAGATGTATGTTGTGAGCATAATGGAGGGTGGAAGGGGGAGTAGACGGAGTAGATGTTCAAGTCAGCAAAGACAGTATGGATATAATTCTGAATATGAAATTAATAAAATATACAAAAATGTAACTTATCTTAAGAACACTATGGGACGTAATTAAAATTTACCAAAAAGGCATTTCTATGACTTGCTTTATTTTACTTTTAACTACAAATTAGTTTAGGAGATTATTAATGGTTTAGATAGTAATGGACCACAAAACTTAAGCAAAGATTATTTTTTATTATAAGAAATGTTGCATATGGATGTAATTATGCATTAATACATTAATAAATAATACTCAGATATTTTCAAATACCTCTTATATCTAAATTACATTTACTCCTAGTGTACATTTATCGAAGTATAAAGAATTTTTGCCCTATTTCAACAGTTTAATTATCTTTTTACTGTCACTGTAATTAACATTCATGATTTTTTTAAACACCAAAAAAAGCAGAATTAATGACTAGAAGAAATCAGTCTTTATGCAATGCAAATGACTGATTACTTAGTCGATACAAATGATAGAAAGTATTTGCAATTCCTAAAAGTATACTTCTTTTGTGAATATAAAAAGAAAAAATTATTTCTGCTTTAAATATATATATATATCCTTAATCCTTTAAAAAAGTCTAATAAAGAAGAAGTTCTTGAAAGAAAGAATGCAAGGAAAATATGGAATTCATTAGAGGTTACCTTTAACGATTCTAAATGAGGGGAAAAATGATTACCAATATCTGTTGAAAGAAGAATGCAATCAAAGTCTCGCAATTAGCATTGAGAAATCTTTTTTAGAAATGTCTTTAAAATCTCTGCTTTACTTATAAAAAGTTGTAAACCTCCATAGATATTTATCTAAAAATCGTTTTCTGTCGTATTTAATTATATATAATCCACAAAAAAGTTATTACATTATAGAAATAGTTTTTCTACTTTACTATTTTCCTTTTTTTATCCAGTATTATTGCATTTGTTCAAGTTTTGCATTTTGCTTTTTCTCTTATTTTCTTTGTTTTTCAATTTTTATAAACTGCACGTGAAATGTAGAGCTAAAAGCTATCATAATGTTATTTTACATAGAAAACCAAATTAAATCATATAAATTAATAAGGCCTTTTGTATTCATTTGTTTTATCAAACGATATATTCTATATTTTTCTTTTCTATATTTAGTTCGGTAACGTAAAAAAGACTAATGATTAATTATTTGAATAAAACAAATTAATTGTATCTCATTTATTTTATAAAACTTCTATTTACTTTATTCCTTGTTCGTATCAAGAATCATTTTAGTGCTATCAAATACCGGGTATCCTAAAAAGGACTGGGCCCCACCAGTGGCTGAGAGGTTCTGCTCTCGAAACTGGTAGACGGGAAGTGCTGGGTTCGATCCCAATCGCGCCCGTCGGCCTAATCGTTCGGAGTTTTTGTGGTTTTCTTCGAACCATGGATTTCCATGCGTTAATACGGGTTAAGTTCCCTTAGAAAGACCCCCACGAAGGGCACTCCCCCTCGGGCCTATATCCCTAGTGTAGATAATCGGCCGTCACAAAATCAACCAACCAACCAACCAACCAACCTAAAAAGGACTGACTGATTTTAAAATTCAATAACTTGCGAACGGTGACAGATATTTAAAAAATTCTTGCAGGGGGGTTATGCATGATGTCAGGAGTTTTTTTACATTGATTTTCTATTTTAGTTCGAATTACAAACAATAGATGGCGCTGCAATCAATAGACGCTAAATTCAGGCTCGATGTTTGGCACTTCGGGACCCACTTAATACATCTTAATCTCCTTTTTCCGCATGGAGGAAGAGAAAGGTAAAAAAATCGAACCTGTATTTAGCGCTTATTGCTTACAGCGTCATCTATTGTTTGTAAATCAAACTAAAATCGAAAATCACTGTAAAAAAACTTTTGACCTCATACATAACCCTACTGCAAAATTTTTTTAAATATCTGTCACCGTGTCCAAGTTAATGAATTTTAAAATCAGTCAGTCCTTTTTAGGACACCCGATATATGAATTATAGAATTTATTGCATTACATTCATGTTCCAGTTTCTATACCACTAAATTTATACTCTCATGTAATATTTATATTGATAGACGAAGTTTTTTTCATCCCAGTTTATTCTGATGTTAAAATATATTAATCATGCAATCTACTTGAAAATGATGTTAAAAAAAATTGAAAAATCAGCACGCATTCACAATGGGTAATACCAATAATAAAAAGAAAATTGCCCCGTTAAATGGTGGCACTCAGTTCACAAACAACTCATACTAATTGTATATTATACTCTTATGTATCTCTATTATTCATAAAATAGAACTCACCTTTATGAGCAAAACGGTAAATAATCAGGGAAGGCCTTATAAGAATAATCCGGTATATCAAATTTGAAGCAAATCGAATAACTCTGCATGAAATTCTCATTTATCTAAATTAAGGTCGGGGTAGCCCCGTTCACCTTCACGAACACTTAAGGCTGTTCTCAACTGCTTTCGTCAACTATCGCAAAAAGTTTTTACACATTCACTAACTCATTTATAAATGTAAAGGTATAAAATTGGCAGTGCTGACTAGGGAAGCGATTTGGAATCAAACTATTTTATCCATTTTTTGATCAATAGATTACCTATCGAGTTATAAGCGAAATGGGTCACGTGAGCGAGGCAGTTTTTCTCCCTTCCTGACTCTTTTTCTTCTCTCGTCTACAAATTCTGTTCAAAACGTCAAGTTTGACAGCACTATTGACATCTATTACGTTTACAATAAAACGGAAAGTTCGATTACACAGTTTCTGAATAACAACACTTGCTAGTTTTATGCGTTTCCGAACAAAAATCAATTTAAACTTATGTCAGAAAGTTGCCCCTTTAGATTTGAGAACAGCCTTAAGGGCCCACATGGAACATGTATGCTGAACATGGAACATGGTATTACTGAACATAAATTGGTTTAAACTTTCGAGTTTTTAATTGAGTTATAAATTGATAAAACAGAAAGTTAATGATGAAATGTTAAATCAATATGATTATGATGCTGGAAGGTTTTAAAATAATATATTTAAGCATTGTGAGTGTGTATATAGCGTTTTTTGCCTTTTCGAAAAAAGTGTGTTTTTTGTTGCTTCGGTACACTTTTCTAAAAATCTATTTTAGGTAAACAGTTGAAACTTTCCAAAATTGTGTAACTAACTCGATTTGATAATAATAAGAAGCGATTTTCATTTTGGCACAAAAGAAACAAAATTAAAAAAAAATATTTTACAAAAAAAAAAAAAAAAACCCTTTGAAAATCCTTTTCAAAAATTTTTAGTGAAATATTTTAATTGTTCATCCGTCTGTCCGCATATAACAGCGAAAAAACTACCCCACCGGTTTGAAAATTATATATATAATCGTTGCAAAATTTTATCGAGTCATTTCAAATTTTAAGAAAATCAAATCAAAACTTAAAAATATATTAATAAACGTTTTCTTCGTTCTATTATATCCTATCATACGTAATTAATTTAATGATATCTCATGATAGGTAATGATTTTAGGTTGTCATGGTGATTACGTCCTATAAGATGGAATCCTGTTATTTCCGTATTACTGAATTTAATATATAATCGTAATAAATTTTGTATTCATACATTTTTGCATAAGGGTGTAAAAGCTATTGTACCAAAATCTGAGTATTTATACAGCTAGTTACAGTACGAACGCATCTCATTAGCCACGTTTGGCGTACAATTTCCGACTTGTTCCATTTTATTTCATTTCAAAGTTCTGTAAAAGAGCATTTATGTACTGAATATATATTTAATTTTTTAACTGGTCTTACTATTATCTGCTCTTCAAAATTCATTTGTAAAATCTAAATACTATATCCCAATAAAAAAGAGACTGTTTACGTATTTATAAAGTCAATATTTTTGCAGTAAAAGAATTCTGAAACATTAAATATAAGCAAAAAATTAAATCGATTTTGAATGTTTATTGTCAAATAATGTCATAAGCGGGGGGGGGGGGGTATGAAATATTCTATTAAGCTATAGAAACACTTAAACAATCGGGTGATTGTATTTTCTAGTATACAAAATGTAATATATCTTTATCATTAAAAAGGAAACAGTTTTTCATTAAAAAGAAACATTTTTAAATTTAAATTGATAAATTAAAATTGTTTATTTAATGAGTGTTTGAATATATCTTAGAAATTGTATTCTTTGCCGTTATTATTTATTTTTCTGGATATATTTTATTTTACTATTACAATTAATGTGTAATATTATTACATGCCATCTTCATATTAGCGATTAGCTCATTATTGTTATACGGGCATGTGAGATTATTTTTTAATTCAAAGGTATATATATATATATATATATATATATATATATAAAGAGAGAGAGAAGGGGAGGGGGATTCATTGTTGTTTAATATTATATACATACATACTCGCACACAAGTTTAGTATTCTGGAATCCCTTCTTTAGCAATATTTTTTATCTAAATACATATGATTCACATCTTAATATCCGCACGCTAATATCTAATATGGTAGATTGGTTTAAGGTTGGTTGGTTGTATTTATGACGGCCAATTATCTGCACGAGGGATATGGGCCCAGGGGGGAGTGCCCTTCGTGGGGGTCTTTCTAAGGGAACCTAACCTGTATTAACTCTTGGAAATCCAAGGTTCGAAGAAAACCACGAAAACTCCGAACGATTAGGCCGACGGGCGCGATTGGGATCGAAACCAGCACCTCCCGTCTACCAGCTTCGAGATTGGTTGAAGATGCCGCAGATTTTGACTTGTTTTAAAAATCGCCAGTTTTTTATATTTGTTATTCATCGATTCCTTGTTAAAGTTTAGACTCTTATGTATGATTTAAAAAACTTATTTCATTTTACCGATGTTATAGAAAGCATCGGAAATTTTGTTTTTGTAAACACTTGCATTTCGGCATCTTACCCATAGGTATCTTACCCCAAATATCTAGGGATAAGATGCCTTATGGAGTTTCAATATAAACAATAATTTTTATGAAGCAGTATAAACCATAATGGGACGAATAAAAGTAACTTTAATATTTTAGGCATACTAAAGTTGTTAAATATAGTTATATTAGGAAATTACAAAAATATGAATGTAAGAAACGTTGTTAATATAATAAAAGAACAAACTAATATTTATTTGTTATATAATTATTTATGTTATGTTAATATATTTTGGATAATATTTATTTAATATATTATGTTCTACATAACATTTAAAAGAATTATGGCTCTTACATATGCTTATTTTTAAACATTATAACAAGTTTAACTAATGTAAAGCCACTGTGATAAAGTGCTTTAGAGTAAAGCTTTTTTGTTAATGTTTTTCACATGTCCCATTGTTGTTTTTAGCAATATCTCAGGTCTCCCATACATTCAAACTGCACATTTGTTTAGTGACTTTGAGCAGTTTTTATATAATCAACAGTTTCACTTAATGCACTTGATCCCATCACATTTTCCCGAGGTTTTATTGCACTCTGCTAGAGACTCTGCTAGACACTATGAACAATCATTCTCATTCACCTTTTAAAAAAATACTCGTATTCTGAATCTTGGGGGGGGGGGGGGGACTTAATCCCCATTCATATCAACGTCAGTTAAATATTCTGTCTTTCTACCCTTTGATTTCTTATCTAATTCCTTTTAAGAAAGGCTTGAGACACCTGGAAATTCGCAGTTGCTATTGTCACACCGATTTAGTTTGTCTTTTATAGGCCTTTAAAATTATTTTTATTTGAATATTAAAATGATATAAAAAAACTTTGTTGAAAATTACGTCATATTTAAAACGATACATTTAAAATGTCTAATTTAAAATAAATTTCTTATAGCGTCTTTATAAAATTGTTTACTTAGCCATTTTATGCAAGCTAATTTTAAATTGTTGCGTTGATCTTATTTAATCAATCACGAACGTAGCAGTTAGCTGTCTCAACAGCAATTGATTCTATCTTAAAATCCCTCAGCCAAAGGGAAATGAATGGAAACCTGATTACAGGTGATCGCCACTAATCGTTTAATTACTATTTAATCTTCCGTAATCTCTTCAAAGCAGATCAAATTAGCGTGTTTTTAGAGTCTGCGGTGTCTGAATGAAGGCTAGCGAGCATAGCTCGTAAGGGGCAGTTATCTAAAACTATGTTATATACTACCGATATTTACATTTATTAAAATTATTTATAACTGTATTTAACATAAAATTTGTAACAATGATTAAAATTAATAATTAATCAACAATTATTTATAAGGCCAATAAAGTTTATTTATAAGACAGAATACATATAGAAAACTTTCAAATTATGTTCACCTTAGATTTTAATATTTTTTTATGTCCTTTTAAACATTTAGAAAATTTATAATTTTAATCAATGATTTTTTTAATCAGTTGATTAAAATCACGATTTAATCACTAATTTAAATTATCTGATTAAAATTGTTGACAAGTTAGTTAATAGCCAAGAGTAATTTAAACAATGAAGAAACAACCAGGCATTTGACAGCAACGGAAAATAACCGGCATCTTACCCCCAAAAAATTTCGGTCGATTCACCCCCAAAGTATTGGGTAAGACGCCGGTGCCCCACACTGACGTGTAGAAGCGGGAACTGGCCACCGTTTATGCTTTGCAGAAGGCCAGGTATAAGTACTCTCTAAACACATCAGATTCATTTCTCTGGTGTTTAAACTAAGACTTATATAGGCAAATAAAGATGTCACGTAAAAGATTTTGGACACTTACCAGAAGTGTTAAGACGAAATAGCAATAAAAAAGTACCACTTAAAAATTTAAAAAAAGAACGCAAATGGAAATTAAAGTATCACTAGGGAACCTTCTTCCTTACAACTGAGCAGCGTTTCCCTACATCGCCTGTGCATAAGAAAACTGCATGATACGACATCTTGTACAACACGGCATCTCACCTCAAGTTAACCTACATAAGAATGAAAATTTGTCTGTCTGTTTGTAATTCTATACAAATCCACAGTTCGGAAGCCAGAATTGTGAAATGTTACGTACATGTGTTACGTAATCACGGCCGAGGCATCTAAAGAAATCCTGAATCGAAATAATTTGTAGTTATTTTTTAATTAATAAAAAACCACCAATTTAACAGAGATTTCCTATCAAATTTAAACATTTTTTGTTATAGCTATTACTGATAATTAAAAATCCACTATTGAAAATTTCCACATGAAAAATGAAAATATAATAAAGTTTGACGAATTAAAAAAAAAGGTGAATATTACGTCGTAACTTTTCTATTGCAAGATTTCCACTGGAAAAATGAAAATGAAAAAAATAGTTTGACGAATTTACAAAAACAGTGAATATTCCGTCATATTAGAAATAGAAATGACATCAACAGGTGAATATATAACGTCATATGAGTTTGAAAAACTTATTGAAACATGATTAAAAAAAAACCGTTTATCGGAATATTGGCATATCTTAACATTTTGAGGTTCTCTGAATTTATTTCGGAATTTTTAAAACAATTCCAAATATATACGTGTGTGTATGTGTGTATATTAGAATTTCCGCAAAGGTCCCTAGATCTCATTCTTAGTAAAGATTTGGAATAAAGATGGCTTTACTGTTGTTGTTGTTTTTTTGTTTGTTTTATACTGTATGTTTCATTTTAAAATTGATTTTTCAAAACAAACATTCTTAAAATTCCGGGAAGCGCCAGTTACTTTAGCTGAGTGATAAATAGCGAAAAGTATTTTCTCATGTGAATTTATTTGTTATTTTTGTTAAATTAAAGGTCTTCTCTGAATAATTGTTTTATATCACTAAAAAACTTTATTTATCTAACTTGTAATAATAATTCGTAGTTCATGTATTAATTAATATCTCATACATTAAATGTCTATAAGGCAACTGTGTTTAATGTTATTTATAATGGACATACGATGTAACTATGTCTATATCTATGCCAAACTGTTTGCGTGTGCGTATTTACATGTATACTAGAAATATGCATGAATGCGTATCTTTATGAGTGTATGTATACCAGTAATGCGCAACATATTTTTATTTGTATATATGTATAAAAGCATATTAAAGATTCTCGAGCCATTATAGATTCCCGGTCTGGGTAATCAATGAGATGGTTATTAGAATTTTACACCGCATATTTCGGTTGTTTTTTCAAGTAATGCTTAAGTAAGCGATTATTTTTATTTATTGAGGGATAGCAAAACTGCCTCTCCATTATATGTTCCTTTCTTGTAAAGTAGCACATTCACAGCATTATTCATTCTTCTGGAACATATCACGTCTCGAGACATTTGGGAAACAGTAAAGATAGCATTTTTGCAAGTTCTTCTCCTGCTTCTTTCATATAGTCAATTGTAATTCCATCTTCGCCAGGGCATTTACCATTTTTCATGCATCTAGTGTGTTGTAAAACTTCATCTGTCATCACTGGGATTATCTCTTCAGTTTCTGTTAAGTTTTCTCGTGGATCATGTATGTTGATTTTCTTTTGATCTTCACATTTATTTAGATCGTTAAAGAATTTTCCGACAATGTATACTACACTGATGTCCAAAATTAAGGACCAGTCACAAAATGCTAATTTTTAAGTAAGCGAATACTCAAAAGGAGATAATATAATTCAAATAATTACTATCCCTACAGCACAGCTAGTCCATATAGCATATCATTCATGTCACACATGGTCACGAGTGTCACAGTCACTACGGTGAAACAAAAAATAGGAAATTCCACACGTCTCATTATGAGTCTCAAATGATCACTATATGTGACTCCACTGAGACGTCAATTTGACTGCTGATTTGTGACGAGTCACCAGGTGAATTTACAACGTAGTTACATTGTGACTCTTATGTAACTGTCATTTTTAGACTCAATTTCAAAGTCATCATGAACGTTGCATTATGATAAGTCACCAAATAATATCACATTATAGTCCCATGGTGACTTTTCACAAAAGATCGCATTGGTGACTTCACAGTAGTCTCTCTGTCACCTGAAAGTCATCATGTGACTTTTATGTGACATCATTTGGTAACTTATCCCAATGCAGCGTTCATGATGACTTTGAAATTGAATCTGCAGATGACAGTCACATGAGAGTCACAATGTAACTACGTTGTAAAGTCACCTGGTGACTCCTCAGAAAGCAGCAGTCACAGTGACGTCTCAGTGGAGTCACATATAGGGATCATTTGAGACTCATAATGAGATGTATGGAATTTCCTATTTTTTGGTTCACCGTAGTGACTGTGACACTTGTGACCATGTGTGACATGAATGAGATGCTATATAGACTAGCTGTGCTGTAGAGATAGTAATTATTCGAATTCTATTATTTCCTTTTAAGTATTCGCGTACTTGAAAATTAGTATTTTGTGATTGGTCCTTAATTTTGGACACCAGTGTATTTCGTTATTGATTTTGGTGATTGTTCCATCTGCTTTCTTTAATGCAAAAATACCTTTTCTTCCAACACACTGTTTGCGCTTTGCTGATTTTAAACTTTTGTTATCTTCTAGAACTTTCTGTACAAGATCCCAGTTATATTTTCTAATATCTTTTGTAACACATTTTCTTACCGTTTTACATAATTCTGCATATTCAACTGTTGATTTAAGATCGTTTTTCTTCATCATTAAATTCTCTGTTTTTCTTCATCAATCTGCTTGTTTCTTATCTTATTTTCCTTGTTTGCTTTACTTTTGTATCTTCTTTGGAATTTCTTGTAAAGTATTTGTTACTTTCTTGTCCACTACTGTAACATCTTGTTCTTTTTCTAAAGTCGATTGAAGTACTTGGAAACGGTTTCTAAGTTCCAAATTAATTTTTTTTATGTTTCTGAAGATTTGTAATATCGATTCTACTTTTGTATTTAATAGAAGTTTGCATCTAACCAAACTGTGTTCGCTTCCCGTATTGAAGTTACTGAGAATCCTGCAATCCTAAATAAGATTTTTTAAAATTTTTTTTTTTGGTCAAGATGTAGTCAAAACTCTTATTAATAGAGGATTGGAACGGAAATTATTCTTCTCTAGAAGAAGAAGCAGTTCGGTAATATTGCTTAATAATGAATAAGCAGATTAAAATCCTTCCTTATTTTAAAGGGGTCAAAAATGTATGTGTGTATCAATGTTTATACAGAAAGAAAAACTCATTATTCGTTAGATGCCTTTTCCAGTAAAATTATAAACAGTATGAGGAAAACTTCTTCATGAAATGAAATTAGTATAGAAAAATTAAGAATAAGATATCTGGTAACTTGAAGCAGGAATAGACCCCAAGAAAATTTACATATTTACTCCTGGATAGGTAGAATGCGTGACTTGTACGTGCTTTCTCCATTACTTTCTACTTAATCATTAAAATTGCTAAGTAATTCATCATAATTTTTTTAATAAATCTATTAGTAATGCATATTTATAAGAAAAAACGCGCGCAAAATCATTGAAAGTTGTAAACAAAAAAAAAAAAAAAAAAAAAAAAAAAAAAAGCATGCGTAAAGCTAAATAGTGGCACCAAAAAGTTAACTGAAACACGCTAACCATTCAATGGTTAAAAGCTACTGATGACAAAATATTATGTATCTAAAACATTTGATAATACGGAAAAATAAACATTTGATATTATTCGTAATAATAAACAATAAACTTTTGATTATACTCATATTAAAAATCAGATTTTCAATACGATGATCCCTATTGTGAAATTATGATATTATTGTATCATCCCTACTGTAATATTATGATATTATTTTATAACATTTTTCGAAAAACTTTAAAACGCAAAATGTCATAATTAAATTATAGCAATAACTGAAGCATTTATATAATTACGATTAGATTATTATTATAATCAAAACTAAAAATACACGAGAAAAAAATTTTGTTTAATATTTAAGATACCTCAATAACCATGTTCTTATATAGGAATAATCCACAACTAATACATCCACAGCAAATTGATATTATTTATGTAAGATATCAAAAGGTTCTGTGATCTATGAGTGAGGAGTATTTTTTTTCTTATTACTAATTTTTAATTGGAAACTTATTATTACGCTATACAATAAACTATTTTCTACATTGTAAATGATATACAAAAGATTAACACAAAACCGCAAGCACTTATGTACGTCTTAAGTGCCACTCAAATATTAAGTCGAGCAAGACATTTAACAGTTTCCGCTAACATCGTACACTTTCCACTCTTGAGATAAAAATTAATCTAAATCTCTATCGTTAAAGAAAATGATATGACACGAAAGTTCACAGAAAAGCAATTCAAACTCCAGGAATAAAAATATCGGGGAAGTCAGAAAAAAATATTAATTGTATTGAAGATAAGTCTTATCACTTCTCTAAATGTACAAAAATTATGACCAGGAAATGACATATTATTTAAATATGTCCTTTTATCAGCATGTAGAGTGTCAGACACTTTTTTTTTTATCATTTCCGATCGGTTATGTTTTAGCTCAACCACTTTTCACTTGATTAAAAAAGACAGGTGCTGATATAAGGATGAAAGCTTTAATTTTATTTTCAGCATAAGTCACACAATCTTCTTTTTAATTCAATGATACAATGTTATTGCTTTAAAATGTTTAGTATTTATTATCTAGCCAATTTAGTTATTATTTACCAGTTTATTTAAGCATATGATGTTAACTACTATTAAAATTTTTAGCAATTTAATGAATAAAAAATTACAAGTTTCAGAAATTTCTTACTTAGTATTTATTATACAAGTGCTACTTCTTATACAGGGTGATTCAAAAATTATCGTTCAAATTTCGTGGGGAGGTAGAGAATACGTCAGGAAATCGGTTTCACATAGGAAAGTATGTCGGCAAACGTCATCTACATGAACAAAATGGACAAATAAAAGGAACGCAAGGAACAGTACAGTTAAGTGGTAACGAACGTGAGTTTTATTCCAAGGAGGTTAAGTATAGCCTCAAATAAAATAAACTGACAAAAAATAAAAAATAAATAAAATTGATAACAAAAAGCACGAAAAACAAACCAATTAAAAAAATATATGAAGGTTAAAAGAACAAGAAAGAACAAAATTAAACGAGAAGTTTCCAGGCGTCACATAACGAAGGCTTTGAATAAAGGTCAATAACGAGATTTTTGGAGTTTTTAAAAATGTAAAAGGCTTCGTGGAAGTCTAAATGAGCAGTGGAAATAGGAGAAGAAATAATACTAGCTTTAGGAAATCCCAATGATATCAAGGACAGTGATTGGGACACAATGGGAGGTTGGGTACACACAGCGCCCTCTACATACGCATACCTGAATTTGCGGACATATACTTCCCTATGTAAAATCGGGTTCCTGTTGTATTCCCTACCTCCCCGCGAAATTTGAATGATAAGTTTTGTATGACCTTGTATATAGGGAACTGGACATGTTTGACCATACAGGAGGATGACAATCCTTTATTTCATTTCTAAAATATTTCTTGTTAATAAGCATGATGGAAGTTTATTACAATCATTTTCTACTGGTAAATGCTATTCAGACATTTGTACTGATAATAATAAAATTAAAATTGAGGACATCAGAAGCCAAGGGGTACTAAGTGACGAAATTTCGATTTGTAGTAAATTGAGTTCAAAGAAAATTGACATTAAAGTTGAACATGAATAATAATTGGCTGAATTGAAATAGGAAACTGCTGCTTGTTTCATAGTGGTCTTTGAACTCTTATTTCAATAAATGTGAAAAAAGTAGTGTGAAATTTTCTTTAAATTTATAAATAATTAATATTAATCATTATTCGGCAAAAGTGGTTGATCTCTAAAACACAACACATAATTAGAAAATCAGTTATATTTCTTTACCTGAAAAAAAAAACATATTTCCAGGTCGTCTGTGCACTTATTTATATTTATTCAATTTTATCACTTATACCCCTTGGCTTCAGGGGTCCTCAATTGGAGTTTTGCAATTTCTCACCAATTAAAAAAGAAAAAGAGAAGAAAACAACAACAGAAGTTTGTCATTTATAACTTTCTAGGATTATATATGTATATTCTTATATATATATATATATATATATATATATATGTGTGTGTGGTGACAGAGCACAGAGTTTGAACTCTGTACTGCAAAGCCTAGCACATTCTTAGATGAGGCTCGGGATGATCCACCCCGACCTCTGAGTCAACGGAAAAAACTGCTGAACTGACACAAACTATTGTGAAAAGATAGAGTTGACTGTTGGTTGCTCGCGAGAGCAGACGTGTGCAGACGTGTCGCAAGAGCAGAGCGTCGCTGTTCGACCGAATACCGGGTCACGGACCTGAGTAAGGCGGAATATCGCCACCCAGTTATAATTATCATGTTTAAATGTAAATACCCCATCTGTAAATATTCACCCACATAATCAAGAGCATTAAAGTTTGATTCCATTAAGAATCGGCCTGGACTTTACTTCTAGACCCCGACCACAGTGTACACTTATTCGTTAAAATAAATGTGCATTAAATTTCTACAGATTGTGGACTGCCAACAGAGATATTTACATGCAAAGTGTGGATGTGTGGATTTAACGTGTACGAAAAATTTTCTGATGTCTAAAGAAATTCTGATGTCCTTAAGCTGAACGATGCTCTGAAAAGGAAAGGAAAAAAGTTGCTTTCATCGAATGTTCCGTGAATTACTGGAAAGAGAAAAAAGAAAAAGGAAAATTTTCATGCAGGAAGAAAGATAAAAAGAGTGTTTCTATCTGTGCGCGTTGAAGTTTCAACTCGTCTTTTTGAAAAGATCTGTTCCTGTGAGATGAATCATTTGTGAAAATGCATCTGATAAAGTTTTAATAGGTCGTTTCTAGTATTCGAGAAGAAAATATACGCTGACCTAAATAGTGAGCGCTGAATGTTTTTTCCCGTCTTATATGACGAAAGATTTTCTTTTTTTTTTCTTTTCTTGTGATAAAATGGGGAAGTGTTTTTTTTATTTTTCCCCATAAAAAATGTACAGTAAGTTTCTGTTGTGTACGCCAGAAGAAAAAGAATATTTAGTAAGTTATGCAGAAGTGGATTTTTTTTGTTCTGCACTTTTTTTTAATAAAAGAAATAAGGCACTTGCTTTGACGTGTCTGTGAAGAGGAAATATAGGAAGGTGTTTTTTTTTTTTTTGCTTCCTAAGAAGTACATGTTTTGTTTTTTTTTTTTTTGCTTCTTTGAAAGAAAAAGTATTAACGATATAATTTTTTTTATCTTGTTATTTTTTTTATGTGAAAAGAAAGAAATATATATTATGTGAGAATATTTAGAGGGAAATAAGTTTTTATAAAACAGGTGTTAAATAATTATTTTTTTTTGTATTGTCATATTGTGAAGAAAATATATATATATATATATTTTTTTTTTTTTGGTGGAAATATCGGGTACAAAGTAAGTCTGTTTTAGAAAACTGTTGATATTATTATATATATAGATATATTTGATTTATCGGGTGTTTATATTAATATTATTGATTTATATTGAAATGTTTTATTTTATGTGTTAATTGGTTAGATATAATTATGGCACACTTAATAAGGTCTAAAAAGATCGATCTGGTTACTGCGGTAATCGAGTTAGGTGTAAGTCCTCCTGATGGTGCTAATAAAAGTCAACTGACTGATTTAACTTTAAAATCCGAAGGGTATAATGAGGATTTGGTAAAAAATTTGCTAGCGGGGATTATAAGCGAGAGAGAAGAAAGTGAAAAATCGTTGCAACAAAAAGAAATCGAAAATCGTGAATTTGAATTGAAAAAATTACAATTGGAAAATACACAAAATACCCAATTGAATAATCCAATATCTACAATCGCCGGAAAGGGTTCCGATGTTCTAAAACTGTTAAATAGATATAATAAGGAGGAAGAAATTAGCATTTACTTAACCCTTTTCGAACGGCAAGCGAAGCGTCTTGGGATAGAAAAAGATGAATGGGTTACATATCTGTTGGCACTGTTACCTCTCGATATTGTTAGTTTAGTAAATCGTGAAAGTGAAGAACTATCCAGTGATTACGACTGTGTAAAGAAAATACTTTTAAGACGTTTCAAACTTACACCAGAGCAATTCAGGCAAAAATTCTTTTTACATAGAAAACAAAATTCAGCGTCATGGAAAGATTTCTCATTTGAAATCGCAAATTTTCTGAATGAATGGTTGTCGGGATTACACATATCAACGTTCAAAGAGTTAAAAAATATTTTAATCATTGACCAGATTAGGCGAAAATTGTCCCTAGAAATGAAGGAACACTTTTGTGACGCATTGCCAAAAATTACGAGTGTAGAAGATTTGACCAATAAATTGGATGATTTTGAAACAGCCAGAATTAACTTACGGAAAACTGAAATTAAGCCCCCAAACACGGAATTTAGAAAACGTCAAGGTAGTGAAAATAATAGAGCGTTCCATCAAAATGACATTAGTCGCGTACCATATGAGAAAAATTACACACCTATCCCCCAAAAGAATTTAAATACAAAAATCCGTTATTTCAATTGCAATGACCTTTCCCACCGTTTTAGGGATTGCCCCCGAAAAAAAGAAAGTCCGGTCTGCTGGCGGTGTAAATTCCTGGCCATAGCTCTGACCAGTGTACAAATAATTCTCCTAAAAATGCAAATGCTGCCGTAAGCAATAACTCAAATCCGGTTGATAAAATAATAAAAAGCGTGGGGATTTTAGGGAAAAATATGGATGCTTTAATAGATACAGGAAGTGACGTCAATATGTGTAGCAACGATACTTATACAGCCCTAGGATGCCCTAAATTGCATGAAAATGATTTGGTTTTATCAGGTATTGGTGGTAGTCAAATTACACCCATAGGATTTATGACCGTAAAAATTGAAATAGATGGTTACACAGTGAATGCAGATTTATACGTCGTGAAAAATTTGAGCCATTCTATAATTTTAGGAAATAACTTTTTGAAACAGGTAAATTTCAATATGTCGGAAAAAGGATTGCAAATTATAGGGAAACGAAAATTGAAGGAAGTTAGGGTGAATTACGTAACTGCTTTCCCGCAAGAAACAATCATGACAAAAACCAGACGCGTCATCTATGTCACACCCAAATTTCATGCGATGTTGCGGTCAGAGAAGCAAAACAATCCCACGATAGGAAAAACGATTGCGACAGCTGAATTCGTGAGAAAGGAACAAACTAGTCAAAATGAAACAGCTTGCAACTTTAGTGAAAAAATAAACATGCAATTAAGCTCTGATAAAAATTGTTTGTTGGAAAGTGAACAGTGTTCTGTCCCACAGTTAGACTCAGCGAAAACCACAGACATTTATTTAGCTGAGACAGCTAATTCTATTAATTTTCAGGAAGTTGAGTTAAACCATATTACAAACAACACTATTAAGAAAGAGTTAACGGAATTGATCACTAATTATAAGCCAAACAAGGTTAAGGATACAGAGTTAAAAGTAAATGTAGTATTAACTGATGATATTCCGATTGCGCAACGACCGCGTAGATTAGCATATCCAGAACAGGAATTTGTAGACAAACAAATACAAGAATGGTTGGAAATGGGAATTATAACGGAGAGTAATTCTAATTATGCATCGCCTATTGTGTTAGCGAAAAAGAAAGATAATTCTTGGAGATTGTGTGTTGACTATAGACCCCTTAATAAAAAAATAATTAGAGATAATTTTCCCTTGCCAAGAATAAAGGACGTTTTAGATAACATTGAGGAAGCGAAGGTTTTTACTACATTGGATTTAAAAAATGGTTTTTTTCATATAGACGTAGCAGAGGAGAGTAGGAAATATACAGTATTTGTCACGCATAACTCCCAGTACGAATATTTAAAGCTTCCATTCGGATTATCGATTGGCCCGCAGAATTTTCAGAGATATATTCAAGCTGTTTTTAAACAGTTAATTAAAGAAAAAGTAATATTAATTTACTTAGACGATGTCATAGTACTTGCGAAAACTGAAGAAGAAGCGCTTTTAAAACTGAAACGCGTCCTAGAAGTTGCATCGGATTACGGACTTGAATTTAATTTTGCAAAATGCCAATTCCTTAAACGGAAAATTGAATTTTTAGGCTATATTATCGAAAACGGAACTACAAGGCCCTCGGAAGCCAAAACTTTGGCAGTAAAGAATTTTCCTGAACCCCGCACCCTTAAACAATTACACAGTTTTCTAGGTTAAACTTCTTATTTCAGAAAATACATCCCACATTATGCAACTATAGCGAGACCTTTAAGTGATTTATTAAAAGCGGGAAATACATTTAAATTTGGAATCCTCGAAAAACAAGCTTTTGAGAATCTTAAAGAAAAATTAGTTAACCCCCCAGTATTGCATACATTTCGACGAGGCGCTAGACTAGAATTGCACACCGATGCAAGCGCCATAGGTTTTGGTAGTGTCCTACTACAAGAAGATGAAAACAAAAACTTACAACCTATTCATTATATGAGCCGTAAAACTACACCTACTCAAGCAAAATACTCGAGTTACGAATTGGAAACACTCGCGGTAATAGAATCGGTTAAAAAATTCCGAAACTACTTATTAGGCACGAAATTTAAAATTGTGACAGATTGTTCTGCGTTTCAAAAGACAATGGACAAAAAAGACATTACGCCAAATGTAGCCAGATGGGCTCTATTCTTACAGGAATTTGATTATGAAATTGCCCACCGATCAGGGTCCCAAATGAAACATGTAGACGCACTGAGTAGAAATACAGTTCTAATAGTTACCCGATCGCAAGATGAATTAACATTAAAAATAAAGAATGCACAACAAGAAGACGAACACATACAAGCGATAAAAAAATTAATTGAAAAAAATGAAAGTTCAGAATATTTTATAAGAAACGACATCGTATACAAATATGAAAATGATAGAGAACTTCTGATGATTCCTACCAATATGCAAAAGGAAATAATACGCGATGTTCATAACAAAGGTCATTACGCAGTGGCTAAAACTGAAATTATTTTAAAAGAAAATTATTTTATACCCCAATTAAGAAAGCAAATTGAAAGTGTCATTGGCAACTGCATAGAGTGCATACTTTGCAATAAAAAGCAAGGAAAAGGAGAAGGTCTGTTAAACCCGATCCCAAAACAAAATCTGCCCCTCGAGACCTATCATATAGATCACATTGGTCCCATGCCTTCTACAAATAAAAATTACAATCACATTTTTACTGTTGTGGACGCATTTACTAAATTTGTTTGGCTATACCCCGTTAAAACTACAGCCGCTAGAGAAGTCATCGATAAATTGACCAGACAACATGATATTTTCGGAAATCCGTCTCGAATTATAACCGATAAAGGACCAGCATTTACCTCTGCTGATTTTGAGAAATATTGTAAGGAAGAAAACATAGAGCATATTCCCATAACAACAGGGATACCTAGAGGAAACGGTCAAATAGAGAGAATGCACAGAATTCTTATCCCAATTTTAGCAAAACTTAGTGTAAAAGACCCCCCACTAAATGGTACAAATTTGTCGCGCCCGTGCAACGTATCATGAATAGTACCGTATCGAGGAGTACAAAATTTACACCTTTTGAACTACTGACAGGAACGAAACATCGGCAGAAAACTGATCTACAAATCAAAACACTGTTAGAGGATGAGGAATTAAATTCGTTCATATCGGAAAGAAATTCGAATAGAGAAATAGCTAAGCAAAACATACTAAAAATACAACAGAAAAACATGAAAACGTATAACAAAAAGCGAAAAAAGGCCAATACATATAAACTCGGTGATTTGGTGGCCATTCAAAAAACACAGTTTGGGACAGGTACCAAACTAAAGTCTAAGTTTCTTGCTCCCTATGAGATTACTGCAGTAAAAAGAAACGATCGCTATAACGTAAATAAAGTTGGACACCATGAGGGTCCAAATACGACCTCAACGGCTGCAGATCACATGAAGCCTTGGACTTCTACTGTCTAAGACGAAATATTTATCCTTTAAGTGATTTTTGTGTTTCTTTTATTTTTTTTAAACTGTGTATTATTGATATCTTTTTTTTATTACTATTATGAATAAACTGTGGAAAAGAACTGCTTCCAAGTGACAAGCAGAAAAACTTTATTATTTTTCTAACTCTAAAAATATTTGTCAAGGACTGAAAACTTTTTTTTTAAAAAGCAGTATTTAGTGGTTTATTTTACTATTATTTTGTTTTATATATTGTTTGTGAATTTTTTTGTGTGTATAATATACGTTCTGGAAAAAGTAGTCCAGTACCAGTCAGGTATATAAAGGAGATGGGTGACTGGGAGGATCCAGCCCTGTCGGGTAGGCCGAATTGTGGTGACAGAGCACAGAGTTTGAACTCTGTACTGCAAAGCCTAGCACATTCTTAGATGAGGCTCGGGATGATCCACCCCGACCTCTGAGTCAACGGAAAAAACTGCTGAACTGACACAAACTATTGTGAAAAGATAGAGTTGACTGTTGGTTGCTCGCGAGAGCAGACGTGTTGAAACGTCGCTGTTCGACCGAATACCGGGTCACGGACCTGAGTAAGGCGGAATATCGCCACCCAGTTATAATTATCATGTTTAAATGTAAATACCCCCATCTGTAAATATTTCACCCACATAATCAAGAGCATTAAAGTTTGATTCCATCAAGAATCGGCCTGGACTTTACTTCTAGACACCGACCACAGTGTACACTTATTCGTTAAAATAAATGTGCATTAAATTTCTACACACACACATATATATATATATATATACTTATATTTAATTTATATCCTCATATTAAAATGATAAATTTTAAATTAATATATAACTTAATATGCTTAGGTAATATGTTAACTTTATGTACCTAAGTATATATTATCTTAATATATTGCAATTATATCCTCTATTTAATTGGTATCTTTATCTTTGGAATATTTCCTTATTTTAAACTTATATCCTTAATTTCCTATAAATAAAGCTCTTGAATTTATATTTAAGTGTAACTTACTTGGCGATCTGAAAGGTAACATAATTAATTAGAATTTGATGCAGGTATTTGCATGTGTTTTTATACTTCTGTTTCGTCAAAATATCTGTAGAATCAACCCATTTTAATAATTGAATTTAGATTGAAAGATTAGCATTAAAAAGCAGATTTGACATACCTTTTTATGAAAATTAGCATCGATTTCTAAAATGTTGAATGTGGGATATTAAAATGCTGTGTATCATTAGCTTTATCTGGTGACCAGGTCAAAAAAACGTGTTTTGTATTACAATTTTTATTTAGTAAAATAAATTAAATATTGTACAGAAATAAGCTGCATTTCATGAAATAAAATTTCTGTTGCAAATATATTTATATTAATCTGGATATCAAACTTCCTGAGGTTCACCCAAGTTTATAGCGTTATGGTTAATATATATTTCCTCTGTTCATTTCTAAATAATCTTTAGAACTTTGCCAATTTGTTCATATATTTATGATTTCAAATTTATATATATATATATATATAGAGAGAGAGAGAGAGAGAGAGATAACAATTTACTGCCTTTTTAGAATTATGCGGCTGTAAAAAATTAGAATACATAATCAGCTTTTATATGAGAATTTCAGCTAATATTGCATGTGAAACACACATTGCAAGCATTTACATTAAATTGTGTCAAACATCTCCAATCTCGTATACCATGTTTGTTTCAACAAATTTGAAAGTCTTGTAGCCTAAGTCTGCAGCATTGAACTATTATGGCAGAGGAGAATGGAATTATAAAGTTTATTCGAGAACTCCCTCACACAAAACAAAAAATGAGATTATTTTACACGAAAAAATGCCATCTTTCAACATTTCTGATAGCAGCATGTTTTAAAATTGGTTAGTGCAACTTAACGGATTTCTGAATAATGGACCAAATCCGATCTGAAAACCAGCTAGTTACGTAGATATTTGAAAGTATATATTTTAATACACGTTAGTTCAGAAATGAACCACATCTCATTTCCTCTGGATCATGATTTTTGTTACAGTAGAGTCCCGCTATTCCGAACTAATTGGGACCGTACACTGTTCGGCTTAGCGGGAATTCGGAATAGGCGGATTTCATTAATAATAATCAACATATTGACTTGTTAAGGCTAAATATAGTGCGGGGTCATCTGCTATTGTCAGCTCTATACAGTGTTGATCGGCTCGTGGTGAATAGGTTCAGTGAAAGTGGGAAGGGAAGGGTAGTGACCTACGACGCCTTATCACCCCACCTATCTATCCTTCTCCCTCCCGCGTTCCAAGAATTACTTCGAGGGTTACTGCCTTTTCTTGGCCACAGAGTATTGCTGTATAGATTTCTTGATTTTGCAAACGTTGATAAATGATTTTGAAACTGGCCTCCCTGTTAAGTGTTTACTCTAGCGGAGTTTTATGAACTGTGTGTGGTTATTGCAAATTTATTGTGAAAAATTGTGGTTCCGTGAGTATTGAGTTACTACTTTTCCGAGTCACTGTGCCTTTTTTATTTATGTTCGTAGTCTCTGACTTCAACTGTTAAATATTAAACAAGGCAAATAAACGAAGTCGTTCTTCGTGTACTTTAAAAGAAAAACTTGAAGTGTTAAAAAGACTTGTCAAGGGAGAAAGTGCTACTAAATTATCACTCAAATATGGTGTCAGAAAAGCAACGATTGGTGACTGGAAAAACAATCGCTTAAAATTGAGCAGTTTTGTTCTGCTTCAAGTGAAAAAACACTTGAAAAACGGCAAAAAACGACTGTGTCTTCATATTAAAAACTCGACCAGGCCTTTTTCTTGCGTTTCACTCACGAAAGACATAAAGGAATCGACATTTATGGTCATTTGGTAAAAGAAAAGGCGCTTCAACTGAACAATATTATGGATGGTGATTGGTGAACCATCATTTTCAGCTAGCTGTGGTTTTTTTGGACCGTTGGAAGAAAAGACACGGAATTAGAGAGCTCACTATTGCTGGGAAGAAGATGTCAGCTGACCACGAAGCACCTGCGAATTACATAAATGGATTTAAAGACATTGTTTCTTCCCAAAACTACTCACCGCAGCAAGTTTACAACGCGGATGAAACCGGACTGAATTTTAAGGCTTTGCCTACCAAAAGGTCTTGCTTCGCGAGAAGAGAAATCTGCCCCAGGGTTAAAAATGGACAAACAATGTCTAACTGCCTTAGCGTGCAACAACGCCTCTGCAACAAACAAATTTCAGAGGATGGTAATAGGCAAATAGCAGAACCACAAGCATTAAAAAACATTAACATCAACTCACTTCCTGTGTATTATAAGAATAAAAAAATCTTGGGTGGAACGCGACTTGTTTAAGGGATGGTTTGAGCATCAATCTTTCCCCAGAGTTTTTCTGCCACCCAACGTTACTTCAATTCTTCAGCCTATAGACCATGGTGTGCTGCAGGCCATCAAATAAAAATAGAGAAAATGCTGCTTCGCACTTTCGTTGAAGAGGATGAAAATGAACTCAAACAATCCTTCAAAAACTTTAAAAAATGACAATAAAAGATGCGATTTAGTGGGTGGCTGAAGAATGGGATAACACCACTAAAAACGCAATATAAAAATCATGGAAAAATCTCTGGCCTACATTGCAATTTGTTGAAACAACTTTTACATCAGTGAAAGACCTTCTTCCACTAGTCAAGAAAATCCCTGGCTGTGAAGACGCAGAAGAAAGCTGTGTTGAAGAGTAGACTGCTGTTGACAACAATGGCCACCAGGAGTACGGAGGTGAAGACATCGTAGCAATGGTGCAGTACTCATCAGCTGAGATCGACTCGGAGAAGAACGAAGAGGAGGTGAACGCTCAAACTAACCTCATCACACAGACGCGGCAAATGCTCTTGACCTCGCCTTACGCTACGTCCAACAACACGCTCCTTCAGCACCAAATGATGTTATGTTCATGCGGCGATGGCGGAACATTGCATCCTAAAGTCGATTCAGTACTCTTCGTCAGAAAAAAATCACTGACTTTACTCCTTAAGAGTGTGTAAATCAGTTAATTTTTGTGTTTAGTAGTGATTAAAAATTATACTACAGAATTGTATAAATGGAGCCGACATGCACCTTAAGTAACTAGCATTCATTCGAATTTGGTTTCAGGCGTTTTCAACAAGCTTAGGCCCTATGTATGTAGTATGTCTCCATTTAACTTTTTTGGATAACAATAAATGTACGTTTTTTTACGAACGTCTTTTTAATTTTTCCTGTTTTTAAGTTAAAAGATCGGTATTTTTTCTGAACTCTGTACGGAATAGGCGGATTTTCGGAATAGCGGGGTTCAGAATAGTGCTACTATACTGCATTGCATATACAGCATTATTAGATCTTAAGCTATTGTCATCAGAGAACAGCCAAAAGACTTTCCAAAATAACAATGAACCGATGATAAGAAATCTACAAATACTCATTGTATCGTAAATGAAACAAAGACCTTTTCAATGCATGAATTTTTGGAAAATAAAACATTTTTTAAAGAATTGTTTTAATATTTTGTATACTTACTTTAAAAGCAACAATGCATATTTTTTCACCGATTAAGAAGAATTACACACAAAGCGATTACAACCTGACTTAGCCGCGTGGTCTTAACACAGCACTGACAATGAAATTATATATATCTCGCTTTTCCTACATTTTTGTCCTTGCATCTTGTAAGGTGAACTAAATTATGAAAGTTCATATAAGATTGATTATGGTACTAAACAAATCAAATTTTTAAACTCTAAGAAATTTTTGGATCATCCTCCTAAAAAAGAAAATTTCTTGCTTTGCTGTTGTCAATGAAGAAAAAGTTAGAATATCTCAAAATTTAGAATTTTTTTTTTCCTTCTACCGAATTTTTTCGTCGCTAAAAATCTCCCCTCTTTATTGGAAACAGCAGTATTTTCATTTCGATAAAAGTAACTTTTTTAAAAATCGTGTATATGTTTTGTTAACGTGGGAACAATTACGTAAGGAGAAAAGTTCGAGTTATAGAAATATATCCATTTCCCTTGCGTATTTGCATATTGTGATCCTTTATGCCTGCATGTCAACAGATGAGACTAGCTCATTTTTAGAAGAGCAAGAGTCATACGCAAATATATTAGTGCTGTGTTGTTTGACAGCTCTAAATTCTAACTTCATTCTGTAAATAAATGGATCGATTTGTTGGAGATTTTACAACCACGCATTTTTGCCATATTTTGTTGTTTCACTTCTTCGGAGAAAGACGCAAATCATACATAGTGATACAGTTGTAAAATACCCAGAGGATATATACCAGAGAGTATATGTTATGTCTATGGATATATGCAGTTTGTTGGTTGCATGGTTGATCTGGGTTTTATGGCACAAAGTCCTCCTAGGAATATGATGCGCCAACACACATATATATATACGGAGTTATCCAGAAGGTATATGATATATGAAGGTATGTACCATAATATGACCACTATTACATCCCTGTCCTCCTAAAATGTTCTTTCCATATTCTGGTGACAATATTCTCTATAGAGCAGGCATGTTGCAGGCAGAACGCCAGTGCCAATAAGGATTCGTCTCAAACAACATCGAAAACAGACATGCATCTAATGAACGTTCCTTCTTGTATAAGTTCTTTGTTAAGGTCTTACTGTTTTTACAATTTTTGGGGTCTTCTAAATACTAAGGGCTTTTTAAGTGCCATTTGGTACCAAACTTTCTCAATCTTTATCAGGTTTTATCCTGCCATCACATAAGATCTGTCAACTTATGTATAAGAAATTTAACCATTATTCAATTTTCAATGAGAGCCTTTTGAGATTATATTTAGCCCTGATGTGCCAATTATGATTCCCCTCAAGGTTTGGAACCCAACCAAGAAATTTGAATTAAGCCAATCAATTCGAATATAAACCATTGGCAATCGGTATGCAGGCAAGAGTTGTGCTCCATTAGGAACAAGTCAAACCGCATACAAGTTTGATACTCCATCAAAAACAATTAGAGTTTAAATGTTACGTGTTGTCGCCACACTCAATACAAAACAAGATGTCATTCTCTGTTTGTGCGCAATCAGACGAATACTTGTGTCGCTCACTTCCAAATTCCATGCGAAGTATAAGATTAAATTCGAATGAGGCTAGAAATCAGACTTGTTTAGTTTGTAGACGATAAAGACAGACTTTTCAGAGAAAACGAATTTATACAGCTCACTGAAAGATGATATTCAGGTCATCGAGAGAAACAGAGCAAGCTTTAGATAGCGGTAATATTGGGCCCCATGTGAGAATTATGGGCACAAAAGTTAAAAAATATTTGGTTAATATTGAACAGTTATTGCAAAGGTACCATTCGTTGGACTCTGATATCAAATCTCGCTTTGGGGTGCAACATATATTAAAGCTGTCCCAAGAGAAAAAAACAAGTCGGAAAATGTACGTCAAACGTGTCAAATCAGGCGCATTCGCTCTATAACTAGTTTTAGGTAGCTTTCTTTACAAAAAAGCTACCTATTGCAGCCGTTCGGAGGAAAGCGATTTCAAAAAATTTTGGTATATTTTCATCGATCATGACCCCCAGACCCCGAAACCACCCTCCGTTCAAAATTGATATATATATATATATATATATATATATCTGACCTATGTCACACTGTAACTCCCGTAATTATGAACCGATTTCGATGTAATTCGGTGTGTACATAGTACATACCAATGTCTCGACCGAGTTCGTTGGCCAGCTTCATCCGCCGTTTTGTTTCAAAATGGCGGCCATTTAAATTTTTTAAAAAAATTTAAAACCTGAAATGTGGTACCAAAAAATTAAAAATGGAAAAATATTTTTTTCTTATGTATTTGACCTTTATACAAAGATTCCGGAGCAGTTTTTGTTTCGTCTATATCTTAAAAAATGGCTGAGTTATAACATTTTGAATTTCTAGCGTGGCTGACATTTTGAAACGTCCTGAATTTTGTCATGCGATAAAAGGCGTATTTATGAACCGATTTGGATGTAATTCGGTGTGTACATAGTACATACCAATCTCTCGACCGAGTTCGTTGGCCAGCTTCATCCGCCATTTTGTTTCAAAATGGCGGCCATTTAAAAATTTTTTTAAATGTAAAAATTGAAATGTGGTACCAAAAAATTGAAAATGGAAAAATATTTTTTTCTTATGTATTTGACCTTTATACAAAGATTTCGGAGCAGTTTTTGTTTCGTCTATATCTTAAAAAATGGCTGAGTTATAGCATTTTGAATTTCTGGCGTGGCTGACATTTT
Source organism: Maratus speciosus (assembly GCA_963932465.1). Classification (NCBI taxonomy): domain Eukaryota; kingdom Metazoa; phylum Arthropoda; class Arachnida; order Araneae; family Salticidae; genus Maratus; species Maratus speciosus. The sequence goes on from OZ010786.1 coordinate 524,562,188, forward strand.
GAAACGTCCTGAATTTTGTCACGCGATAAAAGGCGTATTTATGAACCGATTTGGATGTAACTTCGTTTATACATAGTACATACCAATGTCTCGACCGGGTTCGTTGGCCAGCTTCACCCGCCATCTTGTTTAAAAATGGCGGCCATTTAAATTTTTAAGAAAAATTTAAATTTGAAATGTGGTACCAAAAATTGAAAATTGAAAAAATATTTTCTTCTTATGTGTTTGACCTTGATAAAAAGATTCGGGAGCATTTTTGTTTCGTCTATATCTTAAGAAATGGCTGAGTTATAGCATTTTGAATTTCTAGCGTGGCTCACATTTTGAAACGTCCTGATTTTTCTCACGTAATAACAGGCGTATTTATGAACCGACTTGGATGTACCTTGGTGTGTACATAGTACATACAAATATCTCGACCGAGTTCGTTGGCCAGCTTCATCCGCCATCTTGTTTCAAAATGGCGGCCATTTAAAAAAATAAAAAAATAAAAAAATTTAAATGAGATACCAAAAAATTGGAAAATGAAAAAGCTTGTTTTGTATGTGTTTGACCTTAATACAAAGATTCCGGAACAGTTTTTCTTTCGTCTATATCTAAAAAAAAATGGCTGAGTAATAGCATTTTGAATTTCTCCTGTGGCTGAAATTTAAAACGACCTGATTTTTGTCACGCGATAACAGGCATATTTATGAACCTATTTGGATGTAACTTGCTCTGTACATAGTACATACCAATGTCTCGACCGAGTTCGTTGGCCAGCTTCATTCGCCATCTTGTTTCAAAAGGGTTGCCATTTAAAGAAATTAAATTTAAAATTCAAAATGAGGTATTAAAAAATTGGAAAATGAAAAAGATTTTTTTTATGTGTTTGGTCTTGATACAAAGATTCCGGACCAGTTTTTGTTTCTGAAAATTTGTTCTTTTGTTGATATCTTAAAAAATGGTTGATTTATAGCTCTTTGAATTTCTAGCATGGCTAACATTTTGAACCGATCTTGTATTTGTCAAGCGATAACACGCGTATTCGCCTATTTCGATGTAAGAAGGCATGTGGATAGTATACATCAACACCTCGACCAAGTTCGCTGGCCAGATTCATCAGCCATCTTGTTTCAAAATGGCGGCCATTAAATTAAAATATATATATATATTTAAAGTGAGGTGCAAAAAAATTAGAAATTGAAAAAGGTTGCTTTCTTAAGTATTTGATCTTGATATAAGGATTCAGGAGCATTTTTTGTTTGTCTTTACCTTAAAAAATGGCTCAGATATAGCAGTTTCAATTTCTATTGTGGGTGGCATTTTGAAAAATCTGATTTTTTGCATGCGGCAGCACTCCTATATATCAACCGATTCCGATGTGAGTGAGCATGTGCACAGCAATTACTAAGGTCTCGACCAAGTTCACTGCTTAGCCTCATCCACCATGTTGTCTTAAAATGACAGGCACTTTAAGAAATTGCCGAATTTGGCAGCCAAATATAAGTTACTTTAAAGAAAAGGAGCTTGGATAAAGCTAATTTCGCGAAATTCTTATTCATTATATTGATAAAAATTAGTATTGAATCTCCTATATTCGGTTTCCACTAAATTGAGCTTCGTGTGTTTGCATGATATAAGTTGGCTTTTTTTAAATAAGGATTATGAAAGCTACCTCTTCCTCCCGGCACTGGCCGGAAGGACTTTTATAAATATTCAGATTGTGGGGCAATAGCTGTTGAACTCTTCTGCAAAAATGCGTGAATACAAAATTTATTATGGTTACATATGTTAAATTCAGTGATACGGTAATAATATGACTACATCTTAAATAAGACGTTATCATCATGGCAACCTAGAATCATTACCTATCATGGGATGTCACTGAATGAATTACATATGATAGGATTTAATAGAATGAAGAAAACTTTCATTAATATCTTTTTATATTTTTATTCGATTTAATAAAATTTGAAAGGACTCGAGAAAATTCTGCAACGATTATATATATTAAATTTCAAACCATACTTTTGGGTAGTCTTTGCGCTGTTATATGCAAACAGACGGAGAGACAGACAAACGGCCAGACGGACCAGAAGACAACTATAGGTGCTACGTATTTATATAATTACGCACGCACCAGAAACGAGCAATATATAACCGAATGTTCCTTGTTTTTAGAATAAATAAACTAGATTTTAAAAACTTAGAAATAAGATGCCTTGACATTTCTGTTCCTAAATAACTTTTGCGAAAATTACGTGAATTATATCAAAAGTATTCATTTTATTAGTATTAATTTTTAGACGTAAATTTATTAATTTTTTTAACAATAGTTAAACATACATGAATACTTTTATTCAGAGAATACATTTCTCGCCTCCATTACCTTTATGTATTTTTAACGACCGACGAAATTCTCACATGGTCCGATGAATAACGCCTCAGGGAGATAAAATATATTAAATATTGTAAATATTCCTTTACTGTTATTCTCTAAACGCTCTGGAGATTATTTTTTTCTTCTTAATGGGAAATTATTGTTCAGTTTTATTAGCAGTGAAACCCATTAATGTGTTTATCTTTAGAGTTAACGCAATAAAATATTGGTTTCCTATACGAAAGTTATTTTTACCTGTAAAGAAAGTATAAATATTTGAAACACTTTTAGAAATCTTTAAGTTCTTTTGTATTAGAAAAATTGAAGTTAGTATTGGTTAGAATTAGAAGCATTCAAGTAAAATGAAAATAAGGTACTATTGTTTTGAGTTCCATTATTATTATTATTTTTTTTCTATAAAAGTGCAGATTTCAAATAATATCATAAGATGAAACGCAATTTTTCACCTTGATTCAACATAAAATATGTAATGTGAACATTAAAAAGGTCCACAATCTTACTTAAAAGGCGACTAATGTAATGAAAAAGATGTTACAATTTTAAAGTATACATTTTATTTAAAATTTCTTAGTACTTTCAAGCCTTTCAGGCTCATCATCAGAGGATATCTTAATAACTAAATGTTGTTTATTTATACAAATACGTCACTCTGTTTTGAAAATGAGAATTGTTTTGAAATAAACAACATTTAGTTATTAATATATTCTCTGATGATGAGCCTGAAAGGCTTGAAAGTACTAAGAAGTTTTAAATAAAATGTATATTTTAAACGTGTAACATCTTTTTCATTACATTAGTCGCCTTTTTAAGTAAGATTGTGGACCTTTTTAATGTTCACATTACATATTTTGTGCAGATTTCATTTTTGCAATTGTGCTGTATAAAAAGAGAAGGTTCTTAATTCCACATAATCTATAATGATTAATATTTTTAGAAGTAGACTTTGAGAAAAGCTTTTGTATTACGAAGTCGATTTACCAAAATACATTAAAATATAAACTCGGTCTAACAATTTTCATAAAAAAAGGTGTTGAGACATACAAGTGTGTTAAAAAAACCTAAATAACAAAATCTTATCGTACATGATAATAAATATTAAGAAGTCGGAAATCATACGTCAAACGTGGCAAATGAGGTGCATTCGTGCTTGATATGCGATCTTGGATAAAAGGGATTTAAAGTTAATAAAATAAACTTTTTAAGTTGGTAATATTTAAGAAATTAAAATCATAGAATAAATAAAGTTAAATTAACATCTTAAAGGCATAAAATCCCTCTATCCAAAGACGCATACCGACCGGAACATAGAGTGGTTAGACATTGCGTTAAAACGAAAATAGAATCAAAGCCATCTATCTAATTTTTAAGAATTCATTAAGTTGTAATAACATCTGTAAAATAAAGAAAGTAAAAAGACTCACCCGTATGATGTGTAGACAAAATAATACTTACAATTTTTAGACAATTATTTTTATTTCATGTTAATGCAGACTTTAAAATATATATTCAAAATTTAAGTGCTTGGCCAAGTTGTATTTAAAATATTCGTTAATCATTTAATTTACCAGTACAAAATAAACATATTAAATCTTTCTATTAAATTGGCGATAAGAAGAATTATTTATTCATATGGATTCAATATTAAATTATACGTGATGATCTTCTGTATGGTTGAAAGTTCTCCACTGTCCTATATTGAAATGTGAGGATTGTAGACTTTAATATTGAGTTCTAAACAGTTTTTGCGGAAAGAGAATGTTCAAATAAAGAACGTTGGATAATGGGAGTATTAACTGTAGACAGCAGCACATAGAGATCTTTTAGCCGTTCCAGAAGATTGATGTTGAAGAAATTAAGTAGGATCGCTCCACACTCCTTTTTAGAAACTTTGCTGATCACTAGAGCAGGGATACATTATTCTTCTTAAATCTATTTCATTAATCGAGGAATAAGATTATATAATTTTTTTTTTGTAGTATTGCGCTGTTATTATATTTCACCACTCTTAAGTTGAACGTAAAGCTCTATCTTCAGTGATAAAATGATTGTTGAATACCGGCGTTGTAGGATGAAACTTCTGGATATCTTATTTTGTCAATAAAGGTTCAGGTTCTTGATTTTCAATAATTTAAACTAAACACATAATATGGCACTGGTATCTTCTTCAAATTCCATGCAGAAGCAGCGTTTAAAAAAAACTAGTTGTTCCACCTGCATCTCAAAATCATTCTGCCCGGACGCAGCCGAAGCTGCGCCGAGCTCACACCGCCGAGCTCACACACCAACGTCTGTCTCCTTAATCCCTAAATGACAGACACAAAACAGATCTCAGCCTGAAAGAATGTGTAAGATTTTGAAAATAGCCAATCCGATGCATTCAAGTACCGCGCGTCCATCCGGGAACGCATGAGTTCAATGAACTATCCGCGTGGGTGTCTCGCGATGTCACCGAATTGTACAAAAAAAATGGTGCAGAAAAGCATCCTTTTATCAATGGCGGACAGAAAGCATCGCGCCAATATTTAAAAAAAGGAAAATGCAGAAAACGTTAAATTAAATATCTCCAATATTTGTTGACGGATTTTGCTGTAACTTATATCAAATTAATCAGAAAAATATATTCTATCTATTGATTGTAGATTGAGCATGCAATATTAAAAAATAAATTATTTTTATTTTCGTTGTTTTAAACTTATAAAGAATGTAGAATCGCGATCTTTTCGGAAAAGTAAACACGAACGTAAAACTTAGTTTACACATATTATTGTTATTGTTATGTTTAGTTTAATATATTTTAATGAATGATTGAAAGATAGAATTTAAGTTTGATTGAGGAAAATAAATAAAATTTAGAATAACTTTATTAAGAGGAAACTTAAATATTTTGAAGATAATTTTCTAGATTAGAAGTTGAGTTTAAAATGAATAAATATTAATTTAAGATTGAGGAAGATAAATAAATAATAAAATTGAGATTATTTACTACTAGAGATGTTGCAAACTATAACAGTGCTATAACTAGTTTTATAAATATTCAGAACTTCGTGCAATAGCTGTTGCGTTCTTATGCAAAAATTCATGAACAAAAAATTTATTACGATTATATATACTAGCAAAAGTCATGCTTTGTTTGGATTCGCGAAGCATTATTTAATAAGACAAATATTTAAAAGTAACATTTTTTTTTTTTTTTTTTTTTTTTTTTTTGCATCTTTATTAAGCAAAAACGCTATTTTATGTTTTGGCGCATTTTAATTTTAGAAATGTAAATTCAGCCAAATAACTAAGAATTTCCTCGGAATTTTTTATTTATGATATAACGAATTTAACAATTAATTTTATTTGTTTATAATCCTTTTGTTGCCCCTTTACAAAAAAAAAAAAAAAATCAAAATATAATTATTTTAAAATGCGTAAGTATCCTCTGCGTAAATGATTTCTCATAGTAAGAATAAATTGCGTAATGAAATTCTTAACACTGAAAAATACTTTTATAACTGAATGTAAATAATTGAATTTTCACAAATTTCAATTCATTAAAAATATGCTATAATTTTTATTAAAAAAACGTATTTTAAATATTTCATAAAAGAAATCGTGAAACTCTTTAATTAATCATAATTCTATGATTACACACACTCCATGATTTATTTTTTCTTCTGAAAATATACGTGTTTCATTTTTTAATTTGCAAAAATGCTTCCGTATTGGAAAAAACATGTACAATAAATTATTTAAAAAAATATTTTTTTAAGGTTATTCTGTTAAAAAAAAAAAAAAAAAAAATGTGTAAATCTACAGATCATAATTCATTTTTATGTTTAATTTCAAGTCAAAATACTGAATAGTTGTTTCGTAAAGTGTACGACAAAATGTAATTTGGGTACCCTAGTAGAGGATTCGCTTCGCTCCTCCTAATTAAATTCAGAAAGACGGAAATAATATGACACCAACTTAAATATGACGTAATCGCCATGCCATCCTAGAATCATTACCTATCCTGGGTTATCAATGAATTAATTACGTATCACTGGATTTAATAGAATGAAGAAAACTTTTATTAATATCTTACTAAGTTTGATTCGATTTTCCTAAAATTTGAAATGACTCGACAAATTTCTGCAACGATTATATATTAAATTTCAAACCATTCAGTTGGGTAGTTTTTGCACTGTTATATGGAGACTGTTATATGCAGATAGACGGGTGGACCAGACGACGACCATTGGTGCTACGTATCTATATTATAAAGGACAAACATATCTGTGCGTAACGCATACGTTATTTTGCGAATGGCAACACTTTGAAATTTGAAAAATAAAATTTCGGTTTTGCAATTTTCTCTACTGCAAATTTTTAAACTTCTAAACATCGCACATTTTAAATTTAAACACCGTCGTATGAGGAAAAAATGCTCTTTTAAATGCAATTTGTTTGAAATCTATATCTCAATTTATTTTTGAGATATTAATTTTTTTGTAGTTTTTAATACCATTTTTCTAAAAGTGGCAACAAAAGTATCCCATTTCTATTGAAAGTAAACGGAAAATAACCGAAAAACGGAAATTGCTGGATCATTTTGTTGCCATTTTTTCTCATAAAACCTGGAAAAAAAGTGGAAATTAAAATACGGGCTATGTCAAGAATATTGTATGTTATTCCGCGATAATGACGTCATATGCATACTTTTCTATAGACGAAGTTTAAAACTGGATTGTAAAAGTAGATTGCTTTAGCGGATACAAATGACGTCATTTTATAAAAAAAGCGTGTATTTTAATTCTTAAAACTGAGTTATGTTTTGTAGAAGTGCGTCATTTTCACAGCCCAGCTGATTTGAAATTCTTTCATTTTTGAAAATAGTGTAATCGAAATTACACACTGATAGAACGTAATGTTTTACAAAAATTTCGAGTGTCTTTATAAAAGAGAGGTGACATGCAAATAATAGCGATTTATACTACAGAAATTGATTATTCTCGCCTGGATGGATTTGCTTCGCCGAGTTAGACAAGCAAACAAATAATTAGAGATTTAAAATAATATCATGTTCCTGAATTTTTGTACAAAATTCTCCGAATAACAAAATTTTAATGCTATTCTTTAGGACATTCTACTATAATTTTATCAAAATAACTTAATTCATCAACAAACAACATCAAAATAACAATTTTCATAATTTTATATAATCTATATTTAAAACACAAGTGTGTTTTTTAGTCATCTGCGCTGATCTTTCTGCTGTACCAGTTTCACTATTTTTTTTTTTTAACTGAAAGCTGTTCATTTGTAGATCGCACTATCTGTTTTGTTTTTTAAAATATCCCCACTTTTATATTTTAATTTTAAAAGCACTTTATGAAATTTCTTCAAAATGGTGAAAATGAGACAGCTTTAATTATTACAGACAAGAGAGAAATAATGAGGTACTTTTATCTTTATTCATGCTGTTTTCTGATGAAAATTCAAAATTGTTGACAAAAATTGTTGTATAGCGTTTAAAGGCGCAAAATTCCATTCGAAGCATAATATTATATTAGGGGAATAATAACGGAAAATGACATACTGCTTTTGAAAACACGCATTTTTCTTCATAAATTTTCTATATTGTTTTTCCTTCTACATGTGTACTAATACTAAGTTTCAGACACTCGGCGAAATGCTTATTTAAGTGTAAATGAAGTCATATTGAAAAGAAAACGATCATTTTCTTAGATAAAACTAAACAGTTTAACACAAATGCGTCTAAAAAACATAAGTTACGGAGATTTTTACTCTCCGGAATTGGGATTAGAATCTCAAGTAAAGGGTGCGTCTGTTCACATAAAAAAATTGTGATTTCAAGTTTTGAGTTAAAATGATTTTTAAATGATCAAGCAAAATACATTTAAAAAAAATTATGAATATGGATATGAGAAGAGCGTATGCAAATTTTGAGAGGGTGAAAATTGCTGTTTTTCATTCCGGAATACCAAGCATAAGAGCAATTGATAACCACATCCTAATAACTGATCTTTATTATATTTTACTGATTAAGTATCTATATTATAAAGAACAAACATATCTGTGCATAACGCTGACGTCATTTTGCCAATGGCAACACATCACGATCAAATTTCGGTCTTGAAATTTTCATTACTGCAATTTTTTAATCTTCTGACCGTCATACTTTTCCAATTTTCGTAGCATAGGGAAAAAATTGACTTTCAAATGCAATTTATTTAAAAACTGTATCTTAATTGACTGATGTATTATATTTTCTAAAATGATTTTTAAGCATGATTTTTTTAAAGTTTATCTTATCACGTGCCGGTTTCAATACATAATAATGATAAACATTTTGCACAAAAAGCAACAAACATTTTTCAGCATTTGTTTCTGACTATTTTTGCATAACGAAATTAATACTTCCTTTATAAACAAATAAAAGAATAATATTAAAAAAGCTGTCAATCTAACATATTTGTGAAAGACAAATTAACGAAATTAATACTTCTTTTATAAACAAATAAAAGAATAATATTGTAAAAACACAAATCTAACATATTTGTAATCGTACAATTTAAATTTTTAAATCACCAAATAGAATTTTTTTTTTTTCAAATGGAATTTTTTTGGAAAGTTCATCTCAGTTTTCTGATTGTCTATGGTTTTAAAAACAATTTTAAAGCATGAAATATTTTTTTAATTTATCTATATCAACCGGAGCTCGATTACGAAAGATTAATCCATTTGCCCTTAAAATAAAATAAAGAGTTCATCATTTTCTTACGGCTAAATATCCATTAAAAAAAAACTTCCCTATGAATAAATAAATAAAATAATATAAATAAAACACAAATTAAATAGACATGTATAAGCTCTGAAATTATCAGAATATAAAAGGATGCCATAAGTAGCAAAATCTTGGTCAAATAACTCTTAGCATGCGGCTAATAAGAAAATATCGCTTTTGATAAATTTCAAAAATTTATTTGATTGTATAATTCGTATTTTCCATATGAAAAATGCTTTTTTAATGTAAGTGGTCAGTCTAAAAAATTCATTGCATATAAAAATAATTATTAGTTTTCAATTAAAAAAAATGTTTTCCCCTATATTCTTTAACCCGGGAAGCCCGGGTACGATTCCCTAGTTTATATAATTACGAGCGCACCTAAAAATTAAATTTTAGAAAAATGATTAAAGTACAGACGTGTGAAAATTATTAAAATAATTGTGAAATTTGCAATAAAAACTTGTTATATTAACGAAATATTTAAAAAATATTGATACATTTAATATTTAGTGTACATCCCCTTGTTTTTATTAAAGAACTGATAGCATACTTGTCTTGACATACTTTGTATGAGTTTTTGGCAATTAATTTGTATTTCGTTGTCATGATGCCAAATTTGGATGAGTCTTTCTATCAGACTAATCTTGTTATGTTGTATTTCTTAAATTTTTTCTTTACAATGGCCGAAAGGTTCTCTATGGGGTTCATATCTGGATTGTTTCCAGGCCATGGAAATGTTTTCTTTAATGAAATTAAAGAAATACAACATCACAATTAAGAATGTTCTGATAGAAAAACTCATCCAAATTGGGCATCATGACAACGAATACAAATTATTTGCCAAAAACTCATACAAAATATGCCAAGACGTATCGAATCTTTAATAAAAATCAAGAGGATGCACACTAAATATTAAATGTGTCAATATTTTTAAAATGTATTATTTCTTTAATATAACAAGATTTTAATGTAAATTTCACAATTATTCTAATAATTTTCACACGTCTGTACCTTACATCATAAAATATCAAAATAATGGTTTTCTATTATATAAATATTTTAAATATTTGTTCGTGTTTTTTATGTATTTAAAGCGTTTCATTTTATCCGTTTATGGATGAATAAAATTATAATAATTCCTATTTTTAAACGTTATTTGATATATATATATATATTTTTTTTTATAAAAATAAAATTCGTACAAATTAGTAAGGAAATTTTCATTGCATGGAAAAAAATAAAACAGTCAAGCAAATATCATAAAAAAAAATATTATTAATGTCGAAGTACCAGAGCAAACATATTTTAATGGTAATACATTATTTCTATCTGTAATAGGTGTTTCTATATTTATATACAATGTTCTATTTTTAAAACGAAATGCAACAACTTATTTGAAAAATATACTCATTTTTAAGTTCAAATAGAAAATTAATTCTTTCAGATTCTTATTTTTTAAAAAAAAAAAAAAAGAAAAAAAAGATCAATGTAAAATACTGTTTCTCTTATTTAAAATATTTTTAGCAATGATTTACTTTTCTTTATCCATTTTAAATATTTTCTATCAATATTAAAGCGCAGTTAGTTTTATTTAATTTTTGAAGAAACATAAGTTACAGAAATTTAAAACGGCCAAACAGATATATTATCATAAAAACTTTACATATCATAAATGAAGTGCAAAAATAGCAAAGCAGCGAAAACATGTTTTAATGGCAAGTTTTATCATATTATTCATAGATACGGTTTATATGCTACTTTTTGTTTTTAAAAGGAAAGATAACTATCTATTAACATTCGAAATAAAACATACTTTTCAGGTAGAACACGAATGCTATTAAAAGATGAAAAAAAAATCCTATTTTGAAAGTACGCAAATTAAAAATAACATTGGTTTAGAATAAAAATGTTTTTATATAGTCTTTCTTTTATGTATACAGTTAATTTAAGATATTTAAAAATTGTTAAAATTGATGAGTTGTTTTTCAACAAATATTAAATAGTAAATTCTAAATAAAGTAATAATAACTATTGCAGTGGATTTTTAGTTATTTGTTGTTATTGAAAGTACAGTAGAACCTCTTTTAACCGAAACGCTTTTAACCGAAACTCTCGGTTAAAAGAAAACCATTTTTAAAGCTTTTTTTTTTTTTTTTTTTTTTTTTTTTTTTTTTCTACTATCACAATCCTTGTGTGCAAAATCCATTTTGAAAGCTTTTTTTTAATTTTAAGTATTATATTCCTTGTGTGCAAGCGGACCTTTCTGAACTACGAGTACATATATATATTTTCAACCCCCTTTCTTAGAGTTCCTTTGAATTTAACTTGAGCTCTCGTAAGCTTCGGAATGGAACGAAGAAAACGAGCAAATTAGCGATTCTGAAGCATCTGAATGTTTTGCAAAAGGTTTGGCATAGCTGGAGCAGCTGAAATACTGTGATACTGGTAAACTAATAATATTAAAAAAATCCGTGATAGAGCTTCAAAGCAAAGACAGTCGAAACTGCGAAAAAACAAAACATTTTTGTCAAATCCTTGCGATATGCGTAAAAGGTACTTAATTTCAAAATTAAAATTCAGATAATTTATTCTTGTTTCTATTTTACTATTGCTTTATTATTATTAAGCACTTGTTACCATAATAAGAAATATTGCATATATTTCTCCTTAATCTTAAAATTGAAGCATTCTCGATTATCCGAAAATTTTGATTTTCCGAAAGAGGCTCGGTCTCAATTACTTCGGATAATCAAGGGTCTACTGTATTTAGATAGCCCATTTTTTTTTCATAAACTGAAAATCAAAATGTTTTGTCGTTAAAGACCTGAGAAAAATCTTATACAATATTTCCGGTGTCAACATAGCTATTTCTATAAAAATATAAAACGCACTACGACGAATGGGGTGTGATACGAAAGGTTTCTGAACAGGCTTTTGACATACTACACTCGAATTTTGTTAAAACATGTTTCATTAAAATTTGTAGTTAATTAAAAATTAATGAAAAAGTATCAGCCTATATTCTTCAATGTTATAGTGCGAAATTCACATTGAATTAGCTATGGTTAATTATTCTTTCGATTTCAAATACTGCATAAAAAGGTCGTAATATATTCATCAGAGCAAACCAAAAATAAAAGGTGTATTTAAATTTATGTATATTTTGTATTTATTATGTATGTCTTATTAATGTAAAAGTTAATTTTTTACACTACAGAGTGCACACAGTGTAGAATAAACCTTTTTACTTTAAATAAAACTGCAAGTACTTTCAGTATTAAAGTCATGTTAAAGCCTTAATGAGACAGATATGTTGCACCAAAATCAAACAAACCTTTTTTACCCATGTACTGGATTATGAATTCATGAAAATTTTAGCTTCTAAAGCATTTTTCGTGAATTGTTTAAACTACATTAGAAGATTTACATAATCATTTGATAAATTTTAGAAGGATTTTCCAAGAATTAATTAAATTTGAGTTTATAGGGATTTTGTGCAATATTTATAACTGCCCTCATATCTTTTATTTTAAATATTTTTCTTAGTATTTTGTAGAATTAGGAAATATACAAATATAATGATCTTACAATAGAAATATAGAAATATTTCCGAATAAAAAAATCCCCCCCCCCCCCCCCCTAACGCTAAGAAAGCTGAAAAGATGCAAAGACAAAAGAAATCATCCTTTTTTTTTTTTTTTTTTTTTTTTTTTTCTTTTGCAACCCATAATGTTTTTGGGACAAGATAAAGTAATGTATCTATAACTCATTCTAAACGGCACTACAAATAATTGATGTATTAAACCCTCCGAGCGTCTTGCAAAAGAGTAAAATTGTAATGTTGTTTTCTTTGCATTTTGTTTTAAATGCTAAGAAAATATGATTCTTTCAACATTATAAAAAAAATCTCAATTACAAATATGAATGTAATCCTTGAGAGTATTAATCATTCTTCAATGTATTTAAAATTCATTAAATCGCATAAAGTATCGCATAAAATTATATTCGCATTAAAATACAAGCTTAAATATTGCTTGTATTGCTGTGAAACCTGGAGCTTAGTGAACGGAATAATACGCCCCAAACATTTAGAGGGTAAATGAATTTTATAACAAGTTAATTTAAGGGTACTTATGAGTACCGCCTGTAGATAAAGGGTTAACAGTTTACAACATAATTGAATAGAGTTTGTAACATCGGTTTGTCTGGCGAGATCTGTCAGTCCGCCTGTCTGGCCAGCCATCTGTCGCGCCGTATCTCTCGTAAATATACTTCGATTACCATAATTTAGACATACGGGATGAGTCTAAATTGTTTTTACAAAATCAGAAGGATCAAAAATTGCCATAGTGGTGGCAAACCATGCTTGGTGGGAGAAAATCGCAAAAATTGTTATGAAGGATGTGACGTCAAGTGGGACAAAATGGTCATAACTTTCAGAAAACTGAAGTATATTACAATAAAACTTTTAACAGACATGCTCATTAGGGTGGGCATGAAAAGACCTTTTTTTTTAACTTTCGATTATGGGTAGTGCGGAAAAAGTACCGCTGGCGGCACCAAGTACACACAAAATATTTGAGATTCTAGGACAATTCCTTGATTTGCCGTAAATGTAAATGCTGATTTTTGAACTTTTTTACCAATTTTTTTTTAAATTTTTAAATTAAATTTATTTTGGTTTTATTTAAAAAGTCATGTATTTGAAAAGTCATGTTTAGTGTGTCAAATATTTACATAAGTTCTGATTAAGCATTATTTTAGCGCTATGCACGTTAAAAATGTTCAGCTTTTAGCTTGTTTTGCGTCCGGGTAGAGTTCCACCCAACCCCCTATTCTCGAAATGTTTATATTCAGAATTTGTACTTGTTTGGGCTACGAAGACTATCTACGAAATCAATTTGGTATATTTTTTCGAGCTTGAATTTTACTCTGATGAAGGCATCTATTCTTTCATTCTCATATATCCATGATGCAACTTCTGTGACAATTTTATTCATTCCTTCCACAGCCTGAGATTGGAAAGCAGACTGACGAATCATCTAACATGGATCCTAAAATTATGTTGTTTTTCAATTTTGTCTGATGAAAGAGATTTGGTTATTGGATGCTCGATGATTTCGGTGTGGAGACCCAATCGATGCAGTAATAGAACTCCGTTGCCTTAAAGTTCAGCTTTCTATCCTGAAACTCTCGTACTTTGTCGGTTTTAAAATTGTTTTCCCATACTATTTTTCTAATATCTCGGTTATCGTCAGTTGCTATTGCAATCAGTAAAATCACAAGATGGCTATAATTATCATTTGTTTGAACGACTAAATGTACAGTCTTCTTTAGCTTCTTTCTTTCAAACGTTGAGAGTTGAAAAATCTGCTACATATGTCTATGCCCGTTTGCGCAATTTAGCCGTTTCTTTACAGCAAACCATACTTGCAACAATTTGGACGCACCGTGTATGTTATTGAGCTTTACCATAAACCATTCCCTATTGAACATGGAGTGCATGGCATTTTAGTTCATTTACGACACAAAAAAGAATTCCGTTACATTATAGGCTGTGGGAGAAAATTCTTCACAGTGCCTTTTAGTAAATTATACTGTTTTAAATATAATTATATAGATATGGCTTTTTGACGTGCGATACAATATTTTTCTGTGGAAAATAAAATGCATAACATTTATCATTCACTTACAGGGACCTAGAGGAAAGAAATCTGTTACATTATGGCCTATAAGAGATCCTTTGAATTGTGTTTTAATCATGTTGCACTGTTTCGAAAATAATGAAACTGATATGTATTGCTGAAGGTTCTATTTAGATGTCTTTTTTTAACTTATTAAATAGTGAAGTTTCCTTGCAGCATTCTGAAAGTGTTGGAAGCTGTTTTACAATCTATGCGTCAGACGCATGAATTTTCAATACTTTTCCTGAACAGGATCTTTGTTGAGATAGAGAAATTAACCTTGGCGAGAGACGGAAATTTTTATGCATATTTTTTCAGCAAGCTATCCATTAGGGTGGGTCGAAAAAAATGATTTTTTCTATTTTAAGAAAGTTTTAGTGCGGAAAAGTTGCCTATTGTAATAATTAGAAAAACGGGCATAATTTTTTTAAAAATCGGTTAACTTCTTCCATTCGCGCATCGTACTTAAAGTTAATGAAAAATTGCAAAAATCACGCATTTTTTGTGATTTTTTTAGAGTTAATTAAAACTTTTAAAATAAACACGCTTTACTTTTGTTTGCTTTCTTTATGGTTTAAATAATCTTAAATTAAATTCCGATCAATAATCTAATTTTTTTCGTTCGCGCAACGTCTTAGAAAAAACATAAATTTACCAAGTTTTTGTAATTTTCACCTTATAACTCTGTTCATTTTGCTTAGAACAAAACGAACCAGAACTCACCACATGAAGGTAGTTGCAAGTTGAGTTCTGCCCAAACCCAACCCAACTAACCATCCAATTGTTCGGTATGCTATTTACATTATATTTACAACAAGTTACAAATATTTTCCATAGAGTAGCATTCTTTGGCTTTGTGAATTTTTTTTTTACTTTTACATTTTTATATTTACTTCGCATTTAAAATCTGATTTTTTTAAAAACTGAGGCATAACCGATCTAAACTTCAGTGTTGCTTGGATAAAATGAAAGCCATCTCTAGCTTCATGTACACATACTTTATTAGAGGCCTCTGTCACAATTTTGACGCTCATCTCAACAGCCTGAGTGTGACAGAGAATCTTTTGTATTTTTGTTATGACCGTAGTGTTGATGAGTGATTTAACATGATCTTCACTTAGGTCTCGCAGCAATGGCGAAGGAACATTATTTATATTTTAGGATATTTATAGGATTATTTTACAATTATCAACCACATAAGAAGATTCTGTGTCAATCATCCCAGCGTCTAGCAGAACACTTGAATCTACGACTCTTGCCACTCATTATTTTACAATTATCAACCACATAAGAAGATTCTGTGTCAATCATCCCAGCGTCTAGCAGAACACTTGAATCTATGACAGCAGTTGACCGATCAGAAACTCCGAACCAGTCACTGTTTAGCACTGTTGAGTTAATTTGAATTCTCATCTGTCATTTGGGCTTTTCAGTCGATGTACTTGGTTTGTATTCATCGTCCTCATACTCCGAGTTTTCAAAAGAACTGTGCTTGCGTTCATCGACTTCCGACTACTCTGCTACATTTAGAACTTTAGAATTATTTTAGGAAACATTTAGTGCTCACTGAAGATCGCGAGCCTTAACATTTACGACTACTAACATTTACGATTACTAACATTAACAAGCCTGTTTTGTAAATAGATCCGATTTTTCTCAAATTGTAATTCCTTTTAAGAAACATGAACCTCAACTAGAGGACAGGAATTTTCTTTCTTTTTCCCCATAGGCATTTAATTAAAATTGTACATTGACATGCACGATATTTTCAATTGATAATTTTAAAGTAATCGAGGCTTGAAAGTTTACCTTCGGTGGTAGGACATTTCTAACATCTTCTTCTTTGGGTCGGTCTGTCTTGCTTTTAAGGTCCTTCTGTAACAGAGCTCAGGAACATGTTCTCTTTCATCGACAATCATTGCCAACAAAACATTCTCGGTGTGCGCAAAAACGCATTTCGTTCTATTACTGGTTCAACAACTTGCAGTAATTCGTCGTATAAATCGCATGATGTTTTGTTTCCTTGAATTACATGCTTTGGTCCGTCAGTAAATTATTTACTCTTTTTATGGCAAACCACTTAGGTATGAACGATTTTAAGATGAAGTGAACAATTTCTTTTAAGTTTTCGGATGGATCTGATGAACGTATATATAACCTAAGGACTCGGTTGTCCGCAATCAACCGGAATTCAAAAAAGCAAGGTCCCGATCTGTCAAAACTTCTGGACAATCTCCCAAAGGGATTGAATTTGAACTGTACAACAAATACTGTTGCTCTTTGCTTAAAAAAGTCCTGTCTATATCAGGAATCGAACAATTCATGGGTTCATAATCGACTACAGGGAGTTTTTCACAGCAAGTGAGCTGTTGCACAACTGGCACATTAAGATATTTAAGCCCTGCAGTTTGATCGTCAATTTGTTGGGAAATGTGGAGAAAAGGAAGCTCATTAAAATGGAGGAGGCATATGCTCCACTGTTGCGGACGTCCTACACGATTTTATAGTCGGTGGATGTCACCATTATTCCATCTGGTGTTTGTTACAGTGCCATCACACCCTACTTACTTCTAGTTTTTCTAGTGATATTCATAGTTCATAGTTCAGACAAACATGAATAATGCTTTGAGTTATATCATTTGATGAATTCAAAGATGGAAATTCATATCCAATATAAGTTGATCGGATTTCTGGATAAGAGAATAGTGTTCTTATTTCACATTCCTGGGAAATTACTAGTATTTTAATATTTCGAGGAACAAAGTATCATATTTTTGTCCGTCAAAGTAAATACCCCAACTTTTCTCAGGTGATCGGAATTGACTTTTCAAATTTGTCCTAAAACGACTCTTGCCACTCATTATTTTACAATTATCAACCACATAAGAAGATTCTGTGTCAATCATCCCAGCGTCTAGCAGAACACTTGAATCTATGACAGCAGTTGACCGATCAGAAACTCCGAACCAGTCACTGTTTAGCACTGTTGAGTTAATTTGAATTCTCATCTGTCATTTGGGCTTTTCAGTCGATGTACTTGGTTTGTATTCATCGTCCTCATACTTCGAGTTTTCAAAAGAACCTTGTTTGCGTTCATCGACTTCCGACTACTCTGCTACATTTAGAACTTTAGAATTATTTTAGGAAACATATAGTGCTCACTGAAGATCGCGAGCCTTAACATTTACGACTACTAACATTTACGATTACTAACATTAACAAGCCTGTTTTGTAAGTAGATCCGATTTTTCTCAAATTGTAATTCCTTTTAAGAAACATGAACCTCCACTAGAGGACAGGAATTTTCTTTCTTTTTCCACATAGGCATTTAATTAAAATTGTACATTGACATGCATCTGGTCTTTTTAATATAATGTAAATACCAAACCCAACAATTGAATGGTTGATTGGCCGGTGTGTGGGTGGAACTCATCGTGCAACCACCTCCACGTATTGACTTCTGGGTCGTTTTGTTCTAGCAAAACGGTGTGTTCAGTGTTGCTCGAACGGAAAAAAATTAGATTATTGATCAGAATTTAATTTATTTAAATTATGTAAGGCATAAAGCAAGCATACAAAACTAAAGCGTGTTTATTTTAAAAGTTTTAATTAAATTGCGCGATTTTTGCAATTTTTCATAAACTTTAAGTACGATGCGCGAATGGAAGATGTAAACCGATTTTAAAATTTTTTATGCCGTTTTTCTTCTTATTACAATAGGCAACTTTGCCACACTAAAGCGTTCCTAAAATTAAAAAAAAAAATTATTTTTTTCGACCCACCCTACTATCCATTGCTTCATACACACAAGCAATTTTTAACCGTCTTAAAAAAAGGAGGAGGTTATCAATTCGGCGCATATGTATTTTTTTTTCACCGATTACTCCGAAACTATACTATCGATTCATGTGATTTTTGTTTTAATTGAAAGAGGTTGCTGTCGATTTGATACCACTTCCGTTTCATCAAATTTGGCTCAGTACGTTTTTAGTAATTAAACAAAAACTATTAAAATCAATGATTTCTCGCAAAAAAATATCTTTCATTGTTCTAACCGTTTTCCCAATCATAAACATAAAACTATGTATTAATATACTTTAGCGTCATGTTGTCTCCAAGCTTAGCGCAATTTGGGGAAATATCACCAAATTTGGCAGCCAAAATAAGTCTCCATAAATGAAGCCAACTTGGCTGTAGCTGACTAATTTGACGACATTTCCATTCAAATCAGTAATGGTTCTTCTCCAATCGGTTTTTTCGCATTTGATAATCGACAGTCATATTTATAACTAGATGATAGCCCATCAGAATAACGAGTTTCCATTTTTAAGGGAATTTCAATTTCTTATTTAAAAAAAAAAACTGTAAGACTTTAATTATTAATAAAAAAGAACATATAAGACACATCGTTATAAGATTGAAAAATCAAATCTAAACTGTGAACATTCACTCGTGATGCCACGCGAAAGAATATATTTGAAGTCGGTTTTATTTTTGATAAAATTGTTTATTTATTGTTAATATGTATACAATTTCTTTAATATAAAGGAACCATTTATCTGTCTTTATATACAAACAAAAGTAAATTGAACATAAAATTCAATGTAAAAAACAATAATAATAATAATTACACTATATATATATATATATATATATTACATCATTTCAAAATGCTAAAACACCATAACTTCAAAAGGAAGGTGTATATCTGCAGAAATTTTTTAACTATAAAATATTTATAAAAACAAGAAAGACAGGTACAAACAAGATAAAGTAAAAAAACTAAAACCCAACTACGACAAAAAACTACGCTGAAAAAGTATAAAAGTACCCCATGAATACAGGTAAAGTCACAAGCAAATGCTAGTAATATATAGATATATTCAAAATGTACAAGTAAAGCGCTTTTGAATGATACCAAACACGGCATATTTATCTTAACTTTATTTTTTGACGTATGACGCTTCCAGTATTTGGTAGTAGTGACGCACATATCCGTCGATGGCAGCAAATGGGTAATGGACCGATTAGTGGATGAGGTCGTTAGTGTAATGTGTAAATGTGTAATGTAGATTGAAGGTTTCATGTATTAAGATGACCTAGGAAGATTTCTTAATCTATCTAATTCTGCTAACGATTGACTGTCATGTGGATTTTTAAGCAACTTATTATGATCCAAGGCACTTATAAACAAACCCTCTATGGTTTTGAAGTGAAGCGCTTTAAAATGATACCAAACACGGCATATCTAGCTTAACTTTATTTTTTTACTCTGTATATTTTGTCCGCTAGAAGGCGCCACATTGAATTTGGTGAAAATCTATATAGCCTATAACCAGCGGACAATTAAGACGCTTCTAATGATATGTCATTTGTCGAATTCTGATTAGTGGTTTAGAAGTTACGAGGGAACAGATGAACATACATACATACATACATACATACATACATACATACATACATAGCCTGTCAAAATCATAACCCTCCTTTGGCTTTGCCGTAGTCGGGTAAAAACAAAAACAGTCTGTTCTTCATCAGTGGGAGGACAGACAGAAAACTAACTCCACCCCCCACTTTTAAAATTTGCAGGTTTCTGAACACATGTTCACCCCGCATTCAATACTGAAAACTATTGTCATTTTATTTATCTAATTCCATAAAAAACTAAAACAACTCAAATTAAAAACTAACAAACATAATATTAACCATACAAAAACAAAAAACTTTAATAAAAAGGTCTTTTAGAGGAATGCTTAAATTATCATTAAACTAAAAACAAAAGAAAAAATATAAGAAAACAAGCATGAATGCAGAATAAACATGCGCCCCCCCCCCCCCCCAAACCCGCAAAATGAAATTTCTCAAAACATGAATACCTGTATAATGTTTCCTACCCGTCAACTATAAACAAATAAATTTTTCTTCCAAAGTAAAAGGTAGTAGTCTTCTTGTATGATAAAAGAAATAGTTTTAATTTTTTTACTAGAAGCATGCCGCATTGGTTTTCAAATTTGCATAAAAATATTTTCATAAATATAATCATTAATCAATTGATACGTTTCAATAAAATTTGTGGCAGAGACAATAATTTTTATAAACAGATTTTTAAGTTATTGGCTAATTTATTTTACAATAACAATTACCCCATTAAGTTTTTGAAATATTATTTAAAGACAGTTCTAAAAAGTGAATGGCAACGATGTGGACTGGCGGCGTGAACATGTGATGGCAGCCTTCTGGATCTTTCTGTATGAAATGGGCATCCTAAAGTCTTGTTAAAAAGAACGGGTGTCTATTGATGAATTGAAACGAAGGAAAGTTGCAGACCTGGAATTTCTGGCTTTTGATAATGGTTTTGGAAGAAAAATTTATTTGATTATTTGTTTATAGTTGACGGGTAGGAAACATTATACAGGTATTCATGTTTTGAGAAATTTCATTTTGCGGGTTTGGGGGGGCGCATGTTTATTCTGCATTCATGCTTGTTTTCTTATATTTTTTTCTTTTGTTTTTAGTTTAATGATAATTTAAGCATTCCTCTAAAAGACCTTTTAATTAAAGTTTTTTGTTTTTGTATGGTTAATATTATGTTTGTTAGTTTTTAATTTGAGTTGTTTTAGTTTTTTATGGAATTAGATTAATAAAATGACAATAGTTTTCAGTATTGAATGCGGGGTGAACATGTGTTCAGAAACCTGCAAATTTTAAAAGTGGGGGGTGGAGTTAGTTTTCTGTCTGTCCTCCCACTGATGAAGAACAGACTGTTTTTGTTTTTTTACCTGTCTTTCTTGTTTTTATAAATATTTTATAGTTAAAAAATTTCTGCAGATATACACCTTCCTTTTGAAGTTATGGTGTTTTAGCATTTTGAAATGATGTAATATGTTTTATTGCATTTGATATGTGCTGCTGTAGCGCCATTCATGCAGTAATTTATCATTAATTTTGAAATAATATATATATATATATATATATACTTATATATAACCATTAAATAAACATTACCGACCACCAACACAAATTGTGATATTATGAATGAAATGACAATACAGTACGAAGTCTAAAGTTCGGACTTTCAAACGGCAGTATTCAAGAAAGAAGTGAAAAAACAAAATTGTTGAAACAAAAAAAAGCACCAGATATATATCTGTGTGTGTGTGTAAACGTACATACACAAATATAATAAGTTTAATGATAATAATTACACTACATATATTTATATATATATATATATGTGTGTGTGTGTGTGTGTATGTGTGTGTATGTGTAAACGTATACAGTAAACTCCCGATTATCCGCGAAATTGAGTGGCGCGGATAAGCCGATTTTGCGGATAATCCACAAAATTTTGAAAAAAGGGAACAAATCAACACAAATATGCACTTGAACAATTTATACACATAATAGGTAACATAAACATACATTTGAACAATTTATACGCACAATGGGTAACATAAACATACTTATTACTTGAGGAATAATAAAATTATTCACTACTTACAAACTTTTAGATTTACTTCTTCAGAAAATCAGTCAAAAGTTAATGTTTTTTTTTTATTGAAACAATTCTTCTTTATTTGGGATTGAAATTTTTTTAGCGCTATTTAATCACAAAGTGACGTGTCATCTTCTTCCTCTAGATACTGAATAAGGCCTGCAACGTGAGCTAAAGCTGCGTCGTGGTTCACCTTCCTTTGGACCTTACCATCTTCTTCACCACCCTCTTCCAAATTAACACCTAACGCTTTTTCTAAATTTGTTCATCAGTTACATGCTCGAAACCTGGATCGTTAGTGCCATAATAATACATTCAACGATATTATCTTCATCGACATCTTCTCCACCAGCAACAGATTTTTCTAAATTCGCTAAACCATGAACGGAAACTTCTCCTTCTTCCTTTTCAGATTCTACTAGAGATTTTTCTACATTTGGCAAAATCTTCCGCCGGGACTTCACTAATGTTGATTTCTGAACCGATTCCCAAGCACCTTTTTCATCGTAAATGATATTGAGAATCCTGTAATTTTTGAGGAAGTTTTTAAGATCATCTCCCTATTTTCTGCCAGTATCTTTTCTTTTTTTCTTCCAGTTCTTTCTGCCAGTAATTTCGTTCTGTATTTTTTCTTAATTGAAACGATTACACCCTGGTCCATAGGCTGGATAAAAGCTGTGACATTAGAAGGCAAAAATTTTGTAAAAATATTTCCATCTTCCGATTTCAATTGTAATTCTCGAGGGTGGGATGGGGCGTTGTCAATTAGCAATACAGCTTTCTGGGGTAAAGTTTGAGACGCCATTTGCTCTGCTTTGTGCACGTGACTATTCCACTTTTTCAAATGAAATTTATGTTTAGTAAAAAACTCATCAAAAACTCATCTTACATGGCAGAAATAAGTTCCATCTACACGGTTGGGAAAGAAAAAAAAAAAAGAAAGAAATTTAGACTCGCGGGTAACCCGAAAAGCGGATAATCCGCTCGCGGATAATCGGGAGTTTACTGTATAAACAAATATAATAAGTTTATTAGGTTTATTCTCACAGCTGTTTATATTACAATGTAAACAATCTCGCTTTCTAAAGTCCGAATCAAGCCAAGGCCTCTATATTAGAAAAGAATACCGATTTTTTTCTCTCGTTTAAATACTGTTTAGAGTTTGAGTATTTATTTTTAATGAAAGAAAAGTGGTTCCGATCACATGTACTCTGGCATATTTTATTAAAGAATCATACAGATTTTGAATACTGGAAGAAACAAAAAGTGATGAGACATTTCAAAAATGACATCAGCGTCTTTCTGAATCACTTTCTGAAGATATGAATGAGACTACTGTATTTGAAAGGATAAAAAGAAATTGAATATCCAACTGTGATTTCAGAAGCTAGGGCAAAATATTTTTCATTATTGATGAAACACAAAGCTACTGCAATTATTGAATTGAATGCTTTATTCAGAAAGAGCGTTCCTAAAAAAGAAAGATTTGATTGTATATAGAATGTTAAGCCGTTATTAATTATATAATATCTGGTCGTTAACAGGATTCTAAACGTATATTTGCAGTAGAGATAAATATTTTGCTATTCGCCATTTTTTAATTTTTGCTTTTTTATATCTTAACAGAAAAATAAAACTGTACCAAAACAGAAATTTTCACGTTATTTAATTATTTTTAAAGTAATTTCTTATTAAAAATGAATGGTGTTCTTAGAGTTATCCAGTAATCTAAAATTATTTAATTCGCAAAGCTAAGACGAAATATTTTTGTTTATTGTTAAAACACTAAACTGTTAACGTTATTGCGCAGAATGCATTGTTCAGAAAGTGCGAATATGAAAAATGAAGGATATAATCATCTGAGAATATGCCATTAAATTAATAATATTTTATAATTAAATGATTTCAAGTATATATTTGCAGTGAAAATGTGTACTTTGTTAAACATTATTTAAAGCATTATTCTTTTTTGGTTTTATTACACCTTTTTAATTTCTTTTATCTTCAATAGAAGATAGTATTATAATCGAAATTTTTTTCGACGGATTTACACGTTTTAGGGGTCAGAAATCCCAAAAAACATGTTTATAGAAAATGTCTGTCTGTCCGTGTGCCTATCGCCATTGTACCATCAAAAAGTGTATGAAGTTATTCATAGAATTGAAGCAATTTTTTTTTTAAGTTTTTGGCTATGGCAAGTAGGTCCTTCCGTCATTTGGAAAACAATTCCGCCAGAAGGGGGCGCTGTAATAGCGATTTTTGTACGATTTTCAATATTGTACCATCGAAAAGTGTATGAAGTTATGAATGGAATTGAACTATTTTTTTTTTTTTTTTAGGTTTTTGGCTATAGCAAGCAGGTTCTCCCTTACTTTGGAAAAAATCCACCGGAAGGGGGAGCTGCAATGGCGATTTTAGTGCGATTTTGAACATTGTACCATCGGAAAGTGTAGAAAGTTGTGCATAGAATTGAACCGAATTTTTTGTGTATGTTTTTAGTCATGGAAAGAAAGTCATCCCTGGATTTGAAAAAAAATTGCCAGGAGGGGGCGCTGTAATAGAGATTTTTGTATAATCTTCTTAATGTTTCGTAGTTTTATTGTACACCAGTGGCTCGTGAATCGACTTGAACTTCCCATCCTGATAAGCCGACTATTCGTGATTTTAATAAATATCATGATCGAGATTAACTCGTTTTCACTCCGGTTAATTGACTGAAGCAGAAATTTAAGATGAAAGTCAATTGATATAGTATTGAACTAATAAAAATGAAATATTGACATCTGTAACAACATTTTGAAATATTAAAATATGAGATAGAAGAAAGTTTTGGGATTGGCACATCCAACTAGTTATATTTGAAAAGAAATACATAAAACATGTAAAGGTTTTTTTTCCTTCTTGCATAAAAAGGTTTTAATATATATATATATTTCAAAATACCTAAGCATTGAAAATATTTCTTTTTACCGAAAAGTGTTCATTGTATGCCTCTTAAATTAAAACATAATAATAATAATAGAGAAGAAAGACACTCACAGGAAATTAAATACAGAATTTGTCAGGGGAGAAAAGCTGTAAAACTATTAAATTCTATTTGGTGGAGTAAGGAGATCTCTAGGAAAAGAAAGTATAATATATACAACTCTATCGTAAAGAGCATATTGTTATATGTAGCAGAAGGATGGAGAATCATGGAGATAGAACGAAAGAAATTAGCGGCAGTAGAAATGGATGCCCTAAGAAGATCAAGCAGGATATCAAGAATAGAAAAAATAAGAAATGACAGAATCGAGGAAATGATGAAAATAAAGGGAACCATATTAGATGATATCCAAAAAAAGCAATTAATCTGGTATGGTCATGTCAAAAGAATGAATGAGGAAAGACTACCCAAAATAACATTCAATTATGAAACAAACAAGAAAAGGAAACGGGGAAGACCGCGAAAGAACTGGATGGATGATATTTCAAGGGGCAATGAGGGATAGAGGTCTGGAAGAGGAATGGACCCTTGACCGGAAGAAATGGAAAAAGACTCTTGTAGATTCTTCGGATGGCGGCATCTGACGACATAAACCGAGTTTTTATATATATAATAATAATAATTAGTAAGTTGTATATCTATTTTACAATTTAAAAATTGGATTTGATTCAATATGCAGAAATGGCTAGAAATTTATCATAATAAAATGTTAAATTTCTTCTTTCTTTCTTAAATCTTTTCTTTCTTCTTTACCAATTTTTATTGAAATATTAAATGTTTAATTCTGATTATGGAATAATTCTCACGAGACATTTCGAAAATTCTTAGAAAATGACATCAGCTAAATTCTGAACCACTTTTTGAAATATAAAAGAGACTATTGTATTTTATCTATAGAAAATTTTTTTTGCATAGGATAGCGAAATTAAAAAACCAAATTTCGTTTTAGGAAAGGGGACTTTTTTTGTTTACTGCTGAAACAATAACCTTCTGCCTTTATTGCACTCAAGGCATTATTGAGAAAGAATGAACATGAGAAACCTAAGATTTGATCCTCTGGAAAATATGAGTTTATAATTAAATTTAAAAAAAAATTGTTTGCTAAAGATATTTAGTGCAAACTTTTAGTGAGAGTCAACATCTGGATATTTAATATTTAAAGCACTGTATTTCATCTTTAGAGCAGAAATGCGTAGGGATGGTGAAATTAAAAAAACAATTTTGATTCCAGGAAATAAGACAATATTTTGTTGTTGTTGTTGTTGTTGTTGTTGTTTATTGCTGAAACACTATTCTACTACCAAATTTGCACTAAAGGGAATGAACGAAAAGAAAGAATGAACATGAGAAACCGAAGAATTGATCATCTGGAAAATATAAATTTGTAATTTAAATTAATAATGTTTGTTTGTTGAAGATTTTTAGTGCAAACTTGCAGTGAGATTCAATAATTTGATATTTAATATTTAAAGCATTATTATTTTTTTGCTTTGTTACACATATTTGTACGTTAAGAAAAATATAAAAGGTAATGTAATGTGCATTTTTACTTCAGATAAAAAAATCTTAATGTTATTCTTTTTAAATTCTTTTTAAATTACATTATTTTAAAAAAATACCGAAATTTATTTATGTAATTTATAAATTTAAAATTAATTAGTAAATTGTATACCTATTTTACAAATCACAAAGTGAATTTAATTAAGCAGGTCTGGGGAGAAAGATAATTATCTTAATAAAATGCTAAATAATCAATTCTTTGTTTTGTACTCTCCACTTTTAATCGAAAACATTTTAACACAGAAAACAGAATAACTTTTATGGACATTTAAAAATTCTTCAAAAATGACATCAGCAAAATTCTAAATAACTTTTTGAAGATATGAATGAGTCTACTCTATTTTATCTATGTAGCAGAATTTTTTCAAAGGAAAAAGAAAATTGAATAGCCAATTGTTACTTCATAATCTAATACATAATACTTTTTTATTGCTGAAACGATAAGCCGCCTTTAATGCACTGAATGCGTTATTCAGAAAATGCGAACATGAGAAACGATAGATGTAATTATCTGGAAAATGTAACGATGTCATTAAACGAATTTGATCGTTAAAGGATTTTCAGTATACATTTTCAATAAAAATCGGTATAATAAAATACCGATTTACCATTACTAATAGTTTAAAATACTTTTTGCCTTATTGCATGTTTTTTCAATCTTAAACATAAATGTATAAAATATTATAAATCAAGCAAGGAGGTTTTGATAAAATTATTTAATTACGTTTACCATAATGAAATACTACCATCATTATGCTGAATGCGTTATTCAAAAATGTTTAACATGAGAAATGGAGGTATAATTATCTGGAAAACGTGGAGATGTCATTATGTAAATGATGTTTGTTCTTTAAAAAATGATAAGTAAGTACAGTGGTTGCAGAGTCTTATTTTCTACGTACGTGCTACCAATATTTTGAATATTTAATCTTAGATATCTATAATATGTTTAATAAGAATGTATCACAAATACTATTATGGTATAGCCATACACTGTAAAAAAAAATTCCGTTAAAATACGGAAATCGTACTAGCAATCGAGACGCCAGTACTCTTTCCGTATTTTAACGGACATTTTCAACGTAAATTCCGGAAAGACGGAAATTTTTTCTTGAATTTACGGGAAGAACTTTCCGTTAAAATACGGAAATAGTACTGACGTCTCGATTGCTAGTACAATTTACGTACTTTAGCGGAATTTTTTTAACAGTGTGGTGTTAGTAAATACATAAAAAAAATATAAGATGCTGCAAGCCTTGTAAGTTGTTAAAGTAAAAATCAATATTTTATTACTCATTATATAAAATTAATAATTTATTACTTTTATATGCTTTTTGGATGATAACAAATTTTAAAAATCAAAATTTAATGGCCCGAATGTGACTCTTGTGTTAAGATACTATTAGTATAGACATAAAGGAACTCATAATTTATAATCATTATTTAATATTTTATTTTAACCGAAATCAAAAATTACGGTAAACATAACAAATGAATCGCGATATCAAAATAATAAGAGAGATGGAGAAATTTAGGTAACTTACACACACACAGAGCTTGTCTGAGTTTATTTTTGTCTTATATATTTTTTTTCAATTCCTACTATTAGTTCACACTCTCCCTATATTTATATATTTATATATTTATTTATTTATATATCTTGTTCAAATTTTCAATCGTTAATAAAATACTTATTATTCATCCTATCAAGTTGAAATAATTTTTTTAAAACTTGTGCTGGATGACAATTCATGTTAACACAGTTTTTTCAAATATTAATTCATTAATTAAATTTTAATTAATTAATTTTAGTTTTACACGGGACACAAAATGGCGGCCATTGGTTATTGAAGCATTTAATGCATTTTCATATCTATAAAGGGGAGTTACCATAGGGTGGACCCTGTTCTGTCGCCAAATACCGCCAAGTTTGTCGCCAATATCGCCAAATTTGGCGCCCAAAATGAGTCGCCAAAAGTGTCGCCAATTTGGCGATATCTCTAATATTTCGCCAAATTCCCATA
This sequence comes from Maratus speciosus, assembly GCA_963932465.1. NCBI lineage: Eukaryota > Metazoa > Arthropoda > Arachnida > Araneae > Salticidae > Maratus > Maratus speciosus. Next base: position 524,591,098 of record OZ010786.1, read on the forward strand.
GACTTCCATTGTAAACCTACTTGCTTATAGAAAATCAACAAATTGAGATATTTTAATGCAACAAAAACTAATATTAGCCTAACGGATTATATTAAATTTTTCTTCGATGACCTAAGTAGGAATTGACTTTAAAAACAAAATTTTTATATTACTTGTTTTACTGAAACTTTCAATTTAAATTTTATCCTTCATTCTTTCGAATCTCTAATTGTTGCTTTATGCTTGCTGCATTCATGTCAGAGACGGGTTAGATCATCGACCAGGAGCAGTGGTGCATAGAAACATCTAGAAAACAGCAAACGCATGACAACAAGCAAGCTCAGCCTTTAATGGCGCTGAGTGGACAATAGTTCTTTAACAAAGAAAAGGGGTTGTGCCAGCGTTTTGCGTCATACCAGAAAATTAGCCTCGCTGCACAATTTCCTTGTTAAAATGTAGCTTTTTCAGCAAGTATTTCACTTAAATACTGTCCGAAATGCTTTGTGTGGACAGACGACTTCAGATTTATCTTATCACTAGGATGATTACGGACGAACGTTGGCCCAACCACGTCTGTAAAATCCCAACCACCCTTGTATATACTGTAGATTTAATAAAGTTATATTAAATAAGTACAAAGAATACAAGTCTTGTCCTTTGATATTCATGTATGTATAAGTTTGTTTATCTCAAAGGGACTGCGTTTGATTGACCTCTGGCTGCTTGTTTCGTACAGATTAACTCTCGTGATTTTTCTAATCTGAATGGAACTAGCGGTAACATCACACTGAAAAAAAAAATATATACCACCTTCGTCTAGAACGAATAGGTATCTCTTTCTAAATCCCTAAATTAGAAATACACTGTAAAAAAAATTAATGCCAGTTTTCCGGTAGGAATCGGAAAAATAGTTGCCCTTGTCGTACCGGAATAATTTCCAGCCCAGCTCGGAATAAAATCCGTAAAATCGGAATAAAATCCGTAAAATACCATTTTACTGACTATTTCCTTATTTTCACGGATTTTATTCCGAGCTGGGTCGGAAATTATTCCGGTACGATAAGGGCAACTATTTTTCCGATTTCTACCGGAAAACTGGCAGTATTTTGTTTTACAGTGTATAGTTTTCTGAGTTATACGAATAAGGTGAGCAAATAAACTGAATAGACGCAATGATCGAAAATTTCTAGTCTATAGTTTTCTAGGTGATGAAACAATACATTATATTTTGAATCGTTTGACTTGCAAGAAATTATCATTTAATTTCTAGAATTAATTCATAAACAAGAATTAGAGTTACTAAAACTCACTTCTTGTGTTCGCATTTATTTGAAGAGATTTTTAAATAAGTTGTTTTTTTAAATAAGTTAAGTATTGGAAAACGTACTTGAATATTAATGGAGTTAACTAGAACTCTCTAGCAAAGGGAACTAGAATTTATAAGGATGACATGGAACTATTTTTTCTAGAAGCACAATTTAGTTTTTAGATGCCTGTGGTAGAATTTTTTTCAGCGCTAATGGGCGAGGGGTTATTTTTTTTATTCTTAAGATGTAGAAAAACTTTATAGTTGAATGTAACCTCTGAATAATATTTTAGACGTCTCACATGTCTAGAGCATTCTATGATTTATCGGAATGGTCATGTGAATTTAGTTAAAATTCCTTGTAAATTGGGAAACATTAACTTGACTAATTACGTTAGCTTGACTTTTGGAATAAGATTTAGATGGCTTCGTCACACTAATAAGGGCGTTGGTCAGTCAGATCTCAAATACCCCTTGCTAAAGTTAAACCTATGAGAGTGGGATGCATTCTTATTTTTAAAATATCTCGTCAGGAAATTAATATTTTTGACCTCTTTTCCTGTGTTTTTTCTTTCTCAAAGGATTTCTCTTTTTCAATTCCTACTATTAGTTCACACTCTCCCTATATTTATTTATTTATTTACTTATATATCTTGTTCAAATTTTCAATCGTTAATAAAATACTTATTATTCATCCTATCAAGTTGAAATACATTTTTTAAAACTTGTACTGGATGACAATTGATGTTAATACAGTTTTTTCAAATATTAATTCATTAATAAAAATTTAAATCAATTAATTTTAGTTTTACATGGGAGATAAAATGGCGGCCATTGGTTATTGAAGAATTTAATGCATCTTCATATCTATAAGGGGGGGATACTATAGGGGGAGGGACCCTGTTCTGTCGCCAAATACCGCCAAGTTTGTCGCCAACTTTGCGACATATCGCCAAATTTGGCGTCCAAAATGAGTCGCCAAAATTGACGCCAACTTGGCGATATCTCTACTATTACGCCAAATACCCATAGACTTCCATTATAAAGCTACTTGCTTATAGAAAATCAACAAATTGAGATATTTTAATGCAATAAAAACTAATATTAGCTTAAGGAATTATATTAAATTTTTCTTTGATGACCTATGTAGGAATTGACTTTAAAAGCAAAATTTTTATATTACTTGTTCTTCTTAGCGTACACAGAACAGGGAATTAACAAATATTAATTTCCTTATGGTATACAGTAGAGCCAAGCTAATCCGAACTAATTCGGACCAGTGCCTGTTCGGATTACAAAAATTTCGGATTAGTTGAAATTCTGATAAAAATAGAAAAGAAAAAGGTGTTTTCTAAAAGAAAATTCAAGTTACAATAAGTAGTACATTAAACATTCTCTAAACCGGCAACCTAAGTTTTTGGCATGCTGGCTAATCCGGCATGGCTTTCAGAAAAAAAGTATTGCTTGTCTAATCACTTTTTATGTTTCTAATAATCTAATGGAACTTCAGAAGAGGAAATTACGTAACAGCTCATTACAAACGGTACAAAATCGAGAATCTATAAATAGCTCAGTCACTACGTCAACGAGGGAGGAGGGAGTAAAAAACATTTCTGTGTAGATAATTTGGGAAATCAAGCTGTTGAAAAGAAAAATAAATTTTTATCATCTGAATTAAATACTTTTTACAGTTTAAAAGTTAATTTTATAGTGACTGGCAAACAAACTGATATTTTAGATTTTTTTAAGGTGGCTTCTACGAGTAGGCCTACAGTGAATGTTTTCATTTTATATTCGTGTACATATGTTGTACTTTTACATTATTGATTTTTTTTTCTATTCAAACTCTTTAAATAATAAAAAAATGCTTTACTGCCATTTTTTTTTTGTTTAATTCTAACTTCTACACTTTTTTCCCTACGTTCATCCTGTAATCCGGAAAATTTCGCAGTAAAAAGTATAAAAAGTTTTTTTTTTTTTTTTTTTTTTTTAAGTACAATAATTCAATATTTTCAGTTAATCTCTTAAGTATAACTTTCGAAAATAAAATTGGTTCGGATTAAACGGAATTTTGGATTAGTGGGGTTCGGATAAGGGGGTTCGTATTAGCGGGGTTTTACTGTATTTTAAAAATATGAATGCATGCTACCCCACAAGTTTAAAGTTAGCGAAGAGAATTTGATATCTGACTGACCAAGCCCTTTAAGAAGTATCTTTTTGCCACAGGAAACAAGGTCTAAGACATCATTTATGTCAGGGTCCACGAATCAATGAAATTTGTTTTATCATTTTTTAATAAAAAGGCCATAGGAATCATAATAAACCGCAATAACTAATTGCTTTACTTTCATTATTGTCATTTCTAATAAATGTAAAAAATTATTCCCAGAGTCAACTTAAATAATGAATTTTGTCATCATCAATGGCACAAATTTTATTGTTTGTACTTAATTTTGATGAAGGTCTATGAGAACATGCTATAAAAATCAACAAGCTACCTTTTATAAACTTGAGATAGGTATGTATTTTCACATTTGATTAATTTTAGAAGAATAAATGATTTACCATGGGTTAATTTGCAAGAAGTCCTCAAAAATCGATTGCGACCAGCGCCTCGCACACATTAAGATGATCCTGGTCATCTTTTGCGTATAATAAGTTCAACATTGTATGCTAATGTAGCCAGAGAAAATTTACGTTGCATACTATAATCAAAAAAGAAATTTTGTGAAATATTTTCGAAAAGGCGTAGTTTAAACAATACTATAATTGTTTATTAAATATAGTACTTTTTTCAAGCTGTGGAATTAAATAAACTGAAGTTTTCAGGGGTCGATCCAGGCAAAATTTGGGGCCTATTTATGGCCCTTTCACAAAAACTTATTTAATAAAATAGGCTCATTCGTAATAATAAATTTAATAAAATTGGCCCCTTCACAAAAAAAAAAAAAAAAAAAAAAAAATTAATAAAATGCCCCTTCACAAATATAAATTTAATAAGACGGACACCTTCTCAAAAAGGAACTTAATAAAACGGGCCCGTTTAGAAAATTCTTTGTAATAAAATAGGCCCACTTCATAATTTTTTTTCTTCATAAAAACTGTTTTAAAATGTGTAATTTGTAAATGAAAACGAAAAACAAAAACATTAGCAAGGAGATTTAAAGACATTTTTGTTAATAAATTCTTGGTTTGAATTTAAGTAACTAGACTTCAACTTTCGTTACAAAATGTTATTTTTCCCAAAAATATAATACAATTCACAAAAATAACTTTTGCTTTTCAGAAAATGGGCCCTAAGAATAAAAATCTGCATCTACCCCTGATTTTTACTGAAAAATTCTGATCCCCATAAAAGGTAAATTTTTTTATAACTCCACTTTTTTCATAAAATTTCCTCAATAACACTTACCATAAGATAAAGAGAATGCTTTTTCTATGGTACTTCTAATTATGTAACTCAATAAATGCATCAAACCAATTAAATGTCCATCAATCTTGTTCCTTTGAATGAAATTATTTTCGAAACAATTATTATTATTATTTTCAATTAAAGAGATTAAGTAGATTACAGTGCAGCGTGTATTTTCAATTTAATTTAAAATTGAATTAACTACATCATATCTGATAGTTAATTTTTTATGCAAATATATATGTTTTTAGGTATTTAAGTGGGGATAATTAAAGTTTATTTGAAAATAATTTCAGATCCAAAATGAAAGTAGTTGTTGAAATTTAATATATATATCCTAATTAAACTTCCATTTTTAGATGCGTTCGTAATTATATAAATACGTAGCACCTAATGTCGTCGTTCAGTCTGTCCGTCTGTCCGTCTGTACGTCCGCATATAACAGAGCTAAAACAACGCAACCGAATGGTCTGAAAATTTAAATATATGATTTTTGCGAAATTTTGTCGAGCCATTTAAAATTTTATGAAAATCGGATGCATAGTTTAATTACAGGGACAGCCAGGAGTTTTTCGTTACATTACGGCCAATGGGAAAAAATATCTCAAAGTGCATTTTACTGATGTTACAGCCTTTCGAACAGAGTGAAATTGATATGCACTTATGAAGTGCATTAAAATATACATTCAGTACAATATACGGTGCAAAAAATATTTATAAAATTAATTATAGTACGAACGCACCACATTTGCCACGTTTGACGTGGAATTTCTAACTTGTTTTAATTTTCTGACAATAAATATTATTTGAAGAAAATAGTTTTTGAATGGATTGCAGTCATCTAACATTTTTATATGATAATTAAAGACTTAACAAAATAAAGGTTGCTGTCCGTTACGTACTCATTATCCATAAACTTAAAGATGATGTAAAAATAAAATACACATGAATAAAATAAAACTCAACGTTTCGATTTAATCTTTAAAACCCTCATCAGGAGTAATATTTTCCAATGGTTTTAAAGATTAAACAGAAACGTTGAGTTTTATTTTATTTATGTGTTTTTATTTTTACATTATCTTTAAGCTTATAGATACAATGCACGTTGGATAGCAAACTTTATTTTGTTTAGTTTTTTTATATGGTTGAAATTTGAATAAATAAAGAGCCTAGGGTTATCTTAAAAGCAGTGATAGACGTCATGTGTTTAATGGCTAAAGGATTTTAATATAATATTATTTATTGTATTGATTCATTTGAGTATTATAAAAACTCCAGTAAAATATTCATGGAAATGTCATAAACTACATAAAAATAATAAGTAAAATTATAACGATAAAAACAATCCAAAATTAATATACAAGACATAAGGTCGGGAGTTTTTCTTTCAGTTACAATAAAGAGATTCTACAAACAAAATCGTATTTAAACATAAAAGCAAAAAAAAAAAAAAAAACTATAACATGAATAATGCTCCTGAGTTAATATACAAACAATCAAAACAGAAAAAAATAAAACTGTAACAGTAATAATTCAAGACTTAACTGTATAGCTCATCTAGTTCCGAATATTTATTTTCACTCACTAATAAAGTAAAGTTGATAAACGAAATCACATATAAACATCGAAACAGAATTATAATACTAAATGCAATCAAATGAACTCAAATTAAAGGATAACTTAAAGTACTTTTTCGTCCTTTTCTTCATAAGGGAAAAATAATTTATCGAAACACCAGAAAAATACCTTTCGGTTGAAAATATTCCTATAAACATGTCAATAACTCCCAGTGTCATACAATATATTGTTAGTACAATTACATCGGGTAACAAACTGTTTATATGAATAAAAAATTAAAAACAAAAACAAAAATCAAAATGTTAATTTTGCACATATTAGACTCAGCCGCTTAAATGAAACAAGCATTTGAGGCACAAATTTGTTTTGATAATTACGCACCTATAGTATTTAAGAATACTGACGTTGTTTGTCAAGTACATGTCTGCACGGGTCATAATTTCCAGCCCCGGGCCCGGGCCAAACGAAAGCTATCTTGACCAGGCCCGGTCCATTAAAAAACTAAAAGTTCAGCTGGGCCCCGGCCCGTGCTAAAATTATTGAAAATATGCCCCACCCGTGCAAAAATTAATGAAATCATACCCGACTCAATTTTTACAAAAAATACTGATTTTCTTTAACATTCAATTAAGATTTTTTCTAGAATTCTTTGTACAGATTTATTAGAAAATTTAACATTATAGATTACTATATGTTCGCAAGCCATAGAATGCAGAAGAGCACCAGTACCTGTTCCCCATGCAGGTCCAGCATGTGGAAAGAAAATGTAAGCATGATCCTGGCCTTGAGCGAGTCTGCTGAAATAATAAAGCCCTGGTTCAGACATTATGCAAATGCCAATGCCGCTAACGCTGAACGTCTTATGGTTAATATACTGCTGTACTGATGATGTCTAGCAACGACTCGTGCAGTACAATACTTATCCTCCTCTCAGCAATGTCCATTCTATTTTATTGGCTTAGTTTGATTCTTTTAAATTTTTATATCGGGCTGAATTTTTTTTATCGTCTCGGACCGATCCGTTAAAAAATTGTCTTTAATCCGCCGGCGCCGGCCCTTTTGAAATTTTCCCTTCATTTTGTCGAGCCGTATACGGGACTCGGGCCAAGGTCGGGCCCGTGCAGACATCTAAGCCAAGGCATATAGAGAAAACTTGCATTACAGACTGAAGTCACAGAGAGAGAGGGAAAAGAAAAAAAAAACGAAATATTTTCTATTCCAAAATTATATGAAACTTTAAATATCCTTACGGATATTTTTAAATGCAACAATTTTTATACAGTGCGATAAAAAAAAATCAACATTTTTTTGTTAATGATTTTGAGCCATATAAAATGTTAAGTTTTAAAAAAGCTTCATCTTAAACTATTTTATTTATAAAATAATTCGAAATAACACTTATCAAACCTCTAACTAAACCTCTAACCCGTCTCTAAATTGAATTAATTTTCTATAGTACTTTTAATTATATAACACAATAAATATAACAAACGAGTTATACAATGATCTATCTTGTTTCTTTAAGTAAAATTGTTTGCGAAGCAATAATTATTTTAATTAAAACGCTTAAGTAGATTACGATAAAGTGTACTTTTAAATTTCATTTATAATTGAATTAAGTGCTACATAGCTAACTGTTGATTTTTCTTATGTCTATGTGAGATTTTTTTTCATAAATATTAAAGTAGAGATAATTAAACTTTATGCGAAAATAATTAAAGATTTAAATTGAAAGTAGTTGTTGTAATATAATGTATAACCTAATTAAACTTCCTTTTTTTTACTATTCTAATTCAACATCTAATTTTGGAAAAAAGAATTTTGAGTGAAAGTAATATATTTTATTTTATTTAAGTACGAATATGCGTTAAAATGTAATTCTAAAAAATGTGACTTGAAGTGATGTAAAAATTATGTCAACAGTTAGATATTAAATAGATATATTCAATTAGTACTACTTATTGTATTTATTTATTTATTTATTTATTTGTTCAAAGTTCAGAGAAATGCAGAATAAATATGCTTTAAGTAATTCTGAAGAAAATTGAAACATAAAATTATGTAATGGATAATAATGCTAAAAATTCGTTAAATGTGTTCCGCGGTTTTCTATAGAAGTATGTACTTGCAATTAGATTAAGTACTGTAAATTGATTTTTTCCTTAGTAGGAAAATAATATCGGTTCAAAAATTTTTGCTATTAACGCATATTATTCTTATCCATTGAATATATATTGGACATATTGGTATGAAATATTTCCCAAACGGTGTTTGCATTTTGTAAATATTGTACCAATACTGACCAAAATATTTCTATTGCCAATAATTATTAAATATTGGTATTCCATGATAAATATGTCCAATGTAAATCCAATGTTTCTGTACTAGTATCTTTCTTTGGGGTATTTAGTGGCCCATTTGATCCAGTGGAAAGAATACTGTCATAAAATGAGGAACTTTGTCCGCTTTCTTTACTTCGATACTACCGTGGTCTACGCGGCTTGACTTTGTAGCTTTTTCAGCGTTTTCTGTATACAAAGATGATAATTAGAGTCATTTTACTTTCAATAATTTCCTTTGGAAGCATTCCATCCATAGAAATGTAGCCAAACAGTGATCGAAGTTTAACAAATCCCATTCATCCATTCATAAGTGTGTTTACAATTTCGCCAAATTGCATCAATATAACCATAAAATATTTAACCTTCTCGTCGCAATGATTAACGAATATTAGAAATTCACTGAAAGTATTTAAAATGAAAACGTAGCTCCATATTAGGATCTGATAACCAGTGTAAACAATATTGGTTTGCTACTAGAGTAAATATATTAGCACTTTCCTAAGATGAATCAAAAATTTTGCTGTACAGTTTTACTAATGTGTAATAGCTGTTATTCTTTTACTATTGTGACAATGTTTCAAACTTCGCATATTTTGCAATAGAAATACTATTGATATTAAGATAAAAGAATACGCAGAAAAATTAACATTTATTTTACAAATATTAAAAATTTTTTGTAAATATTTGGAGTTTATTTAAAATATTTCAGTTTAAAAAAATATTTTAGGAACTACTCTAATGTCATTAAAATACTTCACTTATATTGAATAAACAGCAGTTAGTAACAATGGCTAGTATTAGAAATCACTCTATTGTTGTTCAAATATTTCACTTATAATGAATAAAAAGTAGTTAGTAACAATGTCTAACATTAGAAACTACTCTAATGTTATTCAAATGTTTCACTTATATTAAATAAACAGATGATTTATACACTTAAATCAAACACAGTTATTAACAGTGGCTTGTATTAGAAACTGTTCTAATGATGTTTAACTATTTCCCTCATGTTGAATAAAAATCAGAGAGTAACAATGAAGAAATTTAGACAAGACATTAGAAACTACTCTTATGTTATTCAACTATTTCACTTATATTGAATAAATGGTGGTTAGTAACAGCGAGGAACTACTCTGATGTTATTGAAATATTTCATTTATATTGAATAAACAGCATTCACTTACATTAAATAAACAGATGATTTAATTAGTAACAATCAGTAGCAGTTTTTAACAATGACTTACATTATAAACTACTCTATTTTTATTAAAATATTTCAGTTATAATGAATAAAGTGTACCTAATAATAATGACTTGCATTTGAAACTATTTTAACGTTATTAAAATATTTCCCCTATACTGAATAAACAGTATTAAATCAAACACAATTGTTAACGGCGGCTTGCATTAGAAACTACTCTGATGATACTCAACTATTTCACTAATATTGAATAAAAAATATTGAGTAACAATGGAGAAATTTAGACTAGACATTAGAAACTACTCTTATGTCATTCAACTACTTCACTTCAATTGAATAAATAATAGTTAGTAACAACGGTTTGCATTAGAAACTACTTTTATGTTATTCAAATATTTCACTTATATTGAATAAATTGCATGTAATAACAGTGGATTACATTAGAAACTTCTCTAACGTTATTAAAATATTTTGCTTATATTGAATAAAAAGTACTGGATAACAATGGATTACATTATAGACTTCCCTAATACTAATCAAATATTTCACTTATATTGAATAAACAGTAGTTTGTGACAATGGCTTACATCAGAGAGGGAAATTTCTAGTTGCCAAGTCACAAGTAATCAGAAGTATATTGGCTGACGATTAGTGGGCAGCGTACGTAATTACGACATTGTTTTCAGAATTTGAAGCAACATTTTACTAACTCTTGTCAAAATTTGTTAATCATGATTCTCCACATATAGTTCCCTTTTCTTCTTTTCATGAGAAATGTGGAAATCGGACTCCACCTCTGAATCCGTAATTTACCATATAACTACCGAAACATGTGAGTTTTTTTTGCATAGAACAAAAATGAGTTTTTATGTCAGAATAAAATAGAACAAAGCAAGACAAGTGGGCTGACAAACCGAATGCATAAAAACTTTTCAACTATGTTGTGAAGCGTTAAAAGTACACTATTTTGTATATTACAACATTATTTTTGTTTAATCTATGTTTATATTTTAACTTTTCTTAAAATTTATGCTGAGCAACACGTTTTAATTTAAACAAGGAACATTCAGAAGCAATAAAATTTATAGGTTACTTAGATTTAACTATTGGAAGTTTTCATCTTTAAGCGCTGTGCAAAAAACTATCACTTTAGGGGGGGGGGGGGGGGTCTGGCACATAGTATCGTAAGATATCTCTAAGAAGAGGGATATTTGACTTTTTATATCATTATCGTTTTTGATCCAACCAAATTTTTCTCTTTTAATTTGTAACTTGTTCTTTGCATCAAAATTAGTATATGTTATCTATTTTTATGGAAATAAAAAATTATTACTAAAATCATTAAATGACTATAAAATTATTTAATTCCAAAGTGTGGAACACCGCAACGTTTGGCATTCTTATTCTTCTGTCATATGTGTATGGATATAAAATCTGCTGTTTGAGAAACCTGGTGCGAAATATGTTTGAAATAATACTTACTGTGTGTGCTAGTACAAAAAAGAGAAAGAATGTTGTCCACATGTTTCGTCGATAAGAAGTTCTATCTGTCACCCCCCCCCCTTTCCGTCTCCGCGTGCGGGGGCAAAAACAAGAAGCCATTATTGCTGTATTGCTGTTGAATGCATTTTGTAACAAAAAACCATTATTAAGTACATTTAAATAGTAACTGTTTCTTTTAAGTGTTATTTGATTTAAAGTTATTTCATATATATGTTACATTATGAGATCTAATTCCGCGATTTCCTTATTTTATTCTAAATTACTACTTTATATTCACTAAATCTTTATTATTAAATAATCTCTATCGTTAACTCTGTTAAATTCCCTTTAATTTAATGTCTCACTTGTCTTAATCGCTTAAATATTACGCTTTTAGTATTCTTAAATTAAATGTTCCATTCCCGCGCTTTTTTCTTTCGAGAATATTCTTTTAGCTTCCATTTTTACTTTCCCTCGCATTTCTGATGTTATCCTTTTTTCTTTCAAATTCATCCGCTAGCTCTGTTCGCACTCTTTATATGACGTGACATTCTTAATTATTCATTGGTTGAGAGCGCGATCTACGTCATATTTGTATCCTTACACGTGAGGAACAAAAAGTTGATACTCGCTGTGTTTCAGCAGATTTTAGCAGATTTGAGTCGTATTTCCAGTTTTAATCCATCCCCTGGTCACCGTCCTGTTATTCGATTATCTGGAACTTTGTTTAAACCTAATTACTACTGCGGAGTGATGGCTAATTATCTTGGTGGAAACTGCACTTTTTGCAAGATATTCTAATAAAGTGCTTAGCTGACATTATGAGTTGTTTCAATTTCTTCTGGGGAAACTTCACGGAACGATGCATTCCATTGTTTTCACTCGACAACTGCATTTCAACAATTTGTTCTACTAATATAACAGATTCGAATTATCTGTTCGGACCACTTCTTTTACGTCATTATCGCTGAATGTGATCCACAACTACTATCGTGACAGCCAGTACGGCATTTTCAACGATAAAGCCAATCCAATGTTCCTAGAATCCAACATATATTATAGTGATATTTTATTGTCTTACCTTCATTTGAACCAATAAAGTACGCGAATAATAAATATTATAACCATATTTGTATATCATTGCAAACAAAAGAAAAAAAAATTGCAAAAAAAAAAAAAATTAAGCATTGATAACGAAATAATCAGTGGGGGGAGGGAGGGGTTGAGGGATGATATCGTATGATATCATAAGAGGGAGGGGTTCCAAAATTACCAAAAAGCTGATAACCTTATATGTACAGCATCTTACATAATATTTTACATTGTTATTTTTTTCTCAGAAAGGCTGTAAATAAAATTTATGACTCCTTTATCTTTGAAATCGAATTTAAATTCATGAAAATCCAGGACACTTTTCTCTACTATCAGTATGTATCTTGGAAAAAAAAAAACCCTATCCAGATCAGTAAAATATTCTACAATATACAGAGTGCAATATGTTATCTATCGCCGACGTTTAATTGCTCAACCGTTGGCCGTAGACATACAGTTCCAATTACAAAAACGTTTCAAATGAGGTAAATATTCATGTTGTGGCATTATTTAAAGTAAAAAATCAATTTTGTAAAAATTACAAAATATAACTTTTTATATGGTCCCACAGTCCCTATAGCTATATTTAGTAAAAGTTTACACACACATCATAACATATATAACACAAAAAGTTTGACATCTGTACTACTAAAATTGACACAGTTATTAAATTTCAAAGTTTGAGATTTTTGCACATGATTTTGTCTTTCATTGAAGGATCAGTTAAAAGATGAATTAAAGTAATTCAAAATCAAAATCAGGGTGCAATGTCCTCTTGACGGCGAAACCACCTTTAGCCGGTATCGCTAAATAGGGGAATCACCAAAAAGGGTTATTTCATCTAAAAATGTGAGCTAACTTTTATGGGTCGAACAACTTTCAAACGTCAAAGTAGGTAGAATCGACAACCGGAAAATAAAACATACTCACTATGTAAATGACAGCGGGATTGCACCCCGATTTTGATCTCGAATTACTTTAATTCAACTTTTAACTGATCCCTCAATAAAAGACAAAATCATGTACAAAAATCTCAAACTTTGAAATTTAATAACTGCGTCAATTTTTTAAGTACAGATGTCAAATTTTTCGTGTTATATCTGTTATGATATGTGTAAACTCTTACTAAATATAACTATAGGGACTGGGGGACCTTATAAAAAGTTAGATTTTGTAATTTTTGTAACATTGATTTTTTACTTTAAATAATGCCACAACATGAGTATTTACCTCATTTGAAACGTTTTTGTAATTGGAACTATATGTCTACGACCAACGGTTGAGAAATTAAAGGTCGGCGATAGATAACATATTGCACCCTGTATAAGGCATATTTATCTTAGATTAAACAAATACATGAACAGTACTATTCATTTATTTAAAAAATTTCGTCGTACATTAATCCGGTACAGATTTTCTTTTAGCAGTAATATATATTATTAATTATAAAAATACATAATTACTGAACTAATGATATTCAAATTCCTGAAACAGCACTTAATATTAGACCACTTAAATATTGACACGATTTTATATGTTACAAAAGTCTAATTGTTTAATCCTCTTTTATCTTTTTAAATTTATGTTGAACAACACGCTCGGCGTTTAAACAAGGGTTCTTTAGCAGCAATAAAAATTATAGCGTACATAAAGTTAAAACTGTTTGAAGATAGTATCATTACATAACATTTTACGCTTTTATTTTTTTTTTCTGCGTAAGCTTATACGTAAGGTTTATGCCCCGTTTATCTTCGTAATCGGATTCAAATTCATAAAAAAACATAATCCACGTCACTTTTCTTCGTTATCAGTATGTATCTTGCTAAAAAAGTTCGTTGCTTCAGACAAGCGGGTGTCTGTGTAGGGAAAACATTGGATGTCTTTGTTTTCTTTAATCCTGGAAGCTTTCTAAGATTTCCGTTGTTGCACGGCGTGAAAGGGACGTGTCTTTCACTGGGTTGCCGTGACGGATATTATGCTTTTTAATGTCAACATAGAGGGAAATATATTAACTTTTTTTCCTCTCTTCAACTTATTTTTGGTTTAAAAAATACGGTATTGCCTATTGACAACACCCCCGTGTGAATGATGTTTCTGGGAGGTTCAGAAGTTGCTGAGAACGAAATTTCCCATCTGCTCAGTGATAGATAAGTATAGATGTTTTATGCAGCTGACATAATAAAAACAACCACTGTCGTATTTTTTCTCTTTATCTGAATCGATTCTGCCATTAATGGTTCATTTAGTAGCTTGATCTAACTAAGTTTTATGTGGGAGTTATCTGTCCACAAAAAGGGATTTATGAAAATATTCATTATAAACAATCAAAGCCCGATTATGGAAAAAAAGGTGTACACCAAGTAATCATATACCTTTCAAGATTTGTTTCAGTGTAAGTTATATGAAATCTTTTGTTTAAAACGGAATATAGTCATCGCTCAGTGTGTCCGTCTGTCTGTCCGTCCGAGTATAACAGATCAAAAACTACCTAACCGAATGGTCTGAAATTTTAAAGATATAAATATTGCAAAATTTTGTCGAGTTATGTCAAATTTTATAAAAATCTAAAAAAATATTTCAAGTGCATTTTAATGATGTTACAGCCTTTCGAACAGAATGAAATTGATATGCACTTATGAAGTGCGCTAAAATATACATTCAGTACAACATACGGTAAAAAAACAAATATTTGTAAAACTAGTTACAGTACGAACGCACCTCATTAGCCACGTTTGACGTGTAATTTCCAACTTGATTTTTGTTATAAATGGAAAAAAAACATTTTGGGTTCTTTTGTTTCGTTTTGCTGACGTGATTGAAAAGCAATGTAAGGAGCGGTATAATGAAACGATTGCTGAAAGATATGAAATCTGGGCAACAAAATCATAGCCAAACTAGTTTTGTTTGAGTAAATTTGACTCACAGTATAAATAGTTCTTTTATTCATTTTTACGGTCTAACAAACATTTATTACTTCTATCAGACATAATTAAATAAATGCAAGTAGCAGTAGTCTAAATTAATTACAGGGCTTCCTGGCTTCCAAATCAATGAACAATGATTTGCAACTCTAATGGTGAAACTTTAGTCAATTTTACCCATTTCCAATCTTTCTGCTTCATTTAACTAGGGCTGCGGAGTCGGAGAAGGAGTCGTGAAGTCGGAATTGGAGTCGGGGCCATTTTTGAGCGAAAGAGTCGGAGTCTGAGTCGGAATTGCCCATTTTACAAGCAGGTCTGCATTGTCGGAGTCGGAGTCGTCCATTTTTGCCAGCGACTCCGCAGCCCTGCATTTAACCACTTCAGGGTGAGTGCCACACATATGTGACACATAAGGTACTCAGAATCCTTGATTATTCCGACCAGTAATTTTTCATTGCAAATTTTGCATTTTCCTGATTCGATAAAGCAAAAAATTCTGTAAAAAAAAAAAAAAAAAAAAAATCTGTAAAAATCGTCGCGAAGGGGTTAACCCTTTCCTCCTCTGAGTAATTCTGTTTGTAAAATAGAAAAATGATTGAGTGACACCAGAATTTACAAACGAATTTATTATAAAACAGATATTTGTTTATTTTCACGTACTTTATAAAACGAAAATTTTATTTACATATTCTGTGTGCCAGAAAACTTAAGTATCCTTTTTTGTGGATAATGCCTGCGAAAGTTTTAAGATGTATTTTAAACTATTATCGCAAATACACAATAATAAACCCTCAGTGATCATTTAAAACTGTGTTAATTCTACAAAAAACTGCAATAAAGCTTATTCGATTAAAAAAATATGAAATCCTGGAACATATTCCCTACACAAGATAAAAATTTATTTACCCCCCCCCCCCCCCCTTCTTTATGTATTTTTTATTTTTAAAAAATCGCCATTCTTACAGACCTCTTTCTCAAACATTTTTTATGAGTTATAGCAAAAACACAATAATAAACCACCAGTGACCATTTAAAACTGTTTAAGTTCTACAAAAAACTGCAATAAAGCTCATTCGATTACAAAAAAAAAGAATTCAAAATGAAATCCTTGAACATATTCCTTACACAAGATAAAAATTTATTTATTCCCCGCTCCCTTTTTTATTTATATTTTATTTTAAAAAAATAGCTCTTCCTGCAAACATCTTTCGGAAACGTTTTTTGTCAGTTATCGCAAAAACACATTAACCCTTTCATTCCCAATGAGTCCAAATGGCATCAAGATGTTAGTGGACTGTTTAATTCGGATATTCCAAATTCATACCAGAAAATTAAAATAGCAATATATGATTTACTTAATAACAGACCATTCAGTATTTAAATAAAGCGAAATTTATCATTGAAATTTTCTAGTGTAAATTCGGATTATCTGTACTACGTAATTTCTAGAACGTATTCTACCAAGGGAATGAAAGGGTTAATAAACCGCCAGTGATCATTTAAAGCTGTTTCAATTCTACAAAAAACTGCAATAAAGCTCATTTGATTAAAAAAAATAACAAATCCTTGAACATATTCCTTACACAAGATAAAAAATTATTTATTTTTCCCTTTTTTATTTATTAAAAGACAAAAAAAAAAAATTGCCATTCTTACAGACCTCTTTCGCAAACGTTTTTTATCAGTTTTAAAATTTAATATTTTGTTTTCTTATAAAAAATTTTTATTGCAAATTCCGTATATTTTTAGCTCTACGCTTTGATAAAATTATAGTTTGAACTGAATAAAAATGCTTTGTAGGTTTAGTTGTAGTTTTTCCCTAGCAAAAAAGAATGTTTTGCAGAATGCTAATGGCACAGTTTTTTAGACGTCACCGAATATTTACTTTCTAAAAATATTGCCAAGATTTTAAATAATACGTTGAAATAACATGCAGATTTTTCTTCTGAAACATAATACGCTGTTACTATTATTTACTGTTTATGTTTATGTGCATTATTCAGCATTGAAGGATATTATATATTTTCAAACAATTGTTTGGTAAAGTATTACATATAGTATAAATATCATTTATGAATTTAAATGCATGCTATTATTTTTATTTGATCAAATTATTTTTTTATGAAATTATTTTTATGTGATTAAATTATTTTTTGATGAAATTATTTTTATATGATTGAATTATTTTTTAATTGATAAAATTGAATTTATTCGATAAAATTAGTTATTTGATTTAATAGTTATTGAAATATTTAATCTTTTTATTAAATTATTTATTTGATTTAGTTTTTATAGAACTGTTTTATTTTATTAAATTATTTTTATTGGATTAAATTCTTTATTTGATTTAGTTTTTATTGAATTGTTTTATTTTATTAAATTATTTTAAATTTATTAAATTTGATTTAGTTTTTATTGAATTGTTTTATTTTATTAAATTTATTAAATTAATTTGTTTATTTAATTACATTCTTAAATTTGCTAGAAAATGTAAATAATTCATTGTTCGTCAATTTAAAAAAGGCATTTGAAAAATTACTGCCTACTACACGTAAAGATTAATGGTATTTTCAAATACTTTTGTGTGGCCTTGTGAAATAACTACCGATAAAAAGCATTTTTTCCTACAAAAAAATACATAGCTAAATTACTTAAAAACTTATACTATGGGTGTTATGATTGAAAAGCAGAGTTGGGCAAATTTATATTCTCAATTATCCGCAGTGTAATTTGCAGGTTGTAAGTAATTAATTATACGTCTGCAGTACGTAATTAATTAGGGTTACACACATTCACTGCCCATTTATAGTTATTACACTGCATACTGCCCGTAAACATTAATGACATATTCAAATACTTTTGTCTGGCTCTGTGAAATAACTATCGATAAAAAGCATTTTTTTCTACAAAAAATACCTTGCTAATGTACTTAAAAACTTATACTATTTGTGTTATGATTGAAAAGCAGTGTTGGGCAAATTTGTAATCTCAATTACGCTCAGAGTAATTATAGGTTAATTGCGTGTAATTTATTATAGTTACACACATTCAAACACCGAAATTTTGTAAAATAATGGGATGGTCGCGGTTTCGGTTACAGTGCTGCAAGGATGTTTTACGACATATAATTTTAAGTATAATTAATTACATACAATTAAACTGTAATTACATTGCAGATAATTGGAATTACAAATTTGCTCAACTCTGTTGAAAAGTATAATATCTGTAAAATGCAATTTAAATAATACCACTATATATTACTGGAAACACCCACAAAATAATCTAAAATACACATATACATGCTAAAAGTGATTACATTATATATCAATTTAAAAAAAACTTTTAAAAACCAAACCAACTACTTTCGTACTCTCCAACAGTGTTATTCTTAAGATCTGCAAACGATAAATAAACCATTTGTGCATAATACAGGGTGCACATAAAATATTGCCAAGATTTCTTTTCCTCATAACTTTTGATAAAAGAGCATGATGAAAAAAAAAATAATAACACAAAGTTACATATACGTAAGGTTGCAACTCAAAACGTTATTAATCAAATAACGATTTTAATCAAATAATAATTAATATTAGAAATTTATCAAATGTATCCAAAAAGGTATTTATGAATTATGCGCACAAAGTTAGGTCGTTTCCACAAGGCAGCCTTTCATGGCAAGAAGGATTAATTTTGATGAAATTTTAAAATTAATTATTATTCGATTATATTTGTTGTTTGAGTAATAGAATTTTGAGTTGCAACATTACGCATGCGCAATGTTGTCTATGTCACTAAAAAACTTCTTGAGTTGTACTTTGCGAATATGTAATAACTAGGTGGCTCAGCTCCATGCTCGTTAACACTTGCCGACTAACGTTTTTTTGTTGTTATGAACATTTTAAGATTTTTTATATGTACTGTAATCACTTTTAGATGAAAAGAGTGTTTCTTTAGAGGTGTGGTTTTAAAATTGGTAAACACTGTTTCTAGTCACAACAGTTATTTTACCATATTATTAATCATATCTGACCATATTATTGACCATATTATGGTCAACATAATGTTAAATTACGGTTATGTAACCGTATTCTCTAAAAGCAGTCGAATGCTGGAATGTTTGCTGCAAATTTTTAACATTGTAGTGAGGTTTTTATTTATTTATTTATTTATTTACTTTTTAAGACATTTTATATGTACTGCAATCATTTTTAGATGAAAAGAGTGTTTCTTTAGAGGTGTGGTTTTAAAATTGGTAAACACTGTTTCTAGTCACAACAGTTATTTTACCATATTATTAATCATATCTGACCATATTATTGACCATATTATGGTCAACATAATGTTAAATTACGGTTATGTAACCGTATTCTCTAAAAGCAGTCGAATGCTGGAATGTTTGCTGCAAATTTTTAACATTGTAGTGAGGTTTTTATTTATTTATTTATTTATTTACTTTTTAAGACATTTTATATGTACTGCAATCATTTTTAGATGTAAAGAGTGTTTCTTTAGAGGTGTGGTTTTGAAATTGGCAACAATGTTTCTAGTCACAACAGTTATTTTACCATATTATTAATCATATCTGACCATATTGCTGACCATATTATGGTCAACATAATGTTGAATTACGGTTATGTAACCGTATTCTCTAAAAGCAGTAGAATGCTGGAAAGTTTACTGCAAATTTTTAACATTGTAGTGAGGGTTTTATTTATTTATTTATTTACTTTTTAAGACTTTTTATATGTACTGTAATCAATTTTAGATGTAAAGAGTGTTTCTTTAGAGGTGTGGTTTTGAAATTGGCAACACTGTTTCTAGTCACAACAGTTATTTTACCATATTATTAATCATATCTGACCATACTATTGACCATATTATGGTCAACATAATGTTAAATTACGATTATGTAACCGTATTCTCTAAAAGCAGTCGAATACTGGGTTTGTTGCAAATTTTTAACATTGTAGTGAGGTTTTTATTTATTTATTTGCTTTTTAAGACATTTTATATGTATTGTAATCACTTTTAGATGTAAAGAGTGTTTCTTTAGAGGTGTGTTTTGAAATTGGCAACACTGTTTCTAGTCACAACAGTTATTTTATCATATTATCAACCATATTTGACCATATTATTGATCATATTATGGTCAGAATAATGTTAAATTAGGCTATATTACTGTATTCTCTAAAAGCAATCGAATGCTGTAGAGTTTGCTGCAAATTTTTAACATTGTAGTACGTTTAAAAAAAAAAATTTAAAGACTTCTTGTATGTACTGTAATAACTTTAGATGTAGAGAGTGTTTCTTTAGAGGTGTGGTTTTGAAATTGGCAACACTGTTCCTAGTCACAATCAATCTGAAAGCTGGCAGATGATTTGGGCTCAGTATGTTTTGCCATTTCACCATGAATAGAGTTAACCCCTTGACTACCAATTTTTTTTTGTGGCATATTTTAAATCAAATTTAGTACAGTTATTTAATAAAGTCTAAAAGCCACAGAACTGGTCCAGTTATATTTTTCCGATGAATAATGGAGGGTGGGATGGTGAAACACGGGTGTCCCACTAGTGCATGAAGACTGGGACAAAATGTCCCACTAGTATTAGCTGAGTCCCGCCTTGCGCCGCCATCTGCCGAACAAACGGTTAACTTCGATAACAAATGAACGTGAGAGACCAGTGGGACATGGTTTTCCGAGCGTTTCAGGGATCCCTGTGCCCAGTGGTAATTTTTGAAGTTGCACTGGAACATAGTGTCCCACTGGGAATCAAAGGGTTAAACAAGAACTAAAGAGCCTGCAACTTGAGAAAAACACCATGAGTTTATTACGGGAGACATTAGGTGAGCGTATAATTTGAGAAATGAACTTCTGAACTAGCCTCCATGGTCATGAGATCTCACACCAATGGATTATTCTTTGTGGGGATATGTGAAGTCGCTAGTCTACACCGATAAACCACAGACGTTGGACCGTTTGTAAGTCCACATTCACCGCATTATAGTTGATATACGGCCCCAATTGCTCGATAAAGTGGTCGAAAATGGGACTTCCTGCTTGCGCTTCATTCGAGCAAGCCGTGGTACACGCACCCATATGCCCCAAATAATTTTTATACACTAATGGCATAAAATTATTTATGTACCGGTGCCCCCAAAAATGACCGATGATTTTAAAACTCAATAACTTGCAAACGGTGACAGATATTAAAAAAAGTTCTTGCAGAAGTGTTATGTAAGGTGTCAGAAATTTGTATGCAGCGATTCTGTGTTTTAGTTACAAATAGCATCAATAGATGGCGCTGTAAGCAATAACCGCTAAATACAGGTTGAATTTTTCCGCCTCTCTTTTCTTCCATTGGAAAAAAGGCGATTAAAATGTATTGAATGGATCCCGAAGTACCAAAAATCGGGTCTGGACTGAGCACCTATTGCTCTCAGCACCATCTATTGTTTGAAATTCAAACTAAAATATAGAGTCGCAGTAAAAAAGACTCCTGATATCATACCTAACCCTTCCCTGCAAGAATTTTTTTAATATCTGTCACCATTTGCATGTTATTGAATTTTAAAATCATCGGTCATTTTTGGGACACCCGGTAATAAAACTAATATCATTGCAATTAACATTATTTTTGTGCATTTTATTTTGTTTGAATTTATATACCTATTAAAAAAACATTATTTATGTGTGTACTTTTTCTTTATATAATCCAGAAACTATTTAAAGTTATATTACTTCTACAGGTAAATGCACTGGCGATTATTAAAAACACAAACTCAAATCATAAATGTAATTCAAGCAGAGAACAAACTGTGATTCATTTTAAAATTTATTTAACATTCATAAAAATGTTCTATCCATTCTTTCCAGACGCCTTTTTCTGACAAAGATTTTTATGCATTGAAAAATGTTTTAGTTCCACTGAAAACAGCAAATAAGCTTATTGGAAGGAAAATTGAAATCCTATAACAAAATCCTTCGAAGTGTTAAATACTTGTTCATTTTTTCCTCTTTTATTTATACTTTATAAAATATTTTAGCCGTTATTTTCAAACAGCTCTATCGCAAACATTCCTTTATTTTTTTTAGAATTTTATATTTAATATTAGGAGGTTCTTCTCATGCAAGCTACGCCCGCCAGTCCCCGTTCAGGCTTCACAGACTGCAAAAATACGGTAATGTGCCCTGTTTAAATAATATTACCATACTAAAGAATTCCCCATTCAAACGGAAAAGAATGGAAACCCGATCACAAAAGACAGCCACTGCTATAATGAAAATATCACTCAATCTTCCGTAAAAATTACCAGGTAACGAAATATTGAGTGATATTCTCATTACAGCAGTGGCTATCTTCTGTAATCAAGCTGCCATTCTTTTCTGTTTGAATGGGTTATTGTTCGATTACAATGGCCTTATCCATCGTGTCGTAACAACTGATGGCGGTTTTCAGGATTGATAAGTAAGATCAATTACACATTTAAAAATCAGCTTGTATAAAATGGTTAGGTTAAAAATGTCGTTATCTTTCTGACTTTTACAACGACGTTATGGACTATATCCTTCTTTTAGTTTCGAAGTTAAAAAAATTCCGTCTGCTTTGGAATACCTTTGGGAATAGCGGTAAGTACAATAAGCAGTATTCGTGTGGCGTATCAATTAGTAAAATGGTAATTTTTTTAGCTTCGAACCGAATGGAAGAATACAGTCCATTCACTTTAAACATGACGATATTTAATATTTAGGGATTTTAGATAGGGCGTAATTATCATCTTTATATGTGTTTCGCGTGTAATAATTTTATTATTTTAAAGTTTTCGTACATTTTAAATATTTACGCAAAATATTTTGATGTATTTTCCTATTTTCTGTTTTCAACACTTGATCATTTAATTATTTTAAAATTTGCTTTATGTTTTTAAGATTATTGATGCCATTTTCTCTTTAAAATTGAAAAGAAAAACTTTTTGATTTTCAAAATTAATTTCACTTACCACGACAAAAAACAAATCTAATCTTTATTTTTTTCAAATTTTCCTGAAAAACATAATAAAAAAAATAATATTTCGAAAACTAATTCAAATTTTAAAATTTCATTACCAGTTTTGACATCTGTGGATCAATACGGATAATTGGTGTTAATTTCTCCGCCAAAACTACTCTATTTTAGGAGAAATAACCGTGAAACTTAATCAGTCGTTTCCTAAAATCGTTTCACAAATTCGTTTCATTAGGATTTTACGTATATAGGGTATATATAAATATTCAAAAATACAAATAGAAAATTTTGCGAGTTTTTGTCCCACAACGTGACAAAAAATTTTTGTGACTGAATAAAACTGCTGTGAATTTCGTTTTTTTAATTTCTGTCTCAAAAAGAAATGTTTGCACAAAATACACAATATGAACTTTAAAAAGCTGACTGTTTTACTTAAAAGGCGATAAACTAATTAATAATATCTGTTTTACAAGTTAAACTATACACATTTTATTTAAAATTTCTCAGTACATTCGGCCTGCAATTCACGCTGCCATCGTCAGAGATTTTTTTTATTACAAATCGCTGTACCATTCATACAAGTAAGTCACTCCGTTTGAAATGAGAGAGTCTATAATATTAAGGTAGCTTTAATACGTAAATGGCTTGTTATAACCGCCGCGGAATTCCGTGCGTCCGTCCTATATCCCGTATACCGAGACACAACCAGAAGCCAGGAAAATGAAATAAAATTTGATTAAAAAGCTAAAATCTTTAACAACGATTTAACGCACAAATAACGTACAGAACGACAGAAATAAAAATCCCATACGATCGTTTTGAGGATTCCTGGATCTCCTTCCTCAGTGTGAGAAAAAAACAAGTTGGAAATTGCTCGTCAAACGTGGCAAATGAGGTGCGTTCGTACTATAACTAGTTTTATAATTATTTTTTGCACCCCATATTGTACTAAATGTATAATTTTTTGAACTTCATAAGGTGCCTAGTCTGTAACATCATTAAAATGCACTTCCAATATTTTTTTTCCCATTCCCCTTAATGTAACGGAAAACTTTTGACTGTCCCTGTAATTAAGCTATACATCCGATTTTCATGAAATTTGAAATGGCTCGACAAAATTTTGCAGCAATTATATATTTAAAATTTCAGCCCATTTGGAAAGCTGTAACATCATTAAAATGCACTTGCAATAATTTTTCCCATTGGCTTTAATGTAAAGAAAAACTTTTGACTGTCCCTGTAATTAAACTATACATCCGATTTTCCTAAAATTTGAAATGGCTCGACAAAATTTTACAACAATCATATATTTAAAATTTCAGACCATTTGGTTGGGTAGTTTTTGCTCTATTATATGCGGACGGACGGACAAGCAGACGGACTGAATGACGACTATAGGTGCTACGTATTTATATAATTACGAACGCACCTAAAAAGGCTAAAATCTTTAACAACGATTTAACGCACAAATAACGTACAGAACGACAAAAAAAAAAAAAAAAAAAAAAAAAAAAGAATCCCATACGATCGTTTTGAGGATTCCTGGATCCCCTTCCTCAGTGTGAGAAAAAAAAGGGTTCAAAGAACCCCCCCCCCCCTTTTTTTTTTCTCCCTGAGAAAGGGGATCCAGGAATCCTCGAAACGATCGTATGTGATTTTTTTGTCGTTCTGTACATTATTTGTGCGTAAAATCGTTGTTAAAGATTTTTGCTTTTTTTATTACAATTCACACAAAGTTTAATTTATGCTTATTAAATTTGATACCGGACAAATTTAAAAGAGAAATTCATTAAATTAAAGGCATAGAAAAGCGGGAAAGATTGGGTTTGGATACTGAAGCCATCAGTTCACCGCAGCGACTTCGAGCTTAATGTGTAGTGTGCGAAAAGACGTGTTTGTATGATTGGAACAGCAGTTAATAATAAAAATAAACAGTGAGATTTTTAAAGTTCATATTCTGTATTTTGTGTTTGAATCAAGGTGGACTATTGCATTTCGTCTTATATATATATATATATATATATATTTTTTTTTTAAGAATTTCGCTGCACAGTTACTAATAGGTAGCGGAATGTTTACTCAATCAAAATATTTCCTTTAATTTAAATAACATGCTAAAATAAAACTGAAGTTTGTTTTCTGTAATTACACTGTAAAAAAAAATCTGTAAAGTTAGTAAATTTTTTCAAGGAAACTGGGATTCCTAGAACTTTTTATGTAACGACAACAACAAAAATTCATGTAACAGACACACTTTTGTGCCGAAAATCAAAAAATCTGTAATGTTACTAAGAATTTTTTAGGAGAGTGGGGTGCCTAGAACTGCAACTCGGGTTACAGATAAAATTTTAGTAAGATTATTGTAATTTTTGCAGATTCATTTCTAAAGTTACTGATTTCTGTTGCTTTACAAAAACTAGTTTTGTAGATTTGAAGCTTTTCTTGTACAGTTACAGATGAAAGTTTAGTAAGCATGTAATTTTACATCTGCAGAACTACAGATTTCTTTTTACAGTGTATATACTCTTTTATCAATATTTATTGCTGTTTATATTACATAATTTTTTATTAAACAAGAGCTTTTTAGAAAAGGGCTTTGACCGAATTTTCATTTTTGTGCTTAGATTATTTCAATAAGGTAAAAACAAATATTCCGTTCAATATTCCTATTTAATATTTAAATAATCATATTTAAATCCCTATTTAATATTAAATATTCAATATTCATATTTAATTAACTATAATAAAATAATTTAAAATTAGAAAATTTTAAAATGCATAGTAATTTAAAATTTATAAAATTTTAATTACTTTTAATCTGTTAAATTTGAAAAATAAAGTATAGGGGAGACTAGGGTGGGTTGACCATACGGGAGGCTTGACCTACCCGTCAGTTTTTATATTTAAAAGAATTTCAGAGTTTTATCAATATGTGTCAAGCAAAGCTACTAGAATGCTCAAACAACAGTCTTTGTTTCATACAGATAATCGAAATAGGTGCGGAAAAAATCAATTGTGAAGGGTTTGTATCCTAAAACTTGTGTTTTTTAGAAATATTTTGTAGTTGTGTTTTTTAGAAATATTATGAAAGCTTGACCCAGTCAATGTGAGGGAGGGTTGACCAGATGTTCAAGTCTCCCTTAATTAAGTGGTTTTGGAAATATTTTTATTGCACACTGTGCAAAATGAAAGGTTAATGGTTATATAAAAAAAATATACATTTATTGTGTAAAGCTACAGTAAAATGGGGTGATGGAAAGGAAAATGTTTAAAACTGATTAAAGAAAGATGTGAAAAATTTAATGAAATATAAATGGGAAATATAATAGAAACTTTTTTCCATTTAAATATTACTTACAATAGGTAAATAGAAACAGTGAAATTAGAAAGTATGAAAGCAACAGTTTTAACCCTTTCAGTGATAGCGGTATGTTTATGAAACCACTTAATTTTAATTCCAAAATGCCACAATGGCACCAAAATTTTGCTAATTTTTTTTCCATTTAATATGTATGTGAAATAAAATATTTTCTTATTTCCAAATCAATTTGTTCGTAAATTCCAGGGCCAGTCATTTATTCCAACATTTTAGTACTGAAAGTACTTTGCCACTGAAAGCGTTAAAAGATGTTAATGATAAGATAAGTGCTCATGCGGCTGCAAAAGAACATAGCATCGATTGAAAAACTTTAGGAAGGTCTATAGACAAATCTCACCAGGATAAATATAGTGAGATGAAGCCAAACTATATGAAAACTAGAGTTGTCACATCGAGTGTCACAAAAAGTAGGACTAAGAGACAAAAACAGGGGGACAGGAGCTGCTAAATCCGGTCATAATAATACATGAAACCCTATGAAAACGGAACCTGTCTCTAACGGAATACTGTCTTAAATGTCAAAATTTCATTTTCCCTGCTGTACAAGCATATCTACTCAGACAAAATCATGTTTGAAACAAATTTTTTCTCCTCTGACTTCCAATTGCGTCTAAACAGACTTATTTAAGCATCATATTTTCACAAATGTATTTTCTATAATAAGTAAAGCATGTAGCGTAAAGTTATTTTGCTTTTAAACTGATTTTATTCCTCTTCAGAAATATTTCAATATAAAACAAAGTGGTTCAAACCTCCCATATAGTGGGTCAACCCTCCCATAGGTGGGGAGCCTTGACCCATTATTTTCTCATGATTAAAATCAATGATTTTTCAAATTTCTTATATATTACACTTATGTAGCAATTTTATTTTGATAACTGATTGTATAAAGAATAAAATGATATATAATACTTTATTCTAGGTTCAATATTTAAAAAATAAAAAATCATTTTGTAAAAAGTGGGTCAACACTCCCTAGTCTCCCCTATTCGATATTATAAGTAATTAACTGCGCCATTTATTGAAAGTTGAAAAAAAAAGTGTAATGTCGTTGAAATAGAATTGATGAAACTACTGGGCATAGACATTGATATGTGCACAAATCGATTAACTCAATAAACAAAAAGTGGAGAAATGCAATGAAATAATGTACATTCTTTTTTTTTAAATTCCTTTTATAATATAAATTCAAAAATATATTGTAGAATGTATAAATACAGATACTGCTTTCATCTAACGTTATATAAAATTAATAAGAAAGAATAGTCAAAAAATAATCGTCAGTAATGTTACAATTATGCGACGGG
Organism: Maratus speciosus; assembly: GCA_963932465.1. Taxonomy (NCBI): domain Eukaryota; kingdom Metazoa; phylum Arthropoda; class Arachnida; order Araneae; family Salticidae; genus Maratus; species Maratus speciosus. The sequence continues at coordinate 524,619,100 of OZ010786.1, forward strand.
TGGAGTTAATAGATTTGGCAACTGAGAAAAGTAATAAAGTTAAAGTCAGTGTTTAAAATTTTAAGTTTTTTTATTACAGAAAAAGTTAGTTATTGTATATTTTTATTACAGATTTTACATAAAAGTGAATGTTGACAGTTCTGTTATAACATATTACTTGTGATTAATTCATCAGCAATATAAATAATGTCTTCTTTATCAGGTGTATGTGAGGACTCGTCATTTCGATTAGATAAGAAGAAAAATCATTCCTTATTTATAATCTTGGAGACAAGTGAATACGAAACTACTAGTAGTATTTATTCTCCTCTCCTTTCCCACAAAAGCAATGGACCTTATGCACGCGACCTGAGGTCGAGGCTAAAATTCGTCTGCTGGCGGTATTTACTGGCGGTGTTTAGCATAGCAGTCTATGGAGTGTGAGTTATTAATGCTTGTTTGTTAAAAATGTCGCAAAAGAATTCTTTGATGCAGCAGCATATACTTAATATATTGTAATCTAAATTCAAAATGTTGTTCTGTATGCGAGAAAATTCCCTAAGTTTGCAAATTTTCAGTTCAAATGTATGCACTCAAACTGGGTCAAGGCTAAAGTCGTCTGCTAGCGGTGTTTGCGCCTGCGCATATTGGTATTCTGCCGGTGCAGTAAATAGAATAACAGATCATCATACCGCCAGCTCTGGCGTCTGACGTCACCTGAATAGAGTCCATTGGGGTAACTCCCTTCCCATTGCCCTCAGTCCTATTATCAAAGATAGACTCGTCTTACTCAGCTCAGACCCGTTACTCACGTGACCTGTCTTAAATGCTTGGCTCAGCAGTAATTTATTTTAATTTAATTCTGATAAGTCTACACTAAACTAGTATGTTGTGGCCATCACAAAACTTTCTTCTATATAAATCACGTCAATTAAATCATTTAAATAGTACAAGAAATAACATCTATTTAGCACCAATTCATATGAAAGTATATCTGAATTTGAAGTTTGATGAAAATTCGTGCATTAGTTCTTGAGATAGAGCTATACTGGAAATTCTGAAAAATGTAGCATATCAGCGCCACCTGTTGGGCAATTTATAACTAAACATAAACATCACTAATTGATATCAAGGCATACCTGAATCTGGAAGTTTGCTGAAAATCCAAGCATTAGTTCTTGACATAAAGCTATTGCGGAAATCGCAAAAATGCAGCATAGCAGCGCCATCTGTTGCGCGATTTACACCAAAATGCAGAAAATGTCAGTTCATGTCAAGGACTAACTAAATCTGAAGTTTGATGAAAATCCAAGCATTAGTTCTTGACATAAAGCTATTGCTGAAATCGCAAATCATTCATTACAGCAGCGCCACCTGTTGGGCGATTTAAACCAAAAATTAAACAGCTCTAATTTATATCAGGGACTAACTGAATCTGAAGTTTGATGAAAATTTGTGCATTTTTTCTTGAGTTAGAGTTATTACGAAAATCATGAATAATGCATCATAGCTGCGCCATCTGTTGAGCGATATTTACAAAAAAGTAATCAGCACCAAGCTATATCCTGAACTAACTGAATCAGTAGTTTTATGAAAATCCGTGCAGTAGTTCTTGAGATATAGCTATTGCAGAAATCGTGGAAAATGCCGCATAGCAGCGCCATCTGTTGGACGATTTTCACCAAAAACTGATCAGGTCCAGTTTATATGAAGGTCTAACTGAATATAAAGTTTTGTGAAATTCCGTGCATTAGTTCTTGAGATAGAGCGCCCATAAAAATTTTGTCACATACAGACTCACAGAGTGACAGAGTGACAGACAGACTCACTGACAGACATTTTCTAAAAATCATCAAATCGTGTTCAGGGCATTCTAAAACGTATAAATCCGTTGAAAACCGGAAGTCGAAAATTTTCACGAATCCAATACTTTCTTCTTGTAAAGATAGAAGAAAGTAAAAATTTACCGTTATCATTCAACGCAAGCATTTGAGTTGCTTTATTGCAACGATTTGCATTAGAGTATGGAGTTAATGAAAATGGCCTCTGAAATAAATTATTTATTATTCAGCGGCCAAAAAAAATTTTGTCATTTAATAGAGTTAATCTTTATTATTTAGGAAAGTTATTAGAAAGATAAAAAGTTATGACTCTACCAAGTGCTTTGACATTTAAAATTTAAGATTTTTCAAAAGTGGAATTCATCGGTTTGTGCACTGAACGGCTCATACAGCCAGATACTTTTGTGTAGACATTATAAATAATTTTATGCGTAAACCACTTACCAGTTCAATATTTCTGTAAAAAACTTTCAAAAACTGCCTATATTTTTTTTATTGTAAAAATCCTATTTTCAAGCCATTTTTGAACGAAATATATTTTTAAAAAATAATTACAAATAAAAAATAAAGATGATATATGCAAATATAAATTTAGGAGCAAAGTTATGGAATTTACGAGCATGTTTATTGTCAACGCTGGTTGAAATATAAAAGATAAAAAAAATAATAGCCTGGAAAATGCGATGCCCGTTCGTAGCACGTGCAAATCACACTGGACGAAAATACGCTACCCGCGTGAGATACGGACAAAACTGGTAAGCAGTTAAAGGCACCATTTTCTATATGCATTAGAATTCAAGTTGGTTGTAGAATACCTCAAAAACATACGAAGAGATCAGATGACAAAGGTGGTATGTGACGAAATAAAAATAGTTGAGTTAATCATATGACTGAATATACTCAACTGCCCTCTACTATATGTTAAATTACTATTTGAAAAAGGCCTAATACTCACAGAGATTTTAGTTGATAAAGGAGGAATTTGACAAAGAACGGAAATAGATATTTGGAACTTTACAACTCCTTTTCTCAAAATGATGATTGTGTCGCTTACCACCTTTATAATCTGAATTCTCCATATGTCTGTTGCGTTTTGTTTTAAATAGATTAAGCCTATAAAATGCACTTTAAATAATTATCTCCATACACACTGTAAAAATTGGAAACTATTTATTAATCTACACTGTGAAAAAAATCTGTAAAGTTACTAAAGTTTTTCTAGGAAACTGGGATTCCTAGAACTTTTCATGTAACGGCAACAACAAAAATTCTTGTAACAGTATCTGTTACAGGAATTTTTCTTGTTGCCGTTACATGAAAATTTCTTGGAATCCCAGTTTCCTAGAAAAACTTTAGTAACTTTACAGATTTTTTTTTTTTTTTACAGTGTAGGAAGATATAATATAACATCATTGAAAATATACAATAGCACGAATTATCCACGGTACCGATAAGCGTGCTTTATCTTAAGAAACAATATACACTGGTTATCAAAAATTAAGGAAAAGTCACAAAAGGCTAATTTTCAAATACGCGATCACTCAAAAGGAAATAATATAATTCGAGTAATTACTATCTCTACAACACAGCTAGCATATATAACATATCATTCATGTCACACATGGTCACAAAAGTCACAGTCACTACGGTGAAGCAAAAAAAAAAAGGAAATTCCATACATCTCATTATGAGTCTAAAATGATCACTATACGTGACTCCACTGAGAAGTCAATGTGACTGCTGCTTTGTGACGAATCACCAGGTGAATTTACAATGTAGTTAAATTGTGACTCTCATGTGACTGTCATTTTTAGACTCAATTTCATAGTCATCATGAACGTTGCATCATGATAAGTCAAAAAATAATAACATATTATAGTCACATGGAGACTTTTCCCAAAAGAGAACAATGGTGACTTCACAGTAGTCTCTCTGTCACCTGAAAGTCATCATGTGACTTTAATGTGACATTATTTGGTAACTTATCACAATGCAGCGTTCACGATGACTTTGAAATTGAGTCTACAAATGACAGTCACATGAGAGTCACAATGTAACTACATTGTAAAGTCACGTGGTGATTTGTCACAAAGCAGCAGTCACAGTGACGTCTCAGTGGAGTCAGATATAGTGATCATTTGAGACTCATAATGAGATGTATGGAATTTCCTATTTTTTGCTTTACCGTAGTGACTGTGACACTTGTGACCATGTGTGACATGAATGAGATGTTATATGAACTAGCTGTGTTGTAGAGATAGTAATTACTTGAATTATATTCTTTCCTTTTGAGTGTTCGCGTATTTGAAAATTAGCATTTTGTGACTTTTCCTTAATTTTTGATAACCAGTGTGTATATATATATATATATATATATATATATATATATATATATATATTAGATATTTCAGAGATTGCATCTATAAAAATTGTTGCCACTGATTCATATAAACGTTTCTGGGAAGATTTTATAATGTATAATTAGTTTTCTAGACCTGGAATGCAGTTTTTTTTTATGCTATCAATTATTAAACTTTTCTGAAAATCAGTGGTAGTAAAAGAAATTTTATTTTTATAAATACTTTCTTAAATTACGAAAATATATTGGTTTCTCAATTTTCTAAAGCTGAAGAACGCTTTTCGGAATCTTGGGTAACTTGAAAGAGTTCATTGAATATTTTCGCACATGGTTACATTATGTTATGTTAGATTAAAAAATCATTTGTCTTTTTTTTTTTTTTTTTTTTTTTTTTACAGCTGAATATATTAAATCCTTTAAAGTTTTATTAGTTTATCAGATAACTGCAATAATGCTTATAAAAATCATGTACCCATCGTAACAAATCGCAACATAAGAACAATAAAAATTCACAAAGAATAAACGCTAGTTCAATTCACCTTTTTATTTATTCTTTATAAAATATTTTAGTCTTTTTTTTTTTTTTTGACACCCTTTCCGCAAACGTTTTATATATTTTTTAATTTAAACATTTTATCTTCCTAGTCCTTTTTTTTTTATTGTAAATAGCGAATTTTGCATATTTTATATTCCACAGAAAAGTAAAATTATATTTTGACTGAATAAAAATGCTTTGTAAGTTTATTTGTACTTTTTTTCTCACAGGAAAAGAATGTCTGTTTTGTAGAATTGTTAGTGCACAGTTTTTATCACGTAACTGAGTATTTATTCAATGACAATTTTGAGGATAATTTAAATATATTGAAATAATACTGAGGTTCTTTTTCTACAATGAAATTATCTTTAACTTGTAATTGTTGATTTTTTTCGGTTATTTATTATTAAAAGTTATTATGTACATTCTGAAATTCTCTATAACACGGTTAGACAAAAACTGAAATTAACGGGTCCTATTTTATTAAATCTTAAAAAACAATAAAAAATAAAGAAAATTTAAATTAGCTACATAATAATATTTAAAAACAGTTAAGATTTTAATTATATTCACATTATTAAATTTAATTACATTAAAAAAAATTGTAAATTATCTATCATTCGTTATTGAATAAGAGTTCCATAACAAAAATAACTACTAAAATACACTCGTAGCAACTGCTTCTGATAGACAAAAATACTTTTGTGTGGCCCAGCATAAAGAGTATATATATCACCGATATACAGAAGGAAATTACCATGAATTCAGTTTTGTTTTTTCTTCCTCAAAAATAATTATTTGTTTTGTAGAGTACTGGTGCAGAGTTTTAATAAGTCACAGAATATTTAATCAATCAAAATATTTCATTAAATTTAAATAATGAGCTTAAATAAAAATGCAAGCTTTTTTTTGTAACGATGATTTCTTTAATTCATATTTTTTTCCTTCTAATTATTTTCATATATATTTTTTTTTTAATTGAGCAATATTATTCATTTTAGACAATAGCTCTAACTACATTTGCATTTTGTGCGTTTAGATTAGCTGAATAAAGAGAAAATAAATTGTCCAATTTCTGTTTCATTAACCACCATAAAATATTTAAAATTAGAATAATTTTAAATTAAATTTACGTTAATTTAAAATTGATAAAATTGCAATTAGTTTTATACTGTTAAATTTGAATACATTGTTATGTTACTCGATATCGCAAATGATTCACCTTTCTCTCAAAATTTATTAGTTAAAAAAATGTAACGTCATTTAAATACGATGGAAAATCAGCAAGTAAGTTACAAAAGCCAATAAAAAAATGTAAACCGATATACATACTTGAAAAGCGTGTTTATTTCTACACGCAATTACATTGACACCATTCACATTGATACATTTGTACCATCTCTTTGTGCGTTTACCAATACTTGTTGCATAAAAGTCTTTGGACTGCTCTCCCAGCAATGTACAGTAAAGCGCCGATTATCGGAAATCCAATTAACCGAACTTCCAATTATCCGAACAGCCTATTTCTCTCAAAACAAATTTTAACCGAACTTCTAGTTATTTGAACAACCTATTTCTCCTCAAAAATTTTTTAACCGAACTCCCAAATATCCCTTGGATCAGAAAATGAGGAATGTAAAACAATAAAGGAGATAGAAAGAATCCTAAGCTATAAAGAAAATGAAATTAACTAGTGGTTAAATAGTGAAGTAACATGACCTATCAGATTTTAAATGATGATGAGATTCATGATGAAAAAGAAATTGAAGAAAATAAAAACGAATGCGCTGAAAATAACCCAGGTCCATTACATAACGAAGTCTTTGAATGTTTGGAAACAGCTACGAAATGACTCGAACGGTTCAGAAGAACGTTGATTCTATTCAACTAACGTATTTAAGAAGAATTAGAAATATGGCAGCATTGAAAAAAAAATGTCTTAGTTGAAGCAAGCAACAATCAAACAATCAAAAGCTTTTTGCTTAAATTATAATCTCTGGAGTCCAGAAAATGATAAAAAAGAGAGAAAAATAATTTAATAATAAAAATGTAAACAAAAAAAAATTAAAAAGACAAAAATAAAAAACAACTTTTAACCCTAGATCTACCGGGAATTTTATTCAAGTTTTAATAAAACGTTCTACACCAGAATTTTTATTTAAAACTATTTAACTTATTTATTTACCTTATTTTTGTCTGGTTTATATACTTAGTTTATTTTAAAGAAATTTCTGGTTTGAATGAATATTTTGTATGTACCTGTCGGGTCCAATGGACCCGTCTGGTAGACGGAGGGTTAAACATGTCAGCACTAAATGGTGCTGCCTGTCTTAAGCTTAGATAACGTGTGAAGGTTTTAGTATAGTCAGAAACGTCCCTGAAATCGTCTATCCATTTATCCGAACTAGGGTCGGCCCCGACTTGTTCGGATAATCGGCGCTCTACTGTATGTACCTCACATTCGGTGTTTGCATCAAATGGCTGTTGGCTAAACCACGTGAACAAGCACTCTGTTGCAGTTGCCATGCTGTCTATCGTTGTTCGCCTGTCAGCTCTAACCATTTCTTTAATATTCCACACTGTTTCTTCCGTCTCAACCTCAACAGGAAGACCACTTCGTTCTTCGTCAGCAACTTTTGAACAGGCCTGGTCATCTTGTACAGCTGTTGTCTCACAAATTAGAAATTAACATTCTACAGTTTTATAGTGTTATCACATATTGGCATAATTGGTAAACAATTTTCTACTAATTTCTGACATCTCATATTGGTTTGTAACCTAATTACTGACTTTTCCTCGAATAACAGAAACATTTACCGGCTATAGATAATGATATAGAAGAATCATTTTGAATAGACCTGAATAAAAATTTCATATGGTCCCTCTTTTCTATATGAAATATATTTTAGAATATCTTATATAAATACATCTATTGTGTTTCGTTTGACATTGAATAAGCCTTTAAAATGCACTTAAAATAATTATCTTTATACAAACTGTAAAAAACGCAAATGTTTCTTATTTTAGAAATATATAATATATCCACAAATGAAATAATACAGTGACATATTCTGCATTGCCCATTATACAGAAAAACGTTCATCATTTTTAGAAACCTCAGAAACTAATGTCTTTTGGAGATTTCAAAACGCATTTATAGAAATAAAGTTCCTTTTCCTGCCACAGATTTTCGTAAACTTTTCCGAGCAGATTTTATAGCATATTAATCAGTTTTCTGAAATCAGAATATAGCTATTTTGGATGCTTATCAATTCTCAAGTAAGCATTTTTTCGTGTTCCAGAAACATGTTTAGGAGCAAAATGTTATAAATTACAATACAAAGTCTAAAGTCAGGAATCCTCGGGACTTTACGAAGGCCGAACTTCGAATTTTTTCGAGCTTTGGGTCATGAAAAATATTGCTTTTCCAATAATAAGAAAAATTCACTACCTATAACGGCAAAATATGACATTAATATATTAAAAATTGCATATAACAACTATTAATACTAAATTAAAGAATCATTTTTATTTAACGAATCATAACAAAATAAAAAGTAAAACAAAAACATTTATTTAAGGGAACATACAATTTAAGAAGAAATTGTAGCTTTCTTAACTATTGAACAATTTAGTTAATGTGGGCTGTTTTATTAACTTAGGTATAGCATTAAAAAGTTTTTTTTTTTTTTTTTTTTTATGTACACAGATATGAGTTAAGGTTCAGTAGTAAAGCTTCTTTGCTCGAGACCTTTTTTCGTTTCAACATTTTTTTTTTTTTAGTTCTATCCCGAGAAAGTCCTGGAAAGTCCGAACTTTGGACAATTCCGAACATTGGGTGTCCGAACTTTAGACTTTGTACTGTAACAGCATTAACATTAACATTAAATTTAATTTTTTTTCTTTTACTGTGGCGTGTAGTATTTAGTTACTTAGCTGAAAAAGTTTAATTGAGAATTTATATCATCTTAAAAACAGATGTTCCGGTTTGAGAAAACTTATTCACTATAAAAAAGAATTGAAAACGTTTCTGAAAATTAGTGGCAGTACAGAATTTTCAGGAACACTTCTTTAAATCTCAAAAATATATCGGTTTCTGGGGTTTCTAAAGATAAAGAACGCTTTTCGGAATCATGCTAATTGTATTTTGTTACTCTGACATGCATAATTCCTTTGAGCAGCTTAAAATGTTTAATTGAGAATTTATAACTCTTTAAAACCAGTATTCCAGTTTGAGAAAACTTATTCGCTATAAAAAGTAATCGAAAAGGTTTCTTAAAATAAATGGCAGAAAAGAATTTTTAGAAACGCTTCTTTAAATTTCGAAAATATATTGGTTTTGGTGGTTTCTAAAGATAAAGAACGTTTTTCGGAATCATGCTAATTATTTTTTATTACCCTGGCATGTATTATTCATTTGTGAAGCTTAAAATGTTTAATTGAGAATTTATAACATCTTAAAAACTGGTATTCCGGTTTGAGGAAACTTATTCACTATATAAAGTAATCGAAAACCTTTCTGAAAATTAGTGGCAGAAAAGAATTTTTATTAACGCTTCTTTAAATCTCGAAAATATATTGGTTTTTGGGGTTTCTAAGGCTAAAGAAAGCTTTTCGGAATCATGCTAATTGCTTTTTTGTTACTCTGGCATGTATAATACAGTTAAGCAGCTCACAACGTTTAACCGACAATTGATAGCATCATAAAAACCGACATTCCAATTTGGGAAAACTTGTTAAAAATAAAAAGTAATCGGAAACGTTTCTGAAAATCAGTGACAGAAAAGAATTTTTATAAAGGCTTCTGTAACCCTTTGAGAAGCGATGGAATATGATCGAGATAACCACCAGAAACTTTTAATTAAATTTTACTATTACAACTCTGGTGGTAAAAGTTTCAAAATTGCTTCTCATTATTTAGAAAGAAACTTTTTCGAATATTCTGGTGTGAATTCAACATAACAGAAACGCAATTACTTGCCCCTGAAAGGGTTAAATATCGAAAATACGTTGGTTTCTTTGGTTTCTAAAGATAAAGAAAGTTTTTCGAAATCCTGCTAATTGTATTTTTTTGCACGTGGTTATATTATATTTTGTTAGATTAAGAATCATTTGTATATTTTTGTACGTGGTTATATTATACTTTGTTAGATTATGAATCATTTGTATATTTTTGTACGTGGTTATATTAGATTTTGCTATATTAAGAATAATTTGTATATTTTTGTACGTCGTTATATTATATTTTGTTAGATTATAAATAGTTTGTCCTTTTTCAAAATACATGATAATCAACGCCTATAGAAACTTTAAGTTTTATTTGTTCAGCAGATAACTGCAAAAACGCTTAGAAGAAGCACAAACAGAAATCACAGCATAATAACAATAAATGTCACAAATAATAAAAACTAGTTCATTTCTCCCTTTTCTATATATGTATTTTTATAAAGTATTCCAGTCATTCTTTTCAGTCACCTTTATCGCAAACGCTTTTATTTATTTATTTATTTATTTATTTATTTATTTTATTATTTTGAGAGTTTAATATTTTCTCTCCTTATTTACCTTTTTTTAAATTGTAAATAGCGAGTTTTGCGTATTTTAGATTCCACAGAGAAGTAAAATTATATTTTGACTGAATAAAAATGCTGTGTAGATTTAGTTAATCTTTTTTTTCTCGCAGAAAAGGAATTTTTTTTTTTTTTTTTTTTTTTTTTTTTGTAGAATGCTGGTGCATAGTTTTTATCGTGTCACTAAATATTTATTTGATGGTAACTTTTCGGGGAATTTAAATAATATGTTGAAATAAAACTGAGGTTCTTTTTCTGCAATGAAAGGATCTTTAAGTCGAAATTCATAGATATTATTTCTCTTTCTATTGTTTAATTTTAAAGATTATTATGTATTTTCCAAAAGTTGCCTATTTCCACACAATATAAAATGACTTCAGAAGAGAGAAAAACAACAGTTACAATTTTATTTGTTTTTGTACTATTTTCTCTATATTACCTTTTTATTGTAAATAGCAAGTTTTGCGTATTTTAGATTCCACAGAGAAGTAAAAATTATATTCTGACTGAATAAAAATGATTTGTAGATTTAGTTAAACTTTTTTTTCTCGCAGAAAAGGAATATTTATTTTTGTAGAATGCTGGTGCATAGTTTTTATCGTGTCACTAAATATTTATTTGATGGTAACTTTTCGGGGAATTAAAATAACATGTTGAAATAAAACTGAGGTTCTTTTTCTGCAATGAAAGGATCTTTAACTCGATATTCATAGATATTATTTCTCTTTGTATTGTTTAATATTAAAGATTATTATGTATTTTCCAAAAGTTGCCCATTTCCACACAATATAAAATGACTTCAGAAGAGAGAAACACAAAAGTTACTATTTTATTTCTTTTTGTACTATTTTCTCTATGTTACTTTTTTTATTGTAAATAGCGAGTTTTGCGTATTTTAGATTCCACAGAGAAGTAAAATTATATTTTGACTGAGTAAAAATGCTTTGTAAGTTTAGTTAATTTTTTTCTCGCAGAAAAGAAATATTTGCTTTTCTAAAATGCTGGTGCACAGTTTTTACCACGCCGCTGAATTTTTATACTATAATAATTTTTCGGAGAACTTAACATTATTGAAATAACCCTTTCCGGCGCGGAGTAATACTGTTTATAAACTGGTGAAACAATGGACTAATACCAGAATTTATAAACCAATTTATTAGAAAATATGATTTTGCTTATTTTCACGCACATTATAAGAAGAAAATTTTAATTAAATATTCTTGGTGCCGTTTGTCAGTTTTGGAATTAAAATTAGGTGTCCTTTTTAAAGGACGCCGTACTCGAAAGGGATAAAACGGTGGTTCGTTTTTTGAAAAAAAAATTTTTTAACACGTATTTATACATTTTAATTTCTCTTTCTATTGTTAATTATTATATATTATTATGTATTTTCTGTAAGTTGAGCATAAAACGATTACAGAAGGGGAAAAAACATAAATTACAATTTTATTAACTCTTATAAACAATAAAAAAATGGTTACATAATGATAATTAAAAAACTTGCAAGATTTTATTTATTTTTAAAATGTTAAATATAATTACATTTTTTATATTACTTTAAATTACTAATTATTCACTGTTTATTTAGATATCTCCAATAAAAATAAGTTGGCGCAGCATGTCCCTATAGGAATTTTGTGCCATAAAACTCCAATCAACCAACCAACCAACCAATAAAAATAAATATGCAACATTAAAATTTACTTGAAGCGATGGCTTCCAATAGACAAAACTAATACAAATACTTTTGTGTGGTCCTCCATAAAGAATATTTATGTATGTTAAACACACAATATCCAAGAAATATGTAGAAGAAAATTTACAAAACACATAATTACTGAATTGTGTTTTAAATTTTATGACGTCTTTAAAACGTTGATCACCATATGACTAGAATACGATTGATACTACATTTAAGGGGTCTTGTACCTTTTAAACGCGTCGAAAATTAACGAAAAACTTCAAAGTTTGAATTATTCTTTCTTCAAAACCTTTTTATGTAAAAACATGAAATTTTGGATATTGATTTTGGACAGATTGTGCTTTTTAATATGCTACCATTAGAAATTTATTAGACTTTTACAAAATTTGCTTATTGTTGAAATCAAAATAGCTCTTTTTTTTTACTCCATGAGTCATTTCGCGCATGATATCTTGAGAAAGTATGTATGGATTGTTATGAAATTTGGTAAAGATACTAAACAAATATGTGTGTTTAAAATGAACTACTTTTAAGTATTTACAATGGTAATATTTCTAGTTATGACCATTTTTATTCATTAAAAATACAACTTTTTTTTATAGTTAGTGAAATAATTTTAGCCTAAGAGTGGTTCATTTTAAACACACGTATATGTTTAGTATCTTTGCCAAATTTCATGACAATCCATACATACTTACTCAAGATATTATGCGCGCAATGACTTTTGGAGCAAAAAAAGAGCTATTTTGATTTCAACAATACACAAATTCTGTAAAAGGCTAATAAATTTCTAATGACAGCATATTAAAAAGCACAATCTGATTAATCAATATCCAAAATTTCATGCTTATGCATAAAAAGGTTTTGAAGACAGACTAATTCAAACTTTGAATATTTTAGTTAAATTTCGTCGCGTTTAAAAGGTACAGGACCCCTTAACAGTACGGCGCCGGTGCAGAAGAGTATGTTTGAAGCAATGTTCGGACTAAAATTCTTTTTCATGCGTTTCACAGTTAAAATTACTGCTGTTGATTTACTGTTAGTAAATACACTTAATTAATGTTATATAGACATAAAAGTATTATTTAATTGTCTGAGCGAAGCGAAGGCTAATACTCAACGCAATATTACAGCTACGATTGATATTAAGGCCATGTCCTACTAAAAAAAAAGCCCCAATAAAAACTTTCGTCAAGCATAACTCAAAAAATATTTTCCGGATTTCGTTTCTGATTGCACCAGAAGGTACCTATGAGGGTCGCCTACTGAATGCACCTACTATGAAAAATAAGTTCCAAACCGCTTAAAAATTATATTAAAAAAAAAAAAAAACTGATAAAAAAGCAAAATTTATCTGCATACGTCATAGATATTTGTTGTGCGTCACTTTCACTGGTAGATGTTTTCGTGAACAACTGGTTTGAACACATGGAGTAAATAATTAAAAAAAAACGCACGCAGTAATAATGAAGTGCCATAAAAAATTTAAATTTAATCAAACAGGAAAAGAAATATGTTTGTTATTCCATTAAAAAGAAAAAAAGGCATAAAAACTTTGATTTGAGATTTTGCGACAATCTTTCATTAGCATTTTTTAATCGCCAAAAGCATGTTTTATATTTCGCGTGTGAAAATGAGAAACAATTATATGATGTTTAATAAAATATTTTGCTTTATAGCATCATTTTTTCTTATTTTCTTTATTTTTTAGGGTTTCGTACATCTGACAAAACCCTATTCGTCTCGCTCCTCTGACTGTCTATCTGTCCGTCTGTCACAAAACCCGTTCTCAGAAACTATACATGTTGGAGAATTGAAATATTGCGTACTTATAGCTGAACACCACATATCATACGACAAATCATAAAATTTTAAAAAATCGTACATTTAATCCTTTGGGCTCCACATGTGTATTTTAAACAATTCTTTCCAATTGATCCTTAATCAGGTTGGAGGCGTGAAATTTTGCATACTTATAGCTGAACACCTCAAATCAAATGACAAACTATAAAATTTTTAAAAAGTCGTTCATTTAACCCTCTGAGCTCCCACATATGTATTTTAAACAATTCTTTTTAAGTGAGCCCTAATTAGGTTGGAGGCGTGAAATTTTGCATACTTACAGCTGAACACCTCACATCAAATGACAAACTATAAAATTTTGAAAAAGTCGCACATTTAACACTTCGGGCTCCAACATGTGTACTTTAAACAATTCTTTCTAAGTGAATACCTAATTAGGTTGGAGGCGTGAAATTTTGCATAAGTATAGCTGAAAACCACATATCATACGACAAATCATAAAATTTTGAAAAAGTCGTACATTTAATCCTTTGGGCTCCACATGTGTATTTTAAACAATTCTTTCCAATTGAGCCTTAATCAGGTTGGAGGCGTGAAATTTTGCATACTTATAGCTGAACACCTCACATCAAATGACAAACTATAAAATTTTGAAAAAGTCGTTCATTTAACCCTTTGAGCTCCACATGTGTATTTAAAAAAAAAATTTTTTAAGTGAGCCCTAATTAGGTTGAAGGCCGTGAAATTTTCCATACTTATAGCTGAACACCTCACATCAAATGACAAACTATAAAATTTTGAAAAAGTCGTACATTTAACCCTTCGGGATCCCACATGTGTACTTTAAACAATTCTTTCTAAGTGAATACATAATTAGGTTGAAGGCGTGAAATTTTGCATACTTACAGCGGAACACCACATATCATACGACAAATAATAAAATTTTGAAAGAATCGTACATTTAACCGTTTGGGCTCCCACATGCGTAATTTAAGCAATTCTTTCTAACTGAGAAATTGGAGATTTGAAATTTTGCATACTTATAGCAGAACATCTGAGACCAGGCGACAAATCATAAAATCTTGAAAAAGTCACGTTTAACCCTTTGAGCTACCACATATGTATTTTAAGCAATTCTTTCTAAGAGAGCCCCTAATTAAGTTGGAGACATGAATTTTTTCATACGTATAGCTGAATACCTCAGACCAAACGGCAAATCATAAAATTTTCAAAAAGTCTTATATTATTTACTTCTCCGGGCTCTAACTTGGGTATTTTAAGCAATTTTTCTAACCTCCGCCCTTTTCACCCGGGGAGCACTTTTGCAACTTTTGCCGACACCCCTTTGACCATTCTTTCATATTATGCACCATAGCCTTACATATTTTAGTTCCACTTTTTACCGCCAGGGGCGCCTACTTATCTCGGGTGCTATGGGCCCAATCCATTCAATTAATATATATACGGATAGTATGTAAAACGGAATTTCGTTCGGATAGAGGTTTGTTTAGACTAGAGTGCGCCCCTGGTTGCGAAATGTGGAACTAAGAGATTTTTCAAAAGGATAAAGTGTTTTGAAAGGAATATTAAACGAAACCCTCTGTGCGATCTGTGATCACACTTACCTACTTGTTCACTATATTTATGCATACTATAAAGTGCGTATAAATGCTATAGTTCATATACAGGGCTACAAAAATGAATTCGTAAATGTTACTGAGTTTCAGCGTAAATTGTTTAAAGGTGGGTTTTAAAAGAGTTATGCATTTTTACGCTGAACTGAATTTAGTGTATTAAGAAATATTTGTAGAATATAGATAAAATGATATACAGGGACACGCAAAGAGTTGGATACGTGGCCGTCTATGGGTGATAATTTCTGGAAATGAAATTTCAGTAGTTTTAAGCCTGTTTTAGTTTGAATTAAATTTTAGCTAAATAGTGGCATGTAATAAAGGTACTAGGTAAACTACAGGGCTGTACAAAAGTATTCAAGTATGTTTCCATCTATTAGTATAAATTGCTGAAAGATGAATTTCAACCTGTTATGCATTTTCTTGCAAAACAAAATTTTCCCATTATATAGTATATATATCAACATACAGATCGAATACAGGGCTGTGCAAAAGAATTGGAATACATATTTGGCTATGTGCGGTAACTACTGAAATCAGACTTTTAAATGTTTACTTAGTTATCTTATTTACCTTATTTCCCTAAGTAACGAAGTTTCGTTAAAGCTTTCAGGGAGTTTTGGAAAGTGTTTCATAATCTATGCTGTACGCATGATTTTTCTTACTTGTTTTAATGTTTGTTTTATGTTGTATGTTAAATTTTGAAATTAATTTTTCAGAACAAACATTCTTGAAATTCTGGGCAACGCCGGAAACTTTAGTTTGTAACAGATAAATGGCTTCTGTATTTGTACATCTATGCTAATATTATAAAGCGATATAATATTATAAAGTGTATAATATTAATAATGTTTGCGCGTTTGTGGGGTGTTAAGTCTGAAACTACATAGCCAACTTAAAAAAATGTTGGTGGCCATTTCTGCTCCGAAGAAAAGACTATATTTTATGTCAGTGCAACAACCTACATCACTGCAGGAGCAAAAAAATTCTAAAATTGCGATTTCTGTGATAGTGATTGGGTTAGAAACTTTAAATTCGGTGTGATGGTTACTTTTGAGATGTAAATACTCGTTATGAACGCTCTCTAAAAGGATCGAAAATTCAATTTGACAGATAAACGTAAAAATTTCTAGAAATGTTCTAAATTATGATTTATTTGGAATACGGAAATTTCTGGGATACTGTTGGGGTTAGAAACTAGAACTTTGGCATGGCAGTAATTTATATGATGTAAATGCTCGTTGTAGAATGAATTCTAAAAAATCGAAAGACTAAACAAAGCGAAAGAAAAAGATCTAAAAATGATCTAAGTAACAAAGAACATGAAATTGTTAGGAATATAAACATGAAAATTGACATGGCTGTATTTATCATGACGTAAATTCTCGCAATAGGACAGTTTCTAAAAATGTTGCTATATAAAAGAATGCAGAAACAAAAAACTTTCGAAAATATTTCTGTGTTACTGCTGAGCCCAAAACCTTGAAATTTTGCTTCGGGTTAGTTTTAAAATTTAAAATTGTCTGTGTGAATGGTTTCTAAAAAACTTTAAATCTAAAAAGATGAAATGAACGGAAAGCGTTCTCAATGAACATTAATTTGGAATTATTAGGTATAGAAACTTTAAATATTTCATAATGCCGCATTTCCTCCACAAAACATGCCATTTAAATGCATCAAAACAGATATATACCCACCTAGCATTAAATAAATTGTGTAAATATTAAATAAAGACCTGTATGAAACAGTGAGTAGGTTGCCCGAAAGTACTTGTTAAAGTGTTCCTTCTAAAGGCTTTTCTCTCTCTCGCCAAGGCCACTAACAGCGGGAAGTGCCGTTTTAAATTTGATATGAATTTTTTTCTGATTAATTTTTGTAGAGATTTTATCATAAGGTCATATTCTCAATTGTCATTAGTAGATTTTTTTATATATTAACTTATTTTGGTGAAATTTCGTAATCGGGTTCATATGGGCGTATTTTAGCTTGCATTATTTGCTGAAAAAATATGTATGGATTTGTAAATTACTTCAAATGACACTTTGACAGCTCAAAGGTTATGCAGACGATATATTCAGATTTTGTGTCATACTTTATGCTGCAATCATTGCCGATTTCTTTTATTTAATACATGCTAAATACAACTCAACTTGTACAGAATATGTTTGAAAACAAAACAATACAGCGTATGTAGTGGCCAACAAGCACTCATTTAAATCCGATCGAGCATATCTAAAAGACTAACGATGCATTGCATGCCACTATTGATGTGTTCGGTACTTTGATACTACTTCAGAGTTAGAAGAGAGAATTCCTTAATTCTTATCCATAACCTCATTGCATGCGTGGAAAACAGATATTGTACAATATTAACTTTTCCGGGGAAGCACACACTATATAAAGTATAGTCCATTCTTTTCAAACATCATATATTTGTCATTTAAAGTTACTCAAATTGGTGCGGAGCGTCTGATTGTGCTTTTGACATCATTTTATACAGTTACAATTACGATATAAAATAATTTAGAGTTTCATTTTCTATTTTACTTTTAATATATTGCGTACTTACAATTTTATATCCACGCATGTATGTCTTGCATGGTTTGCTTTCCCATTTTTTTTAAACAGTGTATACGAATTTATATATAAGATTTTGTAATTCTACGACTCGTTTATTTTCATCATCTCAATTTATCGCAGTAAATGGACAATTAAAAATAACATCTCACTTTCTTTGCTTCCACATGTTATTTATTAAATCTATGTTCTCAGCAATATCGCTCAGACTAATCCCTCAAAGGGAAGTCCTAGTTAATATATATATATATGTAGTGCAAAGTTTAGTTAACTTTTAACTGTTTATAAGAGGAAAGTAATTATTGACAGAGTTGTTTTACTTACAAGTAATGCTTAATTAAATATTAATCATTTTACTATATGTAAACCTTTAATTATTTATACAGGGTGTATCTGAAATGCTTCAACAAACTTAGAGGGATGATAGTACTCATGAAGACGAACAAAACATGCAATGGAACATGGGGTCGCAAAAGTCGTTTAAAGGATAAAAATCGAGAAAATGCGTCTCGAAATGGACAAACTGAGACAAGAAAGAAACACTCCAGAAAATTATTTATTTCACAGAATAGGTACAACACAGCTCGTGATGTCCAGGAAAACAAATATTTTACAACAATTGTTCAAAGTGTCGACCGCGCACATTATTACACAGAGTTTATCTATGGTGGAAGGACTGGCGGACACGCTCAAATTTGCATACGTGGATTCATGCTCACAGATTTGTTTGACTTTCTTCCAAGTTTTTGTCATCATTTTCTGACCGGATATGCACAATGTGAAAGGGAAACCAGCTTTGAGCTATTAGCCAGTTCTGCAGAAAAGCAGCATGCGAGATTTCGATAGTTTTATCATTTTTGCGATTTGCACCCTTTAAATGTCATTTACGACCCCATGTTCCATTACATTTTTTGTTCGTCTTGATGAGTACTATAACCCCCCTAATTTTGTTGAAGCATTTCAGATACACCCCGTGTAAACAATGTATTAATATTATATTATATTCATTTACTATTCAGCAAAATTGAGTTTCTATATTCATTTACTATTCAGAAAAATTGAGTTTCTAAAGTTGAGTTGTAGCATAGAGATTCTGGTTTTTGAGTGTTATTAAAGGATTACTAAAAAATTTAAATTTTAAAATGCAACTATATGCGGAATTTTTTTTAATGGCCTTCAAAACTATAAGCAATACGACTGTTATTTCAAAATTGGTCCGTCAAACACCGGCACATATTTAAAAAACTTTATATCTAAATCAATATATCGAAAATATATCTACAGAGACTTAAAAAGAACATTTTTTGTAATTATTATTATATTAAAAATAAAGCTTCTTTAATTGAGTTCAACAATTCATGAAGCCACAAAGAATATAGATTTAAACATAAAAACAAAGTTGAAACATAAGAATAAAGCACGTCTTCCCACAAAGAAACCACCTCTTCAACGGAGTCTAGAAGCTGCCGGATTCATGCTTCTGAAGTAGACATAGATCGATGCACCAGTTAGTCAGCTATTATAAAAAGACATGTTTTACAATCGTTGAGAAAATATTATTGTTTTTTGCATTTTTGGCCAGGTTTTTGGGTCAATGTGTGACGGTCAATCGTATTGCCACCCAAAGATAACCATAAATTTATTATTTTTATCTGCAAATTCTACGGATAATTGCAATAACGCTTATTAGACACAAAACTGAAATTACGAATATTATACTCTCAAATAATAAATATTCGTTCGTTTTTTCCCCTTTATTTATTGTTTATAAAATGTTTAACCTTTTATTCCCATATACGCTTGCAGTATTTTTATTATTATTATTATTATTATTATTATTATTTAATATTTTCTTTTCCTGTTTCACATTTATTGTAAATAGCGAATTTCGTATATTTTCCATTCCGCAGAGTGATAAAGTTATATTCTGACTGAATAAAAATGTTTGTAGATTTAGTTGAAATATTTTCTCGCAAAAGAAGGGAATAGTTATTTTATCGAAATGCTGCGTTGCATAGTTTTTCATGTGTGAAATAATGAATGATAGATTATGATTAACGATAAAGTATTAATTGTATATATATATTGATATATACATTTATGTCTACTAATATGATGATTATTCTACGATGATATTGCCGAAAACTCAAATAATATGTTGATGTAATGACAAAATACATCTAATGATAGGAACGCGTGCGCGTACATGCACATCCAGAGACATGGGAAGAAGCGGCTTTTGTCGTCGATATTGTCGTTGATTACACTGGTCAACAAATTTGAGCTTTTGCTTTGTCCTAAAACAGAAATTAGTTGTTTGTATGCGGTTTTTTGTGCTGATACCGAATCTAGTTTTAGATTTACTCCAGCACGTCAAGTTTGAGAGATATTTGCATATTTCAATTTATGCAAATTTAGTAAATTTTATACAATTATTTGCAAATTTAAGGTATAAAGCAATATCAGACAGGGTTTTTTGTTTTATGTTATAATTACTACCTAATTTACTTCACAAAAACGTTGTTTCTGAGATTATACTGTCATGTGACTGTGAAATATTGTACCTAATTTGCATTATTTTCATGTTTTTCTAATAATGTTTCCTGACGCTCAAATATTCCTGCCGCACGAGTACACTAATATGTTTCTAAACCAGTTTTTTGAGCTGATTTCAAATCTTGTATCTGTTTTCTTCTATCACGTCTAGTTTTTGAAAAAAGTGAAATTTTAGATTTTGGTCAAAAAGCCAGAAATATCTTTTTATGATAATTTGTATGATAAACTTCAACTAGTTAGGATAGATTCTACTATTTTTTTTTCGATTATATAAATTTTTATTTATGTCTCTGATATGAATCTGACCGTGTTCACCTTCTTGCCAATCAATTACACACCTCTAAAAAGCATCTTATATCAAACCTGTGTTAATGCCGTGCAAAAGTAGAAATTCATCTTACTCAAAAACTAGACATGACATAAGAAAACAGACTGCAGATTTGAAATTAGCATAAAAATCTAGTCTAGAAAACCATCACGTCAATTCTGTGGCAACTATTTTAAAGTTGATAGAGATGTAAACATTACACCATTGAAAAATATGCAAATTAGGCTTAATAACTGATAAATAAATGTTAAGAATATGCAAATCGTGACATTTATCTGAAGCAAATAGTCAAGTAGTCATTATCTAGAACACGTAATTAGATGTGACATATATTGTATCTAAAATTTGCATAAAATAGCACAAAAAAGCTTAAATTTGCATAAATATAAATATGCAAATTTCTTAAAACCCAGACAACCTAGAGATAAACGGAAAGCATATTCGGAATCAGCGCCAAAAACTAATCTAGGATCAATAAATATTAGTTCTAAGACAAAACCACTGTTGTGCAGTGTTATCGGTTTTTGTCAGGCTTCAAAACGTTTGACGTACAACTTTTAAATAAAAACTTGGGGAAAAAATGTTATAATTTGCCTTTATTCAGTAAGAAATTTTGAATATTTTTAACTTTTAAAATTTGGAATACGTTTAAGGAAGCCTGGGTTACACTCGAGGAACTGACGTGGAAAATTGTAATGAGAGTAATACGAGATAATATTTGCGGTCGCAAGAATACTGTTATACCCTATGGCTTGAAACATCCAGCACAAATAACAAGTTGGGAATTGCTCGTCAAACGTGGCAAATGAGCTGCGTTCGTACTATAACTAGTTTTATAAATATTTTTTGCACCGCATATTGCATTGAATGCATATTTTAGTGCACTTCAATAAGTGCATATCTATTTCATTCTGTTCGAAAGGCTGTAACATTATTAAAATGCACTTGGAATAATTTTTTCCCCATTGGCCTTCATATAACGGAAAATTTTGACTGTCCCTGCAATTAAACTATACATCCGATTTTCATAAAATTTTAAATGACTCGAGAAAATTTTACAACAATTATATATTTAAAATTTCAGACCATTCGTAAGGCCCTAACATCATTAAAATGTACTTGTAATAATTTATTTCCATTGGCGGTAATGTAATGGAAAACTTTTGACTGTCCCTGTCATTAAACTATACATCCGATTTTCATAAATTTTGAAATGACTCGACAAAAGTTTACGACAATTATATATTTAAAATTTCAGACCATTCGGAAGGCCGTAACATCATTAAAATGCACTTACAATAATTTATTCCCATTGGCCGTAATGTAATGGAAAACTTTTGACTGTCCCTGTCATTAAACTATACATCCGATTTTCATAAAATTTGAAATGACTCGACAAAATTTTGCAAAAATTATATATTTAAAATTTCAGACTATTCGGTTGGGTAGTTTTTCTCTGTTATGTGCGGAAAGACGGACAGACAGACGGACTGAACGACGACTGTAGGAGTAGGTGCTACATATTTATATAATTACGAACGCACCTAAAAACAGAAAGCGTTAACGTATAATTCTATTTTTGTTCTCATATTTTAGATATGTTTTGTTTTGTGTTTTTCTTAGCCTAATAGTATATTCTTCTATGTTTGTTACAGTTTTTTAATCGAATGAAATGAGACTAGCTAGTTGATTTTACAATTTAATTTTATTCATTACAGCACCTCCAGCTAAAAGTGACACTGAATGTTAAAGTATATTTATATTAAACACTGAAAATGGTGCGTAATTACACCAAATGAAGCAGGAGAGTTAATCCACGTTGCATTTTAGATAAAGCCAAAAAGAGGATATTCAATGGTGAACCATTACGTTGTTTAGATAAAAATCGTAACATTAACGGGCCGTTTGTAAGGTGCGTTCGTAATCATATAAATACGTAGCACTTACAATCATCTTCTGCTCCGTCCGTCTGTATGTCTGTCTTCCCGTCTGTCCGCATATAATAGCGCAAAAACTACCAATTGACTGGTTTGAAATATAATATATATAATCGTTGCAGAATTTTTGAGTCATTTCAAATTTTATGAAAATTGGATGCATAGTTTAACTACAGGGACAGTCAAAAGTATTCCGTTACATTACGGCCAATAGGAAAAAATAGATTCAAGTTCCTTTAAATGGCGTTCCACCGTTTCGAACATAATGAAATCGATGTGCATTTATGAAGTGCACTAAAATATACACTCTGTAGAATAAGCGGTGCAAATAATATTTATTATTCATTTACAGGGTCACGCAAAATAATTCCGTTACATAATGGTATAGGGGAAAAGATTGCTTGCGGCGTATTTTAATTATGTTAAACTATTTCACATATAATGAAATTGATATACGTTGCTCAGGTTTTCTACAAGTTACTTCCTGTATAATATAAAGTTCATAGTATTTACAGATACACACAAAGGATTTCAGATACTATACTATATCCGAAGTAATGTATATTAGTGATAATTGTTGGAAGTGCGTTTTTAGTTGTGGTATGAGGTTTAACTAATTTTTTTAATATAACGTTGTGTGTATAAATGCTGTAGATCAAATACAGGGCTGCACAAAAGAATTTGTTAGGGTTACTGAATATGAACAAATATAGATTAAAGGTGGTTTTTACATGAGTTATGCATTTTTGCGCTGAAATACATTTAGTATACTAAGATATGTTTCTAGACTATAGATAAAATGATATACAGGGCCACTCAAATAATTAGATACATGGCCGTCTATAGATGGTAATATCTGAAAGTGTTATTTCAGTAGTTTTAAGCGTGTTTTAGTCTGAATTAAATTTTAGCTAAATAGTGGTTTGTATATAAAGATAGTAGGTAAAATACAGGGTTGTACAAATGTATTCAAGTATGGTTCCATCTACTGGTATAAATTACTGAAAGTGAAATTTCAACATATGATGCGGCTTTAACACTTTTCAACATAGGTGAAAGGTATTTATGAATTCGGTTTGTCCGTCCGTCTGCCTGTCATCAAAACTCTAACCTGCGTTAATATAGTTGGATTGCTCTGTAATTTATATATGTTATTGAGATTTACTATGCTATGTTCAGTATTGAAAATAAAATATGTAGCGTTCACAGGTTATTTACAGACACTCAAAAGTATTCGATTACATCATAGTCTACGGGGAAATGTCATAATTTTATAAATACGTAGCGCCTATAGTTTTCGTCTGCTCCATGCGTCTGTCAGTCTGTCTGTCCACATATAACAGAGCAAAAACTACCAAACCGAAATATTTGAAATGTAATATGTATAATCGTTGTAGAATTTTGTCGAGTCATTTCAAATTTTATGAAAATAGAATCAAAACTTTAAAATATCTTAATAAAAGTTTTCTTCATTCTATTAAATCCTATCATGTAATTAATTCAATGATATCTCATGATAGGTAATGATTCTAGGTTGTCATGGTGATTACGTGATAATTAAGATGGAGTCCTATTATTTCCGTATGACTGAATTTAATATATATAATCGTAATAAATTTTGCATTCATGCATTTTTGCATAAGAGTGCAACAGCTATTGCACCAAGATCTGAATATTTATAAAACTAGTTATAGTAAGAACGCACCTCATTTGCTATGTTAGACGTACAATTTTCAACTTGTTGTATTAAGACTAGACTAAGACTTGTAAGACTAGTGTTGCAAAAATTGTTGTCTCTTCCCTCATTCTCCCAAAAGACCTCTTTTTTCCCAGGCTAAAACCTGGATAAGAGGTTTTATTCCTAAAACAGCCAAATTATTCACAAGTTCAAACCGGTTTCCTTTTTTAATCTTTGCAACTCTACAAAATGAAGATACAGACCAGCTCACATTCTAAATCTCTGGCTAAATCCTGGATTAGACGGTTTATTCCTAAGAAACCCAAATTATTCGCAGGTTTAAACCGGTTTTCTTTTTCAATATTTGCAACTCTACAAAATGACGATACAGACCAGCTCACGTTCTAAATCTCTGGATAAATCCTGAATAAGACGGTTTATACGAAAGAAATATAAATTATGCGCAGGTTTAAACCGGTATTCTTTTTCAATACTTGCAAATGTGCAAAATGCCGATACAGACCAGCTCACATTCTAAATCTCTTCTCTTAGCTACTGGTATCAAAGGTTCAGTTTGCCCAAGTTATTTTGAAATGTTGCTTTTACAGAATCTGAATAAAAATGCTCTGCAAAGAATAAAGAGAATAGAATATGATGATATTAAAATGATTATAAGTGAAGAGGGCATAAAGTCATAGAATCAATTAGAATAAAAAGCGAGGAAGAAAAATCATAAGAACTTAAAAAGTTCAGAAGTACAGGAAAGAAAAGAAAAAAGCCAAAGAAATAAAGTAACGAAAAAAAAAACATGGAAGAAGGGGAATTCAAATCTTGATACTATAACAAGAAAAGAAGATACAAGTGTTGAGAGCTTGTATTTGATTATAAGTGTTGAGAACTTGTAATTGATTATAAATGTTGAGAACTTGTATTGAGAACTTGTAACGAAATTAAAATGCGGAAGAGTGTACAGGCACATAAATTATAGAGGAGTCATAAAAAAAAAAGGTGAGAAAATACAAGTTTAATCAGTTTAGTAAATTGTTCAAAATAGAAGGCAACAAACAGTGAAGAATTGACTTTTCTGCGTTTTAGGGATGATTAATCATTGGCAGATTTCATTGCAAATGAAAGAAATTGATCCAATTATCTATGTGACCCCGATTTTTGAAGAGAAAAATAAAAAATGATTTTTTTTATTTAAACGTGGAATAAGGTGTTAAACGTGGCATAAGAATGTCTACTCAGTATAAATCATACATACGTTTGTCTCATAAACGATGTAGATTAAAGCATAGGAGAAGTAACAGTCCACGATTTCAGATCTCAGACCGATCGGCATATTTCGTGCATGAAGACGATGAAATCTTGGCAACGGATGTTATGGATACGGTCATTGTCCTGCTTTTCCTTGAAATCACATTAAAAATTAGGAAAAATACTTAAAATTTTCCGTGATGTGTAAATATTAATGAAAAATGAACGGGTCAAGTTTGTATACTACATTTTTCGTGGCATTTTCAATGGGTCTTATAACACAATGACGGAACAGCGGCGCAGCAATTGGATGATTGCCACCACTACATTTTTACAGTATTCTTCGCCTTTAAAAATCTCAGAAATTCTACAGTGTAGCAAGTCGGAGAATACTATAAATAAATCAATTAAATTTAAAAAATCAAAAAAGTCGACTGCGTAAAAAGGGAACTAAATAATTATTTCTCACAAATGTAAAACTATTTTTTATATTACTTACATATATTTTTTTTAATTGTATTGATGCCTTTAAATTGTGTTTAATTGTTAGTTCCTATCTATAAACACTGTTTAATGAGGTTTATAGATGTCTATGATGGTTAGAGTTGCAGTAAAGCTAGAGATACTACCTACACAGCTTCCAGGTTGTATAATATTTAAATGCAGCTTCTGACTGTAAAATAGTCAATGAAATATCGTCTTCATTTTGAAAGACCTATCCAATGATATGCCATTCAATATGGTGAGTAAATTTTTTTCGTCTCTACCGCCATTTTGTATTTTACGATCGCCATTTAAAATTTATAAAAACAAAGCATAGCCTATAACCATCGGACGGTTAAGATGAATCGATAGAGATCTCATTTATTAAAATCCATCCAGCCGTTGGGATGTTTCGAGGGTATAAAGAAATCCACATACCCAGATACGCGTGAAGCACATAACCCTTCTTTTCAGTCGTGTAAAAATTTAGTGGTGTCAATTGTTTCTTTGGTGCTACACTGTTCCATCACTGTATGACATTGCAAAGTCGCATCTGAAAACAAATAAAATATAAACTTTATAATATACTTATAACTACTTAAAAGGTGACAAAAACATATAAAAATATTATTTAATGCAACCCGAGATCTTTCGAACACACACACGTTCATTTTCAAAGGGAAAACAGATGATTGACTGAACAGAAATACATTTTAAAAACAAAAACAAGAATAGTACGCATGCGCAAGCGGAGTTCAGTCCATTTCTTTGCAGAGGGGGGAAAAGATCAGCTCATATTATCAGGAGGTCTGGAAATATTTAGGATATTGTACCAAATTGCGGGAATATTATAGGAAAGGACATCGTTACAAACATTATCACTTCTAAGTAAAAAGATGTCCTTTCCTATAATATTCCTGCAATTTGGTACAATATCCTAAATATTTCCAGACCTCCTGATAATATGAGCTGATCTCTTCACCTCTCTGCAGAAATGAACTGAACTCCGCTTGCACATGCGTACTATTTTTGTTTTTGTTTTTAAAATGTATTTCTATTCAGTCAGTCATATTTTTTCCCTTTGAAAATGAACGCGTATGTGTTCGAAAGATCTCGAGTTGCATTAAATAATATTTTTATATATTTTTGTCACCTTTTAAGTAGTTATAAGTATTTTATAAAGTTTATTAGTAACAAGGTGAAAATTTCCTTCACGACACTAGTGTTTAAAACAGTGTTTTGACACTATTGACATAAAATATAGTTTAAATTTTGCAGATAAACTTTTTCTTAGTTTTCGATCGTAAATTCCCGTTTAATAAAATAGGGAGGAAGTTTATTGTAGTGGATTTACATCAGTTTTCTAGTGTTTGCGTGAAAGAAGCAATAAATAAATTCTAAAGAATATTTCATTGAATAATTCTAAATTAAGGCAAAATGAAAGTTCAAAAAAAAAAAAAAAATTACCAATAAAGCTAAAACATCAGAGAATTTTTTTGCAGACCTCTCATTATCTAAGTGCTTACACATATTTAAATTTAATGGTGTCTCAATTTATCCCCATATCCGTAAAATATAAAACTCTGTCCCATGTTAGCCTTAAGGGATGAGGCTAACAATCTGACATTAGCTTCATCCCGTGGGACTAATATCATTCAGGTATTTTTTATTTTTTTACCTTTAGTTTTAGACAAATAAAAAGATAAAGGAAACCAAAAGCAAAAATTACAGTAATTTTCATTTTACACTAGAATCACAAAATCGAAAGTCACTATGAAAAGCTTAGAATTTTGTTTTATAACAGTTCCGAATGACTCTATATTGTTTTTTTATTGTTACCTTGTATTGTATCTCAAAAATATATATAAGTTGCCTTATATTTGAAAACGTATAATATCTTTCAAACGTACTTTAAAGAATTACCATCCATACACTTTAATAAACGCCAATAAAAATAAAATAAATTAGTTCTACAAATAACTGCAATAACATTTACTAGAAATACAAAGTGAAATCACAAACGTAATCGCCACAGAGAATAAAAATGGTTCACTTTTCCTTGTTTATTCTTTATAAAATATTTCAGCAATTCTTTTTTACAGACATTTTTCGCAAACGTTTTATATCATTCGTAGAATTTAATATTTTCTTTTCCCATTCCATGTTTTATTGTAAATAGGAAGTTTTATGTGTTTTACATTCGGCCGCGTCATAAAATTATATTTTGAATGAATAAAATGCTTTGTAGATTTAGTTGTACTATTTTTTACCACAAAAAGAGAATATTTGTTTTGCAGAATTCTGATGCATTGCTTTTCATACGTCACAAAATATTTCAGCAATGAAAAAAACTGTCGAAAATTAAAACAATATGTCGAAATAAAACTGAGGTTTGTTTTCTGCAATGAAATGTTCTTTAGATAATATTTATTGCTTCTACGTATGTATATTTAAAATTTGATGTTAGTATGTATTTTCAGACGATGAGACAACAACTGATTGCAGAATACAGAAATAAAAACATTCTGTTTGAACACGCGCTTAAAATAAGCAAGTAAGTAAAATCATGCTGCAGACATATATTTAGAAATACTGTTAGGCTCATTTAGAAGCTTAATAAAGATGCTATCAGATTCACCAGTTTTTCAAGCAACCAACTTTTCAGCCGATTTTAACCCCAACTTTTTCCCGTTCAAAGGGAAAAACAGGTTATATTTGTCGTTGCTAAAGTTGGAGGAAAACCAGTACTACTTGTACCAGCCGTTAATATTTATCGCCTATTCGTATCAATCGCTTATCTCTGATTGGCTGATGTTGAAACTTGGGTGGGTGGGGGGGGGGGGAAGTCGCGGATAGCGCAGACTTTTTTAGAGCTGTGGATAAAAATTTGGGCGCATTGCTGTTTGCTGTCACACTGGGTGCTGAGACAATATATCGCGAAAAGTTGGAGGTAATCAAGAGTTGACTTAAAAATTGCTCGAAAAGTTGGTTAATCTGATAGCAGCTTTAGGTGACTTCACCTTACGACAACTGCACCGTTGATAAAGTTAAATATAATAACTAAGTAAATAGGGGCGGGTATGAACACCCTATTGGACAGAAACGAAACAATCTGTTCGGTCTTAAAATGAGGACTAACTTCCCTGAGTGTCGCAAGGTGACACCACAGATCAGTGTGAAAGAAAAAATCCCAATAGGACTTCGTTCTAAAACCTTTTAAATTAACCGAACATCTTTTCTCTTCTTCCGTGCGGAGTGAAATTTGATGAGTTAGTCTTTTTCGATATACATGTATACTGTTCACACCCTTTACTTATTCAGTACGTGTGACGTTTGCTGTAAAGGGTAGAAGCGAAACTGATAGGCTCTATCCCTCAAATACACGTACAGATCTTTTATATATATTAATCATATTTTTTATTAACTTTTACAGTTTAATATAAAAGAAAGCCTTTACCTAGCAATAGTAAATTATTATCATTAAATGTGTTTTCAGATTACAGTGATATTATTCGGGTAGGTGGGCGCTTATCACAACATCAGTCGTTAAATTTTTATAGAAAGTATCCTATGCTACTCCCGAAGAATCACATTATTACTCAGTTATTGATAAAAAATGTCCATGAGCAACATCTACATGCAGGTACACAGCTAGTACTTGCAATAATACGCCAACAGTACTGGTTTGTGAACGGTCGTTCTACTGTACGACAAGAGCTCCACAAATGTGTGCTTTGCAAACGCTTTGTGTCTCAAGCTTGTCAACAACTGATGGGAGATCTTCCTGTTGACAGAATTGCCCCAATCCGTCCATTTTCCAAGGTAGGTTTAGATTTTGCAGGACCTTGTCTAACTAAACCAAATTTGCCAAGAAATAAGAATAAAATTAAATCTTATATAACAGTATTCGTCTGTCTGTGCACTAAGGCGGTATATCTTGAGTTGGTATCAGATTTGTCTGTGCAAGTCTTGCTAGCAGTCTTGAAGCGATTTAACGCGCGTAGAGGTCTACCGTCCGATGTATATTCAGATAATGCAAAAAACTTCACAGGTCTGGCTAATCAGTTAAAGCAGCTATTCCAATATTTGAGGGAAAATGAAGTTCAAAAACTTCTTTGGAGCCAGAAAATCAACTGGCATCTCATTCCTCCATATGCGCCACACTTTGGTGGGCTATGGGAGGCAGCTGTAAAGCTTACTAAAAATCACATACTAAGAGCATGTAAATCTAGTATATTCAATTTTGAAGAATGAACTACTTTGCTATGTCAAATTGAAAGCTGTATAAATTCAAGACCCTTAACCATGTCATCGGATCCATCAGACCCACGTGCATTAACTCCAGGTCATTTTTTGATAGGAGCATCCCTCCTTGACATTCCAGAATCTTCAAGTTCGTGAGCTCTAGCATTAAATGCTCGGTGGCGCTGGATAGAAAAAGCAAAGAGTCAATTTTGTGTAGATAGTCACGTGAATATCTACAACATCTCACACAGCGTCCAAAATGGACTACTCCACGAGCTAATCTACGAGAAGGAGATTTGGGGATTTTTCACGATCGATTTCAGCCCATGATATGGAAGTTGGGCCGCATTCTAAAGACTTTTCCTGGACCGAACAATCTTGTACGAGTCGACCTGATTAAAACATCTGGCGGTGACATCAAGCGTCCCATTTCAAAGGTGTCCCCTCTCCTGCCAGGGGCGAAGGATGTATGATTCTTTATTTTGACCGACTTCTCAGTCACCTTTTAGTAGTCAAAACTCACTGTAGATGGTAGCACTAAAATCTGAGAAAAAAGCTGTCTTTCTAATCAAATCTATTTACTGCTGATAAAATAGGTTTTTAATTCATTGTAAATCATATTCTTTTTAACTCTTTTTTAATTTTAAAATTCTTATTGTCATTTTTATGTATCATATATATTAATCATTGTCTTTTTCTCTTTAATAGATAATTTTTATTCGCTTTATTTTTATTTTTATTTTTATTTTTTGCATTCGCTGTAGGATTCCAGACGAATTCGTGCTGTTATGATTCTAGATTCTAAAGTGTGAAAAAGCCAAATCTGATTCAATTAAAATGTGAAATACAAATCTTATTCTCCTTTATTAGTTAGTAGTAATGAGTAAATTAATTTTGCGTATTCAAATCTCCAATATTCAAAGCAAGTCAGAAAAATCCAATGATTATGTTAATCCAACTATTTCGCAACAAGGGATGCGAATGAATCAACGGCACGCAGTCAAGAAAAGGTACTGTTTTGATTCTGTTCATTGAAATAAAATCTGTATTATATCAATCTTAAAACCTTACAATCTCTCTTATGTGTAATCACTGTTCAAGGATATTCTAATACTCAATGGAAACATTTTTAAACTCTTAAACAATTTCTTATTAATGACTTTAAGATTATATATAATGAATTTCCCTAAAATGGTATCACTTCCTGCTTTGTAACCTATACAATCTTTTTTGTGTTCGCATTATTATTTCAGTTGTTGTTATTTATGATAAGTCTCAATAAGAAACATACAATTTTTTTCGCTGCTCTTGTTTAAGTAATTTATTAAATATTTTTCTTCTCTTCAAGTGTTGATCTACGAAAATGAAGTTACGCATAATTAAATATTTCTACACAATTAAATATGTTCAAACACAATGCAGATTTCAAAACAAGTTTAATGTGGATGCTGATTGCCAAAAATATAGCATATAAAGGAAACCTGAAATCGTAGATTATCGTATATTATCGGATATTGGATAACGTAGATTAAAAGTAAGCAATTTTAACTTGCCTATATTATTATTATGATAACTATAAAAATATCATTGAGGTTAATCATTCTCCCGTCAGTATTTCAGTTATTGAATAGTAAAGATTGCTAACATTATTTATCAATTAAATATATCAAGATAATTGTGTTAAAATTAAGCAAGTGTAATTGTATATCCAATGTTTACCCACAGTTCCATTACCTGCGATTTATACAGTTCAGCTGTTTCGGTTAATAAACAAGTTGCCCTTATCAGAATGTTTTATGAGAGAATTGTGCCTGCCAGATTTGTCCAAGATAGCTCAGTTGGCAGAATTATGGAAGCTTAAGCCAAAGCTTCTCATTCCAATCGTGGAATGGACAAATTTCGCTGAGTTGGAAAGTTACAACTCATATATTTTATTTACCAATTAGAATAATTGCAGTAAAATTAATCAAGCGTAATTACGCATCCAGCGGTAACTTGTAGTTCCATTCCCTGCGATTTATTCTGCTGAGCTGTTTCAGCTAACAGACCATGCCCTTATCAAAAGATTGTCTGAGTGAACTGAGCCCGCCAGTTTTGTCCAGGATAGCTCAGTATGCAGAGCATTGACCACTTAAGCTAAATGTTCCCGGTTCAAATACTGGTCTTGATCCTTTTTGACTCAGTTGAAAAATTTCAATCTATGCCTACTTATTTATTCATCTCAATAATACTGAAGTTATGAAAATTTAACAATTATTCATGACCACGCCTATAGCTGTCTATAATGGTTAGAATTGCAGTAAAGCTAGAGATCCTACCTATACAACTTCCAGGTTGTATAATATTTAAAAGGAGCTCCTGACTATAAAATAGTCAATGAAACATCGTCTTCATTTTGAAAGACCTATCCAATAATATGTCACTCAATATGCTGCGTAAAAAATCTTTTTCTCCTCTACCACCATTTTCAATTTATAAAAACAAAACCTAGCCTATAACCATCGGACGGTTAAGATGAATCGATAGAGACCTCATTCATTAAAATCCATCCAGTCGTTGGGATGTTTCGAGGGTATAAAGAAATCCACATACCCAGATACGCGTGAAACACATAACCCTTCTTCGCAGTCGGGTAAATATACAGTAGATTAAGATTAATTGGGACATCATTTAATTGAGACAAGATGTCAAGAAAAAAATAGAAAAATACCTTGAAATTTAATTTTTCTAATTGTGTCAGCCACTTTATTGGGAAAGATCGTGCACAACCGGTGTGTTTCAATTAACTGCAAGCTAACATACATATATCTGTATAAACTCATTGCAGTAGGTCAATTTCTAAAGAAGGAATGAAACATGAAATTCTGGGGCTCTAAATATTGAAATAATTTCATCGTATCATCGAAAGGCCATGCTTTTTCTTTCATTAGATTTTGTCTTTTAGTTCAATTTGAAGTGCAGCAGATTCCGATTTTTCGGGACCACGTATTATTGGGACGAAAAGTCAATAACAAAAGAGAAAAATATCATTAAGTTGACTTCTGATAATTAAGGCAGTCGCTTTTTTTGAGACAAGTCGTGCTCAACAAAAGTGTCACAATTAATCGGAATCTACTGTAATCGATGTAATGTAATTTGTAATTGTTCGCAGCCATATTTTTCTATTATTTATAAATTGTTAAAGATTTTAATTGAGCATTTTGCCTGTTACATTTTTATTTTGATAACCACTCCAAATGAATCGAATGTATATCGTTACACTCTACAGTAATTTTCAGTTAGGTTGAAATTTAATGTTCTTCTTATAATTAAAACCAAAATTTTCGTTTTCATGTTAAGTTGTGCCTACTGAGTTGCACCTACATATGAGTTGTACTGTTGCAAGATAATTATTCCTTTTTAGGGTTCCGTACTTAAAAAGTAAAAACGGAACCATTATAAGATCACTTCTGTGTCTGTCCGTCTGTCTGTCGCAGCCATTTTACTCGTAAACTATGGAACGTGGAAAGTTCAAATTCGGGGAAGTAATAAAGACCACTGACCCACATATTTTCAGATTAATAAACATTCATAAATATATTTAGTAAAAAAGTAGAGAAGCTAATTATGCTATTTGAAAAAAAAAATCATTTCTTTGTATATCATGTGGGGAATCCTGTGAAAGCTTTAGTAACGCTGAACTCAAAAATACATTCTTTTTAATTTTCGGTATTATATTTTCAAAGATATTGTTGAAAATGTAGCGCAAAAATATGTCCCCCCCCCCCCATCTAATTCCGAATCTACAGAAACTAAAATTATGAAAAAATTAGTGATAGTAGACGTTAATATAAACCTTGCCGGAAAATTATACCGATTACCCTAGGTCACATAGTTTTTGAGTAATTAGCATTTTTCTGTTATACACAAATTTCGATTTACGGGCATTCAGAAAAATTGTTCAGCATCGCTGAATATACCTATCGTTGCAGAAGAATAAAAGCATTGTTTATAATGATATTCGAAAAAAAATATCGGTAATAAGCCGAGATATTACCCCTTAAGTGTACGGTCATTTTGGACATACACAAGGACAGGGGCAGCGTACTCTGTGCCTAGTTAACAACTTTTAATGATATATATGTGTAATGTAAAGTACAGTAACAGTATAAAAGCAATAAACATCAAATTGTTAAAAACATACAAATTTAAGGGGTCTCGGGACTCTAAAAAGTGGAAAAAATGGAAAAAAAAAGACCATTTTCAACATTTAATGTCTTAAAATGTATATGATTTTAAAACACAATTTTAATTGGGATGAAAGATATAAGTATGTTCTTTCGTTTCATGGATTTAAAAAATTGCAAGATACAGATTTAGTATTTATAGGGGGCTCGAAACTGTTAGACATTTGTCGAACAA
This sequence comes from Maratus speciosus, assembly GCA_963932465.1. Taxonomy (NCBI): domain Eukaryota; kingdom Metazoa; phylum Arthropoda; class Arachnida; order Araneae; family Salticidae; genus Maratus; species Maratus speciosus. Next base: position 524,653,985 of record OZ010786.1, read on the forward strand.
AAATTGGCATAACAGTTTACGCGCAAGATTACAAAATAAATATTGCAACTAAAAAGAGAATTTTGGTGCTTACTTTACTTCGGATTGTAATAATTTCCCTGAACTTAAATAAATTTGTATTTAAAGCATTTTTATATTTTTAATGCAATGTTGCATTTAGCTAATACAAAATTTTGAAAATTTCAACAGTAAAATCATCAAAAAAAAATATTTTTTTGAACAATAAAAAGGAAATTTTAGGTTCAGTTTATACAGACTAACATGAAATATATGTTTTGAAAATTTCATGAAAAAATATTCAGAAGTTTTTGAGGTATCCTGAGCATTATGCACAAAAAACGCCATTTGCAAAATAATAACTTTAAAATTTCGGAAACGCCGCTTCAGCTATTGAGAGGGTATAATTCTAAAAGCCAAAACTTTTGTTCTAATGAGAATTTCAAGGAAACAATTATATCAAAATATTCAGAAAAGATGGGATTTTAACATCTAAAAAAATTAAAATTTCTTAAATTTTGAAGCTTTAAGAGTCCTGCGACCACTTAATCCTTTCCGGCACGGAGTAATTCTATTTATAAACTTATGAACTAATGAACTGACACCAGAATTTATAAACGAATTTATTCGAAAATGCGAACTTGCTTATTTTCACGTACATGATAAAAGGAAAATTTTAATTAAATATTCTTGGTGCCGCTTGTCTGTTTTGGAATTAAAATTAGGTGTCCGTTTTTAAAGGGCATCGCCCTCGAAAGATTTAATTAGAATGAATCGCATAAATACTGTGGGATTCGCGATATTTTGCATTTATTGTATCTCTCAATACGCCTCGAGTGACTTTAAAAGTTAATAAACGCCTATCTGGAAAAACGCGGCACTGACCAAGGCGGCGTTGCAACTTTGAGACCTCAATTCGAAGCGCGCTTAGCACAATGCCAAATTTAAACTTTGAACAAAGGTTTTGTTTTAGCTACACTGTAGAAATAAAGGTTATTACTACACTGAATTTAGTTTCATGAAATGCCAAATGAAGTTTAACTATGCACTGCTTTTATTATCAGTGCCGAATTAATTTCATCATAAACAGATTAGGATAATAAAAAAAAAAAAAAAGAGTTATACGAATAGCTATATTTGATATTATTTAGGTTCCATATCTCTTTGAACTTTCATGGTATACCCATTTACACTTTTCTAATATATACAGTTATACCCAATCCTACGTTGTATAATAGTTTTTTACAAAGTCTTAGTATTCTTTTAGCAACGTTTTTTTTTTTTTTTTTTTTTTTTTTTTTTTTTTTTTTTTTTTTTTTTTTTTTTTATAATACAATTACAAATTTATATATTTATTCTACGAAACCCTCTGTACGCGAGTAATGCTCGCACTTGACCGTTTATTTCTATCACATTCCGTTTTCTATTCATTCACCAATCATTTTTTTCCATCTTTCCCTCAGAAACAATCTCTCTCAAATTTCATAGACGGATTCGTGAGTTGAAGTTAAGATAAGTTATATCCTATTAATGTCGAGATTAAATGTAACTGCTTGTTATAATGTTTCGAATTTATTAACGTTGACAGAGTCCGAAAAACTTTCTTCTATTTCAGCTTTTAAAAAGTTCTAATAGAGAAATTTTATCTGTGATCTCAAAACTCTTACTCGTTTAGAAAAGGTAATTTTGTTTGTTTCATTTTATTTAAATTATTTTTCAAAAGAAAAATATTGTATTTTTTAAGCAGTTTTTCCCTACTTACTGAAATATATAATACAGTGGAACACGGTTAAGACGCTCACGGTTAATACGCGATTCCGCTTAATACGCGGATTTTTTCCGATCCCTTGAACATCGCCCATAAGAATAATGTAAAAAAATCACGTTTAATACGCGAACGGTTATAACGCGATCCCGCTTTATACGCGATAAATTTTCGGTTCTTTGAGGGAAAAAATCACGTTTAAGACGCGAATTCATTGATCAAGATGCGAATTCCTTCTCTCTTGTCGAGTGTTACCGATTTAGAGAATTTTTATTATTCAAATAAAAAGCAATGTTTCCGAATAGTATTTAATTTATTTAACAACAGATTAATTAAGACGAAAATTACTAATCGGAAATAGTTGTAGATGTTTGAATAATAATAAAAAAAAAAAACCCGCTAAATTAGCAAAACTGTAATTCTTCTTTGATCCCACTCCTAACATTCTTTGTCTTTCGCTTCGTGTATGTTTTTACTGTAGTAGAAAGAGATAGACGAATTTAGGTTATATAAGGTAGACATATAAATGATTATATTAGAGTTGTTCATACTTGTTGTTAGAGATGTTTAAAATGTACGTTATTACATGTACTAAATATGATTTTAAAAACTGGGTTGTGCTTCAAAGATTTAATATTATTTTCCTTTCTGTTAAAAAAATGAGTCTAGTAGGAAAATTATTTTTAGTTGCAACGCATTAATCGACAATAAAGTAATGTTGTAATCTATATTTATTTTCCATTGTTATTCCAGTTTGTCCTATAAAAAGAAACAATGTGGATTCAACAAAGTGAAATACAATTAAATTTCAATCTGAATATATGTCAAAGATACAATTTTCAACCGTAAACGTATAAATGAAAGCTCTGAAATTCATTTAGGTGATTATAAATGCGTAAATAAGCCCAATTGATGCAACATTATAGAAATCACGTTTAATACGCGACTTTTGACCACTCCCTTGAAACGCGTCTTAACCGGGTTCCACTGTATTTAATTCTCTCAATTGTCAACGTGATGTTAAATATATTATTATTCTTAAGATTTGCCTCAAAAAATTCTTTTTTTAGGTGCGTTCGTAATGATAATACGTAGCACCTGTAGTAGTCATCTGGTTCGTCCTTCTGTTGTCTGTCCGTCTGTGTCGCATATACTACAAAAACTTGCAAAAACTACACAACCGAATGGTTTGAAATTTAATATATACATCGTTACAGAATTTTGTCGAGTTATTTCAAGTTTTATGAAAATCGAATCAAAACATAAAAAGATATTAATAAAAGTTTTCTTCATTCTATTAAATCCTATCATACGTAATTAATTCAATGATATTCCATGATAGTTAATGATTCTAGGTTGCCATGGTAATTACGTCGCATTTAAGATGGAGTACTATTATTTCCGTATTACTGAATTTAATATATGTAACCGTAATAAATTTTATATTCATGCATTTTCGCATAAATGTGCAATAGTTTTTACACCAAGATCTGAATATTTATCAAACTAGTTACAGTACAAACGTGCCTCATTCGCCATACTAGATCGTTTGACATACAATCTACGACTTGTATTTTCTTTTTTGAAGAAGTTTTTAATTATTAAAATAATTAAAATGTCTCACTTTCAGGCGTTATATTCTTCTTCTTCAGATCTACATCAAAATATTTTTACTTGAGTTCGTAATTATATAAATACGTAGCACATATAGTCGTCCTTCGGTCCGTAAATCTGTCCGTCCGCATATAACAGAGAAAATACTACCCAACCGAATGGTCTGAAATTTTAAATATATAATTGATGCAAAATTTTGTCCAGCCGTTTCAAATTTTATGAAAAGCTGTTGTATGACAGGGACAGTCAAAAGTTTTTCGTTACATTACGGTCAATGGGAAAAATTATTTCAAGTGCATTTTAATGATGTTAGAGTCTTTCGATTAGAATGAAATTGATATGCACTTATGAAGTGCACACGTTTGACGTGCAATTTCCAACTTGTTTCTTTTTTTTTTTAACTTTCGGTTTATAACTTGTTCTGACCTCCATAAGATAACTAGTTATTTATGCTGTCAGATTTTGAGCTCTGTTCATTCACCATTCTTTTTTTTTTCTACTGCTACAACTCAGCAACAATCTCTCTCAAATTTCAGAAGCCGGATCCGTGCGCTAGAGTGGAGAAAAGCGCGATTAAAACAAAATGCTTGTTATTATATTTACTTTTTATTGATGCGGAAGTAGTTCATCGAACTTTGTCAGTTTCACATTCCAATCTTTTATAATAAAGTGTTTTGCGATTTAGCGCTCAGCAGATTTCGAATATTTGCAATAATTATAATCTTATTTACTTTTTTTTTTTCATTTTTGTTTTCAAGTGGTCAAATTATAAATAATTTTTTTTTTCAAATACGACGGTAACACTGAAACTTTGGAGACCGATACGATAATAAATAAATAAATAAATGTTTGAGGTCTCTGGGTTGGTGTTGGTACGCGGTGGTGAGCTCTTCGCGTTGCACGTGAGAGGGGGGTGGGGGCGTTTTCCGGGTAGCGGCACGGTGTGTTGTTTGGTGATATTTTAGTGTCGTGTGTCTTCAAGTGTTTCCTGTAGGGTAACTCCGGGTGAGTCGCCGCATACGGGATAGATGCCGCACCCATTGTATTTCTTGTAGTTATCGATAGATGGTCGTCAAACGCACAGTATAGGTGCGCAATGAGATTATTTTAACCAGTGTATAGCGTGAATCCCATTTCGATATTTACTTGTAGAAGTACAATCCTTAATTTGACGTAAGTGTATGATTTCACAGTCCAAACTTTTAAACACGTTATGTTTAAATACTTTTCATACACTAATTACTAAATGCATGCATGATTTCGAAGTCAAAACTAAGTGTAGCGTTTGTATAGAGTACTGTGTGTATGGTTACGCCATTCCCCTTAGCGATGGCAGGTAACTGTGATGGCCGACGTCTGCACCATGCAAAATGGGATACATGCCGCACTGCTATTCCGGTATACATCCCGCAGTTTCTTTTGTACGGGATGATTAAGTGTTATTAACTTTTCCTTTTCTTTTTGCACAGACTAACCATGTTAGGCATGTTATCAAGTTTACTAAAACCAAAGGAGAAAAAGGGAAAATAAAAAGTAAGAAGAGTAAGAAAGATGCAAGTCAAGATAATAATAATGGAAAATTGGATTACGCGTAACGCAGACGTTCTTTGCAAACTACTCCAAAAAGGAGGAAGTGTACTTGGCTTCGTTGCATCATGTGTTTAAATTTAGTTACATAAAGACTGTACTTTTTTGACACTTTTTCTGTAGATTGTAGTCGAAAAAACAGGTCTCTTAACCCATTCGGGACCATAGGTGCATATAAGCACCTCCATAAAGAGCTTACAAAATTTGTTTCTGGCACCAGTAAAAAAGAAATGTAATATTTGCTTTGTGTAATTAGGGCATTTTCATGATTATTTAAGTAAAGGTAACTTCTTTCAAAAAAGTGGTACCATCCGAATAAAATTTGTGTAAAAGCCACCGGTCCCGAAAGGGTTAACAAATAAATTATGCAAACAGAATTTTACATTTTTTCTTTTCCCTTTCTAATACCTTGATGTTATGTTGTTGCGGAAATAACAATTAAAATTTAATGTAAAAAAAAAATACGTCGATAATTTTAATAGTGAAAGAAGGCAACAATTATTAATTTGAATCTAACAATACGTTTCATTGTACTCATTCAGTTTCTTTTTGTTATTACATCGTTAATTATAGTCCAGATATGAATATTTTTTTTAAATATTTTTATTTATAATTTTTTTTTTTTTTTTTTTTTTTTGCAAGCGCGGCATAACTACCGCACAAGTGCGGCGTCTAAGCCTAAATGTACGGGTGACGCGCCGCAATGTAATATTTTAGAAAAAAATTGTTAAAAAATATTAATAATTTGTTTTGAATTTTTTGTCGCAGTATACGCGTTATATATTTAACATTTAAATAGCACAGCATGGTTTTTTAATATTATGTCTACCATGGGACTTTATACACAAATTCAAAAAAATGTGCGGCATAAATCCCGGAATTACCCTATTGGTATTATTTCTGTGGTAAACCTTTTTGAATTGTTTGTGCTACTGTGTGCGAAATATTGGATTCTGTGAGTTGTAATTATGCCAGGTTAGGCTGCGGAGATCAGCATGGCAAGTTCGGTGATTAATATAGTGGACGATAAAGTATCTGAGCAAACTTCGGTGGAAACTGTGGAGTCGATGGAAGAAGTTGTGGAAAATAATTTGGTTAGTGACGAAAATAATAGTAATGTGGCTCGTTCGTCGGTGTCGTTGAATTTACCAGTGGGCGGCGGCAAATAGAGGTAAGGTATTTAATATTTTCATACAAACTACTGACTCAAAAGCTATACCACAACGTGGCCCAAGAGCGGTGCAAGCTGAGATCAAAAAGAAAATTACACAGGTGGAGGACATTGATAATGTCTTATACGAGAAACGGGTGTATAATATTCAGTACAAAAAATGTAGACTGTGCATCTGAAATTGTAAACTGGTCAGAGTTTTTGGGGGTGACTATTAGAATTCTTGTGGTGTGGGAAAACATAACAACTAAATTTTTGGTTTTCAACATTCCTGTTGACATTCCTCCTGCCGAGTTAGGGCAGGAAATTGAAGAATTCAACTCAGTAAAGATTTTTTTTAACTTAGAAGATTCATACGGAAGGACTCACTGAACAAGGTGTCACCGGTTTTGGTGACGTCATTAGGCACGAATCTACCAGCAGAGATAAAAATCTGGAGCTCTATTTATTCCATACGTCAGTTTATAGCAGGCTGCGCCAGTGCAGCAAATGCTACAAATTTAACCACACAACTGGTAAGTATATTTCGGACCAGATTTGTGTCACATGTGGCACTTTGCATACGGGTCCTTGCACATCGCCGGTTAGATGTTCAAACTCAGGAGGCGAAGACAGAGCATATTACTTGCAGTGTCTATCCCGTTCGAAAGAAGTTGAATTTTTAAATTTTAAAAGTAAGAATTTTTTGTCGTTTGTGGAAGCCCGGAGAAGATTCTTCCAGAGGTCGAGAACCGGATCTTATAACAAGGTAGCTAGTATAAAAAAATCGGACTATGCGGAAATACAGAAAATAATTGAAAATAGGACGAACAACCTGGTTCGTGTGTTGGTGGAAATGACTGCCAATCACTCAGAAAAGGTACTGGACTCGATTAATACACTCAGTAATGTCATAATGAAATTCATGGTAGAGGTCAGTGATTTGGAGCCTGGACGGAAACGCCCGAACAGAAAGAAGGACAGAGGATTAAAAAAAAGTTTTATTTATGCTTTTAGTTGACTGTTTTCCCCTTCTCTTTTTGGTTGGCCGCAAATGTTGGACTGTTTTTCTTCTTGTTTTGTGGGCTGGCATTTGCAAACTGTATTCTGCCTGGGTAGTTTATCTGTGTGTTTCTTTTGCTACTATTTTTTGGTTTACTGGTTTTCTGCTTTATTTATGGAAAAAAAGCGTGTTTTTGTGGGCTGACGTTTGCGAACTGTATTTTGCCTGGGTAGTTTATCTGCTGTGTTTTTTCTTGCTTCTGTTTTTTGGTTTACAGGTGTTCTGCTTTATTTATGGGTACTAATATAATTTAATGGAACTGCCGTAGTTTGATGAATAAACTTCCCTGGCTTAACCACCCTCCCTTCTCAGTTGCTGATATTCTAATTTTTCAAGAGACTTTCCTGTCTCCGGACAAGTTGTTCTCCGTTCCTGGAAAATTTTTCTATAGGTCTGATAGGCTGGGTCGCCCAGGCGGCGGGCTGGCTATTGCTGTTAATAACAAGTAGTCTTCAGTTAGTATCAACCTCCCTGATTTGGGGTCTGCGAATGAGTTTATGGGTATCCGTTGTCTTTTCGGCTCTGTATACTTGAATATCATTAATGTCTATTCTGGTTCCGGTCTAGTGCTTCTGGATATGGCTAAGCTTTGTCGTGGTATTGATGGCCCGACTTTAATTCTGGGGACTTCAATCTTCACCATCAGGTGTGGGGCTCCCATGTTTCGTCACGAACGCCGAGGCCTTCGTGGAGTGGCTGTATGACAGTTCTTTTTGTCTAATGAATTCTTCTGATCCAACCCATATTGCCCCAAGTCTCTTTGCTCGTCGGATTTGTTGATGGGCTCAACTATTCAAGTTGAAGAGGATACATATGAAAGCGACCATTTTCCAATTAACATTAAAGTAGAAATCAGGACACCTCTGCAGCCAGGTTCTATTCTTTACAAATGGCCTCGCATTTGCCAGGTGGTAAATGATTCTCTGGAGCACTCTCCTATTTCATACTATTATTGTTTTCTCGATCTAGTCCGCGGCGCTATGCACCAACATAGTTTCTCAAGGAAGCACCCTGCTAAAGGTCTCCCGGTGTGGTGGTCAACTAAATGTAGTGGTTTGCTGAAGAAGAAGAGATATTACCTTAAGAAAGCCCGCCAGCTGGTGTCTACGGAGTTCTGGATGAAATTCAAACAGGCTACAGCTAGACTCCGTCAGGCTACACGGGATTCTAAACGACGGTGCCGGTACTCTGTGTGGTGCGGCGCAAAATACCCGGGTATCCTGTACAAAGTTTTCCGCAAGTTCAAGAACCGGCAGTCTTTGTCTCCTGATTCCCATCTCTGCCTGAGGCACGCTGACACCCTTAGTTCAGAGGCGAGCACTCAACCAGAACTCTTTGCAGACCACTTCAGTGAGGCTGCGTGTCATAGTCCGATTCCCCTAACCTTAGGGTATGACGAACCCGAAAAGCTCAATCGTAATTTCACAATGACGGAACTGAAGGAGGCCATACGTCGTACGAAAATAACAGCTCCTGGTGAAGATAAAATCAGTGCTGCATTCTTTAAAGAACTCTCTGATCACTCCTTGGAGTGCCTTCTCAGTATCTACAACAATATCTGGTCCACGGGCGACATTCCTTTGGGGTGGACCTATTCCCTGATTATTCCTATTCTTAAACCAGGTAAACCTAAATCTGGCACCACTTCCTACCGACCTATTGCGCTCAGCTCGGTCATGTACAAAATATGTGAAAGAATGATCGCCAACAGAATCATCAATCATCTTCTCGAGAACAAAACCCTTGACCCCAGACACCTTGGTTTTCAACCGTTCCGTGGCAGCCAACCTGCAATCACAACACTCCACCTTGACATCAAGCAGGCCAAACTGGAGAAGAAATTTATCCTTGGTATTTCGCTTGACATCCAAGCGGCTTAAGATTCGGCGTATATTGATGGTCTAATACTCAAGTGTGCTAAGATTGGAATTGTCGGCCCGATCCTCCACTGGCTTCATCATTTCCTTTCCGGTCGGAGCATCAAGGTGCTGTGGAGGGGTATCATGTCGTCTTCCCGCACTACTGGTCGAGGAGTTCCGCAGGGTGCAGTATTAAGCCCGATCCTCTTTACCATATTCTTGTATGATTTTTTCGAGGTGCTGGAGGGGCTGGGTATCAAGTTTCTGATTTATGCTGCATTTCCTTTATTTCATGCGGCATTTTCCTTTATTGCGTTAAATCTACCCTAGCTACCTGCCATGAAAAGTTACAAGAAGCCTTGCACCTCATCACCCAGTGGTGTAACTACTGGAAGTTGACCATTCGCCCTGCTAAAAGTCACGCGATTAACCTATAACGCAGACGTGCAGAATGTGATTTTGACTTCAGCATCAATGGAGGCCTGATTGAATGAAGTGAACATATAAAATTCCTAGAATTCCATGTGGCTCGTCGCGGAGGATTCAGTAGCCATGTTAATTACCTGCGAAGGAAAGTGTTCTGTCGAATTAACATGCTAAAATCTCTGGCCTGCAAGAGTTATGGTGCGAGATCTAGGCACTTGCTGACGCTGTCTGCTTCAGTATATAGTTGCATTGAATATGGAGCTATGGTCGTTAATATGGCAAGCGTTTCAGTGTGAAACAAGCTCGAAGTCTTGAAAACTAGTGCTATTAGGGTGGCTTTGGGGCTCCCGAAGTGGACCCCGAATGTCATCCTCCTTAAACATGCTGGTGTTGTCCCGGTTTGTGATAGGATCAAAGGCCTCGCTTGTGGGTTTTGATCAAACACTTGGCATTAAGAAATTGGTCCCCTTTCTGGGAAAAGGAGCTGCAAGCCGTTGCTAGCAACATCCCGTGTGTTTTGGATGTTTTTTATGTTTTTTCTTGCGTGCCAGGGTGTCTACTTAGCTTTCAATATCCAATAACTTTAAATTCGAACAGTCTGCATTATCATGTATCAGATCTACCATTCCAGAGAACTGACCTAGATGCTGCTGCATTTTTTCCTCTCTTTGCGGATTTCATTCAAGATTTTACTACTCCCTGGGAAATTATTGCTACTGACGCCTCAAACACCTCTTGTATCTATATTATAAAGGACAAACATATCTGTGCGTAACGCATACGTCATTCTGCGAATGGCAACACTTTGAAATTTGAAATAAAATTTTGGTTTTGCAATTTTCTCTACTGCAACTTTTTAAACTTCTAGACATCTCACATTTTAAATTTTTACACCGTCGTATAAAGAAAAAAATGCTCTTTTAAATGCAATTTGTTTGAAAGCTGTATCTCAATTTAATTTTGAGATATTAATTTTTTTTGTAATTTTTAATACATGTTTTGTAATTGTGGCAACTGAAGAACTCCATTTCTGTTGAAAGTCGTGGAGTGTTGAAAGTGTTGAAAGTAAAGGGAAAATAATCAGGGAGGAAAGAAAATATTATATTTTTGTACATTTTTGTGGCCATTTTCTCATAAAAACTGAAAAAAAAATTAAATTAAAATACGTGCTATGTCAGCGATTTTTTAAATTTCTAAATATCATACATTTTCAATTTATAAACCATCAAATAGAGAAAAAAATGTACTTTCAAATGCAATTTGTTTGAAAATTGTATCTTAATTGTTTGAGTCATTATGGTTTTTAAAATAACTAGTTGCGTAGCAACCCGTTGTGTTGCTTTTGAATTGCATGAGACAATCGATCTTTTTGCGAAAAATCAAATCTCAACTTTATTGTAAATTTAGAAAGCCATTGCAATATTAATTTTATTAAATACAATATTTCAAATAATAAGTTATATTTACAATTTAATTCAAAACTTTCCCAATAAAAATGCACATATTCCATAACTTTATTTGCCTAGAGATTCTCGCTCTTCCAAGATTTTGCTTCGAATTTCGGAGTTCGTAGAAATGATGTCATTTGGGTCAACTTATACAAAAATGAATTTGTTTGGACGAATTTATTCAGAAGCATTTTATATTTATGAATTAAAATAAATATTTAAAGAATTATTTTTTTCTCGCTAAAACTTTTTTCTTTTTTTTTTCTCGCTTTTTCGCATTTTTAATGTCCGCTTCTGAAATGTTTTATTAGCCATCTTAAGGCAATGGTTGAAAGTCTACTTTACGACTTTAAATTAACTAAAAATAACGTACGATGTTTTTTTTTTTCTTTTGACGTCAACAGAATTTATCTCAATGTTCCAGTCGAGAGTCGAATTTGTGTTTCTAAAATAAACGGATTCCTGAAGCTTGAATATGTGTGAGTTCGTATTTCGTGAAATTTTCTTGAAAACTACAATAATTTTTTTTTCACTATTTATTCAAATATACGTTAATTTCAATCTAAAAATGATTTCAAACAATGATACCTAATAATCCTTGTCGTTTTCCCTTTTCTCACTTTTATCCACAAAAATGGAGCAATTTTAGTTTCCATCATTACAGAAATGTCATCAAAATAACGTAAAAATTTATATCTCGAAAGCTAAACAAATTTTAAAATTCTACGACCACGTTTAACATCCTCGGACCCATGCGGATAACTGGCGTTAATTTGATCACCCAACATTCCATACTCTAGGAGGAACAGCTGTGAAATACAAATGGACAGTCACTTTTTAATATAATAGATTGATGAAGTTTTAATTTCTCTATTAAAAATTAGTCAGGGACACATGCTGAATTATTTATATTATTTTAAGTGCAAATGGCTTATTCCGTAATGGAGCCTGTACGCAGTGGATATAGATTAAAAAAACATTATTCTTGAAAATTATTTAAAACGACATAATAAATAAATGAATTAAGATAAAGTGTTCAAGAAAATTGCATTTGAAAGTAGATTTTTTCCCTTATATAACGGGTGTAAAAATTGAAGATGCGCGATGTTTATAAATTCAAAAAATTGCAGTAGCAAAGATTGCAAATCCGACATTTAATCGTCAAGCGTTGCCATTCTGAAAATGACGCTAGCCGTACGCACGGACATGTTTTTCCTTTAGATAGATTTTCAAGCAAAGATTGCAAATCCGACATTTAATCGTCAAGCGTTGCCATTCTCAAAATGACGCTAGCCGTACGCACGGACATATTTTTCCTTTAGATAGATTTTCAAACGTGAAGTTCCGTTTGTCAGATAAAACTTTGCATGTGAAAATGTATTCTTTTGGCTTGAGGGTCTAATTTCAGTACCGCGAAGTACAAATTCCAGAAACTGATGTCTTTTAGATGTATTCATGTAAAAATATATAGTTTTATCAAAGAAAAGGATTGTTTTCTTTTAAATATGGCACTTACTGAAGCATTACGCCAAGTGTCTCGAATTCGGTATCAGCCGAATGAAAATATATTGTAACATTAGCTTTATGAGCGAAAATATTTTTTAAATAGTGACGTCTCTTTTCTGTTCAGACTTAAAATAAAGTTATTTTTAATTGTAATGAGTAAATGGTATCAATAAGGTTAAATAAACCCCAATATTTCTTTTTTTCTGCAACAGTGGAAATAATACGATTGCTACCATTTTGATTAAATTTCAAAAAATCTTTTCAAATTAAATTAAAAATATAAAAGTGAAAATATTTAGAAAAATAGCCAGTGCGAGGACATCTACAAATGAACAGCTTTCATTTAAAAAAAGAATTATTAGCAAAATTGGTACAGTAGAAAGTTCAAGGAAGATGTCTGAAAAAGCTACCTTGTGTTTTCAATATATAGATTATTTTTTCTCTTTTACTTTAACAGTTGCCTAGCAACTCTATTTCATACAAATTACATTTAAAAGCACATATTTTTCCCATTTCGTCTCTAAAAATTTAAATTGTTCGAATACATATATGTTAAATTCGTGCTTTTTTATATATTATTCTTTTATTTATTTATTGATGAAGCTTTAATTTCTTTGTAGAAAATTAGCGGGAGAGAAATTCTGAACTTTTTTTATGTTCAAATTGTTTATTAATATTTAGCAATGGAGCCGGCACGGCAAAATCATTTAATTGATAAATATCAACGAAATAAACCCAAAACTCACTGGGTTTTATAACAGACGATATTCTTGACATAGCACGTATTTTAATTTCAATTTTTTCGGTTTTTATGAGAAAATGGCATCAAAAAGATACAGCAGTCTACTATTTTCATTTTTTCCCTCTTTAGTTTCAACAGAAATGTAGTACTTCAGCTGCCACGATTACAAAAAAAGTAATAAAAACTACAAAAAAATTAATATCTTAAAATTAAAATGAGATACAGCTTTCAAACAAATTGCATTTAAAAGAGAATTTTTTTCGTTATACGGCGGTGTAAAAATTTAAAATGTGCGATGTTTAGAAGTATAAAAGTTTGCAGTAGAGAAATTTACAAAACTAAAATTTTATTTCAAATTTCAAAGTGTTGCCATTCGCAAAATGACGTATGCGTTACGCACAGATATGTTTGTCCTTTATAATATAGACTAGGGGATCGAACCCGAGCTCCTCGGGTTACAGAATACAGGTGAAAACTAATTTTTTTTTAATCTAATTATTTTTTTACATGCAATATATATTTTAGATTGTCCACTAACATAAAAAAGAATTTTTATATGAAAAATATCAATTATGCAATCAAATAAAGTTTTGAAATTTATTAAAAGCGATACTTTCACATGGCACCGCATGCTAGGAGTTATTAACCCAAGATTTTGCGACTTACGTCAGTCTTTCCGATCATTTCGGTGCATAAGTGCGAGGATCAATCACATGTCTGTTAAATTTGTTTCTTATTTACATTAAATTATTTATTTTTCTGTAGAGGAAGTTTTAACTTTGTTATGGAACATTAGACGAAAACAAATGCCGAACTTTTTACATTGTTTTAAGGGCAAGCGGATTAACCTTCCGTAATCGAACTACACGTGATAGAGATAAATTAAAAAATAATTTATGCTTGAAAATCTATATATATATATTACGCTATCGTACGTGACACAGAAATCGCGATTAATTGATGGTTAATTGTTCAATTGGTTAATTGTAAACAATTGGCGGTTAATTGTTTAATGGCAACGCCCGAATTAAACGCATCTCATTGGTTATTGTGTAATATTTTAAAAAAGTGAAAAACAATAAATAAATAAAACGTTTAATTAATAACTATATAACAAAAGAATTTATATAATTTTAAAAAATAAAATAAAAGTAAATAAACAATTTGTTAATAAATAAACAACTACATCCGGGTTACCATATCAAGCAAAATAATGACACTTTGGCGCCAGTTATGTACCCCGGTGCGTATATGACATTGGCGTCAGAAAAAAGTCGTGCCAACGTAGTGCGTATATGACACCTGTGCCGTCTTTTATTCATCTAATTTAAACTACAATAAATAAAAAAATAAATGAAGGTGCTTTTCCAGTATAGGTACGTGGCGAAATAGAGAAAAGGTCCATGGCGAGAAAAGAAATTTTTTTCTGGCAACCGATTTAATCCAAATAAAACTACATAAAAGTGTCTATGACCGCAAAGAGTTCGTACTTTTATGTTAGCTGGGTGCAATTCTCGCCAATAGCATTTTTTAACTCACCATCGGCATTTTTTATTTCTCGAGGGGTAAATTAAAACAATCTTTGATGTTGAAAGTAAATGGTTTATGGTATTATTTAATCTTTTTCTTTTCTTTTTGTAAAGAATTTTTTTTAATTTATTTAAAGTGAAAGTCATGAATTTTAAAAGTTCTATTTTTAAACTAGGACTTCCCTCAGAGGGATTAGTCTGAGCGATATTACTGAGAACATAGATTTAATAATAACATGTGGAAGCAAAGGAAATCAAACCATTCAAGACAGCCATGCATGGATATAAAATTGAAAGTACGCAATATATTAAAAGTAAAATAGAAAATGAAACACTAATTTACTTATATCGGAATTTTAACTGTATAAAATGATGTCAAGAGATCAGTCAAGATCAGACGCTCCGCACCAATTTGAGTAACTTTAAATGACAAATATATGACGTTTAAAAAGAATGGACTATACTTTATATGGTGTGTGCTCCCCCGAAATAGTTAATATTGTACAATATCTGTTTTCCACGGATGCAATGAGGTTGTCGATAACATTTAAGGAATTCTCTTCGCAAAATCTAATATAGTATCAAAGTACCGAATACATCAAAAGTGGCATGCAATGCTTCGTTAGAGTGTGCTTTAGATATGCTCGATCGGATTTAAATGATGAGTGTATGCTGGCCACTACATACGCTGTAATGTTTTGTTTTCAAACATATTCTGCACAAGTTGAGCTGTATTTAGCATGTATTAAATAAAAGAAATCGGCAATGATTACAACATAAAGTATGACACAAGATCTGAATATATCGTCTGCATAACTTTAGAGCTGTCAAAGTGTCATTTGAAGTAATTTACAAATCCATACATATTTATTCAGTAAATCATGCAAGCTAACATACGCCAATATGAACCCGATTACAAAACTCCACCAGAATAAGTTAATATATAAAAAATCTACTAATGATAACTGAAAATATGACCTTATGATAAACTGTCTAGAAAAATGAATCGGATAAAAAATTCATATCACATTTAAAACGGCACTTCCCTCTTTTAGTGGCCTTGGCGAGAGAGAGAAAAGCCTAGAGAAGGAACACTTTAACAAGTACTTTCGGGCAACCTACTCACTGTTTCATACAGGTCTTTATTCAATATTTACACAATTTATTTAATGCTAGGTGGGTATCTATCAGTTTTGTTGCATTTAAATCGCATGTTTTGCGGAGGAAATGCAGCATTATGAAATATTTAAAGTTGCTGTACCTAATAATTCCAAATTAATGGTAATTGAGATCGCTTTCCGTTAATTTCATCTTTTTAAATTTTAAATTTTTTAGAAACCATTCATAGAGACAATTGTATATTTTAAAACTAACCCGAAGCAAAATTTCAAGATTTTGGGCTCAGCAGTAACAGAGAAATAGAAAATTTTTAAATTTTTTCTTTTGTTTCTGCACTGTTTTATATAGCGACATTTTTAGAAATTGTTCCATTGCGAGAATTTACGTCATGATAAATACAGCCATGTCAATTTTCATGTTTATATTCCTAACAGTT
Source organism: Maratus speciosus (assembly GCA_963932465.1). Classification (NCBI taxonomy): domain Eukaryota; kingdom Metazoa; phylum Arthropoda; class Arachnida; order Araneae; family Salticidae; genus Maratus; species Maratus speciosus. Next base: position 524,670,226 of record OZ010786.1, read on the forward strand.
CCATGTTCTTCGTTACTTAGATCATATTTAGATCTTTTTCCGCTTTGTTTAGTCTTTCTATTTTTTAGAATTCGTTCTACAGCGAGCATTTACATCTTAGAAATTACTACCATGCCAAAGTTCTAGTTTCTAACCCCAACAGTATCCCAAAAATTTCAGTATTCCAAATAAATCATAGTTTAGAACCTTTCTAGAAATTTTTACGTTTATCCGTCAAATTGAACCTTTTAGAGAGCGTTAATTACGAGTACTTACATCTTAAAAGTAACTACCGCACCAAATTGAAAGTTTCTAACCCAATCAATATCGCAGAAATCACAATTTTAGAACTTTTTTGCTCCTGCAGCGATGTAGGTTCTTGCACGAACATAAAATAGTCTTTTTTTCGGAGCAGAGATGGCCACCAACATTTTTTTTAAGTTGGCTATGTAGTTTCAGAGATAACACCTCACAAACGTACAAGCATTAATAATATTATATACTTTATAATATTATAACACTTTATAATATTAGCATTAGATGTACAGATACAAAAGCCATTTATCTGTTACAAACTAAAGTACCGGCGTTGCCCAGGATTTGAAGGATGTTTGTTCTGAAAAATCAATTTCAAAATTTAACATACAACACAAAACAAACATTAAAAATAGCAGTCGAAATGTTGTTGAATGAATCATATGAAAACGCTATATAAAAATGTATAAATGTATATAACAGATGCAAAAGAATACAGCTATAAATGAACTTATTTCAATTTATAATTGGAGCAATAATATATCCCTAATCAGGTTTTCATCATGCTTCAATACTTTTTTCACACTCATATGACGTTATACTATATCCACCATGCCCTTTATATTTCCAATATGACGTAATGTTTTCCTCTTTCACGTGGAAACCTTGAAATAGAAAAGTTAAGAAGTTATATTCACTTTCATTTAAATTCGTCAAACCATTTATTTCATTTTCATATTTCACGTGAATATCTTGCAATAGAAAAGTTATGACGTAATATTCGCCTTTTTTTGTAAATTCGGCAAACTATTTATTTCATTTTCATTTTTCACGTGGAAATCTTGCAGTTGAAAATTAATTGTTTTAGTAATAATTTTATTGTGTTTTTTAATTGTTGGCAACTGCTATAATGAAAAATGTTTAAATTTGATAAGAAATTGCTGTTAAATTGGTGGTTTTTTATTAATTAAAAATTAACTATAAGTTATTTCGATTCCGGATTACTTTAGTTGTCTCGGCCATGTTTTAATACACATGTACGTATCTCTTCACAATTTTGTCTTCCAAATTGTGGATTTTTTATAGAATTACAAACAGACAGATAGACAAGTTATCAGTTTTATATATCTCTCTATTCTATAAAAAGTAACTAACGCTGTCACCGCCGCCGCCGCCAGTTTTGAATTTTTTGTGACCGGAGGTCTTTCTTCGTTAATATTAAGAAAACTATTGCATACAAATATATGAAAATCGGAGGTATTATAGCGAAATGTTTGATCAACACACTAATGCATACAGTTTTCAAATCGAAGAATTACTATTAGAGATACTTAATGCTAACGTTGGACAAAATCGTTCCATTAAAAAAAAAAATTATAATAGCAAAAGCTATACATGGGAATTTAATCAGTTTTAGATCATTTTATTCCATAGAAGATCCCGGTCTGCAGATTTCATTATTTTTTTTTTTAATTTGACTCATTTTTTGAGGTTTTATTTTTATTTTAAATTCAAATATTCAGCATTTTGACAGATATTTTTTACATATTTTAGAAAATGGTATTAATTTAAACTGTTGCCAACTGTATAAACAGCGCAAACAATAATGTTTGCTTCAAATAAAAAAATTATTTACACGTTACTATTATAAACAGGAAAAAAAACCTTCAAATTAGAATTAAATAATTAGGTATAAAAAGCAGGCACTTATTGAAAATTACGCCATAAAAACTATATTTACATGTGAATTTTAAAAGAGAAAGGATATTGTAAAATAAATTCATTAACATGCGTTAGAAATCTGAAATAGAACAAATTACGTCACATTACACTTATTATCCAAAATGAACAAAAAATATTATTGCAAAATAGTTTAAATTTAAAAATTGCGCGAGACAAAATATTAGAGGTTAAATATTAGATTTTTTCAAAATTTTATTATTTGTCGTTTGATGTGAGGTGTTCAGATATAAGTATGCAATTTTTTATGTTTCCAACATAATTAGGGGCTGAGTTAGAAAAATTGCTTTAAATACACAAGTTAGAGCCCAGAGGGTAAAATATTAGACTTTTTCAAAATTTTATTATTTGCTGTTTGATGTGAGGTGTTCAGCTATAAGTATGCAAAATTTCATGTCTCCAACTTAATTAGGGGCTGAGTTAGAAAAATTGCTTAAAATACACAAGTTAGAGACCAGAGGGTTAAATAATAGACTTTTTCAAAATTTTATTATTTGTCGTTTGATGTGAGGTGTTCAGCTATAAGTATGCAAAATGTCATGTCTCCAACTTAATTAGGGGCCGAGTTACAAAAATTGCTTAAAATACACAAGTTAGAGACCGGAGGGTTAAATATGACTTTTTCAAAATTTTATGATTTATCGTGTTATCGCAAGTGTTCAGCTATAAGTATGCAAACTTTCATGTCTCCAACTTAATTAGGGGCTGAGTTAGAAAAATTGCTTAAAATACACAAGTTAGAGCCCAGAGGGTTAAATATTAGACTTTTTTCAAAATTTTATTATTTGTCGTTTGATGTGAGGTGTTCAGCTATCAGTATGCAAAATTTCATGTCTCCAACTTAATTAGGGGCTGAGTTAGAAAAATTGCTTAAAATACAGAAGTTAGAGACCGGGGGGTTAAATATGACTTTTTCAAAATTTTATGATTTATCCTGTTATCGCAAGTGTTCAGCTATAAGTATGCAAACTTTCATGTCTCCAACTTAATTAGGGGCTGAGTTAGAAAAATTGCTTTAAATACACAAGTTAGAGCCCAGATGGTTAAATATTAAGCCTTTTTCAAATTTTTATTATTTGTCGTTTGATGTGAGATGTTCAGCTATAAGTATGCAAAATTTCATGTCTCCAACTTAATTAAATTAGGGGCTGAGTTAGAAAAACTGCTTAAAATACACAAGTTAGAACCCAGAGGGTTAAATATTAGACTTTTTCAAAATTTTATTGTTTGCCGTTTGATGTGTAGTGTTCAGCTATAAGTATGCAAATTTTCAAGTCTCCGACATATATAGTTTCTGAGAACGGGCACTGGAACAGACGGACAAACAGACAGACAAAGGAGTGAGACAGGTAGGGTTTTGTTAGATGAACGAAACTCTAAAAACATGCTTCGGAATACTGTAACAACATCCTAAAATTACATTACCATCAGCGATCTACCAATCCCGAATTTAGTTTATATTCGTTTCATATATTCTTATTCTTTTGTGCGGCCCTGTAAAATAATTATCCACACTGTAAACTGAAATGTCTTAAATTCAGACATTTAAGTGTCTGAAACGGAGTGTTCAATTTTCAGACGTTTTAAAGTGTCTTAATTTTTAAGACACTTGTATGCGTCTGAATTTCAAACACTTCAAATGTCTGAATTGCATCCATGTTTGACCACTTCAACAAACATTTTTTCACCTTTTTTTTTCCCTTTCGTAAGCATTATACGGTGTAATATATATATATATATATCCCTAAAAATATGGAAACTGTAGCCCCTCGAGACTCCAGTATAATTTACATATTTTAATTGAAATTTTCTGATGTAAATTCCAGAAAAAAATCCATTTATTTTGCATATTTCTGTATTTAAAAATTTCCATTTAAAAGATAAAACATAATTTTTCAAGAACTAATCTCCATATTTTATATACAATCACTAACCAAAGGCCATCTGAATTATATAGTATTCATTCCAAACTAGAGTAAACTTTAGCACTTACCACAGGTGGGATTCGATCCAGGGTCCTCTGCGTGGGAGAAGAGCGCGCTAACCACTCGGCTACGACTTCGTCGGCAGACTTTTCAAAATAATGTTATTCATCAAGCACAAGCAATGTTTTTAAGGAGACCGGGAAAGCCCTATCTCCGCCATGTTAAATTCACCAACTTTATGTACCTTTTTCTCAGGAATTGTGAAAGATAGAGATCTAGATTTTTTAGAGTAGGCAGAATAACATACTTTACGTATTTCAACAGACCATTTTCGTTCTATGTGAAACTCAAAATTAATTATTTATTGAAAATCATTTTTAAATTAGCATTTTTGGTAAGATTTCACTGCCTAAAATAAATAATTTTCAACAAATCATTAAATCCCAGAGTTAAAGTATACAATATAACATAACACAAGTATTAAAAAAAAATCTGAGTTCTTAAGTTTAATAGATATTGAAAAAAAGAAACATAAACATGAAAAATCCAAGTTTTGAGAAAAAGTCGTGAAATATGAAATAATGAATAATAAATGAATAATTTCAACACTTATTTTTTCATATATAAATATGCGTGACACATCGTTGGATATTTAATGATATAAAAAAGTAAAAATCGATTTTTTGGTTGAATTTTGCTTTCCCGGTCCCCTTAAGTAGCAGTAAGTTTTTTTCCAATTTAGTATCATTCTGAACAGTTTATACACAGTGCTGTAGTCGTAAAAAAAAAACACAGGGTACACGTATGGCAGAGGGTATACGCCAGTGGTTCCCAATGTGTTGCGTACGCCCCACAGGGGGGCAATATGGCTTTTCAGGGGGGCAATTTCAGACTTCTTATTAACAAATTTTCTGTCATTTTTTTCTAATGAAAGTAGTGTCTTAGTCTAAAAATAGAAATAATAGATAAAAAAATTTAAAAATAACTGAATAAAAATTAATTTCCGAAACGATCCCATTTAAAAGTTCAAAAATACACTGACACCGAAATAATTATATGGATTATCTTCTATAATTTGAAACCTTTTATTTAATAAAGAAACATTTAATTTCTCTGGTTTATAATACTATTTTAGTAAATTACACCTCTTTTTTTTTACTATTTATTTAAAAAAAAAAAAAAAAAAACTTGTACATCTATTCATAGTGTAATATGCCCCACGAGGGAAATTTTACATAGGAAATTTTGTAGAGTATATCTAAAATTGACTATTTGGGCATGTTTAATCTAAAAAATGTTTTGAATGATAAAAATGAGGTGCTACATTTATGAAATTAAAAAAAAACCCGTGTGCATCACGGAAGGAAAGTGTTGAAAGTAAACTTCTTATGGGTCTTCTGCAGACCACATACAGAATATGAAATTCATGACATATGCATTTTAAAATTTTAAATTGGAGAAAATATGGGGCCCAAATAATAATAATGGGAAAAAAATCCGCTATCAAAGAAGTATGTTATGGGAGGAAAGGTAAGTAGTAACTTAAACTGGATAAAAGTGTGAACCCGGAAATGCTACTTGTGAATTATGTTATCCATACAGTCTTGGCGATAAACAAATATCACTTATTCTTAATGAAGTACTAAAATCCATTATAAAATGTATCAATTATATCAGATGTTATACAAAATATGAAAATGTTTTCCAGAAATTTTGCGAAAATAAAAATGTAGACTGTTTATCAGTTATAAAATTTGAGGTAAGTTGCCAAAAAACAATAAAACGATGTAAATGCGAAGATCCATGGCATCACTGCATTCATGGAGTTAGGTTAAAAGCATATTTGTAATTAAAAAAAAATATGATTTTGATAAATTAAAGAATGTGAAATCACTTACGATGGAGTTAATGCTATTTTCGGATCCATCTGGGAAAATGGAAGTTTATTTTTTATGTGACAATATTTATATAATATAGAAAGGAGGGGGTGGGGCATCATGATTTTAGAGATGCCTAGGTAGGGCACGGCCAAAAAAAGGTTGGGAACCACTGGTATACGCTAAAATCATTAACGTCATGTATCGACTTTTCGCTGTAGTTTCATTTCCAGATAGATTACTTTGACTATACGAGATGGCGCCACTATTCATTTTCAAAAATTGAAGGTTTAATTTCCACTCCAAATTGGAAATGTATAAATTTTAATTCATTTTTGTTCTTAAATCATGAAATTGGCAGATGATGTTATTCAGAAAATATGTGATCGAAATAAGTTTTCTATTTTTTGATGAATAAATTACCTATCGAATTATAAGCGATCCTCTTTAAACAGGTTTCTATAACAGTACTAGGTAACGCAAGTATTATGCAATCAAACTTTTTAAGAAGGAATCGAATGACACTGGGCAAAATTTCGCTTTCAGCATGGTTATATCGTATATTTTTAAACGTACTACTAAAAATTATTTGCTAACTGTAACTCAATAAACAGTAAATAAAACTGAAGTAAACCTCTGTATAACGGAAATTTCGCTGAAATGAAAAAATTCATGATTTCTTGGAAATAACACACTGGTATGAATATAAATAAATAAATCCTGTCTAATATAGGTGATTTTTGAAAAGGGGATTGAATTATATGGGTTTGTCCTAGAAAGGTTATATTTTATCTTTTAAATGGAACTTTTTAAATACAGAAATATGCAAAAAAATGGAAAATTTTTTGGAATGTACGGAAAAAAAAATTACATTAAAATAAATAACGTAAATGGGTGCCTGAATAGACAGTACAATTTCCATATTTTAACGGATACTTTTTACAGTGTATAAAACTTACAAAAAAGTGAAAAAAACGGCTGCCTATTGCTGAACAGGCAGGTTGATCAAAGATGGATGCGATTCAGACGTTTGAACTGTCTTAAATTCAGACGGATACACATGTCTTAAAAATTAAGACACTTTAAAACGTCTGAAAATTGAACACTCCATTTTCAGACACTTAAGTGTCTGAATTTCAGACATTTCAGTTTACAGTGTTTATACCATGATCATAGTAAGACACTTAAGTGTTTTAATTTCAGACACCTATGATGTCTGAAATTACATATTCAGACACTTAAGTGTCTGAATTACTTTTTCAGTCACATATGTGTCTGAATTTAAGACGCCTTTATTTGCAGTGCATATTATATACAGTAAAACCTCTGAATAGCGGACACCCGGAGAATGCAGAATTTGTCCTCTATTTAGAGGTGACCGCTACTGAGAGTAAAACATGTACAGTTATTTAAGATTTGGTAATCGAAAAAATGTCCGCTAAATAGAGGTATCCGCTAAATAGAGGTATCCGCTAATCGGGTGTGTCCGCTATGGAGGTCTTACCAGTAAAACTTCTGAATAGCGAACACCTCGGGAGGGCAGAATTTGTCCTCTATTTGGAGGTGTCCGCTACTGAGAGTAAAAAATGTACAGTTATTTAAGGGTTAGTAATCGAGAAAATGCCCGCTAAATAGAGGTGTCCACTAATCGTGTGTGTCCGTTATGGAGGTTTTACTGCATAATAATATCATCCTTTACAAGAAAATAGCATGCTGTATGATAGACAGACAGACATCCAGAGAAAGATAACCTCCCGGATCAATAAACACTCATGTCTTTTGTTTTAATCATCCACAATTCTATGTCATACAACATGCCAAATTTTATACAACAGGCTAAACACGGTCACCGTGGTACGGAATGCTGTATTATTATTTGTTTGCCCACCAAAACTGGTTGCCACGGGTTGTTTGAAGGTTTGTGATCACGTGGTTGAAACTGATCTATTCAATATTACTGCGTGCGTATTTTTTTTTTATTTGCTCCATGTGTTCAAACCAGTTGTCTACGAAAACATCAACCGGTGAAAGTGACGCACACCAAATTTCTGTGACGTATGCAGATAAATTGTGCTTTTTTAAGAGTTTTTTCTATATAATTTTTAAACGGTTTGGAACTTATTTTTCATATTAGGTGCATTCAGTAGGCGACCCTCATAGGTACCTTCTGGTGCAATCAGAAACGAAATCCGACAAATATTTTTTGAGTTATGCTTGACGAAAGGTTTTTATTAGGCTTTTTTTTTAGTTGGACATGGCGTTAATATCCATCGTAGTAGTAAAGTGTCCGGACAGTAATATTTCGCTGAGTATTAGCCTTCGCTTCGCTCAAACAATTAAAGTCATCCATTCTAAATAAAATGAGTGAAAGGATTATATTTTAATGAGAATTAATGAAATATCAAAAAAAAAAAAAAAAATGCGACGGGTACAATGTTTGGCGATTTATCACCTGTGCCCGACTAACATAACTGTAGCGCGTTCTCGATTTCTCTATCAGAATCTTTAAATTTGGCAAAGGATTGAGCAAGTAAATTAAATTATGAATAAAAATAACATGATACAATGCCTAGCATACATTTAAGGGAGACCAAATTGGTCGCCACGGGCGGCTAGTTATTTAAAAAATATAATAACTCAGTCAACTAAGATACAATTCAAACAAATTGCATTTGAAAGTACATTTTTTTCTTTATTTGACGGTTTAAAAATTGAAAATGTGCGATATTTAGAAATTTAAAAAATCGCTGACATAGCACGTATTTTAATTTCAATTTATTTTTTCAGTTTTTATGAGGAAATGGCAAAAAAGGGTACAGTAATATATTATTTTCTTTCTTCCGTTATTAGTGTCCCTTTACTTTCAACCGTCCACGACTTTCAACAGAAATGGAGTTCTTCAGTTGCCACAATTACAAAAAATGTATTAAAAACTACAAAAAAATTAATATCTCAAAATTAAATTGAGATACAGCTTTCAAACAAATTGCATTTAAAAGAGCATTTTTTTCCTCATACGACGGTGTAAAAATTTAAAATGTGCGATGTTTAGAAGTTTAAAAATTTGCAGTAGAGAAAATTGCAAAACCAAACTTTCATTTCAAATTTCAAAGTGTTGCCATTTCCAGAATGACGTATGCGTTACGCACAGATATGTTTGTCCTTTATAATATAGATAGACTAGCCGCCCGCGGCGACCAGTTTGGCCTCTCTTAAATGTATGCAAGGCATTGTATCCTGTTACTTTTATTCATAATTTAATTTACTTGCTCAATCCTTCGCCAAATTGGAAGATTCTGATAGAGAAATGGAGAACTCCCTACTTTTATGTTAGTCGGGTACAGGTGATAAATCGCCAAACATTGTACCCGTCGCATTTTTTTACCATATTTCGTTAATTCAGACTAAAATATAATCCTTTCACTCATTTTATTTAGAATTGATAACTTTAATTTAAAAATGAAATCTTTAAAATACATGACTTTCATTAAAAAAAAAAAAAAATCTTTAAAAAAAGAAAAAGAAAAGAAAAAGAATAAATAACACCCAAGTACCAATAATTTCGTCAAGTACCTATACCAGAAAAGTTCCTTCATTTATTTATTTATTTATTGAATTTTAAATTAGATGAATAAAAGACGGAACAGGTGTTATATACTGGTCATATATGTCAGCACCGGGGTATTTAACTGGCGCCAAAGTGACGATATTTTGCTTGATATGGTAACCTGGATCTCGTTGTTTATTTATTAATAAATTATTTATTTTATTGTTTATAAATTGTTTATAAATTTAAATAAACTTTAAAAAATATAAACTTTTATTGTTTATAAATTGTTTTGTTATGTAGTTTTTAATTGAACTTTTTTATTTATTTATTGTTATTCCCTTTTTAATAATATTACACAGTAACTAATGAGGTGCGTTTCATTCGGGCGTTGTCATTAAACAATTAACAAATAAGTACCACGTACGATAGCGTAATATATACATAGATTTTCAAGCATAAATTATTTTTTTATTTATCTCTATCACGTGTAGCTTGATTACGAAAGGTTAATCCGCTTGCCCTTAAAACAATGTAAAACGTTCAGTATTTGTTTCCATCTAATGTTCCATAACAAAATTAAAACCTCCTCTTTAGAAAAATAAATAAAATAATGTAAATAAGAAACAAATTTAACAGACATGTGATTGAACCACGCGCTTAAAGCACCGAAATGATCGGAAAGACTGACGTAAGTCGCGAAATCTTGGATTAATTACTCCTGGCATGCGGTGACATGTGAAAGTATCACTTTTAATAAATTTTAAAACTCTATTTGATTGCATAATCGATATTTTTCATATAAAAATTCTTTTTGATGTTAGTGGGCAATCTAAAGTATATATTGCATATAAAAAAATATTAGTTTTCAATTAAATAAAAAATGTTTTCACCTACATTCTTTAACCCAAGAAGCCCGGGTACGATCACCTAGTTACTTTAATTGCTGGTTGTTCCTCTAACAACCAATTCAGATATAGGGTTAATGACGCGAATTCAATTTTCACTGCGGAGGCTCTGGCGATGGGCACGGCTCTTGACGAGTTGGTTCCAGCGGCCTCTTCCATCATAATTCTTACTGACAGTTTATCAGTGTTATCTGCGCTGCAGTGTGTCAATTGGCGGTCCTCCAAAGTGATTATCTGGCTGCACAATAAAATACAGAGAATGGCTGACCACATGATGAATATTGAGTTCTACCATGTTCCTGGCCACCGGGGGATTCCCCCAAATGAAAAAGCTGACAGACTGGCCTGAAGTGTCACCGAGGCTGACACCTTGCTGGACTGGGTTTCACCAGAAGACATATACCGCTCAGGCAAATCAAATATCAGGAAGCAGTGTGATCAGAGTTTCTTAGCTAGCAAATACCAACAGTCACATGGCAATATCCCCAGCATCACGTAGTCCCACACATGGGCTTTGAATACATACTGATACACGTACAGGACATACTGATTTCCAGGCTTATGTGTAAGATGGTGATCACCCCGGCTACGTTAGCTCGTTTTGGGTTGGCGGATGATGGTAACTGTAGTGTATGTCATGTTCCTGACTCGTTGGAGCACACTCTTTTTTTTTTTGTATAAAGTATCGACAACAGCGTGCTTTATCTTGGAACGTTTCAACTTTAAATAGTGATTGTTTTCGGTCTTTTCCGATCTTTCTGGATAAGTTTGTCTCATCTGGTGATTTTCGAATTTCGGCTATGGCTTTTTTGCATCGTATTAATCTTTTTTAATGATGTCTTTTCATGGGTGTTATTTTGGTTTGATGGATCATTTGAGACGACATCCATGCCGCTATAGGTCTCAAAGCACACCCCCCTTCAAAGTTAAATAAATGTTTGCTGTATCTTTTAATTTGAACTCTTTTTTTTATGTCCGCAGACGATAATTTGAGGCAACAATTTGCGATTAACCCCTTGGGGACGTGCGACCAATATACGTGCCACGTAAGGTGCTCAGAATCCGTGATTATTCTCACCATTAAATATAATAAATAATTTCACCTGTTTTTTTCTGGATAATTCTCGAATAAGCGCAAAGAAAATAATAACAACATTTAAATCCTACTGATGACGACCTTGTAATGTTTGAAAATGTTCTAATTTTTTTTAATGTATTTTAAGATATTTTTAATTTGTATTTTAAATATCTTTATATTATATTCATGCACCTGGAAGTAATTTTTGTACAATTATTTGTGCTTTTATATGTATTTTAATCAGTAAATTTTTATTGTACATTTTCCTTATTTAATACGAGCATTTTCCCGGTTCAACTAGGCAAAAATTTCTGTTTTGAAAAACCGGTGATAAAATATTAAAAACTCTGTAAAAGACGCTCGTCCCTAAGTGGTTAAGCTATAATAGAAAAACTATGAATGAGAGCATCGCAGAGAGAATGCAAGAGTATTATGCAGCTATGATTTTCTATTATTTTAAATTGCGGCTAAATAAAAAAAAAATGCCTTCAACGTGTACAGTTATAAGCATATGGAAATAAAACTCCATCTCGTGCCACTGTAAAGTGCCATGTCTTGCCTAAATCGGCGCTCCAAATGCTCTAAACAACAGTATTTTAAAGTGATTTTTTTCGCCTTATCTAATGGCAGAATTATCTGCAATTAAAGATGGCGAAATAAACTGTAAGAAAATAGTGGTGTTGGAGACATGATTTACGCGGGACACCAGACAACACTAATTTAGAGGTTTTTACAAAATTTAGAAGAGGTCGAAATTCTCTCTAAGATGAAAAACACACTGGGAGACGTTTGTCATCTGAAGCTGAAGTCCCAGAAAAGTGTCGGCAGCATAAAAAATATTAATTGCTGATAATTGATATAGTTACTAAATGACACAGAAGGAACTTAACGTATCTAACCTCGCTACAAAAGTATATTGATTTTGGATGGAACTACTTTGAACACTCCAAAGATTTTTTAAATGTAACTTGTACTATTTAGAGGTATCTTTAAAGTTTCAGTGTGACCAACGTGTTGCTATTTGAAGTCCTAACTAAATTTATAATAACGAAGGACATACTTGTATTTAAGTATGGAAAACTATTTAAAGTTTTGTAATTCGATTATATTCCGTATAAATAGCGTTTTGGATATTGCATTTTATTTTACTGATCTTTCCATTTGAATATATAATTCATCGTGTTCTTGTTATGATATTCACTACTTCCTTACAAAAATATTTATAGTGTGATATTTAGTTCTCCCTGTCACAGACGTCAAATGAAGTACATTTTATTCTTATTAAAATAAGAATAATTTTCTTTTCGTGTTCAGTTATAACTGTTACGCGAGTAACAAGATATCTAATCTCTTGTGCTGTCATATTCATGCCTTGTTCATTCACCATTCATTTTTTTGCTACTACAACTCAGCATAGCTCAAATATCATAATCCGGAGTCATGCGTTGGAGTTGAGATAAATCATACTAATGTCGTGATTAAAAGTAAATGTTTGTTATAATGTTTCAGTTTTATTGCTGTTGAAGACGCCTATAATTTTTTTCACTTTATGAGCTTTTAATGGGTTATAACATTGGAATTTTAACGGACAAATGATTTTATAATTTGAGTGCAACAGGTTTTATATATTTCCATTCATTTATAATAATCTTCATTTAAAGTGGGAGACTTAGGAAAATATTTTCTCGGAAAATATTGTTTACAGGTTTTCTCTGCATAATAAACAAAATCTTTTTGTTAAGGTAACGGGTTTTTTTTTCTGTAAATGTAACAGAAGGTAACTGTTAATAAAAGAGAAAAATAAGAATGTCGGAAGTGATACCAATTTTTTTTTTGTAAATTTTACAGGTCTTTTCTGTAGACGCAAGATATATATCTGTTAAAATAACAAGTTTTTTTCTGTACATATAACAGTATTTCACTTCATTCTTTTTAACTCATACTGACTGATAAAGATTTCATACGAATTGAAACTTTCTAAAACAAATGAAAATTGTTCAGACCGGGAGTTGAACCCAAGATCTCTTATAAGTTGACAATATTCTGCATATTGAACTATCTGGACAGACAGTCAGCAGACACATTTCACTCAGAAAACCTTATTGACAAGCGTTATATTATTAGCGTGTGGTGTTCCAAGTAGACAGTTCATCAGAAAATACCGCACTTCATGAAAATCTATTAGACGGTGAATACGTAGGTGCACTTTAATAATTTTTAACTCAGCATTGCCTTAAAAATAATAAAGTGTAGTGTTTTTTTCACTCTATAGGTGACTGACACCTGAATTTTGCCGTCAAACTTCAAAATTGCTTCGTTTCTTTTCATTTAAATATGCTCATTGTCCGGACCTTATTGTCGTATGAGCAAACGGGAAATATTCCTTTGCGCCGCTAACACATGAAGTCAAGTAGATAGATTTTTTGTAATGGGTCATTTTGCGGCTGTGAAGATTTCATGAAGGCCGCAACTGAATCTTTATTTTTAAAGCAAACACTTCTCACTATTGGCGGTAAAGTTTCTTTTTACTTATTTAGTTAAAGTTTCTTATTCCATTACAGTAATTCGAGACTTTATCTTCTCACATAATGTTAGTTCTTTTATTAAAAACTATCTATATCCCACACAACACATACGTCCAGATTATATTCAGTTTTCATCTACTATTTCCGAAATACGTCTATATATGTAATTTGGACGTATACAGCCAGCTAAAATACGTTCAGAATTTGTTGAATGTTTGACATAGACGTAACTACGAAATAACTACAAAATATGGACACCAGTTTAAGAACATAAATTGGATGAAAACGCAACTAATCCAATTTTCGTCAACTCCCAAACTAAACCTTCACCTGTTTGTCCAATTTTCTGTTTTAATAACTTAAACTGGATGGAAACAGTACTAATCTAATTTTCGTTAATTCCGGGACAAAAACCTGACCTCGTCATGTACGGACATAATCTGGACAAAAACTTAACCTATCAACCGCCATCTTAAAATGGCGGCATATACAGACTTAGGCCTCATTGACCGAAACTTGTATTATTTATTTTTGTTTGTTTTATTAATTTTTTATACAGCTTTCAACAAGTAAAGAATTTAATGCATTGTTTATTTTTACCAGACTGTCACTTTGTAGAGTTACGCTCCGCATCAATCAATCAACGTGTGGCAAAGCCGCCTCAAGACTACAAGCCAAACACAAGGTTTCGTGACGTCACGACGCGGGGCTTAGATCAGCCGTAGAGAGCACATGCGTTATTAAAACATATTAATTCTTTCCTCTATATTTCAACTTATTATCACAGCATATAGAAAAAAAAATAAAAACTTATAGTTTAAAGACGCTAATTAAGTGCTTTTTAATCAATTTCGATCACTCGAAACAATAATAATAACGATAACACAAAAACAATATTTATGAAATAATACCACTGTGTCAATGAAAATGTGCATCAGAATTAAAGTTACATAAAAGAAAATTCGTTCGTTAATGAAAAGAAAATCCCAAGTGTTAAATTTATTTTAGTAGACAGTTTCTATTATTTATTCTACTTTGAAATTTAGAAGCAATATCAATTTGGTATATATTCAAAAACAAGACATTATACATTATTACATACATATATATATATGTAAATATAAATTTGTAGTTTAAACACATAAATCGAATTATTTTGCTTTCAGTTATTTCAAAATAAATAAATAACAATAAGTGTGCCAATCAAAACCCACATTTAAAAATTAAATTAAAGTGGAAGAAAAGTGAATGTTAAATGAAAACAAATTCAAGTTATGTTATATTTTTATTTTAATCGGGCTTGAAATTATACAGTAAATATCCTATTAAATATTAAGTGATTTGAAACCTGCATATAATAAATAGTAAAATTAAAGTATACATGAAATTAAGTATTCTTATAAATAAATTTTCGTACTGTAAACTTTACTTATCAGAAATGGGTAATTTTCACATAAAATCCATTAAATTAAAAACCACAAAACTGTCATAATACTAAAACAACACAAGTTCATGAAACAGAAAATTATTATTTAGTTTTGTATTAGTTTGATATATTATGTAAGGTATAAAAAAGTGTATTGACATATGAAGAAAAAAATAAAAGAAAGAAAGAAAAGACTTTCATCAATTGGAATTAAAATATTCCTAATTTATGTTCATTTTCCTCGAATGTTTAGGTAATAGCTGATAAAAAAAAAAACATCGAAAAACACAAAAACCTTCCACAAATATAAATATTTCATTTCCAAAATAATGTTGTGTGGGTTCTTAAATGTTTGTTCATATCTTTTAAGCTTAAAATAATCAATTTTTATGAGATGAAAAGTATTTCCTGACTAGATTTAAAAGTAAATTTATAATTATAGAATAATAATTTTATTTATTGTTACTTTTAATTAAACATTAAAATGTATATGAAAACACATAGGATTTTTGCGAAGAAGGTGTGGGGGGGAGGGGGGGGGGGCAACTACTGTTTTGCATAAGGGTACTAACAACCCTTCCTCTAGTCTTGTAAATAAATTGTTTACATTTGTGGCAAAAATAGGGAGATTCAAAAACATTATCCCCATAGCTCTATTTACGCAGTACATAAGCATTTATAATTTAACAAAAAATTATAAAAAGAATTTTTATTAAGATAGCAAACGTTTAAGATTAAAAAACAACAATAAATTGATACATGTATATCGATCGGGGTTTGCTTTAAAAGAAGTAAACAACATAAAAATGCTATGTATTCACTATTACTTTTATGAAAATTTCTGAACAAATTAGAAAGAGAGGATGGTGTAACAAAATACAAATTAAATGATATAAGTCTTGACACGATTTAGGGATGTTTGCCATTTTAAATTATTGGTCTATGTGGAACGAAACAGGACTACAATAATATAGTTTCGTTTTGAGAAATGGTATTACTGATAGAATCGTACTAGGATTTGCTAGTTAATTTATTTCAAAGAAATTAAAAATAAAAGATTTTGAACACAAGAAATAAAAATTGTGCTGATAGCATATAAATATAATTTGAAAATAAAACTTACCTTGAAAAGTTATCAGGCTGAGTAAAACACACGTGCACGTAAAATAGAAAGATACAAAATTCAAATGTTCGGGGCTGGCGCGTTGGCAGTTAGCCAGCCCCAGGCTGTGACGTCACACGTGGGGGGATGAAGGGCGTGTCTGGCTTGTAGTCTTGAGGCGGCTTTGCGTGTGGAAGATTTGTTTATCTCATCGCGGAAATCAAAGCCATGCGGAAATAGTGAAAATGAGTGTGAATGCAGGTAAGTAAATTGACTTTGTTTTCTAGATTTATTGTGTTTGTGTGCATACTTTACATAAAACATTTCTGTCACGGATTGGCGAAAATCGTGGATTTTTTCCCCGCAACTGTTTGTTGAATTTTGTGTTTTCCCACAACAGGCTGAAGAATTTCATGATTTGTTCTCCATGATAAACTGACGAATTGCACGAGTTTTTCATATGACCAGTTGTCATTTCACAATCTTTTTAAATGAAGAATTTGGTGATATATTTTTTTTTCTTTTTTTTTCAGCCATTGAGTGCAAATTTCACAATTTTTCCTAAGACTGAATGGTGAATTTTCTTGAAAATGAGGATTTGAAATGTTTTGCGATGTACATTACATTTATAAGCATATTCTGCTTTGATGGTATATATATACATATATATGAAATACAAAGAAACTTGCAAGCTGATGTTAAACCTATGGAAGCATTGTTTTCAAATTTGTGAAAGTAACTTTATATATATATATAAAAAAATCTACAACCAAAATTGAAAAAGTAAACACTAGCCCGGTTAGAATTGAATCCTCAGCTATTCTAAGCAAGGCAAAAAATCATTTAAAACTATTAATATGCAAGTGAGAAATTTTAAAAAGAACGCTCCCAGAGGTTTAACATTAGCATTCCAAACTTCTACGTGTGACTAGTGTAGGCTCTAAATGCTCAAGCTAATGTTAATCCTATGGGAGCATTGTTTAGATACATCTTGCTAGCATTTTAATTATTATTAAATGATTTTTTTTTTTTTTTTTTTTGCATAGGTTACCTGCGGTCGATAATTTTTATTGTGCATGAGGAGGAGGGGTGAGGGAGGGGCGCCAAAATCCATGTTTGCTCTAGGCGAACCTAGGCAAAAAAAAGCCTAGTTTCGGCCCTGATATTATCTGTCACATTTGACTATAACTGGGCCATATGTGTCACAAAATGTTATAGTTAAAAACATCTTAATGTTATTTTAATGTCATATTATGCTTTATAATGTCGCGATAAATCCTGGTTGATTGGTGATTCATTCTTGTAATAATGAATAATGTAATGGTGTAATAATGTAATTTTATGTTATGAAGCATTCAGGGTTCGTTGATATATATCATGATATATATCTTGATATATATCTGATTTTTTAAAATATCAAGATTTTTGATATTTTCGATATTTTCAAATTCTTTACATTTATTTTCAAAATATCAAGATGTTTGATAGTTTGTATATTGATATTTATTTTCAAAATATCACCGTACAAGGTAATTTTGATATTTTTCACATTCAAACCAAGTGTAAATGAAATTTTCACCTGTTATTTCACCAGTTGACAAATTTTGTGGGTTTTTTATTTCCTTATGACCGATTGGTGAAATTCTCAGTTTTTTTTTTAAATTTTTGCAGAAGTTTGCAGATCTTTCTTGTGACTAATCCACAAATTTCATGATTTTCTTTTACATGAACAGTTGGTGAATTTCTGAATTTTTCCCTTTGACTTACTGGCAAAACTCTCAAGGTTTTTTTTTTTTTTTATGCGATAAATCGATGGATGAGTATCTTGATTTTTTTTCATGCATCTGATATATTTCACGTTACTTCCCTTAAACCAAATAATTAAATTAATATTTCTTATAATCAATAGATATAAAATAATTAAAATGAGCCACTAGGTGCATAAAGGGCTGCCGACTCCTGCCAAATTGGCCTGGAGTCAACACTATCTTTACATTACTGAATAGCTATGTTCTTTTATAGTACAATGCACATAAAACATTGATTGTGGAAAGCACATTTATCAGGTGCTAATTTCTTTTGTGAACAAGACAATTGATCTATGCTTGATTCTCGATCAGAGAAGAAAACAAATTAATCTAATGTTGTTATTTTTTTATGTGTGTGTGTATGAGTTAAAGTAATCACAATATTTGCAAAATTCATGCATTTTAAAATTGCTTTAAAATAAGATTATACTGGATCCACTCATTTTTTTTTCCTTCTTTTTCACCCAGTAGATACAAGCTTCTTGTCTTTGGAAAAACAACTGTTTTGTGGATACATATCATTATTGATTGAATAAAAGGTGACTCAGCAGGACTCAACTCTTTTCAAGCAGGATTTAACTTTGAATAAGGTAAATTTTCAGTTAAAGTCCATAAATGCTGTTATTAAATAAATTTTCAATTTATATGTCTGTGGGTATTTGATTTTACAATTGTCAGCTTGCATAAAAAATGAATAATGAGGTACTTTTATGTTAGCCAGGTGCAAATTATGTTAACAGAATTTGTTTTTTCTTTGCCAGTAGCAACTTTTTTTCCCCATATAGTAAATATTAGAAACAACGATTAGAAATTGGAATAAAATGTTTTGGTTTGTGTTATTGTTTCTTATTAAACCTTTGTACTTCAACTGTAATGATGAGTGAAAAAAAAATCTTTTGTTTTATTTTATTTATTATTTACAACTCAGTTTAAATATTTTTTTTTATATCCCTAATCTCTTTTCTTATATTCTGTTACTATATAACACCATCTGTGTGTGAATGTGTCTATCTATCTACTATAAATTCTAATGTGATATTATGTTTAAATTTTTTGATTGAGATACTTAAAGAAAGAACTATTTAAATTTAAATTATTCAATTTTGTGGCGGGCAGCATTACCCACTTACAGCACAGTGTATAATCTCAGTTTCGGAAAACATATATTTATAACTCATAAAAATTTCTGTTTGGAGAATAAACAGTATATTTTTTAAGGTTAAATTAAAATATATTGGAAGTTAGTATAAAAAAAAAAAAATTGAAGCATTTCCATTTTTATATAATATTTTAATGCCAATATTTTATGTAGTCCTTGGATACGTAAATTTAAAAACATAAAACAATTTTACATGCCTGGGGGTTGGGATTTCAGCAGGTGTAGCGTGCCTGAATTTTAAGGTTTAGCCCACAAACTAATAAAAATGTTGATATTAAAAATAATTGTTTAAAATTGTGAGAGTGAATAGTTAAATGTAATGCAATTATAAAAGTTCAGGGATGGCAAACCTTTTCACATTTGCATGCCAAAGGCTTCCAAAAATATATTTTATGTAACTGTAATGTGCCAACGACACCCCCCCCCCCTGCCTTATAAAAAAAATAATCAATAAAAAGTAATGAATCAAAATTACTTGTAATTAAGGATGGAACAAATAGTGATGTGGCCAAATAACCGAATACTGAATATTCGGCAGCCTAATACCAAGTTTCTTTTCCAACAAAGAAAATAACTTTTGATTATATATACATACATAGTTTAAAATTTTAAAATGGAAAAAAGAATTAAAAACAAATTTATGTTCTATTAATAATCTGTTTAAATTTCTTTATTACTTGATTTAGGGTGAAACCCCCAGTAACTGACACATTAAAAATTATTCTTCAAATCACTATTACAAAATTTTAAATCTATTCTACCTTTTTTTTTTTTTTTTTTTTTTGAATGGATGGTAGAAATACATTTAAAAATTACTGTTGACAAAATTTTGAAAAATTTTATATTGTATTATTAAAAATAAATGTTTTTCATAAATATGGTGAATAACTTCAGTAACTGACATAACCACATTTTGAAAAACGAATAACTGACACAAAATGAGCCAGTGTTTCACACTTTACTTGCAACGAAAAAAAAAAAAAAAAAAAAAAAAAAAAAAAAAAAAATTATGCTTTAAAAATACTTTAATATTTATTATAAAAAGAAATTAATTAAACTTTATATATGATATCAATATCATACTACAGATGTGTCTCTCTTTTCATGTTTTAAATTATTAGTAATGCAAGTATTCAATAACTGACATTTATGCACCTGTAAACTGACAAATGGTGTTAGGCTCTGATAGGACAACTTAAAATGTAATGGTGTTGATTACAAGATAAATTTATTATGTTTTTTTTGTTTTGTTTTTTAAGCAGTTCAAAAAGATTTCAACTTTCTTTAATATTACCAATAATTAACTCCTCTGTCGGAGACTGTTGAAAAGAAATTGATTCACTCACCGGCCTTCCCAGTTCAGAGGTGAAATGTTTCAATGCTGCAGAATTGCCGTTCATAGTAGCATAAATAACCAGCAAACATGTAACACAATTTACTTTTGCATTCATAGAGACCACTACCAGTGGAAAATTGGATAACTAAATTTAAGTAAATTTGAATTTTTTGTTTTTATTATGGATTTCAGTTACATCACAAATTGTGATGCAATACCCTATATATCAAACCCTAATTATAACATCCTCTATTAATTTTGTAATAAGTTCCTCTGAATTGCAGTAGTTATAAAACTTGATATATTAAAAAAATCATAATTTGCAGAACAAAAAAAAAAAAAAAAAAAAAAAAAAAAAGTTTATTTCATGCATTGTATAGTCCCAAGAAGGGATAGATATTAGAATTTTTCTTCTACTGCTTCTACAGTAAATGTTAGAGTTTTGCCACAAATATGTTTAAACCAATTGAACTTAAAGAAATAAAAATAAAATTCGAACAATATGATACTTAAACTAATCTAAAAACTTACATTCCATTCAAATGAAATGGAAATAAAGCTGAAACTTTTTTAAAGGTTTGCATTTTCCATGTATCTTTGTAATTTAAGTTTTTAGGGTAGTTTAAGTATCCTATTGTTCGAATTTTATTTTTAAAAATTCATTTGGTTTAAACATATTTTTTGCAAGACTTTAACATTAACTGTAGAAGCAGCTGAAGAAAAATTATAATACAGGACTCCCTCAAATCTGCAACCGCCTAAAATCCGCACATCATCGCAGATGTAAACAATGAAAATTTCAGTTAAGCTGTAGATGCAAAGTAACAGGATTTTTTAGTTTTATATAATTTCATATGTATTTTAATATGTAATTCTCGATAATATGATGAGACTAAACTCGTTGTTTTTCATGAAGGAAATAAAAATTTATTACTGAAAAAAAAAAAGAAGGATATTGCTGATATCAATGCTAGTCAGCCTTTTAACCAAATATATATATGTATTAATTTTTTTTTATAGTTATTAACACTGTTAAACCTGAAATAAAATTTCCTTACTTTTTGATTTTGATGTGAATTAATAGGGTTACCTTTATGAGGAAAGTGTCATTGAATGATTCAAGGAAAATGTATCTCATTTTTTATTGCATATTTAATTATACATTATTAATTATTTATTTGACCTTTACCTTTAATAATTTAATCATTTTTTTAATTATATTACTTTTTATCATTTTAGTTTATTACTTTACTTAATTATTTTAATAT
Organism: Maratus speciosus; assembly: GCA_963932465.1. Lineage (NCBI taxonomy): Eukaryota > Metazoa > Arthropoda > Arachnida > Araneae > Salticidae > Maratus > Maratus speciosus. The sequence goes on from OZ010786.1 coordinate 524,692,159, forward strand.
TTTGCTTTAATTCAAACATCCATTATACATTTGATTGCATTATTACATTCAAATTATTGTCTAAAAAATGTTAACAAACCAGAAATCCACAAAATTCTGAAATCTGCACAACCTCTGGTCTCAAGCTGCGCGGATTTGAGCGAATCTACTGTATCTATACCTTCTCGAGCATATAAACAATGTGTAAAATAATTTTTTTTTTGTTCTGCAAATTATGTTTTTGTTTAAAGATATATATGACTGATATATGATATAAATATTTACTTATATGGCTCATATATGAGCATTTGGCTTATACATATTGTGCATGATGTTTGTATGATGTATATATAAGCTTGGTGATGATCTTTAGCAAGTTTGAAACTGCTACCTTGACATAATTGTAATTGAGGAGGCTGCTATAACGAGAAAGCACCAAATTTTATTTGATTTTTCTTTTTTTATCCTTACTTTATATAAATATAGATCTTTAAATACTCAAAATAAAGGACACAGTTGAACATTATAAAGTACTTGACTTTTATGTATTTTGTAAACATTGCATCAGTAGTTGTTTGTTTAAAAAAAATAATAAAATTTGATAAATAAATTAAACACTGGCTAGTAATTTTTAAAAATACATAATTTTTTTTTTTTAATATCATTCAAAGCTGGATGAAAAAACTTCATTTTATTATGAAATAATACAAGATGTCTGATGATGCTACCTGCAAGCAAAAATTAAAACTAAAATTAAATTATTTTTAATTTGCATCTAACATTATGAATTATTGATATGTGCTATTAAATACAATCCATCTTTTCATTTTAATGAATTATTATTCTTTTTATTTATAGGCTTTGAAGCTGCTGTCTGTTAAATATAATGAAAATAAGTCTGAGAAGCATTAACGTAGAACAGAGTTTTCCCCAAACAGTTTCCTCAGGATCATCCTGCCTACTTTATAGTAATGAAATATAGCATCCTTTTTGCCTTTCAATGAAAAATATATTTTATATATGAATTGTAAAAAGAAAATATTGTTGTCAACAAGAGCCAGATTGGAAAATAAATAAATAAAACTTCATTTTTGAAAGTATTTCTTGCATCTTTATTGTATATTCCTTTATAACAATGATAATATATGTACTCAGTTCACTAAAGATTTTGAATAATTTTAAACTAAAAGTTTATACATAATTTTTAACCATATTTTATGCATGAAAATATTTGATAAATTTCATTTTTAATGCTTAAGCAAAGTTTAAATAAACTTTGATTTCAAAACATTACTTAAATACACTGAATGTATTGTTTTTGTTATTTTATAATATGCTACAAATAATCAGGTTAATCTGAAATACATTTGATAATTTACATATTTAATTGTACAAAATGTAAATTCATTTATAAATGATTATTCAATATTTAATTGAATATATGATATTTAATTAAGAGCACAGATTAATTTTTTAAGACTTAGTTTGGTGATAACATAAATAAAAATCAGTATTTAAATGAATAAGTTTTGGTGATGTACTAAATTTTGTACTAGTACTCGTATCTTTGTTTTACAATAATATATAGTGTATAACAATATGCAATAATATTTTAAATTTACCCCCCCCCCCCCCCTCTCCCAATGGCTTTTCAAAAGAATTTTCCTTTTAGTGAGTCTTGTAAACACTAACTCCCTAACACTATTTCACAAAGTTAGCTTAAACTGATTGATATAATTAAAAATATATTTTTTGAAAGCTATTTATAATGTATATGAAACCATTTTACTGATATTGTATTCTGGCATGTAACACATACGTATACTGTTAGATTTAATTTTTGTATTTTTTTATTATAATCGCCATATGTTGTGCAGATTGTTGTTTGATTGTTTGCAAAAACTTTCATGAGATACATAGTGAAAAATAAGATGTAAATTATTTTAAAGTACAATACTATTATTTTTCATGTACTCTAATAGCAACATTTTTTAAATATAAATAACATGTTGATTAAATCAAAAGTCTTAGTTCTTATGATCATATTTTTTATAATTTATTTTTAAAATTGATGCATAATGTGCACCTATAAATTTTGATAATTTTTCTTCTATCAAAAGTTATTGTTACATACCAGAATATACAGTATGTATTTTTACATTAATCAGTGAAAAGTCAATTACTAAAATAAATGAAATGGAACTATTTTTTTTTTTAATAATCCATGCATGAGTAATGGAAGGTTAAAAGGTTAATCTTGCAGTCCAGGGATATATATATATATATATATATATATATATATATATATATATATATATTTTTTTTTTTTTTTTTTTTTTTTTTTTTTTTTTTTTTTTTCACATAAGGCAGTAGGTCTGCATATGAAAAACAAAGTTTGCGCTCGTATTACATTTTAAATTTCTTTAATGATATTTCAAAATATTGTTTGTTATTATTATTAAAAATGTAAAATAATTTTTTTGCACACCTGGCAACAAATGCAAATTTCAATGTGTAAAATTTTATTCACAATACATAAAAGTTGTTAGGGAATATCGCATTTTCTTCCATGAATTAGCAGCATTTGAAAAACTCAAAATTTTCAATTGCTTTGATACATTCCATTCTTAAGGGTAACCATCCTTAAAAGGAAAATTATATTCCCTGTTAGAGCTATTTTAATTCAAGTGAAAAAAAAAAAAAGTGGAGTAGTTGAATTTACAAAGAATTTAAATGATTTAATTGAATATATGATATTTAATTAAGAGCACAGATTAATTTAAAGAAAAAAAATAAAAGAAAAAATCCATTGTTCACAAAATGTAAAGCTTTGCAGTTGACGATATTGTATGCTAATGAATAATATAATAAAATTGCTAAATACAACGGCAAAATTCTACGAGTTCTAGCCATCACTAATTTGATTTTAAAATCTTCATCTGATTTAATTACAGATATATGTTATTAAGTAAAGCAAAGATTTCCATTAAAAATTAGTGCTAGCTAAAAATTGTAGCAGTTGACAGCTATGCAAATATAGGACCTTTTTAGAAGCATTATCATCACCAATGAAAATGTAAACGAAAACCAAGATATATATATATATATTTTCCAGGAGAAATAGTATATAAAATAAAAATGTGAAGAGTAAAAATAGCAGAAATGCATAGATTTCTAGAATCTAGAAATGCACAAAACATAAAAGCCAGTATGCTGATAGGTATCTTACATTTTTCATTTCCTTATTATCCATAGAAAGTTTCTGATAATGAAAAATAAGATTGTAAACATTAAAATGTGTCATTTCCTTTTACTAAAATAAATGTTCTGGAATTAGTAAACTATTTTTATGGCATATATACATGCCATAAAAACTGTTTACTATATGAAACCGGTTTTTGTTCAAATTTAAATGCTTTCATTTGGCCCAAACAAAACAAGCACCTGGAACAGGGACCGAATTCATTAACATCACCTGTGCATTTTTTCTCTAAATGAAAGTGATCGGCTTATGTTTAAGCATTCTGAAGTAGCATTTCATTGTATTATGAATTAAAAACTGTATTACTAAAAATTTTCTTCTTTTTTCGTGAAAGAACGTAGTTGTGTTTGGGCCGAATGTAGCGGATTAAAGTCTGGTATAGCCTCTGTTTTTCAAATCATGCTATAGCATATACTTTAGGAATTAATATATTTTCTTTAAAGATCTTAGAAAATTAAAAGTATCATAAAAAAAAGTTTATTAGCAATATGTATAAAATATATATGCTTTTACTGATTTATATGAATGAGTCCTGGTAAGGAATTAATTTAAAATATTTAAGTATTTAATTTGATTTTGGGGGAAAAAATTCTAAGTAAATTTCTATCAAAATTATTTATATTAAAAACTTTTGTTATTTCAGTTTTTTAATATAACGTCATCCTTGCCTAGGGGAGATAACAGATTCGTCTCATTTTGGTCCAAACTACGTATTTTGGATCAATAAACACATTCAGATTAAAGCTAAAAGGGGTCTATATTTCGTCCAAATGTGGGTGGTATTTTCGGATGTAATATGGACAAATTTTGGACGCCTATATTAGAGCCAAAATTCGTGTGTATTTCGTCCGGATGGAGGTATTTTTTGGACGTAATATGGACAAATTTTGGCTCATCCGAATTTCGTTCATTTTATGTTCATTTTATGCTCATTTCATGGCCCAAAAGACGTACTTCTTACGTAAAGGGGGGTGACATTTGGACGTAATTTGACGAAATTTAGTTGAAGTCCGGAGGACTTTTAGACTTCAATTGGACACGTCCATTCATCCAAATTACGTACTTTAGGCGAAAATTGGACGAATCTGTGTGTGGGATATTTAAAACGCTAAGCGTTTACTTTCGACAGTCCGTGAAAAGAAACTACTGCACTAAATTACACCATCTATATATTTAAAACGCTAAGCGTTTTCTTTCGACAGTCCGTGAGAAGAAACTACTGCACTAAATTACACCAATCTTTTTTTAAAATGAAAGATATTTGGTCACAGATTTGTTATCGTCCATTCGTTTGTTCGAATATTTTATTAATTAGCTGTAATTTTAAATTAAAATTCTACAGTTGGGCATGCGCAGTACATAAGTACAAATCTGCCTTTGGAGTGACGCGATGCACATGCGCAAAGAGGCTCGCTCAGTTCAACTATCACATCACAGGTCGAAGTTGTTTTAAGTTCGTCTGCTATTCGATCTTACTGTAAACAAGCTTTTCTTTCTTTCACAAAGTTGATATTATTTGGCACTTTCAGCATTATTAACAATTAAAAAATGTATTGTGTCTACATTAAGAGCTAGGTACAATTTATTTCGGGGGTGTCATATTGTTTTTGTCATATTACACACATAAGTTAAACACAGTGATTTGAGGCTAAAAGTTATGGAGTGTGATCCGTCTTATGAATTGCCAATAGTTAGACACGATGGAAACTAGCATATTAAGCTGCAGCTACTTCTTTGAAAAAAATAAGGTATTATAAATATTAAAACGCAAAACTATTTCTGTGACATCAGAACTCAAATTCGAGACATTCGTATGCGTCAACTGTTTTTCAAACCTCTTCAATTTAGAAGGAAGTTAAACGAGTTCTCGCTAGCGTAGCGGGTTAACGCAGTACTTTATTCTTTGAATTTTTGCAGAGGACGCAGGTTCGAACCCAAGCATGGCAAAATGTGTAATATTTTTGTCGGTAATTCATTTCAATAATAGCATATTTTATTAGGAAGAGAAGTTATAGGATTATTATTATTATTATTATTATTATTATTATTATTTGAATGCTTTATAATTAAATAAAATTTAACACCCAATAATATTTTGAAAAAATAATGATTTTGTATTTAAAATATTTAAGCTAAAATATTTTGCATGTAATTATCAATTAAATCAATTGAGCTGATCTAAAATTTTCGTTATATTTTCTGATCATTATCAAGAATATATATGTGTGTGTTCAGAAAGAAAAGTTTGTCATTCATTTGCGTAAAAAAATAAAACGGAAAATGAAATATTCGTATACGAGCTATAAAAGAAATTACCTTGATATCCAGGTTTAATATTTAAAAATTGTATAAAAATGTAAAATAAAATTCAAGTAATAAAAAAAGTACATTATAAATCGTTAGCTGTATCAAGTTTCAAATTTAGGTTTTTAGAGAATGAGGCAGATATAAAAAAAAAAAAAAAAAAAAAAAAAAAAAATCATGGCAGCTTTTAATGCCCGTGTAGTTTTAATAAATAAATAAATGAAAATAGATATTGTTATTAAAAAATGAGGTCGTAATAAGTAAAAATAAATTCTCTACCCGGTGTTTTTAGCTAAATTTCTGATAAAAAGCAAACATGTTGTAAATTATAAATTTAAAATTCTTTCATTTCATTGAATAGGTTAGACTGGCAGCACCATCTATCGCCTTAAAGAAATAAGAATCATTTATGCAATATAGAAATTCGCCATTTAATGATTAATTTAAAAGCAACTAATTAAAATATCAAGAATTTTTCTAATGAAACATTAAAGTTATTTACCGTCAAATCTCGACGGGCACTAACTAATTTTAAATAAAAATTTCAAAATCAATATAATTTTTTTCTTACAAGTGTGATGCATATCTGGTTTGACTGCGTAATTATTGAACTTTTACTTTGAAACAAAAAATTAAAACTTTTTAGATTAGAATTATTTTTCTCAACTCATTATTTTTTTCAATTAATTTTTGTAAGCGTGTGCCGCTTTCTATATATCAGAATCCTGAGGTTTTAAAATTAGCTACTAGGCCATGCATAAAACTGCTTCGAATATTATCTTCCACAACAATCTTCATCTGTTTCTCCTCAGTTATGAACTATAAGACTTGCATTAATTTTTCCCATAATGAATCATTAATTATCATGCTTATATTTCACAATATTGTCATTATTAAAGAAATTAGTCATGCCCTCTCAGTTCTTTTTACTGATGATGGAACAATAGATATATGAAAATATATTTTTTCTTTTACTGTAATAAATCTTGGGTCATCATCTTATAAATTGCGAGAAGAAAATCTTTTGTTCACCAAACAAAATGCTATCTATTTACACAAGTACTGTATGACCTTATCTAAACAATTCCTATAGCAGAAGGAACTGCTATTTTTCCTTTATAACCGTCATAGAAAATAAAACCAAACAAAGGTCATTGTATTACTAGAAGATTGGAACCAAAAAGAAAAACAATGCCACTAGAAAAAGGTTATCTGTAATGCTGGCTGAATGCATTATTATCCATTTTTTTGTTTTACATACAGCTTCCATTATGAGTGTTTACGATGGAAATTTCTACACGTGGATGCATATTTAAAGCTAGATGAGTGGCATATTCAAATGGTTATATGATATGAAGGAATAATTATGCTGCAGTTTACTGCGCAATATAAATCTTTTTTTAGTTTGTCCATACAAAAACAAAAATATTTTTCTTTTTAATGAGATATGGGAAATAATATTTTCTTCGTAATTTATGTATGAAGATAAGAGCTTCGTAGAAAATTTTTAATCTTGAAGTTTTATTAAATTTACTTAAAAAGAATCACGCGTCAAGTATAGATTATGAAACACTTTCCAACACATTCAGAATAATACAACAAAACTGCACCGTTTATTAAGTTAGAATATTATGTGTAATTCAACCCTATGGAAACGTATAACACATTTCAAAACCCAATTTCAGCTGTTCCCATCTACAATTGGAACATTATCCGAATTTTTTGAGCAGCCCTGTATATGATATATAGATTTGTATCCATTAACTATATGCATGCCAAAATTTAATTCAGTTAAGAAATATACATACCTCAGTTGAAAATTCTCCTTCAGTAATTTCAGCTAATAAAGAGTACGTGAGTAAATGGTACGTGAGTTCTTTTGTGCAGCTCTGTATATGAGGTATAGATTTTACATACAACGAGTAGCATAAAAAAAAAATTAGTTAAATTTAAAAGTGCATACCGAATTTAAATCGCACTTTCAGCAATTATTATTCAAAGACAGTATTATAACAGATCTCTTTTGTGTATCCCTGTAAATGAACGCATAGCATTTATAATGCTATGAATGTCCTATTCTATCGTAATCATCTTGTATTGAAATTCAATGATTTATATCAATTTCAATACATTTGAAATAGCCTAATCTCATTATAATACTCTGCAGACGATTTTCCCTATACCATAATATAATGGAATTGTTTTGAGTGCCCCTGTAAATGAACTATTAATCCCACAACCTACGTACTTCATATACAATACCAAACATACCTAAATAACTTTTATCAATTGCATGAAAATCCGAGTATATTTACGGGAATTAGAGCGTGGGCAGACGGACAGACAAACCGAATGCATAAACACTTTGCAACTTTGTTGAAAAGTGTTAAAAAGTCGACACTAATAAAATTGTTATCAATTGTTATTAGTTTAATGCTATTACAAAAAAAAATATATATATATTTTGAAGAAAATAGTGACAGTAATTATATATTACACACAATCACTCATATTTTGAATCAATTTATTATCAAGTATAGATTATATACATACTACTGGATCTAACACTGGCTTCTCTGGTTACAAAACATAGGTACATAGGTGAACACCATTTCTTTTAATTGAGAAATCTAATAGATATTTTTAATTTAATATATTTTTTCGACTTCTCATTAATAACACCAGAAAGCATTTTTGTATGAAAAATGGGATCTATGTATCCAAAATGAGCTTTAAAATTTATTAAATGCGATACTTTCGTATTACATGCTGCCAAGAGTTAATAACTGAAGAAATCGCAAAAGATCGCAATTTACAGTAGCCTTTTTTATTCTAATTATTTCCGCAAGCTTCGTAATTTTTCTTAAAAATTGTTTAAACAATAAAAGCGAATGTGTCGTCGTTCCTGTAATAACACATGCAATGCACGTTATTCTTGAAATACTGAAAAACAAAAAATAAAGATAATTATTGTTTCTTTTTAGATTACGTTCTACTATTTCCTAATTAGATTTTTATTCATCATGTAAATTAGCCGCACAATTATATTTATAAGTAATTAGGCATTAGATATAATTTTTATTTACATTTACAATTTTTATAAAATACATTTTAAAAATAATTTTACCCATAAAAAATATAATCCACTAACATTTTTGTTTTTATAAAAAAATATATCCCTGTTCAGTTATTCAAAAAATAGCCAAACAAATAGAAAAGGGAGGTGTCTTTATTCCTTATATTACATTACAGTAGTCCAGATTTTTATTGTAAAGTAATTATTTTATAAAATGTTGTTAGATAAATTGTAATATCTTTTAAATTCACATTAAAAATATTCTATTTTAAAACAACAGCGAGATTTCTTTATGTAAAGGGAATTTACATTAAAACTTTGAAAAGATTCGGTATCAAATATTTGCCACAATAAAATCATTTTTAATTTAATCTGAACATGTGAAACTAACTAACTAAATAAATAAAAGGTATGCAGCACATTGTGTTTATCTAATGTTAAAATATTTACTCTTTTTTTAAGTTCAGAATTTTTTTCTTTCATTCTTGGTTTTTGTCTTGGTACATATTTTGGTTCTGGTTAATATTAAACAAATCTTACTGTACTTAAATTCTAATAGATAATAACAATAAATTGGAAGTCAAGATAAACTTATGTAAAAAAAAAAAAAAAAAAAAAAAAAAAAAAAAAAAAAAATCTGTGTGTCTGTGTCATAATAACATTTAAATAACTCTTTCGATATCTTCAGAGATAATTTCGATACTTACTCCAGTCAGAATGAAACAATTTTTTAATAATTCTGGGTTTAAATGAGTTATAATTAATGATGTGACTAACTGTTTATTTATTCATAAATAACAATATTCATAAATCGGAATGTTTATTAAATTTAAAATCTAAGCTAGTAAAATCTTGAACTTGAAATATTTAAAAAAGCACTTGTTTCATTATCGAAGAACTTAAACACAAATCTAAACATTTAGGCATCTAAATGAATATTTAAATTGCATCTCGTCTAGCCATACTTTTACATATTCATTTCAAACAAACAATACTAAAAAAAAAAAATGTATATATAATAAAAAAAGACTTCGTTTGATTCTAAAGCAGCTGGTAATACAACCAGAGAATACGACCTTGTAACAGTTCATCAGCCTAACTTTCAGCAACAGAAAATAAATTGTAAAATACGTCTTTTAAAGAACTAGAGCTGCCATCTAGTGAGTGGTTGAAGGACTGATGAAAGGTATCTTAGCAACCATTAAGGAATTTAGTTATTCTACACTGTGTTATTTCTTTAAAAAGAAAAGTTGAAATATATAAATAATTGACATATAGTAAATGTAGTTATGAAATCAATTATTCAATTTCTCTTTTACTATTATTAAGGGGTCAGTTAACCTTTGAACCAATAAAGTACATGAAAAAGTGACGTCTGTAAGAATTGCAGTCACTCTTTAAATAATTAACTTTTAATTATAAAATTGAAAACACATGTTAGGAGCGATTTATTTTATCAATTAAAGTTGTTAGAAAATGTATACACATATATAGTTTTTTATATTTATTTTTAAAGATAATACAATTTTTTCGAAATAATTATTCTTGGATGCATTGCGCACATGATTTTTCCCATTTGAATGGCTGAAACAAACCAATATTTTTTTTAATGAGTACATATGTAAAGTGTTTTCAGAATGACCTACAATGAAAAAAATAAAGCTTGTAGAACACGAGATTTTTTTTTTTTTTTTTTTTTTTTTAAGTAATTCGAAATATCGGGATTTTTTTTAATACAAAAGTAGTGGTAAGTTCTAAACTTCTTACTTGAGAAATATAATAATAGGTCATTTTGTTCTTCTGTACGTTTAATACATCCACCAAAAATTTCGTGAAATTCCAGATAACCGTTTTTAAGAAATCGTGCGCGCAATGATCAAAATAGCTGTTTTGAGAAAATTAGCTTTAAAAATTGAATCACATGTTGATCATATAGCAAAAGCTCAAAATGTTTTAGGCATAACTTCTCTTCTAATGCGGATTTTTGCGCGGTGTTTGAATTTAAATGTTCCCAAAGAATCATATTTAATTATAATTTATTTAAAAAAAATTCGATTTTTGGACGTTTCAAAGGTTACCTGACTCCTTAAACTTTATTTATAAAAGTGCAGAAAACAGAGAAAAATGTCCGTGTATGTTTTTCAATATGTTTTAAGTTTTAATCGTGTGGGGGGGGGGAGGGGAGGGAATTTTTGACTACTGTAACACATATAAAGTGCTGCAATCAAACAAGCATAATCCAATAATGCATTAAAAAAGGTTTTTATATTTATTTTTATTTATTTATTTATTTTTATTTTTTTGTGTGTGTGTGTGTTTTTTCCACATTGCTGTAAGAGCGTAACTATTAGATGACTTTAAATTATATAACATGTAAAAACACTAAAACCATGTTGAAAAATACACATACCATGCACATTCCAAAATAAAAGTGGGGGGGGGGGGGGGGAGAGAGACAAATAACGGAGAAAAATCTGTAAAATTTTCCTTTAATCTTTAATCAGCACCGATTAATGATAAGATTCGAGATAAAACAAAAACAGTAAATAAAAATATGTTTCCAAATATTAAGGATGAATATAAGGGTTGGGTTGATTTTTGACGGCCAATTATCTACTCGAGGGATATAGGCTCAGGGGGGAGTGCCCTTCGTGGGGGTCTTTCTAAGTTAACCTAACCCGTATTTTCGCATGGAAATCCATGCTTCGAAGAAAACCACGAAAACTCCGAACGATTAGGCCGATGGGCGCGATTGGGATCGAACCCAGCACCTCCCATCTACCAGCTTCGAGAGCAGAGCCTCTCGGCCACTGGTGGGGCCGGATGAATATAAGAGCAGATAGAATTCTTAGGGGTGAATTTAAAAATAAATAAAACCGAAGTTTTATAATATTTAGAGTACGCAAAGTTTTATTATCCCCCACCCCCCTTAATTAATTAAGTTTAATTATATATATTTTTGGAACAGATGTGTTATTATCCCTCCATCCGCCATCTTGGATTTTTTTTTTGGGCGTGAATTAAAAACTGTTTTTTAATTAATAGTTATAATTTTTATATTCCAGTTTTTTTAATATTATTTTAATCTATCAACAATATTTAACCATTGGCGACATTTATTACTTGGCGGAAAAGGAATTTTCACGCAAGAAAAAAATCCAAGATGGCGGATGAAGGGATAATAACACATCTAAGCCATATTTTTTTTTCATTTATGGAAATAAACGATCAATTTTTGATAAAAAAAAAGAGCTTTTACAACTTGAATAAAAACAGAAAACATTTTAAAATTAAAAACTTTCTTTAAAAGCTAAATACAGTTGTTTTTTTTTTTAAATTTAAAATACAGGGAGCGAAATATTTACAAAGTATAATTTTGGAAACCTGAAGCCCATCAGTTCTTGTTTATTTAATCAAAAATGTTATGTTTATTTGCTTTATTTAATCTTGAGTATTTGGGAGATGTATTGCTACAGTGTTTCTGAGGGAAACGGATAAAAAACAATGAAAAAAATTCATAATATAAGAATTAAAAAACATGGATGTTTTTCATTCTCATAAATGTTTTAATAAAGTTCATATTAGCTCCTTAAATTAAAACCAACGATGTCGTACAATATTCAAAGTACAAATTGGAAAGTTTAAACTTTTTCTATGAAATATTTGAAATTTTAAGTTAAATTGCGAAAATTTCATTCCATTTATCGATTTAAACTTTCAAAAAATCCAATTTAAATAACAAGTACTGAAAAAGAATGTTTCTACAACTTGTATATATATATATATATATAAACATTTTATTGTAATAACCTCTTCTTCTTATTTTTATTTATTTTTATTTCTATTTCTATTTGTATTTATTTATTTGTATTTATTTTATTTTATTTTATTTTATTTTATTTTTTGCTTTCTTAAAAGTTAAATTAAAAAAGGGCAAATACAATTATTTTATTTAAAATTTAAAGTTCAGGGAGCGACATATTTACAAAGTACTTTCTGAAATTAGGGAGTCATTAGTTCCTCTTTATTTAATCTAAAATGTTTGTTTATTTGCTTTTTTTAATCTTGTGGTTTTGGGTTATGTATTTAAAAATTAACTTTTTACTTACATATTTCATTTGTTAAGTTAAGGCCCTGTAACACTCACGCGATAAAAACCGCTCGCCAATGTTAATCTTATACGAGGATATATTTTCAAAAATATTTCGTTTTCATTTAAATTATTTATTTTATTTTATTTTTCGAAGTGGATCTCTGCAAAGACATCTTTTTTCTTTTTCAATTTTGTTTGCAGGGTTTTTTTTTTTTTATTTATTTTTTTTTTATGTGGATACTTCCACTTTCGAAAACGGTTTCGAAAGTGAAAGCGTCCTCATAAAATAAATAAAATAAAAATAAATAATAAATAATAAATAGAAACGGCAGTTGTAGAGACTTCTGCTATCGAATGCAAAAAGTAGCATTTAAAAGAATTAAAATGCAAACGAGATATATTTTAAAAATACATCCTACAGGATTAACATTAGTGAGTTTGTGTTTATGTGTGAGTGAAGTAGCCCTTTAGAATTACAAAATTTTTATTCCATTTATCGAATTAAAATTACAAAAAACAAATTTTTTATTAAAGAAAATTAAAAATACAGCTTCTACAACTTGAATAAAGAGAGAAAACATTTTATAATTCAAATTTATAGCCCAAATGCAATTATTTTATTTGGAATTTAAAATACAGCATACACAATATATTTATAAAGCACTTTCTGAAACCAGAGGCTCCTCAGTTATTGTTTATTTAATATAAAATGTTATGTTAATTATCCTTAGGATTTTGGGACATATATTGCGACAATGTTTCTGGGAGAAATGGACAAGAAATAAAACAAGGAAAATAGTAATATAAGGTGAAAAAAAAAAAAAATTTTTTTCTCTCATTAATGAATTGATAGATTTCATATTTGCTTCTTTTATTTAAAAAGTCGGTGTTGTAATATTTAATGTATAAATTGAAAAATTTTAACTATTTATGCTTTTTCATAAAGATAACGAAAAAGAAAGCTTCTACAGCTTGAATAAACAGGGAAAAAATATGATTAAAAACATCCTTTTTAGGCTTTCGTGAAAGTTAAATTTAGAAAGGTCAAATACTTGAATTATTTTATTTGAAATTTAAAATACATGGAGCGAAATATTTAAAAAGTGTTTTCTGAAACCCGAAGCACATCAATTTTTGTTTATTTATTCTAATATCGTATGTTTATTTGCTTTATTTAATCTTGGGTTTTCGGGATATGTGTTTCTACAGTATTTCTGAAGGAAATTGATAAGAAATAATACAAAGAACACAATAATATAAAACATAAAAAGATGGGTGTTTTCCTTTCAATAATGATTTAAAACATTTTATATTTACTTCCCCCCCCCCCACCAAAAAAAAAAAAAAAAAAAAAAACTAGAAAACAGTAATTCTGCTTTTTTAGAATTTAGTGTCCCCCCCGATGAAAAAAAATATATGTATATATGAATAGTACAAAACATATTTCAATTTTAAGACTTAAAGCGCACACTTTTATTTTATGTAAAATGACGTCATTCGCACCCGCTTAAGAATTCCACATTTACGATCCATTCTTAAGCATCTACAGTAAAGCAAGCATAGGATGTCACTATCGCAAAATAATGCACAAATGCAGCAAAAAGATGCCGTCATTAAAAATACTCAACAAAAAACTGCTATCTAATGATTCGTAGGCCTTCATTTGCTTGTAACATTAACTTCAAAATTAAATATAATAGTGTATAATAGCTCCTTGTTTTAACAGAAATTATTCGTTTATATTTTTTTCAAAATAGCACGTATTTTAATTACATTTTCTTTCGGCTGTTATGAGAAAATGGCAACAAATGATATAATTGCTATTTTTCAATTATTTTCCCTTTACTTTCTACATAAACGGGGTACTTGAGTTGCCAAAATTAAACAAATGGTGCTAAAAACTACAAAAAAATTAGTATTTCAAAAATAAATGGAGATAGAGTTTTCAAACAAATTGCATTTAAAAGTACTTTTTTTCCCAATACGATGGTATAAAACTTGAAAATGTGCGATGCTTAGAAATTAAAAAATTGCTATAGAGTATTTAATCGTACTGTTTTTTCTTACGGCTGGCTTCTGTAAGGTAACGTTATTTTTTGGAGACGGCACAGAATAAGCTGGGAGAAAGAAATAGCATACCGGACCGGGGGATAAAAAAAAAACAAAAACAAAAAAACGAGGTTGTATAATATTCAATGTACATATTGTATTTTTTTTTCTTTTTCCTTACATATTTCACATTTTATGTTAAATTACGAAAGTTTTATTCCACTTATTGAATTAAACTTTCAAAAATTCAATTTTCCATAGAAAAATAATTAAAAAGACAGCTTCTACAACTTGAATAAAAAGAGAAAAGTTTATGTAATTTAAAATTATCTTTTTAGGCTTCTCTGAAAGTTAAATTTATATAGCACAAATGCAATCATTTTATTTGGTATTTAAAATACAGGATACAAAATATATTTACAAAGTACTTTCTAAAACCAGAGGCCCATCGATTATTGTTTATTAAACTAAAATGGTATGTTTATTTTCTTTATTTACTCCTAGGGGTTTTGGGACTTGTATTGCGACAATGTTTCTGAGGAAGATGGATAAAAAATAAAACAAAAAAGTAATAGTGTAGCAAATATAATGTATGAGTGTTCTTTTTTCCCCTTTCACTAATGTCTTAATAGATTTTATACCTGCTTCTTTTACTTTTTGAAATTGTTTTACGCTCTTCTTTTAATTATTTACAGGTGAGGCCAGGGGGTGGGGGGGGGGGGGCTGAATTTTCTTTTTCTTCTTCAGTTCTTATGAGGGAAATGGATAAGAAATAAAACAAAGAGCGTAAAAATATAATAAATAAAAATATTAATGTTTTTTCTCTCATTAATGCTTTAAATTTTATGTTTGTTTCTTTTATTAAAACAAAGAGGTTTTATGTTATTTAATCCACAATTTGGAAAGTTTTAATTTTTTTTTCCGAAATAATTTTATTTTTTAGTTATATCCAGAATAAAATTTCATCCCATTTATCGAATTAAACTTTCAAAAAATTTATTTTCCATATAAAAATAGTAAAAAAGACACCTTCTATAATTTAAATGAGAAGAGTTAATTTTATTATTCAAAACTGTCTTCATTTCTGAAAGCTAAATTTATAAAGCCCAAATGCAATTATTTTATTTGGAATTTAAAATACGGGATACATAATATATTTACAAAGTACTTTCTGAAACTAGAAGCCCATCAGTTACTGTTTATTTAGTTTAGATTGTTATATATATTTTCTTTATTAACTTTTGGGGTTAAGGGATATGTATTGTGACAATTTTTCTTAGGGAAATGGATAAGAAATAAAACAAAATAAAACTAAACTAAATAATAATATAAGAAAAAAAGCATGTTTTTTTTCTCTTTAATGAATTAATGGATTTTATATTTACTTCTTTATTAAAAATCATTGGGGTTGTAAAATATTAATGTACAAATTAAAAATTTTAACTAGCATATTTCGATAAAAGATAATGAAAACTAGATCTTCTACAATTTGAATAAAAACACTAAACATTTTATAATAAAAAAAGTTCTCTTTAAATTATTTTATTTGAAATTTAAAATACATGGAACGAAATATTTACAATGTACTTTCTGAAACCTTGGCCCTATCAGTTCTTGCTTAGTTAATCTAAAATGGTATGTTTATTTAATCTAAAATGGTATGTTTATTTAATCTAAAATGGTATGTTTATTTAATCTAAAATGGTATGTTTATTAAATCTAAAATAAATAAATCTAAAAGTTTATTTACTTTATTTAAACTTGGGTTTTTAGGAGATGCATTGCTAGAGTGTTTGTGAGGGAAATGGATAACAAATAAAACAAAGAAAGTAATAACATAAAAAATGGATGTTTATCACTCCTTAAAAGTTTTTATGTTTGATTTTTTTAATTAAATAAATAAATAAGTAAATGAGGTTGTTTAATATGCAATGCACATCTTGGAAATTTTTCAACATTTTTCATTATATATTTCTAACTTAAGTCACATTACAAAAATTTTATTCTATTTATCAAATCAAACTTTCAAAAAATATATTTTCCATTAAAAAGACAGCTTCTACAACTTTAATAAAAATATAATATATATATATATATATATATAATTAAAATCTTTTCATGCTCTCCTGAAAGTTAAATATATAGCCTAAATGCAATTATTTTATTTGGAATTTTAAATACAGAATACAAAATATATTTACAAAGTACATTCTGAAACCAGAAGCCCATCAGTTATGGATTATTTAATCTAAAATGTTATGTTTATTTTCTTTATTTACGCTTGGGGTTTTGGGATATATATTGCGCAAATGTTTCTGAGGGAAATGTATAAAAAAATAAAACAAAAAAGGTAATATTGCAAGCAAATAAAATACATGGGTGTTTTTTCCTCACTTATGCCTTAATAGATTTTATGTTTTTTAAAAATTATTTTATGCATTTTTGTTGTTATTAAGAAGGGGGGGAGGGACTTAATTTTCTTCTTCTTCATTTTGTTTTCTTTTTGGTAGCTAAGGGAACTAAAATGTAAGTTATATAAAAAAAATAATTAATCAGTAGCAACTTTGTATTTAATTTAACGGGGGATATAGCAGTTTAAACAAAACCATGCTTAAAGAATAGATTACGAAACACTTTCCGATACATTCAGAATGCGGCAAGAAAACTTCCGTTTAATAAGATGAAAGATGATGTCCAAGTAAAAAAATTGGGAAACGGATAAAACATTTGGAAATTCAGTTTAGCAATTACGATCTGTAGTCGGGAAAATATAAAATTATTTTGTGCAATCCTGAATAACATCTATAGATTTGCATGTATACTACAGAGCATTCTAAAATTTAGTTCAGTTAGGAAGCTCATAAGTTTAAAATTCCCTGTCAACAAATAAGTGAAAACCTACTCGTATTCTTTTGTACAGTCCTGTATGTGATCCAGGGTTCTCGCTGCCTCTCGTTATTGCGCCAAATCACGACAAAATGCTTCATTTGGTGAGTAAACAAACAAGCAGACTCGCCAAACTGCGAGTGCTAAATTTCTGCTCTTTTTAAGCGTGTGCCAGTACAGATCAGATTTTTATCCGCGTTACTGAGCGACTGATGTTGCTTTTCATGCTCAATCGCAGCGTGCCATTTACATTACTCTGTTTATAGTGATACTGAGTTCAGTTCATACCAATTCAGTTTAGCAACAGCCAGAAACACAGAAAGGATTATTCGATAGATATTTCTCTATGTAGTTTATCACTATCTATGCGCTGGCGTCGCGCTGGTAAAAACACAAACAAAATTTCTTGCATCATGTGCCAAATAGAGAAGTGTTTTGCTGGAATAAGGAGTTAAAATTAAGGCCATTTACCTTACTATTTATTAGTCGTATTGAAAGTCTTATCGGCCGGTCAAACTTTCCTATCTGTTAGAGTCGAAATCTCATAGCAATTGTCTGTGTATACTTTCACAACGGCAAATCAAACATCACGGTTTTGAATTTTTATTTAGACTGTTAAAAGAATGGTTGAAACATTTACATATTTAGGAGAGTTTTAGGATGTACTTATTTTTAATAGTTTCTTTTGTGGATTATCGAATTTCTATTTTATAAGCAATTACAAACAGTTAGGTTATTTTAGAACATATTGAAAAAAAGGGGATACAATAAGGGGTTAAAGATAGGTTTTGCAATGTTTCACGCCGAATCTATTTTGCTAACTTTTTTTTCATTTGTCTACTATTTTTTATTTCTTATTAGCCAAATCGCTAGTGTTGGTCAAAAGCCAGCGAGAACTCTGATGTGATCAAATATGCAAAAAATTAGTCGAATTAAAAAACGTTTACTACAATTGAAAAGGCACTCTCAGCAATTATCGCTCATAGACAGTACAGTAACCGAATTCTTTTGTGTGTACCCAGGCCCTTATTATCGTATGGGCAAATCGGGACTTTGCCCAGGGACCCCGGACTCAAGCGGCACCAAATCCATACATTAATTTATAAAATATTTAATTTTTTTCCCAATTATAACTCGTAAAATTTTCAAATACAAAATACAAATTTCATTTTTAAAAGATTCTACTAAACTTTCTGAAAAATAAATTTCAACTCACAAAGCTCAATGCTTTCCAGAGCGCAAAGCTAACCTCATATACTATTAAATATAAAATAATATTTTAATTTTAATAGATTGTATTAGCAATGAATTTAAATCATATCCAAAGTTTAGTGCTTGAAAATAATCATTTTTAATTATCATGAAATAAATTTTCTTCCGTATTTTAAGTTTTTTCTTTTAACTTACAGTTAAGTATGAAAACCAAAACCAAAATTGCTATATTTTTAGATTTATTGAAAAAACTCTTTCTATTTGTGAAGTAGAATGTATTTTATTTGATATTAGGTTGTGTGAAGTACAACTTAAAAAGATGTAAAGAAAATAACTTGATTAACACATATTTACACATTAGAGTATTTGACACTCTTCCATAAACTGAAGTTATTTTCATCTTAAAGTAATATAACAAGTTGTTGAAATTGTATAAAAGAGTTTTGTTCTGTACTAAGAAAAAAGGTGTATTTTTATTAATTAAGGTACTTAAGGGGGGTCCGGGACACAAAAATCTTCAAATTTTGCAAAAACATTTTATTTTATAAAAAATTTCTCTGTTTTTTTCTACTTAAAATGACATTTAAATCATGTTTCTATCTGAAATAGAACAAAAAATATTGATTTTTTCGTTTTGGTTTGTTTTCAAAATCTAGCTTTCAAGCAATTGCTGTCATGGAAACGACTTCTTGTAAAAATGCGTTTTTCTTCATGATAGGTTTTTTTGACCATTTCTCATATTTAAATTCTTATAACTCGAGAACCGTTAAAGATACAGGGTTCAAACTTAGAACATGTCTTTTTAAATTGTTTTACTTTAATTTGGATATAGCATATTTGAAAAAAAAAATAATTACTTTTGAAAATATGATTTTTTTAAAAATGTTGCACCACTTTTTTGAAAATTTTTCGTTAAACATTTTTAATTTTTTTATAAATTAATATTTTGAAAAATGCTGAATCTAAATTAAAACTTATATATTTCTGTTTATTTAAATGAAAAAAAATGAAATTCTATAAATAATATTTCGAGTAATAACGATTTTAAATTACCCCACCTTTTTAATAAATTTAAAATTTAAATTTAAAGAAAAAAATTCTGAGAAGTTTTATCATGTGATTTTGTTTACAAATAATAAGGTTAACCATCACAAAAAAATTCAAAATTTTAACTCAAAAAATAAAAATCATTTTAAAATGTGTCCCGGACACCCTTAATTTAAAATTGACGGAGCTAAGAATTGTCTTCTATTTAAAATCCAAGGTGCGAAAATATTGTTTATGCATTACACTTCCGATTGACCATCAGTTCTATTTGAATAATGTCCAACGATTCGAATGTGTTCCCCTAATTTATCTTTGCCCAGGGCCCCAATTAGTCATGATCGGTGCCTGTGTGTCCCTGTAAATGAACTATAAATGCTATGCACAAAATATTTAACACTAAGTATTACGCTTAAATTATACATATCAATTTTGATATGTTTTAAATAGGGTAACATGTTTAAAATACATTGCATCCAATTTTCTCCCATAGACAATAAATATAACGGAATATAAAAATAATAATAGAACTTATACATACATTGGAATGACAATCAGAAGGCTACAGGAAAGGTTGAAAGAACATATGGCTGATATAGGAAAAGGAAAACCATCTACAGCTTTAGCTCGGTTAAATTTAGAAGCTGATATTGACATCCTTTTTAGTAAAGCAAAGATCATCACACATACAAATCAATTTAACACATGTATTTTGAGAGAGTCTATTGAAATTTTAACCAGAGGTAGAAACACTTGTAATGATACATTGTCCTGTCATATACCAAGCATTTGGTTTGGTTTACTTGGAGTCAATGGAATCTTTGGATTGGAATGATCAATGTAGCTGTATGGACTCATCCGTCCCCCCCCCCCCTTTTTTTACAGTTTTTGGAATCGCCCTGCGTTATTTATACCAGTATGCATTCTGAAGGTCCTCTTCTCATTTTTCACCCCATTGATGATGACCAGGGCTTGGTCGAAAGCGCTCGGGAAGTTTTTACCATCTGATTATTGGTTTTAATGTTTTAAAACCTGTTAATTGTATTTTTAGCACCTATTTTAGTAATAAAAACTGAGAATCATTTTAATGTACTAGGGGGCTCGGCCCCCTACGAGCTGTGCTCGCCAACCCCCGTCCAGACACCGTAGACTCTAAATGCACGCTAATTTGTTCGGCTTTAAAAAGATTTCGAAAGATTGAATTATAATTTAAAAAACAGTGGCGATCTCTCTATAAACGGATTTATATTCATTTCTCTTTGATTGGGGAATTTTAATGCCAAATCCGTTGCGGTACTACTTGATTATCCCGTCGACCAATTTCGCCAAATTATATAAATCGCCAAACCACTCGCCAAATTATACAAATTGACATAATTTTTATTTTAAATAACGAAAAAACAAATAAATTAGTAAAACATTAATAAAAATACAAATAAAACGTCGAAATAAAAATAAGTTGATTACGTAGACACGTGTAACAACATTTCAAAATAAGCTAATATAAAAGGAATTAAGTAAACAGAGTCTTTGTCTCAAGGTATTTTTTAACAAAGTGAAAAGGATCTTCTTTTAAATGAGACATTTTAAATTAATCGTTTTTAATCTGACGTAATTTTGACCAAACTATTCTTTCTCTTTTTAATATTCACATGAAAATACTTGTGTTAGAAATGAATATTATTTGCGCTTTCCTAACAAAAATAGTTGGAAAAGTATCCTCTTAAAATATCAAATAAATGTCTAGCGCAATTTCTAAATTTAAACCGTTTTGCAATATTATTTTGTGTTCATTTTTTGTAATGACTGTAATGTGACGTAAATATGACGTAATTTCTCCTATTTAAGACTTCTAACGCATGTTAATAAATTTATTGTTTTACAAATTCCTTTCTCTCTTAAAATTCACGTGTAATTATAGTTTTTATGACGTAATTTTTAATAAGTTCCTGCTTTTTGTACATAATTATTTAATTCTAATTCCAAATGTTTTTTTTCTGTTTATAATAGTCACGTGTAAATAAATTTTTAATTTATTTACACGTATAAATACTTTTTTTTGAAGCAAACATTATTGTTTCCGCTGTTTATGCAGTTGGCAACAGTTTAAATTAATACCACTTTCTAAAATCTGTTAAAAATATCTCTAGAAATGCTGAAAATCTGAATTTAAAATGGAAATAAACCTCAAAAAATTAGTCAAAATAAAAAAATTAATGCAATCTGCACTCCGGCAAATTCTAACGCATAAAATGATCTAAAAATGATTAAATTCCTATGAACAGTTTTTGCTCCTATAAAACTTTTTTAGTGGAACGATTTTGTCCAACTTTAGCATTAAATATCTCTTAAAATAATTCTTTGATCTGAAAACTGTCTGCATCAGCGTGTTTATCAAACATTTCTGTATAATACTACCGATTTTCATATTTTTGTATGCATTATTTTTCTTAATATTAACGAAGAAAGACCTCCGGTCACAAAAAATTCAAAACCGGCGGCGGCGGCGGCGGCGGTGACAGCGGTAGTTACTTTTTTTTAGAATAGAGAGATTCATGTTTTAACATAACGGAATTCTTTTGAGTATACCTATACACGAATTATGAATGTTACACACTTCTGTATAAATTCCGAACATGTCATAGCAAACCTCAATAACATATATTAATCGCATGTCAATCTGAGTATATTTACGTGAGTTAGAGCATAGGCAGTAAGACAAGCAGACAAACTGAAGTCATAAATACTTTTCAACTAACTAGAAAATGTTAAAAACTGCAGTTAATGAAGAAATCTTCATAACATAAAAGGGAAAGAGAATTTTTCGCTTTTGCTAATTCATAAATAAAATTTTGTGGCATTGACATAAATATTAGATTATGAGACACACCAGATGAGGAGTGTGTCAGGAAATCCAAATCATCACACATTATCAGGGGAGTAAACACATCAGACATAATAAAGGGCATTATCAGGTGCATTAAAAATAAATAAATAAATAAATAAATAAATAAAATAATAATGATAATACCGTTTTCTTTTCTTTTTATTCGAGATTTGTTTACAGGAAAATTCTGGATTATCTACTATATTATAAAGGTCAAACGTATCCTTGCGTAATACTGACTTCATTTCAATGTTGGCGTCAGCAGACGATTAAACTTCGTTTTTACTGCAATTTTTTTAACTTCTAAACATCACACATTTTCAATTTTTACACAATCGAATTAAAAAGAAAACTGTAGTTACAAATGTAGTTTGTTTGAAAACGGTATAGCAATTTGTTTGAAAATTGTATCGCATTTTACTTATTTTTTATGGTTTCAAAAATAATTTTCAAGCATGAGTTTTTGTTTTCAAATTTTTATCTTTCGCGTGCAGACGATTAGTAGCGATAAGGTTATTTGCAGTTCACCCTTAAATGCCTGATGTTTTAAAAACCAATTTAAAAATGTTTTTCGGCTTTTATTATTTTATAAATATAAATGGGAAAAATACTTTGAAAAATCATATTTCATTTTAAGTATGGTTTACGCCTGAAAAACAGTTTGTTGCCAATAGGCAAAACTGGTCTTTAATTGAAAAAAAAATTCCCTGATAAAATTCTATAATATTAAATACACGTTAAGTTTAAGAAATTGATAAGGATAAGGAATAAATTTTACTTGCTCACTGCAGAACAAAATAGGGTATTTCGCAAGTTTCCAAGCAAAACAAAAAGCACATGTAGCAACAATTGAAAAAATAAATCTATCTTTATTCTTAAACAGCACTATTGCTGCCATCTACATGTTGAAAATTGATTTAAAAATATTTTCAGTGTGTACTTTATTGGATGCATTTGGCATTAAAGTTTGAATATTATTCTAATAGGGCTTAAGACAATATAAATAATTCAGCATTTGTTTCCGGCTGGTATTCCATAACGAAGTTAAAACTTCGTCTGTAAAATAATTAAATAATATAAATAAAACAGAAATTTAACAGACATGTAATCGAACTACGCACTTAAAAAATTTAAATGACCAAAAATTAAAAAGACTGCTGTAAGTAACGTAACCGATGAGAAAATATCCCTTTTAATAAATTCCAATACTTTATTTGAATACCAAATTGATACTTTTCAAATAAAAATGCTTTTGCTTTCAGTTAGAGGATAAGCTAAAAAAAAAAAAAAAAAAATTATTGTCAAGAAATAGTTTCCCTTATATTCTGTAACCCGAGTCGTCCCTGTTGTATCCCCTAGTAATATATAAAATACAAATGGAAATTTCTTTCTGGCTGTTTATAACTTGAGTTGTACTGTATAGATTTTGAAGGAATTTACAATGTTAGTTGGGTAATTTTCCAGGAGAAGGTTTCAGCATATAACATACCGTTCTACCTTGCGTACTTATAGAATTATGGGGCAAAGTTCTATAATCAGATGAATCCGATTATGATAGATTAGTCTTTTTAAAACATTCTGGTGAATGGTTTCGATGGGTCTTACATAGTTTTTAAATCAGTTTTTCAAGAAATGTTTTAGTATGTAATATATCGTTCTACGTTGCTTAATTATAGACCTATGCAGGAAAATTCTGTTATCAGGTGAACCCAATTATGAAAGATTAGTCTTTTTAAAAAGTTCTAATGAACGGTTTTAGATGACAATTGCACTATCAGTTTGATAATTTTTTAGAATAGATCTTAGTATGTGATATATCGTTCTATGTGGCTTAATTATGGAGCTATGGGTGATAATTCTGTAATTAGGTGACCTTAATAACGAAATATTAATCTTTTTAAAACGTGTTAATGAGCAGTTTTTTACATGACTTGCACTATTAGTTGGATAAATTTAGTAAAGATAAAACGTAAAAATTACATATAAAATTTGCATTCCCAATTGCAAAACTTATATACTACATGAGCGAGCCGCGAACAAAAGCTATTTTATATGTACATCATTATATATACTTCTTACTAACTTCCAAATTTTTCTTTAGTATACACTGTGAAAAAATGCAGTTGTTTTTTAAATTTAAAAAATGTAATAGAAGGGGGGCATTTTAACTCGCAGGGAGGGATAATTCAACTTCTATTAATTAGGTCTAGTGGGGTAATTTTTATTATGTACTTTTAAATTTTTAATCGAATGATATCATCCGCAATTCGATACGATCATGCGTTACAAAGTTATGTATGTTTTATGAGTACAAAGTCATGAATGGCTTTATGAATGCAAAATTATGAATACATGGATTTTGTCACCTTTAATGACATTGGAGGAGGCTCGGATAATTCTGATTTTGATTATTTCTATTTTGAGGATACTTAATAATTTTGAGATTATTTATATGATATAAAGAACATGTTTTGAATGTAAAATAAATGTGACAAAGCTCTGCTGAATAATAAAGTACAATTTTCGATTCTGTATTCAAAAAACCTATCATAACTTTGTAATGAACTATCGTATCGACTTTAGAAGGGTGTCATTCGATTCAGAATTAAAAAAAAAATACATAACAGATAATACCCTACTTGACCTAATTGAAAATTTTGAATTTCCCCTCCTCCCTGGGTTAAAAATTTACCCCTTTTGCACCGCAAAACACGGTAAAACAACTTTATTTTTTGGGGACTCATCGGAGCTACATTTCCAGTGCCAAAACGAAGTTCTTCCAAAATTTTGGCGAATGGCTATCAGTTATTTTTAAATAAATATATATATACATATTTTACCCTAACTATATAACCACTTAGGAAAATATACAGTAACTTCTTCCGAGTGACCAACGATTCTGAAAAGCATTTTTTATCTATAGAAACATCATAAATAATGGTGTCTTTAGTTTGATATTAAATCACTAGATCGCAGTATCACAAAAGGTTTTTATAAAAGCCACTCATATAAGCAAATTATCCTTCTGTTATGCGTAGTCTGTATGCGTGTTTGTGTACTTTGCGTATGTTGGTGTTCATTTGGTAATGTGCTGTAATAAATGTGAATTATGTTCGTTAGATCAGTGTCACGTCATCATTGTGTTAAGTGTTATATTCTTTATTAATTAATTAGTTAAAAACACAATATAAACCAATATATTTCGGAGATTTAAAAAACCGTTTATGAACACAAATTTTGTTTTGCTGAAACTGGATTTTGAAAAAGCTTCCGAAGTACTTTCTATTGAAAGTACTAATCAGTTTTATCAGGTATTAATCAGTTTTCTCAGTCCGGTTTTATGGAAGCCATCAATTCTCAAACAAACGTTTTCATGTCCAACAAAGATATTTTACAGACAAGCATAATACATTAACAGCATTAATATGATATAAAATTCATATGATTTTGTTAGTCCAGTATGTATAAATTGAATCTGGCAGCAGATAAGGTTTAATTGAGAAATAAAAGTATCATAAAAACTGGTAGTACGGTTGAAGAAAAATTAACTGGGAACGCTTTGAAAATTACTGGCAGTAAAAGGAACTTTATTTTCATAAGATGCTTCTTTAAATTTCGAAAATGTATCGTTTTTTGCAGTTTCAAAAGATAAATAACTCGTATAATCGGAAGTCTACTGTGCGTATAAATATGTATAATTTAAGGGCAGTTTCTAGTTCTTTAGGTCAAAATTTATATACATAGATATTTGCTTTTTATGCATCTCGTGTGTACATTGTTGCATTAAAGCAGTTTTCTAATAGTC
Source organism: Maratus speciosus (assembly GCA_963932465.1). NCBI lineage: Eukaryota > Metazoa > Arthropoda > Arachnida > Araneae > Salticidae > Maratus > Maratus speciosus. The sequence goes on from OZ010786.1 coordinate 524,718,756, forward strand.
CAATTTCTTGTTTTTCTAGAAACCACATTTTTCAAATTGGTTGACCCGTTTTCTCTAGAACTATTAGACCGATTTCCTTCGTTTTTTATTAAAAAGAAAGATAATCGTTTTTGCTGGAGCTTATGTCACTGAAAAATATAATTTTCATTTATTAATTATTTTTTCGAGTTCGCAAAAGGCAAAACAAAAGGCGGAAATATGACATTTTTTGTTCAAACACCGCCAATTGCTTTTTATGGGCGTTTTGAATTATATAAATACATCGCACTTATAGTCGTGTGCTCCGTCCGTCTGTCCGCATATAACAGCGCAAAATCTATCCTACCGATTGTTTTGAAATTTAATACATATAATCGTTGCAGAATTTTGTCGAGTTATTTCAAATTTTATGATATTCGAATCAAAGCGTAAAAAGATAAGAATAAATGTTTTCTTCATTCTATTGAATCCTATAATACGTAATTAATTCAATGATATCCCATGATAGCTAATGATTCTCGGTTGTCATGGTGATTACATCCTATTTAAGATGGAGTCCTATTATTTCCGTATTGCTGAAGTTAATATATATGATCGTAATCAATTTTGTATTGAGGCATTTTTATATAAGAGTGCAATAGCTATTGCACCAAGATCTGAATATTTATAAAACTACTTATAGTACGAACGCACCTCATTTGCCACGTTTGATGTACAATTTCCGACTTGTTTATTAAAAAATAAGATAATCGCTCTTGCTGGAGCTTATGTCACTGAAAAGTGTAATTTCCATTGATTAATTACTTTTTCCAGTTCGCAAAAAGTAAAACAAAAGGCGAAAATGTGATCTTATCTGTTCAAATACCGTCAGTAACTTTAAAAAATAAATCTTAATTAAGTTCCTGAGAATTTAATAATTCTTCATAATTTGGCCCCCAAATTTGGTTTAGATGCTTGTGACCGGAGAAAAATGGTGGCCCGATTGGAATTTCAAGACGCATACCATAGGTACTCCCTATCGCACAAGGCATATTAATTTTTTTTTTTTTTTTTTTTTTTTTTACACAACTAGTGAGGTTCCGCCCCCCTGCTCGCTATGCTCACCAACACCCCGCGTAATCGCTTCGCGATTCCATTCGGTATCGCGAAGCAATCCTTATTTTCTACACAACACCAGACGAAATTGTTTCGCGTTTCCATTCTTTATCGCTTCGCGATCCCTTATTTTCTATGCATTCAATTTTTAGATTCCACTTGGTAAAAACGTCCTCCTCCCCAACTCCTGACTATATTTCCGCATCTCCATGCACATAATCATTAGAGCTTACAGAGTTTCATAACTATAAGAGTTATTAAATATAAAAGTATATATATAGAGTTACGAATGTTGTGAATAGTTAGCGTTTGTGATTAATAATAATGTAAATAGTTCAATTAAGCTCTATTCATAAGCTAATATTAGTTTTTGTTGCATTAAAATATCTTAATTTGTTGATTTTCTGCAAGCAAGTAAACCCTATTGGATTACAATGGAAGTCTATGGAAATTTGGCGAAATACTGGAAGTAGCGCGTCATTTTTGGCGACTAATTTTGGGCGACTAATTTGGCGATATATCGCCACGTTGGCGACCCAAGTTGAAAATCACCTTTATAGCGTCAGAAAGCTCTGACCTATCAGACGCGTTTCGTGGTGTCTACCCAGATTTTCATTGGTCCATTTCCAAATCGTTACTTTTTTTTACATATAGAAGGAAAAATTTAAATGCATAAGAGACATGCCAATAAATATAACCCAAAAAGCCCGAAGGTGATAACTCTTTACAGTAGATATACATTTAACGTCTGAATTTAAAAACCATTAAAACACCAAATAAAATAAACTAAGACAGACTTGAGCACAGTTAAAAACTTGCGCGTCGCTCGGTGAAACGTTTGCATATTGTATTTTTAATTGTTTTTTATTGTCTTTATAAATTTTATTTTTTAACTGTGCTCAAGTCTGTCTTAGTTTATTTTATTTGGTGTTTTAGTGATAACTCTTTTTAAAACTTTTCAACGGTATATGACTTCGGTTTGCCTGTCTGTCTGTACGACTGTCTGCGCTCTAACTCTCGTAAATATACTCAGATTGCCGTAAAATTTTTGTATGTTATTGACGTTTACAATAGCACGATTTCTATTTAAAATGAATTTTGTAGCATGTATCATTTACAGGGACAGTCAAAAGTATTCCGCTACATTACAGCCAATGGGAAAATCATTTCAAGAGCATTTCAATGACATTACACCCTTTCAAGCAAAATAAAATTGATAAGAATTTATGAAGTACACTAAAATATGCATTCTGTAGAATATGCGGTGCAAAAAAATATTTATTATTCATTTACAGGGCCACACAAAAGAACTCCGTTATATAATGGTATAAGGGAATTATTGTTTGTGGAGAATTTTAATTATGTTAAACTATATAATATTTAATAAAATTGATGTACGTTGCTAAGGTTTGCTACAAGTTACTTCCTGTATAATATAAACTGCATAATATTTACACGGACGCGTAAAAATTTTTGCTATACTGTATCCGAAGTACTGTATATTAGCGATGATTGCTGCAAGTGATTTTTACCTTCTTCTATCTTTACAAGAAGAAAGTATTGGATTCATGAAAATTTTCGAATTCCGGTTTTCGACGGATTTACACGTTTTAGGGGTCACAGAACCCGAAAAACATGTTTTCACAAAATGTCTGTCTGTGAGTCTGTCTGTCTGTGTGTCTGTGTGTGACACAAATTTTGTGGGTGCTCTATCTCAAGAACTAATGCATGGAATTTAATAAAAATTTATATCCAGTTAGTCCCTGATACAAATTGATGCTTATTAGTTTTTGTTACAAATCGCTCAACAGGTGGCGCTGCTATGATGCCTTTTTACTATTTCCGCAATGGCTATATCTCAAGAACTAATGCACGGATTTTCATGAAACTTCAGATTCAGTTAGTTCTTGATAAGACTTGATGCTGATTACGTGTTGGTGTAAATCGCTCAACAGGTGGCGTTGCTGTGCTGCATTTTGCACGATTCCCGCAATAGCTCTATATGAAAAACTAATGCACGAATTTTCATCTAACTTCAGATTTAGTTAGATGTTAACACAAGTTGTTGCTCATTAGGTTTTGGTGTTAATCGTCCAATAGGTGGCGCTGCTATGCTGGAATAGTCATGATTATCGCAATAACTCTATCTCAAAAACTAATGCACGGATCTTCCCCAAACTTGAGATTCAGATAGACTTTGACAGAAGTGCTTGCTTGGTGGTTTTGATGTAACATAGGTTTTGGTGCAAAGCACCCAATAGGTGGCGCTGCTAGGCTGAATTTTGCTCGATTTACACGATTTCAGAGATAGCCATATCTCATGAACTAATGCACGGAATTTCATATCTTTAGAATCCTCATGATGGGCATAGATTACCGTTTAATTTTGGCAGTGTGATAGCGAATTTTCAAGTATTAACATGTATGAGATAGAAAAAAGTTTTGGGATTGGTACATCCGACTAGTTTAGTTATGATATGCGCTTTTAAGTTGAACTCAATTTTTGTATAGTATGGGGTGTGTATAAATGCTATAGACAATATACAGGGTAACACAAATTTATTCGTTAGGGTTACTGAGTATGAGCCTAAATTGTTTAAACTGGTTTTTAATTGAGTTATGCATTTTTACGCTGAAATACATTTAGAATAAGAGGAGGTCCAAATACCGGCTACCACCTTTTGTTTTCAATGTAGATCCTACAATTTTCAAAATTAGTAAAAGGAAAAGTGGCAGCAGAGTACCTTGATGTGTTTTTACACCTGTTTAGACAAAAGAAAATTAGATTAAAAAGTGTTTTCTGTTTATAAAAAGAAAATTTCGAAAGTCTTCAAATTTTGAGTTTTGAAAATAGGGTCTAAATGCCGGCTGCCTAAGTTTTTACCCAAAAGATAACACAAATAGTGCTAGTGTCAATTATTAAGCAATAAGAACATTGTTTTATTAAATTTTCTTGATTAATAGCATTTTTTATGCACAGAAAAAATACGTAATTTTTAATAAACAAGCATTTCTGCCAAATTTATAAAATTCTTAAAGACTATCTCTGACAGTCTTCTTTCAATTATGTTTCTAGTTTTGTTTTTGAACGTGTAAAAAGAAAAAAAACTTGCTGCTAGAAATGAGAATTATTTTCTCTGAAAAATCACAAACATAATAATCACTTTGTGCGTCGGTGCAGTCGCCATTAGCTCACATATCGCGTTCTTAACATTGAACCCAGAATCTTCCCCATTCTATATTTCCCAATTTTCTATTATTCCCAATATTCGCAGAGAAAGCACACTCGCAGAAAACACAAATTGCACCATCTCCCTCTGTTGGATATCTTCCTTTTTTCACTTTTTAAAAATCCAATTTCTGCCCATTTCGCCTGTTTTTCTTCCTGTTTTCCTCCGTCATTTTACCTTTCTTCTCTTCACATTTATTGCATGCAATTTTTGCAGTGTCCAACAGCGCTTTTTTGTGAAGTGATCCGGTAACCAGTGTCGCCCTTGAAGACTTGCGTCCACGGTTGCTTTTTTTCATATTGCAAAATTGGGACTGGAACTATTTCTGAGCCATTTAAATTAATTTATTACTTATGGAACTATGTAAATTAATTTATTTTCCTTCACTTCAAGCAGGCCAAACCCAGAGAGGTCTAAATATCGTTTAACCGGTATTTAGACCATTTTAAGTAGCCGGTATGCGGAACACTGCTATGCTTAAGTTAAAACCGTTATTACTCCTTCATATAATAAAATACCAATAACGTGCGTGCGGCATGTGAGAGCTAAATATGTCTAGAAAATAACTTAACCATAAATTCAAGCCAATATACGATCAGTATATTAAAAAAAATGAGAAAAACATATCTAAAAAACTTTTGATGTACTAGACTACGCCGTGTCGACACTTTTGCATTTGCTGTTTGTAAATAAGACAGACTTCAGCGACGTACTTTCCCCAACTTTCTTCTCTCAATTTAAGTTACAAACTCTGCCTATCGCCGCTAGGCTGGACTGCGCTCAGTTCTCAGAACACCTAGTAGCCGGTATTTAGACCCTATCCGGTATTTGGACCGTCTCCTTTATACTAAACGATGTTTATAGAGCATAGATATAATGATATACAGGGTTACGTAAAGATTTAGACACATGGCAGTCTATGGATGATAAATTCCGGAAGTGTGATTTTAGTGGTTTTGTCTTAATTAAATTTTAGCTAAATAGTGGCGTATATATGAAGGTAGTTAGGTAAAATACAGATGTGTATAAAAGTATTCGAGTATTTTTTCGTCTATTGTTATAGATTGCTGAAACTAAAATTTCAATCAATTAAGCATTTTCTTGCTAAATTAAATTTTTATATTATACAGTATATATACCAACCTATAGATTAAATACAGGGCTATACAAAATAATTTGAATACAATTTGGCCGTGGACGGAAATTATTGAAATCGGTTTTTGAAAAACCGATTATGTTATGTTTTATGCGTTTTCTAGAAATGTCTACTTAGGAATCTTATTCATATTATTTCCGTAAATAACAAAGTTTTTTTTAAGTATTATGGAAGTGATGGAAATTGTATCATAATTTATGCTTAACGGAGGATTTTTCTTTATTTTTATTGTTAAAAAAATAAAATAAAAATAAAAATAAAAATTGTAACTATCACGTGAATTTGAGATCAGAGAATTCATCACATAACCCACATTTCTGCGATCGATGAGAAAATATTGATTAGAAACTCGGGAGGGATTTTACATTTGATATGACAAAGCCCGGAAGGCATGTCAAGTGAATGAAAAATAATCAAAATTTAGTTCTCTCGGAAGTTTTCGGTAGAAGATTCAAATTTGTTATTTTTATGCTTCGCTATCTTTTCTGCAGGAAGTAATGTTATCACGAAACTTATCGCCTGAAACCTAAATGTTAAAATAAACTGACATTTTATTAAAACTACACATTATTTATCAGGAGCATAGGTTTGATTAAAGCTAAACACTAATTAATAATTAATAGAAAAATGACGTCTTTCAACAGGTTGTTTGATACACAATTACTCTTTGGGTCAATCCAATTCAAATGGTCCAGAAAATCATGTATCCGTTGCTTGACCATTTTTAAAAATTCTGAAATTTTTTGTACAACAACCATAAAATGTTGGAAGTTCAAAATGACTATTATTTTAATTTTATTAATTTTTGTTTGTGCATGGCGGCCATCTTTGTTTAATCGTCTGCAGCAATTTTCTCACAAGAAGGGTTTACGGAATTGTAAATAATTCATCGTTTATTATCCAATTCAAGTGCGGATTAAAGCAATTTGTACAGAATACATTGGACTAAAAATTTGGTAATGGAGTAGTTTCCGAAACTAACTGCTTATTGGTAAAATATAAGCATTAAGTTTCAGTTTTTTTCCAAAATTTGTCCGTTTACAAGAGAAAATTTTTCTAGCAAGGAATACTGTCAACATGACATATTTTTTTACAAATAGGCCGAAAGTACTTGTACTCACACGCCGAGTTCCAGATCTGGGACTTCCTTTCTCTTCGCTAAAAAAATCCCAAATTTATCAAAAATGACAAAAATCGCACTTTTCAGGCTTTGATATCTTTGGTGGGGCACGAGATAAAAATCTAAAAATTTTTTTTATAAGAGTATTGTATGGTAGTGTTATGCACAAGAAATTTTAGGATGGAGATTTGACTACAAGCTGAAATATGGCAAGGGTAACATGTCAAAATAATACTGCCAAACTTTTGTTTTGTTGTAGTCACAGCTAAGTATTTATCTCAGAGTGTCATTTAAATTTATGATTTTGATTATCTTTAAATAATAATAACAGAAAATAAAGCCCTTTGCAAAGCTTAGCAATTAATTAAAAAAATAATTATGCCTAAAGTCATACATTTTGTATGGTTTTAATAATTTTTGTTGTAAGTAATTTTAGTAACTAAAAGAAACCTCAACACTTTTACATAAAGAAAAAAAAGTATTTTTATGCAAGACCTGAGACAAAAACAACATAGGGAAAAAGAAAGCTGTTAATGTTGTCATACTTGTTGAGACATGATCAAACGTTTCAAAACACATTCTTGCTTGTTGGTTCAAAAACCACAATTTTGATCTTTCTCAAAAATTTTATTTGTAGCAACCAAGTCTTGTCATCTCTTGATAACTTGATTGAAGATCTTGGCCCTGCTGGCTCATAGAAATATACTTTGAAATCACTATGTGCAAGTCACAATTCATTAATAATTCCTAGCTTACTTCTTATGCAAAACTGTGATTTTTCTGCAGTATAAATTTTGAAAAGGCTTTGGGTATCTTTACTTTCTGAAAATTACTTGAGGCTGATGCATGGTAACATCGCATGATGTTTCATTTACAGGAACATACTTATGGTAGGAACAACTTTCAGGGACTGGCTAGAAGCATTAAAATTGTGGTTTTTAAACTAACAAGCAGGAATGTGTTTTGACACGTTTGATCATGTCTCAACAAGTAAGCCAACATTAACAGCTTTTCTCTTTCCATATTCTGTTTTTCTCTCAGGTCTTGTATATGTATATATATATATATATATATATATATATTTATGTAAAAGTGCTGAGGTTTCATTTAGTTACTAAAATTACAACAGAAATTACTGAAACCATATAAAATGTAGGCCTTAGGCATAATTATTTTTTTAATTAATTGCAAAAGGCTTTATTTTCTGTTACTATTATTTAAAGATAATCTAAAAAATAAATTTAAATCATACTCTGAGATAAATACTTAGCTGTGGCTACAACAAAACAATAGTTTGGCAGTATTGTTTTGACATGTTGCCCTTGCCATATCTCAGCTTTTAGTCAAACCTCCATCCTGAAATTTCTTGTGCATAACACTACCATACAATACTCTTATTAAAAAAAAATTCAGATTTTTATCTCTTGCCCCACCAGAGATATCAAAGACTGAAAAGTGCGATTTTTGTCATTTTTTAAAAATTTGGGAATTTTTTTTAGCGAAGAGAAAGCAAGTCCCAGATCTGGACTCGGCGTGTGAGTACAAGTACTTTCGGCCTATTTGTAAAAGGAAAATATGTCATGTTGACAGTTTTCCTTGCTAGAAAAATTTCCTCTTGTAAACGGACAAATTTTGGAAAAAAACTGAAACTTTATGCTTAAATTTTTCCAATAAGCAGTTAGTTTCGGAAACTACTCCATTACCAAAGTTTTAGCCCAAAGTATTCTGTACAAATTGCTTTAATCCGCACTTGAATTGGATAAATAAACGATGAATTATTTGCAATTCCGTAAACCCTTCTTGTGGGAAAATTGCTGCAGACGATGAAACAAAGATGGCCGCCAATCACAAAGAAAAATTAATAAAATTAAAATAATAGTCATTTTGAACTTCCATCATGTTAGGGTTATTGTACAAGAAATTTCAGATTTTTTAAAAATGGTCGAGCAACCAGTGCTGGACCACTTGAAATGGATTGACCCCTTTCTAAAAATACATGCTTTTTATAGGAAATTTTAAAGAAATCAAACATATGTCCGTTTCTACCACAAATTTATTTTGAGATTTCGGAGTTTTTGTTTTATTTAGTTAACTAAATTTATGTAAAAAAAAAGAAAAAAAATCACCATTATGATGGCAAAAATTACGTATCAAGACGTATTTGGTAGAAGGTTAACTCCGCAAAAAAGTCACAATAGAAGTAAGTACATAAAAGTACATGATATGTATCTAAAAATTTTAAAGAAATCAAAAATATACATATATGTATCGTTAATACCACAAATTTATTTCGAGATTTCAAAAGGTTTTGTTTTATTTATTGATGTTTAACTAAATTTATATAAAAAAAGTTTTAAAAAAATCACCATTATAATGCCTAAAATAAGCAAAAAGTACGTATCAAGACGTATTTGTTAGAAGGTTAACTCCGAAAATAAGTCACAATAGAAGTTGTTGTATTTTTGCATTGTTCTCAAGGAATAAAATATAGAATGAGTTGAAAAGATCTAACATAATTTTCAAGGATCACTTTGTTATGTTATGTATTCAGATTTTTCGAATTTAAGAACACAAGCAATATATTAAAAAAAAAAAAAAACTAATAAATCTGGCGCTACAAAACATTGCTGGGAGATGAACCACATTTTGACTTTAACTCAGACAAAATTATCTTCAAACCCACTTCTAATATATGAACTTAACTTTCTTGAAGGATTCCATGTCTACACAAATCATAAAAGTATTGTCAGTTGTGACTGCGCAATGCTCCTATTATCAGATTTTTGGAAATATTATATATAAACTTCCTTTTCTTAATTTCTACTAGCATCTTTTCACATTACCAGTTCCATTCCCGATACAATTTTCCTATTGGCTGTCTCCCGTAATTTCCTATAATTCTGTTGGTCAATAAGCCTATCTCTCGAGTCCTCTTCTCTTCCATATCTATATACAAAATTCCATCATTCTTTGCACTTATATCGGTATGCTGAATACTACCGAGAGTAGCTACTATAAGTTAAAAATTTTTGGTGCTAATAACGTTGTTTTATCTACAACATTCTGATTTCCGATTCCTGAATTCTAAAAAGACTCAAAAAGAGAATTCCTTCCTTCCTCCCCCTCTCCCCTATCGAGAATTCAATTGTAGGTGATGGACACATTTATATAAAAGAACAGTGTCATAGGTGATATTAAGGAATTAACAGAAGGGGTTATTATTCATTTTCACCACAAAAAAAAAAAAAAAAAAAAATATTTCCTAAAGTAGAATTGTTGAACTTTTTGCTATCGTTGAAAATTTTTTTGGCTGTTTTAATGTGTAACTTTTTCTTTAGATTATAAGGTGGCACTAATTATTATTTTGTAGCGAATGAGTTTAATAATACAGCACTTTTTCAAACGTCTTTTAATGTGTTACACCCCTTCGTTTTAGGAGTATTTACAAAATTTTTAATTTTGAAAATACTTTCTAAATAAGGTATTAGAAATCACTGGAAAGTATATATACACAAATTTCAACTTACTAGAAATTAGAATTAGTTATTAAAATTTAATTCCTAAAAAATTAGAAGTAGGGGAGACCGGAGCTAGTTGGCTACGGGGGTAAGTATGCACAGTCCTCATAAATCGCCTTATGTGGATAGATTGCACAACCAGTCACAAAGTGCCTTTCTTCTTGCTTTTTACAATCCTCATTGTAGTTTTGCAGCGTTACCTACGTGCAGTGGACATTTATTACTATTTTTCTCTTTTTTGCACTCATAAGTAATTTTTTGTTGCTTCATGTTTTTCCTAATTTCTAATACTTATCTTAATAATTCTGATTTAACTTGCGCAGTTTTTCGTAGAGTATGATTCACTGTACCTATCCCGTATGTGATTTACTTGGATTATTTATGAAATTTATTTTGGGGCTAGTAGGCGCATTGAACACGGTGTAAGTTGGCCCGGCGTCTGGTGTGTACTGGTAGGTTGAAATACAACAAACACAGTGAAAAGTGGTTGTAATGCAAGATTTTGGGCACACGGGGCTTGCCCAAATGGAGACACTCGATTTTTTATTTGCGACAACTGTAATTCTGATGATGATATCGAGTAACATAGAAGTTACTCAATGCTAATGTTTTATTCATTATTTTTATGTCTGCATAATTTAAAATTTGCATAGTACGGCGATAACGCCTTTGTTTAAACTTACTAGTAATAAAGAAATTGATTTCTCTTAACTGCGTACCTTATTTGAGTTTTATTTAAATTTTTATAAAGCGTGCGCAAACTTACCCCATAGGTAGAAGCAACTTGCCCCATGACGGGGTAGGTTGGCGCACAATTTTCCTTTTATTTTAGGCTTCCGCTAAACATAAACTACAAAAGCTACAAAATCAAAGCTCCGGGTATTTATAGCCAAATGTCTGTTCTTTAAAAGTGCAGTTAAAGTTTGTTAAAAAACGTAAATAAAAAATTTATAAAAATCAAAAACTAAAACTGCGCCTACTAGCCCCGGTCTCCCCTACTCTGTTAAAAATTTCCGTAAAAACACAGAAAAAAACGAGACTCTCTATAAATGTACACTAGTTCTCGGTTAAATGTATTCGATGTTGAGCATTTTGGTTAAATGCTTGGTTAAATACATGTTTCTCGGCCATCATTTTAAAGACATTTTCTTTTATTATTTCAACTTCCCTGTAGGGATTTCCTGTAATAAATATATTATACATTTTGGTGGAGGAACCTCTATATTATATTTAATAATATTTCAGAAGAAGAATGAGGTAAGGAAATTATTTCTCTTATCCGGTTGCCACGATCAGGTCCGCCCCGAAGCATCAGAGATGAAGCTCGTCACCATTCCTTCTTCTGCAAGATTCGGCGATACTATATTTTATTTTCAGAAGAAATATGATTAAATGTGTTGATTCTTAATTTTTATATGTATTTCCATGTTTCGGATGGATGATATTATGATGCAGTATTTCACACTTAGCATTTTATTTACATCTTGGTTATAATAAAGCATTTTAATTTCATCCGGGCGTGAATCACAAAAATGACCCGGCATAAAAGAGATTTTAACAGCATCTGATTAAAAGTCAGAGAAGGAAAAAAAGGGGAGGCAAAAAACATGCCTCTACATTTAACCGCACTTAGCTCGAGAAAATGGTGATCTAGTGTTAATACACATATATTGGCATTGAAAAGAAGAAAGGATTATCTATAATTCCGGAGTAAATGAAGTAGTGTTTTTTTTTCTGGAATATAATTTTGCTGTGAGCGGTTCACACATATTAACATTTCCAAGTCTTCATTTAAAGATATTTTTTATCTTTGTTATAACCTCTAATTTAAAATGCACATTTTAAAAATTCTTTTACAATTTTATTAGAAATATTAAAGAAGTAAATTTGGTTTAAAAATTAGCATATCTTTGAAATGGAAAATTCGTCTCTGCAAAATTAACGGGGATTTTTATCGACAATCACTTTAGAATTGTTTCATTTACCATGTGCATGAAGCTTGCTAATATTAAAAGTAAATAAAAAGTACTTCCCCGCTGAATCATAAAAGACACCCCTTGCATGCGACAGTAACAGCTCCTATAGCACAGTCAGTAAGGTGTTTGTTTGCAATCCAGAAGACTCGGCATGAAATCTCGGCCAGCTAGCAATATATGTATATTGTACGAATTATATAGTACACGAGTTTAAATTCACTCGAAAAATTTCAATGCTTCGAAGATAAAAAATTCACTAATTTCGGAAAATAAATGAAATTACTATCATTAAAAAGAGATACATTAAATAAATTTATAGAGTCTTGTGCATTTTCATCGATGTAAATTAGCAGAGTCTACTGTAAATTTACCGAATAATTTATTTGTTGTTTAACTGAATCTCTGCTTTTCTCATCTCTGTGAATTTACATTAGACATAAGATAATGGATTACCATTATATTTTCAGTAATTTTGCAGAAATTTTTAAAACGTTGCATGTTTCCATTTGTAAACGAAATTTGAACGTCTTTCTCTACTTACAGAATCACAAAAATATCCTGTAACGATTGTTGAAAATCACGGCTGTTATTAATAGAAAAGTTTTACAGATTTTAAGCTCTGTATAAATAAGTAAAAAAACATATACATTTTAAAGAATTTATATGACTGAAGAAAAATAAAATGTATATCTCACATTGTAGGTTTTCTTAACTTCTTATCCGAAATTAACGTTCTGAAATCAATAATATACAAGGAATTCTATCTATATTACAGTGTAAAATAAATAAATAAATAAATATGTGCCCTATAATGAAATTCCACCACTATTTCAATTTAATTAATTAAGAAATATAATTACTTTATTTTTTCTTCGGCGTTAAACAGTTAATTTCAAAATAATTATTTGAGATGGAAAGCATTATGCACATAACTCAAAACCTTTTTAATTAACTGAAATTATTTGCAGTCTTTGATTTTTTAATGGACATAATAATTATAATAGCTGTCTAACCAATGCTAATTATTGCATCTACATATAAATACTATTGGAATTATAATTAAATGGAGTATTAGCGGAATGAAATTTTAAAGACTGGTATATTTAGAGATGTAATGAAATTTTATTCTTTAAATTATAATAAACAGCATTGTCTCTTTTATGAAATAAATTTTGAATATATGGATATTAAACTAAAATACTTCTGTATAGAACTGTATGACGTCTGTGTAAAACTGACTGTAATAAATAAATATTTAACGGGTAAGTAAGTTTAAAATCTTACATCTTGTAACTGACCGAAAATTATAAATTTTCAATTTTTTAAACAGTAGAATGTATGCATACAAAAGTAATTTTTTTAATGTTTATAAACAAATGCTTGTTTCAAAATTGCATAAAAAATTTTCATGTAATAATGACCATTTTAATGAGAGATTTAATTTTCATTTGCATAATTTCATTATCAATGGGCCTATTTTAAAGTATAATCCTAAATCATATGTAATAAGATTTGGAATTTAATACAGCGTTGTTTTATATATATATATATATAATAATAAGTTTATAATATTTCATGTAATATATATTTGAAATTGAATCATATTTTTTCGTCACCAGCTCTGAGCTTTTTTATAAACCAATTTTAATATATATTTCATTTATTGAAAGCTGTTCATTTGTAGATGCGCCCACACTGGCTATTTTTTAAAATATTTCCATTTTCATATTTTATTTTTATTTTAAATGTTTTTTAATCAAATTTCTTCAAAATAGTGGCAATCGGACTACTAAATTCAGGTAAAAGGAAAATAATGTGATTAATTGTATATTTATTGATGACATATCCTCATTTCTATGAAAAAGAAAAGCATTTTTAATTTAAATATAGAGAAAATGAGAAATGGTTGGATATTTGGATAGAGACTTTAGAAGTTTAAGTGACTCAAACGTAATAAAAGTGAAATAACATTTACTTTTTTAAGTATTTATTTAAAAACTTGACACTACAACTTCATCCTACAGCTGTATGAAAAAAACCATAACTTTGAGTGATTTTTCATTCCACCAGCTCTAAAATTAGAGGCCACATTTCCGATGGAAATAAAAAACCTGTAAAATTGACATAATTGGTAAAGCGCATTAGAGAAAAACACCCATTTCCACATATAAAACTGAACTTTTTACAAAAAACGTTTCTAAATAACGCAGTTTACATTTTTCATCCTTCCTATTAAAAGATTAGGCCTAAAGGAATTTTTAACATCAACTTACATTACAAATGATCCTATTTGCAGAAAAGTGGCATGTTTCAGACAGTCAAAATGATGTCATGTTAAACAGAAAATACGCTTTTTTTTTCTTTTTTTATAGAAAGCTTACGTTTTAAACGGTTGTATCGAACTAATTTTTAACATAATTTTTCTTTCCTGTGGTACTCAGTTTGAGGTCGAAATTTAACTGGTCCAAATTCTTAAAAACTATGATTGCTTAAACTTGAAACTTAAACTGAAAACTATAAACTTGCTTAAAGCATGTTTTTTCATATCTAAATAACTAATTCAAATGCACTATCCGAAATGATTATTCAACATTCTGTTTAGATGCATAAAATACAGAGATAGGAATACTTTTTTATTTTATTATTGTATTCTTACCGCTTTATGTATATTAATATATATATATATTAAACCATTACAATATATATATATATACTTAATGTAATTTAGGCCTGATAAATCTGCCTTGTTTCCACAAATATTTTCAGTTTTCCAATTTTTAAAGCATTTTCAATTCCTTGTTTCTATTGATATGCTTATATGTTTTTAAAATTTATAATGATTAAAACTTCCTTTTTAATTTGCACAAAACTTAATTTATAATTTCCATATTCGCAATTGTAGATGATAATTTGTAATGGTTTATAATGGTTACATATATATATATATAATGTACATAAATTCTATTGCTACATCTGTTGCAAGCATCTATTGTAATTGCACCAAAAAACAAAATACATTTTCGTGTAGTCTTATTCAGTATGGCAAATATTTTGTAAAAATGAATTGGTATTGAAACAAGTTTCAAAATTATTATAAATTATATTCAGTTATATATTTTTTAGAAAACTATTAAAATTAAATTATACTGCAAAAATTGAAATTCTAAATATTATTTTCCTTATTAGGAAGTATTCAGAGCATACCATTTCAATCACTTAATACATCATTACTGAAAAATGTATTATACCAATGAAAATTTTAGGATAAATCTTATTACAAATACAGTAAATTCTGCTTAAGGCGGACTCTGTGAAAGCCGGAAATCTGTGTAACGCGGAACATTTCCCTAGTCCCGGCGAACCTAAAGCAAATAACATTAATTCATGCTGTGTAAGCCGGAATCTGCCTAACGCGAAAACGGAAAGTTTTATAACGTCCCACCGAAACCAAAATTTTTCATAAGGCGGAAAAAATTATCTTTTAAAAATGAAATGAATTTAATTTATGAAATTTTAAAACTGATATATGTTCAGCAAATACTTTCGAACATTTTGATAAATTTCGTAATAGAGTAATAAAGTTAATTCAAGAGCCTTATTTAATTTTCTGATTAAATATTTTTAAATGATAATTTTTAACCATAAAAATCAGTAACACAATGTGACTTGCAATGTGTTACTGAAGAATGCTAGGTAAACCGGAAGAAAAAAAAAAGCATTGATAAATGATTATTTTCCGACTCTATAAACAACTATGTTAAAAATGAGGTTTGTATTTGTTAATGTTTTTCATTAAATTCTAGAATTGAAGTAATTTCATACCGATACCATTTATTTAAATTTTCAAATAATGTTTTTCAAGATTATTAAAGAAGAAAAAAAAATATTAATAAAAAGTTTAATTTCATTAAAATCTTAATTTTAATGATCGATACTAAAGGTTGCGAAAGTAAAAGAAAATTCATTTGTGCCTTTTAAAATTTTATTTTTTCGGGTTAGGGGTATTTTGAATAAGGCGGAATATTGTCTACTGCGGAAAATTTCTTCGGTCCCGATCGATTCTGCCTTCAACTGAGTTTATTGTATATACATTCAAATATTTTCCATTATGTTTCAGTCTTTTATATTCGTAGTATAGTCGAAATAAGTGAATATTGGAATTGGTAACGGCACTTCCATTGTTGCGGCAACTTCAAAAGGTGTTTTAGAAAGATTTAGGAATTTTCTAAAAATTTACTGGAAAGTTCAGTTTATACTAAAAGCAGAAAATCAAATTAATATAAGTTTATACTTAAGGTATTTAAGGATTAGAAAAATAATTACCAAGCTTAAGTTTATGATATAAGTCTTAATTCCGTAATTAGATCCTATTCAAAATGATCATTTATAAATAAGTGACCATTTTAAAAATCGATTAAGTTATTTTAAGTCAATTGCTTAAATATTGAAGATAATTACTTAGTTTAAGTGTTTTAACCCTTAAATGCGCGATTTTTTATTTTGTTTCGAAAAAATTATATATGATTCTCTGAAAGGTTTATTACACAGGAAAAATAATGAAAAAAATCAGAGATACATTTTTCATATAATACGTCAATCTTTTCTTTTGTTGCACATCTGCAATATAAGTAAAAACTACTGTCGTATGGCTGTTTTACGCTAAAATATTGCAAATTAGTAAATATTTCAATATGTATGTCTCCAAATACCTTATTTTATATATTTATTTATTTTATAAAACTAAACCTTTAATTCCCAAAATAGAATATGTTCTGGAAATTATGTAGTACAGGGAATCTGATTTTACACTAGAAAGTTTCAATGATTAATTTCGCTTTATTTAAGGGGTCTCAGGACTCTTAAAATTGGAAAAAAAGAAAAAAAAAAGACAATTTTCAACATTTAATATCGTAAAATATGTTTGATGTTAAGACACAATTTTAATTGGGAATGAAAGATATAAGTATGTTCTTTCATTGCAAATATTTAAAATTTTTCAAGATGCAGAATTAACACTTACAGGGTACTATAAACTGTTAGAGATTTGACGAGCAGAAAATCGGCATAACAGCTTATGCGCACGATTATAAAATAAATTTTGTAACTAGAATGAAAATTTTGGTGTCTAATTATACTTCAGATTATAATAATTACACTGAACCTAAATAAATTTGTATTTAAAGCATTTTTATATTTTTAATACAAAGTTGTATTTAGCTAATGGAAAATTTAGAAAATTCCAACAATATAACCCCCTAAAAAATATTTTATTTTTACAATAAAAAGGAAATTTTAGGTTCAGTTTATACAGACTGATATGAAATATATGTTTGGAAAATTTCACGATAAAAGAATCAGAAGGTTTTGAGATATCGTGCGCGTTATGCCCAAAAACGTCATTTGGAGAAAAATGACTTCAAAGTTATGGAAACACGGCTTTTGCTATTGAGCGAGTAGCATTCTAAAAGCCATAACTTCTGTTCTAATGGGAATTTCAAGGTAACAATTATATCAAAATGTTCAGAAAAGGTAGGAGTTTATCATCTAAAAAAATTAAAATTTCGAAAATTTTAAAGCTTTAAGAGTCCTGAGACCCCTTAAATACGGAATGTTTGTTATTAACTAAAGCAGATATTGCTATTTTAATTTTATGATGTGAATTATGTATATACGATTAAAAAAAATCTATTAAATTCAAAACACTGTTGTTTGCATATATGCAAAGCTGCGCACTAAAGGTTTCAATTTCATAGACCACTCTGAGACAAAAAATATTAGAGTTCTTGCTACAGGTGACTGTAACATTGTGTGTGTGTGTGTGTGGGGGGGGGGTCTTCAGTGGGGGAAAACAGATTTTTCTAACAAGGAAGGTCTCCATACGGGCATATTCAGAAAAATCTGAAAAAATTACAGAGTGTTCTTATCATGTGGATATATATGTTTATAAAAAATTTTTGGCGGATCCTCGATAGAACGTTCGTAAAAAAATCATGAAAATTTCGTTTATTTGGCAATTTATCATCGGTTGGCAATGAAATGAAATTTCGAAAAAACACTTTTCATGTGGAATACCCTTTAAGATAAAAATGTTTCATATTGAACTTGTTTAAATAAATTTAACGTAAATAACTTTACTGTTGTCAGTTTTAGTTTGATTTAACTATAGTTTTGTCATATATATATAATGATAGTTAAATATCAAATTTTATGAATTAAAACTAAATTAAACTAAATTAAAATTGTTTCAATATCTCAAAATTAAGTCTACTTGAGCGCTGTCGATTCAATTTTGTTGCTATGGAAACGACGAATTCTTTGATATTGAAATGAATAACTGCTAAATGAATCTTGTCTTTATTTTGGAATACGCTTAAATAAGTGAAAGTATTTTTTATATGTGAAATTGTTTTTAAAGTAATAAAATTAAAAAACAAGCAACATAAATATATAATACGAAAAAATGTATTTATTAATCTCTCTCATTGTTTATGTTTAAATTCATTCAACACTTTTTACACGCATTCTAAAAATCAATTAACAAACAATTTTCAGGTGTATTAAAATCGTTTGCTTTTGGCGAGGAAAAGTACTGGTCGCCAAATCGCGTGACGCTTTCGTCTTTTCGCGCCAAATACTCCAAAGTATTTTATTTTTTTACAGACTTTCTACTGTAATTCCTCCGCTAAATTTGACTGATCCTTTATTACATACATAAGTAGTTTAATTGGTATTTTTTTCAAAATATTCTGAGTACGCCCAGTAAGGAGACCTTCCTTGTAAGTTTAAATTTTAAGGCAATTCTAAATATTGAGTGAAAAGAGAAACCGACTACAGTAGTAACCGACTTACTTCCCCTTGACTTACGTTACCCCGCAGTTACGTCGTCTATCCTGTGAAAAAAAATTCTTAATTGAGACGCACTTAAACTTTTTTGAAGATTTTTGGTTCTATGAAAAAAAAAAATTCCGTGACAGTCAAGTGATGCTGACAAACGAATGAAAAAAGTCACTAGAAAAAGCTTAGAAAACTCACTCTGTCGTTACACAGAGTTTCTAAGAGAAAAAAAAGAAAAATTTGTAGGTTCAAACTTCCTTGCAAGATTTTTTCACATCCTCAAAGACTTGAACGGTGCAGCTGAAAGAACAATAAATTGTAAGTTAACAACTTATTAATTTATTTCAAACATTTGTATTACAAACGCATTTTTTTTTTTTTTTTTTACTAATGTTAAATGCATGTAACATTATCCCTAAATACAATAAAATATGTTCATTAGGTTTTGGAAAAAAATTATTACTTATCTTTTTTTGCTTATCTAAATGTACCTCGACTTACGTCGTTTCCGACTTACGTCTCTAGTCTTTGAACAAATTGCTGATGTAAGTCAAGGTTTTACTGTATATATGAAAAAATAGTTATTCCTGATTGAAAAAAAAGACAAAATTTTGTTAGAGATGTTAAAAAATACAAGTAAATTGACCTATCTTCTGACAATTTTTAGAAAAATTTAAAATATCTAATATTTTAGACAATTAGTACGTCTCAGGACTGACAAATTGTTCGTCTAACCCATAATGTCGCTTTATAACGAAGTTTCATTTAAGAAATGTATTTCCTATAAGTTCTTAACTTAAAACCGACTTAAAAAAATTTAGACCGCTTAACAAAGGATAAACGTGAAACTGTTCATTCTATAGCGATTAACTGTTCATTATATACAATATCCGCTATTGTTCTGTTTTATTAAATGCTTGTTAAATATACACGTCGACAATTATAATAAGAAATTAAACAAAAACCTAATTTGCAGAACAAATTAAAAAAACAAAATTTATTCCCTAAATTGTTTAAGCCCAAGAAGGGGTAGATATTAAGATATTTCATTCAATTCGTTCTACATTTAATGTTAAATTTTTGTAACAAATAAGCTAAACCAATTGAACATTGAAAAATAAAACTGAAATTCATACAATATAATGATTTAAACACCTATATACTTAGATTCCGTTCAAATGAAATCGAAACAAATCTTAGACTTTTTTTAAAGTTTTGTATTTTGCATGTACCTTATTATACTACGTACAATCGTCATAAACATAATGCAAAATCTGCAGGACAAATATTTACAACTTAAAAATGGAAAAAGTCTAAGATTTATTTCAATTTCATTTGAACGGAATCTAAGTATATAGGTGTTTAAAGCATTATATTGTATGAATTTCATCTTTATTTTTTAATGTTCAGTTGGTTTAGCTTATTTGTTACAAAAATTTAACATTAAATGTAGAACGAATTGAATGAAATATCTTAATACCTGCCCGTTATCGGGCTTAAACAATTTAGGAAAAAAATTTTGTTTTTTCAATTTGTTCTGCAAATTAGGTTTTTGTTTAATATGTCAAGTTTTTTAATAACTACTGCATTCAGACAAACACATTTCAAAATTAATGGAGGGTATCATCATCAGGCTTTGATTTGTGCGATATCGCATCACAATTTGTGATGCAATTTACCTATGTATAATTCAAAATGTTTCACCAGTGCAGTAATGTAGGTTGTTGTAGTTTGGTCAAAAAAATACAATCTTAACTTAAAAAATCTGCTTGAAAATGTCATTATTTTTCCACTTCGACGTCATGTTCATCTTAAAAAAAAAAAAAAAAAAAAAAAAAAAAAAAAAAAAAAAAACTATTTCAGTTTTTTCAGTTTCATGTTTCAAGTGAAAATCTTTCAACTAAACATAGGCAAATTATTATTACGGCTTTTGAATTATTTACAACAATGAAGGAAAAATGTTAAATTTTATTAGAAAATGTCCGTTGATTCTCAATGAAATAAGCGAAATTTGGAATTATTAAGAAAAATATTTGAATAATGTAAATAAAAATTAGCCCATGTTACTCTCTAGATTATAATCCACCTATATGCAAAGACATTTTATGATCCATTTTGATCCTGACGCCTGGCAAATGTTTTTACACTTTGAATTTATAATATTGTTAGAATTAGCAAAGAATTAAAAATGAGTGGCATCAGGGACGAAAAGGTGGGAAGAAAAAATGAAAAAGTTATGATCTCCATAGGCTTTTCTATGTTAAATTAACATTGAGAAGTGACACTGGAAATAAATAAGTATTGCGCTGCCGCGCAATACATAAATATAGGATCATGTATTTTTCCATATTTTTATAATTTCGATAAAACTATAATTTTATTACTTAATAACGGTGATAATAAGAGCAGTAATAAAAATATTATTCAGAGTACTGCTTAAGAAAAACATCACTTGAAATGAGAATAATTGAAAATATGATGAAAATCATATGGCAACATGCAGCTCAATAACTTTTTAAACCTAATTAATAACCTTGATTCTAAAATTAAATTTGCATTGGAAATAGCACAGAATGGTACGCTACCTTATTTAGACGCACAAGGGACTAGAACGCACTGTTTACGGAAAACCCTTAGCCAATCACTCCATTATCAATGCTCAAGTATACATTTCATACAAAGTTTCTGCATTTAGAAATTCACAGTCTGTACCCCGAACAGCTAAATAACGAAATAAATAAAATATATGATATTGCAAGAAACAATGGATACAAAGAAATCACCATAGAAAAATTAATTATGAGCTTGAATAATAAGAAGAAAAGAAATTTCAATGCACAAAATTCCATGTTATGCACTTTAAAATTTTTCCTGGTTTCTTCGAATGTGTGAAATATAAACTCGAAAAATTCAATATACCCTTATTGCAAAACTGTTCATGGAATTAAAAAATATAATATGCAAGAAAATAGATCCAATTGAATCAAACCAGTTATCAGGAGTATAAGCAAAGAAGATGGAACAATGCAGTTTGATGTAGGTATGACAAGCAGAAAACATAAAACTAGAATCAAAGAATATATAGAAGACTTCAAATACAACAAGAGAAACACAGTTTTGGCCAGATTATGCGACAAAGAACCGTTACAGATCGATTTTAAAAATAGCTGAATAACTTATTCGTCAAGATTTTATTTACCATCCATTATCTGAGAATCAATAGAGATACTTTTACGCAACGGAAATATTTACAATTATTCAATGTCCCTTGAATTACCTAAAATTTGGAAAGAGGTGCTATGCAAGTTTATTAAAAATAGTAGAAATTAATCCATGCTCACAAATATCCACTTTCATTTTATTTTATGTTTGCACTGATTTTCATTATGCATGAAGTCTCGTGACATTATTTACCAAGTTTCCGAAAATAGTTCTATCCAGAATGATTTTGAAAATGTCACCGTTTATGTGATGAAACGTACGTTAATCTAAATAAAGGTATTTTATCACTTTTATAACATTTTTAACTTAGTTTCTTTCATTATTATCATACATATTTTTACTTCCAAAACCATAAACCTTTTTATTTGATGAAATTTACAATGCTATACATTGATAAAAAATTTTATTTTATAAAATAGCGCTGCAAGTGATTAAAGATTAAATTTTCAGTTTTTACTCGACTGCCAAGAAGGGTTATGTGTTACATGCGTATCTGGGTATGTGGATTTCTTTATACCCTCGAAACATCCCAACGGCTGCATGGATTTTAATGAATGAGATCTCTATCGATTCATCTTAACCGTCCAATTGTTATAGGATAGGTTTTGTTTTTATAAATTCAAAATGGCTGCTATAAAATACAAAATGGCAGTAAAGACGAAACATTTTTTTTTACCCACCCTATTGAGGGTTATATCATTGGATAGGTCTTTCAAAATGAAGACGATGTTTCATTGACTATTTTACAGTCAGAAGCTCCGTTTAAATGTTACACAACCTGGAAGTTGTGCAGGTAGGATGCTTTACTGTAACTCTAACCATCATACACATCTATAGGCCTCATCAAAACAGTGTTTATAGATAAGAACTACCAATTAACAAACACAACTTAAATATCATCAATACCAGTAAATAAAAAAAATTGGTATGTAATATAAAAATAGTTTCACATTGATGAGAAATAATTAATTAGTTCGCTTTTTACGCAGTCGGCTCTTTTTTATTTTTTTTTTATTTAATTTTTATTAAATAACTCATTTACTCGAAGTGTGTTTAATTTGACAGAAAATTGGTAATATTATATCTAAAATCAATTATTCATGCAAAAAGGTACTTTTTTCTGTCTTATTCAACAATTATTGTACTTTCCCCATAATTCTTATGATTGTGGAATTAGAAGAAACAAGAGAAAGATGAGTTTTTCCGAATTTAAGGAGGATTTTTTTCATTTTTTGAAATGGAGATTTAAAAAAAAGTATATCTAAAGACAAATTAATTTAATCTAAAACTATAGTATTTAAATTCCTCCCATTATTTTGTTATCTTTTACAATATATTTTGACAACTGAGTCAATGAATGGCACAAATCTTAAAGTACATTTCCTTTGTTATGACCAGTTCAAAAGACATTTTAGAAAGCTTCAAATATTATCTTAAAATTTCAATTGAAACTTAAGATTATGCCCAAAGCGAAAAATCTTGTTAATACAATTTTCCTCTCATAATATCTTTATCAACATAAAATCCTAAATATAGAAAACTAATTAATAAGCTTAAGATAAAATTTTTGATTCCATAATTAGATTATGTTGAAAGCTCTTATTCATGCAGAAATGTACCTTTCATTCTGTACAACAATTCTTTTATTCTGTCTTATTCAACAACTATTGTACTTTCCCCATAATTCGTATGATTGGGGAAAAAGAAGAGACAAGAGAAAGATGAGTTTTTCCGAATTTAGCTAATTTAAGGAAATGTACGATTTTTTCCATTATTTGAAATGGAGATTTAAAAAAAAAAGTTTATCTAAAGACAAATTAATATAATCTAAAACTACGGCATTTAAATTCCTCTCATTATTTTGTTATCTTTTACAGTATATTTTGACAATTGAGTGAACGAATGGCACAAATCCTAAACTACAATTCCTTTGTCATGACCGTTCAAAAGACATTTTAGAAAACTTCAAATAGTTTCTTAAAATTTCAATTGAAACTTAAGATTATGCCAAAAGCGAAAAATCTTGTTAATAAAATTTTCCTCTCATAATATCTTTATCAAATGGAAAACTAATTAATAAGCTTAAGATAAAAATTTTGATTCCATAATTAGATTATGTCCAAAGCTCTTAATGAAACAAGGTAATTTTCAACATGGTAATTTTGTGAAATAACGTTAAAGTATTTTGGGGGTACATTTTTATTGAATTAATGGGGGTTAGCACAGATTTTAAGACATTTTTTATTGTAAGGGTGTTGAGTGTGATAGGAATTAAATAATATTACATACCTGAAATCTGTTATTTTACAAAAGGAGTGTGTTCTTTGATAAGGCTGCTCTAGCGGTCGAATGAGTTTTTGTTGTTTTAGCATTGTTAACATTTGTGCCAGGACCAGAAAGCTATTTTATTTAATTTTAACTTTCACAAAGTGTGAAAGGATCTCCGAGAATTCGGATGTCACGTGCATTTTACAAAATAATTTTACATTTTGTTATAAATAGAGGTTGCATGTGGGGTTGCATATGAAATGAGACAATGCAAGCTTTTGTGCATTTGGTAGGTTATAGTAGAGGATACTTTCGGCTATCCAGTAATTAAGTTGCTTGCTGAAAGATGCTTAACCCATTTATGCCTGAATTTTTGTTTTCTCAAATTTGTTGGTAAAATCAATTTAAATTGTTACAAAATGAACTGGAAAAATACTAAAAAAATTACGCTAAAACTTTTTGCATTTATTTGATAAAATGTAAAAGTACTAAATATGGAAATATGCATAATATTTGTAATAATATAATGTGAATGATTATATATTTTGTCTAAATTTATATAAAATAAGCTTTTAAATAGTATATTATATACTATAATTAGTATTTTTATGAATTGGTAAAAAATAAATAGTTATTTCTTTACAGAGACTGATAACATTATAAGTATTAGCAATAATAAACCAAGAATAATTGTATTTGAGGCTTAAAAACAATTTGTTTCGTAATCATCTTGAAAAAGACTTTACATTTATAACTGTCCCCTAAATGGCTAATAAAAAGTACCCATTCGTGCCTAGCGCCCTATATTTTGTACGTTACAAAAATGCATAAAAAATAGGCTTGAACATATAATTTCACAATTTAAAAAAATACGTATTTCAAAGAAGCTACGATTATGACTTATTTATTTCGATAATTGGTAGAAAAAAACACAAATAAACTCACTTTTTACTTTTCGCCATCTTAAAAAATGAAAAATATATAAACTCCTAAAAAAAGCATTCATTTTAAGCAAATAAATATCCACCTTATGCTATCATCTGTCGGAAACAGATAAAGAAATTTATAGATAATTATTTCATATAATTTTCATGTTATAAAGAAGAAGAAAATCATACAAATTTATTAAAATTCGAAGCGTCGACTCCAGGCGTAAATTGGTTAAGGTTGTTAATCAGTCAATTGTCAATTACTGAATTCCCTTTGTTAATGTTAAGTTTATGGGCGTAGAATACATTCTATTTTAAACATATCCTCAGGAAATTAATATTTTTAACCCTTTTTTTCTTTGTATTCATATTAAAAGATGTTTATATTTTCTTAGTTCTTAAAATATTTCTAAAATCTATGCTTAATTTAGTATTTTATGTGTAAAAAGCTGACAAACTGTTAGTAAAATTTTACATTTTATGTAAAATTAAATGTATATTTTAGAAATATTTTGATAACTAAGAAAAAAAAAGAAACATCCTCTAAGAAGAGTACACAGAAAAAATAAGTTAAAAATATTAACTAAGGAGACATTTCAAATGCACGAATGCATCATACGCACATAAACTTTAGCGGGGGGAATTCGAAAGTTGACTGACTAATAGCCTTAATTGTAATTTTCGCCACCGTTAAATTTAAGTTTTTCAAGTGACAGAGTAGTATAAAAAGTAGTCGTCTCTTTCCCTTCGTAAGATTAAAAGCTCTAATTAACTCAACAAAGAGTTCTTTGAAATCAACGTGGTTTCTTGTAGACTTGAATTTCCGAAAGGCAAATAATATACGCTATTAGAAGTAAATATGCATTATTTCAAATTTTCATCATTAATTTCAAAAATCTTCAATTTTCATCATATTTTCAAAAATTCAAGTATTATGCGCGACCTAAAGATATTAACCGATTTCAAAAATATTTCTTGTGTTTTCCTTCTAATTACAAAATACAACTTTTCCGCGCTATTAGAAGTTGATATGAAAAAATTGGCTTTTTTCGACCCACCCTATCATGCAAGCCCATATCAGTACACTAGCTGCAAATTTCACTCATCGTTTCATGCAGTCCTTGTCATATGCTTCTTGCTTCTTTCGCCATACACAAACACTTTGATCACTATATGTTATGCAAAACACACCCTCTTCACTAAACAATATATTTTTCCAATCATTCAGACCCCATAAAAGCATTTTTTTTTTCACCACTTTTCTGTTTAAAAGTCATCAGGCGCTTTATCTTTGGTACACGGGATTGAAATCCAAGTTTATGGAGACGTCTTAGTGTTGTAGATTTATTCACATCAATACAGTGTCCTTTCCACTTTCCATGCAAATATCTTACACTTTTACAACTTTTTTTTTTTTTTTTTTTAAACAAAATTCTTTAGCTTTCTATCATCTCTCTGAGTAGTGTTTGGCTGTCGGACGCTATTCAGATGCTTGTTTTCAAAATGTACGTCGTTAAAATAGTGCTTTATTGCTTTACTAACACTTGGTTGAGAACGTTTTAAGTAATTCGCGATATATTGCTGATTATGTCCTTCCTTATGCAAATGAATAATACGATGATCTGTAAACTACGTTATGTCAGACTAACGACCCATGTTTCACACAAAATGAAAACAACGATGAAGCAAAGCGTTTTCATAACTTAAGAAGAAGTCTCGAAGAAGCTAATTTTATGCTTGTTTTATGCAGGCTTCCGAACTAATCAGGAAAATTCTTAAATATTCTAACGTATATATCACGTATTTTAGTATTCTAATACTTTGAATAATGAAAATAATTTTACAAAAATACAATATTTATTCAAAATCTAACATTTTACAGTTTTAATTTTCTTTTATAACATGCAAATTTAATAAAACATCAACCGTTGTTCTTTTTCCTTCAAATGTCCAACACTGAAATAAAACTAAATGCAATTCCAAATACAAATGAAATGAATTATTCTAATTTTTTAACTTGGAACTATATATATATATATATATACACTGGAACCTGCCTAAAGTGACCACCTTCGGGACCGGCTAAAATGGTCACTATATAGAGGTGGTCAATTTATGACGTGTATTTAAAAATGGAACGTTAAAATTTTTTGTGATCTTAAAAAATAAAAGAAATTATATACATACAGAAAAATGCACTATATTAAGTAATGAATTGATTAATTAATATTTATAATAACTAAATTATAATTTAAAATATGCTATGTAGAAGATAAATAACTTAAAACTCACCTCATTTCTTTTGAATTCAATTAAAGAATTTATTGAGTTATTGATTTAAATAACCCATAACGACAATGTACATTGAAATTAATACGCATTTTTATTTTGATTGTAATTGCATAACGATAACTTTCTATAACTAACAATAATGAACTATTCATCAAAAATTATACACACTTTTATAAAGTTTCATTTACAGCAAAAAAGTCAGTAATATTTGGTTACTTAAAACACTTCTTTTCAACAATTATGTTTTCAGTCATGCCTTCTAGTTTTCTACATAAATCCAGCATTGGTGGACAGTTATTTAGGGCATGCGTTTTCATTTTTTGCATATCTTTAACATTTCTGCGTTTGGACATTTAATCATTTTCTTCAATTTCTACTTTAGCTTCACTTCATTTTCTTTTTCCTTTTAAACATATCGCAAATTTCTTACTTAAAACTTTATTGATCAATGGACGCATTGCATGCTGGGATATCACTGTAAAAATTCATTAATAATTCAGCATTCACTGGTTCATCTTCAAAAAGTAATTGATTCATAAGATTTTGAATATTCAACAGGCTATTGTCATCATTTGCAGACTGTGAATCACTGATATCTTCAGAAATTTGTTGCGAAAACTCAGATTTTTCCAAAGAATTTTGAAATTGTACTTTGACGTACCAAATTACACGAGTCATTAACCCACATTATAGCATCGAGGACGTTTATACGAGAAACAATTTCATAAGCTGATTAGCATGCTTCTCCTCTGGAAATTATATTTGGAACAAGAACTTTCTAAAATGTAGCTTGAATGCTTGAATTATTTCTTGATCTAGAGGCTGTAAATGCGATGTGGTACTAGGCGGTAGAAACTTTACTTTTACATTTGAAAACAACAAATTACTCGGATGGGATGGACAGTTATCTATAGACAACAGAGACTTCCTCTTTCTTTGTTTCATCTACTTGTTTAATTGCGTAACCCGCTCAGTAAAAATAGAAGATGTAATCCAGGATTTTTTATTTCCATACCTCGAGAATGGTAAATCCTTGATGTTAACCTTTCAGAAACAGCGTGGTTTTCTGGATTTTCCTATCACAAGAGGTTTTAGTTTCTCTCCTGTTGAACTGCAAGCAAGCAAAACGGTAATTCTCCCTTTAGAAATCTTTACATATTTACATTTATCTCCAGCCATTGCTAATGTTTTGTTTGGCATTTCCCGATACAACAAACCACATTTATCAGCATTGAATATGTCTTTTCCTTGTAATTCTCCAGCAAACCAGAAATCCGTCTTTTAAACGAATCTACTGTTTCCATATCAACGTCGTGAGATTCTTCACACGAAATTTTCAGAGAAATGTTGTTTCTTTTCTTAAAAGATTCTAACCAGCCGTCAGAAGCAGTACAATTTTTCTACATTGAGTCTTTATTGAAAATTCGAGCATTCTTCTCACGATTTTTTTTAAAACTCCTTGATATACTTCAAAATAATTGTTTTTTCGAATTTTCCGACTCTTAGACTCATTTCCATTTTCTTCAAACTTTGTAGATTTTCTGATTTTCATTTAAAAATATTGCTTATAGCCCAGGCAATAGGAAATTTTACCTAGCAAAATTAATGGTAGTACTGGAAATCGGCTTTCTAGATGTTTTTTGGGTCGCTGAATCCGAATTTGTAACTTTCCACCAAAAGTTCCCCCGGCAACCTCCCCAAATTTTGGTAAAAAGCCCCCCCAAAAAGGTTTTTATTAAAAAAATCAAATTTTTTTTTGTTTTAGAGAAAAAATATCTAGAAATTCAGAAAGTAGACAAAATTTGCAACAAATTAGATATATGACATTATGACTTAGGATGAAGGGGAAGGGGAGATCTGCCTCGGAACATGCGCGCGGTGCTGCGTAAACTAAGTTGTGCAATTCCACTTAACCACTCACACGTTTACATTAGCCCTCCCATCTCCAATCCGAACTTTCTCTATAAGGTTTACTTTAATATTTTTGGGTCGCTGAATCCGAATTTTTAACTTTCCCCAAAAAATCCCCCCCCCCAAATAGTTGTTTTTAACTTAAATTTCTTATTGTTTTAGGGGAAAAGCATTACGAAATTCAGAAACTAGACAAAATTTGCAACAAATAGGATATATGACATTATGAATTAGGATGAACGGGGAGGGTGAGGGCTGCCTCTGAACATACACTGCGGCGCTACGTGCACTAAATTATGAAGTCCAGGCAATAGGAGATTTTATCTGGCAAAATTAATACTAGTTCTGAATTTCGACTCACTTTATGTTTTTTGGGTCGCTGAATCCGAATTTGTAACTTCCAAACAAAATTTCACCAGGCAATCCCTCCAAAAATTGTTTTTTTGAAAAAATTGGTTTTTGAGAAAAGCGCGTGGGAAATGTTCCGAGGCAGCCCCCTCTCTCCCCGTTTATCCTACGTCATAATGTCATATATCCTATTTGTTGCAAATTTTGTCTAGTTTCTGAATTTTGTAATGTTTTTCCCGTAAAACAA
This sequence comes from Maratus speciosus, assembly GCA_963932465.1. Lineage (NCBI taxonomy): Eukaryota > Metazoa > Arthropoda > Arachnida > Araneae > Salticidae > Maratus > Maratus speciosus. The sequence continues at coordinate 524,748,881 of OZ010786.1, forward strand.
TAATAAATTTAAGTTAAAAACAACTATTGGGGGGGGGGTTCGGGGGGGGAATTTTGGGGGTAAGTTAAAAATTCGGATTCAGCGACCCAAAAAACTTAAAGTAAACCTTATAGAGAAAGTTCGGAGGAAAGATGGTATGAAGACTTTTTTGCTAGTAAAAAGATGGCCGTTTGCGTTGTCAAGAGATGAAATAAACACCAGGTCCTATTAAAAAAAACTCCAAATTCGGGTAAACGAAGACCTTGTTTATTACATGATGAAAGTCGAAGGGAGAGGTACAGGGGGGAAGCAATGAGGAGCCTCTTTTAAGACGTCATCACGAGGCTAGAGAGAAAGCAGGAATCCAAAGAATATACAGTTACAACTTTCTTGCTTGGCGGACTACAATATCGCCAATCTAAAAGTATTTTTGCGCCATGCACAGGGGCTAAGCGAAACATTGGCTGGTATGTTCGCCAAAAATGTACGGTAGGCTTCTACCATATTAATTGTGTAGGGGGGGGCAGATTGTGGGCTGCATACATTCCTGAGTCATGATAGATGGAGACTCATCAGTACATTGATACAGCTGCGGTTAAATGTAAAAAATAAAAAGTGTTATCTGGAAAGGGCATAGTAACAGACCGAATTCGTTAGGCTAAAAGGCATGAGACTGTATTTTTCTAGACCAGATGTTAGATCAAAGATGCACCGCTTTACCACAAAAATGCAGAATTGCCATACATCTGAACAAAAGGGTGTGAAGCGAAGATAATTCTAATAAGTAGATTGCATGTAAAGTGATTTTAAATGATGAGTTATATTCATGTCCAAATAAGGAAATGACCGAAGTTAAAATGCTTTTGATACTAACAGTCAGCCGTAACGAATTTTGTACAAGGTTAAAGCGTATGTGTGAAAGAATCAGAAAGTGAAAATGGAGATTGATTCACTGATTTTATTTTATTAATGAGATGAGTACTTAGAATAATTTAATTTAAATGTGAAGGGCTGATAATACAATCGATTTAGTTTTTAAATGTTGAATTTAATTTAGGGACTGCACTGTTTGACTATAGTGCACAAAATAAATAAGTTATTAAACAGACTTTTAATTGAAACTGTCTGGGGGGGGGGGAAGAATAAAATGCAAACATATATAACGAGATAGTCGTTATATATATCACCTGGGACACCGCAAAAAAAAACTTTTGTTGAACCGTGTGCATGGGCAAAACAGCAAGAAAAATAGTTACACATATAAATATATCTTCAAAACATAAAAGGTATTTTTTTTTTTTAAAACAAGTTGCTGTCATGAAAACAAAAAAAAATCTCTTTCATCAATAGTTCAACAGTCCTAAGAGATTTTATGAATTAATATTTTCTAAATTAAGTTTATGGATCTCCACCTTCAGTAAAATTTTCTTCAAAATTGCATACCATGGTATATTTTTTTTAACTGAGTCGACTCTGACAGCAAATATTTAAGCAGCATGTAACTAGACCCTTGGCTGCACATCATCAAAATATTGATCCTGATTCGGATCATTTTTATGAAAAAAAAACACAAGTAGTAACAATAAAAATATAATATATAAACACAAATGCAACACTAGAAGTAAAGAGTAAGTAATAATAAGTGAAATGTGTAATTGTAATCTAATAATCAATTGTAATATGATTTAAAAGAAATTGGACATGGTTTTAAAAAAATGTAATGTTCATGCATGCAGCATAGGATGACAAAAAAAAGAGGTGCCTGAAGCACGCCCATGAAAAAGGTGTCACCCTGAATCTTGTGTAGACCACAAGTATTATGGCGTCAGCTTAGGGCTTCAGCCTTATGTGAGGAGGGAGTTTTGAGACTCATACAGCGCCCGCTTATATGAGTTCCTGCTCCTCCGAAGACACTAGTGGTCCTCTAAAGGAGCACACGTCGGTTTACAAGCAAAAATTGATTTTTTGTGAATTGGAACACCAATTCCAAGGGGTTGTCTCTCAACACAATGAAGTTTTGGACCCTAAGGGCAATAATTTTGAACGGGAACAAAACATTCGAAAGGGAGAATTAAAAAATAAAAAAATTAGATATATATTTCACATATATATCAAATCAAAAAGGGGTAGACAATCCTAGAGTGAAGAGAGACATAAAAAAAATGAAAAAGTCATAATCAGGTTAAATAATGCACAAGTCATATAATTAGAAGGTAACTAACTGGTTGCCTTACAGAAAATGTTATCAAATTACATGTGAAAAATATATATTTTTTTTAAATAACTGCAATTATTAAATGTGTTAGTTATCAGTTTTAACTGAAATGTAATCGTAAAAGAATGAAATGTAAAATAAATGTTAAACTGTAAATAATAGTTAAGTGTATGTAAATAACATAAAAAGTGTACAGTAAAATGAAATGAGTGTAAAGTGATTCAAAATATTGTTCACAAGAGATCTTCGAAGAAAACAGTCATGGGCCAGCCATAATGTTGTCAAAGTTCTATTGTAAACAACATACATACAACCTAGGCCTCTGGTTGTACACTTAGCTTCACAATACATGTCATAAGAAAAAAATGTAAACAGAAGTATATTATTTTCTGTTTCTTAAATTATATGTATGTGGTTGATAAACATTAGGGAAGTTGTGATTGTTTAAGTGACTTGTAGCATCGAATAAATGTCCATATCGAGGTGGTGCAAGAAGTAACCTATCGATGTGCACCCGAAATGCTGTATTATCAGCAGCATACAATCTCTTGATCGAGAATGACACAGGTGAATGTTTGAAAGTTACAATGTATGGTCCAGTGTATTTAGGTTTGAATTTATCAACAGATTTTAAGTACACAATATCTTTGAGACAAATGGTTCTTAATTTAGCTTTCTGACCGAAATGTTTATATCTTTTATCCTGTGCTGTTTTAATGTTATTGTAAGCCTTGTCATATATTTTGTGTAAATCTTCAAGTAGTTTATATATTTCAGTATGTTTATCTAGAAAAGGTTGATTGGTATTCTGATCAAAAGTGTCAAAAATTAATGAAAGTTCACGTCCAAAGTGCAGAAGATTAGGAGTGAATAATGTAGTTGAATGTTTTGAACCATTATAGAGCGACTGGTGTATAAATATTGCATTTTCAAATGAGTGACCTTCTTGTAAAAGTATATTAACAGAGTATTTGATAGATTTATTTATTCTCTCCGAAAGAGCATTGCTTTGTGGTCTCGAAACAGAGCTGTGAAGTACCTTAATACCTAGAGTATCATTAAAAATGTTGTATATTTGAGATGTATATTGGGGTCCTAAGTCTGATAAGACAACAGAAGGTCTCCCAAAGGTGGTTATGTAAGAGAATAAACATTTAACGACTTTAGCTGCAGATGTATCATTAAGTGGAAAAAGTTCAACATGTCTTGAAAAGTGATCTGTAATAGTTAAAATATGTTTACCATTAGGAAAAGGTCCAACGAGATCTGTACTAATAGTATGGCCAGGATATCTGGGCGTGTAGGTGGGTTGTAAGGGTGCAGGAGGGGTTTGATGATGTTTACATTGAAGACATTTGACACATGAAGCTACAAAGTTTAAGGTGTCAACATACATGCCTTTCCAAAAATATCTTGATGATAGGAACTCATAAGTTTTATTAAAACCAAAGTGAGATAAATGAGAGATTGTTAAAACTTTGCTTTTAAGAGAGTTAGGAACAACAATGTGATATGAAAAAGTGTCGTTAAGATTATTTTCTTTTTTTAACATTAAAACTTTCGAATCAGGGTGTATGAAGTAATTAGGATATTTTTGAGAAGGTCCTTTCTTTAGAATATCTTTGTAAACAGTGGACAAGGTGGTGTCATTTTTTTGTTCAGTGCAGAAAGTTTCATTTGAAATTTCTAATAAAGGATCTGGATTTGTTTGTTTACCAGATACAAGATAGTTTACATATTTCTTAGTGGCGCTTGAACATGAATTATTACTGTCTGGTGTATCATAGTCAACAATAGGTAACGGTTGAGGGTCATGGATAAGTTCAGGGTTAGTATCCAGAGTTTGTTGATTGTTTTCAAAAGTACAGCGAGATAAATAGTCAGCAAGAACATTTTTCTTACCAGGGATATGTTTAAAAGTGTATGAGTACTCTGAAAGCTCCATGAGCCAACGAGAGATAATATCAGCTGGATTAGTAGTCTTGTTATATTTTTCTAAGGGTTTACTGTCAGAAAGAATTACAAATTGTCTGTTATATAAATAATATTTGAAAGCGGTTACAGATTTATAAATTGCCATGAGTTCTAATTTAAGTGCAGGGTATTTTTTTCTGATGGCTTAAGAGATTTAGAAAAATATGCAACTGGTAAAAGTTGTTGATCATGCTCTTGTAATAAAACACCAGAAATAGCAACATTTGACGCATCTGTATTTAAATAAAATGTCTTGTTCCAATCAGGTAATCTAACCATGGGAGAATTAAAGAAAATTTTCTGTATTGTGTCCATGATTTCTTGATGTTTAACTGTCCATTTAAATTTAACTTTTGGAGTAGTTAGGTTTATCAGTGGTTGTACTAACTCAGAAAAGGATGGAATTAGACTCTTATAAAATGTAATGACACCAATGAGTCTTTTTAGTTGACGTTTAGTTGTAGGTGTGGGAAAAGATGTTATTTTTATGATATTTGACTGAATCGGGGAAACGGACTGATTTTCTACATGAAATCCCAAATAGTCAATACTAGATTTATGAAAAGTACACTTGCTAGGAGACAGGGTTAAGTTGTATTTGGTTAGGATAGAGAGAATTTTTTTTTATTTATTACACATTTCATCAAAAGAGTTTGCACCTACAATGAAATCATCCTGATATGTATATACACCATCTAATTGTAACTCATCAAGCAAAGAGTCCATTAAAGCTTGGAAAATAGAAGCACTGTTTTTTAATCCGAACACTAACCTCTTGTATCTAAAAGAACCAAACATAGTAGTAAATGTCAACTGATTTTCGAATTTGTCTGGCAAATCAATTTGATGATATGCCTGATGAAAGTCAAGAGAAGAAAAATATCGATACTGAGAAAGATTTGAAATGATGGTTTGAATTTTAGGTAGAGGGTAAGATGATCCTTGAATTACAGTATTTACCATTCGAAGATCTAAGGCGAGACGAAATTTTTGTTTACCAGTTCCGTCTGGTTTCTTTTTGACTAAGAGCATGGGGCAAGCCCATTCTGAACAGTGGCGTTCAATAATTTTGGCATCAAGCAGATCTTTAATTTGTTCTAAAGTACCTTTTTGCAAAGATTGAGGAAGGGGGAATGGAAAAGTCTTTATAGGGTAGTCATTGATATATATAACGACTATCTCGTTATAGATGGGAGATCTAATGTAAACGTGTGAGTGGTTAAGTGGAATTGCGCAACTTAGTCCACGCAGCACTGCGGCGCATGTTCCGAGTCAGATCCCCCGTTCCCCTTCATCTTAAGTCATAATGTCATATATCTAATTTGTTGCAAATTTTGTCTACTTTCTGATTTTCTCGCTACTTTTCCCCTAAAACAATAAAAAAATGGAATTTTTTAATAAAAACTTTTTTGGGGGCTTTTTATCAAAATTTGGGGGGGTTGCCGGGGGAAATTTTGGTGGAAAGTTACAAATACACCAACTTCCAACCCCCGAGCCCCTTTCAGTTTTTATGCACTAAAACGTTAATAACATACCTCTTTTCAATCCGATCTTCTTCGTATTTCAGGTGAATTCTTCTTTCAGTTTCTGCTCCATTTCTACATTTCACTTAAGACCCTGGCACCGTTGCAAGGGGCCCGGTACAGGACCCTTGAAATTTTAGTGCACTAAATTGTTAATAACATGCCTCTTTTCTATCCGATCTTTGTCTTTTTTGGGGTGAATTCTCCTTTCAGTTTCTACCCCCTTTCTACATTTCAGTTAAGACCCTTGCACCCTTGCAAGGGGCCCGGTACAGGGCCCCTTGAAGTTTTAGCCCACTAAATTGTTAATAACATGCCTCTTTTATATCCGATCTTCTTCGTTTTTGGGGGTCAATTCTTTCAGTTTCTACCCCATCTCTACATTTCAGTTAAGACCCTGACACACTTGCAAGGGGCCTGATACAGGGCCCCTTGAAGTTTTAGTGCACTAAATTGTTTCCTTTTTATCCGACCTTCACTTCTCCATTTAGTTATTCTCCCGTATCTACATTCCAGTTAAGACCATGGGCCCGTCTAGGGTCCGTAGGGACCGGTTCAGGGCCCTTTAAATTTTTTGTGTGTCATGCGTTTTTCACACCCTAATTTTCTCACTTTCGCAATGCGTAGTTTTAAAGTTGAGAGTTAAACTCTTCTCCAACACTCACACCAACACTCACATATTTTTATTGGGGCTCTGGGGCCTTTTTTAAGCATTTCCCTAATTTTTTGCACATTTCTTTTAAATTATATTCTAATGATTAATTCATACCCTAAGCTTAATCTCGACTAATCGAAGATCTAAAACGTTGTAACATATTTTCATGTTAGGGACCTGTTCTCAAGTATCAGTTGGCCCCTTTTGGCCCCCTATTGTAACTCCCTTAAAAATAGTCCGATGCACTAGCTTTTTTTTTCTAACAACATCTTAGTTCTCCAGCTATTACATGAACGACAAAAAAAGATCGGCTTGAACTACGATCAATTTTGAATATAAATCGTCTTCTTTAGGCCATTGGTGCATCTTCTTTAAAAATGATCCGAATTCCTTGCAGTCTTCTTTACCATAGTTCTAGCGTCTTCAGATTACATTAAAAAATGCTAAAAAGTGTATTTATACCAAACTACATGCCACTCAAGTCCCTTCCCTCTTGGGGCCCGGTACAAGGCCCCTTGAAGCTTTTGTACAATAAATTATTAATAAATTGCCCCTCTTAATCCGATCTTCATTTTTGGAACCATTTTTCCATTTAGTTATTCTCTAGTTTCTATATTCCAATTAAAATCCTGGGGCACCTTAGGGTCCTGTAGGGACCGATCCGGGGCCCCTTGAACTTTTTGTGTGCTATGCATTTTTTACACCCTAATTTTCTCACCGTATCCCTTTATTAAATATCGTGTTAATGCTAACAGTAATTCATGAAATTTACAAGGTGAGGAGTCATCTTCCACCGCTTGGTGGCGCGTTATTTTCTCGGGTTTAAGGGTCGAATTTCAACGGGATTTGCTTCCTTCAACTTAGATTACAATTCAGCTACTTTCTGTATTATGAAATTTTATCTTAGACTTCAGTTCCCAACATTTTCTAACATTAATGATGCATTCTTTTTTTTTTGTTTGTTTCTGTGGGCTTGATTCCTACGAGGTTTCGCTCAATCAACTTGGTTTTTGATTGTCTCCACCACGTGCAGGCATTTCCGGTAAATGCTGCCATATATAGCGGGGATCTAGATTGCAGGTTCGTTGGGAAAGAAGTTTAATGGGAACACATTAGACGCTGCGGAGGGCAATGGGACATCCGAAATTAGGTTCATTTAAAAGAATTTCCAAACATACAACATCATACAAACTTAAGTTTTGTTTAACATTATTATTTACAAACCCCGGGCAACGCCGGGCGGGTCTGCTAGTTATTTATTAGAAAATTAATAACTTAATCTTTTCAACACAAATCCCTATATTGTTTAGATTTAGATTCTTTATTCCCCATACTTCAAGAAGAAAGAAAACTGCATTAAAAATAAAAACTTGAAAAAAAATTATCAAAGAATTAAGAAAACTACAAATTCATACAACTAAAATTTAATGTTAAATGATACAAATCTTGCTAGCAGTTCTTTAAAAGCATATGTGCACATTTATTCTTAGAATTTCTGAGAACATATGACAAAGGAATACTTTTTAAAACAAACCCGAAAAATCGCCAAGTCGTCTCCTCAGATAAACGTAGTACTAACATTGGACTTAGTTAGCCAATGAGTAGCAAGCGCAAGCATTCCTATTCTAGGATCCGTCAATATGGGTAAATGAAATATTCCTCATTCCTCTCTCACCTCGAAAGAAAATGGGAAGGGGAGGTCACCTTAGACAGGCGCAAATATCATTAAAATGCAGGACAAACTAGTCACTTTGTATATTAAGCAGGTTGTCACTATAGGAGATAAATTCCTTAACTTTTTTATGGCTGAAAATAAAAATTTCGGAAAATGGTTACTTTGGTATTTTAGTTTGAAAATTTTCGGCATGAAGAAAAATGAAAGGTCACATTTTACATGTTCAAATAATATTGACAATGACAGGCTATCTGGTCACTTTACACTATAAACAGGTGATCCCATTACCAATTCTCAATTTATTTTATCTGAGCACGAGTAAAATTTTGCAAAAGTGGTCACTTTAGCCAGGTGGCCACTTTATCAAGGTGGTCACTTTAGCAGCTTCCACTCTATACATATATATATATATATATATATATATATATAAACTTTTCAGGTGGGGGGGTGATTTTCGATTTCCGGGGTCATATAATGAAAAGTTTATGAAGGAAATTTTCAAAACTCGCACCATGGTAACGAATGCAATAGGTAGTATTTCTCATAAAATCTACCTAAAAATTACTATACACGATCATTTGCTTGAAAGATTGTCATAATTGAAAATGAAGTATGACGTTCGGTAATAGAAGGACAACAAACCCATATACGATGCAAATATATATATGTATAGAAATTATTTACTACGTAAGGTTTCTCGAATGCTTAAAATGCATCCCTAGTTGTTATATCCTTAACCAAGAATCGGACAAAGTAGCGATCTATGTTAATAGATGGCAGTACTACACAATCTGGAATTGTAAGGCTTTTCACGTAGCCGAGAATATTCTGCGCAGTTGTAAGATGTGATTTGTTCTGATAGCTGCTCTTGAGCGACTTTTGTAAATATGTATAATAAACTATAAGTAATATTATAGTTATGCTTCCTTCCTTAGTTAAGAGGAATTAGTTATAATAACAGTGTGGCAATATAATAGTGGCGACGATGGGATTTAACCCAAACTGAAATGTTGTGAAAAAAATTTTTTTTTTCGAAAGACAAAAAGAAAAAGTGGCACGAGAAACGGCCGGTAAAGAAATAATTTCTCTGGGACGCTTGGAAGAATATAATGCAAATGTTCCTTGGACTACTTACGTCGAGAAAATTGATTTTTATTTTTCAGCGAATAGCATCAAAAATGATGATATGAAGAAGAATATTTTACTAAGTTCGGTTGGAACAACAACGTTTTCTATTTTACGAGATATTATTGTTCCGAATACGCTGAAAGAAATCAGTTACGAGGATCTTTTAAAGAAAGATAAGGATCATTTGTCACCACGCCATAGTGAAATTGTCGAACGATTTAAGTTCCAGAAACGACTAAGGAAGCAAGGAGAAAATATAGCCGATTTCATAAGAGAGTTATGTCGGTTATCCGAACATTGCAACTTCGGGAATACGCTTAATGACCACCTGCGTGATCAGTTGATGTTTGGCATCCAAGATGAAAAGATACAGCAGAAATTACTGGATTCCAGGGATTTAACGTTCCAAAGAGCGGTGGAAATAGCTGAGTCATTTGAGATAGCTGAGGCTGGAGTGAAATCTCTACAAATCGGAGATACTACGACTGTCAATCAAGTCCGTGTTTCGATAGGAGAGAAATCGAAAGTGGAGAAGTATAGTCATGCACCTAAGCCTAAAGATGATAAATTCGCGCCTGAGAAACCGTGTTACAGATGTTCTAAAAATCATAATCCCAAGTTTTGCCCTTTTAAATCTGCAGAATGTCATTTTGTGCCATCGATTGGGTCATTTAAAAATTTGTTGTCGTAATAGAAAATTTGGAATGAAAAGTGTGAAACCTTTTAAGAACAGAAAAATTAAAACTGTTCAGGAAGAATATTGTTTAAATTTTATGGACGACAACTCCAATAATCTGTCGTGGATAAAATCTGTTAAAATAAATGGTGTAAATATACAATTTGAAATCGATAGTGGTGCGGCTCATACTATCGTAAGTAAAAGTGTTGCTCATAAATTGTTCTCACGTAAGCTGTCTTTAATTAAATCTAATATTAAATTACAAACTTATACTAAAGACTCTTTAACTGTTTTGGGGAAATTAAAAGTAAATGCTGTTGTTAATGATTATTGTATTCCGGATTTAAGAATATTGGTAATTAAAGAGGAGGGTCCGAGTCTAATCGGTAAAACTTGGTTAAAAGCATCAAAATTATTTTGGCCTAATGTAAATGTGATTAAAAGCATTTCGAAAGATGATTTAATTAGAAATTTTCCTAATGTTTTTGCTGACGGGATCGGACAATCAAGGGCCCCCCTGAGTCAATAAAATTGAAAAAAGATGCAAAAGCAGTTTTTCTTAAGTCTCGACCTGTTCCTTTTGCTTTAAGAAAAGCTACTGATGTTGAATTGGAACGATTAACTAATGAGGGTATTTTAAAACCTGTTGATCATTCAGAATGGGCTAGTCCTATAGTAATTGTTCCTAAGCCTAATGGTTCTGTTAGAATATGTGGTGATTATAGAGCAACAGTTAATTCTAATACTGAAAATGATAATTATCCTCTTCCTAGAATGGAAGAATTATTTTCAAAATTATCAGGGGGTAAATTTTTTACTGTTTTTGATTTAAAAGATGCTTATTTACAACAACCTGTGGATAACGAAAATAGCAAAATTTTGACTATAAATACACATAAAGGTTTATTCAATGTGTTACGATTAGCATTTGGGGTAAAATGTGCTCCGGGTATGTTCCAAAGAAAAATTGAACATATTTAAAAAAAAATTGAATATGTTGGTGTATTTTTAGATGATGTTATTATTAGTGCTAGTAATGAATCAGAACATTCTGAAAGAGTTGAAAATGTTCTGAAATGCTTTTCTGAGCATGGTATAAGATTAAATAAGGAAAAATTAAAATTTATGGTTTCGGAAGTTTCTTATTTAGGTCATAAAATATCTCAGGAAGGAATTAGGCCTATTCCAGTAAAAGTTAATGCTATTTTGAATGCTCCTATTCCAAATAATGTGTCACAATTGCGTTCATTTTTAGGCTTAATTTCTTATTATAGAAACTTCCTGCCTAATATTTCAGATGTTTTAGAACTTTTACATAGATTATTAGATAATAATGTAAAGTGGACATGGTCAGAAAAGTATGAAAAAGCGTTTCAAAAAGTGAAACAATTATTATGTACATCTCCTGTTTTAGAATTATATGATGTAAACAAAGATATAGTTTTAAACTGTGATGCTTCTGAATATGGCATAGGATCAGTTTTAAGCCACATTGTTGAGGGTAAAGAGAAACCTATTGCTTATGCTTTGAGAACTTTAAATAAAACTGAAAGAAATTATGCCATGATTGATAAAGAAGATTTATCTGTAATTTTTGGTGTCACTAAATTTCTCCAATATTTAGCAGGAAAAAAATTTAAAATTATAACAGATCATAAACCTTTAAACCAGAACAAAAGAGCCTGCAACTTGAGAAAAACACCATGAGTTTATTACGGGAGACATTAGGTGAGCGCATAATTTGAGAAATGGACTTCTGAACTAGCCTCCATGGTCATGAGATCTCACACCAATGGATTATTCTTTGTGGGGATATGTGAAGTCGCTAGTATACATCGATAAACCACAGACGTTGGACCGTTTGTAAGTCCACATTCACCGCATTATAGTTGATATTCGGGTCTGGACTGAGCACCTATTGCTCTCTTCACCATCTATTGTTTGAAATTCAAACTAAAATAAAGAGTCGCAGTAAAAAAGACTCCTGATATTATACATAACCCCTCCCTGCAAGAATTTTTTTAATATCTGTCACCATTTGCATGTTATTGAATTTTAAAATCATCGGTCATTTTTGGGACACAATAAAACTAATATCATTGCAATTAACATTATTTTTGTGCATTTTATTTTGTTTAAATTTATATACCTATTAAAAAAACATTATTTATATGTGTACTTTTTCTTTATGTAATCCAGAAACTATTTAAAGCTATATTACTTCTACAGGTAAGTGCACTGGCGATTATTAAAAACACAAACTCAAATCATAAATGTAATTCAAGCAGAGAACAAACTGTGATTCATTTTAAAATTTATTTAACATTCATAAAAATATTCTATCCATTCTTTCCAGACGCCTTTTTCTGACAAAGATTTTTATGCATTGAAAAATGTTTTAGTTCCACTGAAAACAGCAAATAAGCTTACTGGAAGGAAAATTGAAATCCTATAACAAAATCCTTCGAAGTGTTAAATACTTGTTCATTTTATCCTCTTTTATTTATACTTTATAAAATATTTTAGCCGTTATTTTCAAACAGCTCTATCGCAAACATTCCTTTATTTTTTTTTAGAATTTTATATTTAATATTAGGAGGTTCTTCTCATGCAAGCTACGCCCGCCAGCCCCGTTCAGGCTTCACAGACTGCAAAAACACAGTAATGTGCCCTGTTTAAAAAATATTACCATACTAAAGAATTCCCCATTCAAACGGAAAAGAATGGAAACCCGATCACAAAAGACAGCCACTGCTATAATGAAAATATCACTCAATCTTCCGTAAAAATTACCAGGTTACGAAATATTGGGTGATATTCTCATTACAGCAGTGGCTATCTTCTGTAATCAAGCTGCCATTCTTTTCTGTTTGAATGGGTTATTGTTCGATTACAATGGCCTTATCCATCGTGTCGTAACAACTGATGGCGGTTTTCAGGATTGATAAGTACACTGTTAAAAATATGCAGCATTCTGGCAGGTCATTCGACCGTTTTTTGAATAAACGGTTTCATAACCATAATTTAACTATATTCTGACCATGAAATGGCCAATAATATGGTCAGAATAGTGTTAAATTACGGTTGTTTAACCGTTATCGGAAAAAACGGTCAAATGACCTGCCAGAATGCTGCAAATTTTTAACAGTGTAAGATCAATTACACATTTAAAAATCAGCTTGTATAAAATGGTTAGGTTAAAAATGTCGTTATCTTTCTGACTTTTACAACGACGTTATGGACAATATCCTTCTTTTAGTTTCGAAGTTAAAAAAATTCCGTCTGCTTTGGAATACCTTTGGGAATAGTGGTAAGTACAATAAGCAGTATTCGTGTGACGTATCAATTAGTAAAATGGTAATTTTTATTGCTTCGAACCGAATGGAAGAATACAGTCCATTCACTTTAAACATGACGATATTTAATATTTGGGGATTTTAGATAGGACGTAATTATCATCTTTATATGTGTTTCGCGTGTAATAATTTTATTATTTTAAAGTTTTCGTACATTTTAAATATTTACGCAAAATATTTTGATGTATTTTCCTATTTTCTGTTTTCAACACGTGATCATTTAATTATTTTAAAATTTGCTTTATGTTTTTAAAATTATTGATGCCATTTCCCCTTTAAAATTGAAAAGAATAACTTTTTGATTTTCAAAATTAATTTCACTTACCACGACAAAAAACAAATCTAATTTTTATTTTTTTCAAATTTTCCTGAAAAACATAATAAAAAAATAATATTTCGAAAACTAATTCAAATTTTAAAATTTCATTACCAGTTTTGACATCTATGGATCAATACGGATAATTGGTGTTAATTTTTCCTCCAAAACTACCCTATTTTAGGAGAAATAACCGTGAAACTTAATCAGTCGTTTCCTAAAATCGTTTCATAAATTCGTTTCATTAGGATGTTACGTATATAGGGTATATATAAATATTCAAAAATATAAATAGAAAATTTTGCGAGTTTTTGTCCCACAGTGTGAATTTTTTTTTTTTTGTGACTCAATAAAACTGCTGTGAATTTCGTTTTTTTAACTTCTGTCTCAAAAAGAAATGTTTGCACAAAATACACAATATGAACTTTAAAAAGCTCACTGTTTTACTTAAAAGGCGATAAACTAATAATAATATCTGTTTTACAAGTTAAACTATATACATTTTATTTAAAATTTCTCAGTACTTTCGGCCTGCAATGCACGCGGCCAGAGATTTTTTTAATTACAAATCGCTGTACCATTCATACAAGTACGTCACTCCGTTTGAAATGAGAGAGTCTATAATATTAAGGTAGCTTTAATACGTAAATGGCTTATTATAACCGCCGCGGAATTCCGTGCGTCGGACCTACATCCCGTATACCGAGACACTAGCAGAAGCCAGGAAAATGAAATGAAATTTGATAAAAAAGCTAAAATCTTTAACAACGATTTAACGCACAAATAACGTACAGAACGACGGAAAAAGAAAAATCCCATACGATCGTTTTGAGGTTTCCTGGATCCCCTTCCTCAGTGTGAGAAAAAAAAAATGGGTTCAAAGAACCCCCCTCCCCTTTTTTTTTCTCTCTGAGGAAGGGGGTCCAGGAATCCTCGAAACGATCACACGTGATTTTTTTGTCGTTCTGTACATTATTTGTGCGTAAAATCGTTGTTAAAGATTTTTGCTTTTTTATTACAATTCACACAAAGTTTAATTTATGCTTATTAAATTTGATACCGGACAAATTTAAAAGAGAAATTCATTAATTCGATTATTTGATCCTGTTAAAAAGGTACCTGATACATTATCACCTAGAATGCTGAGATGGTCATTAATGTTAGCTGGTTATGATTATACAAATGAGTATCGCGAAGGTAAAAATAATAAAAATGCGGATGCATTAAGTAGATTACCTCTCCCAGAAACTGTAAATGAAGTAAGTAATCCTGCGGAAATAATGTTTGTTTCAAATAATGATAATTGGCCTATTACGTCTAAAACTATTGCAAAGTGGACAACTGAAAATCCTGTAACTAAACAAATTTTAGAGTGGGTGTTACATGGGTGGCCGCGGAAGGTTAAACAAGAAGAATATCAACCATATTTTCGTAGAAGGAAGGAAATTTCCTGTTTAGAAAATTGTCTATTGTGGGGACATAGGGTGATCGTACCAGAGGAAGGCTGTGAATATATATTAAAATTACTGCATTCTGTTCATCAAGGTATATCGAGCATGAAAGCGAAAGCTAGGGGGGTAGTTTGGTGGCCAAATATGGATAAAGAAATTGAACAAATGGTAAATTCTTGTAATAGATGTCAGATATTTGCGAGGGATTGTCCCAAAATGGGACCCTTGATATGGAAATCTGAACTGCCCTGGGAAAGGATCCATATAGATCATGCCGGTCCTTTTGAAGGTAAAATGTTTTTAATAGTAGTCGATTCTCATACTTAATGGTTGGAAGTAGAAGTAGTACCCAGGTCTGATAGTAAAACTACAATTAAGGTATTAAGGAGAATTTTTGCTACATTTTGATTACCTGTTGAATTGGTCAGTGATAATGGTCCCGCGTTCACAAGTGATGAATTTGAAGAATTTCTTAAAAATAATGGAATTAAGCATACGCTTGTTCCACCTTATCATCCGTCTTCGAATGGACAAGCGGAAAGGTATGTGCAAACTGTGAAAAATTGTCTTAAAAAGCTAGATAAAAGTGACATAACATTGTCAATTTCACGATTTTTGTTAGAAAATCATTCCACTCCTCATTCGGTGACTGGTAAATCTCCTGCTGAATTAATGTTTGGAAGGCCAGTTCGAACAGCCCTTCACTTGCTATTACCATCAAAACCTAAAATACAGCAACTCCTGCATAAATTTAAGTTTCAGGATTTAGTTTTTGTTAAAAACTTTGGAAAAGGGAAGAAATGGGTAAAAGGAAAAATTATGAAACTATTAGGGAGTAGATGGGTTTTAGTAAATAGATGTGACGGAATAATGTGTAAACGTCACGTTGATCAGTTGAGACGAAATAGAGAGATAAGTTATGAAATGCCAGAGAGAGTTATAGAGATAAATTGAAATGATAAACTAATGTCAGACAAAGTTGAAAATATGGGACATAGTGGTAAAAATTACAGTGATTATGATAGGTATGAAAGGGTTAACCAAAACCGTTTTTCGGAAATAAATGGAAAAATAAAAGAACAGTTTAATAATGATAATACTATAGAACCAAGCCAATCTCAGCCTTCGAATGATGTTGTAACAGCTACAGTTGTGAGTAATAAAAATGATGTTACGACAGATAAAACTGTAAAAGTCAATTTGACTAAAAATAATGACGAGGACTGCAAGAACAGTGCTCCAGTTCGAAGACGTCAAAGAACAAGATTGCCTGTAGTTCGTTTGAACTATGAGGGGAGGGGTGTTATATCCTTAACCAAGAATCCGAAATAGTAGCGATCTATGTTAATAGATGGCAGCACTACACAATCTGGAATTGTAAGGCTTTGCACGTAGCCGAGAATATTCTGCGCAGTTGTAAGATGTGATTTGTTCTGATAGCTGCTCTTGAGCGGCTTTTGTAAATATGTATAATAAACTATAAGTAATATTATAGTTATGCTTCGTTCCTTAGTTAAGAGCAATTAGTTATAATAAGAGCGTGGCAATATAATACTAGTCGATATTCTGATTGAGAATGTATGGTCATTGATCTATGAAGTAGCTACAAAAGATGAAAATTCGCATTCAATATATGTCTGTATTGATATCAAAAGGTATTTTACAAAACATATTGAATTTTCATAAAATTTCAGTTGAAACTTGTGAATATGCCAAAATCGGAAAATTAGATTAATACAATTTTCAAATGTTAGAGTAATTATCAAATAGTGCGTTAATTAATAAGTTAAAGTTTAAGATAAACGTCAAATTTCAAAATTAGATTTTGATCAAAGATCTTATTGATAAATAAGGTAACTTTATGATATAACAGTGAAGTTGCTTTAAATAGAGTTCTTCAGAGTTTAAGTCAAGTGTTTACTTTAAGCATTTAGGATTTAACAGGAATTCAATAATGTTATAAGCCTAAATTTTATTTCGCAAACGTAGAGATAAAGTTCATTTAATTTATCACTTCCATTACGAATAAGTATGAAACAATGATTGCATTTTTAAGTCAATATTTAAAATATATACTACAGGATTCTGTAATTTTAATACCCCTATGATTTTATTAAAACTTTTTATTACTAAAAACGGCAACAACAACCACGACAACAATAATTAATATTATTAGCAGTAGTCAGGATATAGCTGCAGGAAAGAAAAATAGTCATAATCTTAAAATTGTACCTTTATTTTTTTATGAATGCAATGGCATAAAATGATAAACAAGATTATTTTAGAAAGTGACGTTAATGCAACATTAAGGGACTATACATATATCAACATTTTGATAATTTTCGAACCCCTCCCCCCCCCCTCCTTAATGATAACGTTATCAATGTCTAAAAGTTATTTTTATTTTTACATATTATTTTTATTTTTATACGTTTGCAGAGATATACAGGTTATGGTTATACATTTATTATTCCCATACTTTACTATTCCAAATGGAGAGAAAAAGTCAATGAAATATCACTATTATGTATGGAGCAACTTTATATCAAATAACACCTAAGAGAGATGGTTACTGTTTGAAAGTATTTAATAATAGCTTTTGGTTACAAAATCCATTCAACAATAACATTGTCTCTTTGCACTTGCCCCCTCAAGGGGAAATGGGGGATGCAGAATTTCTTAGCGAGAAAACAAGTGGACAAAAGTTTTCTGCTTTCTTTATTAATAAACACAAATATAATCTCAAACATATTTCGCACTTAGTATCTTCAGCAACGGATTATATGCGCATATAGCATAACAATAGGTATGCCAAACGTTGGGGTATTCGATATGTTGAAATAAGAGGATTTTACAATTATTTAATCTTAATGGCTTTAATAATAACTTTATACTTTTATAAAAATATATAAAATACTAAAAAAATATATAAGATTATTTTGATTTAAAAAATTTACAAAAGAGAAAAAAATTTGTTTGGATCAAAAATGATAACGATATGAAAAAGCTTACCCCCCCCTCCCCCTAGAGATATCTTACGATATCAAATGCCAACCCCCCTCCCCCTAACGTGATGACGTTACATATGCACAGCCCCTAAGTGAATTGTTTTAGATTTTAAAGAATACATTTAAAGTGTGTTGAATGTTGCAGGAATTTATTAATATTATTAAATATATTATCCGTAAATATAAGGGTTCATCCTGCGCAATATTTCTCTTACTCTGTGCATTTTGATCAAGATGTTTACGATATAAAATAATCTCAGTAGTGTAGCCGTCAGCACGCCTGTCTGCCACGCTAGAGGTCGAGAGTCTGACTTCGAACTGTGCAAGGTTCACTCAACCTTTCACATCTTCGGAGTTGATAAAATGAGTAAAGGAGACCGGGTCTAGTAGGCACAGTTTTTAGTTATTAATTTTTATTAATTTTTTGTTCAAGTTTTTTAACAAACTTTAACTGCACTTTTAAAGAACAGGCATTTGGCTATAAATACCCTGGAGTTTTGAGTTTATAGCTTTTGTAGTTTATGTTTAGCGGAAACCTAAAATAAAAGGAAAATTGTGTGCCAACCTACCCCGTCACGGGGCAAGTTGCCTATACCTATGGGGTAAGTTGACCACGCTTTATAAAAAATTAAATTAAACTCAAATAAGACACGCAGTTAACAGAAATCAATTTCCTTATTGCCAGTAAGTTTAAACAAATGCGTTATCGCCGTAGAATGTAAATTTTAAATTATGCAGACATAAAAATAATAAATAAAACATTAACATTGAGTAACTTCTATCCTACTCGATATCATCATCACAGCTGCAGTTGTCACAAATAAAAATCGGACTATCTCCGTTTGGGCAAGCCTCATGCGCCCAAAATCTTTCATTGCAACCACTTTTCTCGGTGTTTGCTCTTTTTTAAGCTACTAGAACACACTAGACGTCGAGCCAACTTGCCCCGTGTTCAATGCGATTACTAGCCCCATAATAAATTTCTTCACAAAAGGGACACGTAACCTTCTAAACATAAATAATCCAAGTAAATCACATATGGGGTAGGTACAGTTAATCATACTCTACGAAAAACTACACAAGTGAAATCGCAATTATTAAGATAAGTATTAGAAATTAGAAAAAGAATGAAGCAACAAAAAATTACTTATGAGTGTAAAAAACAGAAAAATCGTAATAAATGTCCACTGCACGTAGGTAACGCTGCAAAAATACAATGAGGATTGTTAAAGAAAGTAGAAAGGTACTCTGTGAAAGGTTGCGCAATCTATCCACAAACAGGCGATTTATGAGGACTGCGCCTACTTACCCATGTAGCCAACTAGCCCCGGTTTCCCCTACTAAGCTCTTGGGAACTAAATATTCAGGGTCTCGCGTTAGACAGACCACCTGACCGGGATTTATTCTCTATAGCACCTCGGGGTCCAGGATCAACTAAACAGGGTGATCCTTAACTTTCTCAGCGCCGTCAACTGATATATCCGTTCACTTTCACTGAAATTTAAGCTTTCTTCAAATTACTATAATTCTAAAAAATATAATGAGGTTTTAAAACATTAAGTTATGATTAATACTCTCAAGGGTAGTATCCCTATACGTAATTTTTTTATATACCATGTTGGAGAAAACTTCTTCCTTTAACGTTTAAAACAATTACAAAGGAAACAACATTACAATTACATTTAATAAAAACTTTGAAACTTTTAGTTTCAACTACCATAAAAGGTGTTAAGAAACAAAAAAATATAGTTCGGTCCTCTATGGACCATTCTAAATTTCGCACTGAGCCTGGCTTGTCGTCCGTTGGTCCTCGCTTCGACCATTTGTCGTCTTCCTCGCATATGCGTGTCTCTCCTTAATCATTTCGCACCAACCCTGCTCCACCAGCGCATGTTACTCCAATATATTTTTCATCCCCCCTTTCGATTTTTAGGCATATTCTTTTTATGCCTTAAGTTTTCATGTCATCTATTCGGCCTATTTCGTTTCTTATTCTCTGAAAGCCTGGCTCAGTGCGAAATTGAAAATGGTCCAGGGAGGACCGAAATATGTTTTTTGTTTTTTAACACCTTTTATGGCAATCGAAAGTTAAAGATTCAAAGTTTTTATTAAATGTAACTGAATACTGGTGTTTTATAACTGGATTACAACATTACAATTTTACCTTTTTGCTTGGCAGTAGGGGGTTAATGAATCGTAAAATCTCAGGTCTTGTTTATTTATTATATAAATAATAGTTTCACGTATTTTTTGTATTGTGTTAATTACAACTAACCTACAATTTTATTACTTAAAATTGGAATAACAATAATAAGAATAGGATAATAAAAATAATAAAATATCATGAAAAGTTATATTGTTTTAAGAGAGGAAAGCCTAGAAGAATATCTTAAAAAATATATATCAGTCCAATGTAGCAAAACAGCAGCTTTTTAAATCGACTGGTGATATTGGATTGCTAGTGGATATTAAAGCGTTTATTTATTTTAGATGTGTTGAATTTCATATTAATTCAACAATACTGCAAGTCTAAAATATGTTTTTTTTATATAGAGACGTACTATACAACACTTATATTACTCTGTCTTATTCAATGATGATTCAATTTTTATTTGAATCTTATGATAATAAGCCACAAAATGACAAGAATTTTTAAATTATGTTATTAAAAATTACTTCGTTACTTAAAAAAACTATTGTAACATTAATAATAATATTATTCAACATACTAAATGACATAATGACAAAAAAATTTAAATCAAAATCATTGCTTTCTTGATTAATCATTGTTTTAAGAGCACAGTATTTTAATTGCAAAATATATTGTTACTGAAATATATCAGAGAAATAAGACTTTTATAAAAAAAAGTTAATAAAAACAAACGAATTTGTTCAGAAACTATAGCACTCAAATCTTTTCAACAATGTCTAATCTTCTACATTATATTTTTAAAATTGAATCAACGTTGGTACAATTGACTCAATTGTTGAATTGCACAATTTTATGGATACGACAAGTTCAAAAGACATTCGAGAAAATGCGAAGTATTTTCTAAAAATTTCTTTTGAAGTGTCATATTATGAAATAATAGATAATCATGTTAATTTAATTTCAAACTGTTAATAGATGTAACAAATAGTGTACTAATAAACGAACGATTAAGATAAAGGTTTTAATTCCGTAATTAGATTATGTTTCAAGCTCTCATTCATAAAGAAGGTAACTTTATAAAACAAGGCGGAATTCACTTCAAAAGATTTTATTTTATATTTTACTGCAATTATTTACATTAAGTGTGTTGAATTTCGCTGGAATTCAATAATATTATTAGTTTAAAATATAGTTTTGAACTACATAGGTGACAAACTATTCATTCTATGCAACCATTCTATTTTTCTGTTATATTTAATAATGACTTTAATCTTATCTCAAAACTTTTTAATATAAACAAGAGAAAGATGCATTTTTCGAAATTCTACATAAAAAAAAAATGTATAATTTTATTTTACTACTTCAAAATATTATAAATTACACATAACTTCTCATATTATTCTAAATATTGGGTCGGCATATTAACTGAGAAATGAAAATTATAAATATTATTTTCCTACTTACTAAGAGTTCTTAGATATTTCAATTATTTACTGTGCCATTATTGAACCATAGCATACAAATGGAATTTTGTTAAGAAGAGAATTAAAGTTAAAACTGCAACACTCAAAAGTATTCCAATGGTTTTACATTATTCTTTAATGAATTTTAATCATAATGGTCAACGGATGTTGAAGTGGTTAACCCTTTATGTACTGTATTATGAATTCATGAAAATTTTATCTTCTAAAGAATTTTTCGAGAATTTTCGAAACTACATTAGAAGAATTACATAATCATTTAATAAACTTTAGAAGGATTTTAGAAGCATTGAAGGATTTAGAAGGATTCTTTAAATTTGAATTTATAGGGAATTTGTGCACTATTTATAATCCCACTCAAATATTTTATTAAAAAAAATTCTTAGTATTTTGTAGAATTAGGAAATGTACAAATATAATATTCTTGCAATTTTAATGTAGAAATATTTCCGAATTTAAAAATCCTGCCCTCCCCAGTCCCAACGCCAAGAAAGCTGAAAATATGCAAATGCAAAAGAAATCATCCTTTTAAAAATATTTTTGTTTTGTGTAACCAATAATGCTTTTGGATCAAGATAAAGTAATGCATCTATAACTCATTCTAATCTGTATTACTACTAATCGATGTATTACATAAATTTTATAACTAGTTATTTTAATAGTACATATTAGTACTGTCAGTAGATAAAGGGTTAAAAGTGAATTTCATTCGTTACGAAAATTTCAAAAGACCAGTACCTCTTAGTATTTTCTTAATATTTCAGTTGAAACTTCTGATTATTGCAAAAACAGATAATCATGTTCATGAAAATTTCCTTTCTTAATGACTTTATCAAATATTGTAGTTATTTTAAGTGGTTTGCTTGATATTTGAAAGCAAATATTTATTTTTAAAGTGTTGAATTTGATAGGAATTCGATATCTACTGTAAAGGCAATACCGTATAGACAATAACTCCAATAGTGGTTCGCATAATTTCCATATTTATTTTGAATTAAATTAAACAGAATCATTAAGATTACAGTAAACAAATCAAAGCAGATACTCAAAATAAGGGAGATGGTGACTTAAACCTTAAATGCGCAATTTTTTATTTTGCTTTGAAAAAATTATATATGATTGTCTGAAAGGTTTATCATACAGGAAAAATCATGAAATAAATCAGAGATACATTTTTCATATAAAACGTCAATCTTTTCTTCTGTTGCACATCTGCAATACAAGTAAAAACTTCTGCCATGTGTCTCTTTTACGCTAAAATATTGCAAATTAGTAAATATTTTAATAAGTATGTCTCCAAGTACCTTATTTTATAGAATTATTTATTTCATAAAACCTAACCATTAACCCTTTAATTCCCATGATAGAATACGTTCTAGAAATTATGTAAGTCAGAGAATCTGACTTTATACCAGAAACTTTCAATGGTTAATTTCGCTCTATTTAAATACGGAATGGCTGTTATTAATTAAATCATGTATTGCTATTTTAATTTTCTGGTGTGGATTAGGTACATATGAATAAAAAAAAATCTAATAAATTCAAAACCTGTTGTTTGCATATATGCAAAGCTGCGCACTAAAGGGTTAAAGTTACTTACCCAGGAATTGAGTATTTCATGGCTAGATCAAAGGGAGGGGGGAGGGGTTGACTAAGGCTGCGTAGCAAAAGTGCTCACTTGTCATGCTAAAGCAATAAAATCTTTCTTTTCTAACCCCATTGAGTTGACCAAACAATAGTTTTGATTTAAGGTTATTTTTTTACTGTACATTAAAATGTGCATTTTAGGTTTTCCCGTTCTTATAAATATTTCTCTTTGATTGCTATATATTAAGTTTTCAGTTAATGACATAAATTTTATGTTATATAGTAATGACGACTGAGAAAAATTGCGTTATAACAAATTATTAATTATTTTAACTTCGCATAAACTTCATCTAAGAGTATCATAAAAATTCTTTAACATAAAACTTTAATATTTTATCATATTTCTTATATAAAACAGTGGTGCAGCCAGGGGGAGTACTATGTGACCCACTATTTTTAATAACAAATATCGGCTTAATTTATCACAGACTTTTGAGATTAAGTAAGTAAAAAATTGCTATTCTAATATATTAGTTTTCATTTGTCTGTGACACTATACAAAGTATTACATTTTGGTTATGTGATTCTCGCAAGATAAACTAAAATCAGTACATAATATATTTACTAATATAAAATACAGAATTTGTTTCAAGAGAGAAATCAAACGAGACACTTTAATATTGCTTTCTGAAATAATTCAGTGTAAGCCAGTTTTTGTAAAAATAGAAATGTAAAACCAGACGAGCGAAAGTTGTATTAAATTAAAAACAGATTTAAAAACTTTAGATTGCGTTCTTATTACGAGGGTGGATCAATAAGTAATGCCTAATGTGTCTAAACGCTTTATTATTGATCATATAACAGCAGAAGTTATTATTGATCATAGATCTGAACTGACCTTTACACAAAACTACCGTCCAACATAGTCACCATGCATTTAACTGCATCGGTTAACAAAGGCATCAAAACCATTTTGAAAAAAAAAAAATAGGATTTTGCTTCTTGACCCATAATTTAAAAACTATTTTAACGTCATCCAAGTCATTGAATCGGAAATGTTGCGTGGTTTTCATAGGTCGAAATGGGTAAAAGCCAGAAGAGCCAAATCAGGGCTGTAGGGTGAGTAAGGCACTACTGACCAGCCCTTTTTTGCAATCGCCTGGGTTGTAAACAAGGACGTGTGTGGGTGTGCTTTGTGATAGCATAAGTCAGCAATTATTTCTTGCACAGAGCCATAGGAGACGTTCAATGCATCAGCAACATTCTGAAATGTAATGCGTCTGCCTCCTCGAATCAATTCGTTAGAAGGTTTTCGATTTGCATCTGTGACTGATGTTGTCGTCCGGTTGCTTCTCGTTTTATTTGCAATTTACGTTTCTCCACTTGAAAACTTATTTAAGTTTCTTCACTTAAAAACTTCTTCACCTAAAGCCACATATTGCTAATATCCATTAAAGCATCCCCATAAAGATTCTTCAAGCGATCATGGTTTTCTTTAGATGCACAACCTTCTTTTGCCAGAAATTCAATGACGACACTTTCTATTAGCTTCAGATATGTGGTTCTAATAAGTCCATCTGAAAAGGAAAATACTATACAAGTAGAGTAAGGTTACCTCTACAATGTCGTTCATAGATAGTCCTGTAGCTGTTAAAGAAATAAAATTTAGAGCAATGGAGACATTACTTTTTGATACAACCTCGTATAATATAGGGTATTATTTTAACATTTACATTTTCGTCTGAGAAATGATTCCAGATTTTAAGTAGATTATTAAAGATATTGCTTTTATCTTTACCTTTTTCATACAGAATACAATACGTGGATATTTTAACACTTTATCTACTGATTTATGATCTACTGTAACTTTTTTCCAGTTACAACAATGAAAATTGCAGGATAAACATAAAAAAATACTCACCCCTGAGAAATTTAATTTCTTAGAGGTGATTAATTAAAGCGGTACTTTAAAGTATCATCAGTACAGTATGACTAAAATATCGTAACAGAAAACCCACAAGGTATTTCAAATGGCACCAGAATTGTGGTAAAATATTTTCTATTTAATAAGCCTGTGAAATATAGCCATTTTCTTATTTACAAATATATATATATATATATATATATATATATATGCAAATTTCGGTGCCAATCATTTATTTAAACGCTTTAGCACTGAAAATACTTTGCCCCTGAAAGGGTTAAAAAACTATTGTTTTTTAGTTTTTGATCTTACCAGCAGCCCTTTAGTTATACGACGACTATATTCCAAGGACAGCATGTTCTCTCGCATCTCCACATATGCAATATATGAATTTACATATGCCATTTCTAGCCTAGCAAAAAAGAGCGGGTGACACAACTTTTTCGATTTCCTATAAAAAATAACAATGAAATGGAAAAGAAATACTAGGAAAATTATTACTACTCTACATTTTAGTAATTACATTTTAAAGCAGATGAAAATGATGGATAACTACGCAGTCGAAAAGTAAACAAGAAGTTTTTCTCTAACACCCAGTATGCTGAAGGTAAATATAAGTACCAACGAGTTATTCAATTGTTAAATCAATAACATATACCGTTCACCTAAAATAGCTAATCATATTGTATTCTAAAATCTTAATGAAAACATAAAAGGAACCCAACACTTATTTTAGATCCTTTACTGTCCTTGCAGCAATAAAAAAAAACCCGCGACAATCTGTACGAAATGCCCGCACAAAACACATCGACTGTTTCAAAGATAGCCTCCATCTTCGCTAAAATAACAAACCTAAAACTACTGCTGCCATGTATCCGGATAAAGTGGAGTTAAAAGAGTGTTTTTTCAAAGTACCATTAGAATATTAGTAATATTCACTATGGGATGAAAGTTTAAAGTGAATGGTACTTATAAGCACCTTCAGTAGATAAAGGGTTAATCAAATAAAAATAACAGAATTTCCGTAAAACTCATAAGCAAACGTAAGGCGAAAGGCAAGAAAATCATTCCCTAAATGAAATATGTCTTGGGAATTGCGGCAAAGGAAATAAGATATCATGAAGAATAATAAGTCAAGGAATAAGATTTCTAAGAAATTGGGATGATTTTATTTATATGTTTATTATCAGCAATAGTCATCATTTGGGTTATAAGGAAACACAATAGTTATAAGAAAATGTTCAACAATGTTTCAAACTTTTTGAGGTAAAATAATAAGTATTTAAGCATTTTTTCTATAACAAGATCATATTTTTGTTTTCAGAATGAAAAATGTATTGACTAAAGGCAATCTATATTTGTTTACTAACCACATATACCTCTAAAATCTATTTAAAGAGAAAAATTAAGGGATATCCAAAAATAGTTGGTTTTAGTGTTTGAAAAATATATTTTCCAGTAATATTTTTTAAAACAATTTAAGCATAGATAAAAATATTTGAAATCTTATTTAAATATAGTTACGTAAATTTCATATTAAAAGCTAATTAATAAATAAGATATAATGGATAATTTTATCAAATTGCACTATATAAAATGTTGATTAAATCAAGTAATAACAAATATTACGAAAATTTAAGTTAAAAAATAGAGGTTTATTAAATTTAATATAAATGTATGTACCATGACGAATGTTTTCATAAACTGCATTAGAAAAGTTCTTATGTATTAAGTATATTAATATGGCTCAGTCTTTTTTTTTAGCAAATAAAAGAAACTTGGCTCTTGTCAAAGTGAAAAAAAGCTTCATCCAAAACACATTACTCGAGAAGCTATACCATACGTCTACTTGTCAGATCATGGTCGTGTCTGGCTACTCACTTATGATCATAGCCTAGTTTGTGACGTGTTGTCCAACATCTAACCCCTGTGCGTGAAATGACCTCTCTGTCGTTTCTCTGACTTATGCAAAGATGACTGAGCTGCCTTACGATACATTTTATGCAGTTATATTCTAATTACTTTTCTGCGATCAGCTGATGTGTATAAATATGAAAGTAAGAGTTTGAATAAGCAGATTCGGTCGTGTCTTTCCTCTCAATGATCATAGCCTAGTTTGTGACGTGTTGTCCAACATCTAACCCATGTGCGTGAAAGTGCGACCTCTCTGTCGTTTCTCTGACTTACGCAAAGATGACTGAGCTGCCTTACGATACATTTTATGCAGTTATATTCTAATTACTTTCCTGCGATTAGCTGATGTGTATAAATATGGAAGTAAGGGTTTGAACAAGCAGATTCGGTCGTGTCTTTCCTCTCAATGTCACTTAGGCCAGTGCTTTTGTGCTTCAGAGTTTGGAGTGTGTACCTCGCCACATACTATAAGCTATTGACGTTTGAAATAATCTGAGTGTGGATTCAAAAACCTTCATCCGAGGAGTTGCATTTCTAGAAAAATGTTAAAACCTACATATTTCAATAAAGAAATTTTCGGAGCCCACGGGATTCCATTCAGTAGATACATTTAACATAGTTTTGAAGGGCCATTAACTAACGTGTTTTCAGCAATACTGATTCTTTGCGTAGAAGTAGTCTTGTACACGATTCTTGAACAGACACTTCCTTAGGTATATTGAGTTTGAATTATCAAATTTGCATTTAGTTATTTTGAGAGTTAATTGAATCTGAATTCTTGCACCGTACTTAAGATACTTTCGCTGCACTGAAAACCTCATTCATTTATTGATTCCAAATAAACTTGCTGTTTTATACTGTAATTTAGTGTCATGGCGATTCTCCTACGTGACGGATCCGACGATTTCGCCACAAGGTAACAAACGAATTACTAAATGGGAGAAGCCTAGTTGCTTTAAAGCAATTCAGTCATCAACCCAATTTTAATATCTGCACAAGAACTGAAGCGCTCTTTGAAAATAATAATATGCACAGGGCGAAATAAACGGTAATCTGAAGGAGAAATATTCAGTGAATAAGCGGGAGAGGCAACATATCCCAACAAAGCGCTTTTAGAATATTTTGACTAGTTCACAACGCGTGTACAAGCTGCTAGTATGAAGACGAGGACACAGTTTTTTACGAATGGTTTCTATTGCGTCAGGAAATGGTGAGCATTACAAACAAGTATTCATCCTTTTGAACGAAGCAGTATAAAGAAAATGCCCAAAATGTACTTAAAATAAGACAGCGCTGTTTTACAAAATGATAATTTTCACACATATGGGGAAAAACCAGCCAAAGAAATCCACTTTGCTGGACACATATTAGCCTAATCTATGTATTCACCAGATGTTGCTTCTGCAAATTATCAATTATTTCACTCCATACAGAGCACTTATTCGCGAATGCATTGGAGAATGTGGTGAAGAGCATCAATCGAGCTCACTCGATTACGGTTATAGAAACAAAATTTCTGAAAATTCAAATGTCAAAACCACCCACTTTTCACATTGCAAAGTGTCGGCATGCCGAATACAAAATCATAATGTGGAGTTTTAATGTAATACACTACATGGCTGCAATAACTCTTTACATTTAGAAAATAAAGTTCATAGTTCGTAGAACGACGGAATAGTCATTGGTGAACAAAATATATGAAAGTAGGTTCCAAACACTGTAAGATAAATTCCTGCATTATATTTATATCTTATCTTTCTCGTCGCAAGATTTTTCATTATAAGGTCCATCTCTTTACCGGCAGCTAAGGCAGCATTTCTATCTCTAAATCTAACGTTATATATCGCAGGAACAGAATGACTTCTCCTCTCAGTGATATTTGAATTGCATCTCCTATTATGGTTTCATTCGGACGCTCTACTTAAAGGCCGAGTATTTCGTGTAGTTTTTATTGTTCTCAGATACTAGAAAGTTCATGGATCACCAATGTCGGTATAGTGTCAGAGTTGAGAATTTTTATGGGAGTTTATGTTCCTGTAGCGTGATTATACCGGTTTATGAGTAGAATTATGGCCATTAAAATGTAATCTCTGTTAGAAATTTATTCATACTCTCTATCTCGGCGTGTCTTTGAAATATGGAAAATTTAAGTTTACTTCTAACGAACTATTCGTTCATTAATTATTGCCTTTGATCCAGACGATGCCACTATAAGTAGAGTAGAAATGATATCTTTTTAAGATGGCGAGATAAGGCACAAGGGAAAAAAAATGGTGAGTTTTAGAGTGTGCCGTAAGAGAAATTTGATGACATCGTCACCTGTCGCGTTTTTCGTGACCACAATGACCATCTGAACGTACTCTAATGGATTTTTGTCTCTTGAAGTACTTAAAGGTTTAGCGTAAACGTTTAAACGTTTTGAAAAAGTTGGTATAACAATTATTTTTAAGGGAGAGTATTTGTGGTATTGAAAATACAATATTTTTTATACAGATGTATGTTAAATTAGAAATTATACGTACCAATAATAAAATTTAATTTCTAATTTTGTTTCAATTTGTAAGAATAAAGTGCCAGAAAAATTCCATTTGTTGTAAAATCTTTGCACAGCGAAATGTTAAAATATCACGTTGTTACAATCACGTTGTTACGATCTTCGAGATGAAATGCATTTTTAATTTAATTTGAAAAAAGAAAAGAAACACTTCCAGTAACCGTCGAAAATTTTCTTTGATACCAAATACTTTGATACCAAAACATACCCCATTTAGAGAGTTCAAAAGTAAAATTTTTGTATATCTTGAAAAATAATGATTTGAATGATCTTCAGACTTATATACTAAGGTTTTTGACGAATGTGGTTTGTTTTATGTAAAAATATAAATTTTGGTTGTAATGCATAATTTTTTGAGAATGAATTTATGAATAATTTCCATACATAAAAATCTGTTTTTGCCTCGAAACAAATCGCGGGAAAGTTTTTGGGGTTTATTCACTGTATCTGAAATTTTTTTTTAAAGAAAATTTAACTGGAAAGCTATTTTGTTTTGAAAGAATTGGAAGATTATATTCTTTAGAAGTTGTTTTTTACTTTTCTAGAAAGTTTTAGTGAAGTTATAAATTAAATTCTGTCACATGGATTTAACATCAGTACCCTCAAACTTTGACGTTTTCTAACTCTAAGAAGAGTTACGTAAAAGCGTACTAACTATACTTTTTCGCGCTGTCTTGGTCTAAGAAACTTAAATATGGTGTGAAAACTGGGTGGTACCATTTGAAAAATGAATTTGTATGCAGACATTTTGTATGCATAATACCTCTTAAGACAAAATTAAGCACTTACGATTATAAAAGACTTTATAAAAATTAAAAAGTACATTTTGGTTATTTTTGCATGAATTACAACTCCAATTATAACGTTAAAAATGTTAATGAACTTGAAAAAAAGTTTAAAGAAACCACGGATGCTTGCGAATATTTTTAATGTATCAATTTTTTAAACTGCACATTTATTTGTACTACGTTCTTGTATATAACTTAATTGGTAAATTTGTGGTTTAGAATGCAAGAGATTATACTGTAAGATTAACTAATACACATTTAGTGTAAACTCAAACGTAATCGTGAAATATTACGTGCATGATAAAATACTATTTATAATTTCTGAACAAATTTTCATAAAAGAAAATTTCAAAAGAATTTCTCATTAAATAAAACTCAGTATCAAAAGAATAACATGTTTTGTGTAAAACATCAACAATTTCCGTAGAAAAATATTCGAAACTATTAAATTTCAATTCTTCATGTTTAGAAATGAAATACATATTCAATCTTTTCTTCTTCAAAATGCTACCATGATGTTTTTTTTTACAAACAAAGATATCTAAATATTACATTTCATTTACAGTTATCTTTCTTTCAGTAGTATTGTTATATTTTCGATTGTAAGGAATCCGTTCGTATCGCAAGAATACTTTTTGTAGTGTATTGAAAAGGGATTACATTTACAAACCTTATAAAAATGTAAAATTGGAAATTTGAAACTTTAATGCAAATGTAACGTGAAAGAACACAAACATTTAATATATTTAAATAATTGTAATATTCCAAAATGTTAAAAAACGTTATGAATTTATCGATATTTTTGGCTTATTTATACAATTAAAAAAAAAGTTTTTAGAGGAATGCTTGCTAAATACGTTTCGATTACATAATAGTGGAAAATTATGTTTTACGAAAATATTTGCTTATAATTCCTATGAATGTATTTGTACGATTAGTACCGTGATTAAACTAAAGTTATACATACTATAAATGAAAGAGTGCATTTAAGTCTTTATGAATACTTTTTATAAACAGATCAATACATTTCATACGCACAATCGGTGGCAATATCAAGATAAATAATGATGAATAAATTATTTTCGAAAAACTTTCGCTGAACTTTGAAAACAAAACCACGAGATCACAGGTATAATGAAAGCAGGTGCTTTAACAAAAATTGTCAATGAACATGAACTATGTTGTCCTATTGTTTTTAATTTATATAGCACCTAGATTCCAAAATTCTAGGGAACTCAAAGGAGTCTGAATAATTGCACGCGCAGGAATAATATATGTTGAGTAAAAGGTTGTCAATCATCTGTTGAGGGATCGCGGCCTATTTATTATGTAACACTAATCGCAGCTCCGGAATTTTTGCTGGTGACTGGTGATGTAATTCCAAGTATCTTCTGAGAATGTCCCACACGTGTCCAGCAGAATTTAGGACCAGACCTAGCTGCGCTAAACCATGTGATGATAATCCTCACTCTCCAAAAGATTTGAAACAGCAAGCGTACGATGAAGTGTAACGTTGTTGCCTTTGAAAAGGAACTGAAGAGCACCTCGAAAAAGACGAACGTGTGGGAGGAGAATCTCTGTAAAATAGCAGGAACTAATTATTGAATCTCCTTGAAAGATATGGAGGATGTATGGAAATGTATGGCTACTAAGCCCGACGCTTCCTTCAAACGAAAAAAGCACCATCTCTAAACCAGTACCTTTCGATGACGTTGGAGGTGTGGTTTCCTGTTTCTCGGTCTCTCCATGTGTGTATACGTCCACAATCACTAGTCAAAGCGACTTTCATCCGTAAAGAGCACCCTACGCCACAGTATATTTGTCCAGTTCTGTGTCCCTGGCACCACAGAAAATGACGTCTCCTACGAGCAGGCGTTAATTGCACATATCGTACTAGTCTTCAGGAATATAATCAACATTGTGCAACCTCGGGAACATGGTAAAACGAGATATTGGCTTGCAGTAGTCCGTTGCATACGTTTTGTGATTTCTCCTGCTGCTTGCAGCCTGTTCCTTATCGACAGCGGGACAATGTACCGTTCGCCCGCTACCGTAGTTGTTCGTAGACAAGTATTACTAAAAATTCGGTTGTCTGTTTCTGTCGGTTTATATGCTCTCCAAGTTCGTGACACAATGCTGTGAGCGATTTCAAACTTCTCGTTCACATTAGTCACACTTTGAACTTCTAACTTCGTAATGATTCTTCAGTGGGTAAAATCATCCAGATGTCATCTATAGGATTGCCTGTTACACATATCACGTTGAGGCAGCAACTCGACATTGTTTCAATTTATCTGTACCGTGCAATTTATTTCACAGAATACAGAATTGCTGGTCGTTCACCGGGAGCGTGAGCCCCACCAGTGACCGAGAGGTTCTGCTCTCGAAGCTGGTAGACGGGAAGTGCTGGGTTCTATCCCAATCGCGCCCGTCGGCCTAATCGTTCTGAGTTTTCGTGCTTTTCTTCGAGCCTTGGTTTTCCAAGCGTTAATACGGGTTAGGTTCCCTTCGAAAGACCTCCACGGAAGGCACCCCACCCCTTAGGGCCTATATCCCACGTGCTGATAATTGGCCGACATAAATAAAACCAACCAACCAATTGGGAGCGTGATGTACGTTGTGCTGCATATATGCACGCACAATACTTAGTGCAGCCTAGTCGATCGCCGGATTGATCTTTTGGTCCGCTCTGCCTTGCCGTTAGCTGCTATGCTAATTCTTTCATTTCGCCCTTAATTTTTGCACATAATTGTATTTATATATTTCTAAGGAAAAAATTATAACATTATAAAATAGTTCTAAAATATTTCTCAGAAAACAATGTTTTTAGTACACTTAATACAAAAAAAGAAACTATTTTTGTCACCATTTAGTTGTATTTATAATTATAGTTACACTGTAAAAAAAAATGGTAACTTTCCATGTAAAATCCAGGAACGCTTCGCCTTTTATCAGGTTTTCAGAATAATTTAGCTCTTTCCTGTGAAATTCTGGTTTTCTTATCTGAAACGTTCCTGGACAAAAGTTGGAAACAGCAAAACGCTGCGGCCGCCATTTATTATTTTTTTTTCCTATAATCCGTTGCTCGCGCGCGAGTGTCGAAAACGAATTCCTTAAATGAATGTAAAAAAATTAATATGGAATGCAAATAAATCAATAGACGACATAATCCTTTACGTCTCTATTGTCAAGATAATTCAGATGAAAATACAATACCTCTGTGACATCACTAAGAGATTATCTCTCGTACTTGTCTGTGAAATCTTTAACGAGCAGACTGTGTAAAAAAAAAAATACACCTATTATTTGGATCTGCATTAACCAGGGGACAATCAAATATGATTCTCACCTATTCTGATTAATTTAAAGTATGTTTTAGAGTTCTTATCTCTAATTATTCTTGTGAAAGGATTTCTTCAAATGGGCCTTAGATTTTCAGAAATTAGATGCCGAGTTTTAGCATACGTTTCAAATACCCATTAGTTTGCAGCTCTCAACGTGTCTTTCGTGGTGTGGACGCAGAAAGCTTGCACGCCACCCGTACGGCCCGGGTTCGATGCTACCTCTTGACTTTTTTTTTTCTTTTTTAATTAATTTTATATTTTAACACTTTATTACAATTTGATTTAAATTTGACATATATTTGACACTTTGAATTGCTGCAAATTTGAATTTTTTTTTTTTTTTCGGAAAAAATATACAATTACGTTTAGGTTTTTTTTTTTCATGGAAATTTATATGTATTTTATCTAACTTGTAAACTAACATAATCACTGACGAAAATCCAAAATATTTTATGTCTAGATTTTTTTTCTAATTATTATTTACATTTATATATTTTTATATTTTAAGCAAAGTTCAGAAACAATATATCACATATATATTTACTTTATTGAATTTTAACTGAAAATTTATTTTTTCGTGTAAATTATAAATAATAATTTTGATGTCAATTTCAAAATATTTTTTCATTCTAACAAATAATGATAATAAAGCGAAAATTGTCAACTGGAAATGTAAAAATCGTCTGCGGATCCCGCATGCTGTGAAATGTCAGTAATGTCATAATGAAGGGAACGAACATCCAGAGTGAATTATGTCAGCCAGATATCGGTCCGGATAGCCTAACAGGTAAGGCATTGGCACGGCACGCCAAGTATCCAGGTTCGATCCCTGGTCTGGACATTTTTCGCTCTTGTGCTACTCCAACCTTGAATATGTCAGTAATGTTTTGCTGTCAACAGAAATATTCCTGGTATTTCGCAGGAAACTTACTGGCATTTCTGTAGAAAGTTTTTAACATATACAGTAAAGTACCAGTCATTTTCAAGAAATGTTTCTTGGAAATAATGGGCAACTCAGCTGCCCATTTTTTCCCAGGAACGTTGCGGAATTTTTTTTACAGTGTAATGAATAAAAAGCACAAAATTTGTTGAAACTTTTACAGAGGGGCAGAAAAATAATGTAGAAATGTAATCCCTTATTGAATTTGGTTCCACCATGCAGAAAATTCTTAATGACAGTTCTAAATATTGATATTTTAATTTCTAGGAAATATTATAGACTCTTTAGTAATATGTGTTTGAACAGAATAAAATCTCTCCATACATGCACAGACACACACAAACACACCCACACACACACATATGCATATATATGTGTGTGTATGCATATGCATACATATATACATGTATGTATACATATGCCTGCCTATATACACTATATGGCCAAAGGTGACCGGTCACTTGCGATTTTAGACATTTTCTTAAATATCTAGAAAACTACATGAGGGATTATCTTGAAACTCCAGGTGCGTAAAGAGAATAGTACAGGTCATATATTTCCGTGAAGATTTTTTCACGAAACCCCATAGGGGACTGTCGACAAATTGAAAAAGAACGAAAATATTTTGGACAACTTTAGAAAAACTAACGTAGAAAAAGCGTTCAACACAGTAGATTATGATTAAGTGTCTTATTGCAATAAACTGTGTTCATTGTTATCAGAATAGCATGTATATTCGTAGAGAAATTAAAGTTTTCATAAAAAGGGTCCCAAATTTTGCCAAATTTTTTTGCTTATAATTTGTAGAGTTCTTAATATAAAAAAAGTTCTTTTCAGAAAATATGAAAAATATGCATTGTACACAATACCCTGCAATCAGAATAAAAAAATAATAAAAATTGGATGAACAATGAGCAGGTTTACTAAAAAATGTTTCACTGCGCATGCGCGAATGCAATCAAAATACAATGTGCATAATGTATTAACTAAGTGTATAGAGTAACATTTGTGAAAGTCTCAAAAACATAGCTTGAAAATTCTGAAAATTATCGCTGTTAGAATACTCTGGAAATCCGTTGTTCCCAAAATGAAGCAAAAGGATGAGGGGCTGTATGCAAATACAGTAGTACGTGCAATATTGTGTATGCTATGTTGGCACTAATTAATGCATATATTTAACACACAGTTTATTGCAATAAGGCATTCATAATCTACTGGCTTGAACGCTTTTGCTACGTTAGTTTTTACAGGGTTATCCAAAAGATTTTCGTTCTTTTTCAATTTGTTGGCGGTCCCCTATGGGATTTCGTGAAAAAATCTTCACGGAAATATATGACCTATTCTGTTTACACACCTGGAGTTTCAAGATAATCTCTCATGTAGTTTTCTAGATATTTAAGAAAACGTCTAAAATTGCAAGTGATCGGTCACCTTTGGCCATATAGTGTATATGCACTGTAAAAATCTGTAGCTTCTGCTGCATCGTCACTCCACCGCTTTTACAGAAAACGATTATTTCACGATATTATGGAACATTCTCATTGGTCAGAATAGAAATATTCTATAAATGGCGGAGTGACGATGCAGCAAACGTTGCAGTTTTTTAACACTGAACATATAAGTACACGCATAATTTAATTTAGATGATGTTGAGGTAAGAAAAGGAGTTTTCGTTTTTGTTTTACTTACTTTTTCTATTATTTTCTTTTCTTATGGAAGGTGCATTGTGAAGTATTTATTTTAGAATTATTTCTGCAATATAAGTATGGCGTTTTAATTTAAAGAAGTGCTATTTTTTGTTTCATATCTTATTGAAACTTTTTTGTCCTAAATTGCATACAGATCATAAAGTCTTGTTCCTTAGACACATATGCACACGGCGCATAGAGGAAAGGCATTAACATTGTCTTTCCTCCCATTTCGTCAATGAGTACATTTATAATACAGGGTCATCGAAAAATAATACCTAAATTTTAAAAAAATCATAACATCAAAACCTTTTATGTTAAATGAGTAATTCTTTCACTACACGATAACTGGTGAACGCAAGTTTGATTTTAGTTCACCAGAATTCGTTTGCGTGTCTGTGTTATGCGCGGATTAGTTGCGCAGTTGTCAAGGTCATCCGACACGCCAGACTGCAGCTGCTCAGTACGATGTTGACTGTGCAACAAAAAGCACAGTGCGTGATTTGGCGAATTCTGGTGAACTAAAACCAAACTTGCGTTCACCAGGTATCGTGTAGTGAAAGAATTACTCATTTAACATAAAAGGTTTCGATATTATGATTTTTTTAAATCTAGGCATCATTTTTTGATGACCCTGTATAAGTTATTTATATTTTGTAACCGTTCTATATAGCAATTATTTACGCAGTATATATATTATACACAAATTAAACACATGGACTCATCAAAATGCTCGCACAGATAATCACTTGTATAGACCATGCTTGCCCACAAATATACATGCTTGCCCACAGGATACAAATAGCCAGTATCTTTTTTTAAATGCAAAAATGAATTCAAACTAAAATTTTGATTCTACTTTAACTACATTTTAATTATTTAAATTTTATCCATTTCATCTTTTTCTTCAGATAGATTTAAAAATAAATGTAAAAAAGTTCGAATGATATTTTTAAACAGTACGGAATTAAACATTGCTATTTGATGCATACCGACGTAGTAGTAGAATAATGAAACAAGAGGTAGATTTTATTGTAGATGCAATTGTTCTATTTAATATAGAACCTAATTTTAATATTATAAATGTTATATATTCAGTTTATATTTCGCGTGTTAATATAAGATGATATGGTCTGCATTGGCCCCTTTAAAAAATAAACATTATTGCACATAAGAGGCAGTAAGTAGAGATGGTTGTTGTCGAAGTTCTGAAGTCACACACTGTAAAAAAAAATCTGTAGTTCTACAGATGTAAAGTTACAACCTTACTAAGCTTTCATCTGTAACTGTACAAAAAAAGCTGCAAATCTACAAAACTAGTTTTTGTAAAGCTACAGAAATCTGTAACTTTACAAATGAATCTGCTAAAATTACAGTAATCTTACTAAAAAGTTATCTGTAACCCTGGCTCCAGTTACATGAAAAGATCTAGGCAACCAAGTTTCCTAAAAAATTCTAAGTAAACTTACAGATTTTTTAAATTTCGACGCAAAAGTGTGTCTATTACATAAATTTTTGTTGTTGCCGTTACATAAAAAGTTCTAGGAATCCCAGTTTCCTAGAAAAATTTTAATAACTTTACAGATTTTATTTTTTTACAGTGCATTCGACGTTTGAAAAAATAAAATGTTAGTGTATAGTTATCATGCCGAAAAGCAAAATATTTAATTAAGAATTTTATATATATCTTAGTCATAAAGACTTTTCTTCTGCAAATGCTTGTGTAAAATATTTAATTTAGTTAAGCTATTATATCCTAAGCAGAGAAATAGCGTTAAAGTAAACACTTATTTAATGAATACATCAAGCGGCACGCTTTAGCAGCTAAATTAGCTTGTAACCACTACATTCATTCAAAAGTATATTTGCATGCTAAGTATTAGTAATGAGTGTAAAATTCATGAATCTAATTTTCTTCTTAACACATTTATATTAAAGGTATTAAAATGCAGATTTAAAACCAAATGCATATTTCTTTTTTAAATAAAAAAATAAATATCGATAAATAGGATTTAAAGAAAAAGTAAGCTTGTATGTATTTATTGATATTGTTTACAACATTTGTTCATACTGAATCATTTTAATTGTGCAAAAGAGAAAAATAGACGTTACACAATCCCTTCTATGAAAGAAAATCAATCGTAAGCAAAGTGTGTGATTTATATTGGAACTGTAATTCTAAATGTATCAATCATTTTGTGATAAAAGATAAATATGCATTTTATTTAAGGGTTAACAAAAATTAAAAAATCGCATGAAAAGCAGTCGTTAATGAAATATTTTCCTCGGCTATCAGTGAAATGCTTATAATTTTTTTATAGTTTTTCCAGTAGCTGATTAATATCTTGATTCTCCGATAAGAATTTCTCGATTTAGCCCCCAAAAATGTCTATTTAAAATTGTCCGATAAGAATTACGCGATTTAGCCCACAAAAATGTCTATTAAAAGAAAAAAAAAACTATAAAATCATTTTTAGTTTTTCGCAGAATACAAAAGGCTAAAATAGAATTAATAAAAAAAAGAGAAATTCGAAACCGTTTCAGTAGTTCCCGATAGAAAGATAAATCAATATCAAATGTTTTCCATATGATTTCC
Organism: Maratus speciosus; assembly: GCA_963932465.1. Classification (NCBI taxonomy): domain Eukaryota; kingdom Metazoa; phylum Arthropoda; class Arachnida; order Araneae; family Salticidae; genus Maratus; species Maratus speciosus. The sequence goes on from OZ010786.1 coordinate 524,787,808, forward strand.
CAACTTTTGTTGCTCCTTTACACAAAACGATTCAGAGACAATAAGATAATCAAATTATTCAATACAGAAATTTATATAAAAAATTCAATAAGTTAAGGAGCCCTTTTGAAAATAATAATTATTTAACTTTCCTTAACCTTTAATTACCAGCCTATGTGTTCAGAAAACCAGTAAGTTTGATGTCGATCATTTTATCGTAAATAGATGGCACGAGATCTTCATTCTGCTTCGATATCTTATATAAAAAGTGTATTTAGGCTTTAGACAAAAATAATTCTTAGAAAATGCATTAAAGAATATTTATTCACTAAAACAAAAATGCACTTATGTTTATGTTCTATTCTGTTACAACGCATAAAAAGAATAAGAACCATGATTTAATAGCTCAGTTTTAGTAAAAGTTTTTGCTAAATTTAGTACTATAAAAATTCAATAAGCTTCTTAACAGAAGGGCAAAGATGCTTTTTTCTAAACCTTTACCTTAGTATAAAAAAACTATTTACAGCACAAAATAAACTATTACTTGTTTGCGGAATAAACTATTACTTGTTTGCGGAATCAACTACGACAAAATTGATAAAATTAAGCGATTTCATATATAGATAAAAAAATAAGAATTTTTCAAAAGAAGGATGCAAGTAATTTTCTTTTGAAATTTTAAATATTTTGTTGAAAATTTATTTTATATTTATACACAAAGTTCAAACAATGTTACGCCTATCCATTTAATCCATATTATTAATTATCTTCTGCACAAAAATATCCCCAGAAAAATAATTAAAAGAACAACACTATTTTGTTCGGAAAACAAAAACATTTTTAAAGGAAATTATTCCCAAAATTAATTTCTGTCTCTCATGAATGCTTTGAGGAAGATATATATTTATAATTACTTCACGCGTTTTATACTTTAAATATTTTTTCATGTTGAAACAATTAGGGAAAAGGAATGTGAAACAACACATATTAAAATATCTTAATATACTAAGACACTTTTTCTCGAATCAAATCACTTTACTTTTAAAAATTGCCACTTTTTCTCACGGAATTTTTCCTAGTCAAAAAGATACTAGAACGGATGAAATTCAACTACCTTTCATTATTTATATCATATTTATAAGGGGTATCCAGTGGTAAGTGCTATTGGCCAATTACAAAAGTATGAAATACGTATAAGGGACCAAAACGCTTTATTGTACATTGACGCACAGATAATGGACTATGTTCAACTTAATTACCACACCTGTTGTAAGATTTACCTAAAGGAGATATAATGGTTTGTATCTAGGTTTGTATCTAGGAGATATAATAGTTTCCAAATCGAAGCACAGTGCAGTCTATGATGATATCAAAGTGATAACAGATTGGCTGATAGTATCGTCCACATTTAATTTCTGGTCATCAAGGAAAGCTCTTAGGTGTAACACTGATTTTCACTAGAAATAGAGAGATTGTCGCTTACGGCATTTCTCATAAATCAGAGTGTTCCAGCCTTCGATAAATTGTCATACCCATTATCGTATAATACTGAACCACTAGTAATTTATTTACTGAAAACTTCATTAATTTAATGTCGAAAATTCTGGAACCTTTTATTATTTATATTTTATGTTTATATAAGGAGCGTTCAGATGGTATGTTCCGCTTTCCAAATAATAAAATATGAAATATACTGAAACAAAATGGTTTATTGTACACTGAATTATAGGCACTGGATTATATTTCAACATAATTACCTCATCAGTTGCGAGATTTACCTAAAGGAATTATAATAGTTTATATACATGTTACAATAGTTTTTATACTAACATATACGTTCTTAGTATTGTAGTAGTTTGTGAATATAAATCGAAGCACAATTCCGCTTTTGATTATATCAAAGTGATAATAAAATACGCCAATATTTGACAGTATCACCAACATGACATCTCTAGCTATAAAAAAAATTCCTTTCACAGCCTGAATTGGTTTTCCCCAGAAAGAGAGATTACCGCTTTCTGTATTTATCATCAAGTAGTCTGTTCCAACCTCCCATAAATTGTCTCATTCATATTCGTAACGTGAACTACCCATAATTTGTTTACTGCGCGCTTCACAAATTTGATGTTGAAAATTGCGCCACCTTTTATTATTTACATTTTATATTTAGATTGGGTGTCCAGTGGTAGGTGCCATTAGCCAATTACAAATATCTGACATATAATGAAACAAAACTTTTTATTATACCCTGAAGTACAGACGTTGAACAATGCGTCAACATAATTACCACACGTTTTGCGACATTTACCCAAAGGACTTATAATAGTTTGTATCCACAAATCGAAGCACAATGCCGCTTTTGATGATATCAAAGTGATTAATAATTGTCTGACAGTATCACTAACTTGAAATCTCTATCAATCAAGGTCTTTGTATTTTAAGTGAAATAAAAGTCCTCTCTTCCACAGCACTTCGATAAACTACCACACCCTCTTCGTAATATTAAATCAGTCATGATTTGTTCACTTTATACTTCACAAATTTGACGTAGAATTACAGATACTGGGGAACTCTGTGTATTTTAAAACGATTTGACTAAGTAACTTTGCTCGCGGAGAGCATTTTGATTTTCATGAACACATAGCTTTTGTTGCTACTAAATTTGCAAAGAAAATTTTGACTTATTGATTTACAAAATTTACTAATTAAACAAGGCAAAATTTACTATTAAATTTTAGTGTTAAGAAATCCCTCCCGTAAAAGGGCAATTTTGTGAACAATACAGTGACTCACTAGCGTGCGTAGTGACGTCACTGCACTGTTGTGATCTGTAATACCGACTTCCTGATGGGGTATACTACTCAACGCACATCCATATTCATTCGACGACAGAACAGTCGTCTGAAAAACAGTTAACGAAACTTAATTTGTAGATGCCGAATGTAAATTAAGTTTCTAATCTATTTCATTCAATTGTATTGTAAATGTACATTTCTTTCATGCAGTTCACTGAAAACGGGGAAGTTTTAAAGAGATAAAACTCTAGAAATTTCGCAACAAGATGCAATAAAACCTACTACTAAAACTACACCGTAAAAAGAAAAAAAAACTGTATTTTACAACAAAAAGTACTGGCACTCCGGCTGCCAACACAGTTGCTGTAAAACTTACATCATGCCGTCTTTTAAAGTGCTGTAAAATTTCTCAAGTCTGGATAAAGTCACTTTGCTATTGGTTGCGTAGTGCATGCGACAGAAATAATTCGGTTTTTACTTCACTTGTTGCTTGAATTCGATTTCGCAGCATCGCAGCTTGAAAAATTTCAACCGAAAGCGCAGGAAAAAATACAACATTTTATACAGAGTACATAAAAAAAAAGACGAATGTTTCTTAATATATGACAATAAATGTAACCACGAACGAAAATATACAATTATTTCTTCCGAGATACTCACGATTACGGAAAGCATCCTTTATCTTTAGAAACTCCAGAAACCAATATATTTTCGAAGCTTAATGAAGTATTCGCAAAAACAAGATTCTTTTTGTGTTACAGATTATCAGAAACGTTTCTGATAGTTTTATAGTCTTTTAATCAATTTTCTATACTCGGTATACAGATTTTTCAGATGCTATTAGATTTCAAGTAAACATTTTAATTTGTTCAACAAGTATGTTTCACAGACATACATGATAAATTAAAAGAATTAACATTTACATTCACATTAATTTTATCTCATTGCTCCTTATTGTATAAATTCAGTTAAACAACTGAAAATTTTTACTGAAGAATTGATAGCATTCTAACACTGATATTCTTGTTTAGAAAACTGATTAATAGTCTATAACAACTAACCGGAAATGTTTTCGGAAAACAGTAGCAGCAAAGGAAACTATTTTTTAATAAATATTTCTTTAAATCTCTAAAATATATTTGTTCCTGAGGTTTCTAAGAAAAAAAAACGCATTTCGAAACAGCGAGCAACCGGAAAGGTTATTGTATCTTTTCGTAGATTAAGTTACATTTGACATTTTTACAGTTTATGTTGTGCACAATAAATAAAAGGGCTAAAATATTTTCTTTACAAATATATTACAAAGCACATGGTAATATAAAAAGTGTGCTTAAAAGTATGAATCAGTTATAAGTTAATAAAGAAAACCGCCAAAAAATTAAAAATATAAATTAATATTAGATAAAATGTAATGATATTAAAAGGAAAAATAACTTTCACACGAGACATGTAAATCAATTAGAAAAATAAAGAATTTAATTTATATTTAGCTGGAAGATCAATACAACATTACACTTACTCATTATAATTCACGTTTTATCCTTACAATAAAAATATGTTCAGAAAGCTTATTAAAAACCTAAATTATTTACTAGAAAAAATCTGTATGATAATTATTCCTGAAGTTAATTTCAGATTTCCATAAAATACCTCCAAGGGACTATTTATTCGTAACTTCTTAACTCCATTTATTCCTTAATTATTTTTTCACCTTGAAATTATCTTGAGAAAAATGAATAACAAAATAACGAATTTATTTATTTTAACCATTAGAGTATAATTATATTATTTCTAAGGAAATACACCAATTTGTAAAGAAAAAAAATATCAGTTATAGGTTAAATTTTTTATTACTCTTTATGGATACCAAATCAGATAAAGTTTAATCAGCTTGAATTATTTTCACGGTATTTAAAAAAATTAATTAATATATTTTACTTATATTTATTACAAATAAACATTTAATTTCGATTAAACACATTACAGATTAAAAGAAAACTTCAGAATTAAGTCTGGATATGGTGTGGACTGTAGACGTTAATTTTCTTTTTAATTGATTTTATTCACACTTAAAACTGCACAAGACACTTACACAACATAAATTTCACAAACTTGAATAAATTGAAAATCATAATTAATATCCATCGCGTAGTTTGGATGGAGTGTTTTTAGAGACGTGTTGATGCTTTGACGATCAACAGCTTAACTAACCTTTTTACAGACTGCTCGCTAGGGGGAGCTCGTTCTATTTCCGGAACGGAACATGCCGCCCGGGGATGAAATATGACATATTTCAGCAATTAATATATACATAATACAATAGATAACTAATTAACACTACAAATGATACTAAAATACAAAATACTAATATACAAAACAATCAGGATAATTACTTAAAAAATAATATATATAAGAAATACAATGATGCATAAACATTATTTAAGAGTCCTGAATGGGTAACAGGCATACTTTTGAAATGCCTCTTAAAAATATACCACATGCAGTTTCGACTTTGACTGCACGAACCCTATTGTCCCTGCCTGGAATTATTTCCAGAATTCGGGCAAGAGCCCACTTACATGGTGGGAGATTTTCTTCTTTTAATAACACTAGAGATCCTAACTTTATGTTTTCTTTTGTAAATTGCCACTTACCGCGCTGCTGCAAGTGATTTAAGTAGTCAATAGACCAATGTTTCCAAATGCATTGAACATATTTGGTAATTAATTGCCAATGGGTTAATCTATTTTCAGAAATATTTATAACAGGCTCTGGAATACTATTAATGGGTCTGCCAATTAAAAAATGCCCTGGCGTAAGCACTTCAAACTCATTTATGTCATCAGAAAGCGGAAATAAAGGTCGGGAATTTAGGATCCCCTCAATTTGGAGTACTAGAGTTTCAAAGTCCTCTAGAGTAAATTTATTATTACCTACGGCCCTAAGCAACTGATGTTTGAAGGACTTAACGCCAGCTTCCCATAGACCGCCAAAATTAGGAGATCGTGGTGGGATAAATTTCCAAGTTATGAATTCATCGGCAAAGAAATTTGATAATTCCGCGTTGGGAGTGGCCAATAATTTCTTAAAGTTATTTAATTCTGTTGACGCACCTTTAAAATTAGTGGCATTGTCAGAAGTTAGCGTATTTACTTTGCCTCTCCTGGCACAAAATCTTTTAAGCGCAGCGATGAATGCAGCAGCGGATAACTCGCTTACTATCTCTAGATGAATAGCCTTGGTAGCCATGCATATAAATATGGCCACATAACTTTTGGAATAAGTGCCCTTTCTCTGATTTTTGTACTTAATGTGGAAGGGGCCACAAAAATCGACACCTGAATTGAAAAACGTGTGGTTGGGTGTTACGCATTGCGATGGGAGGTCTCCCATTAACTGATCTAGTATTTTGGGGTTATGCCTGAAACATGTGACACAAGTGTGCACTGTTTTTCGGGCAATGCTTTTAGCCTTTATAGGCCAATATTTCATCCGTACTTGATGAACTAATCCCTGAGCCCCTATGTGAAAGTACTTTTTATGAAAGTATTCAAAAATTAATTTAGTGAGCTTATGATCATTGGGCAGAATTAATTGGTGCTTAGCATCAAAAGGTAAGTCAGAATTTATTAATCTGCCCCCTACACGAAGTAATCCACAGTTGTCAATGAAGGGGTCTAATCCCTTTAACTTACTGCAAGAAGGAACAGTTTGTCCCTTTCTGAGTGCTGCTAATTCAGGAGCGAACTTACCTTCCTGGGCCTCTTTTACTAAAAATTGTAAACTACTTTGTAGCTCAATTCCTGTGAGCTGTTTCCGTTTTATATCTCTATGGCGGCTGTTATTGATGAACCTAAAAATAAAACTACATACTCTAATTAATCTAAGAAAATTATTAGAAGAATTATATAAACCATTAAAAAAATCGTTAGAGTCCTTATTAATAGTTAATAAATTAAAATCAGTTTTTAGTTCATGATCACAGTCAATGTCCTTGAGGGTAGGAAATTGTTTGGGAACTATAATTTCCGTTTGAAGAAATTCCGGACCAAACCACCACAAATCATTATTGATCAGATCCTTGGCTGTTGCACCTCTGGAGATGATATCTGCTGGATTGGATTTTGAAGATACATGGTTCCAGTGATAATTCTCAGAAATAGACTGGATCGTGGTGACTCTATTGGAAACGAAAGTTTTAAGTTTGTGGGGTGGTGTGTTAAGCCAAAATAGAACAATCGATGAATCTGTCCATAACCACACCTTTTCAAATCATAGCTGTAGGATGGGAATTATTTTTTGAACCAGTTTTGTCAAAAGTAGAGCTGCACACAACTCTAGTCACGGGATGGTCATTGGCTTTAGGGGGCCCACACGGGACTTGCTGCACAAAAGATTAGACTTGAACTGTCCAGTTGTGGAGAGAGATCTTATGTAGATGGCTGCTCCATAGGCCTTTCCAGAAGCGTCTGAAAATCCGTGTAAATCTAGACCTGCAATGTTGTCAGACAAAACATATCGTGGAATTGTAAGATGATTCATTTCTGTCAATTTAATCAGAAAATTTTGCCATTCCCGAAGAGAACTGGCAGGCAGATGTTGATTCCAATTTATCTTTAATTCCCATAAATGTCGCATGAAAATTTTTGCTTTGGTTAGAATAGGGCCAATTAGGCCTAAGGGATCGTAAATTTTAGCAATTTGTGCCAAAACTTCTCTCTTAGTATAAACATCTTTGGGTTCGATACTAATTTTAAAAGTAAAATGATCTGATTCAGGTTTCCAAAGCATCCCTAAAGTTTTTACAGAAATTTGCTGCGAGTGTTTGTCAAATGCATATTCTAATATGGCTGCGTCCTGTAATAATTCAGGATGATTAGAAACCCACTTGTGTAGCTCCATCCCTCCCCCTTTTAAGATCAGAATTAGTTGAGATTGCAAGTCCTGTGCGTCTTGTAAAGAACCTGCACCAGATAAACAATCATCAACATACATGTCGTTATCAATCACTTCTGCAGCTTTTGGAAAATCTTTTCTTTCTTCATCAGCAAGAGCTTTCAACGTTCGCGTGGCAAGAAAGGGAGCACTAACAGTGCCGTATGTAATCGTGTTGAGTTCATATATTTTTATCGGGGCGTCCGTACTGGACTTCCAAAGAATTTTTTGCAAATTTCTCTGTTGTGGGTCAATCAGTATCTGCCTGTACATTTTCTTAATGTCTGCACAGAATGCATATTTGTGGGTACGGAATCTGGTTATAATCAAAAATAAATCTTGCTGAACTGTTCCCCCATTTAATAAAATAGAATTAAGTGAATAACCACTAGATGTATTTGAAATTGCATTGAAGACAACTCTCAGGGGAGTGGATAATTTTTCTGGTTTATACACAGCATGATGTGGAATGTAATAAGACAGCTTATTTTCGTTTTCATTTTTAATTTGTGTCATATGCCCCAAAGTTTCGTATTCTTCCATAAAAGCTATATATAAATTAGCCATTGTTTTATTTTTATCTAATTTAGCCCATAAACTATTTAATCGCCTAGCTGCAATTTCTCTAGAACTTCCTAACACTGATTCTGCATTTTCCTTTAATGGTAGCTGTACTGTAAATCTACCGGTGTGATCGCGTTTATAGGTTCTTCTAAAATGTTCCTCACAAAATATTTCTTCATCCCCTTGGACAGTTTCTTTATTATCCCCAGGTAAAGATTCTATTTCAAAAAATTTCTGTAAAGTATTGGCTAAGCTATTTTCAGTTAAGAGGCAACAATATGACTTATTTTCCACTTGTGGAAGTGAACCTGCGATTATATACCCAAATACGGTATTCTGTAACATACAATTATCATTTGCCAAACGAATTTGCACACTCTTTAAAATCTCAAAAAATACCTCGCTACCAATCAATGCATCAACCTGACCAGGTATATGAAAATTATTGTCCGCTAATTCTATGTAGTTAGGGATGCATAAGTTTGAAATGTCTAATCTTTCAACAGGAATATTGTTTGTTATTTTTGGTAGAACTGCAAACTCTAATGTTTTAGAAAATGTTCCTTTTTCATTTGATATTTTTGCATTGATAATTTGTTTTATTTCCTGGTGTGATTCGTTAATACCGGAAATAATACCCTTGAATGGCTTTGGTTTTAGATTTAATTTCTTGCCTGCGCTATTACTTAAAGCGTGGATAGACGACCCATTATCTAGAATTGTTCTTAATCTAATTTTATTTCCATACACATCTGTCACTAAAATTATAGCTGTGTTTAATATTGCGCAATTTCTTTTATCTTCTAGTAACAAATTGGAACCAATTAATGGCGTTTCTTTATTCTCAGATTCAGAATTGCTTATTTGTTTGTTTTTAACAAACTCGTTATTTTTATTTATTATTACCGTTTCCGACATGATATTTTCATTTACTTCACATAGTAAGGTGTTATGTACTAATTTGCATCTCCTACAGGTAAATTTAGAATTGCATTGGCCTTGATGTAATCGTAAACAATTTGAACATAATTTATTCTTACTTACAATCGTTTTCCTTTCACGAATACTCATGTTTAAAAAAGCAGAACATTTGAAAAGGGGGTGAGGCGAATTGCATAACACACATGGCTTTACATTATTTTTATTTTTATTATCGTTGATAAAAAATGATCTGGATTTATTTACTGCGTAATTGTTCTTAGATTTCCAAAACCTTGATTGCGACTGTCTGGCGTCAGTCAAGATATTTATCGATTCTAAAACTAAGCATTTCTTTTCCAAAAAAGCAATTAAATAGTCAAAAGTTGGAACATCTGAGTTTTGAAGAGATAATTCAAACTACTTTTGAGTTTCGTTATGCAATTTTTTCAGAATTATATTTATGAACACACTTTCTGATAAATTATTTTGTGTGTATTCCATAATTTTGAGTGCGCGAATGTTTTTGTTAACACAATCAATAAAATTATGCAATTCTTTAGGGGATTCATATTGCATTTTTTCGTAATTTAAAATTGCAGAAATATGTGAATCGATTAACAATCTTTTATTTTCGTATCTGTGTATCAGAGCTTGAAACAATGAATTGAAATCATCATCAGGTGATTCTAAATGTTTAGCTTCGTTTTTTAAAGAAGCTTTTAAATAAAATAGCTTCTGATTATTATCTAATTGAGGATTGTTAACAATCAAGTTAGTAAACTGCGTTTTAAAATTAGCAAAATCACAGTAATCACCACCGAATGAAGGTAATGGAATTTCAGGGAGGCGCACCTTTGTTTTGTTTTCATTTGAATGATCATTAATATTTACACTTGCGATATTACATTTATTTTCAAAAGATGCTAATAAAACTTTTAATCTTACCTCTACTTGTTCGAGCCTTTCATTAGCAGTGTCAATATCCTCCTCTATATCTTGCACTTGTTGCGCAGATAATTCTTGGATGTCAAAATACTGTTCTCTAATTTCCTCTAATTTATTTTGAAGAGCTTCTGTCTTTTTTAATTTTACTTCTAATGTGCTGACATTCGTTGTTTTTATATCGGTCGTATCTGTTATAAACTGCTCTAATCTTGTAATAGTAGCCTTTACGGTGCCTTTTAAACGATTAAGCTTATCAATAGTAGCTCTCAGGCTCTCTCGGACCACAAATTGGATATGGTGTGGACTGTAGACGTTAATTTTATTTTTAATTGATTTTATTCACACTTAAAACTGCACAAGACACTTACACAACATAAATTTCACAAACTTGAATAAATTGAAAATCATAATTAATATCCATCGCGTAGTTTGGATGGAGTGTTTTTTTAGAGACGTGTTGATGCTTTGACGATCAACAGCTTAACTAACCTTTTTACAGACTGCTCGCTAGGGGGAGCTCGTTCTATTTCCGGAACGGAACAAAGTCTTTAGTTCGATACAAAAATAATGATTAAACTTTTCAAATCCAGGAATTTTTTTCAGAAATTGGATTATTTCTAGCGCCCTGAAAACCGTTTCATGCAAAAAAATCATAAAAATTCAGTACAAGTTTGAAGAGAAATTCATTTCTTGAATACAATTTATGTTTTGAAAATAAATATTATTTTAAATATAATGTTTCGAAATGGTTTTTAGTTATTTTTTATATCTCATTTAATTTGACTGTTTCATCCTGTAACTGTATCTTTAATACAATGAATAGCTAAACTCACTATGATTTTATAGAGAAGTAAAAATACTGGTTTGTTAAAATTTAACATATCAATATATAAAAATAGCAAATAAAGCCTTATCAAGCCACCGCCTCTATGTCGTTATGACGAGTCTTACTTTTTTTCAGCATACTGTGTCTTGCTTTCTATCGCACTGAAGAAGAATTTCGCTTGTGGATTCGAAACAGCTGTTTGCTGCTTTTTTGTGTATTATTTGCGCAATTTTAAATGCTTTTTAATATTGATAAAGAGTTTAATTCATAATTATTTAGATGAAAAGGCCGCTATTATTGCTAAATCGAAGAAGGTTTATGTGAAAATGATATAAGTGGAGGTTTATTTTTGCCCATTGTAAAATAACTGCAAAATTTTAACAATATTGTATACCTACAAAATTTAACACACTCAATGCAAATAATTGTCTTTAAATTTGTAAAGGGTCCACATAAGGCTCTTTTCAAATAAAAAAGTGACAACTTTCAGACGCATTTTTCAATTTATTTTTGTTTGCAAAGGTACTAAATTGGTAAGTGCTCTTACTAAGAAAAAAAAGCAATCGAATTTGGTTTCTTTTTTTCGTTTTTCTGTCAAGGCGAGATTTAAAAATATTTTTCGGAAAATGCTGTCAAAGTTTGCTTTTTGAAATGAATTTATGAATGCGACAGCGCAGAAAAGGAAACAAATCTGCTATCCTGAGAAAACAGGTCGCTTATAACTCAAGGTGTAATTCTCTTACTGTAAACGAAACATTGTAGAGTTCAATAATCATGTTCAATAATCATGTCCCATTCAAGTATCATGCTTTTGTGATTTAAAGGAATTCGGAAAATATATAGGTAAGTTTTGCATTGTTAAGCAGAGAAAAATATTTTTTTGAGAACTTCATTAAAATATTTGTAACGTTATTTAAAAATGTAATTTTGATTCTCAAAGAGAGTTGTATTTAAAACCTATCTACCGTAACTTTACTTAAAAATGTTCTTTTGATTCTCAATAAGAGTTTTATTTAGAACCTATCTATTGAAATTTACTTAAAACTTTACTTAAAAATGTCATTTTGATTCTCAAAAAGAGTTTAATTTAGAACCTATCTACCGTAACTTTACTTTAAAAAGTCCTTTTGATTTTCAATAAGGGTTTTATTTAGAAACTATCAAGAAAATCAAAATTTTGATGTTAAAATTAAATTTATTAATTAGGAAATACGTCGATAAATAGCAGCAAATTGCATTAACTTAATTTCCAGCTTGTAACTTAAGTTTAAATCGAAATTCGAAGAGAATAGTTAAAGTTTTACAGAATATCTTTTGAATTTCTTTCCACCACCACCATCACCAGAAACAACAACAAAAGAAGAATTTTTAAATATGACAATCGTATACAAACTAATTGTAAAAATGCTGTAAATAAATGGAAACTATGTAAATGGTGTAGTTTTAGCCAAAACTCTTTCCATTAATGTATATTTTAATCATTTTATAATACGTTTCATTATTAATAATTTGCATTTAGATTTAGTACTTTCTTAACACATTTTCTAATAAAGAAAACGGAAAAAATAATACTAATAAGTAATAAATACTAATAAGTAATTTTTGTAATAAATAAACTGTAATTATTTAAAAAAAGGAAAAAAAATCCTTAATACATACAATTTCGACTCCGGTTCATTTATAGATCAATTTCTTCAAATATAATGAAAACTAATATTCTATTCATTAATTATTATTCGACTATTCATACGATTCTTACTCTTTATAATGTTCATACGAGAAAGGAAAATTATGCTTCAACTCCAGATTATATAACACTTTTCAATACATTCAGAATACTTTAAAAAACTTTACCGTTTAATAAGGTGAAATATGATTTATAAGTAAACAATTTGAAAAATGGATAACACATTTGAAAACCGAATTTCAGCAATTAACATTGTAAAGGATTCATCTTTTCAGTTCTAATAAAAACAAAGTCTATTCAACGCAAAGCGTGACAATCGATCCATAGAGTCTGGTCTAAGAAATACTTTCCCACGGCGGTGATCCTCTTATGATCAGACATCGATCATAATCAAACATCTTTTTAAAAGCTTTCGGACAGTACAAAGCTTTGAAAATCTACATGTGAGATGGAAGTGGCTAGAAGACAAGTTCAGAGACTATAAAGAGAAATTCATTCAAACAGAATGGATACTTTCCCCCCTCCCCTCTGGCAAACCAATACCAATCGATGTTCAGTATGGCATCACTTTGTCGTCTTCGGATAGGTCTGGTTAAGTCGCACCCGAATTAGATAGCCATGAAAAAAATATAGAATCTAAGAGATTCAGTTCCTTAAATGTTTTTGGAATGTGTAACATCTCAGTTTGGAGCTGTGTAGAGTTCAGCTAGAAGGACTCTAACCGGCAAGTCAATTTCCTAATGTAAACCGTTGGAGAGATATTTTTTTAGTGTTGCAGCTAATGTAAAAATCATGGAAACTTCTACACTGTAAAAAACAAAAACAAACATTGTAGATTTGCCAGAACAAACTGCTGACGTCCGAATTGCCAGTACATTGTGCTGTTAATCTTACGCAACTACTGTATTTTTCATGTTTATATAGTCTAGAAACCAATGAAAGCTACATCACATTCGACTGTGATCGAGTTTTGAGTGCGAGATGAACAGTACTTTGTGCTGTAAAAATGCCGGTTTTTTTTTCAGTGTAGTTAGAATTTCTCATAAATACGCCAGACTACACATCTGAAAAACAGATCTCTATATTTTAAAAATCTCAGTACTTTTCTAAATGTCGATATTATGTTAAACAACACTATAATTCTTTTGGAAAATGCTTTTCAACGGAGGTAGTCAACTTATGATAAAGACATCCATCATAATAAAACTACTTTTTAAAAGGTTTAGGGCAGTACAAAGCTTCGAAAGTCTATTTGTGAGATAGAAGAGGCTAGCAGACAAGTACAGCAGAGAGTAAGGAGAAATTCACTCAGACAGAATGGACTGTTTTTTCCTCCCTGTCAACCAATACCGATCGATGTTGAGGATGACATCATTTTCTCAAATTAGGACAGGACTGTTAAGTCTGCGTTTAAACGCTTGTTTTTCCTTTTCTCAACACTTTTCCAAGAAAAGTGTTTTTCTCCAACTGTTTGTGGTTTATTCACAAAAAAGTCAGAGGGATTCAACAATGGATTGGTGATAAGAAGGAAGATTTTGAAGGAAAGCTTTTCCTCCTGCAGAATGTCCGTCCGTTTTATTCTAAAGCTATTAAACATGAAACGATCCTCCTGACTAGGAGAAAGACATCGCGAATGCAATTATACGTCTTTTTTGGACCTAAAGTCCCATCCGAATTAGACTGCAGTGAAAGAAAGCGAGAAAATCTAAGAGATTCTGTTCCCAAAATATTTTTGGAAAGTGTAACAGCTCAGTTTGGAGTTGTGTAGACAGGTTGAAGGACTCTGGTCGGTGCGCCAGGTAGCTAGTGTAAACAGTTGGAGAGATTTTCTCCAGTTTTACAGCTAACGTATAAGTCGTGTAAACTCCTAGTTGGAAGTTAAAACAAATACGCCAGACTACTCATCTGAGTACAACCTTCGAAAGCTAAAATATTAATCTCCATATTTTAAAATTTTCAGTGCTTTTCTAAATGCCAATGTTAAAGATCTCCAAACGTTTTTTGAGAAATATTTTCCCACGGCGGTAGTCATCTTATGATCAGACATCAATCATAATCAAACTTCTTTTTAAGAGGTTTCGGACAGTACAAAGCTTCGAAAGTCTACATGTGAGGTGGAAGTAGCAACAAGAAAAGTTCGGCAGAGTATAAGAAGAAATTTACCGAGACAGTGTGGAGACCATTTTCCCCGTGGTCAACCAATGCCGATCGATATTGAGGATGAAATCATTTTCTCAACTTAGGATAGGATTAAGTCACACCCTAATTAGATTGCCATGAAAGAAATCGAGAATCTAAGAGATTCTGTTCCTAAAATATTTTTGAAAAGATTAACAGCTCAGTTAGGAAGTAATTGTGTAGAGTTCAGATTGAAGGACTCTGATAGGTACTCCAGCTATCTATGTGTAAACCGTTGAAGAGAATGTTACGAGTAATGTATAAGTCTTAGAGACTTCAAGTTAGAAATTCAAATAAACATACCAGAGCATTCATATGAGTGTAACATTCAACAGCTGAAAAGCTGACTCTATATTTTAATAATCTCAGTGCCTTGCTAAATATCAATATTATGTTAAAGAATTCACAGTTTTTTTGTTGTACTTTATCTATTCAATAAAGCTCATTATTTAATTTAAATGGTAGCATTTAAGCTACCAGTCATTCATGATTGACGCGCACTTATCACACCCTCAATAGTCGAATTCTTATGTTCAACAATGTCTAGGATATGCAGTCTTTTTATATATATTATTTACTAGCAAACCCCGCGGCTTTGCTCGCGTAATATTTGAAATATGCCAAGTGACATTTATATGTCTAATTTTTATTAAAAGGTAAAAACTAAATTTTTATTTTATTAAAAGGTACTTATTACTTTTAGGAATAATTCAAAAATTACTATTTAAAACGCAGTTTGATTAAACATCCTTATTACACTGCATTAGGCAGAAATGAGACTTAAATTAATAAAATGAAATAAAAATAAATAAATGATAATTTAGAAAATATTTTGAAACTTTTATGCTCAATTAATACGCTCATTTCAGTATTCATTTGAAGTTTTGAATTTTTTAGAAACCATCTTCTTACATTTTAAAAATAACCATCATGTCAAATTCCAAGTCCTACCACCTCTCTCAACATAAAGGGCTATGTTGAAACAGGAACTGTCACCGTTAATTTGCCAGCATTAATTTTTAAATCGGTTTGTTATTTCCTAATATTCCACAGAAACGTAATTTAAAAAGCTTTTAAAGCCCTTTTTTAGAACGTTTGTTGTACCTGTGAACCCCAGGTGGCAGAATCACCGGCATAAAATATAGCCTGTGTAGGATCAGAGACTGTTACCATTGATTCGCAACTATTACTTTTATAATCGGTTTATATTCCTTGAAATTGCATAGAATCGTAATTTAGAACTTTTTTAGAATACGTTTCGCACTTCCCCTTCGCTTCACCCCTTTTTAATTCGAATTTATTTTCGACGTTCCTTCGAGGGCATTTATATTTTATAAGTAACTACCATGTGATATTTAAAGTTTCTAGCCTTCTAGCCTTTTCAGTATCACAGAAATCGCAATTTAGAAAGTTTTTAGCTCTTGAAACCCTCTGGTGGTAGTGGAACAGACATAAAATATAGCTTATGTTTGCGCAGGTTCTATCATCAAAATTTGTCATCATTATTTTTTTAATCGGTTTGGTAATTTATAAGTTTGCTTAAAAATTGTAATTTATAACGCTTTTCACTCACTTCATTTTTTTTAAATTTGGAATTTTCTTTCGACTGTTCTTAGAAAGCAGTTGCATCTTGTAAGTAAATACCATGCCATACTTCAAAGTGTTAGACCCCTCAGTTGTGCAAAAAACGCAAATTAGAACATGTTTTGCTTTTGCAACCCTCAGATTGTGGTGACAGCAACATAAAATATAACCTATGTTATAAGAGGAACTGTCACCATTGATTTGCAACCATTACTTTTGAAATAGCTTTGGTATTTCCTTAGACAGAGTAGAAAATGCAATTTAGAACGTTTTTAGGACGCTTTTCGCGCATTTTCACCCCTTTTTAAATTTCCAATTTTTTCTAAACTGTTCTTAAAGATCATTTATATCTAATAAATATGTACCTTGCCTAATTTTAATGTTAGCCCCTACCGATAAAAAAATCGAAATTTAGACCGCTTTTCTGGTCCTGCAACGTCTTGGTGATAGTGATACCGACATAAAATAGCGTCTATGTTAGAGCAGGGGCTGTCAGCATCAATTTCCTACCATTACGTTTGAAATCAGATCCATTCTTCCTGAGATATTGCCGACAAATCGGCATTTAGAACGTTTATTACAACGCTTTTTGCGCATTTTGACCCCCTTTTAAATTTCGATTTTTTTAGGAAATGTCCTTAGAGATCATAGATATCTTATAACTAACTACCATTCCAAATTTCACGATTCTAGGCCCTTCCGTAACGCAAAAGCCGCAATTTAGAACGTTTTTCTCCTGCACCCCCTTTGGGGTAGTGGCACCGACATAAAACATCGCATATGTTGGAGCAAGGGTTGTCACCATCATTTTGACGCCATTATTTTTTAGATAGGTTTGGTACTTCCTGAGATTGTGTAGAAACCACCATTTAGAAAGTTTTTTAGAACGATTTTCGCGCATTTTCACCCTTTTCAAATTTCGAATTGTTTAAGAACTGTTCTTAGAAATCCTTTATATCTAATAAGTAGCTAATATTTCAAATTTCATATTTCCAGGCCCTCCAGGAACGCAAAAATCGCATTTTTAGAACGTTTTTTGCTCCTGCACCCCCTTTCGGGTAGTGGCACCGACATAAAACATAGCCAATGTTGGAGCAAGTGTTGTCTCCGTCATTTGGACACCATTATTTTTTAAATCGATTTGGTATTTCCTGAGATTGTGTAGAAACCACCATTTAGAGCGTTTTTCAGAACGATTTTCGCGCATTTTCACCCCTTTCAAATTTCCAATTGTTTAAGAACTGTTCTTAGAAATCCTTTATATCTAATAAGTAGCTAATATTTCAAATTTCATATTTCTAGGCCCTTCAGTAACACGTAAATCGCATTTTTAGAACGTTTTTCGCTCCTGCACTCCTTTTGGGGTAGTGACACCGACATAAAACATAGCCTATCTTGGAGCAAGCGTATTCACCATCATTTTGACACAATATTTTTTAAATCGGTTTGGTATTTCCTGAGATTGTGTAGAAACCACCATTTAGAACGTTTTTAGAACGCTTTTTGTGCATTTTCACCTCTTTTAAATTTCGAATTGTTTAAGAACTGTTCTTAGACATCATTTATATCTTATAACTAATATTCAAAATTTCATATTTCTAGGCCCTTCAGTAACGCTAAAATCGCATTGTTAGAACGTTTATTGCTCCTACACCCCCTTTGGGGTAATGGCACCGACATAAAACATAGCCTATCTTGGAGCAAGCGTTGTCACCATCATTTTGACGCCAATATTTTTTAAATCGGTTTGGTATTTCCTGAGATTGTGTAGAAACCACCATTTAGAACGTTTTTTTGAACGATTTTCGTGCATTTTCACCCCTCTCAAATTTCGAATTGTTTAAGAACTGTTCTTAGAAATCCTTTATATCTAATAAGTAGCTAATATTTCAAATTTCGTATTTCTAGGCCTTCAGGAACGCAAAAATCGCATTTTTAGAACGTTTTTTGCTCCTGCACCCCCGTTCGGGTAGTGGCACCGACATAAAACATAGCCTATCTTGGAGCAAGCGTTGTCACCATCATTTTGACGCCAATATTTTTTAAATCGGTTTGGTATTTCCTGAGATTGTGTAGAAACTACCCTTTAGAACGTTTTTTAGAACGCTTTTTGTGCATTTACACCCCTTTTAAATTCCGAATTTTTTAAGAACTGTTGTTAGACATCATTTATATCTTATAAGTAACTAATATTCAAAATTTCATATTTCTAGACCATTCAGTAACGCTAAAATCGCATTTTTAGAACGTTTTTTGCTCCTAAACCCCCTTTGGGGTAGTGGCACCGACATAAGATATAGCCTATGTTCTAAGTTTGACTAACACCATCATTTTGATACCATTACTTTTGGAATCGGTTCGGTAGTTCCAGAGCTTACCTCCTACAAATAAACAATTTTTTCCTCTTTATAATAGGAGTATAGATTATGCTGGAAACCCATTAGCATAGCTGGAAATTCCCCTTCAGCAATTTCCGTCAACAAACGGAAATGTACTCGAAGATCTTTTGTGTATCACTGAGTATGATTTATATAATTTATACACACCAAGTAATATGCAAAAAATTATTTAGATATAAAAAACGCATGCTACAATATAAAACATACTTCCAGCAATTATTGTTCATGTACCGTACTGTACCGGACTTCTTCTGTGTGCCCCTGTAAATGAAAGATGAATGCTATGCACTCCATAGTTTTTAGTATGCATTTTGTAGTACACCTCATTGAAATTCTAATGTGATTTAAATAGTGTAACATCATTAAAATGCACGACAAATGATTTACCCCAGACAGACCGTAATGTAACGGAATTATTTGAGTGCCCTCGTAAACTAACTGTTTAAGCTACACTCTTCATTTTCAATGCCATACATGCCATAGTAAATCTCAATAATTGCATGACAATTTGAGTATATTTACAAGAGTTAGAGCATGGACGGACATAGAGACAGGCAGCAGACAGACAAAGTGAATTCATTCACCGAATCACAAACCGAAATCTATTTTTTAAACTTTGTTGCAAAGTGTTAAAAATATTTTATATAATTTTGTTTAAATTGATGCAATATTAAGTAGAAGTACTCTATTCATAAACATCGAGAAGAAAATACCGCCATTATTGCCTAGCGCAGAGTAACGGAAATATTGTTTTGAATAAATTCTTGCCTTTTAGGTGCAGAAATAAATGATATATTTATATTACACTGTTAGATTCTTGTGAAATTCAATACACTTAAAGTAAATAATTGTCTTAAAATCTGAAGCATTGCACTTAAAATAGCTGTAAAGTTATTAAAGTCATTTGATTTTCTATAAGAGTTTCAATGGAATCTACTTATGGAATTAAAACTTTTATCCTAAACTTAAGTTCATTAATTAGTTTACAATTCAGTAAATACGTACATCCAGGGAAAATTGCATTAACTTCGTTTTCGACCTAGAATATAAACTTAAGTTTCAATCGAAGCTGAAAGAACACATTTCAACTTTTACAAAATACCTTTTGAATTTCTCTCGACAAAGGAAATGCAATTCGAAGCTGCATATTTATTTTGTAAAGTAAAATGTAAAAGATTTGGGCATAATGGAAAGGACATGAATGGTGTAGTTTTAATTTAGACTTATTTCTTTATTATAAAATTCTTTTTGTATGATATGTTTCAGAATTAACATTCATAGGAATAAAGTTCCTCTCTTAAGGAATTGCTTGAAAAGTTATTTTCTGAAAATGGTAAAAAATTATTCACATGTACTGTTTTTAAAATCTGAAAAATTCTCAGAGATTTATATTGTGGTAGCTCAAAACAGTCTAGTTATAATGTATACGAATGCATGTTTAACACTTTCTAACAACTTTAAACTTCTTTAAATTGCTCAAAAAATATTTTTTAATGCTTGTTTTTAAAAAATCGAAACACATTATCTTTCAGTCATACTCAAAAATTATTTGTTAATTAGTACATAAAAATTTCAGGTATCTAATTCAAAATCAAAATATATAGAGAATAAACGCACCAGTAACGACAAAAGATTTTTTTTTTTTTTTAGTTAATAGATGTAAATTTTATATTCAAGTTTTTAAACATTATCGAATATAAGTTCAATTATCGGATTTCAAACCGAATTATAAATTCGATTTGTCTGTCCGTCTGTCTGTCTGTCCGTGCTATAACTCGCATAAATATAGTCCCATTGACATGAAATTGATATATGTTATCGTGTATCACTATGGATTGTTCGGTATTGGAAATGAAGTTTGTAGGGTTTACGGTTCATTTACAAGGACACCTAAAATAATTCCGTTACAATACGGTCCATGGGGAAAAATCATTTGCGGTGTATTTTAATGATATTACACTATTTTAAACATATTGAAACGGATATATATGACTAAAGTGTGCTACAAGGTTCTTATTATAGAATGCGCTGTGCATAGAATTTATCGTTTATTTACAGGAACACTCAAAAGAATTTGGCTACAAAACAAAATGAACAATAATTGAACTATATAAAAATAGCAAATAAAGTCTTTGTGCAACAATATTAAAAAGCAGAAAAACCAACGTTTAAAATGCACAAATAATATATGAAAAGCAGCAAACAGCTGTTTCGAATCTACTAGCGAGATTCTTCTTCAGTGCAAAAGGAACAGCGTGCTAGAAAAAGCAAGGCTGAGCAAAATCATAGACAGAGACGCGCTGGCTTTTATACCCTATGCGGGTGGCGAAGGCGCCGAAACAACCAATGAGAGAGAAGCAGTGGAAACGACTGGGTGGACAAGTAGCGACATCTACCGGAGAAGTAGAGAAAGGAAACCAAAAAAGGGGAATTAAATTAACGCTTTCCAAATACTTGGAAAATCAGGAGTACTAGATAAGTCATTGACTAAAGAGTGAGAATTTTTGATGATATGGTAAGCTTCCCAAAAATCAAGATCAAGGTTAGAAGAACATTTTTGGATAATGATGGCAGAGGAAAAATCGAACCTATGTTGAGAAAAAACCAAGAATGTTGAGCAATAGAAGAACGTTTGAGCTCCTGATTTTTAACATAAACTTCATGTTCTTTTAAACGAAATCTAAGAGCAGTCTGACTTTAAACGAAATCTAAGAGCAGAATATTAGTCTGACCAATATAAGAAAGACCACACTGACAAGAGATCTGGTAAATGCCCAATTATCTAGGCGATCAACGGGGTGTTTGAGATTTGAAAAAGGGATTTTATTAACAGGAGAAAAAATAACTCTAAAATCAAACCTTCTTAGGATTTTAGCAACTTGCTGACTGATTTTAGGAAAAAATGGTAATACAACTGAAGTATTAGAGTTGGAATTAGAGTGCTTTTCAGAATGGTCGGATTTCGTCAATTTCTTATAAATAGAATCAATAATATTAGAGGAATAACCACGATCGACAGCAATAGCTTTGAGGTAATTAAGTTCAGCACTAAGTAACTGAGGAGTGGAACAAATATTAGTAGCCCGAAAAACAAAGGTATTGAAAGCAGCGAATTTCTGGTTAGGGGGATGAGAAGAATACCTGTGAGGTGGGAGACTGACAGCAAAAGGTTTACGAAAGACGGTAGTCTGAAAGCCATATTCACAACGAATAACAAGGACATCCAGGAAAGAAAGACAGTTATTGGTCTCAATTTCAGAGGTAAATTGAATGCAGGGATCAATGGAATTCATAATAGAGAGAATATGATTAATATCCGAATTCATTTCAATCAGGACATAAACATCATCAACATAACGAACATAGAACGGAAATTTTAAGATTTCAAAAAGCTTGACCTCAAAATAGTGCATATAAATATCGCATAAAATTGGACTAAGAGGATTACCCATAGCCAAACCGTCAATCATACGGAAGAAATTACCATTGAAAACAAAAGTATTTTGCGACAAGCAAGCGCGAGTGAGAAATATAAGTTCCTCGATTTCAAAATAAGAGAAATGGAATTCACAAAGCCTTTTCTTGAGGCAATTTAAAGCCCCCTCAACCGGAACGTTTGTAAATAATGATTTAACATCAAAAGAAACCATCATGTGACCCTGCGGCTTAAAATTATGAAGTTTTTTAACAAAATCAAAAGAATTCTTAACAGTGAAACAGTTACTGCTCAAAAGTGGGAAAAAAACAGAAACTAAATATTTGGCAAGCTTATAAGAAGCTGTACCGATACTAGAGACAATAGGTCTAAAAGGAATGTCAGGTTTATGGACCTTAGGTAAAGCATAAAACCTGGCACAATGCGCAATAGACGGAATAAGGGACTTCTTAAAGTTAGCAGGAATAATGGAAGAAGACTTAATGGCAGACTTAATAGAGTTCATTTCACTAGTGGAAGGGTCTTTGCGGATATCCACATACGGACCATCATTAATTAATTTATGGGTTTTTTCCAAATGCGTAGATTTGTCGAGAAGAACAATCTGACCACCTTTGTCGGCCTTAGTAATAATTAAGTTTGGATCAGAACGCAAATTTTTCAGACATTGTTTAACAGGATGTTTAAGATTGGGTTCATAAACATTAGAATTGAAATCAACAGTATTGGCAATGAGATGCCTAATAGACTCTTTTTGAGAAGAAGATAGAGCGCTATGCTTAAAGGCTCTTTCAATAGGAGCAATAAGATTAGGTAAAGAAGGAATAGCAGAGACAGAAAAATTGTTATTCAATTTGAGAGCATTGAGCTGATTGTTACTTAATGGAGCACTAGAAAGATTGACAACAGCATTTTGGTTAACAAGAGGCAAATTACTGCAGTTATTAGCGACAGAACTTCCACAAAGCGCATTACATTTTTTCTTTAAAACCGAACAATGAACAGAAGAAGCTGTGAAAACTCTGCTCCATGACCTTCTGTCAGTGGACTGAAAATCAGGAGTAGAATTAGCGATGCTGATATGTAAAGAATATAACTCGCGCTCTATATGAGCAATTTTCTGGCGAGTCTCTTGAATCAAAGCTCTTAAAAGAGCTAATTTAGAACGAAATAAGACCTTCTCAATCCTATTTGAAGAAAATAAATTACAACGAATGGAAATGAATTTAGGAATAACCTTCTTACGCCTACAATCAAGTAGGAAATGTAAGTGTTCCAAAAACCTGTACTTTTTTAATCGTAAATTACAAAATCTATTGATTTGAGACATTGCGGGAAAAAAAAATTACAGAAGAATAAAGGCCCGTTAACGCCAAATTCATAAAAATAGCAAATAAAGTCTTTGTGCAACAATATTAAAAAGCAGAAAAACCAACGTTTAAAATGCACAAATAATATATTTTAAGCCGCAGGGTCACATGATGGTTTCTTTTGATGTTAAATCATTATTTACAAACGTTCCGGTTGAGGGGGCTTTAAATTGCCTCAAGAAAAGGCTTTGTGAATTCCATTTCTCTTATTTTGAAATCGAGGAACTTATATTTCTCACTCGCGCTTGCTTGTCGCAAAATACTTTTGTTTTCAATGGTAATTTCTTCCGTATGATTGACGGTTTGGCTATGGGTAATCCTCTTAGTCCAATTTTATGCGATATTTATATGCACTATTTTGAGGTCAAGCTTTTTGAAATCTTAAAATTTCCGTTCTATGTTCGTTATGTTGATGATGTTTATGTCCTGATTGAAATGAATTCGGATATTAATCATATTCTCTCTATTATGAATTCCATTGATCCCTGCATTCAATTTACCTCTGAAATTGAGACCAATAACTGTCTTTCTTTCCTGGATGTCCTTGTTATTCGTTGTGAATATGGCTTTCAGACTACCGTCTTTCGTAAACCTTTTGCTGTCAGTCTCCCACCTCACAGGTATTCTTCTCATCCCCCTAACCAGAAATTCGCTGCTTTCAATACCTTTGTTTTTCGGGCTACTAATATTTGTTCCACTCCTCAGTTACTTAGTGCTGAACTTAATTACCTCAAAGCTATTGCTGTCGATCGTGGTTATTCCTCTAATATTATTGATTCTATTTATAAGAAATTGACGAAATCCGACCATTCTGAAAAGCACTCTAATTCCAACTCTAATACTTCAGTTGTATTACCATTTTTTCCTAAAATCAGTCAGCAAGTTGCTAAAATCCTAAGAAGGTTTGATTTTAGAGTTATTTTTTCTCCTGTTAATAAAATCCCTTTTTCAAATCTCAAACACCCCGTTGATCGCCTAGATAATTGGGGCATTTACCAGATCTCTTGTCAGTGTGGTCTTTCTTATATTGGTCAGACTAAACGTGCTCTTAGATTTCGTTTAAAAGAACATGAAGTTTGTGTTAAAAATCAGGAGCTCAAACGTTCTTCTATTGCTCAACATTCTTGGTCTTCTCAACATAGGTTCTATTTTTCCTCTGCCATCATTATCCAAAAATGTTCTTCTAACCTTGATCTTGATTTTTGGGAAGCTTACCATATCATCAAAAATTCTCACTCTTTAGTCAATGACTTATCTAGTACTCCTGATTTTCCAAGTATTTGGAAAGCGTTAATTTAATTCCCCTTTTTTGGTTTCCTTTCTCTACTTCTCCGGTAGATGTCGCTACTTGTCCACCCAGTCGTTTCCACTGCTTCTCTCTCATTGGTTGTTTCGGCGCCTTCGCCACCCGCATAGGGTATAAAAGCCAGCGCGTCTCTGTCTATGATTTTGCTCAGCCTTGCTTTTTCTAGCACGCTGTTCCTTTTGCACTGAAGAAGAATCTCGCTAGTAGATTCGAAACAGCTGTTTGCTGCTTTTCATATATTATTTGTGCATTTTAAACGTTGGTTTTTCTGCTTTTTAATAATTGAACTATTGAAGCCCACGAACAATAATTGCTGGAAATGCGTTTTCATTTGTGGTGGCGGAGACCGGGGCTAGTTGGCTGCAGGGGTAAGTAGGCGCGGTCCTCATAAATTGCCTGTTTGTGGAAAGATTGCACAACCAGTCACAGAGTACCTTTTTTCTTGCTTTTTACAATCCTCATTGTAGTTTTGCAGCGTTACCTACGTGCAGTGGACTTTTATTATGATTTTTCTGTTTTTGCACTCATAAGTAATTTTTTGTTGCTTCATTCTTTTTCTAATTTCTAATACGTATCTTAATAATTGCGATTTAACTTGTGCAGTTTTTCTTAGTGTATGATTAACTGTACCTACCCCCATATGTGATTTACTTGGATTATTTATGCTTAGATGATTACGTGTTAGGGTGTATCGATTTTTAACTTTTTATTTGTTTCCAAATTCCAAGTTGATACAAAGTTGCTACTAGACACCACAACTTACCACAAAAAATTTTGGATTTTTAAAAAAATGTTTAGGTCTCCCGCACAAGGCCTAAAATTTAGAAATTTTACTTAAAAAGTAAATTTTTACAAAAATTTTTAAAAAACATAAAACACATTTTTTTAAATTGCAATTTAAAATTCCACTATCAATAAGCACAAAAAACAATAGAAAAAGTATTTCAAAAACTTAGCACAACATTTAGGTCTCCCGCACAAGGCGTACAAGTCGTAAATTTCAGGCAATTTTTGAACATTTTTCAGTACTTTGATATTTGTGTTGTTGCTGGTTTAAAAATTAAATGTAACTAAAGCTTCGTTAGGCTTGATTGGAATTGTTGAAATAAGTGAAATAATAAATCACATTTCAATACGCCAAGCGTCAACTTGAAGCGATGCGGTGGGGGAAGGCCAGACTGTCGCGCCGCGGTGACGCGGCACCTATGAATCACCGCGCACACTTGTCAGTAGTTGTCTGCCCGCGAGCGAGCATTACGGTTGTGTTTTAGTGCGATAGTCTTGTTGTAAGAATCAATTGAGTGAGTGTTGTTGTTGTTCATTATGAGTAAAAAACCGCACCTAACTAGAAAAACTACCGACAGGCCGATTATCGGGCAACCTATTGATGTGAGTGAGTTTAATGTTCTGCTAACCAAGATGGATGTTTTGAAGTATTTTGAGTGGGTACGCATTGAAATGAAACAAGAGGGAATACATCAGCCTTAAAGATGGTAACTGCGTTAAGAGTTGCTTTAAAACGTGAGGAAATATGGAAAAGAGCTTCAATTCCTGTTTCTGGCACCAAAAACACAATATTTATGGTTTTAAAACTGCATGAGCAGCTTGAGAAAATTGAAATGTATTCAGGGCCTAAAAGGAAGTATCCTAACTCCTACAAAGATGCAGTAACTAGCTTTCAGTCAAAAGCTGAAACTTCATTGTTTGATATTTGTACTTGCAAATGTGACCTGAGCAACTGTATTTGATCTATTGGCAAAAAAGTCCCGGCACTAGAACACGAGTTTTTGCTCGACCAACGTGGTCCTAGATTGATGTCAATTGCAGAGTGCGACAAAAACGAGACTAAAAAGCTTAAAAAGCGATTAGAAAGAAAATCTAGGTCACAAGCATTAATGCAGGTAGTTGTAAAAAAGACTGAGGATGAAAACTTAAAATCTGTTGATAACATTGATTCTGGTGATAGTACAGATGATTCAATGCCTCACACATCATGTCAAGATAGTGATTTTGAAATAAATGTACTTGATACGAGTCAAAAAAGTGTTTCAGGTGTAGAAGTAAAACAAGAACTGCCACAACGCTTGTCTTTGTTTTCACGAGCTTGTGACCGCAGGGGCATTTCTAGTAGAGCTGGAGTTCAGTTAGCTGCTGCACTTTTGCGAGACTTAAATGTAGTTACTGCGGAGAACCAAGAAACAGTAATCGACAAATCAAAAGTAGCAAGTGAAAGGCTTAAGTCCCTACTAAAGAAGTAAGCTCAACTCGAACCTCCGATCTGTTGGCCATTTACTTTGATGGTCGTAAAGATGAAACCACAACAAAAGAAATTGTATCTGGTAAAAGTGTCCGAAAAACTTTAATGGAAGAACACATATCTATTGTTGAAGAACCTGGATCCAAGTATTTCGGTCATGTAACTCCCATAAATGGAAAAGGAAAGGAAATAGTTACATCACTTGTAAAGTATTGTGAAGAAAAAACTGTCGATCTTAAAAAACTAAAAGCTATTGATTGTGATGGTACGGCAGCAAACACAGGCACTTCAAATGGAGTTATCACCTTATTTGAAAATAAAATACAACAGCCACTGCAGGCAGTTGTGTGTCTACTACATTTGAATGAATTACCATTTAGAAAAATTATGGTTGCTCTTGATGGGCCAACTTCTGGACCAAACACATTTAGCGGGCCTATTCGTAAACAACTTCTAAGCTGCCAAAATGTGGATGTTGTAAATTTTGTTGCAATTGAAAGCGATATACCAGAAGTTGATTTTAAAGAGTTGAGCACAGACCAAAAGTAGCTGTACGAAATATCTATTACGAATTATCAAACAATTTACATCGTTAAACTATCTTTTTTAAGGTATACAACATTTATATATTATTTGTGTAATATATATATATATATATATATAGATATATATAGATATATATATTGTGTCATTTTATGACTCCTGTAACAAAAATACACTGTGTGTTTTTAACGAAAAAAAAGGGTTCATTTACACTAAAAATTACGAAAGTTTCGTCAAAATTAACAAATTTAGGTCTTGTGCAGGAGACCTAAATGTTGTGCTAAGTTTTTGAAATACATTTTCTATCGTTTTTCATGCTTATTGTTAGCGGAATTTTAACTTGCAATTTAAAAAAAAAGTGTTTTAGGTTTTTTAAAAAATTTTGTAAAAATTTACTTTTTAAGTAAAATTTCTAAACTTTAGGCCTTGTGCGGGAGACCTAAGCATTTTTTTAAAAATCCAAAATTTTTTGTGGTAAGTTGTGGTGTCTAGTAGCAACTTTTTATCAACTTGGAGTTTGGAAACAAAAAAAAAAGTTAAAAATCGATACACCCTATTACGTGTCTCTTTTGTGAAGAAATATATTATGGGGCTAGTAGGCGCATTGAACACGGGGCAAGTTGGCTCGGTGTCTGCTGTGTGTTGGTAGCTTCAAAAACAGCAAACACCGAGAAAAATATGCAAGATTTTGGGCACATGAGTCTTGCCCAAACGGAGACACTCGATTTTTTATTTGTGACAACTGTAACTCTGATGATGATATCGAGTAGTATAAAAGTTACTCAATGTTAATGTTTTATTCATTATTTTTATGTCTGTATAATTTAGAATTTAGAATTTACATTGTACGGCGATAACGCCTTTGTTTAAACTTACTGGTAATAAAGAGAAATTGATTTCTCCTAACTACATGTCTTATTTCAGTTACATTTAAATTTTTATAAAGCGTGTGCCAACTTACCCCATTGGTATAGTCAACTTGCCCGTGACGAGGTAGGTTGGTGCATAATTTTCCTTTTACTTTAGGCTTCCGCTTAACATAAACTACAAAAGCTTCAATCTAAAAACTCCGGGTATTTATAGCCCAATGCATGTTCTTTAAAAGTACAGTTAAAGTTTCATAAAAATCTTAAACAAAAAATTAATACAAAACAATAACTAAAAACTGCGCCTACTAGCCCCGGTCTCCCCTATGCGTTTTAAAGTTTAATTCTTTTTTAAATGTTACTTGGTGTATGAATTCTATTGATCCTATACAGGGCTGCATAAAAGTTTTCAACAACAGCCGTTTGTTTTTGTGAAATTGCTGATTGGAAACTTTCAACAGTACTATGTGTTTAACTGAACTAACTTTTAGCATACTATGTACTATACATATATATCTATAGATCATATTCAGAGCTACACAAAAATATCGAATAATTTCCAAACTGTTCATGCTGATAGCAGAAATGGAGTTTTGAAATGCATTATGCGTTTTCCAAATTTTCATTTAGACATCATTTCTCACCTTACTATGCAGTGAAGTTTTGTTACAGTATTTTGAATGTGTTGGAAAATGTTTCATAATCTATGCTGTACGCATGATCTTTCTTTCTTGTTAATATGTGAACACTGCTGTTAAAAAGGAAAATGAATCTGATAGAATTCTGGGTGTGTTTTCTGTCTGTAGCAATAACTTGAATACAACGAAAACTTTTATTTCTATGATTGTTTTTAAATATTAAATAAAGTTATAACCTCGTTTAAAACTTTACAGGTATGAGATTGCTATCATAGTCCTGGATAGAACATTGAAATCGGGAGATTATAATCTCAGTTGTGTGATTAACAGCCGTAAAATGCAACTTTCTGTGACTTTACAGATAAATAATCCACCAAATTTGGCAATACATCGATGAGTTATCAACCTCCATCTATGAAAATCTATATGTAATTAGTTAAATCTATATGTAATAAGTCACACTTTTATTTACAAAATTAAGTTCCTTTACATCAATAAAATTTAAAATTATTAAGTGGATACTCATACGTAATAACTGGATTATCACGTTACACCTTAAAAAACACTGAAAATACCGCCCGCGTACAAGGTGTTAAATTAAAAAATATATTTTTCCAAGAAAAAATGTAATACACTAGATCAAGTTTCTTGAATCCATAATTCTCCTTATTCTGACAAATCATATGAATTATTTCATAAAAACAAAAAAATTCAATTTAAAATTATTTAAAGGTGTTTTAATAAAATATATTCATTGTGTAATTAAAATATCAAAACCAAGTCCTTTCAAGTATCTGGCGTGATCATCATCTGGGATAAAATCTTTAGAAACCAGTGATAGATTTCATTGATCTAAACATGATGGGGTGTTCCAAAATTCAAACTAAAAATGGGTAAAGGATATCTTGTTTGGTCAGTTCAAAAATTCGAACTGAAGCGGGGTGGGAGCTCGTGTTATTCCTTGTAAATTATACAAAATCTTGGGAATGGTGTATGATAATGTATCATTACTGGTATAAGTAGTTCGACATACATTTTCAATTGATTACATAATTGATAACTTTTGATAAATTGATAACTTCTTTATGATCTTAGCTCTCTTAAAATCATCTCTAATCTCTTGCTCTTGATGCAGCTTAGAAATTCGACGTCGTTTTAGTTTAATATCT